>JAVQMG010000133.1:22907500-24252500 GCA_032878915.1 Castanopsis chinensis | reverse complement strand
TTGTGTCTGATCGTGATATCAAATTCCTTAGCTATTTTTGGAAAGTCTTGTGGGGAAAGTTGGCGACTAAACTATTATTTTCGACTACTTGTGACCCCTAAACAGATGGATAAACTAAGGTAGTAATAGATCTTTATCTACTTTGCTGTGTACTAAAATTCAGAAGATTTTGAAAAATTAGGAGGATTGTTTTCCATTCATCGAGTTTGCATATAATCAGAGTGTTCATTCTACTTCTTTTTTTTCACCATTTGAAATTGTTTTTGGTTTTAATCCACTAACTCTTTTGGATTTGCTGCCTTTTTCAGTTAATGAAATGACTAATTTGGATGGTCAAAAGAAGGCTGATATTAGGACATTTGTGGAACTTGTTAGAGACATATGTTATGTAAATTGGCTAATCTTTTGACAAAACGCACTGTACTTGTAATTGAGTAGATTTAGGGTAGGTTTAGTACTTCAAGGAACAAGAGTTTTAGTTTAGTATTGAAGCCATGCAAATTTGTTCAAGAAACAAGTAAAGAAGTATTGTTCATTAAAGCTCGACAGATAGCTCGACAAATTATATCTATCGAGTTCTAATGCTGATGCTTGACAGCAGCTCGACAGAAGCTATATCTGTCAAGAATTACGAAATTTGGATTTATAAATCAGATTTCACGCATATCCAAGTGTATTTGTGTAGAGTTTATTTTCTCACAACCCTAGACATATATAAGGATTATTTTTAGAGCCGTCAAAGGTGATGCAATTTGATGAAAAGTCATTGTGCATGCAAATTATGATCGGAGATAGAATTTTCTCTAGTTCATCATTCTCTTTGTAGAAGCTACTGCGTTTTTGCGCCAAGGATTTTGTAACCAAGGAGTTTGTTTATCTTCATTGTTAAATGAACTGAAGAACTTTACAGCCAACATCTTCCTCAAGTTGGTATGTTAATCACGTACTGGGATCCGTACATCATTGGTTATTCACGTACTGGGATTGGTGCATTAAAAGGAGAGATTGCCGCTACATCACAAGTCCAATTGGGTATTGGGGTAAAGGTTCAACTGTAGGTTAGTATTAGGTACTGGGATTCCTTTTACTTATAACTGCTTGTTTTGATAATAATAAATTCTCAAAAGTGATGACCTTAAATTCACCTGGTGGAGTTTTGCCTCAGTAGTTTTCTCCATTCATAAACAAATCACCTGTGTCAAATTTATTTTTTGTTGCATTTAACCTAGTTGGTGATTTATTTGTGCTACCACGCTTATTGCATATAATTGAATCTAATTAATTAACTTGGCTAATTAATTGATTAATTTACCAAAGGGGTCAATACATTCTTGGCTTATCAGCTGAGATAGTAAGGAAACTCTATGAAAGTGTACGACAACATATATAAAAGAAAAATGAGCAATATGAGACCAAAGCCAACAAGGGCTGTCGATAAGTCCTCTTTAAACCAGGAGATTGGGTTTGGGTGCATATGAGAAAGGAAAGATTTTCAACCCATAAACTGTCCAAACTACATCCTAGAGGGGATGGTCCATTTCAAGTCCATGAAAAAATCAATGATAAAGCATACAAGTTGGATCTTCCAGGCGAGTATAACATTAATGCTACATTTAATGTCTTTGATCTATCTCCTTTTGATGTAGGTGACGATTCGAGGATGAATCCTTTTAAAGAGAGAGGGAATGATGAGAATCAACAAGCATTAAAGGATCCATTACATGTTCTAGTTGGACCTATTACTAGAGCAAGATCTAAGAAGATCAAAGAAACACTTAATGGGCTGATTAAAAAGACTTGGGCTGATTCTAACAGTAGACCTTCCAAGCTTAGCCCAAAGGAAAATGAAAGCGTAATAAATTTAATCCAAGCTATTGAGAGCTAATCTGGCTTAATTGGGTGTGATTTATAGTGTGGATTAATGACTAATTGATTTTCTAACTCCATACCAATTAATAAATATTTTTCCTATTTTGGAGCTGTTAATTTCAAACCAAATTCACCTTAAAATTAGGCTTCTATAATTTAGGGTTTTTTTTAGCTATTTGCCTATTTTGGAGCTGCTAATTTCAGATCAAATCAACTTTAATTTAGGCTTCTATTATTTAGTACGTTTTTTTTTATAAATATATTTTCCTATTTTCAGTCATATCTTATAAATATCATGCACTCATTGTAATGGAAGAATTATTGAACAAAGATTAGAAAAACATGAGGTTTTGCTTCTTCTTTTTGTTCTTCAAGAACTGTGAACTTATCAGGGATTTTTCCTTATGGCGTTCAAATTTATACCTTCGTTTCGTGATTCTATAATAATCATTGGGTCAAGGTCTATTGCTTGTACCTTTGGTTTGTGTTCCATTTATAAACGCTAGGTTGGGATTTCTATCAAAATATGAATTTTAGCTTTCTTGGGCAAGTATTCTAATATTTTTGTTGGGACCCAAAGCATGTTGATTGAGGTTCGCATCAGTGTGAGGCCAATGATGAAGACTAGCTTTTTGGGTTTTCCATATCGGAGGCCAATAAAGAGATTCTTGACGTTGGATTCGTGAACCACTAGTTGACGAGGAATCTTAGACGACGTGTGGATCAACGGCCATAAATTTCAAGCCATGCATGGCAACACATGAAGCTAATGATGGAGATTGGACTCCTAGGTTTTGGATATTAGAGGTTGATGAAGAGATCTGTGGCATTGGTTTTGCGAAAGGATTGAGGAACACTAACAGATCTAAATGGAGGCTTGGACTCGATGGTTTTGTACTTGTGATGGCTATGGCTTTTGATGGTGGCGAGGCAACAGTGGAGAGACCTTGTGGAGGTGGTGAAGGCAGTGGTGGTTTTGGGTTGAACAGTGGTGATGTCTGGTAGATCAGTTTGACTCTAGAGATGGTGAAGGGAGAAGCAATAGAGATGAGAAATTGTTGGATTTTTCTAAACTGTTGGATCATTTTATTTCCACGAGTCACTCATCTATTTTTAAATGGGAGGGAATTAGAGATTTTAAAACTAGAGGTGAGCCTTTCCATATATATATATATATATATATATATATAGGTGTTCATGGTGCGGTGCGGTTCAATTTTGGGCCATTTCAATCACCTACTTTGCGGTGTGATTAGGCCAAAATCATAACCGCATCGCATCTCAATTTTGCGATGACATGTGTGGTTTGGTGCAGTGTATGAAATGCGGTTTGATTGGTTTTGGGATAACATATTTTTCAAGATGTAAAGGGCAATTTATAATTTACTATTAATAATTATGACAATATGACAATAAGTTTTTTTAAAAATATATAACATGTGTAACAAAAAAAGTAACACAAATATATACAAGACAAAAAAAAATTTCATGACAAATTAAACTAAAAATACCACAAATATATAATATATTTATACAAAACAGAAAAAAAATATAGTATTAAACATTTGGGCTTTCAATTTTTTGAGAGTGATAGTATGAGATGGAGAAGTAAATGATGTTTTGAATTCTTGATTTTGTATTTAAACAAAATGAAGTTGCTTTAACGTGAAATTGAAACGCACTAATACTTAGTTAACCACTTACTTTATATATATTAAAATATATTTGATATAAAATAAATATATATATATAAATATGAGTGCGGTCTGGTGCGGCATGGCGCGGTGAGATTCAGCTACCTCATTTTGCATGCAATTTTGGCCAAGTTATACAATTTTTTACACCATTTAACTTTTATACCATTGGATTCAGTAGATGAAAAGGTAATTTTTTTTTCTTCAAAAACTCATTAATGTGCTGTCATGTCATAAATTTCTAAAAAATTAATTCTATCTGTCATTAGAAAAAAAAAAAAAAAAAAAGACATTAATGCTACCTGCCAATCTCTAAGCAACTTCCTTTGTCTCCATCTCACAGTCACGGCTCACCCAGTTTTTCCCGAGAAAATAGGCATTTATTTTTTAGTCCTGCTAACGAATGCCCTTAAGACATTGGTTAACAATCCATTTTAAGAAAATTTTTACATCACTTTTATGAGAAATGAAAAAAACTGTCAAAACATTTATTATTTTATTTCATTTTCCCATAAAAACTTTCCTCAAATGGATTTTTGCCCTAACTTATTTTTTTCCCTTTATTTTTTTGTTTTTATTTTTTTTCTATTAATATGTTTCTATTTTAAAACTATTTAAGTGTATGTTTTTATTTTAAACCTCAATTTGTAAAAAATTCAGTATTAAATATCAAACTTAAAAAAAAAAATTGTGAAACTCGATTTCTTTTAACTCAAGTTTAATTTGACATAACTCGGTTTTCTAAAAATCGAATTTTACATTAAAATTTAATTTTAAAAAAATCAAATTTTAAAACAAAAATATAAACCTAAAATAGTTTCAAAATAAATATATATTACCATGTTCTTTACAAAATAAAAACAAAAACCCAATTTCTCTCCGTTTTTCCTTCACAATCTATCCTTTTCTTCTTACGTCTTTGTCGCTTTCCTCACCTTCCTCAAAATTCAGTCTAATCAATTGCAGTTTTTACAAAGTAGTTTGGTAGTGTCAGACAAGGTACTTCTATTATTTTATTTATTTACGTTCTTATGGTATTAATTAATTTTATCGGTTTGGAGTTTGGAAATATCTGGCACGCTAGCTATTGCTTTGCTATATTTGAATGGGACGCCTCACTTTTTTCTATTATCACACATTTGACACTTTTTTTTTTTTGACCAATTGCTTTTAATGTGTTGCTATAAACATCCTTTTCATAATATCAAATGCAATCTTCAAACCAACTAGGCAAATAATATGGTATAAAGCTAGGAAAAATTGTAATATGAGACAAATTGTAATATATATATATATATATATGGAGAGAAAAAAGAGAAAACTCAGGCTGATTGTATTTAAACTTTAAATATCAATTAATTTTTATGTACCATCTTCGACAAACTCAATCAACTTAAGTAATCATTTTTTTGTTAATCCCGCGTCGAAAAATGAATGTGAGTTAAATAAGTTTAAACTCTATGTTATGTATTCAAGAGTTGCCTTTTTAGATATACACTACTGTTAATTTCTTTAAAGTTTTCTCTCATTTTCTAGCATGTGTGTTAAAATACTTAGTATTATATATATATTAAAAAAAAATTCATCTCTTTTTGTCTCATTATCTCTCATGTTTGGTGTATATTAATCTTTCTTGACTAAAAAACTTTCCAAAATCCTTACTTGAAGGCTTGAAGCTAAAAACGATGAGTCTTGTGAAAAATGTTGAATCTTTTGTGTGTTTTAGTGAGGACTCATTTTTCTTGACAAAGGACTCCCCAAAATCCTTCCTTTAAGCCGAAAAGTGAGAGACAAATATAATTAGTCCGAGTATTCTCTTTTTCTCTCATTTTTTTTTTCTAGCATTTGCTCTTTCTCTCTCATATTTCTTTCATATGATTTGTAATATATTTATACACGCACACGGCACACACTTGGAAAACAAAAAAAAAAACACTTATGAAAAATTAAGTACATGTTTCAATGTTCATTGTTAATGTATGAAAAGAAAATTTTCTTGAGCAAGTTAGTTTATGGTAAAGTATTTGACAAAAAAAAAAAAAAAAAAACTCCATTAGCTTTGATAGTTTTTTTTTTTTTTTTTTTTTAATACAATATAGAATTTCTACTCTAGCCTAATCTAAATGTAAATGTGTGTAAAGTTCCTTCCTGAAAACTTGAACCCCGACCCTTGCCCCCCCGCACCCCACAAGCACTTATACCTGTGGAGTGACTGTCGCATCAAGAGTGTGTGGTAGTAGCCTTGATAGTATTAAACACACAATATTTGTAACCTACAATTAATATATATATATATATATATATATAATTAGATAATTAGATTTTTTGTAATTTTCTTTTGTGAAAAAAAAATTAATTGACGACATTGAAAGCAATAAAAAAGATAATATTTATCATTCTTGTATGCATTGAAAAAGAGATATTTGTCATCATTTTGTGTATCAACTAGTTTTGGAATCCAATTTTTATCATATACTAGTTAATAACTTGCACTTTACATTCTATATTGTTAACAAAATATATGTTTAATTGTTACATGTATAAAATTTTATATAACTATTTATCCATTATTTACTATTTGAATTAGAAGAAGAACAAAGGGACATATATTAACTAAATATTTACTAAGTTACACATATTCACTTGTAAAGAAAGAAATAGTTTATTGGACAATAATTATATCATAAACCCAATTTATGGTAAAAGTAACACATAACTATAAGTGTTTGTGGGGTGTAGGGGCAATGACCCGGAATTCAAATCTTCAGGAAGGAGTTTCACACACATACACTTAGATTAGGCTAGAGTAGAATTTTATCTCAGTGCAAAAAAATAAAAATAAAAATAAAAATAATATACATATATGTGTGTGTGTGTATATATATATATATGATAAATAAATAATATATATATATATATATATAAGAAAATTGGAAAACCCCACCCCCCAAAATATTGAAATAATATTTCACCTAAAAAACCTCGGAAAATCATATGGAAATATCAAACTTTTAAAATTTTTATTACATTAAAAAATTTTCACAACCCCAAATACAAAAAGAAAAAAATTCACAAAAATTAAATAAGAAAACTTGGGAAAAAAGGAACATAAGTAGAAAACTAAAAACTTTTTAAAACAATAATAAAAAATAAAATAGATACTAATATTATTATTCCATTCCACCAATCTTAACTGAGAAAATAGATTTATTATTCAAGAATTTAGAGAGAAAGAGAGAGAGTATTTACTCCACAATCTCCTTGAATTGTAGAATTCTCCCAAATGTTTGAGAGCAATGGAAATGTGTGGGACATCGCTTATATGTGATTAGATGAATTTATGTTTTAGTAAAATGATGATGTATTTGTCCTTATTGGAAGGTGTAAACCAAAATCCTTCTCTCTCTCTCTCTCTCTCTCTCTCTCTCTCTCTCTCTCTCTCTCTATATATATATATATTATTGTAGATAATTAGATTAGATGGTGCACTGATACTCGTATTTATGATTTAATATTTGTAACTTCTTCATTTCAATTGTGCTAATTACAATCAAAATTTTCCACTTTAATTGTATATAAATGTAGATGTCAGTTATCGATTTGATAATTTGATATATATATATATATATATGTATCTATATATAATATAAAAAAGAAACGTTTGACTTTTTATTGATCATCCTTATTGCTCCACATGGCTACATAAATTGCTTTCACATTTACATTTGAAGACACTAAATAGTTGTGCCTTTTCATTTTGTCCGTACATAACCTCCAAAACAACAAGTTGTAAAAAAATTCAAACCCAGCATGCATTTTTCAAAAGTCATTCGATTCTTGACATTAGGAGATCTCAAACTCACATGCATGCCTAATTCTCACATTTTCACCCCAAAAAACTAAAATAATAAAATTTATTAGAGCCACCTCTCCGTTTGGTTCTAGAAAACCAAAAAAAAGGGGCAAGTGGAAAAAAATCATAAAGAAACATCCTCAAGTTTGTTTTTAGAGAAACCAAACACAAAGCCTAAATTTCATAGAGTAATACTTAAGTACTTCTAGAGCATGGAAAATAGTGCTCTCTTTTCTTACATTTATGATGGAGTCCACTCATTAAATTCATGGTGAGGTCCATTATGAATGTGAGAGGAAGAAGCACAATTTATCCATGTTCCGAGAGTACTTAAGAATTTTCCCATTTCATAGTTCAATTCGCTAGATTTATTCCATTGGAACCAAGAACCTTCTAGAACCTGAAAATAGAAAACAAACTTGAAAATTGTTCTTTTTTTCTTTTTAGGAGAGGTAGATTAAATACAAATAGATTAAACAATAAAAACACATAAAAAAAAAAAAGGCAAAGGCAAGGTAGAAACAAAGTGATAAGGATGAGAGTTTGGATCGTGAGAGAGCAAGCACTTCAAAATGAGATTCATTCATTCAGATTAGGACTTAGGAGAGAGAGAGAGAGAGAGAGAGAGAGAGAGAGAGAGAGAGAGAGGGAGCAATTTTGGAAAAAACCCATAAGTTTCTTGTATTTCTAAGAAAGATGAAAGAGAAGAAGTTACTAATTAATGAATATGGACCATTATTTATACCCAAATAATTATGACCCATCAATAGAAATATTTTTAGTCAATAAGTACATTTTTTATTCAATAGGCACCTTTTCGGTCAATAGACACCTTTTCATTTAATAGACATCTTTAATATATATCCAATATGAAAGGTTATAACCTTTCAATAGTCACCTTTTTGTATACTTAATATGAAGGGTTATGACAATATATGAAGGGTTATGACATTTCAATAGGCATCTTTTGATATATCCAATTTGAAGAATTATGACTTTTTAATAAGCACATTTTGTGTTATTTCTTTCAATATCAATTTTTTTTTTTTTTAAATTTCATGCATTTTTACTTACTATTCCAACTAAAAGATAATGGTTTTTTTTTTTTTTTTTTCTTGAAACTCATCCAGTAGCTATTCTTGAGCATCACATGGGTTGGCGACTAACTAGTATATATAATTATATACGTGCGTGTGTAGGTTTTTATGTATGACATGACATAAATATGATTTGAAAAATATTAATTGGTCACATCAAATATAAAATAAAAATGACTTAAAAGGCTATTACCTAAAAGAATTAATTAGGGAGAAAATGAATAGACCTTTGTTTTTGGTTTGGAAAATGAAAGGACTTAGATGTGAGTTATCACTTTTTTTTTTCTTAAGAAATAATTATAACATACTGCTAATCCTACATCTCGAATCCTTTCCCCCTAGACCCCCCAAGCATTCTGTGCATGGAGAGGTGTCAATTCAGCTACAAAGCCTTTGGCCTTTAATAATATTGTATGTATATAATTATATGTGTGTCTGTGTGTGTATATATATATATATGTATGTATGTATGTATGTATATATGTATTTATAGATTTTTATGTATGGCATGACATAAATATGATTTGAAAAATATTAATTGACCATAACAAACGTGAAATAAAATGGCTTAAATGCTATTACATAAAATAATTTTTTATTTAAGAAACATTGCTTAAAAGAATCAATTAGAAAGAATATGAAATAGTTTTATTTTTCTTTGCTTGGAAAATGAAGGGACTCTTTTTTTTTTTCAATGAGAGAAAAATGATAGGACCCAATAGTACATGAATTATCTTTTTAATCAAGTTTTATTTATGAATTTTTATATTAATTCAATAAGAAATGACATGTTGTCATCGTAGAATATTTTAAGAGTATCATTGTTGTATTCACCTGCCAAATAAAATGGGAAATGAGATGAATGATTTGGACAAGTTAGAAGTGAACATAATTTTTGCTAACTTGTCATCTCCATTTTTTGCCATGTGTAAGCTTGGGACACCCAAGCTAAGGATGGCAAGTGCCATTATTTTGGGTGCATACCTTTCTTTGATTTGTGTTAAACCTATACTCGCTCTTTAAGCTAAAGGCCCAACCATTAAAGTGATTGCCTGTCATAGGAGAGAAAAAAAATTGTAAATTTATGTGAAAGTGATAAAAAATTGCTCACAGTCTATTATATCAGAGTTATGATACAAAAATTGTGGTATGAGAAGAACTCGAGATTATTCTGACTTATCCTTAATTCCAAAAGGTGCAGCCGTCACTTAAGCTTAAGCTTCGTGCACACTTTCTACCCCATGCAAAGAAACTATCCTATCACATATCATTAACAGCATGAGCCATCTACCTATGCTCCCTCATTTCCTAACCTATCCCCCTGTGGCCCTCTGTGTTTTTACTTTTAAGCTTTAGAGCATTCTTATCAAGCTTCTCATATGCTATAAATGCTATTTTTTAGCACCTAAACCCCAAAAAACTATCTCTATCAAACCTAGTATATGTTATAAAGTTTACAATCTTGATATAGTGCAATCTCATTTTTGAGAGGGCACTGTAGTTGTATTGTAAAATAAAAAATAGTTGTTTATTCCCAACGGTATAGTGATTTCTCATTCTCTTTCCTCTCTCTCACTTCTTTCATCTCTACTCTCTCTATTCTTTCTTCTCTCTTTGTGGTTCATGGTTTGTCGTGCTCGTCGTCGATTTTTGTTCGTCACCGATCTCTGTACGTTGCTGGTCTTTGCACGTCGCCGGTCTTTGCACGTTGTCAATCTCTGCTTGTCGTCGGTCTCTGCTCGTCGTTGGTCTCTGCTCATTGCCGATCTCTTTGCTCTCAGTCACTTGATCTCTTTGCTCTTCATCTGCAACGTCGCTGATCTCTCTACCTTCAGTCACTCAATCTCTACTCTTTGGCCGCAATGTCACTAGGTCATCGCTGCCTCCAATTCACCCTCCCACTCGCCCTCACTGATTTAGATCTATGATTATCTCTCTCTCATGTTTCGATTTGCAGGTTGTGGGTTCCAATTCGCCCTCACTGGTGGAGGGTTTTTTTTTTTTTTTTTTGGTTGTGGTTGGTGGTGGTGAGTTGATGTGGTCGTTGTGGGTGGTGGGTTTTGTGGTGATTGTTGTTAGTGTGGCGCTGGCAGTATTGTGAGAAAGAGAGAGACAGAGGAGAGAGAAAAAATAAAAAATTATTGAAAAATAATAAAAAAACAATATTTAAATGAAATGGTAAAAAAAATAGAAGTTTTGATATAGATTGTATTGTAAAGTAGTGTGTTATATGTTATAAAATTAAGTTTTGAGATAGTAAATGCTAAATTTTTAGAATGCTTGATAAGAATGCTCTTAAAGGTTAGAGTGCTAAACTGCTAATTTTATTTTAAAGTAGGTCTATGTTCGTTTACAGTAAAATATGAAAAATTTCCACAGTTGAATAAGAAAGTTCCCTACTGCTGAATGAGGAAGATTCCTACCGATAATTATATGAAACGTTCCTCTTATTGACTACTAATTTTCCCACGCTTTACTCACTAACCTTTTTTTTTTTAAGTATAAATTGTAATCACTCTTATTTGTCGACAAAATTAATCTTAAGTGCAATAATTAGGCCAAGGGCACCGATAGCAACATAACTGAGAAGTGTGGGCTTGAGTCCCCATCTTGAATTCGGGTGAAAGGCCAACCAATCCCATTGTCACCAGTGTTTAGGTAAAGAAAACGACGACACATATATAATTATTAATTATCTGTACTAAGAATTAAATATTAGGGGATACTCTTCTCTATTCCTTTCAATAACTCTCGTATGAGATAGTCGTCTCTATTCCTTTCAAGTTTCAATCGCTCTCTTATGAAAAAAATTTGACCTCAAGTTTTTATTTTTATTTTTTAATTTTATTATCTCAGACCTCAAGTTCTTTCGTAAATGCTAAGAACTTTCACTAATTAATTAATTTACACTATAATGCTATAAAATGATCAATAGTAAAAGCGAAACAAATCAATACAACTATTCTTAAAGGAAAAAAGAAAGAAGAAATCAAGATTACCATATACAAAAATAATGCTCTTTGAGGTGCATATTATGTGCATGCCCAAATATGCCTGGCTGAACTCTCAACACGCAAATAAGTATGTCCAAAGCCCAAACTAATGGGCTACATGCATGTTGTTGGTATAGAATGAGAAATTAATATATATATATATATATATATATAATTTAAGTATTTTTTTGCTGAATTATATAATTAAATTTAAGTATTAAACCTTTTAAAAAATTAAATGACATATATTGATTTAATCTCAGGCTAAACTTCATTTCAATCTTAAAAATTTCTTTTTCAATTCTTTTGAACGGTTTGAATTTCAAAACTATGGTTTTGGGCTTGTACCCACACCATGTGCGGACTTTCGGTTTTGTTGAGAAAAGTTGGAACTAATTATGCCATGAGTTTAGCAAACCAACCCATGTATCACCTTTTGTCGTATTCATTATGTAAAATAGTGGAAACTGGAAAGTCATACAATTAGCCACTGTTATATGAGTTGGGTTTACCAAACCTGCCGTCGTATGACTTTCTGTTCTACTCGTTATGTAAAAAATTGTGGAAACTGGAAATTCATTCAATTAGCCACTAGTTATTGGTGTTTGTGGCACTACTGTCTACATATTGTGCAAAGCATTCCCACGTGGTTAACATTTGGATAGGGAAGCACGAGGATATTTCACACTTCTCAGTTCTCACCTGTCCCCTCTATATATATAATGGCTTGTTAACATTTTCTTTTTTGACTAACTTAGTTGACTCAGCTCTAAAATGTTTCTCACGTTTTTCTTGGATCCAATATGTCTAAGAAAGATATATATATATATATATATATATATATATCTCTTTGTTTTGAAACAATCAGCAGGCGCCGGGGGTATATATACGTGTGTGTATATATATATATATATATATATATATCTCTTTGTTTTGAAACAATCAGCAGGCGCCGGGGCTTTCCACTTAACCATTCTTGAGCCGTTGAGCGTTGTCGAGGGACTGTGGGAAGCTTTTTTTGCTGAAACTCTTGAAACAAAAGACTGGCTGACTTGACTATTCTTTGAAGTTTGAACCCGTAGTTTGTTTGTTTGTTTTTGTCCTGTTTTGTTTTTTTTTTTTTTTTTTAAAGGACAAGAAATTTTATTCTCAAGACAAAACAGAATTACAAAGAGAATACAAGAGTCTCATCGTTAATAATACTCTCAAAACAGGGAGGGTCGAAACCAGTAGTTTGTTTCTTCTATACCACACTGACTAAGCAGCAGTGTAAAAAAAAAAGTGTATTTGAATACTACTTATTTTGTTAAAATTGAAAAATTATTACTGAAAGTATTGTAGATAAAAATAAAAGTTAGTTGAAATAGTACAGTAAGGTTCATAAATAGTGCCAAAACGTGCAATAAAGCCTATAAATAGTACTAAAAATAAGCTGAATAGTAAAATAATTTTAATTTTTCATCCGCATCTTCACATAGATGAGCCACTTAACTCTTTCAATTACTAATTTACACTCAAACAAATTGTGATATAATTCTGTCTATGTATATATATATATATATATATATTTACCTCATTACTCATCCTTCTCATTCTTATGTACTCTCTCACTTGATCAAAATCTTTTTTTTTTTTTTTTCTATCTCTCACCCTCTTTTTCACTTTCGCCATTGCTCTTTATGATCGAATGAACTAAGACAATCTCATCTTTTGATTCTTTATTTGGATTAACTAATGTTTTCGGTTCAAGGATTCATTTATTTCAAGTAAATTGTCAAATACTCAGTATTATAAAGAGAAAGAAACAAGAATTTTACTGAACTGAAAACTGAAACTGAAAACACTGTAGCAAATAATTTTTTAATGTGTAAATTTACCGTATGAAAAATTTTTAATAAAAAATTACTAAAAAAGTTTGAAAAGTGCGCGCAAGTTTTTATAAAACATTTTTATGGAATAGATGATTAATGCGAAACCGGAAAAAAAAAAAAAAAAAAAAGGCCAAACGTGAAACGTAACCGGCTGAAAAAGCTGTATCCAAACTCTCACTCAGTATTATAAAGAGAAAGAAACAAGAATTTTACTAATACTTAATCTTAAGATACATATTAATAAATTATTTTAAGAAATTTTTTATGAAAAAGTTAAAAAATTTACTAATTTTTTTGAAAATTTTTTAATTTTTTATAAAACATTTTTATGGAATAGATGATTAATGCGAAACAGGAAACAAATATATGGATATTTCCGCAAAACATGTTCCACGTTTTGTCTATACGTGGTGAAAATATTCAGTCCACGCAACCAATTAAGGACTGAGCGGAGATTCTACGGCTAAGTGAAATACCCATAATGCCGCACGGAGTCAAAGTCTTTCTTTATTCTTTATAATCATCAACTACCAAATATGCCCTTGGGCTGAACTTCTTTTGTCTCCGCACCCGACACTAATGAACGTTGGATAGAATTTTGCACATGACGTGTCAATAATCCAATAGTCTCAGACTCCGTACCAGCAAGTCAGCAGTACAGCTATGATTAGTAATTACACCTCGATAGGGTTAATATAGTAATTTCTTATAATACGATAAGATTACAAAAGCAGTTCCCTTTTGGAAATTGCAAAAGAGAAATATTCCGTTGCCACAAAAAGTATTGTAAGTTTCTCTTTTCAAAAATTTGTGACGAATGCTACCAAACCACGTCACATAAATATAAATACAAAATGTTTGTTAAATTTTTACCGAAATAGCAGAGAATTGGACACATTTTCTTTTATGCTCCTGCACCGCAGTTTCGTCGGTATGTTTTGTTTTTCATTTGTTTTGTCTTACACAGTCTCAAACTCAAACTGTACAATACCGCAATCAAACTATATATATCTCTCTTTCACGTGCTCTCTTTCTCTCAGTGTCCGTTAAGTTGGGGACAAAATGACAAATCTCGCAGCTTCTCTTGGAGTCCTTCCTGTAGTGAATTGAACCGTGGATGAGACGCTCTCTCTGCAATTCGTCCCTGTAAAATTTCACCATGATGCAATCAGGTATTCTTCTTCTTCTTCTATGTCACTCACTCTCTGATTTTATTTTTTGGTGAATATTTCTTCCTCCTTTATGTGACTTCCTTTGAGTCTGAATGTTAAACAGGAAAAGAAAATTTTGTAAAATCTAGTGGTGTTTTTTTTTTGGGTTAATGATTGATTAGGCTCGGTTTGGATCTCGAAAATTTGGGGATATGACAATATGAGTGAGAAGAGAGAAGCTAACATTGAGGGAGGTTTTGGTTTTTATTTTTTTTTGGAATATTTAACGTCTTGGAAAACATTTTATACTCTTTAAATTAAAAAAAAAAAAAAAAATTTCCACTCTATTGGTGTTTTTTTTTTTTTTGTTGATCAGAAAAAAATTTCAATTGACTTAAGTTTTCCGTCATTCGAAACACTGGAAATTGCCGGGAAAATGTCTTACGTCAAAACTACTATGGATCTATGTGGCAAACGTTTTTTTTAATATGTATATACAATTCAAACCATGCACCCATATGAAATTAACTGAGACCTCACCTTGGTCACACCATCCACCCATTTTATTTTATGTGGGGGAGAAGAGGACATTTGGTATGCCAATTTGTATTCTCTCACTCTGTTTTTTACATGTGTAAATTCCATTTTGAAATTTTGGTGCATAATACTAGAAAATTCATATTGAAATGTTGAGTCAGATGCAGCTATGCTCCTTGTGGTTTAGTGTAGTTTTACTGACATCCCTGGTTTTATGTTTCTAATTTTCCAACCACACTCTGTGTGGTATTCAATTGGCCTAATTAATTACTTCCATCCATTTTCTGTTAACTTTATTTACAGAAATAGTTTAGTGACATGAGATTCACCAACTTCATACGGTTAAACCACATTACGCTCTCCGTAATCACACTTCCTTTGCTATCCAATTATTTTAATGTGACTAATTTTCATTAATGATTTTTGCAATAAGCCAATGAAAATAGTTTATTAGGACAATTGGATAGCACAAGAGGAGTGATTAGAATAAACACAATCTATGGCTATCAATGGAAATACATCAAACTACAAAATGTGTATGTCTATTTCATCCTTTTATTTTTCCTAGAAATTAAAATTGGAGGTTTGACATTTATTACAAATTATCAAAAAGAGTAATGATTTTTGTTATGAGTTCCTTGCTGAATTTCGTATGCTTATATGTTTAAGTTTATTAAAAAATGTGACAATACAGATCATTATGTATTAGCTCATATTATCAAATGAGCTCTAGCTCAAATGAAACCTTGAGAGTAATGTTGTAGGCCCCAAATCAACTATGAGGATAATTTATCAATTTATGTCCAATTAAACTAATTATGTGATCACAATTATATGGATGTAATCAATGAAACCAGCAAGTCACCAAATCTGTAAATCAAGCAGTAAAAGCATTAAAAACAGTAAATAGATGACACAATGATATGGTGACGAAGTGGAAAACTAATGGAGAACTTCTCCAAAGGAAAATCCACTATCAAGCCATCCACTATATGAGAAGGAATTTACAATCTTGGACAAACATTTGAAACCTAGATTCTAGAATCCTAGTAGATGAACTCACTATTGAGATTGACAGCAGCTTCAAAACATCTGAATTTATCATACATGGATCACTTCATGAACGACATGCCTGTGTAAATGACCAAAACCTCTGACCAAATCCAAGCACCTCCTCTAAGATTTGATACCACAGTGAATGTCACTAAGTTGTGGTTTCAAACTTTGATCACACCAACTCAAAATAATTTAGCTTTGTGAAGTCATGGGTAGACTGGGATGGAAGTTATATTTTCTTCTCTATGTAGAACAGGGTTTTTGCCTCTTTTTACCATTGTCACTGAAATTGTGTTATGAAGGGCCTAATATAGGCAACGCAAGTAGGGTTAAAAACAAATGCATCGACTTCTTTAAAACAAGTGACTGAACAAAGTCTGCGATTTTCTATCATTGATCTAATGATAGTCAAAATCTTGACAAAATGTCTTCTTGAGCTGCCTCTTCACAGATTGTTCTTGAAGACCTCTATGTTTGTTGCAGACTCAACAAATATAACATTGTCATGGAACTTGGTCAATCTAAAATCTTAACACCTCCTACCCATCAAAGAGTAAGGTGAAGGTTGAGGTTTGAGGTTCAAGGCCCATAGGTTTTGCGTAACTGAAAATACTTTATATTCTTTTTAGGTATTTTATTAATAAAACTAGGGATGCATTAGACACAGTTTCTGCTTTTCTGTAGCTTTTCGAATAGATTATCAATATTTATATATGTCCTTTACATATATTAATATCGATAATCTATTCAAACTACAGCCACAAAAGTTCCACTTATACATGTCTGACTGCTGTTCTCCGAATAAACACAGGATATGATATCAATGATCTATTTCGAGAAGCTCAAACCCGTTGGCTGAAGCCTGCAGAAGTACTCTTCATTTTACAGAATCATGAGAAATACCAGCTCACTGAGGAGCCCCCTCAACAGCCAACTAGTAATGTTTATGCCTATTTAGACATTTTGTCAGGATTCTGGCATCTTACTGGCTGTACATATTACTGACTACTGATTCTTTAACAGGTGGATCTTTGTTTCTATTTAACAAGAGGGTGCTTCGGTTCTTTCGTAGGGATGGTCATAGCTGGCGTAAAAAGAAGGATGGAAGAACTGTTGGAGAAGCACATGAACGACTTAAGGTATGCCTGTGCATTTATGGTTACTGGCCATCCTTTACAAGGAGGAACTCTTCCCTTTATTACACTGATGCATTATATCTTTTTCTTGCTAATTTTCTGGGGAAGAAATCAATCTAAAATTTATTTGGTTTACTTTTCGATTTTTGGCATATCACTTGGTCGTATATCCTGCTATGGTGTTTTGTTTGATAACTCTTCTGTTGAATATATGGTTTGGGTACAATCACTTTATGCGGACAAGGGGCTAGATTCCAGCAATTAGTGTTAAAGGAGAGAGAGAGAGAGAGAGAGAGAGAGAGAGAGGGTATGCCTATGCATTTATGGTTACTGGCCTTCCTTTACTAGGAGGAACTCTTCCCTTTATTACCCTGATGCATTATATCTTTTTCTTGCTAATTTGCTGGGGGAGAAATCAATCTAAAATTTTTTTGGTTTACTTTTCGAATTTTGGCATATCACTTGGTCATATATCCTGCTATGGTGTTTTGTTTGATAACTCTTCTGTTGAATGTGTGGTTTGTTTACAATCACTTTGTGTGGACAAGGGGTTAGTTTCTGGCAATTAGTGTTAAAGGCAGAGAGAGAGAGAGAGAGAGAGAGAGAGAGAGAGAGAGAGAGAGAGAGAGAGAGATGCTTGATTAGTTCTGCTAATTCCAATGCACCTTCAAATTTCTCAGTGTGTTTATTTTTGGAGATCAATATTTTTACTTCTTAACATGGTTTTTTATGTTCCAGTTTATCATAATTCCATACTTTCCATATTTATTCAAGAATACATGTGGCTGACCATGATTAGTTTGTTGAGGATTCATAGTTGACCCCAGGATTTCGGAATTAAGGCTTGGTAGTATTTGTATTTAATAATCCTGCATTCGCATGAAAGATTGGTCCCCAAACAATTCTAGACAAATCATGAAAAAGACTGGGACACTAGTGTTGTGTTTGGGTGAAGCATTTGTAGGCAGCATTTGGGCACATGAAAATAATTTAAAATACTTTCAAATAAAATTCTTGTTTGGGTGCATCATAAGAAGAAACTCAAATATTGTGGGGAAAGTTTTCCAGAATTTGGGGGAATTGAAATTCTGTATTCAAATTCTGCCTCTAGAGGTGGAATTTCTAAAATTCTTCATATATTCTCTCTTTCTGCATTCAATGAAAAAACCTTTAAGAGCAGTTAGGCAAATGACTGAATGAGTGTTGCTGTGAGCAACACCAGTGAACTTAAATGACCCAGTGTAGAACCCAGTTCATTGAGACTGAGTCCATATTTGGAACCAGCCGATCTGTCAAGCCCAGATTAAACTCTTCATAAGTCTCCCTACTGGCATCTGGAAATTCTCAATGTGATGCCATTTTGCTTAGCTCCTCACCACATTTTAGGATTTTCACCCAGCTTCCAACCTCTCTGATCTAGCTCCCCCTTAATTGCCCAACCTCTTTGATCTCTGCCACCATATTCTAGTATTCTACTTCGTATTTAGATCTCAATTGCCCAACTTCTCTGTTGGTGACATTGCCATCAGCAACTTCAATCTAATGGTGTTGACGTCGTCTTAATTGGCCCCAATTATGTTGCTAGATAACGTCACTTCAGAACCAAGCATGGGGTTTACTACCAAAAATAAAGCTTTGTTGGTGGAGGTTTGGGAGTCTTGGCCTTCGTTAACGTCATCTAGGAGATCATCTCTGAGTGAGGTGCTAAGGAGTTTCTTGGTTGGGTTGGATGAAAAGTCCATAAATCCCTCCCCTTCTCAAACAAATAAGATATATAATTACTGCGGTTATAAGAAATGGGAGTGTAAATCTCATCATTTGAGTTTTTCCCTTCAAATCTCAATGTCTTCATCCAAATACACTGTAAATGTTTTGCTTATAAATTTCAAGTGTTAGTTTGCACCTAAAATGGTTTAGCTAGAATGTTATGATCCTAACATCCCACATGGATTAAGTGTAAGCTTAACCATGTGTTTATAAGTTCTTGGGTACCCTCCCCTTGCAAGCCAGTTTTCTAGAGTGAGTTCTACCCATGGGTTCCTAAAGTGGAATAAGTAAAAGTTGTTCAAACATGTAGCTGGACTAAGTTGTGCGTGGTTGTGTTATGTTGCTCTGTTATCATTATCATATGTAATTTTTGTATTTACCATTTTTTCTGGCATTAATGAATTTCTATATATTGATTCTTTCTTCAGTTTTGAGTATGACAGTTTATCTGCATGGCTAGGTTGGAAATGTTGAAGCGTTAAATTGCTATTATGCACATGGAGAGCAGAACCCAAGTTTTCAGAGACGTAGTTATTGGATGCTGGATCCGTGAGTGGAATTTTATTTATTAGCAGACTGTATATAATCTTATACCTTGAAGTTTCCTGCTATGACCTATGAGTTATGGTTTTTACTGTGAAAAATTGTTTAGACAGATTTATGTTAGGCAGAATTTAGATGGGCCTTGGAATTTCAGCGTGTGTTTTTGTTCATATTATATTTGTAGTGTCATTTTGCAGTTGCCATGTCAATGGATATATATATCTGAATGTATTGAGTATCATATTTACATGCATGTTATTTTGCTTGGCAGGGCATATGAGCACATCGTTCTTGTACATTACAGAGAGACTAATGAGGTGAGTTTGTAGATCCTGATTATAGCCAAGTCTGATCTCACTGTACTTTTACTTGATTCTTGTAACCTCTTTGTTGGCCTCTCTCGACCTATTTATAATGGCTTAGACCAATCACATTTCCCAGTTATATGTTCTTCATTTTGTCTGCATAGTTTTTCAATTTTTTTCAGCCATAGGTCTCTTTATCCTATCATGGTGGGCCTAATTACCTTTGAATGTTTTGTTGCTCATTTCTACCAGACCATCAATATCAGAGAACTAGTATGAGTTAATAATGGTGTAAAGTATTTGTCAGGCGCTTCTGTATCGAGGGTCAACCATGACTATTTACTAATTATGATCCAAGTGTCCCAAATATGTCCCCCCCCCCCCCCCACCCCACCCCACCCCAACCTGTGGGAACTTTTCACTTCCCCATGTAATTTGAAGATTGCGTGGATCCTAGATGTAGTTGTTTCTGTAAAACATAATCTGCTACTTCTCTGTTTGTGTGCTATTTAATATTTTCATTGTTTTCAATGGTGAGATTGATCTTAAAATTAAAATAAAAATGGTTGTGTTATTGTTTTCAGGGAAAGGCCACTTCTGGATCTGTTACACTGTTATCTCCAGGATCCTCTTCTACCTTCAGTCAGAGTCCTAGCTCTTATACTAAAAATCCAGGCTCTAACTCCATAATTAGTGATTTCTTTGATCCTTACCAGAGTTTATCTAGTCCAGAAGTGAGTTCTGAGACAGCCATCAAGAATGATGGGATGGATCGCCTGGACAGGGTAGATAGAAGAGAACAGAGAGAGAGTTCTCCTGAGCTTGAGGTTACTCAAGCTTTACGAAGGCTTGAGGAGCAATTAAGTTTAAATGAAGACAGCGTCAAAGATATTTGTACGTTCTACAGTCTAGATGAAAATTCTAATGATTCAGATATCCTGCAATATGAAAGGGAGAATGCAAAGCAGGATCAATGTGCAGCTTTACTGCATGGAGCAGAACATATTGATCAGTTTTATGGGGGACATGTTGTCATTCAGGACTCAAACAACCTTGAGTTTCTTTCTACTGCAGGTTTTTCCCCCCCCCTGTCATCCGGTGCATAGAATTGTTATAATGAACTTGTATGTGTCTTAACAGATCTGGTATATTGTTGAAACTACATTCTTCTTGGCTGTGTTTGGTTCTAGTTAACTTAGTTCTATATTTTTGACATCATGCTCATTGTTGATGATATTCCTTGTGGAATCTAATATGATTTTCTATCTTCTTATTTTGTGTTTTATAGTTTCGTCAGCTTGTACAAGTCGTTGGTCATGAATGAGCGGTAGTGTTAATTTTTTAAATGATAGTTATCATAACTACCTTGAACCCTTTTTTAGATCCATCACAAATCCACATCATGTCATATGCATCTGGTGTAATGTATCAAAGCCAAAAAAGAAAATACAGATAGGATGTGCCATTGTTTGTGCAAAGAAACCCCAAATTCATACTCAAGCATTAAAAGGGGAAATTTTATTTCTATATCAGTTTTTGAAACATATGACATGCTTACTGTGAGTGAAGTTACCAAAAGAAAGAAGGTTGAAGGTTAAAAAACATCTGTGAGAAAAATGCCTACCTTCCTAGGTAGCTACGTGTTTGAGCACAACCTTTAGAAATATGACAACTACTGCCTGTAGAATTATGTTTTATATAAAAGAACATGTAATTGCAACGCCCTATCAAAGAGTACTTTGGGGGTAGGCTGTAAATGAACGGGGCTGTTCAGCTCAGGCTCTACTTGGGAAAAGCTTGTTATGTTCATTTATTTAATAAATGAGCCATGCTCAAGCCTGACATTAGACTTGAATAAACATGCCAAACTCAAAGAAAATAATGTGCTCATGAACAAGTTCGTGATTATGAGGCTTGATTTCATTTAAGTAATATTATATCATGTGTTTATATGCATATATGTGTAAATTGATGTTCATGTTTTGAAATGTTGGGGGAGATGTTCACCTTTAAAAGGTTGTATTCATTTACAATGCTCCCCCTTTTATGGGGTTTGGGAAAGGTGGTTGGTAGCTAGCCTTGCCCCCAACTTTGGAGTGTTTAATTTCTAGACTCAAACCCATGACGAGTTGCTTGTGTGAGAGGCACTTGCTATTGCCCAAAGGTTTGACCTCAGATATTCACCTTTAAATTTTTTTAAAAATTTAAGAATAGAGAACCTAAATCCTTTAGACGATAAGGCTATTCATTTTCCTTAAATTACTGTAGAAACATGGAGAAAAAAGCAGTCAAAATTGTATGCCTCTGGTCCTGTTTAAAAGAAAGTAAACTCTGATGCATCAACTTTCAAGAGTTGCTAGGTCAGTCCTTTAGATTTTCTTCAGTTTGATCACTCAAAACATTGAATTGCTTGCCTACTTTCTTTCTCACTTATTTTGCCTGAGATTTTCTGTGCATCCAATAGTTTCCAGTTTGTAAAATGTTAAATGTCATAATGTTCTCAAATTTTCAAGTCTTAAGCTTCTGCTTCGTTTGCTTTCCCTGTTACTTCTTTTCTTTGTTATTGTAAAAATAATTACATGGGAAAAGAAAACAAGAAAGAGCTGATGGAGTCATTTTTGTAGGCGACAGCAGTAAAAATCACAATCAATCGTTTGGGCATGATTTTACTGATGGAAGTAAAGGATCTTCATCTTGGACAGAGATGTTTAAGTCATATAACACTTCATCAGGTGTTGAGTTCCAGAGTGAAAACTTGTACATATTGGATGGAAATGTGAGTATCACAAAGAATCTCATGGCGTCTTTTATTTCACATCTATGATCTCTCTCATGTTTGATCCAGACTCTGATTTATTCCTGATAGTAGCAGTAATTTTTTATTTCAGGACTCAAAACTTTTTCTACTTATCCTTTACAATACGCCTTAATTCTGTCTGTCCACTATATAGGATTTTTTGTGTGTGTGTGAGTCTCTATATAGTATTTGTTAAATAATCCTTTTGAATACAAAAAAAAAAAAATAAAAGTGTTTTTTTAATTCAGTTTCATCTGTCCAACAGGGAAAACCTCCTTCTTCAGGGAAGGCACCTAAGGAAGAGCAGGAACATGGTCATTGGCTAAATTTCGATGTAGATAATTTTGAAAACAGTATGATTTCCTCTGCTTCTGATAATAACTAGCTTGTAACTCCCTATTTATGCACATACTCATTTAAAATAAACCCCATTAGATACATATAAAACGTTTCTATCTTTGTTTAACTTTGTTGGTATTCATTTTAGGACCCTTTTTTTCAATTCTTGAAAAAACTTTGTAAGGATAATATTTGGTAGAGTTCTAAGTGGATAATATTTGGTGTGCAAATTGTTCATTATTAATTGTTTCATTTTACTTAAAGGAAAAAAACGGTAGTTTACTAAACTATTTGTATACTTAATTTTTACTTCTTAATGTAATTTTTGTTCTTGTAATGTAATAAATTTATTTAGTTCTTACATTTTTACAAATAATTTTCATAACTGAGTTTTTACGAAAATATATTGAAAAGGAACAGCAAATTTTTTAGAACTTAAAATTTCTTGAATTGATAATAGTTTTTGTAATGAAAAATTGGATTAGTTTAAAATGAGTTGAAAGTAGTTTTAAATAAGCCTCAACTACAATTAGATAGTAGTGGTTTTAACTGGGCTTGAATAGTGATGGGTTAGAAGTAATTTTAATTGGAGGGACATCTGGCACAAAATTAGAGCACAATTAAAATCTAATTTTGATGAAGTAGAAAGCTAAATAAATAGAATTTCCTTTCCTTCTCAAAGAATGTGCCACTTGGTGGAACCTTAGACAACTATATATATAATTTTTTTTTTCTTTTTTTGACACTGTTTTAGCCTTGGTGAAATTTTATGAAGTATTGACAACCATCTTGTTTACCAGCTTCTATGTCTCTGGCTGAGGAAGCTGAAAGGTTTAAATTTCCTGCGTATTCTTCAGAGATAGAATCTCATGAAATCAATTCCAACTACTACATGACGTTTTTTGACCAAGGCCAAACAGGAATTCCTCTTGAAGCAGACTCGAGTTTGACTGTCGCACAGAAACAGAAATTTACCATTCGGGAAATATCCCCAGAATGGGGTTATGCCACTGAGGTCACAAAGGTATGTATCATGTAAGTCCATGTCTTCGGTGCTATTTCCTAAGATGTATTATGCTTCTTTCGCTGAGACACAACATTGTTTCATTGACTGAATACTTGGTTTGTTTACTGGATCTCCTACTGCTCTAGAGCATCTAAAAATCAGGCTGCATATGTTGAGTGATTAACTAAATCCTTATCTGACAGCATCATATTCCTGTTTCATGAAAGATAGGTTTATCAACTTTAACTAAATGGTTGGGTACGGCATGATTGGTTTGATTCTTTTACTAGACATGGTTTTATTATAGAAGAAAAACCAGAGTATCTCTATAAATTTCACTGCTTATCAACCCAGCTTTGAATGATGGTCCACCTCTTCATGATTGGATGAATTTCAGAATTCATATTTGGAAAACTACTAGTGGTGTGGATGTTAGACATAGGCCTCCAATTAAGCATACTTATGGATGCAAATGCTAGTAGACACCCCATTAGGTCTTATGGATGGGGCTTACTATTAGTTGGGCCTAAGGGCTAATCACTTAATGTCTAAGATTAACTTTAGTTGCGTAATTTAGTTATTTCTTTTCCTACTTGGTATAGGACTTTTATTCCATTTCCTAAGGTTGGTAGAGTTATTTTCTTTTTGTACTAAATAAGTTTGGAACTCTATGTAAGAACACAATGTTTAACATTCTTTTATAGTTTTCTTTAGGAATAAAATTATTTATAGGAGTATTCCTTCATATCATTGTGCTAATTCTGTGCGACTCTAGTACTGGATTCCTAGATTTTGCTTTCTTGCTTGGTACTGGTTCCACATAAGTCTAGGTGTTAATTCGTTATTTATATTTATATTTTTATGTTCTTTAATTACAGGTTTGCATCAGTTTTGGTTTTGTCCTGCATCTAATTTTGGTATTAGAGCAAACTTTAATCCACACTATTACCCTAGAGCCAAGACTAAAATAATTAGTCAATGTCACGCATATTAATTTACCCAACATCGCAAGCAAAACATTGGTCTTTGTACTTCTATTTATGCCAGACTGCCCTTGGCAATATTTGAGCATGGACTTTATGTTAGGACTGTCACATACCTTTATGAAGCATGATTCAATTCTAATAATTGTAGACTGCTTCTTTAAGATAGCCAATTTCATCTCATGCTTCAAAACCTTGATGCATCCACAGTTGTAAAGCTTTACTTTGATGAAATTATCAAGTTGTTTGGTCTTCCTAAAACCATAGCGCGTGAAAAGGATTTTTGGTTCATGAGTTGCTTTTGGGAAACCCTGTGGCATATGGTAGGCACAAATTTGAAGTTTTTCACAGCATTTAATCTTCAGGTTGGGCAAATTGAGGTTGTTAATAAGAGTCTTGGAATTTCTTGAGTCCTGGGGATGGCAAAAATGCCCTGCTTGGCCTGTTTCGTCCCACTTAGGCTTTCCCTACCCAGAAGAGGTGATGGGATGAGGATGGGCCTTGCTTGCCCCACTCCGTCTTGCACTGCCCTGTGTACATATATTATTTAATGTAAAATAAATTATTTATGCATATAATATAATCTTCTACATGCATATCCAAATTATAATTTGTTTTATTTTTATACATATATTATTACCATCCCAAAACACTTGTCTCTCATTCTCTCTTTGTACTTTCAGAGCCACCCTTCCCCTTTCTATTTTGTCTTTTTTTTCATTAATGTTGGAGCCATATCATTAGGGATATTAAAATACCTCTACGTGCCCCATCCATGATCGGTCCTGCTCCTAACCATGCAGGTTCTCCCTGCCCTGCCATATCTTTGATTTTATTTGCTTGAATTTAATAAAATTGATTACAAGTTTCTTCCTTTCCTTGGTTAAAAAGTTATTGCCTTTTCTAACTTGGTTTAGAAGTTATTTCCTTTCCTTTCGTAATGTAACCTGGGAAATTTATTTAGATGCCCAAATGTTTAGTATTGTTATATTGACTTGATTATAAAACTTAATATTGAAATTTTTGCTACTGACTTGGTGTTGACTCCAAGCAACTAGGTGCTGACTCTTAGATTTTACTTTGTTTTTTGCACTTGGTTTTGATTCAGATTCTGATTTCTAGGTTTATTTTTTTTCTGTTTTATCTGTTTCCCACAAATTCATTGAGAATTTGTTGCCTCATCAACTTTAGTATCAGAATAAATTTTGTGACATTTTTATTTTCCATAATATAGTTGGTTTTCTGTTGAACTAGATAGCATAAGGTTCATGGACTTAGGTTCCACTTCAGTGAATTCCTGACTGAATGTCCTCTTTTAACTTTTTCAAAATGTTAAAATCTCTCTCTGAAACTGAAGATCTACTGGTCATGCCATGTTAAATGGATTTTGATCCACTGGGTCGTTAGCCCTGCCCTATTATTTCTTTAACGGGGTTTGTCATTTATTGACAGATTTTTGAGGATTTATCTTTTTTAGAATTGGATGAAAAAGATTAAAATGACTTCAAATTTCACCTTCATGCTATGTAAGGGTTGCTCCTGATCTAATAATTCAACATGCATTCCCCGGATGGATATGCTGAATTCTGCCATAAATTAATTTGTTGGTGCAGCTGTTATTTTGTGGAGTGTTAAATTACCGATTGTCCCAAACTCTCCCTTTAGTCCCAACACATGAGATTTTTAACATTTTAAATGGAAGGTAGATTGAAGACAAAATCGATCTCAATATCTCCTGCTTGATACCATGTCAAAATCAAAATGAAATAGAGAATATTGTATTGAAGACAGACGCAAGAGAGAACACATGAGGGTTATGTGGTTCGGCCTTGTGGCCTACATCCATGGGACAAGAGCCCAAGGGCTACAGATTTACATACATCTTTCTTGAATATACATTACAATGGGATCCATATTTGTTTGGCATGATTAGTGATTTTAGGGGTGATAAGGCTCCTGGCCCGGATGGCTTTTCCATGGCTTTTTTTAGTCTTTCTGGTGTATTTTGAAGGCTGAAATTATGGCAGTGTTTCAAAACTTTCATACTTAAGCTGTGTTTGAGAAGAGCCTTAATGCTTCTTTCCTTGTTCTTATTCCCAAAAAGCTGGATGCTGTGGAGATCAAGGATTTTCGGCCTATTAGTTTAGTTGGTGGGATTTATAAGATTATTACTAAGGTGTTGGCCAATTGGCTTCGAAGGGTGGCTCACGGGCTTATTTCAGATTCTCAGAATGTTTTTGTGAAAGGTAGACAAATCTTGGATTCCTTTTTAATTGCTTTAGAATGTATTGATAGTAGATTGAATACAGGTGTTCTAGGTGTGTTGTGTAAGTTGGATGAGGAGAAGGAGTATGACCATGTGAGTTGGGGTTTTTTAATGTATATGCTTCAATGCTGTGGATTTTCAAAGAAATGGAGGAAATGGATAATGTGTTGCATCTCAACTGTTAAATTCTCCATTTTGCTTAATGGTAGTCCTGATTTCTTTGGAAGCTCTAGGGGGATTCGGCAAGAGGACCCCTTGTCTCCGCTGCTTTTTGACATTGTTATGGAGGCTTTGAGTCGTATGTTGGATGTGGCCGCTACTACTAGAAATTTTCATGCTTCTTTGTAGGTAATATGGCTGGTAACTCGGTGATGGTGTCTCACGTTTTATTTGCTGAAGGCACCCTTTTTTTTTTAGGCTAATCCTATGCAAATAACTAGTTTGAGGGCTATTCTGGCTAGATTTGAGGAGGTCTCAGGCTTAAGGATTAACTTGGGGAAATCTGAGTTGGTTCCTATTAGTGTGGCGCACAATATGGATGTTCTGGTGGGGATGTTGGGTTGTAGGCAATCCTCTCTTCCATTGAAAGATCTGGGCCTACCGTTAGGTGCTAAATTAAAGGAGTTGCCAATCTGGAATCCCATTTTGGAAAAAATGGAGAGGAGATTAGCAGGTTGGAAGATGTATTTATCTAAGGGGGGGTAAGGTAACTCTTATTAAAACTCTTTCCTCTTTACCTACTTACATTCCTTCCCTTCTGCCTTTACCTGGGAAGGTGGCAAATCGTATGGAGAAATTGCAACAAGACTTTCTGTGGAGTGGTATTAGTGGTGAATCTAAACTACATTTAGTCAATTGGGCGAAGGTTTGTAAGCCGCTGCAGCTTGGATGGTTAGGTAGTCGATTGAGGAGTTTTAATTCTGCCTTGTTAGGGAAATGGTTATGGAAGTATGGCATGGAGACCGATGCTCTATGGAGGAGGGTTATTGAGGTGAAATATGGGAATGATTGGGGTGGTTGGTGCACGAAAAAGGTGATCAGTGCTTATGGTGTTAGCTTGTGGAGATATATTAGAAGTGGTTGGCTGCATTTTTCTAAGCTCCTTCCGTATAATGTGGGGGATGCTATTAGAGTGAAGTTTTGGAAGCATGTGTGGTGTGGAGAATCTGGAGATCGTACTCTCCAAGAGGCTTTTTCGGAACTTTATTATCTTAGTAGGACTAAGGATTCTTTAGTAGCGGAGGTTATGTATTGGTCTGATGGGAGGATTTATTGGAATGCCAAATTCCGTCGTCCTCCACAAGATTGGGAGCAAGAATCCTTGATATGTTTATGGATATGTTCTACTCTTCAATGGTATGGGGTTTGGGTCCAGATTGGGTTTGTTGGAAGCCAGCTAGGAGTAGAGGTTTTGAGGTTAGAGGATTCTATCTTTCTTTCTACCCTCCTACCCTCTTATCCATTCCTTGGAGAATGATTTGGCATTCGAAGGTTCCTCCAAGGGTAGCTTTCTTTTCATGGTCTGCTTCCTTAGGTAAGATTTTAACAACAGATAACCTTCGCAAAAGACGTGTGCTACTAGTTGATTGGTGCTATATGCGTAAGAATTGTGGGGAGTTAGTGGATCATCTTCTTCTTCATTGCCCCACAGCTTGTGAGTTGTGGTCGTTGGTGCTCTGTTTGTTTGGTATCCACCAGGTTATGCCTCACAAGGTTATTTGGTTGTTTGAGTCTTGGCAAGGTATGTTTGGACAACATCGTAACATAGATTTGTGGAGACTCGTGCCTCATTGCTTGTTATGGTGTATTTGGCGTGAAAGAAATGCTAGAAGCTTTGAGGGATGTGAACTTTTTATATTAGAGATTAAGTCCTTTTTGTTTTACACACTCTCCTTGATTGGAGTGTGGTCTTTTGTCATATTTCTTGTTCTTCTCCTTTACTTGATCGTTGTAACCTTGGTCCTTGATTTGTGCCCCCTTAGTTTCCCAATGTACTTGGGTTGGCTGTTTTTCTTTGCTTAATAATATTTTTGTTACTTATCAATAAAAAAAATCTTTGTAATGGGATTTACATACACAAGTCTATGATAATTTGAATTTGAACTGCATTTTTGTTGCCTGAATCCCACGATTTTTTCTAACAATGATTCCCATAATTTTCTCTCAAAATCAATGTCTTGATTTTTTCTTCAATGACATGGAAAGTAAATTATACTTTCAAACATGCAGTTAAAGTTCAAATAATTCTAATTGCAGGTCTTCATTATTGGATCTTTCCTCTGTGATCCATTGGAATCTGCCTGGACTTGTATGTTTGGTGATCTTGAAGCTCCTATTCAGATCATTCAGGAAGGTGTCGTCTGCTGCGAAGCTCCTCCTCACTTTCCTGGAAAGGTGACTCTCTGCATCACTTCTGGCAATCGGGAATCCTGCAGTGAAGTCAGGGAGTTTGAGTATCGGATTAAGACGAGTGCTTGTGCTCACTGTAATTCGCCTACTACAGAAGCCACCAAAAGTCCTGAAGAGTTGCTGTTACTTGTTAGATTCGTGCAGATGCTTCTGTCTGAATCATTGATGCAGAAAGGAGACACTGTAGAATCTGAAATTCAACTACTGAGAATATCTAAAGCTGATGATGATTCTTGGGGTCATGTCATAGAGGCTCTCCTAGTTGGCAGTGGAACTTCATCCAGCACGATTGATTGGATTCTTCAAGAGCTTCTAAAAGACAAGCTGTGCCAGTGGCTTTCATCCATATCCCAGGAAGGAGCTGACCAGACAGGCTGTTCCTTGTCCAAGAAAGAGCAAGGGATAATACACATGATTGCAGGGTTGGGCTTTGAATGGGCCTTAAACCCAATTCTCAATTTTGGTGTCAATATAAACTTTCGTGACATTAATGGGTGGACTGCTCTTCATTGGGCAGCACGCTTTGGAAGGTAATTGAAACTCCTGATATTGCAACAGAAAAATAAGGATTTTATTATATGAAGAAGCATTTGTGTTCCCAATGTTTTTGGAAATATTTCGAACTCCATGTTTCAGAAAAGCGTAGAAATATACACCGCTAAACTTCATGTGTAATCTTCTCCCCAGTTTGAAGTTTGAAATCCAATATATATAGATATTGAAATCAATTATTATCTGTTTTAACTTCCTCACTTGTTCATGAAATATTGTTCAAAATATTTTGTTAGACATTTCATAGACTTCCACCCAAAGGGGAGAAAAATACTTGTTTGCGACATCAGTTGAACACATGTATGAATTTCTAGATCATTTTTGATACTTAGCCAAATGTTCCATATCTCATGTAGCTATGAGAAAGGAATTACAGCTGTGCATCACTGGTCTATTAGTTCTTGTATTGCATACCTATGGCTAAAGGGAAGAAAAGATGCAGGATGACTACTAGTGAAGTGGATACAATGCAAAATAGTATGGGTTAAACGTTACTCTCAAAATGTTCTGGGGTGTGCTGCACATGATTGAACAGCACCAATTTGTTTATTGTGCTGTGGCTCAGGAGCTGTGGTCTATGATATTTTTTCTGTTTGGTGTTTCTTGGGCAATGCCAATATAGGTGCAGGAGATGTTTGTGTGCTGGAACGAGTGTTCCAGAAGAAGAGGCAATGGGTGGATATGGCAGGCAGTTCCATTATGTGTGTTGTCTTTGGAGAGAGTGGAATGATAGGTGCTTTGAGGGACATGACCTAAGTGCAGCAGAGTTGAAGTATCTATTACTGAAGTCATTATTTGATTGGATTTTGCAGTCTGTTTTTTTCTGTTGCGGGGTTCGTGCATTTCCTGGATTCCTTGAGTTTCCACTAGCTCTATATGTTTACTTTTTTTCATCTTGCTTTCTTTTGTTTTCATGTTGTACTATCATTACACATCTCATGTACTTGGATAGAACCTTCATATTTTTCTTCAATAAACTTTTACTTATATAAATATAAATAAATAAATAAAAAAGAAGCAAATTCGTATATCACTAAGGTTGGTTTGGCTAGCAGTAAGCCATAGCATATTATTATCATTAGGGTTCATCATAAGTCAATTTTTCATATGCAATTAATCTTATCTACAAAATTTTTAAGGTTGTTGATCTCTATGCCAAAATTCTTTATCCACTGCATCTGCTATATTATTTAATGCCTACATGCTATTTGATTAGTTTACCATTTACATATTGCTCTTCTGTAACAGGGAAAAAATGGTCGCTGCACTTATTGCTTCTGGTGCATCGGCTGGGGCAGTGACAGATCCCAATTCACAAGATCCAAGAGGTAAAACTGCAGCATCTATTGCAGCTACAAATGGGCACAAAGGACTGGCTGGCTACCTTTCAGAGGTGGCATTAACTAGCCATCTGTCATCCCTCACACTGGAAGAAAGTGAGCTTTCCAAAGGCTCTGCTGAGGTTGAAGCAGAAAGAACTGTGAATAGCATTTCAAAAGGAAGTCTTGCTTCAAGTGAGGATCAAATTTCCCTTAAAGACACCTTAGCTGCTGTCCGGAATGCAGCCCAGGCTGCTGCACGTATACAATCTGCTTTCCGTGCACATTCGTTCAGAAAACGACTACAGAGACAAGCTTCCTCTGCTACTAGTATGGAGGACTATGGTATCAATTCAGATGACATTTCAGCACTGTCAAGGCTAGCCTTTCGTAACCCACGTGTTTACAATTCAGCTGCATTATCTATTCAGAAGAAGTATCGAGGTTGGAAAAGTCGCAAGGATTTCCTAGCATTTCGCCAGAAAATTGTTAAGATACAGGTATCACCTTTTTCAATCTGATGACACACTGAACACTGGGAATTTCTCTGTGCTTTATTAATGTGTGTAGATATTACTCACATACCTTTATCAACTCACATCCTCTTCATTTTTTTCTATAATAACAAGCTCACATCCATATTAAATTAGTTGGTTTAAAAGATTATTAACTTTTCTTGCTTGGCAGGCTCATGTGAGAGGTTATCAGGTAAGGAAGCATTACAAGGAAATCTGTTGGGCTGTTGGAATTCTTGATAAGGTTGTACTACGATGGAGACGGAAAGGAGTTGGTTTGCGAGGTTTTCGGAATGAGACACAGATCATTGATGAAACTGGAGATGAAGACATTCTCAAGGTGTTTCGCAAACAAAAAGTGGATGTGGCTATTGAAGAGGCTGTCTCACGGGTACTGTCAATGGTTGACTCTCCAGAGGCCCGTCAACAATATCATCGTGTGCTTAAGATATACCGCCAAGCTAAGGTTAGTAGGCGAGAGATCTTGAATTGATGTTCAACTATAGCTATGTTTGTTGACGATGATCCAACAAGTTAATATGTGATTTCAAATCATTGAATCTCAACCTCAAGTTCATCTTTAAACATTTCATTAATTTTGCAATTGACAACATATAGGATTAGAAACAATATGGAAGGGGGAAGGAACTTAAGAGTTCTGATTTATTTTTGCTTCTAATTGATGAGAATAAGAATCAGCATTATACTGCATGACATGAAGTGACAAAATCCAAATTTGTGCCTAAGATCAACCCATAGTCATCTGTGTCTTCTTAGTCCCTTCCCTGATCCCAACACCTTTCAATGCCAAATGCTTGGCAATCCTTGGTAGACTTATTTATGATGTCAGGCCAAACCTGTTAAACAAACAAATGCATGTCTTTTTTCGAAATGGTAAAAGTTTTACCTCACATCTTAGTCACTAGTACCTTTTCATTCTAAGAAGCACAAACACAGTGACATGACAGGGATACAGCAATTAAGTTAGTATATATATATATATATATATAGGCATAATTTATGATCATTTTAGGTTTAAATTGCAATATATTTAATGTGTTGATATAGATATATTTATTTATCATTTTTCAGTAAATACAATTTCTCCCTTAAAAAAAAAAAAAGGAACCCTTTATCATATTATTTTTGTCTGCTTCAATAGAAAAGGCCCTTGTTTAAAAAAAATCATCTGAAGGTCCAGTATCTTATGGAGCCAATTGGCCCAATCTGTCTGCTAGTACTCTTTCACATTTACTCTATTCCTTGATTCCTTCTCACGTTCCTCACTTTAGACCCAAAACAAAAAGATAAATCTCCTTTCCTTGTGAGTCATGACACAATATAAGAGAGAGAGAGAGAGAGAGAGAGAGAGAGAGAGAGAGAGAGACGCAGAGGCTCTCTGCCACCAAAGCTTTGAGATTGATGGCCTCCTTGCCAACACTAGATACAAGCTCCTCTGAACTCTGCTGTGTTGCCCTGTGACCTGAACATGTTGAGACCGCTCCTCTGACCACCACCATGGTCCCTACAACCTCATCTCCACTGTAGACTCCCTCTTTGAATTTGACCAAGCCACATCTCTTAGTAGGCCATCAAGCATCAAACTCCTCCTCAATTTTAGCCCTTTTTTAACCTTTCAACTTTAAGCATCAAAAAAACTTTAAGATTGAATGCGTCTTGGACTATGTCCCAGACATATTCAAACTGTCCTTGGGATGTTAGTGCATTTTAGTTTTCATTATCTTGTAATCCCCAGGGTATGATACCTTATAGCTTCACAGTTACAAGTCATTTTCTCATTACTTTGGGTCTCTCATTTTCTATTTTTATTGGCATTACTATAGTGGGATTTCAAAGAAATGGGCTTCATTTTTTAAGCTTTTCATTACCCGCAGGAGTCCCACTACCAAGTCTGGCTAAAAGTCGTAACTCCTTAATTTGAGCTTTACAAGTTCAGTCAGTTGCAAGTCGTGATTTTTTTTTTTTTTAATTAATATTTTTGTCAATATGGTCAGGATAGACTGGTTCTCTTGATGTTTTATTTTGTTTCCAGAGTAAATGCACTCTCTCTTGAGAACACTAATTTCTTTTCTGTCCAAAATTCATGAGACAGTTTGCGTGTACATTTCCAACCATACATTTCATTAGGTTAAATGATGGTTCGCATATGTTATATTGGATGCAAATCATATTTTGGAACATGTACAATTGAAGATGTTATTCAAGTTCAATCATGATTGGTGATTACTTTTGGAGGGTCCTTATTCTCTATATTTGGAAGCCAGGTGTATGACTTCTTTGGCCAAACATCCTTAAATTAACCATAAGAATTAAAAAAAGATAACATGACTCCAATATCCTATATTATTTAGTAGTAGTATTTTTTAAGTTTATCCTAATGGCTGTGGTCTGTCTATGTTGGCATTTTATTGGCCTATGTGTATAAGTTACTGAATATATTCAACTATTCATGCAGGCTGAACTTGTTGGCATGGATAGTGAAGGTGTGGGATCAACATCTTCAGGTGATGTTTTCGGAATGGAAGACGAAGATTTGTATCAATTCCCATAGCATCTGTTAATCAGAGTTTAACTAATCATAGGTTGACCATTTTTTAACCTCTCTAGATGGTTTCTGGATTTAGTTTGTGCATAATGGGTTGGATTTCACTAAATTGTAAAGTGATTGATAAGCACTTGCTCTAATATTTGATTATGTAAATGCTTCGTGTAATTGTTGTAAATGGTTTTTATAGGGGTTTGAATGGGTTTAAGTTGAGAGAGACTCTCTTTCCCTTACTCTCTTTCAGATATCCTTCTCTTTGCAGCAGGTAGGCCGGTGAAAGCCTTAGGATTAAATCAAGTTATGGAATCCAGACCCTTCTTACAAAGCTACTTTCTTATCTGGCTACGGTGCTGAAACGATTCTGGGGCTTTGGGGGCTTTTATTATTTAAAAGATCTCCATTAGTCCATTTGGTGAGAGTCTAAATCCCTTTATTCTCTGACCAATAGCCTTCGATTACGGAGCCTCTGAGTACCTATTAGTATATCCTAGTTTTACCCTCGTGTGCTGCAAGCTGGGAGTGAAGAATTTATTATGCTTAGAAGTTGGTTCATGCGCCCAAGACTTGTACCTTAACTTCCTAATGTATTCAACAGAGATATAGAGAGATTAAAACTATGTTCGATTCAATTGAACATGTTTTTAAGATTTGAGAGATTTAAAAAAAAAAAAAAAATTTTATTGAAGATAGATTTTGGAGGAAAAAAAAAGCTGTACTTTGAAAAGGCAAACAGTTTGAAAATGTTATTTCTGATTTTTTTTTGGGTGTTTGGTGCAAAGTTGGACCATGTTTATTTATTAAAAAAAAAAAAAAAATTTTCCCAAGTTACTAAAAATAATCCAAGAGAAGTGAAAAGCTTAAAACATTTTTAATTTTTTGAAACACTCGTCCTCAAACCAACCTTTATTCCCTTATGAAGCCAGTCTTTTCCCATCATTACCATTGCTATAACTTCGCCATATCTTCGTTGTCATTGTAACCTCAACACTTTCAACATTCTCATTGTAGCTGTTTTTATCATGTATATTGCACAAGTAAGATAGTTTGTTTGCACTTGCACATCAAATAGGATTGGGCTTGGGTCTTAACTTGGACTAAATTTGTTATCTTTTAACATTTCCTTTCAAATAAAGTGGAAGCTTGAAGACAACTTAGGTTTGTAACGTAAACTTGTGAAAATGCTTTGAATATGCCTCAAAGATGCCACCAAGATATTTGCAAGATGCTTTAAAGATGATGATGAAGAATGGACTGTGCATTATGTAAAATGTATGAGCAATGGAGGAATATCAAGAAATGGCTACAAGGGCCTAAGAATGATTATATATATATATATATATATATAGGATTGGGCTTGGGCCTTAATTTGGATTAAACTTGTTATCTTTTAACATCTCCTTGCAAATAAAGTGGAAGCTTGAAGACAACTTAAGTTTGTAACTTAAACTTGTGAAAATGCTTTGAATATGCCTCAAAGATGCCTCCAAGATATTTTGAAGATGCTTTCAAGATGGTGATGAAGAATGGACTCTGCATAATGTAAAATGAACGAGCAATTGAGGAATATCGGAATTGGCTACAAGGGCCTAAGAATGATCGCATCAATAACCAAGGGAGCTGTTATGATCAATTCGCTACTATACAAAGCTTGAGGAACATTGGCAAAGGATAGAGTCATGATGATGTATGTGCAATGAGTCGACAAATTTTGCATAGGTTGAACCAAAAAAAAAAAAAAAAGAGTAAGAAAAGAGTCAATTTGTGTGATTTGGGTGTCCATATAGAAAAGTAGAACCCAAAATCAAGATGTACGTGAAAAACAAAATGGAGTATATTTGATTAGAAAAAGTCAACGATTATCGTAAATTCAAGTCAAGTTGACCTGGATAAATGCTTACATGGTAGGTAGGCTAATGTGGCAACTAATGTGGCATATAGAGTGCTATCATGGTAGAGATAACTTGGCGCCAAGGTTAATGTGACAGAATAGGCTGACGTGTATTGCTGGTGTGGCCTTAGAGCTGGCAAGGTGCAATATTGTGTTGACACTTGGTGGCATTCTAAGAGGTAATCGTGTGGCATGTATGGATCAAGGCTTGGCTAGGTGTGGAAGGCGCATGGGTCAACAGTCAAATCTTTAGGCAGTGTGTGAAGTACATTTGATCATTGACAGAAACTTTTAATAGCATGTGTGTTTACTTCGAAGCTTTGATTGACTCGAATTCTTCCGCGGTTGAGAAGATTGGAGGAAGATCTTTTGAATGGTAATGGCGGTTAAGTTGAATGGAGGCTTTGATGTGGTGGTTTTGAGGAAGGCAATGGTTTTGTGGCAGTGGGGGTACACTAGAAACTTCTTACGGTAATAGAGGGATACCAAATAGATTTAATAGAGGAAATGAAAGGTTGAAGAAGTTGAGAGAGACAGAACCCAAGGACATTTACGTCCAAGAAGAAAAGAATTTAGTGGTTACATTTTCACAGTTCCAAATTGTTCAATTACAATGAACCCAATTTGAAATATTAATGGCATTTGTTAATGGATACATTTCACACTCCTGTTAAGGTGGAATTTAATTGGCAATTGGCTCTCATCGCATTGGAAAACAACAAAAACAAATAAACAAATACTTCTTTAACTAACCAATGTGGAACTATAGCAAAAAAAAACCGATCAATTATTATTAAGGTGGAATTTAATTGGCAATTGGCTTTCATCGCATTGGAAAGCAGCAGAAACAAATAAACAAATACTTCTTTAACTAACCAATGTGTAACTATACCCAAAAATATCGACCGATTATTATTAAGAAAAGCTTGGCTTACCTCTAATACTTTTTTAATCGGACATCTTCTATTGTTTAAATATATAATGATAAGCGGCAGTGAATTTTAATCTGTACCTTTTATTTAATTAGTAGGTGATGTGACAATTTTTTATTAAAACAAATGAAAATTCTAGTTAAAAAAGTACTGAAAGTAAGTCAAAACTATAAAGAATTCAATATTATCTATTGCCTCCAAATACTTATTAATTGAAGCCAATATTTATAGGAGGTTAAACCCTAAATTAATTATGAACTTATATTGTACAAGCAAAATACTATACTTACACAAGTTGGAACAATTAACACTTCCGTTAAAAGCAAGAAGCAATGCAAGTTAGAATGGCAAAGAAGAAATAGCAAAGACAGAAGAGTATAGTAATGAAATGTGACCTTACCGTCACTCACTTATCATGAATCTTTTGAAAAATGGCTGTGGTTAGGACTCATCTTCGTGCCATTACTACTATGATCAGAAATATAAAATTGGCCGCCATTAGTACATTTAGCATTCTTTTTCCTCAATTATTTGGCATGTTAGGCAGGCCTTCACATCCCTGTCAAATTTGAAAGACCACCCTAACACTCTTTACAGATATAAGTGCCCATTTGATTTGGACAACCTCTACAACCGCACAAATAAATTAATCAGCGCAGTATGGGCCACGACCCACGATATAGGGTCAAAATGCTACGTGTCTTCCAAGTATGGTAAGCTTTACAGGACAGTTGGAAGTTTTGACTTGGTTCTCGAACTCTAACTCAGTGTCTTTGGGTCATTCTATCGTACCCCCCCAAAAAGAAGGGGGGTACGGTACCCACCTATTTCTTAGCCGTTTATTTCCTTTAGTTTTGATCTTGACCGTTGATATAATTTTAGAGGTTTTTTGGTTACCGGTAAAACCGGTTTTCTATATAAAAAAAAAATTAAAAACATTCTTTTCAGCCTTTCTCCTGTCTCACACTCTCACGTTTACTTCTCTCATCTTTTCCTCATTGCTGGGTTTGCCTCTCAGCCTCTCTAAACCAAAACCTCAAATCAGCCTCTCTAAACAAAACCCTCTCTAAACAAAACCCTCAAATCTGAGGCGCACCCACAAAACCCTCAGAGCTCGGCACACCCACAACCTCAAATCGGAGGCGGTTCCTCTCATCCAATCCAACTCGGCGGCGGCGGCGCACCCACAACCTCAACTCGACTCATCTATTCCCGTACGAGTCGGCGGCGGTTCTTCTCTTCCATTCTAAATCGGCGGCGACACCCACAATATTCAGGTTCTCTGTTTCCATCTCAATCTCCAACTTTTATTGACTATTCTTTCTTCTGGGTTCAACTAATCACTATAAAAGTTTAGGGTTTATATTGGGGTTTTCATTATACCACGTTTGGTTGAATCTTTAGGGTTTATATTGGGGTTTTAATTTGGTTGAATCTTTATACTGGGTTGTGGTTGAATGATAATTTGCTTTGCTGGATTTGTTTGTAACCACAATTTTTTTTTTTTCCTTTTTAATAGTGGGGTAGTGTTTCTTTCTGCTGGTGTTGAGGGCGTTGAAGACAATAGATTTGATATTTTTGTGAAATTCAGAAATTGGATTGTGTGTAAAAAATTTACATTCGGATTGAAGTTTTTATTAATGGAGTTTGATTTTTTTTTTTTAATCCAGAATTTAAAATAATTTTTGCTTCTAAGCTCTGCTTTAGTGACCTCTCCATAGTCTCCAACAATTTTCTTGAGAATTTCTCTCCATACGTGAGTTTGGAGATTTTTTTTTTTTTTCTAGCAAAAATTAAAATAAATTCTAAAAGATTATTAGTTTTAAATTTTATATAATGACATTGAATATTTAATACTTTATGACAAGTGCCATAAAGTATTCAGCATGATCCATAAATTAATAGGGTAACTACAATATCTTCTCAAGTTGTTTATGATACCTTTCTAATTAAATGAATTTTCAAATTTTAGGAAATTTAAGTACCACTCCTTGAACCTAATGCTGGGATTGAGATTCTTGGATTTGATGTTTGGCATAACTAGTATATATATACCAAAATTTTGGATCACAATGGTATAATTTGGCCACCCACCAAGCATGTGTACAAAGCTGTCCTATGACTTCCCTCAATTGTCATTTACAAGCTCTACATTAACTCTATAAATATTAGTGTATATGAATCCAGATGTAGGCCCCATATGCTGTATAAGCATTCAAATTGAAAATGCTGGATTTACATGCTCAGATCACACTTTTCTTTTCATCAACAAGTTACATGCTGAGATTAAACATTAGCTTTCTACATACAACAACCATCACAGTCTCTACTTCAATCACATACTAAACTAAATTTTGTTTTGAGTTCCAAAAATTATGGTTGGGACCTAAACTTGGGATTCCTTTTGTTAACACAATATGAACACACACATTGTCTTTATCATCCCTCCTTTGTTGTGGGTCATTACTATTGTCTCACTCAACCCTCAAGCCACCAACTCCAAACACAAGAAAAATTTTAAATATCAGCTCCATTTGTTTCAATCTAAAACAATCCTCAACTCAAATCACCAACTCCACACACGAAAAATAACTTGGAAAGAACTCAGCTCCATCAAATACAAGTGGGGTCTTGTCTATTTCTCATGTTATTTTTATATCTTAAATTAACGTAGCAAGCAAAAACAAAGCAATTTCGTTTCAAAAGCAATCAAACTAAATAACTCAATATAAAACCCCCAAAAAAAAAAATTTACCTGAGGCATTTGCCAAACATTGGGTCTATTTAGCCTTGAAGCTGCAAAAATCTGCAGCTCAAAAATAAATAAATAAATAAAACACCCTTATATTATATTATATGTATATCCTACACCACAGATACATATAAATAAACATATAGAGAACACGAGATAGAGAGATAGGATATAATGTACCTTTTTAGAAGAATTGATGAGGCAAATACCAGAGTTTTTCCTATAACCTTGGGCAGGGGAATCCATAGATGATGATTATGAAAAAAACAAAAAATCCTTTTCCTGTGAGGTACTAGTATCGACTTTTGTTTTTGAGCATCTACTAGTATTAATCAAGTCAATTAATACTAGCATTGACTTAATTATCGGTCATTGACTCATTTCTTTTCTTGTATCAGTGTATGAAAACATTGAAAGTAGAGTCTTGGAATTTCCTGTACATACTTGTTTTTGGTTTCTTTTTTGGTTGTACATATTTTTGTGGCTACTTCATTTTTCTATTTTCTAATGAAGTAGTCTACTCTAAATACAATTTTTTGTTTTTACCTATTAAAAAAAAAAAAATTATTGGAATTCGATTGACTTGCACTTCTTCAAGTGTCCATAACATTTAAAGTTTAGTCCTCACTTTTTTATTGTAATTATTAAATTATGAAAAAAGAGAGGCCATGGGTTTTTTTTTCCTTAAATAATTTGAGAAACAAAGTATTAAAAATAGAGAAAGGTAGTGTTTTGGAAGGTTGTGTTTTGAAAGTTTTAAATAGAATATTTTATTTTCTATCTTATCATTCGGCGTGTATAATGGTAATTAGCATTCTACATATTTGAAAGGTAGTGTTTTGAAAGTTTTAAATAGAGTAATTTATTTTCTTTCTTATCATTCGGTGTGTGTAACAATAATTAGCATCCTAATCTTCTGAATCTTTTGATTAAAATATTTTACTCTTTGTCCATAAAAGATAACTCAAAAATCCCACATGCAAATATGCTAATAGAGTGGTGGACTAAATGTCTCTAACTCAAAATTCGCATATGGAATATGTTAATAGTATGGTGGATTGATTGTCTAAATTAGGAGTACGAGAGTTGACACATACCCAAATTCACATATACTTAAAGATGTTAAAATTCAATCAAGAATTAGGTCAGTTGACACAACCAAAATGTTATTTTGGACATCAAGACCGACGTGCATTTAGCATTATCATGTTTACTTGCTCCATTTAAAGGCTTTCCTGATGAAATTACACGATCATTCTATTGTGTCAGTTCTACTCTGTTGGGTCACCCAGGATTTTGAACTATATGCAGCATTTGATCCACTTGCAGACAAGGTATTATTTATGCTCATGTCTCCAAGATTATTTTTGTCTGTTTTCTTAGAACAAATAATGCGAATACTTGTTGACCCTTTTTTTATCATACAAATTCAGTTCTTCTCTATGAAGAGCTTAAATATATGGCTCTCTGTGGTTGGTTAACTGTCAAGGTAGAGGAGAAATCAGGATGAAGTAATGTGTCAGATAAATTTTACCACATATAACTAGCTTTACTGTTGCCCTTAATAAGTGTCCTGCACCTCTTATGAATTTAATGTTGTAACCTTCAATGCTCTGGATAATATATTGTTTACCTATGCCAAAGGATTTTGAAATATTCACCTGTTTTTTTTCCTTCTGGTCAGATAGATATATTGGCCTTCTTGGTCTCTGATACAGTGTAGATCAACTGTTGATTTTTATCATGCCTTTAACTAGTTTCATATGAATCTATGTTGCCCAATGCAATAACCTTGTGTTTAGTGTCATCATCCAAGATGGGTACATTGAGCGGGTGACATCTGCCTGCTGTTGAAAATATAGTCAAGCCACCTATTATTGATTATTTTCATTTATACTTCCAATTTATTGTTGGATGCATCCTGGGTCTTAATTTATTTGAAATTTGTAGGCAGTGGTGATAAAGACTTGCAACCGAGTTTGCCAATGGGTGAAAGATGTGGAAAATGAAATATTTTTGCTTGGAGCAAGCCCCTTTTCGTGGTGATACACCATTTATTCTGTAATCAGCTTGTACTATAGTTTTGTTCTTTTTTTTTTAATTTATTTTTAAATGAAATCCCACCATAATTTTTTCTATCACTCTTTCTTTACCATGATGCTGACATGTTGATCATAGTCTACCAATTTCTTGAGTCTCCTCATCATCAATTTGTAAGAGCAGTCCTGTGTCATCTACTAATAAAAGGAAATATACACACCAATATTTATAATACTTGGTGCAATAGACAATGTCAGGTTGGACTTCCGAGTACTTGATATGAAAGTTAGGTTAGGTTATTAACATCTGTTTATGTTATACATGCAAATATGCAATGCTGCTCTCAGAAATGAAGTCCTCAATGGTGCTCACAACAAGGAGAGAGTATCAAGGGCATTCAAAAAAGTCAACAGTGAAATGTTTTAAGAATTATCCTTTTCAATAAATGTATTTACTTTTCTAATGTATAAATTCTTACCTTTTTTTTTTTTCATGGATAGGAGTGGGAAGAGTGAAGAACATTGAAGAGCAAGATGCCATTGAAGAGCAAGATGCTCTCCAAGTTAGGCACCCGAAAAGACCACTTGGAGCATTTTTCGAATAATACTTATATTTTTTTAAGTTATTATTGTGGTTTAGTTCACATATTCATGGACATCATACTTGAGTATGAAAATCTAAAATTACAGGTTAAGGATGAGATTACAAAAAAGTGGAATAATTTGATGACGACTCTAAATTAGAGTATAGGAGGGAAGGACGTCTTCTTGTGTTTGTGGTTGACTGAGCCTACATTTTTTAATTTTGTTCTGTGTGGGAGACTTCCGGGGCAAGTAGAAAATAGATTTGAGTGTGTATTTTGGAGGAGGATGCATAAAACTGGTTTGGTGTTTACATAATCAACTAGTCTAAACATAACAAATTTCATAATATTTTTCACAACTATTAAGGTGGCAAGTTGTAATAAGTACAACAACACTTACACTGGTTGGAAAAAACAATTGGTTGGATTTGTCTAAAATGTTAAAATGTTATTTTGAACGAAAAAACAAATGCTATAATAAACGGTGCACAAATGGTATAAAAAACAAAAGGTTGTGTTTAACTACAAAACTTTTTACTTTATTTTGACAAAATATGTGTTGTTTTTTGGTAATTTATATTATTTTTTTAGTTTTGTAGGTAATATTAAAGATTTTTTTTTTCTTTTTCTAATAAAATTTTGCCTTTTTTTTTTCCACTTAACAAGCACAATGGTACTTGTTAACATTCTTCAAAAAAAAATTAGACCAAGGGAGCCTAGCCCCACTTGTGTTTAGGGGCATGCATGCTCGACAAAAAATTAATCAACTTACCACTATATTGATTTAAACAAAGTATAGAGATGCAAATTGACCTTTTAATAGTCAATTATGTTCAAATAACACGTTCCAATATTTTATAGGAACAAATACTAAATGGCTTTAAAATGACGAGTTTGTATAAATTTTGCGAAATCTTGAGACAGAAAGATAAGTGCATTGTGACATCAATAAGTCTTCAATAGTGAAAACATTTCATTTTTATTAGGGCTCTCTCAAATTTAGCTAGTGGAGACTCTGCTGACTCAAATGAGGCTCACACTTATCATTGTGGACAATATGCTAAACTCTCAACGACAATTATTATGATAATTTTTTAAAAAAGGACTGGGTTGTTCGTTTTTGGTAAACTCGGTCAATTATGCTTAATTGTTTTTATCTTTTCTATTGGTAATTTTTGTTATTATGAAAATTTTTTTGGGATGTTTATTTTGTATTAGATGATTCTAAATATAATAATAATTTTATGAAACAAAACTATATAGACACTTTAGTTGGGGTGGTTATACTCGTGTTCGACACAGTCCTTTGAAACTTCTACACACGTGGATCTAATGAAAATGTCTAAAAAATATAAAGCATGGTGTAGTATCCTTGATTGATGACTATCTCATACTGGATATGTAGTTTCAATTCAAGTGTTTACTGAAAATTTTTAGATTGTCAACAATCTTTGTATTGGATTTTTTGTATAACTTGCTAATTGTATAGTTACCCTATTTCCAACCTTAGACACCACAATAAACACACAACTGTGATTAAATTGCAAATGTTGCATAAGAACAATTAAAGAGCACATAAAGTTATACCCCTAAAACCTAAAAATTACCAAAATACCTTAGAAACCTAAAAAATGGCCAAAATAACCCCAAAGCCTAAAAAATAACTAAAATAATCCTAAAACAAAAAAAATGACCAAAATACCCCTGAAACATAAAAAATTGGCTAAAATACCTTTAAACCTAAAAAATGACCAAAATAACACCGAAGCTTGAGAATTGACGAAAATAACCCCGAAACCTAAAAATGACCAAAATACCCTCTAAACCTAAAAAATGACCAACATACTCCTGAAACCTAAAAAATGACCAAAATACCATCAAACCTATAAAGTGATAAAAATACCCCTAAACCTTTGAAATGACCCAAATAAACCCAAAACCTCTAAAATTACCAAAACTACCCTAAAACCTCTAAAACGACCAAAATACCTCTAAAACTATAAAACGAGCAAAATACCCCACAAAATATCAAAAATGACCAACATACCACTAATCCTATAAGATGAGCAAAATACACCCGAAGCCTCTAAAATTACCAAAATAGGGGTTTGGGGTATCTTAGTCATTTTTTAGGTTTATGAGGTATTTTGGTCATTTTTTATGTTTAGGGAGTATTTTAGTCATTTTTTATGTTTTGGGAGTATTTTAGTCATTTTTTAGTTTTAGGGGGAATTTTGGTAATTTTTTGGGTTTAGGTTGTTTTTTTATCGACTTACAGGTTTAAGGGGCTTTTTTGTCATTTTATAGTTTTCGGGGTATTTTGGTCATTTTTTAGGTTTTGAGGATATTTTGGTCATTTTAAGGTTTAGGGGTTATTTTGGTCATATTTAGGTTTCAGGGGGGTATTTTAGTTAATTTTTAGGTTTCGAAGGTGTATTGATCATTTCTTAAGTTTAGGGGGTAATTTGGTCATTTTTAGGTTTAGGGGATATTTTGGTCAATTTTTAGGCTTCGAGGTTCTTTTGGCCATTTTTTAGGTTTCAGAGGTATTTTGGTAATTTTTAGGTTTCGGAAGTATTTTGGACATTTTTGGGGTTTAGGGGATATTTTGGTCATTTTTAGGTTTTGGGGGTATTTTGGCCTTTTTTTGAGTTTCAAGGATTTTTGGTAACTTTTAGGTTTCAAGGGTATTTTGGTCATTTTTATATTTCGGGGGTATTTGGTCATCTTTAGGTTTCGGAGGTATTTTGGTCATTTTTTAGGTTTTAGGGAAATTTTTGTCATTTTTGGGTTTCGTTGGTATTTTGGTCAATTTTTTTTGGGTTTTGAGGGTATTTTTGGTAATTTTAGGTTTCAAGGGTATTTTGGTCATTTTTTATGTTTTGATGGTATTTTGGTAATTTTTAGGTTTCGGAGATATTTTGGTCATTTTTTAGGTTTAGAGGGTAATTTGGTTATTTTTAGGTTTTGGGGGTATTTTGGTCAATTTTTAGGTTTCGAGGTTATTTTGGCCAATTTCTTTTGGGTTTTGGGGGTATTTTTGGTAATTTTAGGTTTCAAGGGTATTTTGGTCATTTTTTTATGTTTTGAGGGTATTTTGGTCAATTTTTAGGTTTCGAGGTTATTTTGGCCATTTTTTAGGTTTCGGAGGTATTTTGGACATTTTTTGGGTTTAGGGAATATTTTGGTCATTTTAGGTTTTGGGGGCATTTTGGCCTTTTTTTGGGTTTCAAGGGTATTTTGGTAACTTTTAGGTTTCGGGAGTATTTTGGTTATTTTTATATTTCGGGGGTATTTTGGTCATCTTTAGGTTTTGGGGGTATTTTGGGTTTCGTTTTTTAGGTTTTAGGGAAATTTTGATCATTTTTTATGTTTCGGGGGTATTTTGGTCATTTTTGGGTTTCGTGGGTATTTTGGTCATTTTTTTGGGTTTTGGGGGTATTTTGGTAATTTTAGGTTTTGGGGGTATTTTGGTTATTTTTTATGTTTTAGGGGTATTTTGGTAATTTTTAGATTTCAGGAGTATTTTGGTCATTTTTTAGGTTTCGGGGGTAATTTGGCCATTTTATAGAATTTGGGGGTATTTTGGTCATTTTTTGGGTTTCAAGGATATTTTGGTCATTTTTATGTTTCGGGGGTATTGAGGTTATTTTTATAGGTTTTGGGAGTATTTTGGTAATTTTTAGGTTTTGAGGGTATTTTGGTCATTTTTTATATTTGGGGGTATTTTGGTCATTTTTAGGTTTTAGGGCTATTTTGGTCATTTTTTTGGGTTTTGGTGGTATTTTGGTAATTTTATGTTTTAGGGGGTATTTTGGTCATTTTATTGTTTTGGGGGTATGTTGGTCATTTTTAGGTTTCGAGGGGTATTTTGGTCATTTTTTTAGGTTTCAGGGGTATTTTGGTCATTTTTTGGGTTTTTGGGGTATTTTGGTCATTTTGTAAGTTTCTTGGTTATTTTGGTAGTTTTGAGGTTTTGAGGTATTTTGGTCATTTTTAAAGATTTTAGAATACTTTGGTCATTTGCACTTTAGGGGTATTTTGGTAATTTTGATAAATGGGTAATTGGGTGGGTTGGAGTTTATCCATAATAATTGGGTTGGGTTGAGTTTGAGTTAGAAGCAATTAGTTAAATGAGTTATAATGGATAAATGGGTTTTATATACCCAACCCAATTTTGCCCACCCCAAACTCACCCATTTGACACCCCCACTCAAATGTGAGAAGAAAATGACGAAACAACCCAATGTGATAAAAGAACTGTTACATGTGATATTGAAATTACACAATGTGAGGATGAAACCGTCAAATGTGAGAAAAAAATAATAGAACTACCAAATGTAACAAAAGAACTGTCAAATGTGATGTTGGAACTGCACAATGTGAGGATGAAACCGTCAAATGTGAGAAAAAAAAAATAAGGGAACCACTAAATGTGACAAAAAAACTAACACATGTGATGCTAGAACTGCACGATGTGAGGATGAAACCATCAAATGTGAGAAAAAAATAAGGGAACCACCAAATGTGACAAAAGAACTGACACATGTGATGTTGGAACCGCACAATGTGAGGATGAAACCATCAAATGTGAGAAAAGAAAGTAAGGGAACTACCAAATGTGAGAAAAGAACTGTCACATATGATATTGAAACTGCACAATGTGAGGATAGAACCGTTAAGTGTGAGAAAAAAAAATAAGTGAACCATCAAATGTGAGAAAAGAACTGCCACATGTGATATTGGAACTGCAAAATGTGAGGATAGAACCGTCAAATGTAAGAAAAGAAAAGAAAGTAAGGGAACCACCAAATGTGAGAAAAGAACTGTCACATGTGATGTTGGAACTGCACAATGTGAGGATAGAACCGTCAAGTGTGAGAAAAAAATAAGGGAACCACCAAATGTGAGAAAAGAACTGTCACATGTAATGTTGGAACTGCATAATGTAAGGATAGACCGTCAAGTGTGAGAAAAAAATAAGGGAACAACCAAATGTGAGAAAAGAATTGTCACATGTGATATTGGAACTGCACAATGTGAGGATGGAACCGTCAAATGTGAGAAAAAAATAAGGAAATCACCAAATGTGAGAAAAGAACTGTCACATGTGATGTTGGAATTGCACAATGTGAGGATGGAACCGTCAAATGTGAGAAAAAAGTAAGGGAACCACCAAATGTGAGAAAAGAACTGTTAGAACTGCACAATGTGAGGACGGAACCATCAAATGTGAGAAAAAAGTAACCTGATGTAGCAGGTTACCTATTAGGTGGGTACCGTACCCCCTTTTTTTGGGGGGGTACGGTAGAATTACTCAGTGTCTTTAGTTTTCTCATCAAAGTTGCATTGCATCTCTCAAAGTCATCGGTGATGGAGTCAAATCAGGTGGTGGAGCTCGAACTCATTAATATCGCAATCCAGAGACTTGTTGAGGAGAAGAAAATCAAAGAAGCCTCTAGTACTGATTGCCTCGATGACCAGCTTCTCCTCTCCAAATTGCTCTCTCAGGTTTATCTGATGACTTTTATGATTATAAACTGACATTAATTATACTTATACACTCTATGAATACAACTACACCACACTTCATCTTTGCTTTAGTATTATGTCCATACTTCACCTACTTCCTTTATTTCTCTCATTCTCTCTTTTTATTGTCAAATTCATTTATTAAGAAAAAAAAACTTATAATTTCCTCAGTTTCATGGTGGAATTATTTTTTTATTTTTTTTGTGTTAAAAAAAAAGATCTATATATGTTGTCAAATTTATTATTTAGCCGATGTTTGATCGAGTGCAACTCAGCCTAGTGTGAATTAACAGCTCTTCTGTCGTCTTTGACTATGTTTACTGCTTTTTTTTTGGGATAAATCTAAAAGATCTTTAATTTACCGTTGGATATGTGTCTTGTACGGAGAGGCTGGAAATGCACACCGTGGAAATAATATCTTCTTTCATTTTTACTCCTGACTTTGTCCACCTTATTCTTTTTCATATTCTCCCAAATGGTAATAGTATCAGTTTGTTCATGGGCCAATGTCTGTTTGATGCTCCTAGATAATGTCACTGGGAATCTAGGACTTTTTTTATCCATAGCCTTCTTTAGCGTTGATCATTGCTAATTACTAGGCTTTGAGTAGCACGATCAACTATAAAACATTTTTGTTTCATGTAAAATATTCTGTACAATTTTGCAAGAAATACTGAATACATGCAATTGACTTAGCAGTACTAATATATCCTTGCTGGAGTTAACTAGATTGCATTCATTGATGTTCAGGAATTTAGCCTTATTTTCTTTTATTACAATGGTAAATAGAAAATTTAAAATCATAGCTTCAAAATTCCAAAAGATACAACAAACTTTATGGACCTTTACACATGTTTGACGCAGTTGGAATCATTGAAAGGAGATGGCACAATTAAGGAACCTGAAGCTTCAACTGAAGCTTCAACCGAGATAGATGAGTTATCTCCTACAGCAGTCTGTAATGTTGATAACAAGATGGAGAATGCTGGTCAGCTGAATGGGGGTAGCAACGAAACTGAGAGCGAGATTCTTAAGGAGCTTAAGAAGTTGAAGAGGCAGAATTTTGTAACCCACTGTCTTCTTTCTGTCTTGATTGTACTGACTGCTGCTTGGCAATTATCTGAGGTAGCTCTAATTTTGAAAGTCAAAGAGAGATTTAGCAACCCGTTTCAATCCTTCAAAAGTTTACTCATTGGAATGCTGAAAGGCCCCAATAAAAATGGTGAAGATGCAGAAAAACAGTCCTCACATGCCAAACAACCGATTGAAGCCCCTCCACTCCCGGATCTCAAAATTCCAGAACTCCCCCATTTGGATTTACCAGATTTAGGTTTAAATGGTGAAAATAAATGAGTGTTGTTTGATATGAAGCAATGGCATGTTTCGAGCAGAACTAATCCACAATGTTCGAGACTAAATTATCTTTAGCCTTATTTCATTTGTTGATATGTTTGAAAGACATTATGTAATATATTTTGCTTATAGTCTAAGAGCTGGTGTATTAAAACGAAATATGTCCTCAAATTTCATTTATTTTAACTAATAACATCAAGAGACCGCATATGCAGGCAGACAGTAGTGCTCCTAGTGCTTGTGCACATTTGTGGTTCTTCCTTTTACAGTGCAGTTAACCCTTCTCCTTCGGCTGGGCACAATGCTAAATCCTAAGCAGGTACAATCACATAATTCTTAGCATGCTGTTGCCCAGTGCCTACTTAAATTGCGCTAAAGAGCATTAGACCAGACTTGATTTCAAAGTGCCATGTGGTCAGGGACAGCCATGGCAGTGCCTGACCTTTCGAAATGGAGAACAAAGGGTAAGGTCCCAGACAGAAATACCATCCGAGCAAATGTAAGTACACATTTGAAATAAGCTGCTAATTTGGGAGGAACCCTATCCTGTAAGATGGACTACAGAGTTGTAAAATTATTAGGTACAGATTGGATAAGTCAAGTTAATTATTGGCCAACTTTCGGTGATACTGTGGCATGCTTGGATGAGATTGTTCACCCAAAGTATCAGAAACACTGGCAACCATGCACAAAGGGTAGTTAGATTGGAAGAGAGGATAAGAAGCAAGAAGTAGAGGGCAAGGAAGAAAAGGAGGTGGACTATGGATTGCTGCAGGGGCATATGGTTCACATACCATTCTTCCTTGCCAACAGATTAAGCGCCAAGCCAACATCCATATAATCAAGGTGCAAAACACCTGCCGCTTGATATTTTTTAATGTAAAGAGGTATTAACAAATAACCAAAAGTAGAGCTGATTGCCCATATGTGGGACTCATCCAAGACTAAAATTATACTTATTTGGTATTAGCCAAACTTTCAGAACCGATGTAGTAAACCCATTTCATTCAAACAGATATCCATGAAAGTATCTTTCATTCAAACAATCACAACTGAGAAATCTCTGAAATATGGGGACAAAAGCACAATGAAACCTTAAACACAACCATCCAAAGAAAACCCTCTTTCCATTTGATATGTCTATAATTAAACAATGATAAACAAACATACAATCTGGGACATTCGGGCTGCATACGACTTCCATTTGTTGAATTTGAGTGGTTATCTTGTCTTCATGCATAGTTCAAACGGAATATGTCATTCAACACGTAAAAGCTTCCCTGCGGTGTTGGTATCAAATGGAACATCTGACCGCAGAAAGCATGACAAGAAATTACAGTTAGAACAAAGAAACGCAAAAATAAATGAACAATTTCTTTCGTTAGTAATTTACACACAATAAGTAAAGAACCTACAATGTACACTTTGAGCTAGAGATCATCAGCACAAGAATAAGTTAATACATGAATACATACAATCATTAAACACGCACAAAAATTCTTAACCACAAGCCATTAACTATCAAAACATATAGCTCTAGAATCCGATAATAAGTACACTAAAAAATTCAAAACATTTCCTGCTTACGCTTATTTATAAAGGCTCTCAGAAATGCATAAAAATAGCATAAATACAAGCATAATCAGAAAATCAAATGAAGTTTGTATCTCTGGCATTTCTCTAAAAGACTCGATAGCTTTCATACCAAGAATCTCATATATATTTTTTTAGCTTATCTCACCATTGGCGAGTAAAGCAATCGTTTGAAATCTAGAATGTGAACAATTGAGGGAGACATACATTGAAATCGGTACATTCAAAGTAGAGTGCTAAAATCACCAATAAACAAAAGCAACATATTCAACCAAAAAGCAGATGATAAACCCTAGATCCGACAAAAACAAAAAATTCAAAGTAGATCTGAGCGATCTGGAATCGGATCGATTCAAAATTGGTACCTGGCTGAACTTGAGGGCGTGTTGTTCGCCGGCGAGCTGGAGGTTGCCGCTGACGAAGACGAGCATGCCGCCGGCGGGGCCAGAGGGCTGGCAATCGACGGTGGTGATGCTGTGTTGGCACTGCTGGAAAGGGAGGCTGGTGAGCTTGGCGACGATGTTTGGGGAGCCTTGGATCTTCTGACCCTCGAAAGTGAGCATGGACTCGTCTTGGTATAGGCTAGCCAATCCGGCTCGATTCGCATCGAACGTCGTGTAGTAGTGCTCCACGAATGCTCTAGCCAACTGGTCTGGATCCATCTCTCCACCGCACCAAATCACTGCCCCTCCTCCGCTTATGCCTCACGCTACCAACAAAGAGCTAAGAGAGAGAGAGAGAGAGAAAAGTATGCGTGCGTGTTTTCTAGAATGGTTGGGAAAATCAAATTTAATTGAGAATTTAAGATCGAGTTAACTTTTTTATATGTGCGTTTACAACAAACTGTACTTAAATTTTAGCTTTATTTTTGTCTATTTTAATGGGCGTAATGTTTTTAGAAGATATAAAATACATGTCTTTACTATTTTAATCAAGTCTATCAAGATCGAGATCTTACACAAGATTGATGAAAGTATTTAAGAGTCAGGTCATAAGATGGATATGAGAATGGTAAAATCATATTATACGATTAAAAAAATATTAAAAAATACAAATAACTATAATTTATAATATATATTAAAGAAACATTGAACAAAAGTGATATTTAACACAAATTACTAATAAAATACAAAGAATCAAACTACAAATACATAAACAAAGTTATAAGTTTTAACACCACAAACATACATAATGTCTCACATAAAAAAAGTCAAAGCAAACAACAATACCAAGCGTCTCACATAATGTCAATGTCAGTGGTCTCTTTCACAACAATGCTACCATCGGATTTCTCTGCTTCTCGCACTCGTCCTCTACTCTCTAGTTTCTTTTCTTCTCGTCTTTTTTGTGATTTTATTGATCACGTTAAAGTGATGTCAGACTTAGATTTTTATTTTTGCATTTTTATATTGTTTTTGGTTGGGGCTGCTAGGATGATCATTTTACCACGTTTTTTTTTAACAGTTCAGGCCTTCAGGGTCTTTGAGCTCCACTTGGAGGCTCGAAATAAGAATTTTTTTTTTTTAAATTTCCTTCATAGCATAGGATTTTTGATATCGATATGGGATTAGGATCCTATTAAATCCTAATATCCAAGTCAGGATCTCACGTAGATCCTACATTAATACATATCCTAGTAAGATCAAAGATATTGTAGGATCTTAAGATCTAGAGGATCGATACTAATAACCATGTATCTAAGAGTATGCATAAATGAGTTTCTTAAAAAATCCTCATTCTACACTCTGAAAAACAACTTTATCAATTTTAGCATATTATTTCACAACTCACTTTACATCTCTCATCTTGTATTTTTCACATCACTTCCAACACTATTCATCTCTCTCTCCCTCTCTCAAACCCACATCAACCAAGAACAGACCAAACCTATCGTGACCAAACCCATATCAACCCATCATGCCAACCATGACCCGCTACAACCCACCACAACAACCCATTGGTGTCGATCAACCCAACAACACACCAAATCAAACCACCCAGAAACCATCAATGCACAAAAAACCCTATTGTTGTTGATCCAAAAAGCCAATTCAACCAATCATAGGTAGATTGATGTTCCCAACAACAAATTGAAGCAACCTACCAAGTTTGAACTAGAAATTTTGAACTAGCAAGTTCAAATCGAAGGAGAGAGAGAGAGAGAGAGAGAGAGAGAGAGGATAAAAAAGTAGTAGAAGTTGCAGTTCACTGTATTTGACTTCTAAATTCTTTTAGGAATAGAGCCTTGAATATAGAGGATTTTTTTTTTTTTTGGGTTATATAGATTATAGGGTTTTGAACTCAAAGTTAAACTTTGGGACTTGGCTGGTGTCACACTCACTACAAGAAAAGAGTCTACTAGCGAGGGTAAAATGCACTCGCAAAAATTCAAATATCATTGCAAAAGGCTATCAGCGAGGGCATGTAGCCCTCGAAGTTCGTCGAATTCGCTCTTGTTGCTAAAAGAGATTTTGCGATCATGCCTTCGTAAATAGATAATTTACAAGGGCAATTTACTGTCATTATTGAACAAATCCGCCTTCGCAAATATATTACTAAACGACGAGAAAAGTCGACCACTTAGTTTTAGCAAGGGGGAGTAGTCGTCGTTAACAACTATTTCGGAGGACCTTTATACTCTTGCAATTAGTTATTTGCAAATTTTGAAATTAACAACATACTTTTTAGAGACAAATAATGCCATTGTTAAAATTTATTTGTGAGAGCTTTTAACCCCTCACAATTAGTTAAGAATAATAGTGATGACATTAAGCTGTCGCTTAAAATGTTTTTGCAAGGGATTAAGTGGCATCGCTCTTCTATAAATTGCAAGGGATTTTATTGTCACTAAAAAATTATTTATGACCAAATTTTTATGTCATTGGTGATAATATTTTATATAATTTTTGAAATATTTTATTATTTATTTATTTTAATTTTTTATATAATTTTTATAATTAATCATGTTATGATAGTATAATAATTAATAAAAATTGATCAATAGAAAGATAAAAATTCATATAAGTTCAAACTTTAAAATATAGGATATACAAAGAAATCCTACAATTAAATCTTGTTTTAAACTTAAACAACTTGAAGCATGACAAAATCTATACTAGTCTTCCTCTGAGTTGCCTTCCAAGTTGTTTTCAACCTCCCTTGTGTTATTGATTGAGTTGTCCTCTTCATCTCTACTAGTACCATCCTTAAAAAACAAAACAAAACATTAAACATAATTCATACACTAGAATATTAGCTTTTATAAAAATAATAACAAATAATGGTTAAAGAGAGTGCCAGAGAGATAGAGAGAATTCATGACATGTATTTCATTTATACTCACCCCCTTATCTCCATCCATCCAAAAGAGTGTAGGAATGAAGGAAGAACCATTCTTATAATGATATTCTTTCTCTGTGTACTTCTTAAAAATAGGATTTTTAATGTGAAACATCCAATCAGAATAACAGTATTTCACCAATTCTACAAATTCTTTCTTCACGGCCCTTGCCTTCAGATTTGAAGGGTGCATTTAAGGTGTCTTTAGCAGCAAATGCTTCTCCAAGTGCTTCACTATAACAATGGTGTGTGAAGTGGTCACCTAATTAGAAGTGAAAGAGAGTCATGTTTCATAAACGTGATTTACTAAAAGAATCTTCTAATAAACAGTAGATGTACTAACACAATAAGGTCTCTAGCAGGATTTTTCCCCAATTAAGAATGCCTTGGATAGGATGAAAGTCAGAGAAGAGATAGGGTGGACATATCTCAAAACAAGTACAACCATAATTTTTTTTTTCTTAATTTAATCTCAACAAAGAAACTTGAGCAAATGCTATTGTCAAATCTATTCACATTACATCAAATTTAAAGCAATTAAAGATGAAAGATAAACGCCAAGAATTGCAATAGCAGTTCTGTTAGGATGTGTGCTCTTAAATCCTCTCGTATGATGTTATGTATGACATTATGTATAACTTAATTTCATGATTAATAAAGTTATTTTATTATTATCTAAAATAATGGTAACATGAATATTTGGACATTATCATATAGTCGATGAGATGCATGGTATGTGATTTATGTGAAAAGTCATAGAAGATATAAATCACAAGTTCTTTGTAAACTCAGAATTATAGTTCGTAGTCGGTGATGAAATTGGGTATTTCATCTATGAAGACTATAACATATCAACTAAGATGATTTATCTTGATCATGGAAGTGGAGGCTTCTAGTTGGTATGTTGATATGTTTTAAGAGTTAAGACATATTGAACTGGATCGTTGTGAGATTTATTATTCTCCTAACGACTGTCAAATGAATAATAAATCTCACGACTTTTATTTGATATATCAGTAGTGAGATCTAAAGTCACGATCAAAATCTCAGTATGTTGGGTAGCCACATTTAGTATTGATGGAACATATATTCTCAAGATGGAATCATAATCTCTTAACGGAGAAATAAAATATTCCCTAGAGATATAAAATATTCCCTTGAGATAAGTTTAATGGGTTTGGTTATTCAAAGTGATAGGCCTAACTACTTTAGTAAGGAGTTACTAAAGTATATATTTATGAAATTGGATTTAATAAATATATGATGAATAACTTAAAGAATTAAACCGGGTACTCAAGGATTAAGATGTAATAATCTTCAAAGTAGCAGTCCACATTCATGACTTTGTATTATTACGAATATTTTATGAAGGGGTTGCATGTATAATAAAGTTTCGGGATATAATTTATTAATAAGGCCTAGAGTGCAATTATATTTATATAGTAATATTAAATATAATTAATAGTAACTTTGGACTTGTCAAGAGTTGATAGAAAAGCCCAAGGCTCATTGGAGCTAAATCTTATTGGTCCCTTTTGGTCTCACTCCAAGCCACAATTAAAAGCCCAATTAGATAATTAGTTAAATATAAAGGGAGAAACATACATAATTTTTTTTATTGAAGAGACATCATTGTAAAAGTATGTGTATATGTGGGTAGTAACCACTAGATTATTCTCTCTTGGAAACTAATTGAGAAACCACACTTATTGGGTGTAAAGTGGAATTGAAGTGAAGGTTAAAAGTGTTCCCAAGTACTTCTAATCTTTTGTTTTGAATTTTACCACACCAAGGTACGCTATCTTGTTCTTAAATTCAGAAATTTCCATAGTGCATGTTATCAATAATGAATGAAATAGATCCATATTTGTTGTTTCCGCTGTGTGTTTTGTATGAGATACAAAACCAGATTTTCCAACAAGTTCAACCTTAGTTGTCAAAGCCAAATTCCAACAAAAAAAATCCATAGAATTGCAATATAGCTACAGAAGCAACACTATTGGCAAATACTAGAGTGAAAATGGAAATAAGTTTTCTTAATTCCTTTTTTATTTTATATATATATATATATATATAGATATATATTGTACTTGAATATTAAGTGTACCTATAAGATATAAGCATGAAATTCTACAATGTAAAAACTGGGATAAATTTGTAAAATTACCAATTAGAGGCTGACAGGTTGAGAATCTACATTTAGAAGAAACTATATAGGTGGAAGCTGAGTTATTAGTAATTGAAAGCATGTGAATGTAACCTACCTCCAATGATTTAAATTTTTTCTTTTTTTCTTATTTTATTATTCTTGGTTGTTTCAGCATCAAAATTTGTGTTAGATTGTTATTTAATATTTTGTATCTTCAATCTTAACACAAGTATGGACAATTAGACTTCAAATATGCTAAACTTCACATTTCCAAGTGACATTCATTTGGTTTGGGAAGGGTTCAATTAACTCTAAACATATTCAAATCCAATTGAACCCCCTAAATTATAAGCAAGCAAAGGAAGAGAGAGAGAGAGAGAGAGAGAGAGAGAGAGAGAGAGAGAGAGAGAGAGAGAGCAATGACCAAGAATAGCATTAATCTCCCACACCTTTCAGTTGATCGGCACCCAGGTTTACAGTAACCAGATATCCACTGTCAAATTTTCCATCAATTTTTTCCATCAATTGTTCCAGTCACCCAACAGCTAGGTAATAGTATTGGAGAAGCTGCATATAAGATAAATAACATAGATCTTTATTGCAACAACACATGCTAACATGTAACCAACCACTTGAAAAACTATATCACATAGGCATAATGCTCAAAATGGAAATCGTGATACAGGGTGTTAACAAATGTAAAAACTTCTCAAAGCAAGTTTACAAATTTCACATACAGCATCCCTATTAAATTTTCTACAGCTGATTGACTTTCTTAATTACAATTTGATGAAGTTAGTGCAAAGGGGCATTGTACAAGCTCAACAACTAAAAATGAGTTTTTGTACTCATCTATTTAACTTGAAATGATGAAAAAAAGCAATTCTACTTCAAAGCCTAAAATGTTCTCCAAAGAAATTCTAAACTTTGCAAATAAAAGGTAATCACATGGGGATAATATGTCACATAAACACATGGGGCACTATGCCACTATCTCTTGTAAGAAGCAACTCATAAATGCAATATTCAGAACTTCGAAACGAAACAATTGACAAATAGTCTAAGTATCTATACTTATCTACTCTTGATGGCCCACAATTTTGATTATGCAGGCTTCTTGGAACCTATTGAGGAGATCATTTGCAACAACATATAATTGTGTCAGATGCATCTGATTTCCTTTAGATACATCTTAAGTACATGCAAATAATGGTAGTTTGAAAGAGTGTCTATTTGAAAGGAATCAAACGAAATGCCTATTTATTTCAGTCTCAACTATCTCTATGAACAATTAAAACCAAATTCCATAAACTCTTTGGATACATCTTAAGTAAGACAACAATCAATTTCAAAATCACCAAATGTTGGGTTGAAAGTAATACACAATTATTTCAAGTGGTGCTATTAGGCTCAATCAAGCCACTCTCTATGGAAAAAAATTTAAAATACAGTAGTTTGTCAAATTTCACTTAGAAGAAAAAAGCCACAAAACCCATAAAACCTTCTCCAATTCCAAACCCAAATTTCACAAAAATCAAAGCTAGGGATGCAGTATCATCATCATCATCATCATCATCTACAGGAGCAACAAAACAACACAACAAAAAGCTAGAAAACTCGTTTGAAAATAGAGAATTTAAACTTCAAATATCATGGTTCGATTTGCTTCAATTTAATCCTCTTGAACAACATAGAAAAGTATAAAAAACTTCAATGTCCTAGCAAAAATCCTAAAATTTTCTTAGCATCCAAACAGAGGGTAAGAGTTAAGAGTGATAAATTACCGTCGAGGGACACAAAATTGAGAGGTTGAACTCGAGTGTAATCGAACAATGGCTCAAACTCTTCAGTGGAATAAGCCTAAAACCAAAAATAAATAAAAATCAAATTAGAGAGAGAGGAGGGCAGATTGGGGTGAAGGAGATCGTGAGAGAGAGAAGGGAATGATCGTGAGGCGGCAACGGCAGAGGGAGATAGGGTAGCAACGGTGGTTGGGTTGGGTAGTGGTGACAGTGGCTGGGCTGAGAGAGAGAGAGAGAGAGAGGAAAAAGAGAGGGTTTTGTTGTGAGGGAGTGAGTGAGGCTTCGAGGGAGTGTAGAAATTTTTTTTAAGTGGGTGGGAAAAACGAAATTCTATGCGGGAAAGGGAAAAAAAAAATTGCTGAAATTTAATATTATTGTAGCAATTTCCAAGTGCCCTTTGGACTATTGCGACGTTTCTAATGATTCTATTGTGGCACTTCTATAAAACGTCATTATCTCCGTACTAGTATCTGAGAGGTAAAAGTTAATAATTTGCATCTATTATAATTTAAGATAATTATATTTTTTTTAATTACAAAAAATGAAAGACTGATAAAAAATTTCACTCACAAATGTATAATATTCATCATACACCTAGATTTGTCAATTTCACATCGAATTAAGAAATATAAAGTTCGGTTCAAGTTACACTTGACGTAACTCTAAAAAATGTTACACCATCCAATAACTTATTATTGAATTCATATTTTGTAAATCTATCTGTTGGATTCCTTGTTGTATATGTTCTTACGATGAATGTTAAGTTTCATGCCAATCGGATATAATTTACCATTTGATCTTTAAACTCATCTTTCATGCGTTATTTTAAACTACAAAAACTTGAATTTAGACAATTGAATAATGACATGCCTATTAGTTTTTGATCACCTTAAAATTTTGTAAGCATAAAAAATATGCGAAAATAATGTATTCTAACGGTAGATTTGTCAAAATTCACATCGAAATAAGAAATATAGGGTTGGGTTCAAGTTACACCTGACGTAATTCTAAAAAATGTTACACCACCCAATAACTTATTATTGAATTCATATTTTAAAAATCCAACCGTTAGATTACATGTTCTATATGATCTTAACATGCATGCCAATTTTCATGTCAATCAGATGTAATTTACTATTTTATCTATAAACTCATCTTTTATGCATTATTTTAAACTACTAAAACTTGAATCTAGACAATTGATTGATGACATGAATATTAATCTTTGATCACCTTAAAATTTTGTAAGCATGAAAAATATATGAAGATAATGTAATCTAACAGTAGATTTGTCAAAATTCACATCGAATTAAGAAATATAAGGTTGGGTTCGAGTTACACCTGACGTAACTCTAAAAAATGTTATACTACCCAATTTACTGAATTCATATTTTGAAAATCCAATTGTTGGATTACATGTTTTATATGGTCTTAAAATGCATGCCAATTTTCATGCCAATCGGATGTAATTTACTATTTAATCTATAAATTCATATTTTATGTATTATTTTAAACCACTAAAACTTGAATCTAGACAATTGATTGAGAACATGGCTATTAATCTTTGATCACCTTGAAATTTTGTAAGAATGAAAAATATACAAAAATAATGTAATTTAAAGGTAGATTTGCCAAAATTCACATCAAATTAAGAAATATAGGGTTGGGTTCGAGTTACACCTGACGTAACTCTAAAAAATGTTACATTACCCAATAACTTATTACTGAATTCATATTTTAATAATCCAGCCGTTGGATTACATGTTCTATATGGTCTTAACATGCATGCCAATTTTCATGCCAATCGGATGTAATTTACCATTTGATCTATAAACTCATCTTTTATGCATTATTTTAAACTACTAAAACTTGAATCTAGACAATTGATTAATGACATGAATATTGATCTTTGGTCACTTTGGAATTTTGTAAATATGAAAAATATACGAGGATAATGTAATCTAAAGGTAGATTTGTCAAAATTTATATCAAATTAAGAAATTAGGGTTGGGTTCAAGTTACACCTAACGTAATTCTAAAAAATATTACACCACCTAATAACTTATTATTGAATTCATATTTTAAAAATCCAATTGTTGGATTACATGCTTTATATGTTCTTAACATGCATGCCCATTTTCATGCCAATCGGATGTAATTTACCACTTCATCTATAAACTCATCTTTTATGCATTATTTTAAACTACAAAAACTTGAATTTAAACAATTGATCGATGACATGACAATTAATATTTGATCACCTTGAAATTTTATAAGCATGAAAAATATATGAAGATAATGTAATCTAACTGTGAATTTGTCAAAATTCACATTGAATTAAGAAATATAGAGTTAGGTTCAAGTTACACGTGTTGTAATTCTAAAAAATATTACATCATCCAATAACTTATTATTGAATTCATATTTTGAAAATTCAACCATTGGATTACATGTTCTATATGTTCTTAACATGCATGCCAATTTTCATGCCAATCAGATGTAATTTACCATTTGATCTATGAACTTATTTTTTATGCATTATTTTAATGGGAAGAAATTTTTATTCACTTGAGAGAGAGAGAGAGAGAGAGAGAGAGAGAGTACAAAAGGCTAAAATTCTTGAATTTTAGGCTACCATTTTGAAGTTGAAAGTGCTATCATTTTTTTATGGGTACATTTGTTTAGAAAATAAGGACAGACTTTTCTTATATATGATGTATATAAAATTATTATTTTTAGACTATAAACAAAAGGTTCATCTAAAGAATACAAAGTGCTATATGTTTATGCGTTTTTTTTTTTTTTCGTTGAATTTTAGAATAACTTTTATCTCAAAAAAAATTTAATATTTTTTGCAAAGGTCAATCGTGGCCCTCGCAATTAATTTAGTATTAATAAGGGCATATTTTTAATCCACAAAAAAAATAAATTTTTTGCAAGGGATTTTTTTTGTCCATTGGAAATAATTTGGTGGGAACATTTCCCTCCAAAAATTTTGACATTTTAATAATTATTTGTGAAGGTCGATCCTAACCCTTGCAAATAATTTAGTATTAGTGACAATTTTTTTTAATCGTCACAAATAATACACTTTTTGCAAGAGATTTTTACTTGTCGTTCACAAATAATATGGAAGGAAAATTTTCCTCCAAAATATTAGTATTTGTGATGCCTATAACACATGATTGCAATAGCTTTTTTTGTTGGTCACAAATATTTCACATTTTACCAAGTATTTTAATATTTTTTGCAAAGGTCAATTGTGGCCCTCGCAAATAATTTAGTATTAATAAGGGCATATTTTTAATCCACACAAAAAATAAATTTTTTGCAAGGGATTTTTATTGTCCATCGGAAATAATTTGGTGGGAACATTTCCCTCCAAAAATTTTGACATTTTAATAATTATTTGTGAAGGTTGATCCTAACCCTCGTAAATAATTTAGTATTAGTGACAGTTTTTTTTAATCGTCACAAATAATACACTTTTTAAAAGAGATTTTTACTTGTCGTTCGCAAATAATATGGAGGGAAAATTTCGCTCCAAAATATTAGTATTTGTGATGGCTATAACACATAATTGCGACAACTTTTTTTGTTGGTCACAAATATTTCACATTTTACCAAGTATTTGCAAGAGCTTTATTTTGCCATCACAAATAAGATTTTTTGAGAGGGTTTTTTGGGTCCGTCAAAAATTCGTGGTCGCTAGTTGACATTTTTCTTGTAGTGACTACTAATTGACTCTACCTAAACAATTCATTTTGATTTATCTTGCTGATATCTATCGAAACTATTCGGGTAAGATCACACACGCTTTTTTTTTTTTTTGAGAAGGCAGATCACACACGCTTGAATTGGAAAACGAAATAAAAGGGGATCCTCTTTGTTTTGAAGCTAAAGCGGCTTTTCTTGCTATTGACGGTGCTTTGTTTGCTAGTAAGGATTACATCATCATTGAGGGTGACTCTCTTAATGTTATTGACCCCATTCAAAATTCTACCATTGCTCCTCACTGGACAATATCAAATATCATCAAGGACATTAATGCAGCTTGCTAAATCATTTTCTTGTATTTCTTTTTGCCATGTTATTAGATCTTCAAACTGCTTAGCTCATTCCCTTGCTGCTTAGGCCCTCTTTTGTAACTGTCATGGTGCCAATGCCACCTCCTCTCTCCCCTCCGTCATTATGCAAGCAAAAAAGGCGGATGGCTGCGGCCCCGGATCTTTTCCTTAATAAATTTTGTATTACGCAGCAAAAGAAGAAAAAGAAAAACTGAGATCGTATAGTTTCGAACTTTTGTGTGCGTTTAAGAGGTTTTTTAGTTAATAAGACTAACTATATTTTTGTTAAATGGATTTTTGAACTCTCTCTATCTCTCCCCCCCTCCCCCCCGGCAGGCGCGTACACACACATATATAAACACACACACATTTATAAAAGGTGTAATATATGAGAATTATTTTAAATTCTAAATTAATGACATGAATGTAGTGTTTGATCGTTTGGTGTTTATATAATATCAAGGTTAGATGTAAATGACAATTAAATGTCATTAATGCTAATGACATGTTTTTGGCCTTTTATGTGCAATGGTGTGTATGAATGGGAAATTATTGTATACTTTCGGAGTACTATAAATGCGTACTCCTTCCTCTCACATAAATAGTGGGTCTCATCATGAATTTAATTAGTGAGACTCATCATTCATGTAAGATAAGTGAGTAGGTATTTATGATACTTTGGAAGTACCTAAAAATTTTCCGTGTATGGACTCGTTTCTCAACAAAAGAAAAAAGTGTATTGACTCAATTTTTTTGGCTGTGGCAGCCATTTAAGTTATTGGTTAGCTTCTTACAAATCCATAAAGTGACGCACTAATTATTGTTTATTGATTAAAATAGCGTTATGACTCCATGAGGTTACTTCTTCTTTTTTTTTTAAGAGGGAATTATGAGGTTACTTGATCTATAGAATATGTAAAACTTTGCTATAATATTTGACTATTTTAATAATGATTCATGAATAATATTCTCATATATATATATATATATATATATATATCTCAACAAAATGAAAAATGATTTTTAAATGGACTCTCTTTTTCAAAAAGCACTTTTTTACAGCTTTTACCAAACATATAGCTTTTATAAAAAACCCAGTTTCATACCGCACTTTTTAAAACCCCCTACTTTTTCAAAAATCGCAATATCAATAAATTGAACCAAACTTACCATTTGTATAGAATAAAGCTACGAGTGCAATGTTTTCACAACAAAGTCAAGGTATCAAATTGTTAACAGTAAGTGAAAAAATGATGTCAATAGTGGGCTTATGGAAGAACCAGTTATAGGATGCTCCACATTATGCCTAGGGTGGTCTTAGGACCACCTTGACTTGAAAAAAAAAAATTATTATATATAAATTTTAAAAAATTTTATGATTTTTTTTTTATCTTGAAAAAAATTCGTGACCACCCTAAATTCTTTTAGGCTCAACATAATTAAATTTTGAATAAAGTTTGGCAACAAACTTGATTGTAGTCTTGTAGGCTAAGGTTACAATTCTACTCAATATTTTCTTATTGGATGTGAATTTTGACAAATCCACTATTAGATTACTTTTTTTTTTTTTTTTTTACATCCTCCATACTTTCAAGATTTCAAAAATATAAAAAATCAATAGCTATATCATCAATCAAATATTTAAATTTCGAATTTTTGTAATCTAAAAGTATACATAAAAAATAAGTTTATGGATCAAATAATAAATAATATCTGATTGACATCAAATTTGACGTGTGTTTTAAGAATATAAAGAACATATAATTTAATAGTTAAATTTTCAAAATATGCAGTTGTAGGTACTCAAAAAATAAAGGCCTAAGCCCACTAAGAATAGTGGTACCTTACCCTTTATACCAAGCCCAAACAATAGAATTTCTAAGAGAGTGAAAAAAATACTTCAAATGTAATTCTAAACTAAGTCCTGGTATATAAGCGAAGAGATTAGAATGATAGAGAAGAGACATTTAAGTAGTGATTGGTAATAATGCCCTCCTTGGGTTGGTCCGAGGATTAGTTTCTTATTTATGAGTATTACAAGTTCTAGACCAAATTACACACTGTTCACTTCCTTGTTATCTTGGTTCTTAGAGAAAATAAAATCCATCTTTGTTTTTGGGATACTCTCTTCCTTTTTTATCCTTCCTCCTTGCATCCTAGCCCTCCACCCGTATGTCTCAAGGCATTTCTCAGGATACTTGTCCCATCAAAACTTTGCTGAAGGCGGTAGAAGGGGCTGCTAGCAGCGAAGTTATTGTTCAGGTGTTATTTCCACATTAATGCAGCTGATACGGTTGGTGTAAGACATTCAATGCGAAGGTGAGAAGTATCTTTTTCAAGAAGCTTCCTCTCACATCCTATACCCCCATCGTGGTTCTCTTCCCCATCCATGGTCCTTCAAAGGATACTAAATGCCCATGCTTCTACTTCCATCCTATAGTTAACAAAATCCTCAGAGCTTACTTAACTCTTCGGATTGACATGCAAACCATTCTTAGATTGATTCCTCTTCGGTCCTCGGACCCCCCACAATAGCCCCTTAAATCCTTGCTACTAAGAGCTATTCTGAGATCAAGGTTTTAGTAATAGTGGGAAGGTTGATACGTGCCAAGTGCGTTCCCATATAAAAACATCGTTTCACCTATCTTTAGCATGTTCCTGACGCTTCAGTATCCACGATTCTGCAATTATTGCATTAGGCGGCTGCTTGTCCCCCCCCCCCCCCCCCCACGTTCTATGGTGCGATGATGATCATATGGCCCCCATTTTCTATAATTTATGAGTGGGAAATTTACCACTCATTTTCAACGCCTATATAAGAAGGGGAGGGGGTGATTTTTCCCATTTACCTATTCTCTACAATTTTTCATTGAAGCAGCAGCCTGAGGAAACCTTTTCCAGTGCTCATAAGTGCCTTTGGCCCTTCATCCCATACTGTAAAGAAAGCTTTATTCTATCTTCCCTGTTTAATTTTTACTTTATAGGAACATATGGGTAGATTCGCTAGACTAGTTGACACCCCCAAAGGTATGGCCGCCTTTAGGACTAGATACAGGATTTCCAACAATGTTGAACTTCAACATTGCGAATTAGGAGAATGGCTGGTTATTAATAAACCATTAGGGGCAATAGTCATCAAGGTTGTTAGACTCGGTCCGGGGTTGTCAGACCTAGATCGGATTGGCCGGTCTGACCCGAGTAACCTTGAATCGGGTAGAAATCCGATTTTTAAGTGGAATTTACAGTTCAATCATTTTAAACATAAAAAATTCCAAATAGATGTAGGCGAGGGATAGAATTAGGGATCACTAAGTCAAGTGTTGATGCAATAACCAATAGGCTATGCTCCTTTGTTGTGACATTCTTGGATTTAATATTTTATTTATTTACAATTTAGATTATAGTTTTCCAATTTTTTATATTACCCCTCTCAATCTATTATTATTTGATAATTTTATTAGAGGTTCAAGAACTATACTTTTTACACATGAATATACAATTTATTAATTTATGCTGAAAATGATTTCGTTTTAGATAATTTTTTTATTTGAAAGATTATTAAACACAATTTTTTGACACTTGTTTATGCTTTATTATTTTTTATTAACCTTATAAAAATGGTGAAAATTCATTTGAAAGTTGTTTAATTTTTTTAGACATATTTTTAGTAAAAATTTGTTAATGTTTTCCATTTTAATACCTTTATTTGTATTTTATTATTATTAAATTAATTATGACATCACCACGGTTGAACCTCAGTCTGACCTTAAAAACCTTGAACCTCTCCCTTTTCTGGTTCATTAAATGGTTCGGGTTTGAAAACCATAGTAGTCATTCCCATGATCGCCTTTATAGAAGGTTGAATAGAAATCCGCATGGGTAGGGTAATTAGGGATTTCCTTATTAATTTTAGGTTATCCCCGCCCAATGTTCTCCCAACCTTGTTAGAGTCCTTGGTAGTGTAGACATGAGAAATTGGAAAATGGGAACCAATCTTACATGTCATGACGTGAATTGGGTATATAATTGTCAAAAGGGAAAAGAAACAGGTTATTACTTTAAGTGTTGATTTCCTTCCGTTAGGTTGAATTCTTGTGTACCTGAGTCAAATAAGGGTATGGACAAAGATTTCCTCCTTATCTCAAGTGAATGGCACAACGGTTTGCACTGCCCTACCCAAGATAGGGAGCTAGGTTGGGTTCCTAAGGCCCTTAGAATGATTTAGAGTGCCCTTCTTTCCATATTTTGTTATTTTTTCTTACAAAAGAAAATTTTATAACTAATAAACTCTTTATGTCTCTACAGATGAGTTTCATACTGCCCCAAACAAAAGCCTAGTGAACTTTGCAGATCTTAATCGGATTATTCGGTCAAATATCTTCCTCCATCAAGACGGACAACTTTGGGCGGTACACGTGATCCTTGGATTCAAGCCCCCATCTCTGACCGTTTCCAGAGTCCTAAACACGTAATCAAAGCAAAGGACTCGAGTCTTGCCCTAATCGACGTAGCTATTGCCGGGTGTTTGACTAAGTCTCCTCCCTTTGGTACTCAGTGTTGGAAAAAGTTGGTTTTGTATCTCATACAAAACACATAGTGGAAGCAACAAATAAGGATCTATTTCATTCATGATTGACAACATGCACTATGTAAATTTTAGAATTTAAGAACAAGATAGCGTACCTTGGTGTGGAGAAATTCAAAAAAAAATTAGAAGCACTTGGGAACACTTTTAATCTTCACTCCAATTCCACTTTATGCCCAAGATGTGTGGTCTCTCAATCAGTTTCCAAAATGAGAATGAAAGTGTGTCTCACACTTTTTTTTTCTTTTTCTCTACGATTCTTTCTTCAAAAAAAAATTCTGTATGTTTCTCCCTTTATAACTAACTGATTATCTAATTGGGCCGGCCTATTAGGCCTTTCCAATTGGGCTTTAGTGTGTGGCTTGGAGTGGGACCAAAAGGGACCAATAAGACACTAGCTCCAATGGGCTTTGGGCTTTTCTGTCAACTCTTGACAAGTCCAAAGTTACCATTAATTATATCTAATACAACTATATAAATATAATTGCACTCTAGGCCTTATTAGTAAATTATATCCCAAGACTTTATTGTACACGCAACTCCTTCATAAAATATTCGTAGTAATACAAAGTCATAAATATAGACTACCACTTTGAAAATTACTACATCTTATCCTTGAGTACCTGGTTTAATCCTTTAAACTTATTCATTATATATTTATGAAATCCAATTTCATAAATATATACTTTAGTAATTTCTTACCAAAGTAGTTAGGCTTAACTCTCTGAATAACTGAACCTATTAAACTTATCTCAAGGGAATATTTTATATTTCCATCAAGAGACTATGAATTCCATCTTGAGAATATATGTTCCATCAACACTAAATGTGGCTGCCCAACACACTGAGGTTTTAATCATTATTTTAGATCTCACTCCTAATATATCAAAGCAACTTACACGTCATGATCAGGTCCATTATTCTCTTAGGATTAAGAGTTCATGCAAATAAAAGTCGTGAGATTTATTATTCATTTGACAGTCGTTGAGAGAATAATAAATCTCACAACAGTCTAGTTCAATATGTCTTAACTCATAAAACATATCAACATATCAACTAGAAGTCACCACTTTCATGATCAAAACAAATCATTTTAGTTGATACGTTATAGTTTTCGCAGATGAAATGCCCAATTTCATCACCGACTACGAACTACAAATTCTAAATTTATAAAGAACTTGTGATTTATACATTCTGTGACTAAATCACATAAATCACATACTATGTATCTCATGGACTATATGATAATGTCTAAATATTCATGTTACCATTATTTTAGATAAAAATAAAAAACTTTATTAAACACAACATTAAGTCATACATAATGTCATACATAGCATCATACAATAGGATTTAAGGGCACACATCCTAACACTCAGGACACTCAGTTGCCTGCTCCCCTTGCAGCCAAGCTCATCTACTCCCACGAGTAGCCTTTTCCCTCCGATGACGAACGGGAAGGGCCAATATTTGAACCTACTTGGGAGAACATAGATAAAGACTTCAAAGTCTTCTATTGAGAGACTTCCGAGGACATTCCAGCACCTACCCCCCCGTCACCTTGTTGCTGCTCAAGTCAGTACCAGCCAGGAAGCAACTAACATTCCTGAAGCCATGGTACTAGAAGAGAAAACATCTGACCTATTGGCTTTACTCACAATTCTATTGTGGATGCCTCTGAGAAGAAGTGAAAGAGAAGGAAACCGACAGAGGGTTTGAAAGAAGGGGAGATACCCCAATCAACACAACAACCGCCCACCAAAGAGCCTAGAGTCATAAGGGCCCAGCAAAAGAAGGGTACTGCTTTTGTGGCCGGCAAAGGCACCAAAGGGGAACAACACTCCAAGGCCTCCATATGGAACCCGGCCTTTATACTCAGCTCGGGAGACCCCGTTACAACTGAAGCATCCCTCAGGGACCCTCAAAAAGGCAAATCGGGGTTGTTATCTAAATGGTTGGAGGAGGCTCTACTGCTTCTTGAGGACATGCAAAAGCTCCAAGGGTTGAGGAAGTGTGAAGTGTTCCTGATACTTAAGAGGGGCCTTGCAAAGGTCTATCTTCGTACCTCTGTCTTGTGATAATATATATATTTTTTTATTTTCACTATTCCATAACACGTACTTATCACATATATATTTTTTGAATATGAGTTGTGCAAGCATCCTTTGTGGTTGAGGAGTGGGTGGACCACACTTTGTCAAAATCCTGAGATGCGAAGGGAAAACTAGCTCACTCAGAGAAGGCCTAGGGCAAAGTGGAGAAAAAGTATAAAGAATCACTCTTTCACTTGGCTGAGGTTGAAAAAGGGTGCAAAAATGCTAAAGCTGCCTGGCAGGGTTTGAACAGGCTGAGGAGTTTCGAGTTTCTCTAAAGAAATCCAAAACGCAACTAGCCTTGGCCATTGAGCATACCAAGCTTCAGCAAAAATAGCTTGAGGGTAAAGACAATGAAAAAGCGAAGGTTGAACAAGCTACATACAATGCTGGCATGACCAAGACTATCTAGAGCTTGACTGCTCAGCTTAGGGATGTAGCTCAGGCATTTTGTGTTGAAGTTTATAGTGAAGTTCTCAACGTTGTAGGAGTTGTGTAGAGTCTAACTTGAGGGGAGCCAACAAGGTTTACTATCCTCTAGCCCTTCACATCGCTCCTAGCACTGCCCCTCCTTCTCCTAGTCCAAGTTTTGCTTCCTCGGTGCCTAAGTCCACCACAACTTCAGCCACTACACCTGCCTCTGGAAAAGAGAAAGAATAACCAACTCCTACTCCCGTAGTGGAGTTAGAACCAGAGGAGGTTGTTGAAGTTGAGCAACTGAAGAAGAAGAAGAAGAAATACAAAGAGAAAGAGGTCATAGTTTAACCCTTCTAAGCATAGAATGTAGGCTAATTTTGTAATTGGGCTAGGTCTAGCTGATGCCCTCCTCTTTTTCTTATTGTAATCAACTTCTTGGCTAAATGAATATATCCAACTTTTGTTTCGTTGCTATTCTGCATGATTTCAACTTTCCACTTTATCAAGTATAACCTATGTTCTTTTTACTTTAATATACAACTTTAAGTATGTTAACTCACCCTACATTTAACTTAAACTTAACATCACATTCCCCAAGCTCAAATGGATTCTAAACCGAACTTTTGAGATTGAACCTTATTTACCTTAAAGTTAAAATCTTCTTGATACTTGACCAGTCTCTTACCCAAGACTTAGGAGCCGAGGATTCAAATAAGACTAAAATTTTCCTAACTCTTAACCCATCTCATATAAGGGTTAATTAACTCAAGGTATATGACTCGAGAAGTCGAGCAAAGACAAGATGTTGTTTAACACTTACTCAAATTTACAAGAGAGTTAATTTACCCAAGGTTTGTGACCTGAGGAGTCGAACAAGACCGAGGTTCTGTTTAACACTTAGTAATTTTCACACAATGGTTAATTTACTTAAAGCTTGTGACCCGAGGAGTCAAACAAGATCGAGATTCTATTTAACACTTAACCAACTTTGTATAAAGGTTAATTTACCCAAGGCTTGTGACCAGAGGAGTCGGACAAGACTGAAGTTCTGTTTAAAACTTAGTGATTTTCACACAAGAGTTAATTTACCCAAGACTTGTGATTCGAGGAGTTGAACATGACTGAAGTTCTATTTAACACTTAACCAACTTTGTATAAGGGTTAATTTACCCAAAACTTGTGACCTGAGAAGTCAAGCAAGACTAAAGTTCTATTTAACACTTAGTATCAGGGTTAAATTCAATGAAAAACAACTTGTAAACAAAACATCAATCAACGAATAGATGAGAACCGAATAGAACCCTTTGTATTATTAATAATAATACCTACGTAGGTTATTTACATTCCATGGATGTGGAATTATATTTTCATCTAAATCTTCCAAGTAATAAGCTCCAACCCTTGCTACTGAAATTATCCTGTACGGACCTTCATTAAGACCTAACTTTCCCTATAATGGATTCTTCGCCATTCCCACTACTTTCCTTAAGACCAAATCTCCAAGTGCCAATGGCCTCATCTTAACTCCCTTGTCATACCCTTGCCTGAGTTTTTGTTGATAATGTGTCGTTTTAACCATGAGTACTTCTCTTCTTTCGTCAATTAACTCTAAGCTCATTGAAAGAAAACGATCGTTCTCTTCTACCTTAAACTAATCAATTTCCAAGGTCGAGACCCTGCCTCAAGGGGTATGATCGCTTCGGACCCATAGGTCATTTAAAATGGAGTTTCCCTTGTTAATCTTCAGGGTGTGGTGCGATATGTCCATAGTACATGGGGTAACTCATCCGCCCATCTTCCTTTCATTTCATCCACCCTTTTTTTCAACGTAGACACTATGACCTTGTTGATCACTTCTGCCTGCCTATTTCCTTATAGATAGGCCGGAGTAGAATACCTATTTTTGATATTTAGCTCCCCACAATACCTTCTAAAGGCCTTACTGTCAAATTTGAGTCCATTATCTAAGATCAGTTTATAGGGAATCCTGAATCTAGTAACAATGTTCCTCCAAATAAACCTCTTTGCATCCATATTCGTAATGTTGGAGAGGGGCTTGGCTTCCACCCATTTTATGAAGTAATCAGTTCCGATGAGAAGCCACCTCTGGTTCCTAGTAGCCCTTAGGAATGGCTTTACTGTGTCCAAACTCCACTGAGCAAATGGCCAAAGACTGGAGAAAGGATTCAAGACCCCTCCAGGTTGATGAATATTTGGAGAGTATCTTTGAAATTGATTGCACTTTTTAACATAATTTTGGGTAGCCTTCTACATACTTGGCCATCATCCCTAGGTGAAAGCTTTGTGTGATAAAGACATTTCCCCGGTATGACTTCCATAAATCCCCCCATGTAGCTCCTCCAATAAGGGCTCTACGGCCTCTAGGTGAATACACAGTAGATACAGTCCTGAGTGGGAGCATTTATACAACTTTTGCTCCTTAGAAAGCCAATACTGCGGGGCTTTTCTATGTATCTTCTTAGCTTCACATTTGTCCTCGAGCAGCAACCCTCTTTTTAAGAATGAAACTAAAGGATCCATCCAACTTGGCCTGACTTGTATGCTATACACTCTAACTAGTAACTGATCATTATGGTTAGGAGCTACCAAATCTTCTACAATTTTAACTCTAGGAAGGCCTGGTCCCAAAGAGATGGCTAACATAGCCAATGAATCTGCATGGGAGTTTTGTCCTCATGAGATTTGCCTTAGAGAGAAACTTTTAAAGCAATACTAGGCATGCCTAACTTTGATGAAATACCCTTGCATTCGTTGATCTTTGACCTTAAATTCTCCATTGACTTGCTCGACCACCAACTGTGAATTCGAATAGATTTCTACAACTTCACCTCCAAGCCTGCCATCCATTGCCATCCCAGCCAATAAAACTTCATATTTTTCATTGTTTGTGGCCGAGAAGCCCAACCACAAGGATTTTTCCACAACTATCTTCTTAAAAGATACTAGGACAATCCCTACTCTAGAGCCCTTTTGGTTTGCCGCTCCATTCATATATACCTCTCAAGTTGCAAGAGAAGAGGCAAAAACCATGAGGACACTCAGTCCTAGCTTTTCGTCGCCCACAGCATCTTCAGTAAACTCTGCAACCAAATCCATCAAAGCTTGCCCCTTTATAGTAGTACAGGGCATGCACCTAATATCAAAGGCCCCAAGCATGGTTCCTTACTTAGAAATCCTTCATGTATAGTCAAACTTTCATAGCAAATCTTTAATAGCCTTAATTTGGTCAAGATTAACCTCTATTCCTTGGTGTAATCATGTACCCCAAAAACGTTCCCGAGCTGATGCCAAAAAAGCACTTAGATGCGTTAAGACGCAATCCATGTTTCCTAATCATTGAAAATACATCTTCCAGGTCCTTCAAATGCTCCAAAACCTGCTTACTTTTCACCACCATATCATCAATGTATGCTTCACCAGTCCTCCCGATTTGTGATTTGAACATCCAGGTCACCATTCTCTAATACGTAGATCGAACATTATTTAGGCCAAAAGGCATCACCCGATAATGGTAATTCCCAGTGGGAGTTCGGGATGCTGTCTTCTCCTGGTCAAACAATGCTAGAGGTATTTGAAGATATCCTTGAAAAGCAATTAAGACACTCATCTGAGGATGTCCAACTATCGCATCCACTAGCTGATCAATCTGAAGAATGAGAAAAGGATCCTAAGGGCACACCTTGTTTAGATCTGTGAAATCAACACACAAGTCCAAATTCTTATTCTTCTTTTTCACCACCACAGTATTAGTTAACCACTCAAGATAAAAAGATTCTTTGATTGCCCCATCTTGCTTAAGTTTGTTCACCTTTTCCTTTACTGCCTGGATATGCTCATTTGAAGAGTTTCAGGGTGGTTGCTTTCTTGGTACATCACCAGGATTTACATTCAACTGGTGACATATAAACTCAGGGTCAATCCTTGGTGCCTCGTAAGCACTCCATGTAAAGACATCCACATTACTCTTTAAAAAATCTAAAAGCTTTACTTTCTCCACAGGGGGCAACCAAGCCCCAACCTAAAAATACTTATCTTCATCTGAACCGATCATAACTCTCTCCAATTCTTCAGAGGGCAGTCCTTGTGAGTCAGCCCCAAGTCCATCCTAAAGGCCAGTTAATTGCTATGAGGCCTTTTCCCCCCCAACTGGAACTTTATCTAGTGAATGTTGCGTAATAGCAGCCATCAAACATTGTCTAGTCACTACTTGACTTCCAACCAATTCTCCAACTTGTCTTTACGTGGGATACTTAACTTTCAAATGCAAAGTAGATGACATTGCCCCATAGCATGAAGTTAGGGCCTCTCCAAAATAACTGTATAAGGGGAATAGGTTTCAACCACAATAAAATTAACTTCCCCTACCTCGTCCCTAATTTGCACGGGTAGCTTAATCATCCCACGGGGGATTGTAGTTCTTCCATCAAATCCAACAAAAGGTAAATCATACCTCTCCAGATCCTCAGGCTTGAGATTCACCCCCTTATACAAATCTAGATACATAACCTCAACTCCGCTTCCCTTGTCCATAAGGACCCTTTTTGCATCATATCCCTTGATCTGAAGGGTCACCACTAGGGTATCATCATGGGGTTGGAAAGTCCCCACTTTATCCTCCTTAGAGAAACCCAAGGTTGGTGATAATTCCAACCTAGACCTTTTAGACTCTTGGGCTTGATCCCCCAGTTCTAACTTGAAGCTATAGACATGATTCCAGAGTATGAGCCAGTATCACTCCTAGTGTGGCAAAAATTACATTAATTGTACCCAGGGCTGGCTGAGAAGCAACATCTCTTTGATACCCAGCCCAGGCTTGTCCTGTCTACCCTGTAGGCTAATGCAAAAACTGCTTCAACTTCCTTGCCTTCACCAATCAACCCAGATGGTCACGTAAAGTTCTACAATCCTCAGTTGTATGTCCCCTCTCCTGATGATAGTGACAATAGAGACTCTGGTTACACTTGGACAGGTCTCCCCCATCTTATTGGGCTACTTAAAGTAGGGCTCATTCTTTATCTTCTCTAGGATATGATACATACGTTCCTTAAACACCGAGCTGATCATTTGCGTGCTAGCCCCTGATGACAGGTTAGCAAAATCCCTCCTAGGTCGATTATGATTATATCCTCCTACCCGAGAATCTCTCTTTTCAGGGGAGACCTTGGCCTTGCCCTTTCCTTGGGTTTGATCTTCTTCGACCTGTTTATGCTCATCGATGTGGTCTATAAGTTGACACATACTACAAGCAGGTTTCTTCATCAAAGATTTCCTCAAATCATGCTTTGTTGAAAGCCCAACCTTAAAGGTCCTTATGGCCATATCCTCAAAATCTCCATATATTTCGTTAAACGTTTTCCAGTACTTATCTAAGTAGGCCTTCAGAGTTTCCCCTTCCCTCATTGCCATGGATAATAAAGAATCCAAGGGTCTAGGAACTTTACTACATGTTACAAATCTCACTTTAAATGCTTTGGTTAACTCTTCAAAAGACCTTATTGAACCTTCCTTCAATCCATTGAACCAACCCAAGGTTGGAGGGGAACACCTTTCACGTAAGAGCCTCGTTTATTGAATGAATAGCCATCCTTTGATTGAAATGGCTCACATGCTTTACAGGATTGGTTCTTCCATTATAAATAGTGAACGTAGGCGGTGTAAAGTGATGAGGAAGCTTGGCTTTATCAATTCTTCGAGGGCGACTTTGAAATTTGGCGAAGGGCCTTGCTCATCGCATCATTCCCCATATTCCTAGGAGATGAGCTTTCTCCTCGCCTTTTTCTATGTTTATCCAGCTCGTCCAAGCATGATGATGCAGAGTAAGATTTGCTAGGAGTCCTTGTCCTTTGCCTGTAGGTACGATCTCTACTTCCATCAAACCCTTCACTTGATGGGGGTGTTGGATCTCCCCTAAAATGCTCCTTCCTATGCAACTTATTGCGTAAATGGTCAATCTCCAACCTAAGATTCAAGGTCTCCTGCTCATGTGACACATGACTTCTAATTCTTGAGTGGCTTTTGCCAGTATGTCCAGTATACTATGTTTTCAGCCTAACACTTAGGGTAGGATTGTACTCCCTATGTCTCCTTCACTCCAAGTTAACAAAGTGGTCCTCACGCTGAGAGCCAACAAATTCCTCCCTATCTTGCCTAAGGTTAGCCATAGCCTAGGAAAAGTGAACTACAGATGAGATTCCTACAAACGGTGTCATTTGTAGATACTCAGAAAATAAAGGCCCAAGCCTACTAAGAATAGTGGTACCTTACCCTTTATACCAAGCCCAAACAATATAATTTCTAAGAGAGTGAGAAAAATACTTCAAGTTTAACTCTAAACTAAGTCTAGTTATATAGCCGAAGAGATTAGAATGATAGAGAAGAGAAATTTAAGTAGTGATTGGTAATAATGCTCTCCTGGGGTTGGTCCAATGATCAGTTTCTTATTTATGAGTATTACAAGTTCTAGACTAAATTACACACTTTTCACTTCCTTGTTATCTTGTTTCTAAGAGAAAATAAAATCCACCTTTGTTTTTGGGATGCTCTCTTCCTTTTATATCTTTCCTCCTTGCATCCTTATTTTCCACCTTTATGTCTCAAGGCATTTCTCAGGATACTTGTCCCGTCAAAACTCTGCTGAAGGTGGTAGAAGGGGATGCTAGCTGTAAAGTTACTGTTCAGGTGTCATTTCCACATTACTGCAACTGATATGGTTGGTGTAAGGCATTCAATGTGGAGGTGAGAAGTATCTCTTTAAAGAAGCTTCCTCTCACATCCTTTACCCTCATTGTGGTTCTCTCCCCCGTCCATGGTCCTTCATAGGATACTAAATGCCCATGCTTCTACTTCCATCCTTGGGTTAACAGAATCCTTGTAGCTTACTCAACTCTTTGGACTGACATGACAACCATTCTTTGATCGATTCCTCTTTGGTCCTTGGACCCCCCACAGTAGCCATGTTAATTTGTTTAGTGAGAGTTATAGTCTTAACCTACAACTAAATTTGTAACCAAACTTTATCCTTAAATTTTAGTTCCTTTAACTAAGGTATTTACAAAAATAAAAAAAATAAAATAAAAGGCTAAAGAATTTTTTTTTTTTTACTAAATTTTGAAAGAGATGTAGCTTGCAATATTGATAATGAGACTATCATACAACGATTTCAAAATAAAAAAATTCGTAGAAGAAAATTGTAAAACTTTATGTATTTGCATGTTTTTTTGTCAATATAAGTTTCTTAATTGCCATCTTGGAAAAAATTCCTAAAGCTGCCACTAGAACTAGTAACAACTTGCGATCTTGGTTTTGTTGTGAAATTTTTGTACTCATAGCACTACTCTTTTATACATGGTTTGAATAGTAAAAAGAAAATTGTTCTAAAATTTAATTTAGTGTAAATCATGGATGATTTTCAGGATTAAAAAAATTTTGGCATCAAATTGCAAGATTTTAAAAAGATAAAAATTAATAGCTATGTCATCAATCAAATGTTTAAATTTAGAGTTTTTGTAGTTTAAAATTATACATACAAAATAAGTTTATGGATCAAATAATAAATAACATCTGATTGACATTAAATTTGACATTTGTTTTAAAAACATAAAAAAATACAATTTAATGGTTAGATTTTCAAAATATGTAGTCATGTTAATTTGTTTAGTGAGAGTTGTAGCCTTAGCCTACAACTAAATTTATAGCCAAACTTTGTCCTTAAACTTTGGTCCCTTTAGCAATATATAAGGTCTTTACATACAAAAATAAAAAGCCAAAGAAAAATTTTATTTAAACTAAAATTTTAAAATAGATGTAGCTTACAATATTGATAATAAGACTATCATACACCAATTTCAAAATAAGAAAATTCATAGAAAGAAATTGTAAGACTTTATATATTTGTGTGTTTTTTTGTCAATATATGATATTATCTTCTTATTAGATTTTGTATAATTTAAGTTTTTTAATGACCACCCTAGAAAAAAATTCCTAAAATCGCCACTAGAACTAGTAACAACTTGCTACCTTGGTTTTGTTATGAAACTGTTGTACTCGTAGCACTACTCTTTTATACATGGAAGTTTAACTTTGTATAGTAAAAAGGAAATTGTTATAAAATTTAATTTAGTGTAAATCATAGATGATTTTTAGGATTAAAAAAAAGTTGAGTTCTATTTTAATGATTGAATAGAAATATATTAAGAAATAGTTATTTTATATCTTTTTATTATATATATATATATTTTTTATTTTTGTTATTCTATACTATTGTTAAGAAAATACGAGGTGTTAAATGGCCCAAACTATTAGGACACATTTTGTTTTAGAGGAAACAAGTGTAGATTTTATTTATACTTAATTATGTTGTACATTGGGAAAGAGAAACAAGAGACATTGTTCTAACTGAAAAATGACCTCATTATTCTCTTTTGCAACACTAGCGAAGGGTAGAGCACCACGATTACATCGTAAAGGTATGCTAAAAAAAAGGAAAACAAAATCAAAACTTTCACAAATAAAATTGATGTTTTCTAAAATCCAAGCTACTTCAAGAGAATAGATCCTATCAGAAGTCAGGAGATCAACAAGCTTAGCAAAATTACTTTCAACAAGAACTATAAAGAAGGAGGTGCTTTGAAAAAATTGTAAATCCATCCGCATCACATAAGTAGCAGCCTTGCACCATATAAATTTTGGAATGGGGAAATGAATCTAGCCACTCATGATTATTTAACCTATGTCCAATATTGCATAAACTAGATTCCCTTCAAACCTTTTGTTACATCATGTAAATTTTGGAGCATTAAAACCCAAGTCCAATAGAGAACAATCATCCACCGCTCTAGTAAACTCAGCAATCTGGTTTGGAAGCTTAAAACCATTACCCCAATATTGATCAGGATGTAGTAGTTCACTAAAGTCATCAAGTCATGGAAGAGTGTTGGAAGCTTGTAAAAGACATAGAGCTTGTTTGGATGAGTGGGTTTTTGGATCATATCACTCAGTTTCTATAATTGAGTTCTCAAAACACGTGAGTCCACAAAAAATTTTGTGTTTGGCTTGGTTTTCAAACCTTGTTTCCATCACTCAAAACTCAAAATATTTCAAAAATTTGAGTTAGAGTGATGGAAACAAGAAACAACAAATGGGTGTTTTCAAAAACTGAGAACTAATTCTCAGTGGCACGCTGGTAAATATAAGGACTTTGTGGAGCCCATGACTAGTGTGTTGTCAATTCAAACCCACACATCACCAACGACATTTTCTCCTTTTTCTTTCTTTCTTCTTCTTCTTCTTTCCTTTTCTTTCTTTCATTCTTTCTTTCTTGTTCAGACCCACTCCAAGGATTTTTTTTCCTTATCTTCTTCTTTATTTTTCTTTCTTCTTCAAACCCACTCCAACATTTTTCTTTTCTTCTTCTTCTTTCTTTTTCTTTCTTTCTTGCTTCTTCAGACACACTCCAACCTTTGTTGTTGTTGTTGTTGTTGTTGTTGTTGTTGTTGTCCTTCTCCTTCTTCTTCTTCTTCTTCTTCTTTCTTTCTTTCTTTTTCAGACCCACTCCACCATTTTCATACATGCATAAATTTATACCCAAAAACAAAAACCCACACCTCATTTTCGTGATTTTGGTTTTTGATCTAAAGATTCCTGGGTTTGGGTTTGGGTTTTCTGTATTTGTGGGTTTTTTGGTGGAGGTTGTGGTTGTGTTGAGGGCTGTTGAAGAATTGAAGCTTTGAACTTTGTTGAAAATGGGTTTGCGATCTAGATGAGGAGATGAATCTCTCTGTTTTCTGCAGATAGGTATTGTGAAATTGAAAAAGGAAAGTGAAATTGAAAGAGGTTCCTTAAATGGGCATTGTGAAATTGAAGAAGGAAAGTGAAATTGACAAAGGAAAGAAGATTCAAACGAAGAAGAGAACCTTGGATGATTTGCACGTGCGATGATGTGGGAGGTGAGGGAAGAACCTTGGATGAATGGGTATTGTGAGATGTGTTAAATGGGTTTTTTGATGGGATAAAATGAACCACTATGTTGTATAGAAGAAGGGGACACGGGTAGTTGTTAGTGGACCACTGTTTAGTGTCAATGGGTGGAGTCCACAGTTTTGGAAAAAATTTGGGTTAAAAAGATGAGATATGTGATTAAGTTTTTAAACCAAATAGATATTTTTGAGTTTTTGAGATAAAGTGAGGTTTGGGTTATGACTTATGGGTTTTAAGTTTGAGTGATGAGTTTTGAGTTTTGAGTGATGACTAATCCAAACAAGCCTGTAATAACTCCCAAGATTCACCTATTTTTGAAGTTTCTGAATGCCCATAGAAACCAATAAGGCGCCAAATGACACCCTCTTGATTTACAAAAGCATCAATCTGACGTGGAGAAGAGGTTCCAACATCCTTTTTGTCAAATCCAATTTCCTCTTTAATTCGGCAAAACCATTCATATCCAGCTTAGTTTCAGAAAAAAAATAAGACCCTAGGACCTTCTTTACTCACTAAACAGTGAAGTTCTTACACTACTTCTAAGATCCCAAGCCCCTGGAAATTGAGGCTTAAGGTTTTCATTTTGGAGGAGGGCGCTGCAGGGCAACCCCAACAATGGGATGAGGAGTTAAACTTGCTTGTTTTGTATGGATTGGAATATCCAAAGGTGAAAAGATACTATTAACAAAGGATTAGTAATGAAATCCAAAATATCTATGGAAATATTATCTGATTGAGAAACTTTTTAATTTGAACGCAGGATAGAGTTATTGAATAAATTGGATATTTGAGGGATAGCATCTCACCCAAGAAGGGTAACCTGTTAGGGGAAGGAAAATTTGAGTTTTCTCTCTTAAATGAATTACTGTTGGGCTCATCTTGCTACTGGCTAACTGACATACTATTGGGTTTATCGACTGGAGGAAGAGCTTCTAGTGGATGGTGGGTTTGAGATGACTCACCATCTTTTTCCTCAGAGGCATAAGCTTCAACATCCTCTACCTCTCTTTCCCTAGAATAAGAATTGTTCTTCTTCTAACCAAACTTTTGGGCCATAGCACGTAGCTATGGATCAAATTGTAAATCCCCATCATCTGTTGAATAACATCCTTTTTATTATTATTGTTTTTTGACATTCACAGTCTTGATGGCCAAGTATACCACATCAATAGTAGAATATATGTAGCTTATCATATTTGAAGAAAACCCACCCTTTTTCTACATTAGCTATATGTACCATTTTTCCTCTCTTTAAAGGTTTTGTGATATTGAACCTTAATTTGAAGAAAGGGACCCCAAGCTAAACCACTCTTAGGAACATCAACCATAAGAGGATTACCATATGCATTAGCGATACGAGTACTAACAATCTTGTTCATACTTTTGAAAAATACTAAAAACATGGATCCAAAAAGGAGAGTGTTGAAAAGTAACATTAAAAGGCTAAGATATCCATTGAAACGCTTCAATAAAACAAGTCTTTTATCAAAAGACCAAGGGCTTTTGTCTTGAACTTCAACCATGTTCTCCTCCTTGACAATGATAGCCAAGAATAAATTATTCTCCACTTCTTTGATAGTCACACCATGAGAGCAATACCAAAGTTGTTGAAGAGTAGATTTAAAAGCTATTGAAATCTTTAATAGTTTGTAACTTGAAGAAGAGATTGAATTGGGCTTGTTGTTTAGAAAGAGCCGGCTCTTGAGAACTAACAGCCATCACACCTTTTCTTCATTAGATAAGTGAAATTTTTTCCATAATTCCTCCATAGAAGCATCCATGATGGATTAGGAAAAAATTAGTACAGGGTTGAGGGGAAAAAAAGAAAAGACGAAGAGGATAGGAATGAAAAAAAAGAAGGGAGAAGGATAGATAGATTAAGAGAAGACTAAGAAAAAACTAAATCTCCTATTGTTAAAAGTAATGCTAAATCAAGTGCATGTCTTTAGCAGCAACAAATATGCAAGCATGAAACTAACACTAAAAGTTAGGGGGAGTTGCAGGATAGTGTACATTTGGGAGCAGCTCAACATGCATCACAGGAGTAGGAAAGCCTACAATTGAATGCAGTACATAGTGCACCTCAATATTAGAAGCAAAACAGAGATGCAAGCCTACGTGGTGAAGACTTAGAAGATTTGTTGGAATCCATTCCTTATCATGATCAGATTATACACTCTATACAAGGAATGATGCCAAGTGGACTAGTGATTACAAGTGGAAGTACATGTGTCATAGCTAGCTAGTGCTTAGCTGTAACAACTTTTTCCATAAAATCCGAAGAGGTAGTTATTCAGTTTTGTACATAACTATGTATATAAGGATAGGTAGAGTGATTTTGTATTCATTCATTCATTTGTACTCATTTTCAATCAATGAAAGAAAGTTTCTATTTAGAGAGTGTTTTTTATATGGTATCAGAGCACAATTATTCTCTCTAGAATCTTCTCTCTCTTTCAATTTCTTCTCTCAGCTTCAAGGACCTTCAATAGCATCCTCAAAAACTGATGTTCCCTCAAATTCACACAACACACAATCCACACATGCAAGTGCAAATTCCAATGGTGATTCTAATGCTCCTAATCCATATTTTCTCAATTCCAAAGAGAATCCGGGAAACACACTTGTCACTCTACCATTGCTTGAAATGCGCAATTATCAGTCTTGGTCCAGAGCAATGGTTCTTGCTCTCACTACCAAGAATAAAATTGGCTTTGTTAATGGAAAAATTCAGAAGCTAGATGTTGATTCACCTCTGTATGAGGATTGGGAAAGCTATAGCACCATGGTTCTTTCATGGTTGATCAACTCCATGCATGCTGATGTCTCTAGCAACATCATGTATTGCGAAATAGCAAGAGATGTGGTCGAAGTTGTTGATGTGTTTTCACAAGGTAATAGTCCTAAGGTGTATGATTTACAGAGGGAAATTTCTCGCATGTCTCAGAATCACATGTCAGTCATTGAATGTTATACAAAGTTCAAATGATTGTGGGATCAATTGTTGAATTTTGAGCCTTTTCCTGAATGTTCTTGTGGAGCAATGAAGATCTTGAATGCTTCGTATGAAAAGGCCTATGTTATGAGGTTTTTGATGGGCTTGAATGAGAATTATGAGACTCGAAGAAGTCAAATTCTCATGTTAGAGCCATTCCCTTCAATGAGTAGAGTTTACTCCTTGGTGCTTTAAGAAGAATCTCACAAGCATATTGGTCATGGTGCTGCTAGATCCTCTCAGTCAAATACTATGGCTATATACACCAATTCTAAAGGAAACTCCAATTCTAATTGGAACAAAGGAAATTGTAAGAAGGAGAGGCCTTTTTGCACACATTGCAACATGCAAGGGCATAAAATTGATAAATGCTATAAATTACATGGGTACCCTCCTGGTTACAATCCTAAAGGGAAGTTTGGTGCTAATCAAGCCTCATGTAATTCTGTCAATGGAGCAGATAGAGCCATGGTTGCCACAAATCAATGTCCTATTTTCAAGAGAAAATGTGAGCAACTTCTAGCCTTTCTCAACTTCTAGCCTTTCTCAACCCTAGAAGCACTAATTTAGGAGCTGGTTTTGGGGAGGCATCTTATGCTGCAAGTGTAAGTTCTTCTTGCATGTATAATGGTGTGGAAGGGCTAACTAGTATGGCATCTGATATGGTGAGTACTTTTGCTTCACCCAATCTCAATACCAATGTTACTTTAATGTCGGATACAAACCCTCATATACCTTTTCTTCCTAGTCTAAAGCATTCAGTTTTCACAGCCAATCTTGTAGATAGGAATGCCTTTAATAGTTTAGATTAGGTGATTGACACAGGAGCAACAGACCACATGATGCATTCTTTATCATATTTTACTACTGTTGTAGCTACTGTAAACACCTTTGTTAATTTGCCTAATGGTGAGCCTTTATCACACATGTAGGAACTGTTAGGATTTTAGAAAACCTCATTCTTACCAATGTATTGTGTGTTCCATCATTCAATTTTAACCTTCTTTCTATTAGTCAATTGTCTAAAACAACTCTTTGTTGTCTAATTTTCTTTGGCAACATGTGATCATGGTTTTAAAAACCAAACCGAGTATTGAACCATTTTTTAAAAATTTTTTGGTTTAACCTTGATTTTTGCCCGGTTTTCTAGTTGTTGACCGGTTTTGGGGCTTTTAATTAGACCGAATTGGCTCCCAGTTCCCGATTGAACCGGTCAAACCGGCAGGTTCGATCTGGTTTTTAAAACAATGGTTTCATCCAGGACCTTGCTCATTAGAGCACAATTGGTCTAGGTAGGGAGGTCAAAGGCCTTTATCTATTGCAAGCAAGTGTATTAACCTCATCTACTTGTTTTTCTTCAATTGGTTTTGTTAATTCCGTTGTTCAGCCAGAAATTTGGCATTCTAGATTAGGGCATTTGTCAAATGCCAAGTTGGCTTTGATAAGGAACATTAATGTACATATTGACAATGCTAATAAAGTGCTCAATTGTGAAATTTGTCTATTGGCCAAGCAGAAAAGGCTGCCCTTTGCTATAAGTACTCATGTTTCAAATGAATGTTTTGATTTGATTCATTGTGATTTATGGGGTCCCATTTCTATTCCTACTATTGTTGGCTACAAGTTCTTTTTAACCATTGTGGATGATTTCTCAAGGTGTACTTGGGTTTATTTACTCAAGCATAAGTCTCAAACACAATCCACTTTAGAGCAATTTTGCACTATGGTTGAAACACAATTTTCTAAGAAGATTAAAACCATTAGAAAAAATAATGGTACTCAATTCATCATGTCTAATTTTTTTGCTAAAAAAGGCAAACTACATCAACTCATTTGTGTTCAAACCCTTCAATAAAATGCCATTGTTGAAAGGAAACACCAACATATTTTGAATGTGGCAAGGGCTCTCAAATTTCAGTCTAATATTCCTTTGAAATTTTGTGGGCATTGCATCTTGACTGCTGTTTACTTGATAAACAGAATTCCTTCTTCAGTTTTGTCAAATAAAACTCCTTTTGAGGTGCTTTTTGGTTTAAAGCCAACTTATGATCATTTGAGAGTGTTTGGGTATCTTTGTTATGCTTCTACTCTTTCAAATGATAGGTCTAAGTTTGCTCCTAGAGCTAGGAAATACATTTTCTTAGGATATCCCTTTAGTGTTAAAGGTTACAATGTTTTGGATTTGAACACCAATACTGTTTTCACTTCTAGAGATGTGATTTTCTATGAAAATGTTTTTCCTTTTTTTGCTCAAGCTACTGATTTCATAGATCCTTTTATTCTTGGGGTTGATACTACAACTAAAAGTGATTTGGGTACTTTTGTTACTCTTGTTAATATACCTGATGTACCACTTGATTCTTCAAAGTCTTTTCCCATATCTGATCATCCTTGTCTTCCTAAACCTATTTCAGAACCTTTTGCTCATGATGTTTTGTCTACTAGAGTTCATAAAACTCTAGTGTATTTGCAAGATTATGCTTGTACTGTAGCACTTGCATCACCAAGCACAACTGCCACTTCTCATCCTTTAGGCTCACCTTATGACATTTCAGCTTGCTTGGCATATTCCCATTTGGATCCTGCATACAAGTCCTACTTAATGATTGTTAGTGGGGGTTCTTCAACTCCTTAATATTTCTCTCAAGTTGTTCTTGATCCTTTGTGGAGAGAGGCTATGGACAAAGAGATTCAAGCCCTAGAGACTTGGGTTTTAACTCCCTTACCTCCAGGTAAGAAACCCATTAGATGTAAATGGGTGTATAGAATCAAATTGCATGCAGATGGCAGTGTGGATAGATATAAGGTTAGGCTAGTTGCTAAAGGTTATACACAAAGAGAGGGTATTGATTTCTTAGAGACTTTTTCTCTTGTTGCCAAAACAGTTTCAGTGATTGTTCTTATTGCCTTAGCTTTAGCCAAAGGATGGCCATTACATCAACTTGACATCAATAATGCCTTTCTTCATGGTGATCTTGATGAAGAAGTTTATATGGCCTTGCCACCTGCTTATCACAGTAAGGGGGAGTCTAATTCTGATTCTGTTGCAACAAGTCCTATGGTATGCAAGCTAGTTAAGTCTCTTTATGGTCTTAAGCAAGCTTCCAGGAAATGGAATGCCAATCTTTTTGCCATAATCTTAGCTCTTGGCTTTGTCCAATCATAGGCAGATCACTCTTCACTTGTTCACTCTAATGGCTCTCAATTCACTACATTGCTGATCTATGTGAATGACATGGTCATCACAGGCAATGATTCAGCTTGTGTTGACAGGTTGAAAAAGGTGCTAGATTAGATGTTTGGAATCAAGGACCTTGGTTCACTTAAATATTTTCTAGGACTTGAGATTGCTAGAAGCCTTAAAGGGATTAACATTAATCAAAGGAAGTATGCTCTTGATATTCTTAAGGAAGCTGGTATGATTGGTTGCAAACCAACTAGAACACCAATGGAGCCACAACTAAAGCTGTCCAAAGGTGATGGAGAGTTGCTTAAAGATGCTGGACAATTTAGAAGATTAATTGGGAAGTTAATGTATTTAACTTTGAGCAGACCATATAACCTATGCAGTGCATAGGCTTAGCCAATTTTTGGCACAACCAAGGGTTCCACATATGAAAGTAACCACCAAGATCCTTCAATACCTTAAAGGCACACCTTGTCAAGGAGTATTTTTTCCTATAGGTCTATGGCCACAACCACTTGTGAAATCACTTGGTTATTGTATTTGTTGAGGGATTTACACATACCACATAATAAGCCAGCATTGATGTACCGTGACAAATAGCCAGCATTACATATCTTAGCAAATCCAGATTTTCATGAAAGGTCAAAACACATTGAAACTGACTGCCATATAGTGAGGAATAAGATCTTGGATGGCACACTTAAAACCTTCTATGTATCCACACGAAATCAGTTAGCAGATATGTTTACAAAGGCACTTGGAGCTGAAAGTTTTGTAAGGCTATTGTCAAAACTGGGAGTGATTGATATTTTTAGTGATAAGATTCAGTTTCCAGATTATGCTAAGGATAATGGAGAAGTAAGAGATTTGCTCTTGAGGGGGAGTGTTAAAAGTAATGCTAAATCAAGTGCATGTCTTCAGCAGCAACAAGTATGCAAGCATGAAACTAGCACTAAAATCAGGGGGAGTTGCAGGGCAGTGTGCATCAGGGAGCAGCTTAGCATGCATCACAGAAGCAGGAAAGCCTGCAATTGAATGCAGCACATAGTGCACCTCAATATCAGAAGAAAAACAGAGATGCAAGCCTAAGTGGTGAAGACTTAGAAGATTTATTGGAGTCTATTCCTTATCATGATCAGATCATACACTCTATACAAGGAATGATGCCAAGTGGACTAGTGATTACAAGTGGATGTACACGTGTCATAACTAGGTAGTGCTTAGTTGTAACAACTTTTTCCATAAAATCCAGTACATAACTGTGTATATAAGGATAGGTAGAGTGATTTTGTATTCATTCATTCGTTTGTATTCATTTTCAATCAATGAAAAGATAGTTTTTTTTAGAGAGAGTGTTATTTATACCTACCAACTCTGAGATAGATTAGATTGGTTTGAAGCTCACGTAGGGAAATTTAACTTCTTCTTTTGTTTCTTTTTTTCTTTTTTAAACTCTCCGAAGCCGATAGAGAGTTGCAGAGAGCAAAGTTTCACCTATTATGACATGTCTAATATCAGGACACATTAGTTAGAATAAGTCTAAAAAACTTAATAATTGGTTAAAATAAGTAAAATAATAAATTTCAAATACTTAAAATTTAGAGAGGTGCTATGTACACAACATTTTCACAACAAATCATAGGTGATTAGTTGTTATTAGTTCTAATTTGAACCTACTACTAAAATTACTTTTCTACGCCAATAACAACCCGTAACAATCTGCTACATAGAATTGTTGTAAACATGTTGTGGACATAACATTTCTCTTAAGTTTATGTCACATTTAAAATTTAAAATAGATTCTCCATATTTGGGGCTAAGATAACTACTTATTACTACAAAGGGAAAAAAATACTGATTTGGAGTTGTCTTCCACAATTGACAATACATGTTAATCATAATAAGTCTAAAAAATTTAATAATTGGTTAATATAAGTAAAAAAAAAAAAAAAATTTAAACAAAATTTATGTCACCAGTAATGCCGCAAATACAAGCCAGGTTGGATTGATTTTTAGGCCTTGGTGGGTTGGGTTGGGTTATGAAAAAATTTTGATAGCGGGTCGTTTTGGGTTTGGGTCGTAAAATTTCAAACCCACCAAACCCAATCCAACCCACCCATATATTTAATATATATATATATATATATATATATTTAAACTATATTATAATTAATAATTTTTATAAAATAACCAGCTCTTTCTATCCTATATAAAAACCAATTAGTTCACACAAGCCCTAGTAAATTACTATTGTTGTTTAGTCATTAGTGTTGTTAGCTTTTAAGGAATTACAACGATACTAATCTTTGGGTTATTTTAATATATTTATATTTATATTTTTTTCTACTCAATTTAATAATAATAATATAAAAAATTTGTCAAACCCATGAGTTCAACCGGACCCAACCCGACCCATGTGGGTTGGGTTGGACTTATGTGATAGGTTAGTTTTGGTTGAATTTTTTTTGACCCACCATGGTGGGTCAAGTAAAAAAATCCTCTCAACTTGACCTAACCCAACTTATGCACAACCCGACTTATGCACACCCCTACTAGTTCTTATCTAAACCTATCACTAACATCACTTTTTTAATTTTCAATAACTACCCACCACAATAGTGGTTTGTGAAAAAATTTTGTAAAATAGTTGTGCCTTTAGCATTTTACTTATACTACATTTAAAATTTAAAATAGTTTCTCCATATTCTTAAAATTTATGTCATATTTAAAATTTAAAATAGACTCTTCATATTCCCTACTTTTGGGGCTAAGAATCCTAAGATAAGTAGATAACTGCTTATTTTTATTACTACAAAGGTTAAAAAAAAATTACTGATTTTGAGTTGTCTGCCGCAAGCCCTAGGGGAAACAGTTAAAATTTAAAATAGTTTCTCCATATTCTTAAAATTTATGTCACATTTAAAATTTAAAATAGACTCTTCATATTCCCTACTTTTGGGGCTAAGAATGCCAAGATAACTGCTTATTGTTATTACTTACGGGTTTAATTCAGCATCTTTTTAAAAATTACGTTTCAAAAAACGCATAGTCGGTTAAAAAAAAAAAAAAAAATACTGATTTTGAGTTGTATATCTGATAAAAGCAATAATTTTTGTCCTTTATCTCTTGCCAAGTGTGAAAAAACATAACAAAATCAATTTTTTTTAGAATGATGCTAGGATTACAGCTATATAGGATGTTCAACTATTATAAATTTATAAAAGAACCTGCACTCATATTTTTGTATATATAAAAAAAACACTGCTTTAAAAAAAACCACACTTCTATTATTTCATTTTAAAATGACATTAATCACATTCATTGTTACATCAACTTGTACACTTTTTATACTAAAACTTGTAACCACTCAATGGACATTCTATCGGTTTACAACTTTAATAAAATAGAACTAAGAAATATATTAAAAGTTTGATTGTACATTTCTAAAAGTGACGTTTTTTTTTGAAAACAAAACCATTATTATCCTGTTTGACTTTTGATAAAGCCAACCGTTTTCATTAGGCAATTAAACAAGCTGTATCTTCTATAAGTGCACAAGCATCATCCGCGAGCCATGAACGCGTATAGTTCCGTATCATTGCCAATATGACTGGAGACGTGAGTCTTTTTATAGATTACGGACGTACGCGATCAATACGCGTATCTTACGCGTAAAAACTAACTAGGCTACAAAGGTTAAAAAAAAATATACTGATTTTGAGTTGTCTGCCGCAAGTCCTACGGGAAAAAATAAAACGTCGACAGCAGGGTTCGAACCTGCGCGGGCGAAGCCCAACAGATTTCAAGTCTGTCTCCTTAACCACTCGGACATATCGACGAACTTGAGAGTGTGACGTTAACTATTTAATATCATTAGGCAATTAAAGAATATGCACCATCATCCGCGAGCCATGATTGACACCCTGTAGTTTATCAAACGTTCACACAGGGACCCCAGATACAAACCTTTTACGAATATAGTCAGTTGAGCTAGCAGGTAATTTATCAAATTAAAAGGTCATTGTTTCGAAAATAAAATGGAGAGCTGGAAGGGCCAATTTGCAGTTATCAAGCATGGTGGTACAAGCAACAATTTGCTGTTAAGTTTGTTCATCTTGATCTATTGAATTCCTGTTTTGAAGTGCCTATTTTGACCTATTAAATCTATTTCCAATCATTATAGATAAGTATTACTACTTATATTCAATTACTTCCGGAAATTGTTTAGATTTCCAGTAGATACAAGAATTTACACACAACATTCAACAGTATAACTTGGTTGTATGCCAAAGTGGTCCAAGTAGCATGTTTGCATTGATACCAAACTAAAAATCATAATTAGCATAAGTGGTTCAAAGAAATGTACAAATCAGGTAAGAATGGTTATATTACATAAATGTATACAGTGTCTTTGGTTACATCAATTCTCTGTTGGACAAAGTTTTCGCATTGTTAGGAAAAAAAGAAAGAAGAAAAAAGAAAAAGATAAAAAAAAAAAATGAGGGGGGGGGGGGGGGGGTACTATATAAGTACACGTCAAACATCTTTATTGAAGTTGTAGGTAATATGCACAATGCCTTCTCTCCAGTTGCCGAGAAGTTAAATTTCATTCCTTCAACTGAATCAATCACTATTATACAAAATTGACATTCAGAGAAAGGGTGAGATCTCTTCAAGGATTGCAATCTTTATTATTGCACTGTGAAGAGGATGCAACCTCAGAGCTTCTATGATACATCCAAGTCCAGGGATTCTTCTTGGCCCAATGAAGGTCCCATCAGAGAACCTTTACTTGCGGAGATACCTCAAATAACTAACCCCTGGTGAAAGGCTTGGAAATGAGATGAACTTTACACGTGAAAAAATGAACTGTCTTCTACTTCTGGCTCATCAGAAAATCAACAAAAACTCAATCCTAACCAATCATGAGTAGCTATTATATACACTCTGCCACAATCAGCAAATATCTTTCCTGTATATAACAAGCACAAAACAAATTTCAACTATACCGATTTTAATTCAGAAGAATGATTAAGAAACAAGTTTTTGATGTGAGCTCTTGACACCATTCAAATGAATTAAGTAAACTTTCTAAAGAACATAGTCACCCCTTAGCTCCTATATAATCACAAATCAAGTTTTGGTTCTGACAAACTTACTCTTGGAAAAATCTGAACCCATTTAAGCATTCCTAAGCATCCACGAGAACAGCTAGTCATGCTTGTATCATTGGCAAGCCATTAGAATAGAAGTCGTCTCTATAGATTCCCATTTGGAACTGATTGGAAAAACCGTGAAACCTCCCTATAAAGTTGTTCAGCTTCAAATGGTTTTGAAACATATCCATCCATTCCACATTTTAGGCATTCCTCGTGCGTAGCCTGGATTACATCTGCTGTCATGGCCAAAATGGGAACATGCCAGTTTGAAACATTATCATAGGCCTCCACAGATGTTTCTCCATGTTTCTCCATTTCCCGAATTAATTTTGTAGCTTCAAACCTGTGCCAAAGGGAGATACAATGGTTCTCAGATCTCTTCATTGATCTAACAATCACGTCTTTAAATTAGTAAAAATGAAAAAAGATCATCAATGGAAAGAGCAAAGCATTCAATCCAAAGAGAGTTACTATTAATAATCAATGACAACAAAATAAATAAATAAATAAACCTTGAAAAAACTTGATAAAAACAGACGCCACTGTGCACAAGGCAGCCTACAATTACCCAAATGGTTAACTAGACAACCACGAGTACAGATTTTAGACTTAGATCATTAGAATAATATTTTATTTATTTCTTGTTTTCTAAAGAAAAGCCTTTCTGAAATCATTAGGCAATCAAGCATCACATACCCATCCATTTCCGGCATTTGGATATCCATGAAACAGGCATCAAAACAGTGAGGTGGCTTAAGCAATGAGACTGCCTTTCTTCCACTGTCTGCACATTCCACTTCAGCCCCATACTTCTTCAAAGCACCCGCAGCTACTTTCAGATTCACATTATTGTCATCTATGATAAGGATTTTTCTCCCGAGAAGAAGATTTCGGAGAGAGGGGAGCTCCCTATTGCGGGAATTCCCCTTGCTCCCAACACCCATGGCTCGCTGTAATGAGGCAGCAAGCATGCTTGATCTTAGGGGCTTCATGATGATAGTTGGGGTATTATCACCTGAAGTTGTGGCACTTGTTCTAGATGTACTGATAAAATTAGCAAGAAGGAACAACTTAGGAGGAGTCCGATGGTCAATTTTCTTTAAGTTATTAATGAAAAGGGATGAAAGGTGTGAATCCCTATCCCAAACCTCCTGTTCAACAAGGACAATATCAATAGCCCCATTGCCACTGCTTATATTAGACCAACCTTGATTCAAATCAGAGACTACTTCAACACTAATTCCAAGCCGTTGGATATGATATCTTGAGACCTTAGCCCGTATGGGTCTAGGGTCTACAACTAATGCTGTCATGCCTTGAAATTCTGCGGATGCAGAATTTGATTGGTTTTTGATTTTATGGCTTTTATACTCATTGGGATTGGAGCAGCTATTGATGAAGACAGCAGTAAATGTAAAGGTGGAACCAGTCTTTGGTATGCTCACAAAACCAATTTCCCCATTCATAAGGCCAACTAAACACTTGCTTATGCTTAGGCCAATACCTGTGCCCCCATGTGTTCGGGAGATGGATGGACCAACCTGCATAAAAGGAGTGAAAACACGAGATTGCGCCTCCGAAGGGATCCCTACTCCTGTATCCTCAACAGATACAATTAGGTTGATTGAGTCAGAGGGCGGTGAGAGAGGAAAAGTGGATCCCTCTTGACCGAAAGCCCTAAATCCTATCCAACTATGACATCTATCAGCGACAGGGAATCCACTCAAGGTGTTCTCTGATGATGTCTCAACTTCTGTTGAACCAATCACCTCCTCGACAAGATGAACAGTGACAAATATGTGTCCTTTCTCTGTAAACTGCGACATAATTATCAGTTTTTGTTACTTAATGCAAAAAAATACGCAGCATAACTTTAGATTTCATTAACATTAATCACTTTCACATTCTAAGATTTTTATGTAATATACCATTATGCCTATATCACAATTCAAAACAATTTTTTTTTTTTTTTTTTTTTGGGATGAGAAAAAAAGATTAATTCTTTAAATCCGTTAAATTTCATCATTCTACTCTTTCCCCAGATGAAAATGAATACACTTTCACCTACAAGCCCTCATTTTTAAATATCAAACCAACCTCGCTTTGCATAGAGTAATGACGGAATAGATTCTCATGATTGTTCACACACCCCCCCCCCCCTTCTCTTTTTCTGTATATCTTTAAAGTAACGGTAAACGTTATCTTCTTCTTCTTTTTTCGCATAAAGTTTTTCCGCTTAGACGGTAATGCTTTTATAACCTACTGTGTACTTACTTTGATCGAGTTACCCATAAGATTGGTAATGATTTGACGAAACCTTCCTGGATCACCAATTAGCATTTCAGGAACCCGGTCTGAAATATAAACTGCCAGCTGCTCCACGAGTTTGGCCATGCAAAAGTCCATCAATTCAGTATATTGACAGCGAAAATGTAGACAGAAAGCAGCATGCGATGAGTGATAATGCAAAACTAGAAAGACTTATTACCTCCACCCCCTTTTCCTGGGACTTTCCAGAAAAGAGTGACAGAACATCATCTAAAATTGCTCGCAGATCAAATTGCACCGCATCAAGCTCAAGCCTGCCAGATTCAATCTTTGCCTGGTCTAAAACCTCATTTATGAGTGAGACTAGAGCTTTTCCACTGGCCTGTGCAGTTCTGACGTAATCTTGTTGAGTAACATCAAGATCTGTGTCCATGAGCATATGCAACATTCCTGAAAAATTAACAGAATTGCAGTGTCACGGCTCAACAGTTTCTACCTTGAACATCAAGCAATATCAAGAACTAACTTAAATTAATAAGCAACAGTTTGAAAGACTCACCAAGAACACCATTCATTGGGGTTCTGATCTCATGGGAGACAGTAGCAAGGAACTACAGAAGGTTGTAATTTGATTAGGGCCACATGTGCATGATAAGAGCAGGCTAAACAGTGAAATTAAGTAATTAAAGCATCAAGCACCTGAGATTTGGCAACATCAGCTGCCTCGGCTTTTTTTTTAAGCTCCATCATCTTATTGTAATCATCCTCCACTTTGGCAATTCGATTCACAGTTGCATGAAATATATATCCAACAAGATATGCAATCACGAGGATGCCAATTGAAGTTGTTATAGCCATCCATGGCCATGGTGGTTTTTGTTTGAATCTGTGTCAAGAATGAACTTAGTTTTGCACACACTTCAAGTCTTGAACTCTTAAATTTTAATTATTGCTACAATTTTCCTCTCAAGATACAGGAGACTGGCTCTTTGGGAACCAGGAACAGTTCAGTCATATCAAGTTATGTAGAGGTGGACTAGTCATACAACAGGAGCAACTTATTATAAAACTTTCAAAATGACAACTTTTCCAGAATCTTGCAATTGGTTACAAAATAACCAAAGAGGTCTACATGACTCATAAGCAGAACCCATTATAATCAGCACAGAGAAAAGGTTAATGATTACCTGCAACGCATCTCATGCTTCCTGAAGGGATCTCCAAAATTAAGAGTGCTAACATGCTGCAAACCATCAGCTGATACATTTGAACCATACATGCTGATTGGATGTGAGCAATTAGTAGTGTCATAAACATTCACAAGGATGGTCTGTTTACTAGCAAGCTGTTGAAGCAACTTCTCCACAAGTGACTCGACATCAAAGACACCACCAATGTACCTGCTTGGCAGAATTGGAAATGGTGAAAGTCTTATTAGTTTTTGTTTATTCATTTTATATGCCCTAGTTGAAATTAGTAAGCCTTTTCATTATAGTCATCCAATCAAAATCCTCTGTAATACCATATGAGTAACAGTAATCCATATTCACCACAAGACGTAGAGGTGCGAACCTTAATCTTTCCAGAATGAGTTGCATACAATAAATTTGAATTTCTTAAGATTCGGCATTTTTTCTTCTGCACTACCTCGATGTGACATGAGTATGAAAGGGGTTCAAGAATTTCAAATTCATCAAACATCCTGGATCAAGTAAAGACGTAGGGATTCCAACAAGCCACTGCTACATCTATTTCAATTAGAGTTGTCTTATGGTACTTAGATGACAGAAATCTAGTTCAGATTCCCCTCCCCTAACAATCCCATTTATAAAAATTATAAAATAAAAATCTAAAAATTAGTTTTTTGTCTGAAATCAATATTGGCTGCATCGTTTGGTTTGGTGCGGCTGGTTATTCCCTACCTCAAGAACCAAATTGGTTATCAGGCAATCCCCTTTTGCCCAAATCTTTGATCTAAAGAATTCTAGTTTTAAGAAAGACTTCTCTGACCCTTACTACCCATTGTTTCAGTGTATTTAGGTTTCCTAGAAGTATGGCATGGGTTACTTCAACTTTGTAGTGCCTATTACTGGAACATTGGCTTGAGGCATCCCAAACCAAAATGCCACAAAAACTGCCTCTTTGATGACATAGGAGTAGGAAAGGGCAATAATAAGCTGTTTTTAAATTTAAAATGTATCAGTCAACCCATCGATGAATCGATTCTACTCATCAATGAAGTACTAGAATTTTAGGTGGTGGGATGAGGATTGTTATTCTTCCAACTTCTCAGTATACAATGCTATAGGTATAATCCCCCCAACAATGACTTTCTTTCAGACTTTTCAACCAACTGATATGATGCTGGAGAGTAGATTCAAAATCAGTAACAGATAAGAATTTTTGGCCATCTGTAGTTGGAATTTTGTTAGTAGGAAGATATGCCGAAACATCTCTCAAAAAGGTCTCAACTATTGGTAATGTCATCATACTTCAATCATAAAAATGCGAGTATGTACTGTCTCAACATCTTATGGGGGGTAAACAGATTTGGTCAAAACTTGAACATGTGAATCTTGAAACCAAACTATCTTCTACTTTTGGACTCAATGGCCAGTCTTTGTCCGGCATGACGAAACTTTTGCACACCTCCCCAGAGGAGAAATCTTGTGTTATATACAGTAAGCTCTATTCTTTTTTCAATTGGAAATTCAGTATCAGTATAAATATCAACAATATCTCTATTATCCTTTCATTAAGAATTCTTTGGCTGGGGTTTTATGCAAAAAGCCGAAGCCCCTTAATGGATTTGAACCAATGACTCAAACCTTAACATGGCATCAGACTCCTTGCATATGGAAAATGGACTTTGTTTAGGTCTAGTGCATCTAGTGCATTGGACCCGGTCAAATGGTGACACGTGTCCAAAAGTGGACACATCATCATCTCAACGGAGTACTACTAGACACTGGGCCTAAGACTGACCCATGGAAAATATACTAGATTAGTCAGATTGAATTTGAATGAAATGTCAAGCCATCCGTAATTCCTTAGTCAGAAAAACAATTTATTTTGATTGAACCACATAGTTTTGCTTATTGAAATTTTATTAACTTAAAGAAACTAACCTAAATGATAAATGAAGTGACATCTACTGAAGTATTACCACAGAATAATTAGATGAATATAGTCAGCCATATATATGTAGATAGATAGATAGATAGATATAGATAAGGCTTTACAGCCCTCTTTTCTTTGTGGGAGGCCATCAGGGCACAGGGGTGGTTGATGGTTCAAGAAACCATAACAAAATATTCCTAATCAGTATCTATCTAAGAGAACATACCCATCAGTTGCTTGAATCCTCTCAGGTGGGGTAGCATTTGAGGGGAGATCCCTCTTGTAGACAGCATATGTCAATATAACTCCAAGACGGTTTGATTTCAGTAGCCTGAAAGGAGCAGTTAGAACTCCCTTTCCAGAAGCTCTTGCACGCACTATATTTTCACGATCTTCCTGTTTGTCCATAATTGGTTGAAAATTTTCATTTGAAGATCATATATGAAATCAAATACTTCCAAGCTTAAAATATTCAGAATGTTAAGACTTAGAAGAAGAGCTTTTTGAGTCATAACCAAATTCTGTTTCAATGTATATGGTTTGAACTTCAATTCAATAATTTAATCTGGTCAATTGCCAACAAATAATGAATCACTAGAGAATATGCAGAAGATAGAAAAGAAACTTACCGTCCCTGACAGCAAATCGATTGAAACCACATGAGAAATGATATCCTGTGCAAAGATGACAGGAGCATATTCTTCTTTTATTGGGGATGGCTCTAAAGCTTCTGGGGCATAGTCATCCTCATGGACAGGGTTTTGTCCGAGAGTATCCATCCTCTTAATTGTCCAACCTTGTTGCTCCTCGAATTGTGCCCTTTCAGAGTGGAGAACCCTTACAGCATATGCCACCCCACGTGTGAGGGGCCTTTCAAAAGCGGTTCTTTCTGTGTATCTCGCGAAAGTCCTCTACAAGTTTTGAAAGTTAGATTGATTTGATGACTAAATACTGGTGATCCTAGTCAAAAGAACTCAGATCTGGTTTTAGATTAAGCTAAATTGACCAAATTAACAACCGGAACTGAGACCTTGAACTAATCCCTTCAAATGAAGAAGACATATCACAAAGTGCAATTGTGTAATTAAATTGTAGCATAATGAAAAGCTAAAGGATTAAGAACCATGCAATTGATCCAAATAAAGGAGGTCACTGGACAAATAGCTCAAGGGTGGTTGTGAATTAAGCCATTTGCATAATTGACATTATTGACAAAAAGAATTTAATGAAAGAAACAAAGGTGATAGCAAGGGCAATTAAAGCACTTTCATAATGGACAGTTTATCCTAAATTGCCCAAATAAGAAAGGAGATCAAGTTACCTGATCAATAGCAGAGGGTTTCTTGCCATGGTGGAAGGTTGAGATCAGAATGGACATGGCTTGAATATGATTCATGCTTACATTAAACTGGTCCTGCAACATCCTAGCCCTCTCATCACACATACTTTGAAGGGTCTCTTTCCTCTTCTCAGTAGCTTGAAAGCTCATGTACCAGAAGATTGAAAAAGACACTACGAGCCAACCAACTACCCATGTCATCAAAAGCTTCTTCCACCATGTTTTGGGGACTCTCTTGGACCCATTATACTGGTAGTAGTGATGGTGGATCATACAGCTGTTCTCTGAGATCTTTTCCCACCATTTGAGCCACATCTTGCCACTATCACAAAACATACCAGACTTGGTGTCCATAATCCCACCATTAATGAACCAATTCATGGAAATTACAGACACAATCCAGCAACATAGCATCAAAAGCAGATGCCCCACTTTCAGACCAAACCCAACTACGTGAAGCAAACTCATCAACAGCAGTAACCAACAACACAACTTAACAACAAGAAACAGTAGCAATATGAAGTGGGTTTGACTTCTTGCTACTTCCAGCGATAGAGATAGAGATAGAAAGAGAGAGACCCACTATCAAATCCACAGAACCTGTCTAGTTAAACCCAACATCAAAAAAGAAAAATTCAAACTTGCAAGAAGTTCAAGAAGAACAAGAAAGAAGAAGAAACGAAAAGCTCAGCTAGCCTCAAGCTCACCTCCCAACTCCAACTCCAAATTCACTAGAAACAGGAAAGATTGATAGTGATGTGTGGGAGTGGGAAGATGCTATCTTATCCAACCAAATAGCTTCGAGTTGGGAAATGCAAGAGAAAGCCCAAGATTAAGGGAGAGAGAAGAATTCCACTTCACTTCACACGCCCAAAAAAAGGAATCAAAGAATCCCAAGATTCTGAGTTTCTAATCCCAAACAAATTTTTGTGATTTTATCCTGTTAACTACCAACCAAAACCCAGAACCAGAAAAATGGGCAAACTAACCAACAAAGATTCTAAATTTAGTTAAACAAATCAGAAAGCAAAACCTCCCCCAACAACAAAAAAGAATCTAGTTTGTAACTTTCCTTAACTTCCTGAAATAAAACAAGGAGGAGTTCAAGTATGTGAGTTTTGAAGTATGACTCTTTGAGTAAACCAACCTGAACAACAGTACTCTTAACACAGAAGCAGCTCTATAATAAGGACCAAGAATGGTTGTAAAAGAAGCAGTTGCAGTTGCAGTAGCAGCAGCAGTAGCAGTAGAAGAAAAAGAAGCTGTGCAAAGTGAGTTCTTCATGGGCATTTAGAATCTATGACAAACAAAAGATAGAGAGAAGAATATCAAAATATGGTGGTAGAAAGAAATGTCTGCTAGCAAAGGCCATTACCCATTATCTCTAATCTCTATCCATAGCCCATACCATCCACCCCAAAAAAAAAAAAAAAAAAAAGTAGAATATAATAATTAATTTTATATTTTTTTATTAAAAAAAAAAAAAGAAGAAGAAGAAGCGATATATAGTGTAAAATAATGGAATAAAAGTTTATAAGGGTAGAAAAGGTATACTTCCACTCATCAAAAATCACTGCTTTTTCCAACTTTCTATTTGTGTTCACTGTTCACATCCCTATCCATCCAATACCAGTAGACAACTCCTACACGCTAAGTCGTTAACTCTATGTGTTTGTATGGCTGTACTTTTCTATGGCAAAAGTGCCCTTGCATGGAAACAGAATTTCAACCATCAAACATTTTTAACTTTTTTGCCTCAATCGCATTAGATACCTTGTACTTTTCCTTAATTGCCATTTGCCCATGAAAGACGCCAAGAGTCAAAAAGATTAGGTAAAGAGCTAACCAGCACTCACACTAAAACTGGAAGGAACCTCTCAAGGTGTTATTATCATCTTCTTTATTATGTTCTGTAATCCAAATCAATTTACAGGAATACAGCTCAAAAATTCATTCGAAGCATCATCTTTTTTTCTCAGCTTAGAATAGTATGTTACCCACCTTTAAGAGTTGGATAATTTGATAAGAATGTGATTAATGATTAGAGATTAGTCTTATAGTAAATACTAAATACCAAATAGAGAGTAGCCTTTCTTTGAATTTAAATGTTCTTTACTTTACACAGTTTGATGTACATTATTAAAGGAAAGCTAAAAAAAACATTATTATTGAATGAATTTCTATTTAAAAAGTCTAGACTTTGAGGTCTTGTTTTCCTCGAACCAACTAACAAACCAATTGGATCCATTCCATGAGGTTTTGATAATTTAATGCTACATAGTGATGGAAATGTATAGCATTCAAAATGTGGGAGTAAATATATTTTTTTGTTTAATGATATTGACAACTTAGCTGATTTTACTCCAACAAGTTAAAAAGAGAGTAAAAGCCCCCACCACGCCAATGATAAAATAACACCTTTGTTTTTTTTATAGTACAAAAATGTAGTTGTAACCAACCCCCCCAAACCTAAGGGTAATAGGGTGGGAACCTTTTTAGCTTTTTATATAATTTGTTAACCGTATAGGAAGCAACAAGAAGCAATGGGTGGACAAGGAATTAGGAAAATGAAGAAAATAGGTCATGTACTAGAGGGTAAAATGGTAATTTAGGGACATAGAGGAGAGGAGTAAATAGGGAAAAGTGGTTAGAGGGACAGAAATGACAAAAGAGTAAATAAGTGTGAAAAGTAGTGGCAAAGGTACAAGGGCACTTCAATCAAGGCTTGTCACGAAGTGATTAGGCCATCACTACTACCCACTTCTTTTTGGTGTCCTCTGGGTCTGGGGAGCTCTTTCTGACAGCGATGTCCCACGTCAGCGCACCGGTTCTCTGCCCCTGACCAATCACAATGCGCAACGTGTAATGCCCATAATAGCTTTGCCTTGCTACGTGTCATATGTGGGGGAGGGATGAATTAAAAGCATCTACCTCCCTCACGTGTACAAAGAGGGCTCCCTCGACTCCTCCCCTCTTTGGACTATCCATAATCCATGTCGCCTGTCGGCTTCTAAGTGTGCCTGCTTGCCAACAATAGGGTAAGCCTCGGGTCTACTGCACCGTGCATTCGAGCCAACACAATACGAACGCGTCATAGAGATTGGACACGCATTTAATTCTCGTTGAGTTTAATAGTCTACTACACTAATGTAAGCTATGTTTTTTAATTAATATATTAATGAAAATTGTTTTTTTTTTTTGGTTACTTTTCAATGATTCACTAAATTCTTCTTTCATGTGTGCTAAAATACTGAGCCTATTTGATAATGTTCTTCCAGTAACGTTATTTATATTTTTTAAAATTATGTGTGAATAAAAAAATATATGAAAATGCGTGTAATATTGTTTAAATAATAAAAATTATTATTTAAACTACGGTAACAAATGGGCCTAGTATTCTTAAAAAAAATCCATTAAATTCTTGATTAACGGATGTGATAATACATTCGCTAACGAAAGACTTTTTTGAAAATAAGTTAGCTTTTAAGGTTTTAGTACTAGTAAGTATAAAAGTTTCCAAAAACGACGTCAATGCATACTAACTTAGGATGTGTTTGGTCCTATTTTCAAAAAACTATTTTCATAAAATGTTTTTTTAGATTTTTGAGGAATTTTCCTAAAAACAATTTTTAAGTTTTTTTTTTTTATAACTTACAAAATTGACTATTGTTTTCTATTCTTATTTCTCTTTAATAAATTAAAAAAAAAAAAAAAACAAACAAATAAACAAAATGCACAACCTAGTTGAACCCAACATGACCTAACAACATAATGTTACTGTTAAAGCCCCATCAACAAATCCAAAAAAAAAAAAAAAAAAAAATTGAACTTAGTGGATTTGGGTTGTGCACCACAAAGTTGAATCAAATTAATCAAATCCATGCTTGGTGTATCGACTATGCCAACAACTCACGGCTTGTTTGGTAATATTGTTCTAGTAACGTTATTTAAATATTGTGAAAATATGTGTAACTGAAAAAGTATTGTGAAAATACGTGTTGTGTTGTTTAAATAACGAAAACTGTTGTTTAAACAACATTAAATAAACAAGCCTTCAACTTCTAAGTCGTGGTGGTTTCATGCTTGTAAGAGTCAAATGATCAGGTGGGTCAAAATCAGAGAGTGAGAATGGATTTAAAAAAATAAAGTAACAAATCCAGAGAGTGAATAATGATTTTGCTAAACAATGTCATTTGAGTGCATTTAACGGTATAAATTAGATAGAGGTAGACAAATAGACTACATTAAAAAAATGAATGGAAGTTAAATAACTGAAATGAACAATAAAAATTAGAGAACTAAATTGAAAGCATGGCTGACACTATATATGTACATGATTTATAACTTAATTTTTTTTTTTTCCTTTTTATTCTTACATTATGCTCAACTAACATGTAACACATACAAATGTATGGATGTATTTAAAATTAAGCAAATTTTTTATTACAAAAATATAAATTATTAGTCAAATTATTTTTTTAAAGTAAACAGAATTAGTCACATATAAAGATTCTTACCTAAAATCAATACTACTTATGATCATTTTTTTTAAAATTTTTAATAAGATAGAACGTGTGATGATTTTTATTAAGTATATTTGATTGTTTTTTATTATAAAATTTATAGTTTATTAATATTAGATTCTTAGTATTTTGCACTCATTAACTCATTTGACACAAAGATTAAAAAACTTAAGTGGACAATTATGGTGTGGTCCCCAAGACACATGATGCAAAATTGGATTCTAATTTCAAATTTTAATTGAACTTTCTCTAAGCTTTCCTATATATATATATATATATATATATATATATATATATATTGGGTTGTTGCTTTGATCTAAATGCACTTCAGCTTTTAAAAACCCGAAAAAAAAAACAAAAAACAAAAAACAAAAGCAAAAGCAAAACAAAAGAGAGAGAAGAGACAGTATTATTATTATTATTATTATTATTATTATTATTATTATTATTATTATTATTATTATTATTATTATTATTATTATTATTATTATTATTATTATTATTATGTAAAAAAATAATTATATTTTGAGAGGTTTTTATTTTTATTTATAATTTGATAGTTACAACAATAAGAAAAAATAGATTCAAACCCTTGTTTTTCTTTAAAATGAGAGTATACAAATATCACTAAACTACAAAGCTCTTTACTTAAAAAGGTTAGTAAAATCAATTATGGCAAAGAAATATAAAATTAAATCCCATAATATTCCTTAATTTGCTTGTTAAATACTAACTGATTTGGAGATCAAATTTCTGGATCCAACTGTGACAATTCATACACCATTTATAAAATTAATCTGAAACATGAAATTTACTAATTGTACACAGAAGTTAAAATGGATTTAATTTCTCCATGGAAGGGGAACACCTCCAAGTTTTTGCGTGAACACTTCAACATTCTTCGCGCGCAACTCAATTCATTTAAAATCAACGTAACAACTCAGCAAGCAGCAGGAGCCAAGTCACTTTCTTCTTATTAGTTATATTACATTTATGATTTATGCATCTAGCAAGCCTGTTTTCACTTAATTCTGCCAAGCGACAGAACTGTGTGCCTTTATATTTGGTGCACCATTTATGGCCATCAAAGAAAGTACAAAGTTCCGCACCAAAAAAAAAAAAAAAAAAAAACAGAAAATTCACGTGATTAATTAATAGCGTATAAAGTTTTACTAATAAGATTAATGTATGATATTATTTGCACGTTTTCTCTCTTATACACAGATATTAGTTGTGTCCCTCTATATATATATATATATCTCTGATAGTATCATTTTCATTAGATCATAAAAGTGTATACATTAGATTTCAATTAACTCAATTATTGTAAAGTATTTTATAGTTGAATAAAAAAACAAGAGTTTAATTTTTGCTTATACCAAAATCGATTTGTATTTCGGTTTTATATATTTATGCAAGAAGTGAATACGTATACACATTATATATTTATTACAGTATATATAAGTTTCAACTTTTATGAGGGTGTTTGGTAGATTAGTTCTAACACATTTTTACACACTTTTTTACTCACACATATATCAAAAATATCAAAACAACATAACTCAAACTCTTCTCTCAAACACCACCAATGCCTTCAAACCTATCTTTTTCACATCGTCAAGAAAAGACAATCTCCATGCAAGAACGGGCCAAAACCTAGGGGCCCCAGATAGTTTGTTTTTAGGTTGCTCATTTATTGTTTCAATACGTTTGTTTGGCAGTATTATGTTGCTCATTTGTTATTTCACTTGATTGCTAGGCTTTCTTTCTTTCTTCTTCTTCTTCTTTTTTTTTTTTTTTTTTTTTTTTTTTTTTTCATATAGTAACATTTTAAGGGGGACAATTCTTCTGGAGATTAAATTCGCAGTCTTCCATAAAGGAGAGTCGGTACCACTTGAGTTAAGAGCATCCATAGTTTGGAAGCTAATTTTAAATACTTGAGTACCCTACGTACCTTGCTAATATGCCATAGTACTTGGTGTTTTTTATATGAACAAATATGAGTCAATGCCTTCTTATCGTAATAGAAAGAGGAGGGAGTGGGTTTAGAAATTATGGGAACTGAAAAATGAATAAGACAATGACCATAAAGTCATCTGGAAACCTTATAGGGGCTTTGTACGTAATTTTCAGAAGGCATATGAGTCTTAATTACACCAGACTATGGTACATGTCGAAGTAAATAATTAACATGCATTATTTGATTTATGATTGTATTCAGTAATGCTATAGATTACTCAACCAAAAAAGTAGGCCTAAAAGAAATGATATTATGCCCAACTAGTGATTAGCAACAGCCAACATGGGCAGCCTTGGGTCCCCAAGCAGGCATTATTGCCTAGCTTACATCATATGCTACTATTGTTGAAGCTCATTCGTTTTCAAGGACTGGGCTCCATCACGAGAAGCTGTACATGTTGAATATATATACATGGTTGGATGCCATTGGTTGAAAAGACCATTGCAGTCCACCTTCCTCCCCACTCCACTCCAAAACGATGGCTAAAGTGATTATTTTAAAGACATTGGGAAGTTTACCACTTCGTGTGTATGATATTATATTTTCTTTTATCTTTTTGTGAGAAACAATGTCTTGGGCAATAATATATAAGAGTAGGAGCTTTCATGTGTAACTCTTTAAAATTTAGCTAAATTTCAGTTAGTAAAACTAAAATGTAGAGTTAATGTCAAGTTAAAAGTTTGGAGTAATATTTTATAGTTTAAGGTTTTCAATTAAGTACAACTAAAACAATTCAGCAAAACAAAAATATGACTAAAATAGAGTATATGGAATATAAGTTTAGTAAAATATTACAAAAATGAAGGAGTTGTAAGACTAAATGGTCAGGAAATACTAAAGAGTAAGAGTTTTCAACATATTTGACTGATAAACCATAAATTGAGAGGGTGTGAATGACATGGTAGATGACGTGGAGAAGAGTACCAAAAGTACTATATGACCATAGAATACTTATTTAATTAAGATGAAGAAAAAAAAATGATAACATTGTGTTAAGAATACTTTTTTGAAATCTATGAGTTTGTGAATTGAAATACTGATTAAAAAAAAAAAAAAACAAATGTAGCTTTTTATGGTAGATACAGTAGTTTTGATTTGAATGGCATTTTGACAATCCTCTTTGGGCTCCATGAGTAGACTTGTAAATATGCTTAGAATGCTTGCAAGCTCATGATAGCCTATAAGAAATACGCAGTGCATAAGCTGAGTTTATACAACAGATCTTACCAACTTGTTGATAAATGAGATATTTTCTCAGCTATCCTAGTTGCTTTTAGTTTTATTTTTTATTGGAAATCTTGCAATGGGCTTGGAGGGTTTGTGAAATCTATAAACATATGAATTGTATAGTAACTAAGAAGACGCATAAAACTTGTTTGCATTTGCTGTGATTTTCTTTCAAACAAATTGCAAACCTCCCAAAATATACTAGCTCGATCACAAATAATGCTTATTTTCTTGATCCCTCAAATTTAGTTAAATCAAAGGTTGTTGTTCCTTTTAAAGCATCTCCAACAGTCATGCTAAACACAAAATACTCTTTATTGTAAAGAGTGAAACCTAAAACACTGATCCAATTGTCTCTCCAAATCTCAAAAAGTGTTTTGTTCATCTACAATACCTCTCCAGGTAAGGTGAATTACTATAGATTAGGAATAGAATCTCTCTCTCTCTCTCTCTCTCTCTCGGTTTATTCTCACAGAACAAAGGAAAGGAGGCACAACTCCTCCTCCTCTCAAGTAAACGCCCATGACGTACCATGGCTTGCAATCGGAGTTTGCCTCAACCACCTATGAGAACGTCGACTCAACCAAGAAAATCAAACAACTGAATAAAAGAAATAATTCTTCTCTCTCCTCTCGTACTTTTTTTGCCACAAAGGGTGTAGAGCTAAAGCTCTCTGGTCTACAAATGATCGTAGAGTTGAAATCAAATGGGTATTCCAACATGAATCATTTGAAATCATTTTTCTAATGAGTTTAGAAAAATGGGGTTATGGGTATGATGGGTTTGTGTTCTGTTAAATGCTCCTGATTTGGATTTTTGGGGTTTAGAGGGAATAGTGGTTAGTTGGCAATTTTCGGGCCAGGTTTAAAAATTGAGTTCAAAATGGGTTCAAATTTAGGTTAATTTGAAGGGAATTTGGATGTGGGTTTTAGGTATGTGGCTGCAAAATATATGTGAATGAGTTTGTGTGTGAAATTTGTGTTCAATCGTTACCATGTTTATATTAGGGTAAACACATTGAATAGAGCTTGTTACATATGAGGATAATGTCCAGCTATTAGCAGATAAAGCTCAACCAAATTCAAAGACTCAAAGATTAGAGCATCCACATCAGTGGATGTCAAAATTTTGCAAATTTACACATCTAAAATCTACTTTTTCTATTTTACACATCTACCTATCTAAGACACCTACATTAGTTTATTTATTATACACACTATTTTTTTTAAATAATCATTTTATATTATTTTTTTATTACTTCCACAACATCTAGTCAAACCCACTTTTCTTTTCTGAGCACTATTCTCTCTATCTCTCTTTCTCTCACATGGTGAGTTTCCTTTCTTTTTTTTCTTCTCTCATCTTTCTTCACTGGTCAAGTTTTCTTCTTTTGCCTTTTTCTTCACCGGAAAACTCCATTAACAAACTAAAAAACTCCATAAACCAACCAAAAATCTTCACTTCAACACAAACCCATGTCAATATAAGTCCATTTGGGTTGGATCTAGCGATGGCAGCAAGGCAGATGCGGCGGCGGCAGTAGTAAGGTAGATCTGGCGGCAGATCTGATTGATTTCCGTGGGGTTTTTCATGTGGGTTTTTGTTGGATTTTTCTTATGGGTTTTTCGTTGGATTTAGTTTTTATTGATTTTGGTTTGGATTTGGAATGGGTTTTTCGGTGGGTTTGGGTTGCAGTGGTGATAGTTAGGTTGTGCTGAGTTGGTGGTTGGAAGATTGTCTTGTTCTTCTTTGCGAAGTTGCTGTGATCGTTGGGAAAGAGAGGGAACTCAAATGAGGTGGAGAGTCCGATCAGAGAGAAGAAGAGAGAGGGCTGGAGAGAGAAAATAATAATAAAATATCAAATACACGAGCTACAGTAACCGTGCATATATACACGGTTACTATAGCATTTGTATATTTATGCATAATTATACACCATTTTACACCCACTGATGTGGGTGTTTTTTTGGCCAAAATGTGTAAAATGAAAGAATTTTTGTATTTTAGAAAATTATACATCCACTGATGTGGATGCTTTTACTATCACATTAAATTTAAATAGAAGAGATAACTCAAAGGTATTTAAAGCTAGAACTCAGGTTCAATTTCTCATTTGCTCTACACTTAAAAGTAATTTTTTATTTTAGTCTTTATAAATATATTGTTTGACTAGAAATGTCTAATAGAAAATATGCATATGGATCTAAAAAACTTAAAAAAAGAAAAAAAGAAGAAAAATTAATTGAGTCTCAAAAAGGATCAATGGATAAATTTGTTATTAGTAGTAAACAAAATATAACACAAAATTTAGATGAAAATATCACAAATGAGAAAGAAATTCTATAAAAAGAGTTAGAAGATAATGAAATGGTACAATTGTAAGATAACAATGATGTTTAATTTTGCAATACAACAAATCTTGATCATGAACTTCAAAATAATTTAGAAGAAAATGAAAATAATGATGAAAATGTCACAAATGAACAAGTTCACCACAACTAGAAGAAAATGAAAATAATAATGACATGTTGAATCATATTCCTTCAAATACTTATGATTCAGGTAATTGGAAAAATATTGACACAAAATTAAGAGATTTGTTAGTAGAAAGAGGTCTAATTAGAGACAATGATATAATTTTTTCTAGAGGTGATGACACTAGACATTTTTCTACTATTCATTACACTAGAATATTATCAAATGGGGAGAAGCATGATAGAAAATGGCTAGTGTATTCAAAAGATACGAACCAAGTATTTTGTTTTTGTTGCAAGTTGTTGGAGTCTAAGGCTGCATTTGGTTCGACGGTAAATCAGTTTCAGAAAATATTTTATGCATTTGCGTGTGTTTAGCAGCAACTGAGAATTTGGTCAAACTAAGAATCACTTACACTTTGACCGTAAAATACCTCTTCCCACTCGTAAAACCATTTCCGTTTCTATTTTACCTTCAATTCATTTCTGCCTCTCACGCACTCTCTCGGGTTCTCGCACTCTCCCTTATGCCAGTTAAGCTCCACACTCTCCCTCGCGCCAGTCCGAGCTCAACCGTCTCCCTTACGCAAGTTCGAGCTCAACCCACAGTCTGACGAGCGCCACCAATCTCCCACGGTGAGTTTCCTCCACTATTTCTCATCATTTCATCAGTCCGACCCAGCCTCTACAACAGCCGATCCACACACCTCCGATCCTCACATCTACGACCCACACACCTCAGATCCACACACCTCTGACCCACACACCTCTGATCCACAAACCTACGACCCACACACCTCTAACCCACACACCTTCGACCCACCCTCTACAGAAGTCAATCCACCCACCTTCGACCCACACACTACAGAAGTCGACCCACACACCTCAGACCCACCCTCGACAAAAGCTGATCCAGCCACCTCCGACCCACACACCTCCAACCCACCCTCTACAAATGCTACTCTCACTATGGGGGTTGATCCGATCTATATATATATATATACGTATAGATCGGATCAATATATATATATATATATATATATATATTTATTAAATTATTTATTTAAATATATATTTAATTATTTATTTACTTTTTTTAATTATCTAGTTATTTATTTAATTATTGATTTTAGAAATTAACTTTTGTTGGTGTTATAGTTATATAGAAATAGGAATGCAATGTAATTTGTTGGTGTTAAAGCTCATTTAAGTGCTTTTCTTGATGTTTTTGTTGATTGGCATTCTACTGTTAGAAACTTAAAATAGGGGTATGGTTAATATGGTAGGTTATTATTAAAGGGGAATTAAACATTTTATGGCTTCTCAGAATGGTTTTGATCTCACCTGTCCAAATAAAATAAAATAAAATAAAAATACTACAAATTGCTTAAAAGTTTGGGAGTTGGCTGGTTTGTATACAATAAAATATTGATTGTGATGGTATTATGTTGTGTATATTGTTGATGTTACAATTATACATAAATATATATGCATATATTTTGGTTTTCGTTATGACTGTGATTTGTGAATTGTCTGATCAATGTATATGCACCTTGTGAATACTATGGACACACTGCCACAGTGGTTGTGTTTTCTTAATATAATCTTGAACTGGGCTTGTTATAACATTTATGTGAATTTGGATTGTTTAACAAACTTTGAGCATGACTGTATATACTGATTGTGTTGGAGATCATGGGTGTTGTGTTGGTTGACAGGGTGTGCTCTGCTGTTTTCTATTTGTGGCTGTTTTATATACTGTGTGATCAATATCATGCTTGTTTACATACCTCTTAGACCACAGTGTTTGTGATTTTTTAGATGAAGAAAAAAACCAACGTAGTAGTTCTTGCCTCAGTTGCATCTGTCCTCCTTGTGGGGGTTGCATTAGTAAGGAAATTACAACGTAGACAACTGCCTAGGGCGCCTTATGTTAATCATATAGCTGAAAGAGAGCATTACATAAATAGTATTCTACATGGAAGTGGGAGACTTTGTGTTAGTCAAATTAGGATGAAGCCTATAACTTTCCACCATTTATGTCACATCCTTACTGAGAAAAAACACAAACGCCCGACTACGCACATGTTCGTTACGGAGCAAGTGCTAATTTTGTACACATTATTGGTCATAATGTGAGGTTTCATGTAATTGGTAGTCGGTTCCATAGATCAACTGAGACTGTTCATAGATACTTCAACATCATCCTTAGGGGGGTCTTGAAATTATATAGAGCTCTAATAAGACTGCTTAGCGAAGATACACCCCTAGAGATAAGGGATAGCAGAAGGTTCTACCTATATTTTAAGGTAAATATTGCGACTTGTGTATATGTGTAAATTTTGAAGATTTTTGTAATTTTAAATCATTATGTTTGTCGAAAATTAGGATTGTGTTGGAGCAATAGATGGTACACATGTTCGTGCATCTATGCCACCTGAATTACAAGGAAGGTTTCATGGTCGCAAAGGTGGAACCATGCAAAATGTGTTAGCTGCCATTAGTTTTAACTTGAAGTTCACTTATGTATTGGTTGGATGGGAAGGCAGTGCACATGATTCACGTGTGTTAAATGATGCATTTGCTAGGCCAGGGGGATTTTCAATTCCCTCAGGTATTATAGGATTACTTCACCTTTTGGGTTTATTAGTTTAATAAATTTAGTGCATTTTTCTAAGTATAGTAGTGATTTGGTTTTATTTTTGAACATATGTAGGTAAGTATTATCTTGGTAATGTTGGGTATGGTAATAAAAATGGAATTTTGTCACCCTATTAGAGTGTGCGATATCACTTGAAAGAGTTTAGTGATCGCCCTCTTGAGAATGAACAAGAATTGTTCAACCGCGACACTCTTCCTTGAGAACTACCATTGAGTGAGGTTTTGGAGTGTTGAAAAAACGTTTTCGAGTGTTGGTTGCAAAACCATTTTGGTCTTTTGAAACCCAAGTGAAAGTAGTGTTAGCATGTTGTGTGATTCATAATCACATTATAGGGTTGATCCTGCTAACTATATTATGGAAGCCGCAATGAACCAAGTAAAGTGTAGTGGCTCCCAACAAGAAACACAGTCACGTCAGGACTCCGTTGAAAACAGTAGAGTGTGGAATACTAAGAGAGATGAGATATGCCAAGCTATGTGGTCTGATTATACCAGGAGTGGAAAGTAGTACTTTATTTAGATGTATATGATTGTCATATGTACTATATTCTTGTTTTCTGTATGGTTAATCTATTTACTATAGACTTCTGGTGGTGTAAGGATAATTATTTTCAACAATACATTGTTATTTCTAGTAGTTGTTTCGTTCTGTTGTGCACATCTATAATCATGGTTGTATGTGTGTTTGATTTGTTGTTCATATGCACAGTAATTTGTAAATGCTACTCCCATTATTAAATGCTAGTCCTTCACTATACAATTATCATATGTAGTAATGTCGAAAGGGAAAAAAATGGTGGGTAGTAAGCAATTCTGATGGTTGCCGCCAATGCACACGACCATGCTAACTGTACTTGCTAAAGAGGCCGCAAAGGGCAACAAGCCCTCGAACACTTTTAAGTCCGGTTCCTTCGCTACTGTCGCCAAGGTGATATCTGAACAGTTTGGGGTCGAGTGCCACCCCTCGTATGTTGAGAATCGAATGCGTACTTTAAGGACAATGTGGACTACTATTCAAACTCTTCAAAAGAAGAGTGGGTTTGGCTGGGATGATAACTTAAAAATGATCATGTGCGATGCGAAGACGTACTAGGAGGAAGTTATGGTATGGCTTCTAACTATATTTTCTTAATATAAATGATAATATATTTTTTTGGCTTTTATAATTTATGAATTGAGAACAAGACAAAGCTGACTTAGTACCCTCTTTATATGAAAATTATAGTGTCATTCTTTTTAGGATTCCATTGCTTTTCAAATGTAACTTTCATGTGAGGATATATTGTAAAATCTAGTGTTAGCGTTTGTGCATTGTATTTTCTATTGTTCTACTCCCATAAATCATGGGTTATGTCTCTTGTGGTAATAACAACTTTTTTTTGTTTATCATTCACATAAATCATCTAATGACATCTATATTAAATTGAATATTGAATTTATGAGTGAAGTGATTATTGCATTGTTATTATATGTTCCTTTCTCCCTTACAGGCGCATTGTAAGCATGCTAATTTTTTGAACAAGAGAATAGAGATGTACGATGAGTTGGCCATTGTAGTGGGTAAGGATATGGCCACAGGTAGCTTTGCTAAGTCATATGTTGATATTGACACAGAGCAAGACAATGCAAAGAGCATTGAGATGGTGGCTGACAATGGGGAGGAGGGTGTGGTGGATAAGGGGAAGAATGTGGTAGAATCATCCATCGCTGGGTCCACAATTTCAAATTCCCACAAAAGAGGCCGTGCACCTCCCTCTGATGATAGTGTTCTGACTGATCTATCTGATCAGTTTAAGGAAATTGTTGTGGCCTTGAAAGAAATCAACCGAGGGCCTGTTGATTTTAATAGTCTTTACTCTAAGGTGATGGCTATGGCGGCGGATGGGTATAGTGAAGATATGCTCACAACTGCCTTTGACCATTTGTGTGAAATAAGAAGTCAGCTAGGGGATTTCTGGCCAAGAATGCTAAGTTGAGGAAGCTTTGGATGGATAATTATTTGTTCACTCAACTCTGACTTGTCTGTTTGGTGTTGACTGTGATGGCAGTAGCTTTAGGGATTGTGTGTGATGTAGTACTAGCATTCACGTAACATTGTATTATATATGTGACAATTGTATTATCAATGAGCAGGCTATGTATGTATTTGTAACTTGTAGGATGTGAACTCTTTTGTATTATTGGGATGATATAATTGCCTAAGTTATGTATGGTGACTTTAAGCATGTAGGGCACATGTGTACGGTTTAGATTCAATGTGTAGGTATCAATTTTGTACACCATGGACGTGTAATGCTAATGGTGAAAGTACATTATGTGCATTTTGATATAAATATTATGGGTATATTCGGATGCTCTTTGTTGATGTTGAAGTCGATGATTATTTTTGTGATGCTCTTTGCAAATGTTGAAGTGGATGATTATTTTTGTGCTATTACAGGTACGTCTAGGCAATGCAGGTTTTTATTTGTAAGGCATTTCATATTTTCCATAAAATGTGTGAATAAACCAAGCATGGGAAAATGAATACAGTAAAACGAATTTCGAGGTAGCTAAACAGTGGAATCTGTTTTCTGCCATATTTTCCATGATGCAACCAAACAGCCTGAATACATTTTCTTTGTGGGAAAATATTTTCCCTTGAAATTATTTTCCGTTCAAAATTGATTTACCGTCGAACCAAACGCAACATAAATTACTGGCCAACTATGTAATGAAGGAACTCAATATTAAAAAAATATTAGTTCTAAAATTAGAAAGCATGAAATAACTAGAGAGCATATTACTAACATGAACACTTGGCTAGATTTGGAAATGAGATTGTCAAAAAATATAACAATAGATAAAAATATCCAAGAACTAATTAACAAAGAGAAAGATCATTGGAAAAAGGATTTATTAGAATTATTGTTGTAGTAAAGAATCTTGGTAAAAATAATTTGGCATTTCGAGGAAAAAATGAAAAGATTTATGAAGAAAATAATGGAAATTTTTTAAGTCTAATTGAAATAATTGTAGAATTTGATCCAGTTATGCAAGAACATATTAGACGTATTCAAAATGGTGGATTCCATAAACATTATCTTGGACGTAAAATACAAAATGAATTGATACAATTGTTAGCAAATGAGATTAAATGTAAAATTATCAAAAAGATCAAAGAAGCAAAATATTTTTCAATTATACTCGATTGTACACCAGATGCAAGTCATCAAGAACAAATGTCTCTCATATTACGATGTGTTGACATTTCAATAAGTCCAATAAAAATAGTAGAACATTTTGTTGAATTTGTAAATGTTGATGACACTACCAGAAAAGGTCTTTTTGATGAAATTATAAATGTAATAAATATTCTTGAGCTTGATATTAATGATATATGTGGGCAAGGATATGATAATGGGTCTAATATGAAAGGAAAACATCAAGGGGTACAAAAAAGACTTCTTGAAATAAATCCTAGAGCATTTTACACACCATGTGGTTGTCATAGTCTTAACCTTGTACTATGTGATATGGCCAATTCTTGTTCAAAAGCTATATCATTTTTTGGAGTTATACAACGCATATATACATTGTTTTCTTCTTCTACAAAAAGATGGAAAATTTTACAAGATAATGTGTCAGGTTTAACTCTTAAGTCATTATCACAAACACGTTGGGAAAGTCGCATTGAAAGTATAAAAGTAATAAAATTCCAAGCTCTATAAATAAGAGATGCTTTGTTACAATTAGCACAAACAAGTGAAGATCCTAAAATAAAAAGTGAAGATCCTAAAATAAAAAGTGAAGCTGATTGTTTAGTAACATATGAAATTGAAAGCTTTGAGTTCTTATTGGGTATGACTATTTGGTATGACATATTATTTGCTATCAATTCTGTTAGTAAAAACTTAAAATCAAAAGACATGCACATTGATGTTGCTATAGATTAATTAAAAGGTCTCATTTTTTTATTTTAAAGAATATAGAGAAAATGGATTTACATCTGCGATGAATTCATCTAAAAAAATTGCATTGGAAATGAAAATAAAACCTGTATTTCATGAGAAACGTATAATCCATAGAAAGAAACAATTTGATGAAAATGTTCATAATGAGATAACATGTTCTGCTGAAGAATCTTTTAGAATTGATTATTTCTTACATATAGTAGATAAAGCAATTAGTTCAATTGAGAATAGATTTGAACAATTTCAAATATATGAAGACATTTTTGGTTTTCTATTTAACTTCACAAAATTGAAGTCACTAGATAATGATAGTTTACAAAAATACTGTCTTAAACTTAAAGATTTTCTCAAACGTGATGTTTATTATGATATTGATGGTTTAGGAGTTAAAGGTTTTAGAAGAAATTTTACAAATAAAAGATTATGCTCCAATTGACATACTAAATTATATAAAAAGATTATATTCATTTCTAAATACACGCATTGTTTATAAGATTTTATTAACAATACCTGTTACAGCAGCTTTTGCAGAAAGAAGTTTTCCAAAATTAAAATTAATAAAATCATATTTAAGATCGACAATGTCCCAAGAAAGATTAAGTGGATTAACTATATTATCGATTGAAAAGGAGATGTTATGAGAACTTGAATACAAAAATTTAATTAGTCAATTTGCATCTCAAAAGGCAAAAAAAAAAAAAAAAAAGATTTTAAATGAAATATATTATAATATAAAAATATTAAATAAACATTAATTTAATTAATATGTAAGTATAAAATGCCCCATTTTTAGTTCTCGCCTTAGGCCTTAAAATGTCTAGGGCCGGCCCTACTTAAGAGATATTATCTTTGTTTGATTTTTTTATTTAAATTTGATTTCAACTTAAATTAGTTGTACAACGGCTATCCAAATTGTACAGAAAAGCCTTCACCCATTGGTTTGCAAGGTAAAATAATATTTTCCACGTCTTTATTAAGTCTTAAAGAACTCATAGATGGTATTCTTTATTGTTGGATGCTCTTGTTTGTTGAAGTTTCTTCCGGCTATTGTTTTTTTGTTGTGATGTGGTTTCAGTTGAGTGAAAAATGAGGGTTATTTTTTTTTTTTTGGGGGGGGGGGGGGGGGGGGTTGGCTTTTTTGTTTTTTAGTTTAGTTTATTGTATTTTTGGTTTTGTTTTGGGATTTCTTGGGTTGCTTAAAGGATGGTTGTTAATGGCTAGTGAAGGGCTTACAGGTAAGTGGAAAAGGGAAGATTTTATGGTGATTGGTGTTGCTGTGTTGTTAGCTTCAGGGAAGATTTAGAATGCATTTTTTAGTTTGGTTTGAGTCTAAACTTAGTGGATGGCATTTAACAATTATTTGGAAAAACATATTCAAAGCAATCATATCATTAATGTGATCAAAACAATGAAGCAGCTAAAATGTGCAACTGGTAGCGAAATCAATCTTTTGGTTTATTTTTAGAATGCTTTAATTTTTTAATCAGACTTTCATATAATACTGAATTGTTGTTCTCTTATTTAACTTCACCGTTTTGCTACAATAAACCTTTTGGTGGTTGTGTAGAATTTATGTACTGATTTCATGGTGAAAATGGGCTTTTGCCCATTTCATGCAAAAAAATTAGTGTGTTGCCCCCTTTCCTAAACTAATTAGGGAAATGTTCCTCTTTTGAAACTCGCTTTTCTCAAAATCGAGTTAAGCTTTATAGTAGCGTTTTAAGGAACCTATAGTGATGTTTTAAGGAGTCTATAGTGGCGTTTTGGAACTTGAGCTCCGTGGACTCAAGTTATATGTAAAACAAAGAGAAAAACTTGCATGGAACTCTAGTTCATGGAGCTCGAGTTCCAAAGCGCCATTATAAGTCTTTAAAACGTCACTATAGGCTCCTTAAAACGCCAGTATAGGGCTTAAGAATTTTTTTTTTTTGAAACTCAATTTTGAGAAAATCAAGTTTCAAAAGAGGGGCATTTCCCTAATTAGTTTAAGAAAGATAATAAAAGGCTAGAATGTTTGTGAGAATAGGACAAATGCCCATTTTCACCCTGATTTCATTGTAGTTGATCAAGTTGTAGGATTGCTATAGAAGATAGATTAACCTCTTTATGGCATATGCTCTCTTGATTATATGTTAATGAAAAAAAAAGAGTTGTTTAATGTAGTTATTGACCAACATATCCTGTAATCTTAAAGAGTCTAAACGATTGTTAGTAATATTATGACCTAGTTGTGAGTTACTTACATCCGGGGTTATATTATTTCCAAAATTTGTTGTCTCGATCTTAGTTTCGATCTAAACTTTTCTTGGTTGAGTAAATCTTGTTAAGAAACTAGTATTATCTTTGTACGATGTATGTATTGTGATTGCTTCCTTAAAGATTGCACTACTTGTTTTGGCATAAGAATTGTTAACACTACATTATATCTGTGTTTCCATCCTTGTTACTACTGATCTATTGTTTTACTTTGTAATAATAGAATAGATGTACTACGGATGGATCTTGTTAGGTTCTAAATTTTGAAGATTAAATATTTAGATTTCCATTTTTATGTATGTTGGCAAACTGATGTCAAAACATGTCTAGATTATGTATTAGACATTGCTCATGATAGTACAAATTAGGATTCAAGAACTTACAAGTTGTAGAAAAGAGAAGTTAATTTCAGTGAGATTTGACCAATCAAAATTAAGCTTCAATCGATCGAAAATCGCAGTTAGGATTTTTCTACAGACATCAATTTTAGTCCAAACACTACAAAAACATTTAGGGTTTTAAGTGAAACACTTCTTGGTATAAAAACGTTAACCCTAACTACACTTTAAAGGTTCTTGAAAGTCTTGTGAGTTACTCTTGTGAGATTTAAGAGATTTTGTTACTTCTAACTTAACAAGCATCTGCCGGATCAAGAGATCTACAATCAAGAACTGGTGGAATCAAGTTGCTGCTACAAGATCAATAATGACTAAAGATCCAAAACCTTTGAGTGGGATCTCAAAGTCATAAGCGTGGAATCTTGTGTTCAACAAATCTAAGAGAAATGATTCTGTGGAGTCGGAGTTGCACGTGGTCATGGTAGTAAGTTCTACTGGAGGTAGCATTAGGTTTAGGAATTAAATCTTTTGTAAACTTCAATTCTTTCTAGTGGATTTGTTTACTTTGAGGATAACTAGGTCAAATCATTCCTAGGTTTTTACCTTGAAACTGTTGGTTTTATTAGTTTTTACGGATAATCATATCATGGTCTTATTTAGTTTTTCGCACTACATGATATGATATACTACTGTTTAACCTAGATCTCATAATTAACCTAAGTAAATACTTGGCTAATTCATTAGGTTAAATAATCTGTTTATAAAGGGTCTAAACAAACAAATAAGTGGTATCAGAGTGGGTTAGCTCTTACTTAGATAGTTTTATCTTGAGCTGATCCTTGATCCCTACTGTCATGGAACACGGCCACTCTCTTGTGATCCCTCTCCACTTTGATGGGAATAACTATGCCTAATGGAAAGTAAGGATGAAGACTTTTCTGCAATCTCTTGATGAAAGAGTCTGGTTGGCAGTGGAAACTCCATGAGTATGACCTGATGCGGATGTGGCTAAATGGTCTACTACTCAAAAGGAAGCAACTAGCTTTATTAGTAAGGTTATGAATGCGTTATTCAATATTGTTTCCATAGAGGAATTTAAGAGGATTTCTAATGTGGAAGTTGCTCGCACTGCTTAGAATATCATGCAAACTATGCATAAAGGCACAAAAGCAGTAAAAATCAATAAACTTCAACAGTTGACTTCTAGGTTTGAGAACTTCAAATGGCAAATGATGAATCTTTTGATAAATTCTATGCCAAACTGAATGACATAGTTAACTCTGCTTATAACTTGGGTGAAGTATATGATCAAACTAAGATAGATAGGAAGATCCTTAGATCTTTAACTAAAGATTTTAGACCCAAAGTTACTACCATAACTGAGAGCAAAGATGTTGATACCGTCCCTGTTAATGAACTTGTAGAATCCCTTCAACCCTATGAGTCTAACCTACCCAAATCTAGCAAATCCAAATCATAGCTTTGAAATTTGTAGATGATTATGGATTTGATGATGAGATCTCTTCTACATAGATTGCTTATTTTGCCAAGAACTTTAGAAATTTTCTAAAAAACAATAATAGAAGGGCAAGAAATCAGAAAAATGATAACCCTAAAAATGTGAAGAAGAATTAAAAAAACTAAAAACAATGTATCTAAAAAATCAAAAGGTAAAGTTGTTCAATCTTCTAACAATTCTTTAGGCCAATACTGTTTTGGTTGGTAGGGATATGGTCATCTTAGGTCAGAATGTTACACATATTTGACGTTAAAGGGTAAAGCTATGGCTATTATTCTTAGTGATGATAAAGAAAGTAATCACGAGTTTGAAAGTAATTAAGAAGGAAATTTTATGGCTTTCATTGCTATAGCTGTAGTAGGTGAAACTGAGATTGTTGATGAAAACCCTTCTGATGTAGAACTCTATGAAAACGCTGACTTGAAAGAGGCATACAACAAACTTTGCAAGATTGCAGCAAAAGATGTCATGAATGTTGACTTAGGATTGAAAAAAAAAAAAATAGAAACTCTTGAACATGAAAAGAAAAATCTTTTAGTCAAATTGTTTGATGCCAATGAACTTATAACTACTGTTAAGATTGAGAACATGTCTTTGATTGAAAATTTTAAAAGTTTAGAATCTGAATTATTTGTTACTAGAGAACAATTTGATAGATCTTCTTCTTCTAAACTTGATAACATGTTCAATACTCAAAAATCTTCATCTGATAAGAAAAGGTTAGGGTTTGTTAAGAATGGTGCATCTTCTGTTGTGAGCCCCACCAAGTTTGTTCCTATTGTATCTATTAGGACATATGTAATTTATGTTAGGAACATATGTTAATATTTTATGTAATTGGCTAATACTTTGACAAAATGCACTTTACTTGTATTTGGGTAGATTTATGATGGGTTTAGTACTACATGGAACAAGAGTTGAAGTCTAGTATTGAAGCTATGCAAATCTGTCCAAGAAATAAGTGAAGAAGTGTTGATTCATTAAAGGTCAACAGATAGATATCTATCGAAGTATCTATCGAGAATTACAAAGTCAGAATTTTCAGATATGATTTTTGGTCCACGCTAACATGTATGTGTAGGGTTTCTTTTCTCACAACCTTAGACATATATAAGGCTTATTTTAGAGGCCGTCACATTAGAGAATACAAAGATAACATATGCAGAAGGTGACCGATGCCTTATTCTCTTTGAAAAAAGCTACTATGTCTTTGCCCCTTAGGGTTTTGTAACCAAGTTCTTCTTGATCTTCATTGTTGATGAAGTGAAGAACTTTGTAGCCAACATTCTTCTTCCTCAAGTTGGTGAGTGAGTTACATACTGGGATTCGTGTAAAGAAGTTAGTCACGTACTGGAATCTGTGCATCAAAAGGGTGGCGTTCATATATTGAAGAGTTCAAAGGTTCTGAAGCGGTAAAAGGTTTCTACTGTAAGTTCATCTACGGGAATTGTAGAGTTTAAAAACAAAGGTTTTGCACTAGATCTGAAACTTCCCTTTACTATAGTGAATTGCTTTTCGGGAAGGTTTCTTCCTAGGTTTTTTACTATGAAACTAGTTTATTTCATTGGTTTTCTTAGGTCATCATATCTTGTCTTATTTTTTTTTTTCTGCTGCGTAATATTGACATGATATTGATGTTTGTTTGTTTTAACAAATTTTATACATAATAAATCTAATTAATAACTTGAGTTTAAAACTTGTTAATTCTATCAACCGGGGTCTAAATTTTCCAACAATATCTATGCCTAAACTTGCTATTAGGGTGCCTAAGGAACAAGTTCTAGCTACTAGAGAGATTACTGTAGATCTTAGTGAAACAAAACCCAAGAAACTTACTCAATCTAGAGGTAAGAAACAACAAAAGCCTCAGTGATTTTGTAACTTCTGTGGTGGAGCTAGGCATACTCGCTCAAATTGCTTCAAGTTGTAAGCAACCAAGCAAGCAACTAAACGAAAAGTGTCTGTATCAAAAGCATAAGATCCCATGACACTTATTCATGAATTGGTAAAGACTCTCAGCCTCTATGCCAATACTGAAGTTGATCAGAAATCTCATATGTCTAGAAACTCCAACTCTATGTTTGCATCTAAGAGATTGTGGATGCAAAAGACTTAATCTCAGTGAGTCTGTTTGACATGGTCCTCGTGCTTAATCTCTCTATTCTTTGGATCAAAATGTTTTTGCCTTCATGCATTTCATTCTAGGGTTGATTAGGATTTTTTAAGTTTTTTTTTTTAAAGATAAAAAATACAAAAAGATTTTTGTATTACACACCACTAAGTGTGTAATTGAAATTGGCCCATGAAATTTACATTTCATGATTGTGTATCTTGTTTAGCTTTGACGAGCTGTTTTCTGCACTTTGCTAGGTTGTGCTATGTAGTGCTTAATTGTGTGAGTTGTTTATAGTCTTTAAACAAACGATCTTGATTTTGATGTCACATTCTTTTATTTGTAAAGACTAGAAAATCTTAAGAGAAAGGCATAAATAACCATCTCACCACTGTTACTCGCCAATCATGAATGCCTATATGTAAATTATAAAAGTCGTGCTCGGTAAGGTGTAGCACTTGCATAGCAAAATTAAATGAGCTGTTGAAAAAAAAAAGTGTAACAAGGGTATTTTATTTTTTTCTCCTATATTCTCATGCATGATATCTTTGATTGTGCTTGAAAGAAAAAGAAAATAAAGAAAAAGAAACAAAATGCTTTTACATGATTGCAAGCATGTTTTTTAGGAGATGTGAGAGTTATATGATGTAACTCTTTAGGTGATAGTCACTTTCAAACTAATGTGATTGATGATATAGAAATTTTGTTTAATTGCTATGTACATATCACCTTTTATGTATCTTATACACTTATTAGTTGCACACACTACATGCAAATCTCTATTAAACTTTGTACATATGATTGTGTGTTAACTAATATGGCCATCTGAAATTACACATTGTGTGATTTTAATACTCTTTTTAGGGTTTGGGTTGAAATTTTTGGTGTGGAAAATTTCATTGTTTGAAGAAGGTGTGTTTTTGAAAACTTTTGGAATCATTCATATGCATTTCATATCATGAAAACTAGTTTTGAATTGTGTTTTTGCAGAAAATTTCAAGTTCTCAAAAATTATGAGTTTCAACTTTTGCAATCAATTGAAGATGTCTATCGAATGAGAAAATATGAGCAGTGTTTAGGCCAAAACTCACTGCCTTTTTTGATTCCTGTTCGATTCCTTTCGATCAGTCAAAATCTATTTTCTTTTTTTTCTTTTTTTAAATTTGATTGTTGCTCGATTCCTTTCAATTGATTGAATTTCGTGTTTTTCAAATTTTAAACAGGAATTAGATCAATGTTTTTCAAAAGTTTGTCTTCTTCCTCTCGGCTCCTTTCGATTCCTGTACACTCAAAATTCTTTTGGCCTTTTCTAAGTCAAAACTTCAAAGGTTTTCATCTACATACTTGGTATGACTCTTTTAACCTTGTCTTTTCATTCATTTATATGCATTTCATCCATTTTGCATAAAATTTCTCAAAATTCTATGGCTTAAAGATTTTTGAGGGGTTTTTTTTTTTTGTTTTTTGATTTTTGTTGTTGATGTTTTGGGTGTTTTTAATTCAAAATAACCAATGGGTTTTTGTGAATGCATGTTATAAACATGACTCCTATTGTTTTATTTCAAAATTTTCAGGGTTCAATGGAAATTTAGAAATTAGGGTTCATGTGTTCTTGAGGAAATTGGGAATTTTGTTCAATTGGGTATAATTGGCTAAAATTGATCATTGTTGTCGATTGATTGATTATTTATAACTTCTTTTACTCTTGTTGTGATAATCAATTTGTCAATTTGTGTGTTTTAGAAAAATTAGGGTTTTTGTTCATAAAAAAATTGGGGATTTTTCATAAAACTTGAGTTTTTAGGTCAATTTTTCAAAATTGTGAGAAAATTGAACATTTAAAGGCATAAGTTCATGCATCATTTAAATTAAACATTCAAAGGCATAAGTTCATGCATCACTATTTGCATAAACTGTGTTTATCTTTCTAATGCAGTCTACCATTGGTTTTGTATTTTCTTTTGTTTCTCATTCCTTAGTTCCTATGGCTTCTAAAAAATCTAGAATCATTAAGACAAAAGCAAACTGTGTCTTTGGTTCTTCATCTCAGTCTGTTGAGTATGAACCAACTAGGTTCCAAACTCAAGCCTCCTTTAACAAGTATAAGAAGCTGATTAAGTTTAGGTCCATCTGGGGTGAAAGGGAAATACATCTAGATGAGTTAGAATCTCCTATTCGTAGGAATATAGAGTCTAAGAGTTGGTTACCTTTATGTCAAAATCTTGTCCCCCCTTCCCCCCCCCCCCCCAACTTTTTTTATTAGAGAATTCTATGCGAATCTCTCTATTGAGTCTAATTATTCAGGTAGTCATATTTTGTCCACTTGGATTTGAGGTGAGGAGTTTAGGATAACTAAGAAAATAGTATTTAAGGCTCTTCGTGTACCTCTTGTTTGTGGTCCTACCTATCCATACAATCCTTCTCCTCTGATTGATGATGTGATTTCTTTTCTTTGTGGCAAACCTGTCATATGGGTTTTGGAACCTAGAATTCACTCTCATGAGTTAACTAAGTTTCATTACAAGCTTTTTAGGATTGCAGTTCATAATATTTTTCCTATCTCCCACATACACATTATTCTTATAGATAGATGTGTTTTTGTTTATGCTCTTAGTACCAATGGTTCTATCTTTTTTCCCTCTCTCTTCATTCAAACCATTGTAGAAGCACATAGGAGCAAATCTAAGAAACATGCTCTCTACTTCCTTGTTTTCATTCATAGGATCTTAGAATATCTTCAACTTGAGGATTTTCTTGCCTCTAATCCTATACACCTCACTACACCTATAGTAGCTTCTTTTCTTAAACAACGGAGTGCACAAATGAAGACGATTAAGCCAAGTGTTGGTTCATCCAAAAGACCAAAGTTGAGACTCTTGTTGTTGATCCTTCTCCACCACCAGAGGAGAGACATTTTGACTAGGATTGCAGTGGCTGATGATGGTGTAGATGAGGTAGATCTTGATGCTAATGGTGCTTAGACTGCTGATCCTTCTGTACCTCCACGTCTCTCACTTATCTCTATGATGGAGATGTTTATGAATACACAGGCGGCTCATGGACTACTTCTTGATAAGCTTGTTACAGAGGCTGTTGCCTTGCAGACAGATTTTGATGAGTATAGGAGTGCTTTCCCACCTCCTCCACCTTCAGACGGTTGAGTGTTGCATTGGCAATACATAACAAAAAGGAGGAGTAGGATGGTGTAGACTCTTGTACTTAAGGGGAAAGGATAGAAGAGTAGAGTTTTGTACTTAGGGTGAGATATGATGATATTTGATGTTTATTTTTAGTTTTTGACTTTGTTTATGTCTTGTTTCACAAAAATTTGTGTATTGATGATACATTGATGATATTGATGACTTTCATTGGATATCTGTTTCTTGTGGTTTAGTTTAGTGAAATTAGGTATTTACATAATTTATATATATTTTTTCCACACATTCATTTGTGGTTAGTTTTAGTGTTTTAGGAATTTATAGGTTGATTCTTCAACAACTACTGACTACTTTAGCAACTGGTAGATTATAGATGATGATAGAATTATTTTGGACTATTGTACTTTGCTTAGTTCTTGAAATTGAGCAATTTATTTGTATATATGTTTTTTCACGGATTGCCAAATGGGGAGATTTTTAGGATCTAAATATTTAGGATTATATATTTAGATTTCTATTTTTATGTATGTTGGCAAATCGAGGTTTAAACATGCCTAGATTATGTATTAGACATTGCTCATGATAGTACAAATCAGGATTCAAGAACTTACAAGCTGTAGAAAGAGAAGTTAATTTCAGTGAGGTTTGATCAATTGAAATAAAGCTTCGACCGATTGGAGTCAAGATTTTTTTGTAGAATTCTATTTCAATCCACACACTACAAAAACGTTTAGGGTTTTAAGTGAAACACTCCTTGGTATAAAAGGTTAACCCTAACTACGTTTTAAAGGTTTTTAGAAGTCTTGTGAGTTACTCTTATGAGATCTGAGAGGTTCTGTGCTTATAACTCAACAAGCATCTACCGGATTAAGAGAACTACAATCAAGAACTGGTGGAATCAAGTTGCTGCTACAAGATCAACAGCGACTGGTGATCAGAAACCTTTGAGTGAGATATCAAAGTCATAAGCGTAGAAGCTTGTGTTCTACAAATCCAAGAGAGAAGAGTCTGTGGAGTCAGAGCTACATGTGGTCGTGTTAGTAAGTTCTATTGGAGGTAGCATTAGGTTTAGGAGTTAAATCTTTTGTAAACTTCAATTCTTTCTAGTGAATTTGTTTACCTTGAGGATAGTTAGGTCAAATCCTCCTTAGGTTTTTACCAGGAGACATATCTTTCACTAATCTTTTAAAAGATCCCAATATTGAAATATGTGGCAGGATCTTCACATATAAGCAGTGAAGATAGTATTCCACAAGCTCAAGCATTTAACTAAATGTTTCTAATCTAGGTTGAATTCATGACTAAAATATCACAAAATGGCACTAACTTCTCTATCCAAGAAGACAATTTTCTTGTGTCTGCATTACTCAATGTTAACCAAGATGTAGTGCAAAGTACTAAAAACAAAAAGGAACTTGTATAGAATTTGGGAGTACTACTATTGTACTACAAGTGGAAGAAGTTTAAGTCTAAGCATACTTTGACTTCTCTAATGAATTGGAGGTCAACGATTCAACCAAGCAACAATAAATTCTGTAGGTATTTGTTTCAAATTGAATCAATGAATCAAAGTAGTATGATTGAAGAAACCAAGGTACATCTTACAAAGAAATTTGTGTTAGTTTGCTAATTTGTTCCAACTATTTGAAGATACTAATTATAATACATTTGTTAATTTTTCAGCTTGATAAGGCTAGACAAAAATATCAAGAATTCCATAATTTCACATTTCCATATGAACATTGCTGGAAATACTTTGAGACAATATTGTTGGAAATAATCGTTTTGAAGCACTCACCAAAATAGTTGTGTTATTCACGATTATAGACAAAAAATATGGAGATTTGAGACAACATCTCCATCTTTTAATCTAGAGTCAATAAATTTAGAGGATGAAAATATCCCACATGTTCCCAAAGTAGACTTGGTGAGACCAATAGGAAAGAAGACAAAAAAAAAAAAAGATTGAAAAAACAAAAGAGCGAAGAATGTACAACTTCAAATATGGAAGACTTATCAAATGTCATGATGGAAGAAAGAAGAAAATTGAATGAGATGAAAATGACCACTGTTGAGAAGGGACGTCTTGCAAACCATGGGCAAGAGATGATGCAAATTTATCTTAAGGCTAAAAAATGCAATGACGCAAATGAAAAATGGAATTGGAAATGGAAAAACTAAAAAAGGACATGGAAATGAAAAATTTGGGATTGGAATAGATGAAGGAGGAAAAAAAGATTATGATGATGGATGAAAGCGTGTTGCCTCCAATGCACAAGAATATGTTCCTCAAAGTCAAATGGAAATCCTTGAAAAACAAATGAATTAGCTTGACATAGGGTGCTCTTGTTTTGTATGATTAAGAGAGCACTTTAAGCTTGTTTTGTTGCAATGTGATCCAACTAACTAGAATGTTTTGGGTCACTCATTTTGTTTTGCTGCAATGTGATCCCACTAACTAAGGATAGTAGTTGTTATCTACTATCATTTGATGCATTACAACGTTTACATCTATCATTACAAGTAGTTGATAGATTTACATCTATCATTACAAGTAGTTGATAGATTTGATGCTATTGTCATTTAAACTTGCCATTAGAACATTATATTTATCAATTAATCTTAAAGATATTGTTCAGTCTTAGGGTGACATTAGTCTTATTTGTACTAAAAATGCACGATTGTTTGAAAAATATGACCATTGTTAAACATGACCATTTAAAAAATACGATTGTTAAATTTTTTTATTTGAAAAAAATACTTGGGAAATACGATCATTGGAAAATTTGAAAATGTTGTTTTATGGGATTTAAAAAATATAGATCTTAGGAATCTGAAAAATATAGTGTTTGAAATTAATAAAGGAAGAATAAAAAAAGATTAAAAAAGAATAAAGAAAGAAGGAAGAAACAATATTTAAATGGAATAGAGAAATGATAGAGATTCAATTAAAAAATGTATTTATAAAAGTAAGCAAGAAAAAGGTAAAAGTTAATGTTTACTCACAAAACAGTTCAAATATATAGAGATTTTACTGGAGATGCTTTTATAAAAACAAATCAATCAAATTACCTTGTCCAATGCAAAACCAAATCTAGCTATCGAATGTCCAAAAATCTAATCAAGTTGCCTACAAAATTCATTACCCAAAATCTAATCAAGTTGCCATGTGCCCAAAAAAAAAAAAAAACTAAATACCCTGAAACCTTAAAATGACCAAAATATCCATAAAACCTCTAAAATGTCCACAAAACCTAAAAGCCTTTAAAATACCACCCCAAAATCTCTAAAATAACCAAAATACCCCCTAAAACCTCTAAAATAACCAAAATACCCCCTGAAACCTCTAAAATAACCAAAATACCCCAAATATTTAAAATGACTCAAACACTCTTGAATCTATAAGATGACCAAAATATCCTAAATTCTCTAAAATGGCCAAAAGACTTCTTAATCTCTAAAATGACAAAAATTTCCCCAAAACCATCAATTAAAGTGGCCTAAAATACTCGATACCTCCGAAATAACCAAAAGTTTTCGGGGAATTTTTGGTCATTTAGAGGTTTCAGGGTATTTTGGTCACTTTAGCGATTCTAGGGTATTTTAATCATTTTAAAGGTTTTAGAGTATTTTTTTTTTCATTTTTTTTAGAGTATTTGAGGGCATTTTGTCATTTTAGCAATTTCGAGGATATTTTAATCGTTTGAGAGGTTTTGAGAGTATTTTGGTCATTTTAAAGGTTTCAAGGTATTTTTGCTAATTCTAGTAGTTTCAGGGGTATTTTGGTCTATTTTGGTCATTTTAGAAGTTTCCAGGTATTTTGGTCATTTTAGAGGTTTTGAGGATATTTTAATAATTTTAGTGGTTTAAAGTGTATTTAGGTAATTCTGATGGTTTCAAAAGTATTTTGGTCATTTTAGAGGTTTTGATTATTTTGGTATTTTTTGAGGTTTAGGAGTACTTTAGTCATTCTAGTGGTTTTTAAGTGTATTTTGGGCATTCTAGTGCATTCAAGAGTATTTTGGTTATTTTAGAGGTTTCAGAGTATTTTTTGTCATTTTGTAGATTCAATGTGTGAGAGATCTTACCAAAAGTGCCTCTCAAAAAAGAGAGATTTTTGGAGTGCTTTTTAGGGCTCCTCTTTTTTTGGGTAAGTGGCGTGGAGTTGCCACTTATTGTTTTTTATACAAAAAAAAAAAAATAAATAAAAAATAAATATAAAATACATGACTGAATAGTATCCTTCTCATTGGTTGAATAGAAAATACATGTTTGAAAAATTGAAAATTACATGGCTTTGGGTCTTAGTTACAAACTATCAAATAATTACATAGCTTTTTGTCCTAGTTACATTCTACATAAAATAAAAAAGAAAGACAAGGCATGGATCTACCTATCCAAAAGAACTAGATTCGGGGGCTAGGTTACATAATGGGAAGGTGTTAGGCATCCATTCCGCCTAGATAGAGTTTGGTTTCCTAGACTCTTGTGACCAATATACCATTTATGCATGCTATGAATGACATATTGTATATACACAAAACTAAATCACACAAATTTATTTATGAATGAATCCTCTTATTTGTTTTAAAACGTTCAGATCTATTTTAGTGATAAAAAAATTTGATTGTATTTTGGTTTGTAAAAGTGCTAGATCTGTTTTTGTATGTGTAAAAAAAAATGGTTTTTGAAGAGAAAATTCAAATCTGTTTTTATTTAATAAAACATAGTCTTTTGGTTTGTTAAAAAATTCAGATATGTTTTTGAGAAATAAAACAATGATTTGGAGTTTTGTAAAAGATCAAATTTGTTTTGTGATGATAAGAAAAATGGTTTTTGATAACAAAAAAAAAAAAAAAAAATCAGATCTGGTTTTTAGATGTTCAAAAAAAATGTGAAAAAGATTTTTTTTTAAAGAGAATTTCATTCATAAGATAAATTTATGCTACATGAACTAAATAAAACAAACAACCATGAATACAATCATGCATAATCTTTTTCTTTGTTTCAAAATTTTTATATATTAAAGAAAAATCAAATATGTATCTAAGAAGGATACGAATCAGTTTTTGATTTGAGAAAAATTCAGATCTGTTGGGTTCTAAGGCTTTAGGTTTAAATGTATTAGAATTTCAATTTGTAATGTTGGCAAACCATGATCAAAATGTTTAGTCTTGTTTTAGACTTGCTCAAAGTATGTTTAAGTTGTAAAGTTCCAGTCGAGTGTACTGTAGGATTTACTATGTAAATCTGCCTGACTCGATCGATCGAAGCTCGTGCAGATTGTTTTTCTTAGAATTTTCTAACTCAACCCAAGCCCATTTGACGTGTAGGGTTTTATGTTTTGTCTTAAGTATAAAGGGAAAACCCTAGCCACGTTTTGAGGTGGCTCTTTATGCTATGTGTGTGAATCTCTTGTGAGATTTAGAGGTGTTTGCCTTCATATATACTTAGGGTTATTAAGATTTAGATTGATGTCAAGATCTTGGTGATCAATTCAGTTGTAGATTCAAGAGCTTAAAGATATACAAGTGGGAGTGCTTGTGCTTGCTGAGAATCTAAGAAAGAAGTAGTCTGTGGACTCAGAGCTATCACGTGGTCGTGGTAGTAAGTTTCCTACTCGAGGTAGCAATAGGATGTTAGTGGTCTAAATCGTTATTGTGTAAATTTCAATTCTTTCATAGTGGATTCAGTTTACCTTGAGAATAGCTAGGTTAAATCCTCCTCGGATATTTTATCGGTTTAGTTTTCTTGGGTTATCATATCGTGTGCTATTTACTTTTTCGCACTGCTTTGCATGATATGATCTATATGTGTTAACCTAGATTTACATAATTTACCTAAGTTAATCACTTGGCTAAATAACTAGGTTAATCTGGTTGTATTTTAAGGGGTCTAAAAACTGTACAAGATCTATATCTAATAAAGATGCAGATTCATTTTTGATTGAGAAAAAAATCTGATTTACTTCTAAGAAAGATGCATAGCCGTTTTATTTGAAGAAAAAATCAGATCTACATCTAAGAGAGATGCATATCTGTTTTTATTTTAAGAAAAATTTAGATCTACATTTAAGAAAAATGTAGATCCATTTTTATTTTAAAAAAAATTCAGATCTACATCTAAGAAAGGTGCAGATCCATTTTTATTAAGAAAAATTCAGATCTTTATCTAAGAAAGATGTAGACCTGTTTTTATTTTAAGAAAAAGAACTAGTTTTATGCAGATTATTGAAATTAAGAAAGAGATCACAACAATTATATAAAAAAAAAACAAGATCATGCTTTAACAAAGCAATGATTAACAATTCATATTATTGATAAAAAAATGCATCATCATAAACAAGAACCATAAAAGAGAAAAACGAATAGGGTGATTGAAAACAACCTCTTGCATGGAGCATTCATTATTCTTAAGAGGATGTTTTAGGGTTTAAAGAAATTTATTCAATTATCTTTGAAACCTAAAAATCCTAATTTTGGTAGCAAATATCAAAGAGGATCAGCAAATATAAGCACTTTGAGAGCCTAAAAACGCATGCCTCTTAGAGCACCCAAAAAAAGTTTCTGAATTATGAGATCTAATCTCTATTTATAGAGGCTAGAAAACTCTAAAAAATAGCTCTGATGTGTAGAACACAAATCGGGACTTATCCTTTTGCGAAAAGATTGAAAATAGTGTGCCTTATCGTCACTTGAAGGAAGTTGGGCCAAAGCCTAAAAAGGGCCAATTCGGCACTTTTAAAGTGCTGAATGGTGTTTTTGGATGCCGAACGCACTTTCATGTTCAGGTGCGTTTTGGACTCTCTTTCTAGGGTTTTTTGATCTGGTCCTTGTACCTAGACATGCTTTCATCCTTAATCTATGATTTTTTAATCTCTTTTCTGGATAATTCAGACTTTTTGGGAACAATTATCTTGTAAATAAATCCCTAAAATAAATCTTGATAAAGTTCAGATTATCTACAATTTTATTATTATCCAATCATCCATTTTATCCTTATGCATGCAATCCTATTTTAGACACTAATTATCGACCAATCACAATATTATTTAACTAATTTTAATTACTTAATCAATCAGAATTATTTTAAATTAATTGTGCATGGTCGACTTTTCCCAGACACAAGACATGTTGACCGTGCAAACTTAATCATGCGATATCTTTCGATCCGATGGTTCAATTTAAAAACTGGAAACACCATTGCGACCTTTAGAATCTCAAGATAATTTTTATGAGATGCAATGAATAAATTGATGCATGTAATGCAAGAACAAATTGATGCATGCAATGCAATCATGATTTTTGGGGTAAATGAATGGTCATTCTAGTCATCTTTCTTGATTAAATTATGGGTGCATAATCGAGTGTTTACACAATGTATTTTTGTTCATTTTAGAGATTTTAGGGATATTTTTGTTATTTTAGATATTTTGGGTCATTTTATAGATTTGGGGGGGGAGGGGGGTATTTTAGTCATTAGAGAGGTTTTGGGGGGTTTTTTGTCATTTTAATAGTTTTGGGCAGGTATTGTGGACATTTTGGCGGTTTTAGGGGCATTTTGGTTATTTATGAGATTTTAGGGATATTTTAGACATCTATAGTGAATTTTGGTCATTTTAGTGATTTTAGAAGTTTTGGGGCATTTTAGAGGTTTGTTGGCATTTTAGTCATTTTCATGTGTAAAATAAATTTGATTAGTGCAGACAATTTTGTCGATTATATAAATTATAATGTCCCCACCAAAAAGTAATGTAAGATTATCCTTATTTAATAAGGTAATGAGATTAGGATGATGCAATATATTTTGTAATTTTAAATTACTGTAATCTTGAAAACAATGAAATAAACCAAACACCGTAATGTTCACAATGTGACCTTGATGTGACACACATCATGATGAACCAAACATTCCCTTGAAAATAGTTCTACCAACAAACTCAACCGATGCAATGTATTTTTGGGTGTGTTGGATACATTTTGACTAAAAAAACCCAATCGACTATATTTTGATGTTCAGTGCTATAAGTTGTGATTTGATGAACCCCTAGTCATTTCAACTTCTATGTCCTCTAGCCCTTTACTGTCATAGGCACTTTCACAAGATTGTGGTCAGCGAGTTTGAACTAGAAGAACAGATAATATGGAACAAATCTTATGCATCTAACAAACTATTTTTTTTTATTTTTTTTTATTTTTTCCATAAGGTCTTCAACCACTAACCATACTAACCTTCTTGTTAATTACTAGTTGTTTCAGAGAAAAGTATAATGTTCTTCTTCTTTTTTTCACCCATAAAATTATGGGATGGCTTCCCAAGTTGAGCTATTTTTCTAAAGAAGTTGACATTAGCAGAGGGGCATTAAAATTTAGAGCATTCAAAATGTCAAAGATCCTGGTGAATGAAACCCTACCAAAAAGCCTTTATGTCTTTCGAAATTCTGATTTTTAATGATAAAATTAGCGACAAATGAGACCTAAATTACTGATTTTCAGGTATGTTTTGCATAAGCAAATAGTTATTTGTCTTACATTGACAACAACTCTTCAACTAAAGTAGGAGTTTGAACATGTTGTTAGTCCAGTTTAGAATATGTGTACGCTACATTGAGTATCGACGAATTTTTGTTCCTTCAGTGGGACATCTCTTTTAGGAGTTAGGCATCGGCCGGCTTCTTCTTGTGCGAGATTTTATTTTATTAATCCATCCAGCCTCCCATCAACGCTTATCCATTCCTCAAAGGTTTACTTTTTCCTTTGTTTTTTTGGTTCTTTGTGTGCGTGTTAGTTCAACTTCAATCTTCAATGACTTGAGAGGGCAGCTTACAAATATAATATTAGCAAGGAAAGATTAAAATACCAAGAAAACTAATGTACTAATCTAAACATGGAAAACTGCCTTAGGTACTCACTTACGACAAGCTATTCCTACTCTTAACAAAAAACATGGAGAACGCTTGGCCTGACCCAAATATTCAAAGAAGAAATAGTTTAACTTGGGACATGGAGTAGAAATAAAAAATGAAACACTTGAAACTTTCAAAATATTTATTTGAGGTTCAACTAGAGTGAGAGAAGAAAGAGAAAGAAGACTTCCTAGGAATTAATTTAATCTATAAAGCCTGAGGAAGCTTTGTCCAGACTGCCAAGTAAAGAAATTGATAGGGTCTTTCAAAAAATTATTTTGATCCATAATAATTGCTTTATGAGTCAAAATGGTTTATAATGTTTCAAGCAGTTTAGTCACGTAATAGTAAAAACTATTTTGACACAACACTAATGATAAAAGCTAAATTGACGCATTTAAAACATTAAAACCATTTTGATACATAGAACAAACGTTAAGAACTAAAATGATAATTAAACAAAAGAAAATTACACGTCCGTTTTGATATCTTACCGAAGCAAAAAATAAATAAGCATACTTGGGTCACTCTCATAAGCTTCATACCCGGTTTCATTAAGAAACAAACCACATGTCAGAGATTACATCTCACCCACCACGACGAAAACGGCTGACAAGATGCTTTCGTCAACAGAGGGAATAAAGGGTTAAAGTTTCTCAAACAAAAGTAGTAAAGTACTCTCGTTGCCCATTTAGGCTCTTTCTTTTAATCTGATAAACTATTTTAATGTTTAATAATTATTTATATGTTATTATTATATTATGGTATTGTTTTTTGTTCTTTGTAATACATGTTGAAATGACGGCTGTGTCACGTGGCATTTTTTGGACCGTTGGATGGATGCTTACGTTTGGAGGATGTGATGTGAGATTTGAGAAAGCAAGGAACGTGAGGATTAATGTATTAAATTAATTCAACTTAAAAAGTTCTATTCATTTGTATTAAAATAATTGAGATTTTTATTCACAAGAACATTTCCATGGTGGACCAACAAGCCCATTAAGAGTTTGTGTGATAGCGATATGTCCACATGAGCTATGGTGATAATTCGCCAAACCTTATTCCCTTTCCAACCTCCTCCGAAACCCCCTTCCCCCAAAAATTTTATAAATTTTTTTTTTCTTAACCTAACAACCTATCAGCACAACATTATAGAAATTATGAATACACTTTAAACCTAGATTTCAATTAGTTCATTAAAAAAATCTTTTATCATCAAATAAAAAATCTGAAATTCAAGCTCTATTTATACCATAAATCAATTAGTGATTTAGCTTCCTATGATAAGATATGAGATTCAAGCTCTACTTACACAAAAAATTGATTAATGTTTTAGCATCCTATAATAAGATCTAAGGTTCAACCTTCATTTACATCAAAAACTGATTGACATCTTAGCCTCTTAAAATAATAACCAATCATGATAGAACAGAAGTCATATATTGAAATTTTTTGGTACTTATCAAAATGAATACACTTGAAATAGTTGAATAGTAATAATAATTAACTTGTGAGTTTCAACTAGTTTAATTGATCAGATTGATAAAATTTCTTATTTCTATCTGTAACAAAATAATAATAATTCACTTTAATTAGGAGCAGAAATGAAAGCAACGAGTTTGTCATAATAAACATGCCTATCCAAGCGCCGCATGCACCATCAAATCATAATGAATTATAGCTGTTTATATCCTCCTCTTGGGTGACTCATACCGCAATAACCCCAACCAATGATAATGCATTACTATAATTTAACATTGAAAAGGAACTGGAAACCCAATACTGCAAGAGAGGAGTTTTAACACTTTTTTTTTTTGTGTGAGTTGATGGATACAAGATAAGGAAAAGAACAATTCTAGTAGCTTTACAAATAGTATAGCAATGCAGCCACTTTAATTTTGACATTGACTGTTTAGGCCAAGGAGAAACACTGTGGCTTGGTATAAGATACCTCCAGCCACCAAAAATGCTAGTGTGTAAGGACCTGATGCTCATTGAATACTGATTAATAACTCCCATGAACAGATTAGATTGTAAGGCCTGAAACAAATTTAATTTTAGTCAATTATTGATCCATTTGGTCTTCCCTCTTCTGAATTCTCCAACATAGTGAATAAATCTCCAACAACAAGTATTATGACTGGCATAAGTGTCGGTGTCGCACAGAAAAATTTGTGTCCTTGCCTACACCATAAAACCATGTGGCCTGTAAAATTGTAACAATCATTTCAACCCTGAAAATGAACAAACAGTTGATATACAAGAAGTACACCACTGTTTTCAGTGCTTAAATTCAAGTCCAAACAGGATTGCATGTTTAATACAGAGCAATAACTTGACAAAATTCAAGAAAACTATCCCAATTTTGTTATTGAGCTTTTTCCAGATATGTTTAATACATAGTTTCTGAAATATGTCCCAATTTAGTCTGTCTAATTCCAAATCCAATTAGACCTTGCCACACCTTGTTTGGTTTAGAACATAAAGTTGATAGTCTCACCTGTTTTCCCACAATAAAAGAAGGTCAAGGTGAAATGCATCTCAAACAATCACTGTCTTGCTAAGTTAGGTAGACCCACCATATGCAATGAGGTGAAGGGAAAAAGCACCTGAATTGAATAGTTCCAGGAAAACTACATTCATATTAACCATTTAATTCCACATGGGCAATTTTGTTTCTAACAAGAGACTCTGCCAAATGAAGAATAGAATTTAAAAGCTGGAAAGAAATTTCTTCCACTCAGATGTAGTGAAAAGGAGAGTGGTTTGATCATAAGAAGTGCCACGTGGCACTAATCAGCAAAGACACAAATGATGAAGCCTTTTTTTTTTTTTTTTCTTTTTACACGTGTCGTAGTTGACGATAAGCGCAGTGGCTGGCGTAGGAAGCACTTCCACTTGTGAACCCCTCAACTGGATGATAAAAGAATCCATCAACAAAGCCTTTCGAAAAATTTTCAACCAAATGGGTCCGCCAAGCTAGTCACAATCTGCAAGCCAGGCAAATGGTTGGTTCAATCATTGTTGTTTCAGTAAAAGAAAAAGAAATAACACCCAATTGGAGAAGAAAAAAAACAAAGCACTTAACAAATCATTATCATGATTCATGACATGCAACATCAAATGGATAAAAAGCTAACAACCAAGGAATGTGAAAACTTTGACGGTAGAGAATTAGCCAAGTGGTCAAGCTCATTTACGTGGACAAACTTTAAGTGGAATGGGTCCTTAATTTCTAGTATTGGAAAAACAATGAAGAAACACTTCATCTTCCAACCAAGAAGTCTCATCATGACAATGCTAGGTTTCAGATCCAGTAAAATTCTCAACTACTGAAAGAGCCAGACCACTTTCCAAAAAAAAAAAAAATGTAATTGCCTTTTGCATTGCAGATAGGACAAATTGAATTCGATAATTCAACATTATTGATGGGGCAGATGCGGTACAAATTTGATCCAGGTGCTCACGTTAGAAAATCATGGGGTCATAACTTGCGCCTAACTTTTCCTTTTTCTGTTAAAAAGATATCTGTAAACATAGCATCAAATACAGGGCCAAAGAATTATGACAATCAATGATGAAGGCCGAAAGTGCAGGAGAGTTTTCCGAACTATATCTATACATGGTATTCTTACCAAATGGAATTACGGTCCTTGCCTCATTATTGCAGACAATATGGCAGCAATAAGCACAACATGTCCTTGGCAATAAGCTTCTTGCACTGCCTTTTGTGCAGGAGCTGTGTCGAGGACTGAGCCATATTCTCAATCGCATCCACAATCTGCATCGAGTAAATAAATCTTCCTATTAAATGAACGGTACCTATGAACTTTATGAATGCATAAATCCATTGAAGCAAAAGAAATTTTAAAGCAAACAGAGCATATAAATTTAGCATTTAGTCTGTCCACTGAAATTTCATAAATGGACCAAGGAAGGATTCTAAATATTGGCTTCAACAATAGTTTCAGTATATATTTGAAAGAACTTGCAATGTATTAAACAAAAATCAAAGTCAATTACATTTAATTGAAAATAGTCTTTCTTGTGCAATCACTTAGCTGGAATGTTTTCAAATGTCCTCGACTGCAGGATATCAATTTGGTTTCGCAAAGGATCAATGCTCATCTATAACAGTGTCATAATAACTGGATTAGATCCTACCATTTAAATGAAAGCAATTTGTCCTCTAAATATACAAAAGCCATAAAGAAATGGGATATCCAGGAAACCTCCAAAGCAAGCACATAAGAAATATCCTTCATGCCTATACCATCGACAGCAAACCTTCTAAACTCGTAAGGACATCACTTATCCCAGTTCACTGGTTTCCTCCCTCCATTATGTACCCAAATTCTTCCTTTTTATCATTATTAAACGTCTCAGAACTTTGACAAAAGTCTTAAAAATATTGAATTAGTAATATGCTGCAAACTAGACGATTGATAACAGTACCACTCCCATGGAAAAAATGAATTTCCATTCTAAGAAGCCAAAAGGTTTACTCACTCCAGAAGCCAAAAAATAACTACCATAACAAAGCTCCACATATTTGAAGAACACTAAATAAAAGGCCAATTAGCCAAGGAATTACTATTAAAAGGTGCTCTAGCCCATCCTAAGCAACATCAATACAAGCCAAAGAACAAAAACACAAGCAGAACTAAAACTGGATCAATCTATCATCTTTCACTCTCAAAAAGGTAATATCAATAGACTTCATGTACAAACCTCAGCATTATCTTTGCCTATGGTAGTCAAACTCAATAAGGATTGGTGTTTAATGTTGAGCACTATGAGAGTAACCATAATCAAGTGAGAAGGGATTGGAGATAGATTTCCAAAAAGAACTTCTAGCAACCTTATTGTAAATACCTCAATAACCCACAGAAAAATGCATCTCTACAGTATAAGATACATTTTTCACACCAAAAACCTTCTTCTCCATCATACAGGTCAAAAAAGATTACAATCAACATGATCATAGAACTATTAAAAGTACAATGGCAAGTTGGCAACAACAATGCCTTCCATGTGATCACTTGTACAATCTTCAACCAACTTTATATCCCCATTAGATGATAGAACAGAATCAAATAAATAGACTTCTCGTGCCTAGACAGGATATTTATAAGCTTTATAGTATTCCTCATGTTGTCAGCTACATTGTTGAGATAATCAAATGCATTTACCTCAAATTGAACTTACATTGTTACACTCAAAGACCCGGTGCACACGGATTTTCATTTTTTTGGTACATAAACATTTTTCACGACTACTAACATGTTTTGCTTGATTGAAAAAACATCACCACCCACTCAGAGTGCTTACATCACTCTCACCTAGGTCCACCACAGACACCACTTTTATTATACACCAATTGTAACAGGCCATGTCAGCACTAGTCTTAACAAAAATGCTAGTGTAACTACTGCCTGAAAATGCATAATCAGAAGTGGGTAGGAAAATGCTTTCATCCCAGTGAAGAGAGTTTTCAAGCCAGAGGAACTTAGGACTATTACCTAAGACACTAATTCACAAAACCCGATTATAAAAATAAGAAACTAAAGAATAGTGCGTCTGTGCAGCGCCAAAACTAATAATTTTGGGTAAACGGTTGTGTTTGAAAAACGTCATTAAGTATATAATTCTTCGGAAATTTATATTAGTCTTATTAGAAATGTTTTTAAAAAATATAGACGCTGATCGAACCTGAAGGACGGTCGTGATTATTTGGAACGATACAGGGCTAGCTCTCCTAGTATTTCACTATTTCTCATTCTCATTTTCACAAAATAAATAAATAAATAAGTAAGTTTGAGCTGTTAACAAAGGAAGATAATGTCTAGGCCGAGACCTTTTGGGCTTAAAGCCCATGAATTTAGATTCGAAGTGTAAAAAATTCAAAATAGGTCGGCCGAGCTTGGGCTCCAAGACCGTGATAAGGACCTTTGTATTATATTGACCCAAAAGAAAAATGAGAGCTAAGGGCCTTTGTAAGGTCGTGACACGTGATGAAATAATAATAATAATAATAATAATAATAATAAAATCTATAACTATATAACAACTGTTAACCAAAATATATATATATATATATATATATAACAACTAATAGTCAAAACATTGGACTATTATGCCACACACTTACATTTATAACAAGAAAACTATATAACAATTAATAGTCGAAACATTTGACTATTATGTCACACTTACGTTTATAACAAGAAAACTGTATAACAACTCATTGTGCCACGTAAATATATAAATTTATGTCACACGTCTACATTTAAAAACTGAACAATTGTGTTTTTTTGGTTTTGCAGGTAAGACACTGAACAATTGTGACTTTTGGGATTTTAAATAACTAATCACAAATAAAAGAAACAAGTTATTACACTGTATCTTACCGTTAAATATAACTGGACTGCAAGAGGACTGCGATTTGCAAGCAATTTCTCTTTTCCAACCGCACACCTCTGTTTTTGAAAACAAATCGCTGACAATTTCAACACCAATACAACAAGCGATCAACATGTTCATGAAAATCACAAGTGCTTCTGAGTCATTACCACTAAGTAAACTGGAGGTGCATTTTCGTGGTCTGCCATTTTCGTCCTTATTTCTCACTTCATTATGATCTGCCTTTGTTTTTCTATTGTATCTTTTATATTTTGGCTACCGATTACGTTGTTTTTCAAGGGGAACTCTTGAATCATTGTTGAAGAAAATGGAACGATTAAGGTAGCGATGATGGTACACCACACTATTTATATTTATTGACCTCAAAATTGTCTTTTTTTTTTTTTTTTTATGAGAAACAGCTCAAAATTGTCTAACACTAACAGAAGTTGACTTCTCTTTAAAAAACCATATTATTTCACTGGATACAAGTACCGTACAGTTGTAAAACAAAGACAGAAGATAAAAACATAAAAAGGCCAAATTCCCATAGTTGGCAAAGTTGTAAATTGCTCTTAAGAACTAAAACCCAACCATAGTTAAGTTCTAACCAATGAAAAAAATGGTCTAGTAGGTCTTGGTTACCAAAATATAATTTATAAAAGGAAGTCCAGGCTATCATTTTCTTTACTTTTTGGTTTGTTGTTTGGAAATCCTATCTAGGGTTTTTAGGAGAAATTTTCACCAAAGGTCCAGATTTTAGATTTTTTTTTTTTTTTTAAGATTTTCCTGAGAAAATAGGAGAAAAAAGAAAAAAGTTGTTAATGAAGGCTTGTAATTCAAACTCTTCAACCAACTACACCTCCTATTATTAGGTTATCTAGCTCACTTCTTTGATTTTGGGAACTCCTAATAAGTTAATGGGCAAATTAAACTTTTTCATCCTAATCTTTCACCTTGAGTACACTTAACCCATTGAACTATCGCAATGCATGATTGATCCCCCAAAATTATAACTTCGTTTCAATATCCCCCTATCATTTGTTTTGGTGTTCAGTATAATAGAATTTAGCCTTGAAAGATCAATTTACTTGTATCTCCAAAATAGAAAATAAATGGGTAAATTAGTCTTTTAATGCTAAATTTGGTCAAACTTAAAAAATAAAACAAATGACGGGAGTTAAGTGTAACGTATTTTTAAAATTTGGGGATCGATCATATGTTTTGATAGTTTGGAGGGTTCAGTGTAACCAAAGTGACAATTTAGAGTAGAAAAGTGTAATTTACCCTACGTTAATTATATCTCTATACTTATCATTGATTCTAAGGTTCCATTTCTGGTTATTGAAATTAAGGTTTTGATAGTTGAGTTTGATTTCTTAGTATCATAATAGAAATTTTTTAGTTCCAAAAAAGGTCTGAAAAGATTCCCAAAAATAATTACAAAAGGACAAAACTTATGTACAATATCTTAGGTGCTATTCCTTAGGTTCTTCTTTTAAAATTTTGTCATGTAGTTACTTAACTTAAAAAATATACTTCCATTTATGAAAAAAAAGCCACATGGTAGAATTTTAAGAGAGGAATTTAAGGAACAACTCCTAGATATTGTACATAAGTTTTGTCATTTTGTAATTATTTTTTGGGAATCTTTTCAGACCTTTTTTGGAACTAAAAAATTTCTATTATAATGCTAAGAAATCAAACTCAACTATCAAAACCTTAATTTCAATAACCTGAAATGGAACCCTAGAATCAATGATAAGTATAGAGATATAATTAATGTAGGGTAAATTACACTTTTCTACTCTAAATTGTCACTTTGGTTACACTGAACCCTCTAATTATCAAAACATATGATCAATCCCCAAATTTTAAAAATACGTTACACTTAACTCCTGCCGTTTGTTTTATTGTTAAGTTTGACCAAATTTAGAATTAAAAGACTAATTTACCTATTTATTTTCTATTTTGGAGATACAAGTAAATTGATCTTTCAATGCTAAATTCTATTATACAGAACACCAAAACAAATGATAGGGGGATATTGAAATACTTATCATTGATTTTAGGGTTCCATTTTTGGTTATTGAAATTAAGGTTTTGATAGTTGAGTTCGATTTCTTAGTATTATAATAGAAATTTTTTAGTTCCAAAAAAGTTCTGAAAAGATTCCCAAAAAATAATTACAAAAGGATAAAACTTATGTACAATATTTTAGGTGTTGTTCCTTAGGTTCATCTCTTAAGATTTTGTCATATGGCTACTTAACTTAAAAAATACACTTCCATTTATGAAAAAAAAAGCTACATGGCAGAAACTTAAGAGAGGAAGTTAAAAACCAACATCTAAATACTGTATCTAAATTTTAGTCTTAGTCTTACAAAAATATAAATAAAATTGAAAATTTTCTTATCAAATAAGTACAAATGAAATTAGTTTCTTGGAAGATTGACTCCCAATGAGATTGCTCTTTCTTGATTGTGCTCTCCCACTATTAAAACTATAAGATACATAGATAGTCTAAAAAATATATATATATATATATATATATATATTATTATCTTAAAAAAAAAAATGACGTTATTCTTTTATCTTTCAATTATATTTTAATTAATCCTTTTAGGACCAAGAAAAGTTGCAATAAGATAAATGCATGTATGCCTATGATAAGATCATGGATCAACTAATCAGATTTTAAGCATTACTAAAACAAAAATACTAACACTATTTTGAATACGGGAATAAAAACACCAATTTACCCCTATTTGCTCTATGAGCACTTGAGGATATTAATTTTAGGGTCTAGGTCATTTATGTAATTTTTACACAAAAAATTTCCATTTTACCCCTAGTACTTAAAAAGGTGGGGAAAAAAAGGAATAATAAAGGGTTGCAAAATAGGATGTTTATACACACAAACTAAAATATTACAAATAACCTTAAGGAAAGGGACAAAAAATAAAGTTGAACTAGTTATTTCTCTCGCATGAAATACGGTCCTTGATTGTGTATGCTACCTTTTGAATAGTAATTTTTATGCTGAGACAACTTTAACAATATGTTTATCATCATCATCATCATCATCATCATCATATTGGAGTTAGATTTGGTGATAATAGCTTTTAATTTTCAAACAAGCCCATGCTAAACAACTTGAAAAAAAAAAAAAAAAAAAAAAAAAAAACAAGACAAGATTTAGAGCAAAGATATACCTAACAAAATTGGACCCAAATTTGTCAACCCTACTGAACAAGATGAAAAATGTGGGACGGATCGAGGGATGTATGAGGATATGACATATGAGTAAATGGGTCAACTCCAAACCAACCCATAAATAATGGATCGAGTATGGGTTTGACTTGTTGACTCAAAAAATCAAAACATGGATTTTCCTTTACGCAATAAAAAAAAAAAAAAAAAAAGTGGCAAAACCTCTTTTTTTTTTTTTTTTTGTGAATACTTAGGATCATATTCTTGTTTTTATTGTAATATGTTGAAGTAGACTTGAATGTACTAACTTTGTGATGCACCACATACTAATAAGGGATTTTTATTTTTTGTACGTGCAAGGATGTTGTTTTCATTTATGCGAATCAACCGTAGCCGTGTGTCATACAACACATGTTCTATATAATGCATGAATCTTATTGAATCACTTTATCAATGCATTGTTAGGATTAGTGCCCTTAAATCCTATTGTATGACATTATGTATGATATTATGTTGTGATTAATAAAGTTGTTTTATTATTATCAAAAATAATGGTAACAAGAATGTTTAGACATTATCATATAGTTTATGAGATGCATAGTATGTGATTTAGTCACAAAAGATATAAATTACAAATTTTTTGTAAACTTTGAATTTTATTTCGTAATTGGTGATGAAATTAGGCATTTTATCTGTAAATACTATAACATATCAACTAAGATGATTTTTCTTGATCATGAAAGTGGAAACTTCTAATTGATATGTTGATATGTTTTAAGAGTTAAAACATATTGAACTGGACTGCTGTGAGATTTATTATTCTACTAATGACTTTCAAATAAATAATAAATCTCACGACTTCTATTTACATCAACTCTCAAACCTGAGAGAATAATGAACCTGATCATGAAGTGTAGGTTGCTTTGATATAATAGGAGTAAGATCTAAAGTCACAATCAAAACCTTAGTATGTTGGACAGCCACATTTAATGTTGAAAGAACATATATTCTCAAGATGAAATTCATAATCTCTTAATGGAGATGTAAAATATTCCCTTGAGATAAGTTTAATGGGTTTGGTTATTCAGAATGTTAGGCCTAATTATTTATGAAATTGGATTTCATAAATATGTGATGAAATTGGATTAAACCGGGTACTCAAGAATTAAGATGTAATAATCTTCAAAGTGGTAGTTAACATTCATGACTTTATATTACTATGAATATTTTAATGAAGGGGTTGAATGTATAATAAAGTCTTGGGATATAATTTATTAATAAGGCATAGAATGCAATTATATTTATATACTGGTATTAAATATAATTAATGGTAATTTTGGGTTTGTCAAGAGTTGACAGAAAAGCCCAAAACCCATTGGAGCTAGTGTTTTATTTGTCCCTTCTGGTTCCACTCCAAACCACATACTAAAACCCAATTGAAATGGCCCAAAAGGCTAACCCAATTAGATAATCATTTATATATGAGGAGAGAAACATACAGAATTTTATAATGTATGAAATGGTGTGTGTGTGTGTGTGTGTGTGTGTGTGTGAGTGAGTGAGTGTAAGCCACTCTCTTATTCTCCCCTGAACACATACGTGTAAACTGATTGAGAGACCACACTTCTTCGGCATAAATGGAATTAGAGTGAAGATTAAGAGTATTCCCAAGCACTTCTAATCTTTGGATTTGAATTTCACCACACCAAAGTACTCTTTCTTCTTAAATTCTGAAATCTACATAGTACATGTAATCAATTGCGAATGAAGTAGATTCGTTAATTTTCTGTTGCGTGTGGCTTGTATAAGATATAAAACCATATTTTCCATGTGTTTTTCCAACAATTGGTATCAGAGCGGTTTTTAATTTCGAATTTGCATTACATGTTTTATGAGTTTTGAAATCAAAGATAGTAATTTCATGATGTTAGAAGATTCTACAATTAATTTTCTGCATGGTTATTGAAATTATTGTTTGATAAAAACTGATATTGATATTATGATGTTGTTTAAGTTTGATATTAAGTATGTTAGATTGAACTTTAAGACTATAGCATTAATGAAATTTAGGTTTTGATCTCAAACTTAATCTATTATGTCCATATGATGGTAGTTTGTTTATGAAAAACCGTTGCAAAATGTTTGGTGAAAATTCTAGAAAATTCTGTTTCACGAGCTTCAATCGAACGAGAATCACTTTCAATCGATCGAGTAAGATAGAAAATTTTTGGAAGATTTCATCACATATTTCGATCAATCGAAATTTATTTTAGATCAATTGAATGTTCCTTTTTGATCGATCGACTAGCAATCAAGAGTCGATTGAATTGTGATAGGCCACAAACACATAGACCCCTTGTGATGAATTAAATTGATTAATTAGCTAAGTTATTAATTAATCAAGTTAACATGCAAGTAGCGTGGTAGTACAAAAAAATCACCAATAAACTAAAGTATGCAGCGGAAATTAAATTGACATGGTGATTTGTTTACGAATGGGGAAACCTTATACGGCAAAAACTCCACTAAGTGATTTAAGGTCACCACTCTCGAAACTCCACTATTATCACAACAAGCGGTTACAAGTAAAGGAATCTCAGTACCTTACTAACCTACAGTTGAACACTTACCCCAATACCCAATTGGACTTGTTCTGTAGTGACAGTTTCTCTTTTTGATGCACAGCTCCTAGTACGTGACTAATCAATTGCGTGGATCCCAGTACGCGACTTCAATTCACCAACTAGAAAGAGAGTTTTTGGCTGCAAAGTTCTTCAATTCATCCACATGATGAAGATCAAGAAGATACTTGGTTACAAAACCCTACGGTGCACATTACATAGCAATTTCTTCATAATAAAGATGAACTAGGACATGAATTTTGTCTCGGATCACAAATTGCTCGTATAAGGATTTCTCAATGCTTGTGCAACTTGTGTACCTATTGACGGCCCTTAAAATAATCCTTTCATATGTCTAGGGTTAGAAGAAAAGAAGTCCTAAAGACATATCCACGGATTGGAATCAAAACAGAACTTAGAATCTGTTTTTCTTAAATCTCGACAGCTAGAGGTGTCGAGGAGTTGTCGAGCAGCTATCGAGCCTCGTGGCTGAAACAGCTTCTTAAAGCTCGATAGATGTAGGTGTCGAGCCTAGGTGTTGAGCTTTAATAACTTGTACTTTCCAGCTTGTTTCTTGGACCACTTGATCTTAAAACACAGTTTCTTGAAGCGTTAAACACATCCTAAATCTACCCAATTACAAGTAAAGTGTATTTTGTCAAAGGATAAGCCAATTAAATAAAATAATGACATATGTTCACAACAACTTGAACCACATATGTCCTAACAATCTCCCCCTTTGGCAATCCGTGACAAAACCACAACAAATAAATGAAGATATGAGAGAAGTCATAAATCACTCAACTCATATTCACTTGTTGAATACAATAAAATCTATCCTAACACAAACTCTTGAAAAACTTTGCAAGAAGAGAGTTTATGGCAAGTAGACTTTGACAACTTTTATTTCTGAAACACTTTTAAACGAAACACTTTTAAACGAAACACATCAAGGCATCTTTGTGTGAAGTAGAAATAATAGATTGTATACAAATAAAGAAATATGTGTATAAAAACAGAAAAGAAACAACACATGAAAAGGTAGGTGAAAGAAACATACATCAACATATATATATATATATATATATATAGATATATATATATAGATATATATATATATAGAACAAGTAAGCACAATGTATGTAAAACTGGTCATAAGACCGGGGTACATGAATAATGTATCTCTAAAAGGAAGAAAAGAAAAAAGAAAAGAAATACATGTAATCCTCACTACATCCCTCATAGCAACACTCCCTCTATCAAAAATGTACTCCCCCTATCAAAAGTGTTCTATAAAAGCTCTCCCCCTAAGTATGACTCCTCTCATAATCCAAAACTACTCTCCCTTTTTGTCACGAGTGATAAATGATAGAGTGTCAAGTAGACATCTTATTGGTAGAGCTAGCATCTCCATCATCATCATCCGAAGCATTATCGTCATCACCATTATCATCCTCAGTCTCAGAAGCCATATAAGGAGGTAGAGGATTTGCCTTAGAAGCAAAGCCACCCAAGGTCGCTTGTCGCCTGGCAATGTGACCAACACGAATGTTCACCTAATACAACTCCATAGAGAGCGTATCGAGGTGAACATCCATGCGCTGAAGTTGGGCCATGATGTCTCCAAGTGACACATCGCTCGAGGAAGAGGAGGAAGCAGATGCAACTCGTGCAGATCGAGATGGAGCTAGACGGGAGGAAGGAGCTGCTGAATCCGTCTGTCTCGACCTAAATTGCGCCTCACTACGTTTTACAGTAGCGGCGCCTATAGCAGCCATGACATGGAAGGGGTCGGACGAAGGAAACGGGACAGAGAAGTGGCGTAGAATCCTCATGATAGCAAAAGGAAAAATGAGCTTATCACGGGTAGTCGTATCCCTATAGACATCTATGATAAAGAAGATGAAGTGTGAAGGAAAGTCTATAGTGAGGTGCTCTAAAAGAGACAACAAAAATCGAGCACGAGGCTTTGTGATGGAGTTGTAATGAGAAAGTGGATGCAAAAAAAAAGTCATCACCATGTTCAGGAAATGAGGACTTTTAGCAAAAGGCCTACATAGTGTGAACTGACGCTCACTCCAATCAGAGGGGTGCTCACAAAAAGCTGACATTATCTCATCTTTAGACACAGTCCATAGACGCTCACAACAGGGGTAGTTAGGATGATCAACCCTCGGAACATGAAGCACCTCGGAGACTAACTCCAGAGTGACGACAATGCGCGTACCTCGAACACGAGTATGAAAGAGAGGTATCGAAGAATCAATTCTATGCATGTTGGAGTAAAACTCATGTATCAACACGGAAGGACAAGTGACTGGGACGTCATACAGTGACTCCTAACCTTGACTGTGAATGACATTAGGTAGGTTAGTGTCGGTAAAGTCTGCTAGAATAACTTGGCGTTCCGAATGAACATCTCGTTTAGAAAAGTTCTCTGAGAAGTCCTGTTGGGCTTTCTCATCATAGAACCAAACAGAAAGAGGAGTAGGATCAAAAGATGAAAAGCCCCTAGAACGAAGAGGGTTCTGGGACGGAATGAATTTACGTTTTAGTACCATAAACACTACTAACGAAAACAGAAAGAGAGGGAGAAAGAAAGGAACAAATAGAAAAGTCCCAAAACAGTTCAATATATAACAAGTATATTGAAAAGAAGGAACGTATACATGGGATATGCATGAACATGTGACATGCAACATGAACAACATCATGGGCTCAGCCTAATCCAATCCTACCAGCACACAACAAGATTTCACACATCTAAATGCATGAAAATATCGTTAGAATACTAATGTAATACAATGCATGAAGTTATTTTAAGAACATATCTTCCAAAACCATCCCAAAATTTCAACAAAAACTCAACAATTTTGTAAAACCCCAAAATTTTCAAAAATCCCAAAACCTAGGTTTCAAAACATGAAATGCATGTAGAATGATAGATAAGAAGCTTACTAAGAGAAGAAGATCTTGAAAGAAACTTGAAGAAACCTTTGGGAAGAGGTTTGGAATGAGTGAGAGAGGTTTTGGAAGAGAGAATACAAAGGTATCGAGAGAAATGAGAGAAGAAATCGTGCTGAACATATATATAGAAGTTCAGTAATTCTCGACAAATGCAGGTATCGAGAGGTATCGAGCCATCTGTCGAGGTAGGTATCGAGAAAAATAGCATCGACAGATACAACTATTGAGGATGTGTGGAGAATGAAGCATCAATAACCAAAAGAATCTCGATCGATCCACTAACTGTCGAGAAGCTATAAAGAGGACAGAAAGTTCCTCGATCGATCCACAAGGCATCGAGAAGTTGTCGAGATTGCGATAAGAAAAAGCTGAGAAGCTCGACAGACAGCCAGGTATCGAGGAGGTGTCGAGGAGGTGTCAAGCTGGCTTCAAAAAGTAGTTTTTCAAGAAGAAAAAAACATAGATGTGAATACAATCATGCATGCATCTCAACCAAAGATCCAAACAATATATTAAGCTCTTAAAATCATCTCTCAAGAACAATTTTAAGCACATGGATCCCAAAACACATACATACACTAAACAAGTCTAACCAATTTTATATTTCAAAAATAAGTCAAGACGGTTTAGTGAGCATACATTAACGCATATAAACCTTGTGATGGCCAAATCACATTGTACCTTCACATGTATCAAGAATAGCAAAGAATATTGCGTGTTGTGTGTGGAAAATATCGCAAGATTGCATAAGTGTTTCAAAGTTATGACGATTTGAGATATGAGAAAATCATTTTAACTCACACATAACCATAACTGTTTGATGGGGACTATCACCTTTGAGGTACATCCTATAACTCCCACATCTCCTAGAATACACGCTTACAATCATATTTTTAAAACATTTTGATCTTTTTGCTCTTTATTTCTTTGCATATATTTTTTTTTTTTTATTTAGCATATCATGCTTGGGCATATAAGAGAGAAGAGAAATACCCAATTATGTTAAGCTCTTGACATTGCACTTTTGCTATGCCGAAGCATATAGATGTCATTTCATGATTGACGGGAAACAGTGGTAAGATGGTTATTTATGCCTTTCTCTTAGGATTTCTAGTTCTACCGTCAAAAAGAGTGATACGAGTGTTAAATACAAGAGATCACTTAACCTTACTCATCACAAACAAAGAGCCACAAAGCTCACTTGCTCAGTTGTGCATAAGGATGCTCATCTAAGCTACAAGAGATACAAAATTTAGAAAACTCTGTGTCAATGGCCATTTTAAGGTTCATAAGAACCAATGTACACAAACACACTATTTTTGTATTTTTTCAATTTTTCAATTTTTTTTTATTTTTTTTATTTGAAAGGAAAAAATAAAACACAAAACTAAAAAAAACCAAACAAAAACATGTTAAACAAAGCAAAAAAAAAAAAAAAAAAAAAAAAAAAAAAAAAAAAAAAAAAAACAATGCATAAAACTAGATGCAGATGCATGAGAAGGAAGAATAATAGAAGAAGATCAATCCATGGAGATGACACCGATGTTTTGACGAAGGAATTCAAAACATTTACTATCCAGAGGTTTGGTGAACAAGTCAGCCTTCTAGTCATCAGTGTGAATGAACTCAAGGGTGAAAGTACCATCTTCAACAAGATCCTTGATGAAGTGATGCCAAATCTCTATGTGCTCAATTCGAGAATGTTGAACTAGATTCTTAGAGATATTGATGGCACTAATATTGTCACAATAGATGGTGAGATGTTCTTAACAAATACCATAATCATGAAGGAGTTTTTGCATCCATAGGAGTTGGGTGCAATAGCTACCAGCAACAATGTACTCAGCTTTAGCAGTGGATAAAGAGATGAAGTTTTGCTTTTTACTCATCCAGGATACAAGATTATTACCCACATAAAAATAACCCCCTGAAGTACTCTTTCTATCATCAGCATTCCCAGTCCAATCAGCGTCAGAATATCCAGTTAAGACATCATTTGTGTCTTTGCTGTACCACACACCAAAGTTGGCAGTAGTCTTGACATACTTTATGATTCTTTTCAAAACAATCATATGTGACTCTTTGGGATTTGCCTGATATCTAGAACACACTCCTACACTGTAGCTAATGTCAGGTCTACTAGTAGTAAGGTAAAGAAGACTACCTATCATGCTTTTATAAAGTGAAAAGTCTACACTTTTATCTAACAAGTCAATAGTGAATTTAACATTTGGGCTCATAGGGGTTCTAATAGAACTAGCAAATTCTAACCCAAACTTTTTCACAAGATTTTTAGCATATTTAGATTGAGAGATGAACATACCTGAATCTTGTTGACGAATCTGCAATCTAAGAAAGTGAGATAGCTCTCCAATCATGCTCATCTCGAACTCTGCTTGCATGAGTTTTGAGAAGTCATGAGCAAGTTCATCCTTAGTTGACCCAAAGATGATATCATCAACATAGACTTGAGCAACCACCAGCTCGCCATCTTTTCTCTTGATGAAGAGAGTTTGATTAGCCTTTCCTCTTGTGAACCCATGGGATATTAGGTATTGAGTTAACCGATTATACCAAGCTCTGGGTGCTTGCTTTAATCCATAGAGTGCCTTCTTAAGATACAACACATGATCCGAAAAGTGTGGATCAATGAATCCTTTAGGTTGAGCCACATAGACATCTTCTTTAAGTAGTCCATTCAAGAAAGCTGTTTTTACATCCATCTAATAAAGCTTGAACTTCAAGTGACAGGCTAAGGCGAGGAGAATTCTAATGGACTCTGTGCGAGCAACTGGGGCAAATGTTTCATCATAGTCTATTCCCTTCATTTGAGTGTATCCTTGAGCTACAAGTCGAGCCTTGTTGCAAATCAAATTGCCCTCCTCATCAGTCTTATTGCGGAATATCCATTTTGTCCTAATGACGTGCTTGCCCTTCGGTCTAGAAACTAAAGTCCACACATCATTCCTCTGAAACTGAAGTAGTTCATCATGCATTGCTTTAACCTAACTTTCATCCTGAAGAGCTTCCTCAACTTTAGTGTGTTCAACTTGTGACAAATAACAAGAATAAGACACAAAGTTAGCAACACATTTATTAATTGTACGTTTCCGTAATGTGAGTTCATTCATGTTTCCCACAATAACTTTTGGAGGATGATTTAATTTGATCCTGGAGGAAGGTCCTTTTTCTTCATGAGATTCAAAATCTGGTGATGTAGGCATATCTGCTGGCTCTTCTGCAACACTTGGAGTACCGGGCGTACTTGGGGATGTGGGTTCTTGTTTAAGAAGTTCTAGAGCTTCCCTAGGTTCAAGAGGAAGGATTTCTTTAGGGAGTTCCTCATCAATTTTCTGAGAACAAAAGTCTGAAGACTCAACAATATCAACATTCACCGTTTCCATAACCTTCATGGTTCTTTTGTTATATACTCGATAAGCCTTGCTTGTAGAGGAGTATCCCAGAAATATCCCTTCATCACTACTAGAATCAAACTTTCCCACATTCTCTCTATCCTTTAGGATGAAACAAGTACTTCCAAAGATTCTGAAATACTTTACATTCGACTTTCTTCATTTCCATAACTCATATGGAGTCTATTTGGTACCGGGTCTGATATACACTCTATTCACCATATGACATGTAGTATTGACGGCTTCTCCTCACAAATTTTTGGCCACATCCTTACTGTGCAACATGGCTTTTGCCATCTCCTGAATAACCCTGTTCTTTCTTTCTACTACGCCATTCTACTGAGAAGTAATAGGAGCAGAGAATTCCTGAGATATACCTGATCTAATGTAGAAGGACTCCATATATGAGTTCTCGAATTCTTTACCATGATCACTTCGAATTCGGTCAATTTTCAGACTCTTTTCATTCTACAGTCTTGTGCACAGTGCTTCAATGTGCTCAAGAGCATCAGACTTGGATCGTAGAAGAATGACCCAAATGTATTTAGTGAAGTCATCTACCACAACCATGATGTATCTTTTACTTCCAAGAGATTTGGTTCTAGTTGGATCCATGAGATCTAAATGCAGTAGCTCCAATGGTCTAGATATAGCTGATGTCTGAGTGCCTGGATGCTTAGCTTTCGTCTGTTTCCCAAGCTAACATGGTCCACATACCACATGGCTCAGTCTATTAAGCTTTGGCATCCCTAAAACTGATTCATGCTTAGATACAATAGAGAGATGTTTGTAACTAGCATGTCCCATTTGTTGGTGCCACAAATCTTCATTTGGCAACCGAATTCTATTGCACACAATATCAGCATCAAGAACCAATCCATAACAGTTGTCTAGAGTACGAACACCACTTATGAGTTTCTTTCCAGACTCATTCATGACAAGACAACTTTCCTTTAGAGAATAGCACCATGAAGTCTTGATCACATATCTGACTTATGCTTAGAAGGTTCACCCTCAGGCCTTCCACATATAGAACATTTGCAATGTCCGGTAGTCTAGGTAGAGAGGTAATTCATTTCCCTTTTATCTGTGATTTTCTCCCATCACCAAAAGTGACATTTCCACCTTTCTTAGACTCGAAGACTTTGAAGAGGGATCGGTCTCCAGTCATGTGTCTTGAGCAACCACTGTCAAGGTACCACAAGCATGTGTCCATCACTTTAAAAGCAAACTTCATCATAAAACACACTTCGTGCTTAGATGTCAAATTAGTGGGAATGGTGGTTTCTCTCATCTGCCTTTTTCGAGCTAGGCCTTTAATTCTTGCTTTTCTTAGACAAATTCCTTTGCACATTTTCACTTTGAGACAGTCTAGTTCCTTTCCAATAGTCATCACAAGAGAAATCAAATAACTTTTAGACTTGTATTTTTTGAGACACTCAAACAGGTAGAGATTAGAAAAACAAGATGTATTTGATAACAAGGATCTCTTCAAGCTGATTAATGACCACTATCCATGACAAACAGGGGTCAATGGATCACACACAAGGATTAAACCCTAATCAGAGTGTGTTGCTCTGATACCACTTGATAGGCCACAAATACGTAGACCCCTTGTAATGAATTAAATTGATTAATTAGCCAAGTTATTAATTAATCAAGCTAACATGCAAGTAGCGTGGTAGCACAAACAAATCACCAATAAACTAAAGTATGCAACAAAAATTAAATTGACACGATGATTTATTTACGAATGGGGAAAACCTACACGGTAAATTAAATTGACACGGTGATTTGTTTAGAATCTATTTTCCTTAAATCTCGACAGCTAGAGGTGTCAAGGAGCTGTCGAGTAACTGTAGAGCCTCGGGGCTGAAACAGCTTCTTAAAGCTCGATAGATGCATGTGTCGAGCCTAGTTGTCGAGCTTTAATAACTTGCACTTTCCAACTTGTTTCTTGGACAGACTTGATGACTTCAACACTTGATCTTGAAACACAGTTTCTTAAAGCGTTAAATAATCCTAAATCTACCCAATTACAAGTAAAGTATGTTTTGTCAAAGGATAAATCAATTACATAAAATAATGACATATGTTCAAAACAACTTGAACCACATATGTCCTAACAAATTAGACAGAAAGTTTGTGAGAATTTTCTTTAAATTTTCGATTGGTCGAGAATTGTTTTCGATCGATCGGATGATCTTTTTCAATCAATCAAGTAGTAATCGAGAAGCAATTGGGTCATGCAGAAAGTTTGTTAAGATTTTCTCCATAATTTCGATTGATCGAGGGATACATTCGATCGATCGAAAGTTGTGAATTTTGAATTTTCACATTTGAAAGTGCAAGGCTATGCGTGATGAGATTACTCATGATTTCTAATTAAAAACCTTTCTTTTAAAATATCTAGTGGGGGAGAGGTACAATAGTTGGATTTCACGGCCTCCATTATCGGTTCATAGTAGTGTGGGTAAGCACTTCGTCTTGGTGTATATGGCTCGCAATCCCAAAGGAGGGTGTTTACTTCATAGTACTACAAGATTGAACTTGTTTAAAGTAGAGCAAGCAGCACGTCTTGGTGTATATGCCTTGCAATCCCAAAGGAGAGTGTTTTGTTTCATGGTACTACAAATTTAAACACTATAAGGGGGATGAAATGTGGCTACACATGATTCTAGATAATGGTGTATACTAGTCTAAGTGACATTACAAAAGAGCTATGTCATTATTTACTTAGAGGCTAAAGTTCATACGGCATATTATTAGTGTTTGATAAAAGTTATTATGGTAGCAATAATAATGAGAATAGTTCTCAATCAATCATGATGTTTATAATATACTTACTACCAAGGAATTATAGACATGGATTGGGTTATCGTTGCATATTTTATGGTATGGTTTTACTAAGGTTCCATACTATATGTTTATATGCTAAATTGTTAATATCCGATTTACTTATTATATTCATGTTTGTTTTTTTCAAATTTAAATCATAGCATCTTTTAGCCCACTTGTTGCTATTCTTAATCAAAACAAACTGACTAGATCCAACTATGTTAACTGGAAAAGAAACTTGGACATTATTCCCACTGCTGAAGAGCACAAATTCGTTCTTTATGAACCTTGTCCTAACTTCCCATCATTAGATGCTTCTCTTAAGGAAAAACAACACTATGATCTTTGGCAAAAATCTAATGAGATGGCCAAGTGCTATACCCTAGCATCTATCTCAAATGTTCTACAGCATTAAATGCAGGATGTAGAACTAGCTTCGGATATAATGCTAAGTCTAAAGGAGATGTTTGGTGATAAGGGTATGAAAAGTTTATTCCTTCTTGAAACATGTTTAGTACAAAATCCCACGGATTCTTAATGTGTGGATTCTGGTTGTACTAATCATATCTGCAATTCTTTGCAAAGGGTCCAAGAGACCAGAAAACTAAATGAAAGGGAAATGTTTCTTAGTTGATGGGTGTTTTAGTTCTAGAGTTTTAATATTGAAAGACTGTTTGTATGTACCTAATGTTCGCAAAAATTTAATTTCTGCAACTTATTTAGGTAGACATGGATATTATGTTATCTTGAAAGACAATGTTGTAATGAAAAAAGAAAAAGTGTTTATTTGTTCTGACAATATTATTGATAGTCTTTATATTTTAACTCCTGATAAGCATGAATTATACAATTTTGAATTAGATAATAACTCTCAAGTAAAATCATTAAAGAGAAAGTTTCCTTCTACTAATGTTGCATATCTTTGGCACTTGCGTTTGGGACATATTAATTCAAACAGAATTCAAAGACTGATCAAAGATGGACTCTTAGAACCATTGGACTTTGATGGATTTCTAGTTTATGAATCTTGTTTAGAGGGCAAAATGACCAAAAGACTTTTTAATGCAAAAGATAGAAGAGCCCAAGAGTTGCTTGAATTAGTTCATATAGATGTATGTGGTCCTATGTCAACCAAAGCAAAAGGAGGTTATGAGTACTTCATCACTTTTATGGATGATTACTCAAGATATGGTTATGTGTACCTAATGAGACGGAAGTCCGAAGTCTTTGAAAATTTCAAAGAGTTTAGGGCTGAAGATGAGAATCAATTGGGTAAATGCATAAAGGCCATTCGATCTGATCGAGATGGTGAATACCTTCTTGGGGATTTCAAGGATTACTTAACTCAACATGGGATTGTATCCAAATTGACTACACTTGGAACTCCTCAACAAAATGGTGTAGCAGCGAGAAGGAACAAGACTCTTTTAGAAATGGTTAGGTTCATGATGAGTTATTCAACTTTATCGATTTCCTTTTAAAGATATGCACTAAAAACTGCAATGCATATTTTAAATTTAGTTTCATTAAAATTAGTTCCCAACACACCTAAGGAATTGTGGAGTGAGGACAAGCCTAATATGAAATACCTCTACGTTTGGGGATGTCCAGCACATGTATTGAAAGGGAAGTTTAATAAGTTGAAAGCAAAAACAGAAATATGCATGTTTTTAGGTTATTCAAAGGAAACTAAGAGTTATTTATTCTATAATCATAAAGATAACAAAGTATTTGTTAGCATTAATGCCAAATTTTTGGAAGATGATTATGTGAATAATTTTAATCCTAGAAGTAAAGTTATCTTGGCTGAAATAAATGAACCTGTAATTGAATAAGAAATGAATGAAACTAGGGATGATGTGGTTGTATTAGATACACCACACGATATTACTCACAAGATGACTAGTACACAAGAACTTTGTCGTAGTGGGAGGATTATAAGGCCACCTGTAAGATTTATAGGCTTGGGAGAAACATATGAAACTCTATTTGAAGAGGCTGAATTTGATTCTCACACTTATAAAGAGGCAATGAAATATATAGATGCACATCATTAGGTCAAAGTTATGAAATTAGAATTGGATTCTATGTATTCCAATCAAGTTTGAGATCTTGTAAAGGCACCTAATGACATTAAACCTGTTGGTTGCAAATAGGTTTTCAAGAGAAAGAGAGGGATAGATGGAAAGGTTGAAACCTTTAAAGTAAGGCTAGTGGCGAAAGGATATACACAAAATGAAGATATTGATTATGAAGAAACCTTTTCACCAGTAACAATGCTTAAATTTATCAGAATTGTCTTATCCATTACTGCTCATTATGATTATGAGATTTGGCAAATGGATGTCAAGACTGTATTTCTTAATGGCAAGCATCTAGATCATGGAACATCAGATTTGATCAAGCAATTAAGTCATTTGGTTTTGAACAAAATTTAGATGAACCATATATATACAAAAGACATTGAGAAAAAGTAGTAATGTTTCTAGTGCTTTATGTTGATGATATTCTACTCATTGGAAATGATGTAGAGGTAATTTCATCAGCAAAGATTTGGTTGTCAAGCCAATTTGATATGAAGAACTTAGGCGAAGCTAACTTTATTCTATGGATCAAGCTTTGGCAAGATCGAAAGAATAGAATGTTAGGCTTATCACAAGTTGGATATATGGATAAGGTTTTAGAACGATTTAACAGGCAAAATTCCAAAAAAGGATTACTCCCTTTCGGACATGGTCTTTTTTTGTTTGATGATCAAAGGCCTAAGACTTTTAAGGAAGAAAATATGACAAGACAAATTTCCTATGTTTCAGCAGTGAGAAGTCTCATGTATGCCATGCTTTGTACTAGACTAGATATCTGTTATTCAGTTGGCATGGTCAGCTGATATCAATCAAATCCAAGATTTAAACAATGGCAAGCTGTAAAGCATATTCTCAAGTATCTAAGGAGAAAGAGAGATTATATGCTTGTTTATCATATTAAGGATTTGATTCCCATTAGTTTTACAGATTTGGATTTTCAATTAGATCTTGATTTCAAAAAGTCCACTTCAGGTTGTGTGTTCACCTTGGGAGGTGGAGCCATAAGTTGGAAGAGTATTAAGCAATCTTGTGTTGCTAACTCCACCATGGAAAGTGAATATATTGCTGCTTATGAAACAGCAAAGGATGTTGTTTGGCTTAAGAAATTCCTTTTCTGATCTTGGTGTTGTGAGAATGGAGCAAGTTCCTATCACATTGTTCTGTGACAATAATGGAGTGGTTGCACAATCCAAGGATCTAGGAAATCACAAAAAAGGAAGGCATATTGAAAGAAAGTACCACATCATTCGAGACATTATTGCTTGAGGAGATATAGTAGTAGCAAAGATTGATAGTGCAAATAATCTAGCAGATACCTTTACCAAAGCCTTGTCACAAAGGACTTTTGAGTCACATTTGGAGGGAATGGGAGTGAGATTGGTGCACAATAGTCTTTAGGGCAAGTGGGAGATTGTTCGGATTAGTACCCTTAAATCTTATTGTATGATGCTATGTATAACATTATGTATGATATTATGTTGTGATTAATATAGTTATTTTATTATTATCTAAAATAATGGTAGCATGAATATTTGGACATTATCATATAGTCTGTGAGATGCATAGAATGTGATTTATTTACAAAAAATATAAATCATCAGTTCTTTGTAAACTTAGAATTTTAGTTCGTAGTCAATGATGAAATTAGATATTTCATCTGTGAAGAATATAACATATCAACGAAGATGATTTATTTTGATCATGGAAGTGGAGACTTATAGTTAATATGTTAATATATTTTAAGTGTTAAGACATATTGAACTGGACTGCAGTGAGATTTATTATTCTACTAATGATTGTCAAATGAATAATAAATCTCACGATTTCTATTTACATCAACTCTCAATCCTGAGAGAATAATGAACCTGATCATGAAGTGTAGATTGCTTTGATATATCAAGGGTGAGATCTAAAGTCATGATCAAAACCTCAGTATGTTGGGCAGCCACATTTATGTTGGGAAAAACATAGTTTGTATTGCATACAAAATATACGCATTGGAAAATTAATGGATGTACTTCATTCGTAATAAATAACATGTACTATGTAAATTTTAGAATTTAAGAACAATAGAGCATAGCTTAGTGCGGTAAAATTCAAAACTAAAGATTAGAAGTATTCGAGAACATTTTTAATCTTCACTCTAATTCCATTTATACCCAAGAAGTGTGGTCCCTTAATCAGTTTACACATGTGCTCAAGGGAGAATAAAATAGTGACTTACACTCACATACATACCATTTCATTCCACATAAAATTATGTATGTTTCTCTCCTTATATCTAACTGATTATCTAATTGGACTAGCCTTTTGGGCCATTCCAATTGGGCTTTAGTATGTGGCTTGGAGTGGGACCAAAAGGGAACAAATAAAACTCTAGCTCCAATGGGCCTTAGGCTTATCTGTAAGTTCTTGACAGGTTCAAAATTACCATTAATTATATTTAATACCATTATATAAATATAATTGCAATCTAGACCTTATTAATAAATTATATCTCAAGACTTTATTATACATGCAACCTCTTCATTAAAATATTTGTAGTAATACAAAGTCATGAATATTGATTGCCACTTTGAAGATTACTACATCTTAATTCTTGAGTGCCCAATTTAATCCTTTAAATTATTCATCATATATTTATGATACTTTAGTAACATCTTACTAAAGTAGTAAGACGTAACATTCTGAATAACTAAATCCATTAAACTTATCTCAATGAAATATTTTATATCTCCATTAAGAGATTACGAATTCCATCTTAAGAATATATGTTCCATCAACATTAAATGCGGCTGCCCAACATACTGAGATTTTGGTCGTGACTTTTGATCTCACTCCTGATATATCAAAGTAACCTACACTTCATGATCAGGTTCATTATTCTCTCAGGATTGAGAGTTCATGTAAACAGAAATCGTGAGATTTATTATTCATTTTACAGTTGTTAGTAGAATAATAAATTTCACTGTGGTCTAATTCAATATGTCTTAACACTTAAAACATATTAACATATCAACTAGAAGTCTCTACTTCCGTGATCAAGACAAATCATCTTCGTTGATATATTATATTCTTTGCAGATGAAATGTCCAACTACGAGCTAAAATTCTAAGTTTACAAAGAACTAGTGATTTATATCTTTTGTGACTAAATCACATACTATGAATTTTATGGACTATATGATAATATTCAAATATTCAAGTTACCATTTTTTAGATAATAACAAAATAACTTTATTAATCATAATATAATATCATACCTAATGTCATACATAACATCATATAATAGGATTTTAAGGGCACATATCCTAACAATTTAATGTTGAAGGAACATATATTCTTAAGATGGAATTCATAATCTCTTAACAGAGATATAAAATATTCCCTTGAGATAAGTTTAATGGGTTTAGTTATTCAGAATGTTAGGCCTAACTAATTTAGTAAGAAGTTACTAAAGTATATATTTATGAAATTGGATTTCATAAAAATATGATGAATAACTTAAAGGATTAAGCTGGATACTCAAGGATTAAGATATAGTAATCTTTAAAGTGGCAGTCAACATTTATGACTTTGTATTCCTACGAATATTTTAATGAAAGGATTGAATGTATAATAAAGTCTTGGGATATAATTCATTAATAAGGCCTAGAGTGCAATTATATTTATATAGTGGTATTAAACATAATTAATGGTAATTTTAGGTTTTGTCAACACCCCGTTTTGTCAACACCCCGTGCCTTCGTCCGACCACCTGCTATGGCAACACTCCAATGCTCACGGGGCTCGTTGAAGACCCCTCTCGATGATGATGATGCGTATGTGGTTCGTGTGGAGCTTCGGCTGCTCTCTCTCTCTCTCTCTCTCTCTCTCTCTCTCGGTGGATAAAAGTTGGTGTCTACCTTTGGTGGTGTGGCAGGAATCTCGGTAAAATTTTAAGGGATTACCAAAGGTGAGTGAAGTTGCCACAAATCATTGGGTTTTTCTAAGGTGTGATTGGTCACCTATTTCTAGTTGATTTTATTAACAATCCTAAGCTATGAAAAAAGACATTTTCCTAATCTAATATGGATGGTAAAAAATCTTGATTCTTGAGTCTAGAAGTTTAGTTACGTGTGGGAAAGGTATTAGGCACCCCACAACGCTTGTCCAAGAACAATCTTTTATTTTGATAAAACCTTAATTTTTAGAGAATCGCAATAAAAACATGATTATGACATTGGCTTTCTGGGCTTTACATGCATGGGGGCTTTGAGGTTTGGCTTTTGAATGGGTGTGGTCCCAATCTATACTTTCCTAAGGCATTCGAACAAAGTACTAGATTTCCACAGCGAAAATCCGAATGTCACCTTACTTTTGTGGTGGAAATTAGGCATCTCTTTGCCTTATGTGACATGAACTGTGACAATCACACCGGAAGGGGTGGAGCAGGTATATATATATATATACATACATACATTATGCACAATGCTAACACACAGAGCAGGAAAATAAATGCCTACATCCCTAGAGCATGGCCCAAAATATAGGTGTAGGAAAGTAAACAGAGGTTGCCATACTCTACAGATGAGGACTAATGGTACACGGCATGATATACTTAGTACAACCCATCTAAGAGAGAAAGGCGGGGAGGAAGGAAGGGGGGTTTAAAAAAGTACATAACCAAAAGGGAAAGGCTAGACCCCTAAACTTACTAAATTTGGCCGCTTCGCCCATCTCTTCATGCTTACATCCGCACCCTTTTTGCTTATGCTTGGGAGACTATGCCCTAGCTCCATGTGTCCTAGCTCCATGTGTCCTTGCTCCATGTGCATACATGCAAAGGCAAAGACAAGAAATTAGCAGACAAGCAATGGAAAGAAAAGATGCAAAAAACACATGGAAGAGGCATAAAACAGATAAACATGATAGACATGGCAAGCAAAGAAACAAGAAAGCAAGCAAACAAGCAAACAAGTGAGGAAACAAACAAAAAGGTGGTTTCCACGAGGGACAAATGTATGTTTGGATCGAATGCCATAACTTCATTGTGTTGAAGCATGAATGACACACTAGCAAGCAAGACTCATGCATGGACATGTAAGCAAGCATGTAAAGATGCATAGAAAGCCAACAGCTAGCACAAACAAGCATGGTAAGCATATCATTGCACGAAATGGAAAAGGGAGAAGGCATGCACAAAGCAACCCAGCTTCTGGATACGCATCCCAAGTTATTACACCCACACTAGGCCTTAAGGGTGTCGGATGTAACCACACAACCATAAACCCGCTAAGGGTGTCAAGTGTGGCAAAACCTAGAACTAGAGAGGCTAACACAAGCATAAAACATAGAAGCAAGCAAGCATAGACATGCAAATGGGGTGATCCAAACCCTTTGATATGGCTAAGGCGTACAAATGAGGACTAAGACCATAGGGTCAAGATCGGATCTAAACCAATAGGCCAAAACACAAGAAAAAGTGACAAAAGTGACAAAAGGGCTACAATAGCATGACAAACATAGCTTAGGCCTAGGGACACAAACATTGCATGGAGCACACAAGCACATGAAAAATGGTATAAAGTATGTAGAGAATATAGATCTAAGCATGTAGACATGTGAAAACATAGGTCTAGACATATAGGTATAAAAACATGCATGTAAGCATGTAGATCTAGCACATAAACATGGAAGAACATGAATCCAAGCATATAAGCATGTGAAGACAAGGATCTAACCATATAGCATGGAAAGACACACATAATCACATAGATCCAAACAAGGCAGTGCCAAAAACATCATACAAACATGTGAGCATATAACCCTAACATCAACATAGATCGAAAAGGGCAACAAAACATGGGAAACCATGGCATAAATCATAAAACATGTAGATCGAGACAAATAACATATAAACAAGCATGTAAGAACATGGATATAAGCTAAGAACATGCTAGGAGCAAGATAAAGCAAGAAACATGCTAAGAAAAGCAATAAATTATGCTATTAAGGAAAAAAGAGCAAGATAAAAGCTAGAAAATGATTTATAGGGTTAGGGGTGTGGATAGTAGCTAAAAATCTACATCCACATCTCTAAACCCCAAATCCAAAGTGTAGAGGAAAGGAGAAGAAGATTGGGTATGAGAACAATACCTTGTGTTTTTGGTGAAGAAGGAAGAATCAAGAGGGTTTGAAGTGTTTTTTTTTTTTTTTTTTGTGTGTTTGTAAGAGATAAAAAATGAACAAACAGCATCAAAGCAAAGATAAAAACTCAAAAATCTCTTCTTTTTTGGTCTGGGGGGTGCCGAGGGCTATTTATAGCCTTGGCCGCACTTTTCGAGGTGGTGGCCCTTCAAGGGCTACCACCTTGAAAGCTCTTCTGATCGGTTTGATCTTGAAACTTTTGAAAATATCTTGACTTCTTGATTCTAAAAAGGTGTGGAACTTGAAAATCCAATGGTCAGATCAAAAGTTATGGCTCCTGGAAGTTAGTGGTGCATCGATTGACGCATTAGCTCGGTTTTCATGATATCTCGGCCATTCTAACTCCGATTTTGACCCATGAATAGTCGTTGGATTGAGAATTTGATAATCTTTGCAATGAAGTTGGTTCCATCCCATTCTAACGGCTAGATCAAAATTAGGGTTTTTGGTCCCACCCGAGGTCAACATTAGGTCAGACTTGGTCAAAGATGTTGCAAGCCTCCGAAAAGGTTCGGTTTGATGTAAGATCTTGAAAAATGTTATTTTGTGAGGATTTTGACCTTGTTTGACCTTCGGTCAACCTAGGGCTGACTAGTGGCGTTTTGGTCATTTTGGTTGAAAAAGGCACTTTGAGTGCTCAAATGTTCGAACGGGCTATGCCACGTCATTCTAGACGCTATTGCAGCTCCATAAAAAGAAAATAATATTTTTTCTATTTTTCAGGATTTGGCACACAAATTGAAGGTGGAAAAAAAGTACGATATCAATAGCCGCCCCTTTTTAATCTAACATCTCAAGTGCAATGAGAGGTATCGGATAAAGAGCGTGATTTCTATTTTTTTTTTCTCCCCTAAATTGCGTGCGTAGGCTACTCAAGGATTGAGATCGGATTTTTACCTGACTGAACCAATCTACTGCAGCTGTTTCTGAAATGCTTTCTGCACCTGGCTCTAAGCCCTGGGAGAGGAAAGGGCTTTTTATTTTTATTTTTATTTTCCTTTTTTATCAGGTTGACCGGTCAATGTTGACTGGGCCAACGCTGATCGGCTACCCTTATTGGACCACTAGGCCTACCCTATTGCCCTAAAAGGTGCGTCAGGTATCCCAGGGCCTATAAATACCCCATTTTGGCTCATTTTGACCTTATTTCTCACTTTTCTTTCACTTCTCACTTTTGAAAAATTATCTAGAGCAACTTGCGCGCTAAGCGGGTTCGGCTTTTCAGCTTTTAGTCTGCTGCTTTAGTCTTTTCTGCACTTGAGGTCAGTGTCTACTTTTTCCTCCTCTTTTTCTTTTCTATAAAATGTTAGTAGCAACCCTACTTGGAATGCATGCTAGTGCTTATTTTATTTTTGGAATTTTCATAAGAATATATATATATATATATATATACTTTTTTTTTGCCATGATTTATGCCTTGCTATCTTAGGAAAATGCATATATATATATATATGTATATATTTTTGTTTTTTGTCTGTTTTATATGGGTATGCAAAGGTGTCAAAATTTAAATGCTGAAAATAAAATGTGGGACATAGGTAAGGGGACTTACCTGGTAGTCGGGAATAGTGAAAACAGTGAGGCATACAATTTTGATCTTAGGCTGGGTAGAAACAAAGGATATCTGAATAGCAGTTCTGATTAGTTTTAGGTAGGAACAAAGGATATCTGGATAGCAGTCTTGATTTTTGTCAAGTAGAAATAGAGGATATTTGAATAGCATTCTTGGACTTAGGCCGGGTAGAAACAGAGGATATTTGAACAGTAGTCCTAATGGGTGTCAGGTAAGAGCAGAGAATATCTAAATTGCAGTCTTGATTTTTTGCCAAGTAGAGACAGAGGATATTTGGATAGCAGTCTTGGACTTAGGCCGGGTAGAAACAGAGGATATCTAAATTGCAGTCTTGATTTTTGCCAAGTAGAAACAGAAGATATTTGAATAGCAGTCTTAGACTTAGGCTGGGTAGAAACTGAGGATATCTGAATAGCAGTCCCAATGAGCGTCAGGTAGAAACAGAGGATATTTGAGCAGTCTTAATTTTTGCCAAGTAAAAACAAAGGATATCTGAATAGCATTCTTGGACTTAGACCAGGTGTAAATAGAGGACACTTGAACAACAATCCCGATTTTTAGATTTTTTTCGCAATTGTGTGCTAGGTATAGACCTACATGTTTAGAAGATAGTGTTAGTCTACTTATGTTGCCATTTAACTTATGGGCTTATCGATTATATTTTGGTTTTCTTGTTGTTGTGTAGAGTATGTCACAGCGAATTCCAGAGGAGATCGGGGGAAGGCCTCCATCTATGTGTTTGATAAGGGGGATTCCTCTTCTAATGATGAGACCGCATTCGTTGGAGAGCAGGTGGCTCGAGTTTTGTAGAGCCACTTCGACCGTAGGGGTGATGATGTCAGACCCACCGGTGATATTCCTATGGAGACCCGTTCTAGGCAACGTCGTTCAGTTGGGACAGCCAATGCTTCATCTGAGTCACGCACTATTTCTAGTGGGGCTTCCTTATGGCGCGTGCCACCCATAGGGAGACGTGAGCCTCTAGTGGAGAGACGTGAGCTGAGGATCTCCTTATCGATTTAGATGATCTATTTGGAGACAAGGTTCACCTGGACTTAGGTCCTCAGAGGCGTAGCTTGAGGCCAAGGTTTCCACCATGCCAAGCTAGTGCTAATGCTTGTACTGGATTGGTTAATGATCACATCAGAGACACTCATCTTTAGCGGAGGCTGAAGAGGCATCCTTTTGCTCAAGTGTAGAAGGGACAAGTATGTTGTCTTTATCTCTTATCAATTAGATTGTTGTTGCATGCATGTGCTAACGGGTAGCTTTTGGTGTTGAATGCAGGGGCCCAACAAGATCCGTAATTGGGGCGCTTGGTCTACTTTCCTGCATTTGCTATTCGTTCCTAGGACCCACCAGCACTATGCGGATTTCCTGCGGGAATAGGGATTCAAGGACTTCTTGAGAATCCGTCTGTACAGTATGAGGCATGGCATTAAGGAGGCTTTGGTGCGGCAATTTCATGCCGAGATTGGCACCTTTCATCTGGGCTATGGGGAGTATACAGTTCTCCCACTAGACTGGACAGCCATATTGGGCATTAGAATTGGCAGGTACCCGATCTCAACTGATGATATGAGCTTTAAGATGGCCTGCAAGCTCTTGGGCATCCCCTTTCCACTGACCGAGGGTACAAGAGTGTGTTTCAGGCCCACCACATCACCACTGGTCCGTACTGAATGGCTACAAGGTAGTATCCCTTTGGGTATAGCACCAACCGACATCCATCTTCACCAATTTTTCATGTACTTCCTTGGTAGTTGCTTCCTTAGCAACAATCGAATCGGTATTGACCTGCCAATTGCTATGGACCTTAAAGGCAATTTCAGATGTTGGGAGCTATGATTGGGGGTCCGTCATTTATGGCTTCTTTATATCCTTCTTGAGGCAAGCTTCACAGCGAGATTTTAAGAGCCTGGAGGGATGTTGGCAGATCCTGACATGGTGGACATATGAGTACATCCTAGCTTTATTACCTTAGTTCTCGAGTTTGTTCGTGACCTTATACCATCAAGCATAAGCTTAGGCTATTTGCACGATTACCAGGGTTGTCCTAATGCAGCCGGTCAGTATCTTTGTGGCATTGGATTGTGTCACTTGTGGTAAGATGGTGGTTCACCCTTATGATGGATCATTGTTGTTGAGGCCAAAGCTCACTGTTACCATGGGCCAATCGAGAGTACGACACTGGTTCTGGGCCCTGATGAGTTGGGAGTTCTTTTAGCTGAAAGGACCTTCCACCAAGTCATGCTAGTCTATGGAGTATCTAGAGATCCACCTCTACTCGGATTGTCATTTGATTCCATTTTGATGGTTGATCAGGCTTATGTGACTGGATCTTTTGATGCGTATGTGGACACAAGCATAGACTATGCCGCTTGGTTTGTAGCAACCTTTGCAGGACCTATCATGGAGGCCAAGTGCTAGGAGGCATTGCTCATGCCCAAGTGGCTTTTGGAGTGGAGTGGAGAGCACGGGCAAAGGCTTTGCAGGCCAGAGTGACAGAGCTTGAGACCACTGTTGCTACTAGGGAGGTGCACATGCAGGAGGAGACTGCTCAAGCATTAGCCTGGGAGCAAAAGCTTTGGTAGAGGGATAGAGAGGTCCACGCTATTGCCACAAAGAAAGAGCGAGGCTAGCTTGAGAGTGAGTTAGCCTTGCTCCTTGGTTATGCCAGGGTCTTGATAGAGAAGCTGCGAGCACTTCAAATCCATATCCCACCTTCACCTTCCATGCCAGGCCAGGGGCACATTATCCCACCAGGCAAGACAGAGTACATGTCGGCTTCGCTAGGCCCTCTGGGCGGTTAGGATTCTTTCGTTCAGGCTCCTTGGCCTCCTTAGGACTCAAGATATACTCTAGGCACTTCAGGTAGGGCAGGTCCTTCCATCAGTCCTTTTGTAGGTGAGGGTGACGATGATGATGATGATGATGATGGCAGTACCCACCAGTACTTGAGGGATGACGATTCCCCGTAAGCTTAGCTCTTTTGTTGTTGTAGCATGATGTAGCCCCTGCGTGTGCATGTATATATTTTTCATGTATATTGTAGCCATTGCCCCATGGTGGGCCTATTATGTATGTATATTTTGTATCACCTCTTGATAGGCCTAGACATGTGTGTATTATATTGCCCCACAATGGGCCTTGATGTATGATATCATCTCGTTGCTTCATGATGTATGTATGAAACAATGCCTATTGTTAGGACTTACATGTATGATTCTAGAAACTGCCTTTGAGAGGGCTGTCGTCGTGTGTGGAGAACAATGCCTCTGAGTAGGACTTCTATGTATGACTCTAGATAAGTTGCCTTTGAGAGGGCTGTAGACATAGAAACATCGCCTTTGAGAGGGCTTCTGAGGTATGAGAAACAATGCTCTGATTAGGACTTACATGTGCAACTTTTGAAAATTGCCTTGGAGAGGGCTGCTGACATAGAAACATCACCTTTGAAAGGGCTGCCAAATGTAGGAGAAACAATGCCTCTGATTAGGACTTATATGTTCAACTCTAGATGAATCACCTTTGAAAAGGTCATAAACATAGAAACATTGCCTTTGAGAGTGCTATCAATGTAAGTAAGAAACAATGCCTCTAGGTAAGACTTACATGTACAATTCTGGATCTCGCCTTTGAGAGGGCTGCTGACATAGAAACATCGCATTTGAGAGGGCTGCCGAATATAGGAGAAACAATGCCTCTAATTAGGACTTATATGTTCAACTCTAGATAAATCGCCTTTGAAAGGGCCGTAAAAATATGTGAGGAGAAATGCCTTTTGGGTAGGGCTTACGTGCATAGTTCTGGACACTGCCTTTGAGAGGGCTGATGTATGACTTTAGGAAAAGTTCCTTTGAAAGGACAGATGTACAATTCTGGATATCGCCTTTAAAAGGGCTGTGCTGTATGTATGCACTATCGCATTTTTGTCATAGATGGTCGCTTTGAACCAGCTTGTGTCACACTCATTCATATTGCACCGCAGTTTCACGAGTTTATCTGTGGATTTTGACAATGATCATTTCACTAGGGGAGAGAGAATGGTGAGACTGCGTAAAATAAACTGCCCTAGTTTGGGGTTTCGCGCGATTCTCGGCTTGAGGGACATATCTTTGGTAGGATGGGCCCCTTCTGGCATATCGGACAAGGTAGAGTGAATCGTGCAAAATAAAATAGCCCCAGTGTAGGTTTTGTGCAGTTCTTGACATGAGGGGGAAGGTTCTTGGTGGGACAGACCCATTCTTGACTAATGATTAGCACAAAGTGAACGAAACCATGCAAAATAACTACCCCAGTTTAGGATTTTGTGGGGTTCCAAGCCTGTAGACCAGCCAGAAATGGCCTCAACTCCATAGGCCATACCAATGCTGGTAATGAATGCAGAAATTCTAAACGAAATCTCCTTAGATACACCATGGGGCTGTATACACCATTTACTCCTGTTGTTGCCCGGGTAGGCTGTCAATTCAAAGACAAGTTTCTTGGGGTGAAATTGTGGGAAATGACTCCCTCTGTCCTCAAAATAAGCTGAAAAAGCTACACATGGCTAAGAACGAGCTCTAGTGTCCTTCTGTTGTAAACTTTGAATACCGGGGCTGAACTGACCCTTGAACCAGGTGAACCAGGCTTAGGAAAATGAGGTTCAAGATGTTTGGGAGTGATGAACCAGACACACAAAGATAAATTGCCCCAGTGTAGGATTTGTGAGGTTTCAATTGTAAGAGAGAGAATTGCTGACAATCCGGTTCACTGCTAGACTGATTGCACACTATGGCTAGTGCTAAAAGAGAGGAATCTTTGCTCTAGGGTGGTCAAAATCATCCTAAATTTGTGGGTAGTGGTCCAAATGCAATAGGGTTTGTGCCTAGGGGGCTAAAAAGCCCTAACACGTGTCCCGAGGGCTGGCAGCTGCCTCAATTCAGCCCTAGCGATTTTTTGGGGTCTTCTACCCTTTTCTTCACCAAAAACGTGTAAAAAAAAAAAAACACTCTTTTTCATCATTTTTTTTTGGCATAGATTTGCATCAGATTTAGCAAGATCCGTTCATGGATGCTCTTGGTGCTCACTCTTATGACACTTTGGTCGAGCTTGAGAGGGAGTCTTACTATGAGAAGAAGCTTAAGAGATGGTTAAGCTTCTTTTCTTATGGTGACTGGGCATTCATCCGGCGACTTCTTGCAGATTCTACTGCTCTTCTTCACACCACACTTTATTGGCATTTGTTGGAGGTCATTACTTCTTGTTGGGATCCCGCCTTGAGATGTGTCACCATTGGAGATGTTGATCTAGTGCCCACCTTCGAGGAGTATGATCATTTTTTTTTCTATCTACCCCTTTGAGCATCATCTTTGTTCCACCAGTGCGGCCACACTACTGTAAGAGACTCACGGATTTGTCGAGCTTGAAAAGGCTTGTTGTGGAGGCGTTGACTTGGTATGGCAGTGGGATAGGAGGGAGCATGTCCTTTGATTTTTTATATGATTGGTTTTGCCCATTGGAGTGTCCGATTGGCTATCGAGATGACTTTGTGGATTTAGAGGAGCGGTGGACATCCTACAGGCGTCAGGCCTTCCCAGTGGCCTTCCTTGGTGCAGTGCTGTTTCCTTCATTGTTAAGAGTTATCAACTTTACCGTTCTCCCTCTAGTGAATGCCCTACCTCTTGGTACCTCTTTCATTCATGCTGTACTTTATGAGACAATTAGGTCCTTGTCTTTGTGCCAGGTGACCAATAGGGGTAAACTAGGTTGCTGTGTTCATCTCCTATAGCTATGGTTTTGTAGCCACCTGAGTGTTATTGCTAGGGATCAGCCTGAGGGCTTTTCCATTAGGAGTAGAGTTCGTGCTACTGTTGTGAGAGATCGCCAAAGTGGCTCTAAAAAAAAAAAAAAGATTTTTTTGTGTGCTTTTTAGGGCACCTCTCTTTTTGGGTAAGTGGTATGGAGTCACCACTTATTTTTTACGTACAAAAAATAAAAATAAAAAAACTAAATACAAATTTTTATGGCTGAATGTTCCATTCATTGATTGAATAGACTCTTGTGACCAATGTACTATTTTATACATGTCATGTATGATATGTTGAACATGTGAAACAAAAATTACATCACACAAATTTGTTTATGATTGAAATCTCTTCTTTTGTTTGAAAATTTAGATCTATTTTTGTTGGTTAAAAAAAATTGATTTTGATTTGTCAAAATACCAGATCTGTTTTGTAGTATGTAGAAAAAGTGGTTTTTGGAGATGAAAATTCAGATCTGTTTTGTGATGATAAAAAAAAAAAAATGGTTTTTAATGACAGAAAAATCAGATCTGCTTTTGAGAACTAAAAAAATGGTTTTTTGATTTGTAAAAGATTAGATCTGTTTTTGAGAACTTAATAAAAATGGTTTTTTAATAACTAAAAAATTAGATCTGTTTTTTATGTCTTTTTTTTTACAAAAAAGAAGAATGAAAAAGGTTTTTTTTTTTTTTTAAGAATAGAGTTTCACTCATAATATGAATTTATGCAATCATGAATTAAAACAAACACAAACATAGTAGTACATGATCTCTTTCTTTATTTCAACAATTTTCATGTATTAAAAAAAACATATTTGTATCTTAAGAAAGATACAAATCAGTTTTGATTTAAGAAAAATTTAGATCTACATCTAGAAAAGATGCAAATCTATTTTTATATTGAGAAAAGTTCAGATCTACATATAGAAAAGATGTAGATTTGTTTTATTTTAATAAAAAGAATTATTTACAATGCAAATTATTGACGTTCAAGAAAGAGATTATAACAATCACATAAAAAAACAACAACAATCAACAATTCATATTATGACTATTTAAGAAAGAAAGAGATATAACATGCATCATCACATCACAAGAAAAAGGGTTAAGAGATGACCTCTTGCATGAGCACTCTTTATTCTTGAGAGGATGTTTTAGGGTTCAAAGAAATTTGTTCAATTCTCTTTGAAACCTAAAAACCCTAATTTAAGCAGCAACACTCAGAGAATGGATCAAAAAATATGGGTGATTTGAGAGCCAAAAACGTATGCCTCTCAAAGCGTAGCAAAATGGTGCTAAATTATGAGGTTCAACCTCTATTTATAGAGGTCAGAAATCCCTAAAGAATAGGTATGGACGATTAGGGTTTGAATCTGAATGCATCCTTTTTCGAAAAAGTCGAAAAGGGTGTGCTTTATTGTCACCCGAAGGTTGTTGGGCCAAAACCCAACCTTTGAAAATTCAGCACTTTCAAAGTGCCATTCAGCACTCCAAAATTGTCGAATTGGCTATTGGAGTCTAAACGCGCTTTCATGTTCGGGTGCCAATTGGACTCTCTTTCTAGGGTTTTTTGGCCGGTCCTTGTATTTAGACACATTTTCATCCTCAGTTTGTGATTTTTTTTTTATCTCTTTTTTTGGATAATTCAGGCTTTTTAAGAACCATTATCTTGATCCATTATCTTGTGGATAAATCCCTTAAAATAAATCTTGATAAAGTTCAGATTTTCCACAATTTTATTGTTATCCAGCCATCCCTGTTATTCCTATGCATGCATCTTTATCTTAAACACTAATTATCAACCAATCACAAAATTATTTAATTGATTTTAATTGTTTGGCCAATCATAATTAATTTAAATCAATTGTGTGTGGTCGACCCCTCCTAGACACAATGCATTTGAACTGTGCAAACTTGATCATGAGATATCTTTCAATCTGATAGTCCGATTTAGAAACCGAAAACATAGTTGCGCTGTTAATATCTCAAGATCATTATGATGATATGTAATGAATGATATGATTCATGTAATGCAAAGACAAATTAATGCATGTGATGCAAGAATAAAATGAAAATACCAGACTCAGCTAGTAGTTGACATGACTCTTGGCAATTGGGGTTACCAAAGGACTTTTCTGTCCTGATCTTAAAAATGGAGTTGTTTGGAATTTCGATCAATGGTCTTCTTCTACTTTGATCTGAAGTTGCTGGAATGATGATCAAAGGGATCTCCTCTACTTCGATCTAAAGTTGTTGGAATGACAATAAAAGGGATCTACTCTACTTTGATAATCTAGAACTGAAATGATGACCAAAGGGATCTTCTCTACTTTTATCTGGCTTTGGAATGATGATCAAAGGGATTTTCTCTACTTTGATAATTTTATGATCAAGGGGTTCTCCTCTACCTCAATCTGGCTTTGGAATGATTATCAAAGGGATCTACTCTACTTTGATAATCTGATGATCAAGGGGATCTCCTCTACCTCGATCTGGCTTTGGAATGATGATCAAAGAGATCTCCTCTACTTTGATAATATAGTAATCAAAGGGATCTCCTCTACCTCTATTTGTCTTTGAAATGATGAAAGGGATCTACTCTACTTTGATAATTTTATGATCAAGGGGATCTCCTCTACCTCAATCTAGCTTTGGAATGATGATCAAAGGGATCTACTCTACTTTGATAATCTGATGATCAAGGGGATCTCCTCTACCTCGATCTAGCTTTGGAATGATGATCAAAGGGATCTACTCTACTTTAATAATCTGATGATCAAGGGGATCTCCTCTACCTCGATCTGACTTTGGAATGATGATCAAAGGGATCTCCTCTACTTTGATAATTTGGAACTGAAATGATGACCGAAAGGTACTCCTCTACTTCGATCTGGCTTTGGAATTATGATCAAAGAGATCTACTCTACTTTGATAATCTGATGATCAAGGGGATCTCCTCTACCTCGATCGGGCTTTGGAATGATGATCAAATGGATCTCCTCTTCTTTGATAATCTGGAACTAAAATGATGACCGAAGGGCTCTTCTCTACTTTGATCTGGCTTTGGAATGATGACCAAAGGGATCTACTCTACTTTGATAATCTGATGAGCAAGGGGATCTCCTCTACCTCAATCTGGCTTTGGAGTGATAATCAAAGGGATCTACTCTACTTTGATAATCTGATGATCAAGGGGATCTTCTCTACCTCAATTTGGAGTTGTTTTTTGAAAAAAAAAAGTGAAAATTTAGAGTTAGACTTTAGCTGATAGCTGTTTCATGGTCCTAACATTTCTGAGATGGGTGATTTTTATTTGCTCACTCTTGATTTTGAATTTTATCAAGAAAAGCTTTGATTGAAAAAGATTTTATTTTTGAGAACGATTTAATTTTCTAGAAGCTCAAAAGTTTTGAAATTGAAATTTAAAACTTTGAGATTTTGATTTGAAATTTGGAAAATGAAATCTAAAATTTTAAGATTTGGAATTTTAATACTTGAAATTTTGATCATGATACCTAGGGTTTGAATTTTTTTTTCTTTGAAAACTGGTGGTTTTGAGAAAAATGTGATTTTTTAATTTATTTTTTTATGATGTGGAGGTGGATATTTTGAGAATTGGAGTCCAAAAGAATTTTTTTAAGGGTTGACTGACTGAGTTGACTCAGCTTTTGCTGGGTCTTAAGTGGGGGGGACTGAATTTTTTGGCCCTCCACTCTCTTTTGTCTCTCTTTTTTCTTTTCTTTTTTTCATCTTTCTCCACCTCTTTTCCTCCATTGTCACTATTCACTCCCTTCTTCTCCTTAGATTTTCTTCTTCATTTCACCATTTCTTCTCACAAAAAACACTTTTCAAAGCTCCTCAACTCTCCCTTATATATCTCCATCAATATTTTTTTAGATCCTTGTGTTTTGAGCATTTTTTCCGCACACTCATTTCGGTGAAAATCCATCTTTCAAATCCATTTTTCTTTGGATCAAGATGGCTTCTTCTTCCAAAGGACCTTCTTTTCTTACTTTTCATGGTAAGAAATATAATCCAACATGGCATGGAGAGGATGGACTTCTTCAAGATCCTAGGACCCATGCTCCATATTGTCATGTAGACACCAAGGTGAGTTTTTCTTGGGTTTCTTTGCTTGGAAAATGTTGTTGCACGTTTCATTGAAAGTTTCATGGTGAGATTTTGTAATTTGGTTGTTTGGAATTTGGGGCATTGTTTGATTGGTTATGTTGGAAAGTGTTGGTTTTGGAGCATTCTTGTATTATTTTTGTGATCATGGTGCAATTTGGATAATGTGGGTGGCTTATGGAATTTTGCAATGTAGGTAGATATTGATGTTGTTGGATGAATTTTTTTGGATTTTGGGAATATTGGCATTGTAAAAAAAATTGGTGGTAAGTTTATGTGAAATATTCATGGTAGGTATCGAAAAAGTCTATTGGCATGTGTAAACTTTGTTTTATGAGCATGGCAAAATTTTGTGGGTGAATTTGTGGGTATGGAATTTTTTTTTTTTTGATTGACATAGAAAAATTTTATGGCATGAAATTTTGAAAGAATTTTGTTGGGCATGTGATGTTGATTCTTGGAAAATTTGTGTGGTTATGATCTAGGCTATGTGAGAATTTATTTGTGTATGAGCTTGAGGGATTTTCTCTTGGTCATGTAGGTTTTTTTTTTGCATGGATATGGAAAAATTTGGTATTTGTGTATGGATATGTGAAGAATTTTGATTGTGGGGAAATTTTGGTGGGGCATTGATTTTCTTTTTTTGTCTTTTTTTTGTGGGGCATTGAATTTTTTGGGTGCATGGGAATTTTTGGACATGTGATTTTGGGTCATGGGATTTTTTTTAGGGACATGGAAATTTTTTATCATGTGGTTTTGGTCATGAATTTTTATTTTTATTATTTTTTTTTTTTGGACATGGAAATTTTTGATCATGTGGATTTGGTCATGGGATTTTTTTTTAGGCATGGGATTTTGGTCATGTGAATTAATGAGCTGAATTTGTGTGTTGTAGCGCCTCAAGAGTCGAGGTAGTCTCCAAATGTTAAGAGGTGCATGGGCATCCTTGTCTCCTAGCATCAATATCATCATCAATGAAGCGGGCTTTGATACTTTCTTCGAAGCTCTATTAAATCATGAGACATATGAATACAAAGATCTTTAGTTACTTCTTGCTTTGACAGAGTGCTTTTGGGACACTACTTGCACCTTCCATTTTCCATGTATTGGGGAGGTAATGTTGACACCTTATGACTGTTCTGTTATCACCGGTCCGAGGTTAGGTGGTGAAAGAATTCTTGTCAATGATTCCTTTACTTTTGCTAAACTCAAAAAACTTCTAGGTGCAGTGCCTTCTAGAATGAAGAGTAATAACATCCCCTTGTCTTGGCTATGTGAGCATATTCCTTAATGTGAGACTGTGGCAAAGAGTGCTCGCATGTTCATGCTTCTTTTATTGGGACCTTCTTGTGCCTGAATTTAGGAGGTACTGTGAATCTGCACTACTCGAAGATCTTGAGAAAAATTGAACATATCCGGAATTATGACTGGGGTGGCATGGCCTATGCTACTCTAATGGACTTCTTGGAAATTTTTTTTTTTTTTTTTTTGCTAGGTTTTGGGAAATTATTTTGGTTTTATGGTGATGGTGTTGTGGAGTTTTTAGGTCTGGATGTACGAGTATTTTGGAGTGGGCCATGAAACACAGGGGCAAGTTGTTGGCATTTTTCCTAGATTTCTTCGTTGGTTGCTTCAGTATCATTTGTCTATACTCTCCAGGCATTCTTTGGAGATTTGGTGCTTGGTAATTGACAATCTGACCATTGATGATGTGAGTTCTTTTTCCTTCTCCTTTTAAATCTTTAGCACTTGGTTATGATTCAGTCTCTTCTTGTGAGGGGTAAGCTGAGTATGGGCGGGCTCTGGAACTAAATGGCCGCCAAGAATTGTTCCAATTCCTCCTTATCTCATTGTTAGGTTGGCTGACTTATGGTTGATGAAGAGATTGCTCGGGCCCGTGATGGCTATATTGTTGCAAGAGTAGAAGGAAATTACTCTGAATTTGTTCAGGATCACCTGCAAGGCTGCATGGTTGGCAGAACAGTATTTTTCTTCCCTTTTACTCTATACATTTCTTTTTATGTTTCTGCTTGGTAACGATACTTGCATGTTGTATTTTTAGCCTCCATCTTCTAAAGGAAAGGAAGGGGAAGAGATTCCCTTTCCTCACCATGCTAATAGTTCTTCTAGTTCCTTTGCGGAAACTTATCCACATTTTCTGGCATGGCAATATAGTGTGATGAATCCTAATGGAACATATAGTTCCATGCCTTCGACTAGGCCAGAGCATGTACCAAATATTCCTTGGCTTAATTCGGTGTGTTCTTGAATGTTCAGTTCTTTGTTCTTATTTCTTCTTGGCTTGATGAATGGCTTCTAATCTAGTAGGGTTGTGCTTCAGATTAATGTGGATCTTGTGGAAGAAAGCATGTGGATGATAGGAGGCTTGCAATCTTGGCTTTCACTCAATCCTTCCAATATGTGCTTATTGATGTGAACTGGGTATGCCATGTTTCTTTTTGAGCATCTCTTACTTGAATTATGCTTGATGGTGGAATTAACACTTGATTTTGCTGATTTTCAGGCACATTGAATGGAAACTGCTAACATTACTAGGAGAGCTTTAGAGGAAAGGATCAGGAGCCTTGAACTTGAAAATTGTCAGTACAATCCTCATTTTTTTGCAAGTCAGAAAGGAAATACTGAAGGAGGCTCCTCCAAAGGTGGATCAAGAAGATCCTTATGCAGGCGAACTCAGAGTCCCAATGATGTATGACTCGTATTTTTATGTTTCCACAAAAGAAAAAGGAAGTGTTCCTTAGACTATCTTGTATTAATTTCCATGTTTATCTCTTTGCCGCTTGGATCCTGGAGAGACTTTAACCAAGATAAGTTTAGAATTCACCTGATGAAATCTTGTAGCACTAATTTAAATTTATCTTGATTGACTTTGATGGAGTTTGCACTTACTTGAATGAGGCAGAGCTGAATGCCCCTAGTTTAAAATGAATGCATGATTTTTGGAAATCTTGGTTATGATGAATTTTTTTTTTTTTGAAAAGATGATGATGATTTTTTTTTTCTTTTTTTGGGAAAATGAATGAGGCATAGCCGAATGCCCCTAGTTTAAAAATCAATGTGAATTTTGAAAAATCTTATTATGTAAGGACCTCAAGAAAAGAAAATTTGAGTAAAACAAGATCAAAATCACAAAACTGGGCAAAATAAGGACTGGTGGGATGATAGGCCAATGGGCTCTATGGGAGTGCTGATTGGCACATCTAAACTGAAGATTAATGATGATTATTGAGTAGATGAAAGATCCATGTCCACCTCCTATAAAAGATTCTTTTCATGAACTTTTTAGTGCTTAGTTATTATAAAAATGTTTTGGGCCAATGCCCCTAGTTTAGACATGCTCTTATAGAAGATCGATGATATGCTTAATGCAAAACAAATGCTCCTGGCCTAAATTCACACAAAAAAATGTTTTGATTTTGAGCCTTTGAAAAAAGAAAGTTTCTTGAGCGATTGTGACCGGGCCTTTGGAAAGGCTGCCTACGTAGTACCTCTTGGATCAGGTCTAAACGTGGTTCAAAAAAAAGTTTTTTGAAAAATGAAGTTTTGATTTTTTTTTTTTTGAAAAATGAATTTTCTAAAACGAATTTTTTTTTTAGAGCAGCTTACTTAGAATGAGATTTTTTTTGAAATTTTATCTTTTTCAAATGAACAAGAGGTGATCCTTTGAACAACCTCTTTGACCAATCATAATGCTCAATTGGTAACTCAATCTCATTGGCTAGAAAGGATTTGAAATCATTAAAAACATATTGGGAGTATCATCAAATTTGCTTCTTCATTTTGAAAATTTTTAGATTAAGTCTTCAAAGACAATCAAAGAAATGAAATGCTTGGGAATCACACATATTGGAAGTAAGCAAGAAAGGGAAAAATCCCAAGTTCGAAGATTTAAAAGATTTTGAGATTTGGAAATTTGTTCTCTTGAGAGTTATTTTTTGTTAGGAGCAAACAAAGTGAGTGTTTGGAGCTTAGAAAAAAAATTTGGTCTCTTAAGAATTTGTGAAAATTGTTTTTTAATAATATTAGCAAGTGAGGCTTGATAATCTTGAGCAATTTCCTTCTTAATCCAAGAGAAAATGTCATCAGAGCTAAATGTGTGCTTTCAATCATTAGGACTTCAAAGAAGGCTTAATTCAAAAGTTGTAATGTACGTTGGGTTCAAATTATTGAAAGGAAGGATATAAAAGGCTCAAAAACCCTCATGATGTTTCCCCAAGTATGCAATACTTTAAATTCACGCTTTGGAAATTTTTTTAACAACTCCCATCATTGACTCTTGTGTTAAAATCCTTGTCATGTTCATCATCTTCTCATTGGTCTTCATTGATTCCTTTCATTTGGTCTTGATTTTTTCAACTCCTTCTTTTTGGTCTTCTTAGCATCCTATCATGTGGTCAAATCACCCACTCTCATTTTTTTGTGAAAATATTCTTTGATTTTTTTTTTTTTTGAAAAATTTTCAGTTAATGGGCAAATTGTGGGTTTAGGGAAATTGTGACCAAACCAAAGCATGGTTGCCTACGTACCCCTTTTGATAAAAGGATCAAGTCATCAACATAGTTCATTGATTTTTTTTTTATTTGCCTTAATTTTTGTCTAGGTTGCCTTTTCGGATTTTCAACCTAGCAGACTCTCTCACTTTCTTTCTTTTTTTTGCTCTCCTTTTGCGTAGATTGCCCTTTTGGGTTTTCAACCTACCTCTTTTTTTTCTCTAATTTTTGCCTAGACCGCCCTTTCGGGTTTTCAGTCTAGCAAGCTTTTTTTTTTTTTTTTTTTTTTTTTTTTTTTGGAATTTTATTGGATTTCAATCAACTACATTTTTTTTTTTCAATTTGACAGACTTCCATCTTTCCTAGATGATTTTGCATTTCTCCCTAATGCCCTTTTATCCTTTCAAATGCACTTTCATTTTTCTTGACTTGATTAAACACACTTTTTTTTGTATGAAATTTTTCTTATTTTTTCTTTTCCTCATCTTCCTCAATTTGATTAGATTTTGCTCTTGATGAGTCTTGATTGTTGCTCATCCTTCTCAACTTGAATGCTCTTTCATGGAATCTCATATCTTTCGCGTCTTTTGATGAATCAGTATTCTCTCACAACTTGACGAAAATTCTTGCATTCACTTCTCTCTCACCCTTGTTTTTGGTTGGAGTTTTTCTAGATTCATGGCCTTCTCTTTTTCTCACAGTTTGATGCTTTCTCAAAATCCTATCTCTCCTTGATGGATTTTCTTTCTACCTAGCTTTGATGAAATCTCTTTTCCAAACTTAATGAATCTTCCTCTTTTAAACTTATCATATTGTCTTCATTAAGGACCTTACCAAGTGGTGCTGGATCCATGAGGTCAACACTTCCTCTTCTTGAGATTTAAGCATGCATATTTAATTTCCCTACCCAAGGTTCAAGTTTTTAGTGATTTCATTGAAGAACAAGCTAATTATTTAAAGGCTTGAGTTGGTTAGTGTTAGGACATATGTGTTTCATTTTGTTTTGAACATATGTCATTCTTTTATGTAATTGGCTTATCTTTTGACTAAATGCACTCAGCTTGTATTTGGGTAGCTCTAGGATGATTTTAATACTTCAAGAAATAATGTTTCAAGATCAAGTGTTAAAGCCATGCAAGTTGTCCAAGATTTAAGTTGAGGAGTGCCAGTTATTAAAGCTCGACACCTAGCTCGACACCTAGCTCAACACCTAGCTCGACAGCTACATTTATCGAGCTTTAAAAAGCTGTTCAGCCCTGAGGCTCGATAGCTACTCGACAGCACCTCGACACCTCTAGCTGTCGAGATGTAAGAAAAATAAATTCTGAGTTCTTCTTTTTATTCTAATCGGTACACGTGTCTTTGGGACTTCTTTTCTTCTAACCCTAGACATATAAAAGGATTAATTTAAGGGCTGTCAAAGTGAACACAAGTTGGACGAGCATTGAGAAACCATTGTTTAAGCAATTTGTGACCTGAGATAAAGTTCTTACCTTAGTTCATCTCTCTTGTGAAGAAATTGCTGTATAATGTGCACCGTAGGGTTTTGTAACCAAGCATCTTCTTGATCTTCATCGTGTAGATGAATTGAAGAACTTTGCAGCCAACAACTTTCTCTAGTTGGTGATTGAAGTCACAGACTGGGATTCGCACAATTGGTTAGTCACGTATTTGGGAGCCATGCATCAAAAGGAGAAATTGTCACTACAGAACAAGTCCAATTGGGTATTGGGGTAAGGGTCCAACTATAGTTTTGTAAGGTACTTAGGATTCCTTTACTTGTAACCGCTTGTTATGATAATAGTGGAATTTCGGGAGTGGTGACCTTAAAATCACCCAGTGGGGTTTTTGTCGTGTAGGTTTTCCCCATTCGTAAACAAATCACTATGTCATTTAATTTCTGCTACATACATTAGTTTATTGGTGATTTATTTGTGCTACCACATAATTTGCATGTTAATTTTATTAATTAATAACTTGGCTAATTAATCAACTTAATTCATCACAAGGGGTTAACGCATTTGTGGCCTATCAAGTAGTATCAGAGCAGGCACACTCTGATTAGGGTTTAATCCTTGTGTGTGATCCATTAACCCCTATTTGTCATGGATAGAAGTCAGTCTCTTATTATACCTCCACTGTTTGATGGTACTAACTATGCATACTGGAAAGTACGTATGAGAGCTTTATTGCAGTCACTAAATGAGAAGGTGTGGCAAGCTGTGGAGATAGGCTAGACCAAGCCTATAGAAGCGTCGGCCGATTGGAATGATGCCAAGATCCAGGCAGCTAATTTCAATAGCAGAGCATTGAATGCCCTATTTATTGCGGCCACTAATGAGGAGTTCTAGAAGATTTCCTCCACTGAAATTACTAAGGAAGCATGGACCATTCTCCAGACAACCTATGAAGGAACAAAGGCTGTCAAGGATTCAAAGCTACAGAGGCTCACTACAAGCTTCAAAGAAATTAAGATGGAGGAGGATGAGTCATTCGATGAGTTCTATGCCAAGCTCAAAGACATAGTGAACTCAATTTTCAATCTTGGGAAAACTATTCCTGAACCCAAGATCGTAAGAAAAGTGCTCAGATCTCTGCCCAAGAGATTCCATGCCAAGATCACGGCGATAGAGGAATCAAAGGATATTGACAAGACTCCTCTGACTGAGCTAGTTGGTAATCTGCAAACCTACAAGATAGGGTTAACAAGAATTGGCAAGTCAAGTAAAGGCAAGAGCATGACACTGAAGGCCAAGAGCAATGAGACAGATGAGTCTTCAGACGATGAAGATTCTAAGATGAAGTCCTACATCACTAGGAAATTCAAAAAATTCATGAAAAATGCCAATGGAAAAGGCTTCAACAAGGACCGTAGGCAATCCAGTTCTTCTCAGTTCAAGAGCCAAGATAAAGGGAAGAAGGATACTAGGGATGGCGGTCAGTACACTATTCCCGCTGGACCTAAGTGCTTTGGGTGTCAAGGCTTAGGTCACATGAAACAAGAGTGTCCCACATATCTCAAGAGCATTTGGAAGAGCAAGGCACTTACTGCTACCTTGAGCGACACTAAGCCTGAGGATGATTCCGACAATGATGATGACGAAATTTTGAATGCCTTCACTGCCACTGTCAATCCTACTGAAGGGATTATTGAAGATGTACATGAAGAAAAAGAATTGGCGGATGCTAAGTTTGAAACGATGAATGATCAAAATGATATCCATATTGCCTATGAGAAACTGTACAAGCTTTCTAAGAAGCATGAGAAACTCTATAGGCTGACCACCAAGAAGTTCAGTGATGTGGAACTTGACTGTGAGGAGCTTTCCACTAAGTTTGATGGAGCAAATCAGACTATTGGGGCACTGAGATTCGAGAACAATTTCCTGGCTGAGAAGACTAAGAAGTTTAAAGCAGAACTATTTCAAGTTAGAGCTCAATTGGAAATGACATCAAGTGCGAAGCTGGATGAGATGCTCAACAATTGGAAACCTGCTTCTGATTGAACAGGTTTGGGGTATGATCTATTTTCTTCTAATATTGTTTTTGCTAGTACTACTATTTTTGTTCCTCCTGCTAATAACATTAAAATTGAGAATAATGATGTTAAAGCTGAATTAACTAGTGAGAACCTAGACAAGGGTAAGTCCATCTTAGGAGCACCCCCTAAACTTAAGAAGAAGGAAACTAAAAACTCTAGGATTAAGAAGGCTAACTCTCAAAAGCCTAAACAGAAGAAGCAGCATCTCTGTCATCATTGTGGTATTGCCGGTCATACTTGACCAAATTGCTATAAGTGGTTAGCCATTCAACAGAGCAATGGTATGATAGCATCTGGGAACCAAAATCAGCTTTAAACCTCTCTGGCTCCTCTTGGAGATCTTCTCAAAGCCCTCATGTTCCTTTCAAACTTGAATGGTTTCAATCCTTCCCCCTCATCACTGGTTCAAGGGTTTGCAAAAAGGAAAGGTTCTTCCAAGATGTGGAAGGAAAAGGGTTCCAAGTGATTTATTCACGTTTTCTCTCTCTCCCCTTCTTGTTTTTGTTTTTGCATTAATTATGTGTGTTGCTTTACTATTTTGAGTCAATCTAGTTTTATGCCTTGTTTTGCTTTGTTTAACATGTTTTTGTTTATCTGTTTTCAGTTTTTGTTTTATTTTTATTTTCAGATAAAAAATAAAATAAGAATTGAAAAATACAAAAATAGTGTGTGTTTGTGTACTTTGGTTCTTGTGAACCTTAAAATGGCCATTGAAACAGAGTTTTCTAAACTTTGTATCTCTTGTAACTTAGATGAGCATCCTTATGCACAACTAAGCAAGTGAGTTTTGTGGCTCTTTGTTTGTGATGAGTAAGGTTAAGTAATCTCTTGTACTTAATACTCGTATCACTCTTTTTGACGGGTAAGACTAGAAAATCCTAAGAGAAATGCATAAATAACCATCTCACCACTATTACCCACCAATCATGATATGACATCTGTATGCTTCAGCATAGCAAAAATGCAATTTCAACAAACTTAACATAACTGGGTATTTCTTTTTTCTCTTATATGCCCATGCATGATATAATAAAAGAAAAATATGCAAAGGAAAATAAAAAGCAAAAAGAACAAAATGCTTTAAAATATGATTGCAAGCGTGTTTCTAGGAGATATGGGAGTTATACGATGTACCTCGAAGGTGATAGTCCCCATCAAATAGTTATGATTGTGTGTGAGTTAAAAAGATTTTCTCATATCTCAAATCGTCATAATTTTGAGACACTTACGCAATCTTACAATGTTTTTCACACACAACACGCAATATTCTTTGCTACTTTTGATACATGTGCAGGTACAATGTGATTTGGCCATCACAAGATTTACATGTGTTGATATATGCTCACTAAACTGTCTTGACTTATTTTTGAAATATAAAATTGGTTAGACTTGTTTAGTGTGTGTGAGTGTTTTGGGATCCATGTGCTTAAAATTGTTATTAAGAGATGATTTTGAGAGCTTAATCTGTTGATTGGATCATTGGTTGAGTTGCATTCGTGATTATATTCATATATGTGTTTTTCTCTTCTCGAAAAACTGCTTTTAAAAGCTGGCTTGACACCTCCTCGATACTTGGCTGTTTGTCGAGCTTCTTAGCTTTTTCTTATCGCAATCTCGATAGCTTCTCAACACCTGGTGGATCGATCAAGAAAACTTCTGGCTTCTTGACACCTTCTTGCCAGCTAGTAGATTAATCGAGATTCTTTTTGTGTCTGATCCTTATTCCTCGACACCCTCTCGATAGCTGTATCTGTCGACGTTGTATCTCTCGACACTTACCTCAATAGATGGCTCAACACCTCTCGACACCTGTATCTATTGAGAATTACTGAACCTCTATTTCAAGGTTCTGCGCGATCCATTTCTCATGTCTCTCGATCTCTATCTCGATAGCTCATATCTTTTCTCCTCCTAAATCTCTCTCTATTACTCCAAACTTCTACCCAAGGTTTCTTCAAGCTTGTTCAAGTTTTTCCTCTCTTGGTAAGCTTCTAATCTCTCATACTTCATGTATTTTATGTCTTGAAACCTAGTTTTAGGGTTTTTGAAAAATTTTGGGGTTTTTCAAAATTGATGAGTTATTGTTGCAATTTTCGAGATGGGTTTTTATAGATTTGATCTTATAAACTTCATGCATTGTATCACTTTAGCATTCTAACAATATACTCATGCATCTAGATGTGTGCAAATTGTATGTGTCTTGTTAGGTTTGGATTAGGCTGAGTCCATGATGCTTTTCATGTTGCATGTCACATGTTCATGCATTTCCCATGCATACGTTCTCTCCCTTCAATATAGTTGTTATATTTGAATTGTTTTTGGGACTTTTCTGAGAGTTTCTTTCTTTCCCCCTCTCTTTCTGTTTACGTTAGTAGTGTCTATGGCACCAAAATGTAAGTCCATTCCGTCCCAGAACCCTCTTCGTTCTAGGACTTCTTTGTCCTTTGATCCTACTCTTTCCTCCCATCCAGCTCTATCTAAATCTGCTCGAGCCACATCTGCTCCCTCCTCTTCCTCAAACGATGTGTCACTAGGAGATATCATGGCACAGCTTCAGCTCATGGATGCTCGCCTCGATTACCTCTCTACAGAGTTGTATCAGGTGAATATTCGTGTTGGTCACATTGCTCGGCGACAGGCGACCATGAGCGGTTTTGCTCCTGAGGCTTCTCCTCTACCACCTCATATGGCTTCTGAGTCTAAGGATCATGATGGTGATGACAATGATGCTTCTGATGATGATGATGGAGATGCTAGCTCTACCGCTGAAATGTCTACTTGACACTCTATCCTTTGTCACTCATGACAGAAAAGGGGAGTAGGTTTTGGTTATAAGAGTAGTCATACTTAGGGGGAGAGCATGTACATGACATTTTTGATAGGGGGAGTGTTGTTGTTTTGAGGGATGTAGTGAGGACTACATGTATCTTTTCTTTTCTTTTCTTTTCTTTTCTTTCTTGTTGGAGATACATTGTTCTTGTACCTAGGTCTTGTGACCATTTTTACAAACATGATGTTTATCAAGTAGTATCTATACATGTTGATGTATTTTTAAATGCTTCTTTCACATATCTTTTCATGTGTTGTTTCTTTTCTTTCCTTATACACATGCTTCTTATATTTGTATGCAATCTATTATTTCTGCTTCACACAAAGATGCCTTGATGTATTTTGTTTAAAGTGTTTTAGAAATACAGGTTGTCAAAGTGAACTTGCCATAAACTTTCTTTTTGCAAAGTTTTTCAAGAGTTTGTGTTAGGATAGATTTTATTGTATTCAACAAGTGAATATGAGTTGAGAGATTTATGACTTCTCTCATATATTCATTTGTTTGTTGTGGTTTTATCACGGATTGTCAAAGGGGGAGATTTTTAGGACATATGTGTTTCATTTTGTTTTGAACATATGTAACTCTTTTATATAATTAGCTTATCCTTTGACAAAATGCACTCAGCTTGTATTTGGGTATCTCTAGGATGCTTTTAATACTTCAAGAAACAATGTTTCAAGATCAAGTGTTAAAGCCATGTAAGTTGTCCAAGATTCAAGTTAAGGAGTGTTAGTTATTAAAGCTCGACACCTAGCTCGACAGCTGCATCTATCGAGCTTTAAGAAGTTGTTCAGCCCCAAGGCTCGATAGTTGCTCAACAACACATCGGCACCTCTAGCTGTCGAGATTTAAGAAAAACAGATTCTGATTCTATTTCTGATTCTAATTGGTAGATGTGTCTTTGGGACTTCTTTTCTTTTAACCCTAGACATATAAAAGGATTATTTTAAGGGCCGTCAAAGTGAACACAAGTTGCACAATCATTGAGAAACCATTGTTCAAGCAATTTGTGACCTGAGACAAAGTTTTTGCTCTAATTCATCTCTCTTGTGAAGAAGTTGCTGTGTAATGTGCACCTAGGGTTTTGTAACGAAGCATCTTCTTGATCTTCATCGTGTGGATGAATTGAAGAATTTTATAGCCAACAACTTTCTCTAGTTGGTGATTAAAGTCATGTATTGGGATCCGCGTAATTGGTTAGTCACGTACTTGGGAGCCGTGCATCAAAAGGAGAAATTGTCACTACAGAACAAGTCCAATTAGGTATTGGGGTAAGGGTTCAACTGTAGGTTGGTAAGGTACTTGGGATTCCTTTACTTGTAACCGCTTGTTGCGATAATAGTGGATTTTCCGGAGTGATGACCTTAAAATCACCTGGTAGGGTTTTTATCGTGTAAGTTTTCCCAATTTGTAAACAAATCACTATGTCATTTAATTTCCACTGCATACTTTAGTTTATTGGTGATTTGTTTATGCTACTACGCAATTTGCAAGTTAATTTGATTAATTAATAACTTAGCTAATTAATCAACTTAATTCATCACAAGGGATCAACGCGTTTGTGGCCTATCAGCTAGTAATGGATAATTATTATAATAGGTGTCAAGGAATAATGTAGGTTACCAAAGGTGGCCTCCTATCCTTAGTAATGCTTGCTTACTTGTTAGCATAACGACTTAAACTCTTTTAATAAATTATTCTTGGAATAGAAGTATAAATGCTCCAACAATGTAAAAAATTCTGTAGCGATTGAGATTGAGTGTATATGGTTTAAGGAATTTGGATGAATGTATGTATTTCTTTGATTTCCTTTTGGGACCTTTTCTTATCATATTTTGAACGTTTAGCAAATGTCCTTACATGAATTGAATGAAGTTAAATCCTTCCTTGGAACAAATTGATTGGTAGAGCAATTAATCATCATGATTTGGAAGAAGCTTTGTCAAATGGATCTTCTTGTGTTCTCTTGAAAAGAAGGCATTTGAAAAAATTTGGAGTCTTTGAAGGAATAAGAAAAAGCTTCCTAGAAAAAGATTACTAAGAAGGCCCAATGCCCCTAATGCAAGAAAGTTTTTCGAAATTTTTTTTTCTTTGATTTTTTTTTTTGAATTTTTCTTTGATATTTTTTATTCTATTTTGTTAATTTTTTTATTTTTTTTATTGATTTTTATTTTATTTTATTTTCTATGTACATATGAACAACATGATGCATGCATCAAACACAACATGGACTTTATTGAGCAAATAACCAACTAGAAAGCAAATCCTAAATAAACAATAAAACTAAGGAACCAAAATGAATTCAAACAAAGTCAGGATGACTAGCTGATGATGGTGGAACAATGACTTGTTGGTCAATCAGATCTTGAATGGCTTGCCTTAGGCTATAACATCTATTAGTTGTATGGCCTTTCCTTTGATGATATCTACAATGAGCTTTAAGATCGTATCTTCGAGGCATGGGATATGGTGTTGGCCTGGGATCCAATGGCTTTAGTAATCCCTTAGCTTGTAGTTTCTCCAAGGCTTCACTCAAAGTCATGTGTAGTTCTGAAAAATTTCTTCGATGCCGACAGTCACTGGTTGATGGTTTAATCGCACCGTTACTGATGTGATAAGGCATTACCTCTTTGGGGATTGAATCCATTGACATGTTTTTGTTAATTGGGGATTTCAACTTGTTGAAATCCCTGACTCTTTTCCAAGTTGAAATCCCTGACTCTTTTCTTTAGAAATTGGAAGCGTGGGATCTCTTCAGGTTCTGGGGAATTATCCTTGCACAAGGTAGTGAGCATGGATTGATTGGTTAAGCTAACTTGTAATGCAAAGTTGGCTATCTAGGAGATTTGGGCTAGCTCTTCATTTATTCTCTCTTGACCTTCTAGTATGTAGTTGAGAACATCTTCAATTCTTTCTTGGCTCATTAAGGTTGAACCTTTCTTAGGCTTGATAGGCTTGAACTTATGATCCAAAAGGTTGAAATCTCAGTGGACTTTGGCTTTGGGTTGTCTGTCTCCAAATGTGGGGGTTTGAAGTGTCTCCCCCCATTTGTGGATGTTGGGTTGTTTAATCGGGGTTTGAAGTGTCTCCCCTCATTTGTAGGTATTGGGCCCCATTTGTAGGTTTTGGGTTGCATGATTGGGGTTTAAAGTGTCTCCCGATTGTTTGGTTGGGGATTGAAGTATCTTGTAAGTTGGACATGGGATTGAGATGTTGCAGCAGCAGAGTGTCCTCTATGCTTACGGGCTTCAGTACTGTGATAGGAGTGATGGGCTTGGAATTGGAGAACTGGCTTGAGTGTTGGCCTTAGGTCCTCTCTGCAGCCTTCCTTCAGATCTTAACCAAATTCTTCCCTCTTGCTTTCTCTCTCTCTCTCTCTCTCTCTCTCTCTCTCTCTCTCTCTCGAATAGGCTTTCTTAGGCCAATTAAAGCTAGGTCACCATCTGCATTAAACAACCAAGCAAAATAAACACACACAACGTACAATGCAATTTTAACCGAGATTGACCTAATAGTAGGTTCTAAGTCATTACGTTGTAGGTGGGTTTGCTATTTTATTGTTTCCCATAGCTAGGACTAGGGGTGTGCATGGGTCGGGTTGAGAGGATTTTTTGACCCAACCCATGGGTTAAAAAAAATTCAACCCAATCCAACCCATCACATAAGTCTAACCCAACCCACATGGGTCGGGTTGAACCCATGGGTAGGACAAATTTTTATTTTTATTTTTATTATTATTAAATTAAGTAGAAAAAAATATAAATATAAATATATTAACCAAAGATTGGTATCAATATAACTCCTTAAAGGCAAACAACACTAATGATTAAATAACAATAGTAATTTACTAGGGTTTGTATGAACTAATTGGCTTTTATATAGAATAAGAAGAGCTGGTTATTTTAAAAAATTTATTAATTATATAATATATTTTAAATATATATATATATATATATATATGTTAAATATATCGGTGGGTCAAGTTGGGTTTGACGGGTTTGAAATTTTATGACCCAAACCCAACTCAATCCATTATCAAAAACTTTTTTGTAACCCAACCCAACCCACCAAAGCCTAAAACCGACCAAACCCGACGAGTTAGGTTGGGTTGGGTTGGGTTGGTTTTGGCGGATTGACTGCACACCCCTAGCTAGAATGTTATACCTCCTAACTTGTAATGTAATGAACATTGCGTTGGTCCAAACGACATGGTTTGTCCTTTACAGTCATCAGGAAATGATTCAATGACTTTAGGCTATAAGTTAGTGAGTTCGCCACTGGATACCTAAATCTAATGAAGACTAGTGATCCATGGTTACTACTACCACAAAATTGTTGAGAAATGGTGCATACATATTGTTTGAATGGCACACACAATGACAGTTAGGGAAATATTTTAATAGACAATACATATAACAAAATATCGTACAACATCCCATCAGATATAAATAAACAAACAACAATTATATCATGTAAGACCATGCAAAATAATGGTACATTGTTGGTCACTTAAGTCTAATACGAAGCTTAGTCGCCACTGTGAGAGATTGCCAAAGTGGCTCTAAAAAAAAAATAGATTTTTTGGTGTGCTTTTTAGGGCACCTCTCTTTTTGAGGAAGTATGGATTCGCCACTTATTTTTTATGTACAAAAAATAAGAAAAACTAAATATAAATTTTTATGGCTGAATGTTCCATTCATTGATTGAATAAATAAAAATACAAGTTTGAAAATTTGAACTTTACATGGCTTTGAGTCCTAGTTACAATCTACCAAATATACATGGCTTTTTGTCCTAGTTACAATCTACCCAAAATAAAAATAAAGATAAAGCTAAGTCTACTTAACCAAAAATCTAAACCTGGGGTCTAGGTTACGGAATGGGAATGTGTTAGGCACCTATTTCGCCCAGACAGAGTCTGGTCTTCTAGACTCTTGTGGCCAATGTATCATTTTATGCATGTCATGTATGATATGTTGAACATGTGAAACAAAAATTAAATCACACAAATTTGTTTATGATTGAAATCTCTTCTTTTGTTTGAAAAATCAAATCTATTTTTGTTGGTTAAAAAAATTGATTTTGATTTGTCAAAATACCAGATCTGTTTTGTAGTATGTAGAAAAAGTGGTTTTTTGAGATGAAAATTCATATATGTTTTGTAATAAAAAAAAAAAAAAGGTTTTTAATGACAGAAAAATCAGATCTATTTTTGAGAACTTAAAAAAATGTTTTTTTGATTTGTAAAAGATCATATCAGTTTTTGAGAACTTATAAAAAATGGGTTTTTAATGACAGAAAAATTAGATCTATTTTTTAATGTATTTTTTTAAAAAAAAAAGAAGGATGAAAAAGTTTTTTTTTTTTATTTTTATAAAGAGAGTTTCACTCTTAATATGAATTTATGCAATCATGAATTAAAACAAACACAAAAATAGTGGTACATGATCTCTTTCTTTATTTCAACAATTTGCATGTATTAAAAAAAATCAGATTTGTGTCTTAAGAAAGATACAAATCAATTTTCATTTGAGAATAGTTCAGATCTACATCTAGAAAAGATGCAATCTATTTTTATATTGAGAAAAATTCAGATCTACATCTAGAAAATATGTAGATCTTTTTTATTTTAATTAAAAGAATTATTTACAATGCAAATTATTGACATTCAAGAAAGAGATTATAACAATCATATAAAAAAAAATAACAACAATAAACAATTCATATTATGACTATTTAAAAAAGAAAGAGATATAACATGCATCATCACATCATAAGAAAAAGGGTTAAAAGATAACCTCTTGCATGAGCACTCTTTGTTCTTGAGAGGATGTTTTAAGGTTCAAACAAATTTGTTCAATTCTCTTTGAAACCTAAAAACTCTAAGTTAGGCAGTAGCACTCAAAGAATGGATCCGAAAACATGGGTGATTTAAGAGCTAGAAACGTATACCTCTCAGAGCGTAGCAAAAAGGTGCTGAATTATAAGGTTCAGCCTCTATTTATAAAGGTCAGGAATCCCTAAAGAATAGGTATGGATGATTAGGGTTTGAATCTGGACGCATCCTTTTGCAAAAAGGTCAAAAAGGGAATGCTTTATCTTCACCTGAAGGCTGTTGGGCCAAAACCCCACCCATGAAAATTAGGCACTTTCAAAGTGTCGTTTGACACTCCAAAAGTGCTGAATTGGCTATTGGAGTCCAAACACGCTTTTGTGTTTGGATGCCAATTGGACTTTCTTTTTAGAGTTTTTTTGGCTAGTCCTCTTATTTAGACACGTTTTCATCATCCGTTTATGATTTTTGTTCTCTTTTTTGGATAATTCAAGCTTTTTAAGAATCATTATCTTGAACAATTATCTTGACCCATTATCTTGTGGATAAATCCCTTAAAATAAATCCTGATAAAGTTCAGATTATTTACAATTGTTATCCAACCATCCATTTTATTCCTATGCATGCATCTCTATCTTAAACACTAATTATCAAGCAATCACAAAATTATTTAATTAATTTTAATTGTTTGACCAATCAAAATTAATTTAAACTAATCGTGTGTGGTTGACTCCTCCTAGACACATTGCATATGGACCATGTAAACTTACTTATATGATATCTTTCAATCCGATGGTCCAATTTAGAAACCGGAAACACCGTTGCGACCATTAGAATCTCAAGATCATTATGATGATATGTAATGAATGACATGATGCATGTAATGCAAAGAGAAATTAATGCATGTGATGCAATTATGATGATTTTCTTTTGGTATATGGATGGTCATTCAGGTCATTCGATTCACTCTCTTTGATTAAATCATGGGTGCAAAATTGAATCTCTATAATTGTAGTTCTTGATCTTCCTTTTTCTGGTGAAACTGAGGGTTAGTTGAGATACTTGTGCAGCCTGAGTCTTGTTAGCTGGACCTAAAGAGTCAAGTGGGGTATCAGTAGATGGCAGAGGTGGACCCATTGTGTCGGTTTACTTGGCATTCCCTTAGTAGGTATCTGGGGGTGCGCGGGATACTTTTCAAGCATGGCCATGTGGCAGTTCAAGGCTCTTCAGCATATCCCTCAACTTAGTGATCTTTTGGTTGTCACTTACGAGTATGGGCTCATGGATATTGATATAGCAGTGATAGGGTGTGCCTCAGGTTTTAAAGAGGTGCGCAAGTCGAGCATTGACTTCCCTTTTTATTTGAGGGATGACCGGGAGTGGTTTTCTGTTGAGTTTAGAGTGTGGCAAGACACTAGGGATCCCAGATTTGTGTTTGACTTGTCATTAGCAGTCTCAGCCGAGTTGCCATTTCCGGCTAATGTTTTGAGAGACTATACTTTGGAGTTTGAGATCAGGGTTGAGAGGGCCCTTATGGATCTGAGGGAATGCCTGAGGGAGGTTGTTGGGGATAAAGATTGCTGCAGAGAACTGGTTGATACCCTTCTAGAGGATATTGAAGAGATGAGTAGTGCGCAGGAGAATGAGCTCGCTATTCTTAGGGCAGAGCTTGATCGAAGGGGGTTGGCCCTTCTTGACACAGAGGCAGAGTGTGTTCAGCTGAGATCCTGGGTTGTGGGTTTGTAGGATGAGCTTGCAGATCTTACTCAGAGGTTTACTACTTCAGACCATACTTAGGTTGAGGAGAGGGCTGCACTAGATGCCGACAGGGTGGCATTGAAGGCTAACAGGGTTAAGGCTAGTAGCAAGGCTGATGGTTTAACATTGGAGCTAGTACAAGCGAAGGCCTATATTCATTCCACTTTAAGCATCGAGTTATGAGAGACCATGCCCCCAGCCCGTTTTATTATGGGATGTTGGGCCAAACCCACGTGAATGGGTAGAGTCGTGTTATTGCCTCTCAAAATGGAAATTCGACTAGTTATATTTTCCCCTTTAGATTAAGGGTTTTACAATGGAGTCACCACTTATTTAATTATTGGAAAAATAAGAAAACCAAAATTGGAAAGTTCCTCATTTTATTAATTTTCACTTGAATTTACATTGATCATAGGAAAATTACATGGCTTTGGTCCTAGATACAATCTAAGATAAAGTATATGGCTTTATTTCCTAGTTACAATCTAACAATTGAAAATTACATGGATAAGCATTTGATCTACTAACCCTTGATCTAAGTTCAAAGGCTATGTTACAAGGTGGGAAGGTGTTAGGCACCCACCTGGCTCGGTGAAAACGGTCTTCTAGACTATGATGGCCAACATTCATATCACATCATCCAATATGTTAATCAATTTACATGGTGAATTTAATGTGTGTGCATGTGATAAACTCTAATTCAATTTATTAAGCATTTTATTTGGATTGAAAAAATAAATTTTAGTGAATGTGTGTATGGTAATATCCTAGATTCAAGGATTTGAAAGAATTATGAAAGAAACATGTTTTTTTATATTTTTGATGTGGATTTAAGATTAAAACTAGTGCTTATGCATGAATATGTGATAAACAACAAGAACATATGAAGAACACATAAGAACATTTAAACATATTCAAGAGAATTTAAATAATTACTATCATACTTTAATCTTAAATTCTTATCATGGCAACACAAAAAACAAGTTAGGGAAAGAGATTATACCTTCATGCAAGATCCATCTAATGGATGAGGAGACTCTTGAGGGAGGTCCTATAGGTGGAGGAAAAGAAGAGTTAGGAGAGAAAGAGTGAGTCTCACTCAATACCTTGAGTCTCAAGAAGACCAAGATATGACAAGACTACTCAATTTCCTAGAACTCAAGAGAGGAGAAGAGAGGGGGGTTTTTGTGTCCTCGAATGAAGGATAGGGGGGGTTTATATAGTAGTGGTGGAGGAAATATGAATAGAAGGCCATTAATGAGGGTTGACAAAGGATCATAAACCTAGACCTCATTTTAGCCATAGGGAAAATCTGGAGCATTAAATGTAGAGATTGGTAGGAGTGAGGAGTAAGCTAAAATTTGATTTTCCCATAGCTATTATAACAGCTTGTAGAGCTGACTTCGAAAAATCATATATGACTCAATTTTGATCGAAATTGTCTCATTCTTGTGCTTAAATTGAAGCCCAGATGTCTAGTTTCTGGGAAAATTAACCTCATTCACAGATTCAAAATATTCTGAAAGATATCGATGAAATAATGAGCAGAAGTCATTTGTTAGAAAATGGTTTCAACACAATTAACATTAATAGGTCCCAAATTAGTTTCCAATTAACATTAATAGGCTCCAATCACTCCAATTTCTGACCTAATTAGTTTCAAATTTTCCTCAATTAAAAGATAATTGCACAAATTACTTATTGAATAATTAATATTTAACTATCTAATTAATTAGATGTATGCAACCTTACTATAAAATGTAGTCCTAACCAATCAAATTATGACACATCTTTAATCTCAAATTAATTATAATTATAACCAATTGGAATCAATTGTTCATAATCACATAAGGTTGGACTCAATTTGTGATAGTGCACCTCGGCCATTAGAACTTGATTTGATGATAACTTTCAATCTGATGGTCCGATTAAAGCTTATAATCAGTGATTTGATTGTTACAACATCAAGATCATTTTGGTAAAATGAGATTAAGGATTTAATGACCAAAATCAAGATGCATATTTCCAAGGTGAAATTACCATTTTACCCTCCATGTGAGGTTAAATGCGGGTTGCAAAATGGGGTGTCAACAGGAGTATGGGCAAGAGGGTGATAAGCCTAGTGAGTCGTAGTTGGCCTTCCATTGTCTTTAGACTGAGCTGGTTGAGAGGGTAGAGGCTTTAAGAGTTGCTACTACAGAGGTGGGCACCTTGCAAGCTTTGCTAGAGGGAGATTCCATGATGGAGAGGGAGATTATCCGTCTTCGACTAACATGATAGACTCAGAAGGGTTGCCAGAGACCTGGGCTTTGATGCAGCTAGGTTACTTCGCACTTATGCTCATGACTCGATTCTCCACACTGGTTTTGGGAGATTATGTCAAGCCGTGTTTGATCGCTTGGGCCATGTTTGACTTGTTGGTGTTATTTTCTGCTAATTTTGTTTCTGCACATAAGCTATGTAGTTAGTATTCCACCATGTATGGAAAGTTCCTTAGTAAATTGTTAGGCAATTGCATAAGGCCTTCCTCTTTTTGTTTGAGTTCTTAAAGCATAGTCGAGTCTATTAAGCATGCTTAGAAACTGAGAGAAGGTGGAGAGAGATGTTTATGATGAAATTCAGGATATATTTATGAGATGAGATTTCATGTTTTGGTATCAGAATGCATGAAAGAAACTAAATGGCACAATACAAGCATGTTAATGAATATGCAGGCAAATGCTTTGAAAATAAAAGATCATACAAATAAGTGATAAATGTAAATTTCATGCACATCAATATCTCATTTTTCCAAGGATACATCCTATTCTAGATGGATATCTTCCTTTTCCCATTGGGGTACATTTCCTATTAGCATAAGCCAGGACATCTTGAGCAGACCACCAAGTCATGACAATATTCTAGACAGAGGGCGATCTTGGAAGTGCCTTTATATCTTGTCTTGGACGCTAGATTCATCTAATCTTTTGATCTCGAGTATGAACTTAAGCAGGTAAAACTGATTGATTTTTCTTTTAAGATGTGACCGAACCAAGATGGTTGCCTACGTACCTCCATTAAGAAGGATCAGGTCATCACATAGACCGCCCTTTTCAAGTTTTCAATTTAGCAGGCTCTCTCACATTCTTCTTTTGCTCTCCTTTTGCGTAGATTGCCCTTTCGGGTTTTCAATCTACCTTTCAAATTTTCTCACGCTCTCTTTCTTTTGGCTCTCCTTTTGCGTAGACCGCCTTTTCTGGTTGTCGATCTACCTTTTTACATTTTTTTTTTATTCTTTTTTTTTTTTCGTTAACATAAAAATATAGAAATGAGGTGCACTGAGAGGCTCCTTCATGCAAAGTACCATATGGCAGTGTCAAAATTGGTGGGCATATTAAAGTCATACCTGTCCATGTTGGCTAGAATCAAGGCTCCTCTGGAAAAGGCCTTCTTTACCACATATGGGCCCTCGTAAGTTGGGGCAAACTTTCCTCTGTGATCAGGAATGGCCTGGTTGCTCTTCTTCAAGACTAGACTGCCTTCTTTAAAGATCTCGGGTCTAACTTTCTTGTTGAATGCCCGTTCAATGTGGCGTTGGTACAATTTTCCATGGCACATTGCAGTCATGCACTTTTCATCTATCATGTTCAGCTGTTCATATTGAGAATGGGCCCATTCAGCTTCTGATAGCTTTGTCTGAGATAGAATCCTAAGATACGGGATCTACCTTTGTGTGGAGGACGGCTTCAATGCCATATACTAAAGAATACGAGGTCACACACATGGAAGTACGCACATAAGTACGATATGCGCACAAGGCAAATGGCAAGTACTTGCCAATCTTTGTATGTGTCTATCATCTTCACCAAGATTTTCGTTATGTTCTTATTAGCAGCTTCCACTGCACCATTCATCTAAGGGCGATAGGGAACCAAATTTATGTGCTCGATCTTGAACTGTTGGCAAAGTTTCTGGATCATTTGCCCATTTAGGTTCGCCCCATTATCTATAACGAGCTCTCGTGACACACCGTAGTAGCAAATAGTGTTATGCTTCGGGAACCGGGCTACCACTGCTTGAGTGACACTTTTGTACAAAGCAGCTTCCACCCACTTTGTGAAATTTTTTATGGCCACTAAGATGTACTGGTGACCGTTTGAAGCTTTCGGAATCACAGGTCCGATGACATTCATACCCCAAGCCGAAAAGGGCCATGGTACTGCTAAAGAATGCAAAGGTTAAGGAGGAGTGTTCTTCCTGTCTTGATATGCTTGGCAACGGTGGCATGTCCGCACATGTTTAATGCAATCACTTTCCATGGTGAGCTAGTAATAACCAGCTCTCATAATTTTACGGGTCAACAGAGGTCTACTGGCATGAGCTCCGAGTAAGCATTCATGTATCTCTTCTATAAGATAATTAGCCTCGAGGGCATCTACGCATTGAAGTAGGGTAGAATTGTGGTTCCTTTTGTACAAGATTTCTCCATTCAAGAAAAATTAGCAGGCCATGCGCCGGATAAACTTCTTTTCACTGTCCATTGCACTGGACGGGTATTCACTGTTCTTGATATAAGCCTTGATATCATGGTACCATGGCTTTCCGTCGGCTTCGACTTCGACATTCATGCACTCTTCGATGTTCATGCAATGGGCTGGCGCACCCCAGACTTCTATGCGTAATTGCTGCATATCATCTCCATTTGATAACTTGACCATGCTAGCCAAGGTAGCCAAGGTGTCTACAAACTAGTTGTACGCTCAAGGCAAATAGGAAAATGTGATGTTTCGGAACTTCGGAATCAAGCGGTTGACACATTTCTAATACGGGATCAACTTGGTGTCTCGGGCTTGCAATTTTCCTTCAATTTGGGAGATGATTAACAGGGAATCTCCAAAGACGCTCAAATCATAGGCGCCAAACTCTAAGGCCACTTGCAGGCTGACTATGCATGCTTCATATTCAATGACGTTGTTGGTGTAATCAAAATTCAGCTTGATTGAAACGGGCATTTACTGGCCCTTGGGGGAAACTAAGACCACTCCCACTCCATTTTTGGTAGAATTGGCGTCTCTATCAAATAAAACTTCCAATGCCACAGGTCCTCATTGTCTAGTTCTGGCTCTAGTGCCATGACATCCTTATTAGGAAAAAGGGATTCTAAAAGTTTAGGATCATTCAGCGGCTAGTCCGCTAGGTAGTCGACTATGGCCTGGCCCTAGATGGCCTTTCTCGTCACAAACACAATGTCGAATTTAGAGAGCAACATTTACCAATAGGAGATCTTCCTTGTAAGAGCTGGCTTTTCAAAGGTGTACTTGATGGGATCTATACGAAAAATGAGCCGTGTGGTGTAGTAGAGCATGTAATGCCGCAATTTGTGCGAGGCCCACAATAAGGCGCAACACGTCTTCTCAATGGCGATGTAATTGATCTCACAACTAGTGAACCTCTTGCTTAAGTAGTGAATCACCTTTTCTTACTAATCAAGCTCAGTTACCTAGCCTAACATGCAACCCATGAAGGTTACTTGTACCGCTAGGTAGAAGATCAACGGATATCCCGGTGTCGGGGGAACCAGAATAGGAGGGTTCAACAAATACTGCTTAATCTTGTCAAAGGCCACTTGGCACTCATCTGTCCATTCTATCTTTGTGTCCTTCTTCAAGAGCTTGAATAGTGGATCACATATGAAGGTTAACTGCGCTATGAAGCGAGCTATGTAATTGACCTTTCCTATGAAGCTGCGAATCTGTTTCTCAGTTTGCGGTGTCAGCATGTCCCAAATAGCTTGGACTTTTGCTGGTTCCACTTCAATTCCTCTTTAGGTAACTATAAAGCCAAGAAAGCTCCCTAAACTAGCTCCGAAGACACACTTGTTAGGGTTTAGTCTTAACCTGTACTTGATAAGGCACTTGAATAGCTTTCTCAAATCCAACAAATGATCCCTAGAAGTGTGGGATTTGGCAATCATATCATCTATGTAGACTTCAATCTCTTTATGCATCATATTATAAAACAAAGTTACCACGGTTCACTAGTAAGTAGCACAAGCGTTCTTTCAGCCAAATGGCATGACATCATATGCATAGGTTCCCCCAATGAATAGTGAATATTGTCTTGGCTTTGTCTTCTTCGGCCATTTTGATTTAATAATAGCCTGATAATCCATCCATGAAGGAGTAGAATATGTCGGTAGTGGTATTATCAATCAGTGTATTGATATGCGGCAATGGGAAGTTAACATTGGGGCTAGCCCGGTTCAAATCTCTGTAACCAACACACATGCGTACTTTCCCATATTTCTTATGTACATAAAAAATGTTGGCGACCCAATCTGAAAAGGCTATCGCGGTAAGGAAACCGACTTTCAACAACTTTTCTACTTCCTCATTGATCTTTAAAATGATCTCAGATTTCATCCTTCGAAGGGATTACTGCACTGGAGGGCATTTTGGCTTAACTAGAATTTTCTGCACGACAATCTCAGTCTCCAACCTTGGTATATCTTGATAGGACCAAACAAATATCTCTTTGAACTCTTTGAGTAGCGCTATAAGCGCATGTTTCGAGTCTTTAGGAAAGTTCACCCCAATCTTAACGAGCTTTTAATTCTTGCCTTCAACAGCAAGGTTAATCACCTCTATCTCTTCTATGTTGGGCTTAGACCCTTCGCCCTCTTTGTTTAAAGCTTCAAAAATATCACGATGTAAATTTGAAATCTCCTCTAATCCTTCAATATCATGATCCAACTCTATTGTCTTATTCATGTCATCAATATCCTTATTATGGCAACACGACGATGTACCTGCTTGGGAATCAGAATAAATCCTATAGAACGGAACACATATAGAGAAACATAAAATAATTTGGACACACATATTCATAGGAAAGCAAATAAAGAGATAAATGCTAGGATTTCCTGAATAATACACTGGATAGTTTCATTAATGGGTTATAGATAAGGGGATAACAAATTTTATGCCTGATAATGATAAAAGGGGAAATTTTTTTTTTTTTTTGGAAAATAAACTGGGAAATGCAAACAAGGAATGCAGAAAATAGGAAATAAACATGCAAAACAAACTAGATATGTTATTCCAACTCTTTTAGGTAATTGGAGGACCCAACCACACGATGATGGAATACTCCTTACTCAGTTGGTGCAACCACAAAGCAGAGCTCAATGGTCCAATGGCCTACTGTCTCGCCTGGCACACAAGGCCAAATAGTAGAAGTCAAATCATCCGCGGGGGATATGATGGCACTTACTAAGAATTCTTCAGGACACTAGCAGATGAGACAAGCTAGATCTGATTCCTCCTCACATGATTCTTGTGCCATTTTTGATCTGATGACCTTAGCCGAAGCTGAAAAAGTGACCCTGATGTGGGGAATAGACATCCCTTGGCCAATGCACTTCCTTTTCTTTCCTCTGGAAGCTTGGAAAAGTTCTTCATTGGAGGGGTCGTAGCCTAGATCAAATCCTCCTTTGTTGTTCGGGAGTTAAATCAGAAAAGCATTCCCATGTCCTACGACACCGAGACCTTGTCCTAACTGATAGCCAAATTTGAGCATCTCATTGGCAGCCACTAAAGTAGGGGAGGGCCTTGCTGACTCAAGTTATAAAGCTCTGGAAATCATGGAGACTAGCTAAAAACCATGGAAAGTTGCCTTCAAAAAGGCATTAGCACCAATGTAGGGGATAGAAGTTTCCTTGAAGATGGTTAGGGGCTCTTCAGCCATAATAATGATCATCTGATCCTCAGAGGGGAACTTGAGCCTTCGGTGAAGGGTAGAAGCAACTGCGCCCTTAGTGTGTAGCCAAAGCCTCTCTAGGAGCATATTATATGGGGAATCCACCTTGATGACTTGGAAGTTGACCATGAAAGATTTGAGGCCAATTCCAATTGCTAATTCAATCTCACCTTGCACTTCTCGAAAAGTGTCATCAAACGCTTTGATGATCATGGTGGTAGGGTGAATAAGAGAAGTATCCACATTCAGGGGCTCTATTGTAGACACTGGGCACACATTTAGTGTTGATCCATTGTCAATTAATACTCTAAAGATGATCATGTCTTCACACTTTACCATTATGTGCATAGGCAAAGTATGCTCTCTACACTCTGGTGGTAGTTCATCATCTGTAAAGGAAACCTGGTTGGTGGCCAACACCATTGAGACCATACCTTCAAAGGAAGATTTTGTGACACCTGTAGGAACACATGTTTCTTTCAAGACTTTCAAGAAAGCCTCACATTGGACATCGGAGGATAGCAATAGAGCTAAGATAGAAATCTGAGCTGGCAACTTGTTTAGCTGCTGAATCACACTGAATTTGAGCTTCTGATAATTTTCAAGAATTCCTTGGCTTCTTCAGTTGTAACCCTATTCTTGACAGGCTCGGCTGTACTCTTGCCAATCTCTTTCCTTCTCTTTTCTAGCTCATCGGAAGTATAGCAACGACCACTCCTAGTAAGCCCAGATAGACTTGAAGAAATATTGGAGCAAACCTCCTCTTTTTCGGTTCGAGTGAAGATCAGGTACACATCGTATTTTTAGGGGACAAGATGGTTATCCTCATAAGGGAATGGCTTTGGCATGCGAATGATAATGCCCTCCTAAGTTTGCAAATTAGGTGCTATAGAGAACCTCTTCGGATTAATGACTCTTGGACTTGGCAAAATGGCTTCAAGGGCCTTTAAGCCAGATACCCCAAAGAATCTTGAGGCAGGCTTTGGCAGAATAGGAGGATTGAAACCTTGGATAGTGGGAACAATAGTCATTCCCTCTTAACTTGACAATGAAGCTGGCCCTACGACTGCAGCCAATGTAAGAACTACAGGAATGAATTCCTCGATGGCTAGCAAAGCTTGCCCTTATCTAGAATTTAATGACCCTGAATCCCCAGGTGATTCTATGATCTCCTTAATGACTACTGAAGAAGGAAATGCGGAAGTAACTTTGCCTAGGCATTTCTATAGATATTTGTCCCAATCTTTCCTTAACCCAACTAATATAGCACTATAGCTAGTTCCTAGTTGGGCAACTAGAGGACATAGGCTGGCTGCCATGCAATTGCCTGTTCGCATAATTTCTCTTTCAATCTAGATGATACCACAGTTGGCTAGACTTTGGACTTATGCACGGAGCACTTTATAGTCAAACAACGAATGCCTGTCTCTATTGTCACAAGATGAGCAGATTCCCCAATCGAATCCTAAGGTCTCTATACCTTTAAGATCAAAATGGCTCTCTTAGACCAAGGCTTGGAACAGGGCCTTCCAAGGGAATGATGGTGAGGAGAAATCCAGAACCCTTTCTTCCACTGTGATGATAGCATTCACATTCCCTTCCTGATGGGGAGGCAAAAGGTTGGTGATGATGTTCGGAGCAGCTACATTTATCGAACTGTATCAACTTGTTGTCAATGAGATCCTAGATATGGTCTCTCAATTGGTAGCATTCTTCCAAAGTATGCCCCTCGACTGAAAAATGGTGTTCACACTTCTTAGACTGATCAAAGCCGAGTGGTGGAGGGCCATCTATGGGCCTAGCAAACATCGGGGTCACTAACTTCCTCTCTAACAGGTAAGCGTAAAGATCTGCCATGGGCATTGGTAACGGAGTGTACTTCCAATTTTCCCTCCTCAAGAGATAAGACGAGTTTGGCCTCCCTCTCTAATTAAAGGCCCGGTTAGGTGCTTGAGTAGACTGAGCCTATTGCTGATAAGGTCTAGTAACTGGGGTTGCATAAGCAGAAGTAATACCCTTGGGCCTTTCTGATGCATTATCGACCATGTGTACATTGGCTTCCTTAGTCTTGCAGCCAGTCATTTTCTTGACTTGTTGTTCAACCATGAAACTCAAGGATTTGGGATCCACAATCTTCTTGCTCCTAATACCTTCGTCAATGCGCTCCCCAATAGGGATAAGGCTAGCAAAATGAGTGACTTGGGTGCTGATAATCTTTTCATAGTAAGGAGGCTTAAAATTGTTAATGAACTATTCAATCCTCTCATTTTCCATCATGGGGGACTACACTTGTACGGCTAGCTCACACCACCTCTAGGCATATTCTCGAAAAGATTCCTCACTTATCTTCTTTTTTCTCATAAGGACCATACGGTTGAGAGCTATCTCAGTGTTGAACTGGTTGTTGAAAAAACATGGTTTGTATCTCATACAAAACATACGCAGCGAAAAATTAACGGATCTACTTCATTCTCAATTGATAACATACAGCATGTAAATTTCAGAATTTAAGAATAAGAGAGTGTACCTTAAAGTGGTGAATTTCAAAATAGAGATTAGAAGAACTTGAAAACACTTTTAATCTTCACTCCAATTCCACTAACGTCCAAGAAGTGTGGTCTCTCAATCAATTTCCAATGGAGTATTAAAGAGAATGGCTTTCTCTCACACATACACACCATTTCACAATAGTGTCTCTCTTACACAATTTTGTATGTTTCTCCCTTTGTATCTAACTGATTATCTAATTGGGTTGGTCTTTTGAGTCTTTCTAATTTGGCTTAAGGATGTGGTTTGGAGTGGGACCAAAGGGACCAATAAGACACTAGCTCTAATGGGCCTTGGCCTTTTCTGTCAACTCTTGACAAGTCTAAAGTTACCATTAATTATATATAATACCACTATATAAATATATTTACACTCTAGGTCTTATTTATAAATTATATTCCAAGACTTTATTGTACATGAAACCCCTTCATAAAATATTCGTAGTAATACAAAGTCATGAAAGTAGATTGTCACGTTGAAAATTACTACATCTTAATTCCTTGAGTACCTAGTTTAATCCTTTAAGTTATTCATCATATATTTATGAAATCCAATTCCATAAATATATACTTTAGTTACTCCTTACTAAAGTGGTTAGGCCTAACTCTTTAAATAACCAAACCCATTAAACTTATTTCAAGGGAATATTTATATCTTCATTAAGAGACTATGGATTCTATCTTGAGAATATATGTTCGATCAACACTAAATGTGACTACCCAACATACTAAGGTTTTGATCGTTACTTTAGATCTCACTCCTAATATATTAAAGCAACTTATACTTCATGATCAAGTCCATTATTCTCTCAGGATTAAGAGTTCATGTAAATAGAAGTCGTGAGATTTATTATTCATTTGACAGTCGTTAGGAGAATAACAAATCTCATAGTGGTCCAGTTCAATATGTTTTAACTCTTAAAACATATTAACATACCAATTAGAAATCTTCATTTCCATGATCAAGACAAATCATCTTAGTTGAAATGTTATTATAGTCTTCACAGATGAAATGCCTAATTTCATCACCGACTGTGAGCTAAAATTCTGAGTTTACAAAAAACTTGTGATTTATGTCTTTTGTGACTTTTCACATAAATCACATACTATGCACTCATGGACTATATGATAATGTCTCAATATTTATGTTACCTTTATTTTTAGATAATAATAAAACAAATTTATTAATCACAACATTACTGTCATACATAGCATAATACAATAGGATTTAAAGGCACACATTCTAACACCGGTAGTATTCCAGGAAAGAGTTGGCCACTTCTCTCCAGCTAGAGGTCTTTTCCAATCTCACATACCATGTGGCCATAGGGCTAGTCAAACTATCAGGAAAAATCTGGCAAAGTAGAGGATGATTATCCCCGTAGGGAGCCGCAAGTGCGCGCAAGGGTCTCCACTACCATCATACTTGACAAACTCCGATTCCTTGAACTTAGGAGGCATAATAACCTGAGGGAAGTTGGTCAAACTGTCTAGATCAACACTTCCATGGACGCTGGAGCCTTCCATGATACGAAGCTTTTCAGTTAGTGTTTCCACTTGGCTCTTAACTTGGCCAATCCCAAATGTGGGGTTATTGTCCTTAGAAGGATTGGTTTCTTGGTCATTGCCCTAAGGAAGTACATTATGGCCCTGATCCTGTCCTGATGGGGCTGGCTTTCATTCTCAATTCAGAGACCTCCTTGACTTTGACCAGAGGAGTTATGTCCTCCTCCTACAACCAGTTGTTGCATCATACACATCACTTCTGAAATTTGCTCTTTCAGAAGAGTAATTTCTTGAGCATTTTCCTCGTGGGGCGAAGTACCACTAGTAGACATCTCTCTTGCGTGAGACCTAGTGACGAAGGGATCATGATGTGATGGTAGCTTTGACTGTTTCTTTTTAGCAATCTTTTGATCCTGAGAAAGAATAAGAGGTGAAAGAAACGGGGTGCATTTGACAATGTGGAAACACAACACCAAAATTAAGTTAGTTTATGTCCTTGTCGTTTAACATGCACCTACCATTTTAAAAAAATTTGGCTTTGCACCCTAGATTGGGTATTTATCATGGTGAGTTTCTATGATGATGCAAGATTAATGCAGAAGATTGGCAAGTAACCGAAATTTTCATGACATGTATGGTAATACAGGAAGGACCCTTCTTTTGTTTATATTCTGGTACAAGATTTGCTTTTACAATGCTAGGTTCATCGGCTCCAACAACAGGCCTTTTATAATCGAAGAACATGCAATTGCAAGGAAAAGCTTAACTTTTGACAATGTGGACTTCTTGGGGAAGCTCTTGGACGCTTGGATCTCTTGGCATCTCAGACAATGTGGATCTCTTGGAATTTGGAGCATGCATCTTTTGACAATTTGGACAGCATGGATCTCTTGGTAACTTGGACAGCAGGGATCTTTTGAACTTTAGATTTCTTAGTGGAGCCCTTGGGTTCTTGGCACCTTGTGATCTCTTTGATGATTTAAGCTTCTGAGCAATCTTTTTGGATCTTTTCTAGGAAAGCTCTTGAACTCTTAATAGCTTTTCGGCAACAACTCCTCCCGAACGGAGTTTTGGTTACTTGCCACAAATTTTATCTTTGCACAATTAGGTGACAAAACCATTTAGTGTATGCATGAATTCCACTGTAGGGTTGTAAACCCTTAGGGATAAGGTATGATCTAGCATGTACAAGCAATAAGGTTGCTTTCCCTAGGGGTTTAATCTTGGATGCTGTGCAAGCAGGATAGAAAGAACCTAGAGTAAAGCACAGTTTCTTTAGTGCAAGCAAAAAGGGCGCACCTGTTACAAGACACTTTCCCCTGACCTCTAGTCCTAGAAGGGTATCCTTTCCTAGGCTTGAATGTTCACTCTTTGGGCTTTTCCTAGTCCTCATGGGCTTTGGGCTTGATCTAGTCCTCACGGGTTTAGTATAACTAGGCCAACTGTATGCAAAGGCTTAACTGACAGGTGGTTCCTATCTTAAGGGGGACTCAATCGCCATACCCCTCCCTTCATGGAAGTTGTGGGGTAAGAAGAATCGAGGGGGCCTTTTTAGCTACTCTTGTCCACCTGTGGACCCAGAAGTGCCTACAAAGTCAACCCCAGATCTAACTATGGGTAACACTACCAATGTTTATGTCTAGGCATCTACAAATGGGGTGATGAAATTCCCAAAAATATGTGACTACGCTAGTAGTACGGAGCCCGGGTTCGACTCAAGAAGGGTCTATATGTCATGCAATCCTCGATGAAGGGGAAAGACTTTTTTCAAACACGGCAGATATATATATATATATGAAAGCAGATAAAGGTGTAGCAGAAATTAAATTTTGCTACCCTATGTTTACATGTGAAGGAAAGCTATAAAGCATGTGAGGAAAGCAATAAAGCAAGTGAGGAAAGTGGTAAAGCCCCCATGAAAGACCTCGTAGCCCCATTTTTTGAAAATGGATTTTTGGAAAAAGATTCTTTGCTCTATTAAAAACAGACTACTAGGAGATAGTAAATGCTTATTTCTAAAAGGAAAGCCCTAGAGGCCAATGCCAATTTCTGTGTTTGAAAGCCAATGTCCAAAGATTATGGTTTTATCAAAAGCTCTAAAGGCTAAACTCTCAACAATCCCCAGTGGAGTTGCCAATCTATCGACGCCCTGCCTTGAGACAGATAACCGCTGTTAGGCCTTCGTCAGGCCACCTGCCGTGGCGATGCTCCAATGTGCATGGGGCCTGCTAGAGGCCCCTCTTGATGATGATGATGGTGTGTGCATGGTTCACGCAAAGCTTCGGTGCTCTCTCTCTCTCTCTCTCTCTCTCTCTCTCTCTCTCTCTCTCTCTCTCTCTCAGTGGAAGAGGGTAAGTGTCTACCATTGGTGGTGTGACAGGAATCTTGGCCAAATTTTAAGGGATTACCAAAGGTGAGTAAAGTCGCCACCAAACATTGGGTTTTTCTAAGGTGTGATTGGTCACCTGTTTCTAGTTGATTTTATTATCAATCTTAGGCTAAGAAAAAGAGAATTTTTCTTAATCTGGATGGCAAAATTTCTTAATTCTTGAGCCCGGAAGTTTGGTTACGTGTGGGGAAGGTGTTAGGCACCCCACAACACCTATCTAAGGACAATCCTTTGTTTTGATAAAACCTTAATTTTTGGAGATTGGCAAAAAAAACATAATTTTGGCATTGGCTTTCGAGGCTTTGCGTGCATGGGGGCTTTGAGGTTTGGCTTTTGAATGGATGGTCCCAATCTATGCTTTCCTAAAGCATTCGGGCAAAGTACCATATTTCCACTGCGAAAATTCAGCGACATGTCACCTTACTTTTGAGGTGGAAATTAGGCATCGCTTTGGCTTAGGTGACATGGACTGTGACAATCACACCGAAAGGGGTCGATCAGGTATATATATACATACACCAAGCACAATGCTAGCACACAGAGCAGGAAAATAAATGCCTACATCCCTAGAGAATGGCCCAAAATATAGGTGCAAGAAAGTAAATAGGGATCACCATACTCTAGAGATGAGGACGAATGGTACTAAGGGTGGCAATTCATGTTCGCGTGACGGGTTCGTGTCGTTTCAACTCATAAGTATTCGATTATATAGGTCAACACTAACCTAGTATGTTTAATAAACAGGTCAAGATTCCTCAATCCTAACACAACCTATTTATTAAATGGGTCAGTCATACAGACCTGTTTATCAGATTTTATCAAAACGAAAAAAAAAATATGAAAAAACTAACAGATAAATATTTTTAATATAAAATTTAAAACTAATGAGTAACTATATCACAAATAATCATTCAAAACTAAGGCATATCTCAATATCACAAATGACCAATCACAATGTGTCAAAGAAAATAAATCATAACAACTAATAAGTTTATATACTTAGAGTTTGAAGGGTATATTGGTAAAATGGCATTTAATTAAACGAGTCAGGCGGGTCAAATAGGTTTTATGTGTTCAACACTAACCCAACCCATAACCTGCTAATTTCGTGTCCTGTCATGTCGGGTTCGTGAGTCGTATCTAATTTTGTCACCCTTAAATAGTACACGACATGGTATACCTAATACAACCTATCTAAGTGAGAAAGGTGGGACAAAGGAAGGGGGTTTAAAAGAGTACATAACCAGAAGGGAGAGGCTAGACCCCTAAACCTACTAAACGTGGCCATTTAGAGCATCTCTTTATGCTTGCATCTGCGCCCTTTTTGCTTGCGCTTGGGAGACCATGCCCTAGCTCCATATGTCATCGCTCCATGTGCAAACATGCAAAGGCAAAGACAAGAAACCAGCAGACAAGCAATGGAAAGAAAATATTCAAAGAGCATATGAAAGAGTCATAAAGCAGATAAACATGATAAACATGGCAAGCAACAAAACAAGAAAGCAAGCAAACAAGCAAGGAAGCAAAAAAAAAGGTGGTGTCTGCAAGGGACAATGTAGGTTTGGATTGAATGACATAACTTCACTGTGTTGAAGCATGGATGACACATTAGCAAGCAAGACAATGCATGGACATGTAAGCAAGGGTGTAAAGATGCATAGAAAGCCAACGGCTGGCACAAACAAGCATGGTAACCAAATCATCACACAAAGCAGAAAAGGGGGAAGGTATGCACAAAGCAGCCCGGCATCCAAACATGCATCCCAAATGATTACACCCACACAAAGCTGCAAGGGCATCGGATGTAACCACATAACCACAAACCCGCTAAGGGCATTAAGCGTGGCAAAGCCTAGAACTAGAGAGGCTAACACAAGCATAAAGCATAAAGCATAAAGCATAGAAGCAAGCAAGTATAGACATGCAAATGAGGTGATCCAAACCCTTTGATATGGCCAAGGCATACGGATGAGAACCAAGACCATAGGGTCAAGATTAGATCCAAACCAATAGGCCAAAACACAAGAAAGAGTGACAAAAGCGACAAAAGGGCTACAATAGCATACGGCATGACAAACATAGCCAAGGCCTAGGCACACAAACATGGCATGGAGTGCATAAGCACATGAAAGATGGCATAAAGTATGTAGAGAACATAGATCTAAACATGCAGGCATGTGAAAACATAGATATGGACATATAAGTATAGAAACATGCATGTAAACATGTAGATCTAGCACATAAACATGGAAGAACATGAATCCAAGCATATAGGCATGTGAAGACAAGGATCTAACCATATAGCATGGAAACACACACATAAACACATAGATTCAAACAAGGCATAGCCAAAAACATCATACAAGCATATGAGCATGTAATCCCAACATCAACATAGAACGAAAAGGGCAAAAAAACATGGGAAAACATGGCATAAAGCATAAAACATGTAGATTGAGACAAATAACATATAAACAAGCATGGAAGGACATGGATCTAAGCTAAGAACATGCTAGGAGCAAGATAAAGCAAGAAACATGCTAAGGAAAGCAATAAATCATGCTATTAAGGCAAAAAGAGCAAGATAAAAGCTAGAAAGATTTAGAGGTTTAGGGGTGTGGATAGTAGCTAAAAAGATACATCCACACCCCTACACCCCAAATCGAAAGTGTAGAGGAAAGGAGTAGAAGATTGGGTATAAAAACAATACATTGTGTTTTTGGTGAAGAAGAATAAAAAATCTTTTATGGGATTTTGTGTGTTTTTTGTGTTTGTAAGAGAGAAAATAAGTGCAAATAGTGTCCAGGCAGAGAGCAAAACTCAGAAAATCTCTTGTTTTTTTGGTCTGGGGGGTGCTTGGGGCTATTTATAGCCCCAAGCGTGACAAGGGCTGCCACCTTGAAAGTTCCTATGATTGGGTTTATCTTCAAACCCTTGGAAAAATCTTGGCTTCCTAATTCTAAAAAGGTATGGAACATGAAAATTCCACAGTCGGATCAAAAGTTATGGCTCTTGGAAATTAGTGGTGCATCAATCGGTGTGTAAGCTTGGTTTTCATGATATCTCAGTCGTTCTAACTCTGATTTTGACCCATGAATAGTCGTTGGATTGAGAATTTGATAATCTTCACAATGGCATTGGTTTCAACCCGTTTTGACAGCCGGATCAAAATTAGCGTTTTTAGGCCCATTATGGGTCAACTCCGGGTTAAACTTAGTCAAATTTGCTGCAAGTTTCCGAGAAGCTCGAGTTTGATGTAAGATCATGAAAAATGTTGTTTTGTGAGGATTTTGACCTTGTTTGACCTTCGGTCAACCTAGGGTTTGTTAGGACATATGTAGTTCAAGTCTGTGAACATATGTCGCTATTTTATGTACTTGGCTTATCCTTAGACAAAACGCACTTTACTTGTAATTGGGTAGATTTAGGATGAGTTTAACACTTCAAGAAATAGTGGTTCAAGATTAAGTGTTGAAGCCGTCAAAGTCTGTAAGCAAGGAAGTGCAAGTTTTTAAAACTCGACACATACCTCGACAGATGCATCTATCGAGCTTTAAAGAAGCTGTTTTGCCCGAGCCTCGACAGCTTCTCGACACCTCTCGACACCTCTATCTGTCGAGAATTAAAGAAAACAGATTTCCAAGTCTGTTTCAAGTCTAATCCGTGAGTGTGTCTTTGGGACTTCTTTTCTCCTAACCCTAGACATATAAAAGGATTATTTTAAGGGTCGTCTAGCAGCAGCAGAAGATACAAGTTGCACATTCTTTGAGAACTTGTTGTTCATGCAATTTGTGATCAGAAAGACAAAGTTCGTGCCCTAGTTCATCTCTGATGATTTGAAGAACTTTGCAGCCAACTCTCTCTCTCTCTCTAGTTGGTAATTGAAGTCGCGTACTGGGATCCGCGCATCTGGTTAGTCACGTACTTGGAGCCGTGCATTGAAAGGAGAAACTGTCACTACAGAACAAGTCCAATTGGGTATTGGGGTAAGAGTTCAACTGTAGGTTGGTGAGGTACTGGGATTCCTTACTTGTAACTGCTTGTTGTGATAATAGTGGAGTTTCGGGAGTGATGACCTTAAATCACCCGGTGAGGTTTTTGCCGTAAGGTTTTCCTCATTCGTGAACAAATCACCGTGTTATTTATTTTCCGCTGCATAACTTAGTTTCGGTGATTTGTTTGTGCTGCCACGTGATATTGCATGTTAATTTGATTAATTAATAACTGGGCTAATTAATTAATCTAAGTTATCACAAGGGGTCAACGCATTTGTGGCCTGTCAGGGTTGACTAGGGGCGTTTTGGTCATTTTAGCTGAAAAAGGCACTTTGAGTGCTCCAGTGTCCAAACGGGCTACTCCACGTCCTTCTAGATGCTCTCATGGCCCCATTGAGAGAAAATAATATTATTGGATTTTTCGGGGTCCGGCACAAAAATCAAGGGCGGACAAAATACAGTATCAACAGGTTTGTCAAAAGTTGATAGAAAGACCCAAAACACATTGGAGCTAGTGTCTTATTTGTCCTTTTTGGTTCCATTCCAAGCCACATACTAAATCCCAATTGGAATGGCCCAAAAGGCTAACCCAATTAGATAATCAATTATATATAAGGAGAGAAACATACAAAATTTTATAATGTATGAAATGGTGTGTGTGTGTGTGTGTGTGTGTGTGTGTGTGTGTGTGTGTGTGTGTAAGCCACTCTCTTATTCTCCCTTGAACATATACATGTAAACTGATTGAGAGACCACACTTCTTGGGCATAAGTGGAATTGAAGTGAAGATTAAGAGTGTTCCCAAGTACTTCTAATCTTTGGTTTTGAATTTCACCGCACCAAGGTACAATTTCTTGTTCTTAAATTCTGAAATTTACATAGTACATGTTATCAATTGCGAATGAAGTAAATCCGTTAATTTTCCTCTCCGTGTGTTTTGTATGAGATACGAAACTATATTTTCCATGTTTTTTTCCAATATGCATATCATCCAACTCATATATATATATATATGATTTATTTTGGAACCATGTAAATTTATGAGATTGAGCCAAATATTATTGAGCTCAAAAAATTAAACACTAAAGTTTTTTTAATTGCTTTTTTGGGAGAATAGGGTTATATACGTATACACACCTTTTTAAAATGACATTTTGGCCCTCTTCTTCCCATCTCCCTTGTACGATTGTCTCATCTTTCCTTTCCTCTTTGTTCTCACGATTTTATCCATCAGAGTTATGATCTCAAGCTTAACTTTTTAAACTATTTGATTTTTGATATTACAAATACATTTACAATTGACAATTATAAATTTCATTGAGTATTCATTTATCATATGATACATGAAAAGACTTCCTTAGAGCGGATTTTTTTTTTTATGACACCAAAGTCTAACTTTATATTCATTTATCATATGATACGTGCTATACTATACCCCAAATATATATACATATACGATTAACAATATTGTCGCATTTTGAGAATTATTTTTTTTTTAAAAAAATAATAATATCTAGGATGTTCTTATTTTTGTTGTAATTGTTCAGACTTGGCAAACAAGTTGGGGCAATTAGGTGTGGATAAAAATGAGTTGTCCAAAATAGGTTACAAAACCTATAAACCTTACTTGGGTTTTTTAAGGGTCAAGTCAATCCTTTTTAAAATGAAATTTTTGCCCTCTTTCTCTTCATCTCCTTTGTATGATTGTCTCATCTTTCCTTTCTTCTTTGTTTTCATGATTTTTATCCATTAGAGTTATGGCCCAAATCCTAACTATTTAACATATTTTATTTTATATATTACAAATACATTTATAATTGACAATTATAAATTTCATTGAGTATTCATTTATCATATGATACATGATAAGACTTCCTAAGAGCAGATGCCTATTTTTATGACACCAAAGTCTAACTTTATATTCGTTATCATGTGATACATGCTAACTATAACCCCCCCCCCCCCCAACAAAGAAATATGATTTAGAATATGATCACATTTTGAAGATTATTTTTTTTTTAATCTTTAGGATATTCTATTTTGGTTGTAATTGTTTAGACTTGGCAAATAGGTTGGGGCATTTAGGTTTTGGTAAAAAGTGAGTTGTCCAAAATAGGTTACAAAGCCTATAGTCCTTACTTGGTTTTCCTAAGGGCCAAGTCAATCCTTTTTAAAATGACATTTTGGCCCTCTTTCTCTTCATCTCCTTTGTATGATTGTCTTATCTTTCCTTTCCTCTTTGTTTTCATGATTTTTATCCATTAAAGTTATGGTCCAAAGCCTAGCTTTTTAAAATATTTAATTTTAGATATTACAATTACATTTATAATTATAAAGTATAAATTTCATTAAGTATTCAATTATTATATGATACATGATAAGACTTCCGTACGGATGCTTATTTTTATGACACCAAAGCCAAACTTTATATTCATTTATCATATAATACATGCTATACTATACCAAAAATAATGATTCACAATATGATCAAATTTTGAAAATTATGCTTTTTTTTTTATATATAATCTTTGGGATATTCTAATTTTGGTTGTAATTGTTCAAACTTGGCAAACAGGTTGGGGCAATTAAGTTTGGCTAAAAAATGGGTTGTCCTAAATAGGTTACAAAACTTATAACCCTTACTTGGGGTTTTTAAGGGCCAAGTTAATCCTTTTTAAAATGATATTTTAGCCCTCTTTCTCTTCATTTTCTTTGTATGATTGTCTCATCTTTCATTTCCAATTTGTTTTCACGATTTTTATCAATTAGAGTTATGGCCCAAAGCCTAACTTTTTAGATATTACAGATACATTTATAATTGACAATTTTACATTTCATTGAGTATTCAATTATCATATGATACATGATAAGACTTCCTTAGAACGGATGCCTATTTTATGATACTAAAGCCTAACTTATATTCATTTATCATATGATACATGCTATATTATACCTAACAAAAAAAACATATGATTCACAATATGATCGCATTTTGAAAATTATGTTTTTTCTATATAATATTTAAGATATTCTTATTTTGGTTGTAATTTTTCAGACTTGGAAAACAAGTTGTGGCAATTAGGTTTGGGTGAAAAATGAGTTGCCTTTAATAGGTTAAACAACCTATGACCCTTGATTGGGTTTTTTAAGGGTCAAGTCAATTTGATATGACCCAAAATTTTCATATCTAAATAAACGATAGGAATGAAAATATTTAATTATATTATCTTTGTGTTCCTTTCGAGACCAACTCCCACACATAAAAAAATAAAAAAATAAAACCATCATAAATTAAAGTTAGATAATACATAAATTCTTAAATTTATAGAGTTACAAGGTTCACTAAAATGAAGCATTCCAGCCTCAACATCTTGAAGAAAGAATCTGTGAATAAACATTGAAAAGAAAATAACTTACAAAAACAAATAAAGAAAAGATGAAGAAGTGAAAGTGTGAAATGCATTTCCACCGAGGTAGAAAGGAAGAAAAGAAAAGCCCTAAAAAAATATCATTTTGCAAAAACAAGTCACCCTATATAACCCTCTCGTTTACCTAACCTAACCAGGTAAACCATTTTTCAATGTTTACAGTAGGTTGGATATAGGTTGACACATTTTTCATTAGTCCAAAAATCCTTACGTATAATCATATTTTTTGTTCAAGTTGAGGCAACTTATTGGGAATATGTCCAATTTTGTCAAGTTTAAAATTTATCAAGTTATTTTACTTGAATGGTAGTAAAGTTGTATTAATCTGATAACAGATCGTATACTAATTAGGATATTTGCTTTTTTAAAATAATTTTTATTTTGTTAATTAATTTATTAATCTATTTTTAACATTTAGGAAATAACGGACAAGACCCACTGTTCAGCCTAACCCAAATATTAAATAAGTTAGAAAAATAGATAAAATTAAATTATGTATAACTACAAATATAATACCAAAAGGATTGTTATAATTAATAGGAAAAATAAATTTGTACTTTGTAATACGGGAAAAAAAAAATCCCTCTTTACACTAAACACATGTAAAACAACACATGTGAAGAGGTTAATTACCATTATGATTATGTTGCAAAGAAAAATGTAAGACACTTGTGAGAATTCCCTTTAATAAAAGGGGATTTTTCTTAATAATTTTTTTTTTTTTTTAAAAGAAGAGATTTTTCATTATCAAATTCCCATAGTTGGCAAAGTTGTAAACCCTTTTCAAGAGTTAAAATCCAACCATAGTTTAAATCTAACTAGAGTTAAAGCTTAACCATGGTTAAATTCTAACCAATGAGAAAATAAGGCTAGTAGGTTTTGGTTACCAAAATACAACTTTATAAAAAAGGAGACTATGTAGTCATTTTATTTATTCTATAGTGTGTTGTTTGGGAACCTTGTCTAGGTTTTTTTTGGAGAAGTTTTCACAAAAATTCTATTTGGGTGGATTTTTTTGAAAGATTTAGAAGAGAAAAGAGGAGAAAAAGAGAAAAGGTTAGTAATGGAGACTCCGTCCAGGGTGGCTTTGTGATTCAAATTCTTCAACCAACACAACTCCTATTATTAGGTAATTTTAGTTCCTCTTTGATTCTTGGCTCTCCAGATAATTTATTGATATCTCTATACTGATCACTGATTCTAGAATTTTATTTCTAAGTATTAAAATTATGGCTTTGATCATTGAATTTGATTTGTTTTAACCAAATTTAACGCTTTTAACTCATGTAGATTCCCGTGTAAAACAAAACACTTGAAGAGGTTAATTACAATTATGATTATGTTGCAAAGAAAAATGTAAGACACTTGTGGGAATTCCCTTTTAAAAGGGGGATTTCCCCTAATAAATTAATAAATAAATAAATATATATATATATATATATATATATATATATGCTCACTATCAAATTCCCATAGTTGGAAAAGTTGTAAACCCTTTTTGAAGTTAAAATCTAACCATAGTTTAAATCTAACTAGAGTTAAAGCCTAACCATGGTTAAGTTCTAACCAATGAGAGAATAAGGCTAGTAGGTTTTGGTTACCAAAATACAACTTTATAAAATAAGACTATGTTGTTTAGGAACCTTGTCTAGGTTTTTTTAGGAGAAGTTTTCACAAAAGGTTCTATTTTGGAGGATTTTTTTTGAAAGATTTAGGTGAAACAAGAGGAGAGAAAGAGAAAATGTTACTAATGGAGACTCTATCCATGGTGGCTTTGTGATTCAAATTCTTCAACCAACACAGCTCCTATTATTAGGTAATTTTTAGCTCCTCTTTGATTATGGACTCTCCAGATAATTTATTGATATTTCTATACTGATCACTAATTCCAAGGTTTTGTTTCCAGGTATTAAAATTATGGCTTTGATCGTTGAGTTTGATTTGTTTTAATCGAAGTTAAACTTTAATTCACGTAGTGTGTTGTTTGGGAACCTTGTCTAGGGTTTTGTTTCTAGGTATTAAAATTATGGCTTTGACCGTTGAGTTTGATTTGTTTTAACTGAATTTAACACTTTAATTAATGTAGATTCAGCGATTGATATTGTGTTTCAATTTTGATTATGGTTGTGTATATTTGTGTGATTCATATAAATATGTTTGAAGTAATTTCTATAGAAATGAGTCGTCCTAAATAGGTTACAAAACCTATGACACTTATCTGAGTTTTTTGACAAGGTTTTCAAACCCGGACCGGACCGAAAGATCGGTCCGTGAAAACTAGGAACCAAATGAAAATTTGATTTTTAGGCATAGAGAACCGGGCATATGTGGCGATTCTGTGAACCCCTAAAACAGGGGTTAGATCGCAAGAACCGATGGCAAGAATTGTGCGGTCCAACCCCTTAGCAATTTTTTTTTTTTATAAAAATATCTTAACACAATTTTATTCTACTTAATTAAATTATCCATCTCTTCCAAGGAATAGAAAAAAAAAATTATAATTAAAATCCTTCAAAGATATTCAACTTTACTTCAAAAAATAATCATAAATTTTAATGTTTTCATAGTTATTATTTTATTTTATTAACTTTCTTATTTAATTATTAATTATATGCTTGAAAATCATGAAATTTCCCTCACATATATAGATATATTAGCCAATTTTGCTAGTTTTATAAATTCAATATCTATATTTAGGCTTTTATTAATTATTAAATTAATTATGTCATTGTCACGGTTTGACCCTGGTTCGACCTCAATGAATGGTCCAGCTTTGAAAACCTTGTTTTTTGACAGTTGAGTCAACTTGGTATGACCCATATTTTTTTGTATGCAAAAAAAAAAAAAAAAAAAAAAAAAAAAAAAAAAAAGAAAAGAAAAGAAAGAAAATGAAAAGAAAAGAAAGAAGAAGAAGAAGAAGAAGAAGAAGACAAGAAATTTAATAATATTAGCTATGTCTTCCATTCAAGACAAAAAAATGAACTAAAAAACTCAATTCATAAAAGTTAAATAATAAAAAATTTTAAGTTTATAGAGTCAAAAGATTTGTTAAACTAAAGCCTTTGAGCCTTAACACTATGAACAAAGAATCTTTGAATGTCTTTGTAAAGAAAAGAACATAGAAAAAAAAATGAAATAAATAAAAGAGGAATAAATTAAAGTGTGAAACATGTTTACGTAGAGTTAGGAGGGGGAAAAAATAAAAAATAAAAACCTTGTGAAAAAATGAATTGCCCCATTTGACTTGTTAGACAACTTAACCATGCCATCAATTTTTAGGTTAGGTATGAGTTAACCCATTTTTCACGAGTCCAAAAAATCACTACGTATGATATATTTTTTCCTCTGAGTTCAAGTAACTTATCAGGTTTGAGTTTGTATCCAATTTTATCAGGTCTATAATTATTAAAGTTATTTGACTTTATTATTATTATTTTTGAATCATAAAGTTATTTAACTTGAATGGTGGTAACGTTGTATTAATCTTATGACAGATCATATACCAAATGGGATATATGACGTTTTATCATATTTTATATTATAATTAACGGATTAATCTATCTTTAATGTTTAGGAAAGAAACAGACAAAGCCCACAACTTAGGCTAATCCTAAAAATTAAATGAATCCTCAAATTAAAAAAAAATAAAACAATTTTCTTTTTAGAAACAAGTAAATCATAATGATTTTTGTCTCTAGTTCCAATCATTTGAATGAATGTCTAACTACAAATATATTACCAAAAGGATAGTTATAATTAATAGGCAAAATAGATTTATATATTTTAAGATGGAAAAAAAAGTCTCTTTGCACTTTCATAAAAGTCTCCAAACATGCGCAAAACAACACGTGGAAAGAGGTCAATAATAGTTATTATTATTATTATGTTACTTTTTTTATAAAAAAAATGTATGACACTTGTGAGGAATCCCTTGAAAAATGGGATTTTTCCCTAATAAATTTGTGAAGAAAGAGATTTTCTCACTATCAAATTCTCCCATAGTTTTCCCTCAAAAAAGGAAAAAAAAAATCACCTAAGGTTGTAAACTCATTTCAAGAGTTAAAATCCAACCATAGTTAAAATCTAACTAGAGTTAAAATTTAACCATAGTTAAGTTCCCACCAATGAAAAAACACAGGCTACTAGGTTATGGGTTAATAAATAAAGGAGCCCATTATATCATTTTATTTATTTTGTGGTATGTTGTTTGAGAAGCCTGTCCAGGTTTCTTTTTTATGAGAAGTTTTCACAAAAGGTCCAATTTTTGGGGATTTTTTTAGATTTGGGAGAGAAAAGAGGGGCAAAAAGAGAAAAAAGTTGCTGATTGAGGCTCTGTCCATGGTGGCTCTGTGATTCAAACTCTTCAACCAATACAACTCCTATTATTAGGTAATTTAGTTAAACTCTCTGATTCTGGCCTCTCCTCATAATAATTTTAATTGTTTCTCTATCTCTATGCTGATCACTGATTCTAGGGTTTGATTTTCTGGGTATTAAAACTAGGGTTCTGATCGTCAGAGTTCGATTTATTATTAACCTCAGTTAGCGCTTAACTCACGTAGATCCAATTGTTGATATCGTAGTTTTGATTTCGATTAAGGTTTTATGTTTCTTTGTGTGATTCATATGTATCTGTTTGAAGTAATTGCTAACTTGTTGGTCATTCGTTGTTGAGGTTCTGGAAAAAAAAAAAAGCAAAAACAAAAACAAAAACAAAAAACAGAAGTACAAAGAAGAAAGAACTATGTTTGTGTTGTGGTTTTGCATGGTGAAATGGTAACTAGGAAAAGCTGCTTTTGTTTTTTTTTTTTTGGTTCCATCCTCTCTAAATTTGACCGGTACTTGTTTCTTGTAATCTTTAAATTTTACTAGTTGCTTTTTCTTTCTCTAATTCTATTCAATACGTAAGCTATGCGTGACTGTTTTCATGCTTTTTGTATGGTTGTTTTCTTAACTTCATTTAACTTTTGTGAAATAGGGGTTTAACTCATTCAGCAGATCCTCTTTTGAAGTATGAAAAAGCGCGGAATTTGTAGAGCTGAGTAGCAGGCAGGCTGAATTGCTCTTAACAATTGGCAGCCCTGTTGTGACAAGACGCAAAGAAGGGAGCAAGGGAAATGGAATGCAATAAAGATGAGGCTGCCAGGGCAAAAGAGATTGCTGAGAAGAAGTTTATGGCAAAGGACATTATTGCGGCAAAGAAATTTGCTTTGAAGGCCCAGAATTTGTTTCCTGGGCTTGAGGGTATTTCCCAAATATTAACAACTCTTGATGTGTATGTTTCTGCGGAGAACAAAATTAATGGAGAAGCAGATTGGTATGGTATACTTGGTGTGGATCCACAAGCTGATGATGAGACCGTGAGAAAACAATATAGGAAGCTGGCTCTTATGCTTCATCCTGATAAGAACAAGTCTCTAGGAGCAGATGGGGCGTTTAAGCATATTTCTGAGGCATGGAGTTTGTTATCTGATAAGGGTAAGAGATCATTATATGATCAGAGGAGGAACGCAAAAGCATCCCAGAAGGCTTCTACTCCAAATGCAGGTTCATCAGCACCACCAGGGGCAAATGGTTTTTACAATTTTACCAAAAGTACGACTTCAAATCCGAGGGCTCAAAAGAATACTGGCCGGGCAGGTCACCCTTCGTCTTCTGCTTCATCTCATAAGCCAAAACCCAATACCTTTTGGACCGTGTGCCATCGATGCAAGATGCAATATGAGTATCTCAGAGTTTACCTTAATCATAATCTCCTATGCCCGAATTGCCATGAGCCATTTTATGCCGTAGAAACAGCTCCGCCTCCTACAAATGGTTCTAAAGCGGCCACCCCATGGAATAGTTCCCAGCAGCGGCAGAACTCAAACCATCATGGAGCTAGTAAAAACACAACTAATTCAGGACGGAATAAGGAGCCCAACTTTCAGTGGGGACCATTCTCAAAAACTGCTGGTGCTTCATCTGCCGCTCAAGCTGCAAGCGTTGTTCAGCAGGCATATGAGAAAGTGAAGAGAGAACGTGAGGAGGCACAGGCAGCCATAAAAAGAGAGGAGGCCTTGAGGAAGAAGAATAATGTCTCTAAGAGGACGGGTGGTGCTCAATCTAGTGGGCACTCTAGTGCTGCAAAGAGAAGAAAAAGCATGGATGATGTTGGTGCAGCCAGCTATGGAAAGGATGCAGCAAATCAAACAGGTCTAGGAACTGGAGGATCTGGCGCAGCTAACTTATCTAAATCTAAACCAGCTAATTCTGAAACAGTTAGGGGCAATGGAATCACTAAGCCCAGCAGCTTAGAGGATGTTTGCCTGCAAAAACTCGAGAATCTACTGATGCAGAAGGCTAGGATGGAAATTCACAAGAAACTAAATGAGTGGAAGTCAGTTAGTGTTAATAAAAATGCAGTTGAAGAAGAGGGGGTTGGGAATGAGAAATCAAATGAACAAGGAGGAAAATCTTTGGGAAACAGTGACATGCCTGATCAAAACAAGTTTAGTGAGTCAGTGGATAAGAAGAATGAAGCTTGTGCCACCAAGTCCTCTCCTGGCACTTCTGGTGCCAATACAAATGCAGAAACCTTGGAAACAATGTCTATAAATGTTCCAGATCCTGATTTTCATGACTTTGACAAGGATAGAACTGAAAGGTCCTTCGGAGAAAATCAGGTCTGGGCTGCATATGATAATGATGACGGGATGCCTCGGTATTATGCCATGATTCATACTGTAGTTTCTTTGAATCCTTTCAAGATGCGGATCAGTTGGCTTAACTCAAAAACTAACAGTGAATTGGGACCCTTAAACTGGGTAGGCTCTGGTTTCTCAAAAACTTGTGGGGAATTTAGAATAGGCAAATATGAAATCAATAAATCCCTTAATTCTTTTTCACACAAGGTTAGGTGGACAAAAGGTTCACGGGGGGTTATTTGTATATATCCCAGGGCAGGGGATGTTTGGGCTCTCTATAGGAATTGGTCCCCTGACTGGAACGAGTTAACAGCCGATGAAGTAATTCACAGGTATGACATGGTGGAAGTTCTTGAAGATTATAATGAAGAAAATGGTGTAATTGTTACTCCCCTGGTCAAAGTGGCTGGTTTCAAGACAGTGTTTCACCGGCATTTGGACCCTAAAGAAATTAGGAGGATTCCAAGAGAAGAGATGTTTCGATTCTCTCATCATGTCCCATCGCACTTGCTAACAGGTCAAGAAGGTTCAAATGCTCCAAAGGGCTGCCGGGAGCTGGACCCAGCTGCTACTCCACTAGATCTGCTTCAGGTAATAATTGATGTTAAGGAAGATGATATTCTGGAGAACGAGGTTATATTTAAGGAAGACAATGTAGTGGATAACGCCAAAAAAGCCATTGATGAAGAGATGATAGAGAATCCCATGAAAGTTCAGGAAGAAGAGGAGGGGAATTCTAAAGATATTCGGGAACAAGAAATTGTGCAGGAAACAAAAGAAATGAAGAGAGACGAAAGAGTGGAGCGTGACGAAGAAAACTAGTAGTTAGTCAAGTTTTGGGTGATTTCTTTTGATGTGGATATAATTTATAAAATAGGACTCAAACTGATTCGTCATTTTGAGCATTTTTGTCTAAATAAGATACTAGAAGGTCTCCAGTTTGTGGCTGGGGGACTCCACCAAAGAGCAGCTTGACCCTAAAACATATATGTTGCAAATCTCACTTTCTGTTCATTGGTGCACTCAAGGAAATATCTTCTCCATTTTTAAAACCCAAGCCTCATCCTTCATCGATTTGACAGGCAGAAAGAGTGCTTTGCCAAATTTATGCCTGAGGGAGGGGCTTGAGTTTAAGGGACTGCATAATTTTACTTGAATATATGTGGGAAAGACCTGATGATTGTGCAACTTGAAGGTAATTTAGAAGGTGAACTAACATGGTACTCGAGAGTTTAAGCAGCTCGAAGTTGGAAGCTCCTTCTAGTGTATTTTATGCCAATGGAACTTCTTTCAATGATTTGGAAGCTAAATACATCTCCTACAAGGCCTAATTTACTCCTCAAAGAACATCTCCTTATCAGCTAAAGCTCGACAAATATACGAGCCTGCCCATGAGCTGTGACTTATTCTCTTTTCTTCTACAATCCTGTTGAATTTTCTTGTTTTTTTATCTGATTGTTAATTTGCTTGTTCTTTCATATTTCTCTGTAGAGTGGTACTGTTAGTTCTGTTCAGAGATCAAATTATAGCATACATTTTTAGTCAAATTTTCTTCATGCTTGAATATTTCCGTTACTGTATGAGATTTTAGATTTTAATCCTGTAGTTCTGGATTATGTACTTTCTGTTTCTGTGACAATGGTATGTTACAATACCTAATCATTGTTTTCTCTTTCTCAAACAATCAGTTGCAGACTGCTCTCCAGTCTTACCCTTTTATACCCCTCTTCATCAATGCTGCCTTTGTCCACTTCTGCTTGCTTGTTCAGTGCTGTATCACCTGTCAGATTTTGGACTTTTTTAGTTTTTTAGAGAACGACTTGGCAATCTAGCTAATGAAGGTACTTATCGACTTTTGCGTGGCATATTGTCAACAGAGCTGACTGTGGCATAAAGGAGGGCACATGTTCCTTGTAATTATTTGTGGCAACTCGCTGACTTCGGATCATCGTGTAATAGATCGATTCAAGAAGTCTATTGGTATTTTTTTTTTCTTTTAGTTCTTTTGACATATCATATAGTTTTAGACAGTAGATGGAACTAAAATGGAATTAATTGTCAAGTTAAAAATTTGGTGAGATGCTCCGAATTAAAGACCTTTGATTAAGTGTTTCTTAAAAAAAAAAAAAAAAAAGACCTTTGATTAAGTAAGATTAAAATAAAGCAAATGGACTATATATTTAGTAAAAGTAGAAACAAAGATGAAGATTCTATAAGTCTTGATGGCCAATAGATGCTAAATAGCGAGAACCTTTGATATCTTGGATCATTAATTTGTAAAAAATGAGAGATTAAAAAGAATGTAAATCATATTATAGTAGTGGGGTGGATAAAATGGAGAAACACATCAAGGTATTGTGTGACCATAGAAGATCTATTAAGTTGAAGGGAAAATTTTTATAAAATTGTTACAAAAGCAACTATCCTCCTTAAATGAGCATTTAAGATGCAAACATATTCATAAAATGAGTATAGCTGAAATGAAAATGTTAAGAAAATAGGATTCTAAACAAAAAAATTTGTTCAAAGATTAGGGTGACCCCTATTGAGAAAAGATGAGAGTCTCTTGGGATGATTTAGGCATATGAGAAAGAGGAAAATAATTAATGCACCAATAAGAAAGACTGAGTTGATTCAAATTGAGGGAGAAAATATGTCGTGGAAGCCAAAATTAATATTAGTAAAAATTGAAAATTTAATTAAGGAAATAATAAAGAATATGAATTCGGAAAGAATAGAATGACATAAAAAATACATGCAATCAACCTTGACTTAACTTCTAAGAATTTATACCTGACCTCAAAATTTTGAGATTAAGGATTGGTTAGTCATGTTATGATTGTTGTGCATGACCCACGCTTAATTTAAACTCTATATTTCTCTTTTGGTTCATGTACATGACTTACAATATTTTGCAACATAAAAAGTAGGATGAGACAGTTCACCGAACATATTATATAGTATAATAATACCTTCCTAGAAATATGATGGGAACACATCTTTACATGAAAGGTAGTTACGTATAACCTATACGCTAGATACCTTAAGGTATGGGTTTCTTTGGACTGTATTTAGATGCTAGAGTCATATTTTACACACTATACCTCCTAAAATAGGCAAAACGTACATATCTAACGAAGAAAGTTTCATATTGCTTGTGTGTGCACGCATAGGCTTGCGTGAGGAAAAGAAAGGGAGGATGAGCTTCCAAGGGAATGTACAATTTGCTTGTTAGATGTCTATGATTTGTTGGAATTTTCTAAACGTGAATGTATTTTTAGTCCCTACATTTTGACTTTTTTTTTATTTTAGTCCCTACATTTTATTTTTACCATTTTTAGTCCCTAAACCAATTAAAGCGTGTTATTTTAATCCTTTCCATCAATCGACCAACGGAAATAGCTAAGGTAGTTGTTAGAGGAATTAAAATATTATAAAAAAATGTCACATCACCCATGACACATCAGCATATAAATTTAAAAAATTAATTTATTAATTTTAACTAAATAATAAAAATAAAAACAGAATTAAAAACTAAAATTCACAGATTTAAAACAGAATTTAAAAAATCATCTCAAACTCAAACTCTATTCTCTCATCTCAACCAACCCAAACAAAAATTTATCATTAGATCATTTTAGTTTTAAGTGTATTTACTTTTCTTTAAGTGAGTTAGTCAAAAGCATCAAACGAATTTTTTTTTATTATCAGACATTTTTAAACCATGATCTAATTTTAGAGAGAACTCTACCAAAAAAAAAAAGAGTTTAGAGAGAGAGAGGGAGAGAATGAGATGAGGCCGGCGGTTTGGAGCTGATCTAGAGGAAGGGGGCCGGCGGTGCTTTAGAGAGAATGGAATTCGATCTCAGCCTTCATCTCGACCACTGTTTCAGCCATAATGGAGCTTGCTGATCTCGACCTTCGTCCCGGTCTAAGCCACAAGGGAGCTCGCCGATCTTGGCCTCCGTCCCGGTCTCGGCCTCCGTCTTGGCCACAATGGAGCTCACCGTTCTCGGCCACCGACTCAGCCACAATGGAGCTCACCGATCTTGGCCATTGTCTTGGCGTGGGTTTGTTGACTGATCGGTGGGTTTGGTGACTTTTTCGATGGCAATAGTGGTCATGTTCTGGAATTTTTGTGGGTTTTTGAGTTGAAGTTCATGTTATGAAGAAATGTTTTTGATCGGCCAGGTGGTGGTGGCTTGATTGTGTTGGTCATTGGTGGTGGGATCTGGGTTTGATTGTGTTGGTTTGGGTTTGATTGTGTTTATCTGGATTTGTTGTGATTGGTTTCTTGATCTGGGTTTAATCTGGGTTGGTTTGCTAACTGGGTTTATGGGTTTGATTTGCTGAGAATTCGGTGTTGATTGTGTTAGAATTTGATGAAGAACATGAAGAATTTGATAATCTTGATTTGTGGTAGATCTAATGGTGCTAGGTTTAATGATCTCTAAGGTGTTGAATTTGGGTTTTTTCTTCTTGTTTTCATTTATGTCCTAGTGATCTTGGTTGGAGTTCTTGGGTTGCTGGGTTTGTGTTCTTGTGATGGGTTTGAGTTTTTGGTTGCTAGGTTTGATTTGGGAAGAATATGAAGAACAAGTTGTAAAATGAAGAACAATCTAAAGAACAATCTTAATTAATGTGAATTTTAGTTTTTAATTTAGTTTTTATTTTTATTATTTAGTTAAAATTAATAAATTAATTTTTTAAATTTATGTGCTGATGTGTCATAGGTGATGTGGCATTTTTTATAATATTTTAATTTCTTCAGCAGCAACCTCAGCTATTTTCATCGGTTGACTGACGAAAAAGACGAAAATAACACGCGTTAATTGGTTTAAGGACTAAAAGTGATAAAAATAAAATATAAAGACTAAAATAAAAAAATATTAAAATATAAAAACTAAAAGTACATTTACGCTAATTTTCTATGCTTCGTTGACATTATTCTAGATCTAGTACAACGTCAAAGATGGACTACTGCATTTTTTTAAGAGTTTTTTTGCTTTCCCATTAGCTGAAGCCACTTGGATTAATGCGTTGTACTATGGTAGATTCTCCTCGATGACTTCTTCAAATTGAAATATTCTAAGTCAATGGGTTTGGTCCAAACATGATAAATAGAAGACCAAACCTATGGTGGAGGTTGTTTCAGAGGCCTTGGTTTGACTTTGAGTAATTAGATTATGAAGAAGGAAGACCACAATTGCGTTCTGATGGCTATGTCCATTTCAAAGTAATAGGTTGAGACTTTAAACCTGCAGCAAGCCAACCCAACATTCAAATTGTTTATCTCTATTTTGGGTCATGTTCAAATTAGACCTTAAATAACTATTTATTGATATTATACTATTTAAATTCAAAATTAATAATTAAACGACTTAATAAATGAAATAACAATTGGCCATGCACATCTTGTTGGTTAGGAATATAAATTTTGTATATAAATATAAAAACTAATTCAAGTATCAAATATATTAAAAAATTAAATGACACATCACGATTTGACTTCGGTTGAATCTTAGTCCAACCTCAAAAACCTTGAACCTCTTCCTTTTCCAGTTCATTAAATGGTCCGGGTTTCAAAACCATGATTAAAACCAATAACAATTTACTACCTATGATTTGTTGTGGAAGTAGCACTTGTCAATCATGTATTTATAATCAAATCTATAAACTCATGTTCTCTATATAATTTTCAAAATACATATACTAAGAATTTTATAGATGATCTCTTAACATCTTGATGTTTCTTACTCCCCAAAAAAAAAAAATTCTTGATACTTCACAAAAATTGAGGGTTAAAGGATACACTTATTTTATGAATATATTGCATCTTAAATGCTCAATTCAGGAGGATCGTTGGTTTTGTAACAATTTTATAAAATTTTCCCTTCAACTTATTAGATATTATATTATCACACAATACCCTTGATCACTGTTGTTAAAATCCCGATCTGGATCTTACGATCTTACGATTTTACGATTCCACCTACTCAAAATGATTTGGATCTTTCATGGATCTTAGCGATCATTCAGGATCAGTAAGATCATATGATTCCACCTTTGTTTCTTATAATCTTCTTTAACTTGACAAAAGGCTTATTTGGACCTGAATGAAAAATAAAATCCTAATAGACCAAGTTTTTTCACTCTAATGTAGAGAGAGTGTCAGTTAGACCCAAATAAAAAATATCTCAATAGAGTGTCACATTTTGAGGTTTTTGGCCTCTTTAAATGATGCTTACAAATAAATGTAGTAATATATGGTAATTATATCGATGAATGTATGATTTATGTGATTATATAACATACCAATGTGTATTTTTTTTTCCTTAAATAATGTAGGATCTTACAATCCACAATCCGATCCTACGATTCATGATCCCACCTACCTCCCACGATCTTACGTAGAATCCCGATTTTGACAACTTTGCTGTTGATGTGTTTCTCCACTTTATTCACTCAACTACTATCATATGATTTACATTCTTTTCAATATCTCTGTTTTTATGATTTATTGATCCAAGACATTAAAGGTTTTCACCATCTAGCATATCTTGACCTTTTTATTTTTTTTTTGAGAAGGAAATCATGAACTTTCATTTAAACAATTAGCCATAATTGGCTATAAGTATATCATGGAGGTGTGGAGGAACATCTTCCATCCACACTATATAACCACTAACATGTTTAGCTAGATTATGTGCTATAGCATTAGCTTGTCGCCTATGTAAGAGAAACTTATATTGCTAAAGGCATCTATAGTAGGTCTTACAGCAGAAATCATGTGACCGTAGGTAGCAAAAGACTCATCATTGCTTTTCAGGGCTTTAATAATTGTTTCTGAATCACCCTCAATGATAACTGTTGAAAAGCCTAACTCAGTAGCAAAATAGATGGCTCAGACAGCTGCTAGTGCTTCAACATCATCAGAGGAAGGAGGGAGAGGGACATTCTCAGATAAAGAAGCTAGGACTGGCCTTGATGATCACGAACCACCATTCCTAATCCAGCTCTATTGTCTCCTCTGACACTGTCCCGTCAAAATTGACCTTGAGTTTTGCCATTTATGAAGGATGTCATCTGACTCATTGAGCACCTAATGTTGGTATCTATCTTTGTTGATTAGGTAGTACTTGTAGAAAATCATGTAGTAGCTGGTTGGCATGAGAAAAAACTTGAGCAAATGGGAAATCTTTGTCACTGACCCTGACTTGGTTTCTGCGATACCAAATCCAAAGTTGTCAAAATCAAGATCCTACGTAGGATTGTAAGAGGTAGGTAGGATTGTGAATCGTAGGATCGTGGATCGTAGGATTAGATCGTGGATCGTAGGATCAGATCGTGGATCGTAAGATCCTACCTATTTTTAGATTTTAAGCAAAAAACCTATTGATAGTGAGTTTGTATGTTATATAATCACTTAAAATATGAATCCATCCATTAAAAATAAATTGGATCATAAAATGTAATATGCACGCACTACATTGTTCTTATGTCATTCTAACAAAACAAAATATATTTAACTTTTGACATAATGTATTTAAAAAGTTTAGTACATGTTTAATTAGCAACTAAGTACCAAAATATTATCTACACATATGGAAAATGTTTTCCAAATTCTAAGTTCCAAATCCAAAATAAGTTAGGTTAGTTAGCATATAAAAACTAGCAAATTACAAATTTACAATATGTAATCCAAAAGAGAATTCTCAATCTAAGGTAAACTAGCTATATTTACAAATATGAAATCCAAAAGAGAATTCTCATTCTAAGGTTCTTCTAATCTAATCATTGTCAATGTCATATCTCATTTCATCATCTATATCCTTCCTAGTATCAACATCCAAAATGTTAAACTTAAGTACTATAGGTTTTTTTTTGAGATTTTATGTTAACATAGGGGTAAATTTGGGACTTTAATTCAATATTGGACTTCTGATAACCCGTTGGACTTGTGGGTTTAGGTGGATTATCTTACCCAAATGGATCCCACTTAAAAAAAAATAAAAAAATTAAGCCAAATGGTAAAATCAATAGAATCTCATATGATCCTATACAATCCCACACAATTCTACCATTTTTACGATCTTGTTACGATTTTAAATTTTTTGGTGAGGTGGGATCATAAAATCGTGTGATTTTACGATTCGGATCGCAATTTTGATAACCATGACCAAATCATCCATGCTAATGTAGCAAATTGCTCAAAATCTTTCCTTTCCTTGATCACATATTGAATGACATCCGAGAACATTGAGAAGCTTTTGTCTCCACGAAAACTCCATTGGATGTCAGATAGATATTTAATTATTTATTATCTAATCCATAAACCTGTGTTTTATATATATAATTTTCAAAATACATATACTAAGAATTTTATAAATTATGTCTTAACATCTTGATGTTTCTTACTCCTAAAAAAAATCTTAATATTTCACAAACATTGAGGGTTAAAGGGTAATAAGATCTAAGATTTGTTATAAAATAAAATACTAATAAATAAAAAAAGACTATCGAATCCTATGCGGGAAAAAATGGTATAATACTAACAATAATTACAACATGTGTAGCTAAAACCTAATTCCTTTATTTTTTATATTTTTCCTTTATTTTTTTCTTTTTTGTTTACCAACTTTTATTGAAATTAAAAGCTGAAGTGGTTGCCAGTTGGGTTATCCTCGAGGTGCAAAAACAGCTAACGACCAATTAATCATACACCTATTTAATATGTGGGTCGGTTTTCAACGTTGCATGTGCGGACCTATTCTTTCCAGCAATTTCATCCATACATGCCCTCTCAAGCAATCCAATTATTGTGAATGAATAAAAAAACATAAAACTTTAGCTCTTATATATGTCCTGCCTACATCATGGGTTCAATTCAAGGCTTATGAAGTTGTCACCAAGCCCACGTTTGATCGGGCTGCTACTAGCATTTGACAAGAACCCCAATCCAACTGTAATACTGGTCCATAACTATTAGAATAAGAGTGAATTTGATAAGGATGAGTATAAAACTCATGTTTTACACTATTTAATAAGATATTATCACATTAACTTTTTATTTAAAACTCAGTATATCTTATTACACATAATGACATTTCAATAAACTTACAGTTAAGTTAAATTATATTTTTAAATGAGTGTTAGAATTGATTGAGTGTGATTATGTCAATTTTTTAATATGTAATATGATAATGTGACACATTCGGATTAGAGAGGGCAGGGGCGGCCCAACATAATTTGGGGCCTAAGGCGAAAAATTTACGCGGGGCCTTTAATATGTAAATATTAATTAAACAAAATTATTTAATACTAATTAAATTAATGTTAATTTGATACATTAAATACATGAATAATACCAACTAGACTAATGTTAATTTCATATAGATAATTGAATATCATAGTTGAACTATAAATATTAATAAGAAAAAAATAAAAATATATTGCGATTGAAAAAGATACTTTATTTTGGATATAAGACGATGCATAGTTAAATAAAGTTGTAATTTAATTTTTAATTTTATATTTTGATTTCAATAGAGAAAGATAAATATTATTTGGTGTGTGGCTTTGTAGGATATTAGTTTACAAAAATCAAAGTCTCAAACTATTTAATCTATAATTGATGATTTAACACATTTGCAACATCTTTTTGAAATATTTTAGGATTTCAATTGAGTTAAGGTTCTATTGGTACTTTGAGAGTCTTAATAGAAATGAAAAAGATGCGCTAATTAAAAGCACTATAAAATGGTCAAACTATAACGTGACACTGTCTTTCATTGATGAACTTTATCAATTTGTGATTAATAACATGGAAATTTGTAAGCCAATAATAAAATTTGTAGTATCTTTAACATTACTAATAAAAAAAAATTATATAACCTTTAGAAAATATATATAATTTTATGAAAATTTAGGCCTTTAAATATAAAAAGTGGGGCCTTTTTTCTTAAGCAAATTTTTTTTTTTTGGTGGGGCCTTAGGCCTAGGCCTAACTTGCCTAGGCCTTGGGCCGGCACTGAGAGAGGGGTAAAACTTGAGTTTTACATCACATCATTATCTCTATATATTAAAAGGATTCAAAAAGTTAGTTATTGTTTTTTTTTTTTTCAAAAATACCCATAATTTAACTTATATTTATTCCTAAAACATAAAAATGTGGTTGTAGTGGGCCTTTTTTTTAATATCCTAGGCTGAACTACTCCTGTCGTACTATGATTCAATGATTCAAGGGTAAGAGAGTCAAGACTGGCTTAATTAAAACTCACCTTAAGCCAGCTTATGAGCAAGTTAGAACTCCTGGCAGGGATCTTGGTCATGTGCCCACGATAGGGTATATTGTCACAAATGTTATGGCATGAGAAAAATAATACAGCAAGATAACTAAAATATTTTAACTAAAGTACATGTTACTGACCAAAGATAATGCTTAAAAAATCTTGTAAAAAGGGAAATATGAAAATATAAGTATGGCAAGAATGAATAAGCAATAAGAAAAATGACATTAGCACTTGAGCAATTATGAAAAAAGAAGAAAGGGGGTTAGTCTGCTAAACTTGTCTCCTTGGCAGATTTAAGTCCAAAAAGAGAATCAATCTCCAATGTAGGTAACCTCACAAGGAAATCCTACCATAGAAATTGCGTACTTTGGAAAATGGACCTAAGTGGCTTAATCTCAAGCTCTTAACTTGCTAGAGAATGGGCTATTGAAAGGGAGAGAAGTGGGTAGTCAATTGGTGCATGCTTCTCACTCTCATTTACTTTTTCCCTCCCTGTTATCCTACCTTCTTTATTTTCTCTATTTTCTTCTTTTGTTTTCAGTGTTTTTCCACACTATTTCTCCCTATTGTTCTTGTTATTTCTTGTTGTGTACAGCTGAGGCCTTTTTATACTGCTTGCCATGATAAGATTTACCGTTTTACCCCTCAACTACTTTTGGCATATTGGGGGTGTCCTTCCCAGATTGCTCATTGGTTTACTAGCTGCCTAGCAACCACCACTACTACCCTTTGCTAGCTGCGTTATGTTCCATTCCCAGACAAGAGAAGTTTTGTTTTATTTTTTAGCTTCCGTGGCATTCCCATCGAGGGGAATTCTAGCACTTTTCCCTCATTTTTAAAAAAATTTAGCAATATGTCCTTGTTTTGAAACTATATAGGTTCGTGCCCATGTTTTGAAACTCGATTTTCTCAAAATCGAGTTTCAATGTAAACCTCGATTTATAGAAAATCGAATATAGTGCGATCACACTTAAAAAAAAACTTGCATTGTTCATGGAGCTCGAGTTCCATTTAAAACGCAGCTATAGGTATGGACTTAAAAGAAAAGAAAAAACAAAAGACAAAACAAAACAAAACAAAAAAAACAAAAAAACAAAAACAAAAACAAAAACGAAAACTTGCATGGAACTCGAGTTCATAGAGCTCGAGTTCCATTAAAAACGCCATTATAGAAAATTTAAAACGCAGCTATAGGCATGGAACTCGAGCTCTATGAACTCGAGTTCCATGCAAGTTTTTTTTTTCTTTAAGTTTCATTTGGCATGACTCAATTTTAAAACAATTGAGTTTTTGATTGAAACTCGATTTTATTAAAATCAAGTTTCAAAACAAGGGCACAAGCCTATATTGTTTCAAAACAGGGACATATTGCTAAATTTTTAAAAAAATGAGGGCAAAATGCTAGAATCCTCTCCTATCGAGATAAGTACTGGGTATTCTCTCTTACTAATGCCTATAGTATGCACCTAGTGATTCCAGCTAATATTTGCCTCTCTTGAGTGGTATGTCATCCCAGTAAAATATTTCCCCCAAAAAAAAACTTGAGTGGGAACCCCAAAATAAGCTTCCCCCTTCTTCCTACCGACAAATCACACTCTCTCTTATCTTTGACCCATGACCCACTGCTTCTGTATTGGCTGGGTACTAATTGGTAGTGTCTGAGCCTTGTGCGTGCTCCACTCCCATATGAGTCCATTGCTTTTCTGGTGTTCACGTGTTTGCTATTTCCTGTGGGTTTGTTTGATATTGCTCTGTGTTTTGCTGCTTGTTTAACCTTTTGTGGCGTGAGTGAGTCATTGGGTCTTCGTTTTTTACATCTCGTTTCTTCTTTGGGCTGGGTATTGCTTAGATGTGGGCCTTTACTTCTTTTAATTCAGTCTCTGTCTCTTTTCACCCATGGTTTGTGGGCTAACTGGTACTCTTGCCATGTCACTGCATTGTTCCTGCCATGATATCATTTAACTTTCATTTGTTGAACTTCCTCTGAGCCTACCATACTAGTTTCATATATTATTCCTTCCCTTAGTTTACATTGCCTAGTAATCCTGCTAGGTTAATCCTCATATCATCTTGGGCTTCCTTGGCCCTTTTTATTCCTTTGGGCATCCTTGGCCCGTTTCATTCTTTGGGGCATCCTTGGCCAATCTCATTCTTTCCTACTACTTACATTCCCATGGACTTTTGCTAAAACTTTTGGGCTTCCCCAACTTAATTATGATATCATTTACTTTCAGGTTTATTGGCCTTCGAACTAATCCCATTTACTAATCCCTTTCTTTGGGCTCCTTCGGCTCGTCTTTGCTTGCTTTCTACTTCTTATGATTCTCATAGGCTTACTAATTCATTCTTTGGGGCTCTCATGGACCCATTTGCTTTCTTTGGGGCCCTTTTACTATTTTGTAGCCTTGCAAACCATTATTCTTGTCATTCGGGATTAATGACTTTTTTCTCTCACTTTGCTAATTCTTCTTTCTTCCCCCTTTTCATATTGTTGGGCTTCTTCTGTTATTGGGCCCTTTTGCCAAAATGACCATCAACAAAGGTTAAAATCGTAAATTGATAAAAAAAAATTATAAAAAAAAACCTACACATGTTTATAAAACTACCCCATGTTCTTGACTCTCAAAAAAAAAAAAAAAAAAAAAGCTACCCCATGTTCTATAAAACTTTCCACTACCCCATGTACATAACCAAAACTACCCCTGTTAAAGCTAAAACCAGCCAAGTTTTGCCAAGTAGTGCATATTTGAGTTTGGCTTGTCAATAAAAATCAAATGCTCAAGCTTGGCTTGAGCTTGAGACAAACCTAAAAACAATGTTTGAACTTGAGTTCATGAGAATGCCAAAAAGCATGAGATCGACTTGGCTTGACTTGATTAATTAGTCAAGCCAAGCTCGAGCTTAATATCAAGCTCAATCTCGAGCTCAAGTCAAGATTTTTAGCTTGGGATCCAAAAAAAATTGCATTATCAAATGCTTATTATATCACCAAAAAATCAAGTAAACAAAAAAGAAAAGAAAAGAAAAGAATATAATTGTTTTATCATGCTTCTCATTCCACCCATGATTAGAAATTATTCAAATTACAATTTTACATAATTAAATTCATCTATTCATCATTCATTGTCTATAGCCTAAGTAATTAAAAAAAAAATTATGTAACTTGAGTCTAAAATTGTTCTATGGTCAGTTTAGAGGGAGTGTAAAAAAAATTAGAGGAAAGAAGAAAAATTAATAGGTAGTGGTAAGTTGTTTCATGTGGACTATGTTATGATCAAGATATGGGTAATGTCATAATCATAAGTTTATTTAGTAAACATATATCAAGGTATAAACGAGCCTAAGCTTAGCATGTTTTGTATCGAGCCCTATTGTTCATGAGCTTGTTCACAAGCAATTTTATTTACTCAGGCTCAGCTTCTTTATCAAACAAGCCTAAAACTAAAGCTCAAGCTTAGCTTATATATAAATAAACGAACATGAACAAACTTTTTATCAAACCGAGCCCAAGTTGTTTACGAAAGACTTGGCTTATTTACAACCCTAACCACCATGTTCCTATAAATAAAATAAAAACTACCTCATGTTCTAAAAAATAATAACAATAAGAACGACCCCAAGTTCCTAAAAAAATAAAACCCACAAAAAACAGAGCTTCATTGCATGCACAAAGAGATGGGGCTAGTAGAATATAACCTCTTAGAATTACTGCCAAATTAAAACGTTGTAATTTTTTGTTGGCATATAAAAAGTAAATAAATGGTGGTGATGTGTACAACAATAAGTCTAAAAATATTTGGTTATCAAAAACAATAAAAAAGAGTCTAGCAATATTCCTAATTTTAGATCTCAATAATGGAGTTATGGGAAAGTAATGTTACTCCCAACATAAATCGATAACTAATATGAAAATTGGTATATATATATATATATATATATATATATATATATATATAAACTGAATATGAAATAGAGAGTGAGAGTGCTATCATGTGATCAAATGTACCATGCACGAATTGTGGGCCAAAATGGGCAAATGCACTTTTCGTGCAAAAAAATTAGCATTATGCCTCATTTCCCAAACTAATTAGGGAAATGCCTCTGTTTTGAAACTCAATTTGTAGAAAATCAAGTATGAGGCAATCAAACTAAAAAAAAATTGCATGGAACTCGAGTTCATGGAGCTCAAGTTCCACGCCGCTATAGGGTTTTAAAACGCCACTATAGGGCTCTCTGAACACAGCTATATGATCAAACTTAAAAAAATAAAAAATAAATAAATAAAAAAAAACAAACAAACAAACTTGCTAGTTTGATCGCTCCATACCTATAACTTTTTTAAAGCCCTATAGTAGCGTTTTAAATGGAACTCAAGTTTATCCATGCAAGTTTTTTTTAAGTTTGATCACTCCATACCTATAGCTGAGTTCAGGGAGCCCTATAGCAGCTTTTTTGCATGGAACTCGAGCTCCATGAACAGGGACAGAACCAGGATTCGAGCTTAGGAGGGGGCCCAAAGTATAAACCAGAAAAAGTTTGAGGAATTTTCAAATTTTATCTTAAGGTTATTTGTGTTATTGGGTGTGTTTAGATTGGATTCTATTTTGATTTTAATTTTGGCTTATCTAGAGGTTGTTCTTATTATTCTTGGGACAATTAGGTTTGTTTTGATTAGAGGTTTTTTTTGTTATTCATGGGGTAATCAGGCAAAGTAGATAGTTTTTATTTTTGGGTCTATTGGGTCAATTTGAAAATATTTTTGGAGGAGGGGGACCAAAAGTAATATTTTGGGGTACATTTTAATTTTTTTGAGAATAAGTACCTACTAAGCATCATTTTTGAAAAATCTTGGGGGGGGGGGGGGGATGCTTAGTTCCGCCTTTGTCCATAAACTCGAGTTCCATGCAAGTTTTTATTTTTATTTTTAAGTTTAATCATATAGCAGCGTTCAGGGAGCTCTATAGTGGCGTTTTAAAACCCTATAGCAGCATTTTTGCATGGAACTCGAGTTTCATGCAATTTTTTTTTTTTTTTTTTTTTTTTTTTTTTTAAGTTTGATCTCTCCATACTCGATTTTCTACAAATTGAGTTTTACATTGAAACTCAATTTTGAGAAAATCGAGTTTCAAAATATGGGCATTTCCCTAATTAGTTTAGAAAATAGGGCAAAATGTTGGATTTTTTGTGTGAAATGAGCATTTGCCCATTTTGGCCACGTATTGTGTGAATAGATTATGTGAGCTTTCTTTTGTGCCTTGGCATGTAATGTAATGAATCTAATGATGTAAATTTTCTTGCTCATAACATTACCCGTCTCTTTGGCTCTTTCGCCATATTTTCTTACCTTAATGAATATATTTACTTAAAAATGGATAATGTAAACTTAGAAAGTGTGTCGGCAGTGCCAAATTCTCCGCTATTTATTTGTTTATTACGGTGTTACCGTAGCGTATGATTTCCTTTTTGGTAAGTATTTTGGCGTATGGGTTTTGTTTAGTTTTGTTTTTGGTTTTGTTTTTAAATGAAACTTTGGCATATGGTTTCTTCTTTCGTCCTAATTCATAATTTCATACCCCCCAATAGAAATGCACTATCAGTTCTCACTTGAGTCACTTCTCAACCTGTGAGCAACAGCTGTCACTCACTATTTTGCACACATCCATAGTATTACATATGACACATGATTCCAAAAATTGATTAGTGAATCATGTTGACTATATCTAATCTTTATTATAATAATAATAAAAAGCTATGTCGACAACATTTTTATAATAAATCATAAGTAAAAGGTTGTTCTTTTAGCAAAAAAAAAGGTAGAAGGTTGTTCTTATAAAAAAAAAATGGTAGGTACTTACATATTGTTATTAGTGGACAAAAAATTAAATTTAGAGGTATATTTTAATTAGAACCAATAACAATTAATTACTATGATTTGTTATCAAAATATTGTACAAATTTTGTGGACGTAACATTATACTTAAGCTTTCTACATGTGAAGTTGTGAAAGTGTATCAAACCATGTTTTGTTACAAATATAAGCCGTGACTTCTAGAAAGCCTGTTAAAATTAAAGCTTATTACTTTATGGGTTCATGTACTTTTTTCTTTTTCTTATATTTCTCTTTAAAATAGTCATATATTTTTTTCTTCCTTTCAATAGTTATAGCCATGAACTATTCTTTTAAATGTTACCAATCTTTCTCTTGTATTTCTCTATTGTTTAGTCATATTTATTTTGTTTTGTTTCAATAATTTCTAAGCAGTGAATCATCTGATTCTTTAATATTTTTTGGTTTTTTAGAAGTTTTAATATCTGAATTTTTGAATTATTTTTTTGCTGTATCTGAAACTGTCTGACAAATTTTTTGTAAACTATTGTAGGTTCAAACAATGACTTCTTATCAAATTGTAACATAAATTGAAGTCATATAAGAGCAAATCATGTAATGGTGTAGTTTCTTAATCAATTTAAGATTTTATAAAATTATTTTAGTCTATCTTACAAATAGGTAGGTTCCTGTGCATATAGTATGTTAGGGCTCGGTTGGTCAAGATGTTAGGGGTTGGCTGATTTAGGATCTGTTGTAGGTTGCTTTGAGGGAACCTAGGCCTCCATAGAAGAATTGAGAGAGAGAGAGAGAGAGAGAGAGAGAGAAGAATCAGTACAATTGTATTAACAATCTTCTTTAATCCTTACATTCTATGTAATTCCTCTATATATCAGTCTCATTCTAACTAACTAACATTAACTAACAGTATCCCATTCTAACTAACTAACTATAACTAACAGCCTAGCTTAACTCCTCTACAGTTATACAAATTGCAACACATTACAATTACCAACTAATACAGATGCCTAACATTACTTCCCCCATTCAAAGCACCTTACCCACAAGGTGAGGAAAGGCATTCTGAAGCTGATGTAGAGACTCCCAGCTAGCATCCTCAGGCGGGCAGCCCAACCATTGCACCAAAACTTCAGTAATCACTCTTGACCTTAGTGATTTGGTTCGTGATTACAGCACAGCGATAGGTTCACTAGCTACCTAACCATCGTCATCCACTGGAGCTAAAGTAGGCATAGAATGCTTATTTGAGCCAAGCTTCATCTTTAAACAAGAAACATGAAATACAAGGTGCAATCTGGAAAGGCCCAAAGAACCTTGGGGACAACTTCCACTTCCCTTTATAAGCCAAGGTCTTCTGCCTATAGGGTTGTAGCCTCAAGTATACCCAATCACCCACATTGAAGGACCTCTCTTGCCTATGCTTATCTGCTTGAAACTTCATCCATTCCTGTGCAGTAGCCAAATGAGATTTAAGGGTGACCAAAACTGCTTCTCTTTGACTCAAAAGAGAATCCAAGGCCTCCACACGGGTAGTGCCATGAATATAACTCTGCAAGGTAGGAGGAGCAAAACCATATAATGCCTCAAAGGGTGTTGACTTCAAACTAGTGTGGAAATTTGTGTTAAACCAGAATTCTGCCAAGGACGGCCACTCAGCCCATTTGTTTGGCCTATCAGCAGTAAAAGCCCTCAAATACTATTCTAAACTCTTATTAACAATCTCAGTCTGGCCATCAAATTGAGGGTGATAGGCTGTAGACATGGCCAATGTCAAGCCTTGCAACCTAAACAATTCAGACCAGAAAAGGGAGGTGAAAGTGGCATCTGTATCACTCACCAAAGTAGCAGGCAGCCCATGCAATTTAAAAACATAGTTCATATATAATGAAGCAACTTTGGCAGCTATACATGGGTGAGAAATAGGAATAAAATGGGCATATTTAGTCAATCTTTCCACCACAACCAGGATCACCTCACAGCCCTGTGATTTAGGCAAACCTTCAATGAAATCCAAACTAACCTTAGTCCAAGGAGTAGTAGGAATCTCCAAAGGCTAAAGTAAACCAGCAGGGACAGAGGTTTCAGACTTAATTTGTTGACACACATCACATTCCCTAACAAATTGCTTGATGGCTGACTTCATGCCCTGCCAATAAAACTCTCTTTTGGCTCTCTAATAAGTCTTAAGAAACCCAGAATGACTAGCAACAGGACTGCTATGAACATGATGAAGAACCTGAGAAATTAGAGGGTAGCCTGGTCCCAAGAGAAACCTAAACTTGTAGAATATTAAGTCATTTTGCCAAGTAAACCCCTTGGGAGCAATACCAAACTGTATGGACTGAATCAATTGCTGCAAAAACTGATCTTGCACATAGCTTCCCTTGAGAGTGGATAGCCAGGTGGGGTCAAGAACAGAAAGAAGGAACAAGCAACTAGACTTCTGAGAGTCAGATGGCTGCCCCAACTCAGAAACCTCAATAGATCTTCTTAAAAGAGCATCAGCCACTTTATTGTCCCTCCCTTTCTTATACTCCACAACAAAAGCATACCCTAAAAGCTTTGCAAGCCACTTTTGCTGAGTAGGAGTTGCAATTCTTTGCTCCAGCAAAAATTTAAGGCTTTGGTGATCAGTCTTCACCACAAATAGCCTACCCAACAAAAAAGGTCTCCACTTCTTGACAGCAGCAGCCAAAGCCAAATAATTCAATCTCATAGGAAGACAAATGAAGATACTTACCTTTCAGGAGTTGGCTATGAAATGCTATAGGTCTATTATTCTACATCAATACAGCTCCCAACCCATATCCAGATGCATCACACTCAATGATGAAGGTTTTGGTAAAGTTAGGAAGAGCTAAGACAGGTGGTTGGGCAACTGCTGCCTTAAGCTGATTAAAGGCAGTGAGAGCTTTATCAGTCCAGCTAAACCCATCTTTTTTGAGCAAATCAGTCAAGGGCTGTGCTATAGCACCATACCCTCTAATGAATTTTCTATAATAGCCAGTGAGTCCTAAAAAACCCCTCAAAGCTTTCACAGTAATAAGGACTGGCCACTGTTGCATTGCTATAGTCTTCTTAGGGTCAGCCTTGACACCATCTCCAGAAATTATGTGACCAAGATACTCCACCTCAGCACATGCAAAGACACACTTAGACATCTTAGCATACAACTGATGAGACAGAAGGGTTTTCAAAACAATCCTCAAATGAGATAAATGCTTAGTGAAACAAGAGCTAAAGACCAAGATATCATCAAAGAAGACTAAAACAAATTTCCTAAGATAAGGTTTGAAAATAGCATTCATAAGAGCTTGAAATGTAGAAGGAGCATTAATTAAACCAAAGGGCATCACAAGGAATTCATAATGACCTTCATGGGTACGAAAAGCTGTCTTAGGAATATCCTTAGGTTTCATACGGATTTGATGATATCTTTACCTCAAATCCAACTTAGAAAAGATTGTAGCACCAGCAAGTTCATCTAACAACTCATCAACTACTGGGATTGGAAATTTGTCCTTAATAGTAGCCTTATTCAAAGCCCTATAATCAATACACATTCTCCAGCTCCCATCAGCCTTTCTCACTAGTAAAACAGGTGAAGAAAAAAAGCTTTGACTTGGCTGAATAGAACCAACTTCCAATAATTCATGCACAATTTTCTCAATTTTAGCTTTTTGAAAGTAGGGATACCTGTAGGGTCTCTCATAGATAGGTGGGGTGCCTTCTGGAAGAATGATTTGACGTTCATGTCCTCGAAATGGGGGCAGCTGAGATATGACCTCAAACACTTTAGCAAACTGCTTTAATAAAGCTAATAGTGCAGCAGGTAATGAAGGTTAAATAAGACCTGAAGTAGTGACAGCATCAATGTGAAGAACCAGCCCTTTCTTAACTGAACCATCAAAGAGCTTGTCAGCATCTAAAAGAGTAGACTTTGATGGGTGCAGACTTTGCGACAACACCCTTTTACCCAAGTAAGAAAATTTCATGGTTAATAACTTGAAGTCCCAACCAATTTCTCGCAAGGTACTTAACCATTGGGTACCCAGGACCACTACACAGCCTCCCAAATGCAGAACATTGAAATCCACCACAAAGTTATTTCCTTGCATAGAAATAGTGACTCCATGACACACACCCAAAGTTTTAACAATGCTACCATCAGCTATCTTAACCTCAAGAACTTGAGAAGTATCTAAGTGCAGCTGTAAGGTAGGTAGTTCAGCAGCATCCTAGAAATTGTGAGTACTCCCAGAGTCAATGAGAGACACTACTTCTTGATTTAAAATCTTGCCCTTAACCCTCATTGTCTGAGATGCAGGACTACCCACTAAGGCATATAATGTAATCTCAACAGGTAAAGTCTTATCCATTTGCTTCTTAGATGTTTGATGTTCCAGTACCACTCCATCATCCTCTACGTCTACCAATTGCACACCTGGTTTATGTTCAACTCCCACATCCCAGTCCTCCAATAAAAACAACTTTGCTCCCTTACACTTATGTCCCATCTGCCACTTTTCATCACAATTATAACATAACCCCAATTTCCTTCTTTCCTCCATCTGAGTTCTGGTCAACCTTTGCAGTGGTAGTTTCATCTTGTTATCAATCCTATCTTCCAATTTAGGCAAACCCAATATAGAAGGTTTTCCATTATCTATTCCATTCTTGAAAGATTTCTTGCTACTCATTAAGTATTCTTCTTGAATTTTAGCTAAACCAAAAGCTTCATTAAGTGATTTAGGCATCAACATCCTAACTGGTAACCTAATTTCATCTCTTAAACCACTTAAAAACAACTCAACTTATAAGACTCAGACAAACCCATGACTCTACTCAAAAGAATCTCAAAATTACCTTTGTAAGAAGTCATAGTGGTAGTTTGTTTCAGATGAGTGAGGGCTTCCATAGGGTCATCATAAGCTGTAACACCAAACCGGGTCTGAAGAGCCTTAATGAAGACCTCCCAACTCACAAATCCACCCACTTGCTCAGCATCCTGGAACCAAATCAAGGCTTCATCATCAAGGTGAAAAGAAGCCACCATCACCTTCTAGTGCCCAGGGGTGTTGTGATAGGCAAAATATTGATTTGCCTTGTAAACCCAGCACGTAGGATCTTCTCCATGGAACCTAGGGAACTCCAACTTCAGATTCTTGATAGGATTTTGTGGTAAAGCATCTAAATTTCCCACATGATTGCTAACAAGAAGGGCTCGAGAACCTGAATTTGAGGCTTGTTGTTGTTTCTCCTCTGTTTCTACCATTTTTTGCATAAAACCATTGATAACTTGCAACTGCTTCTGAATTTCTTGTAGAACATGCTTGTGATTTTCTGAAACCCTAGATAGAGCTGCGATTTTTTTTGAATTTTGGGAATTGGAACGAGTTTCAGTCATGGTGGTATGGAGGGATCGAATGCTCTAATACCAATGTTAGGGCTCGGTTGGTCAAGATGTTAGGGGTTGGCTGATTTAGGGTCTATTGTAGGTTGCTTTGAGGGAACCTAGGCCTCCATAGAAGAATTGAGAGAGAGAGAGAGAGAGAGAGAGAGAGAGAGAAAAGAATCAGTACAATTGTATTAACAACCTTCTTCAATCCTTACATTCTGTGTAATTCCTCTATATACCAGTCCCATTCTAACTAACTAACAGTAACTAACAGCATCCCATTCTAACTAACTAACAGTAACTAACAGCCCAGCTTAACTCCTCTACAGTTATACAAATTGCAACACATTACAATTACCAACTAATACAGATGTCTAACATAGTACGGGTTAGCGACTAGTGTTATATATATATATATATATAAAAGTAGTGAGGACTGAGGAAATTATCATTTGGGAAATGACAAAGTTTTTAAAATATACCTAGAAAGCCGCCAGGCTTGTTGAAAGCCTCAATGATTAATGGGTGTGTTTTTGAGTTTCAATGAATCAGTGTCACTCCATAAATAAGATATGTGAGCTTTGTCAACTCTTTTGCATATGGAAGAAGGGAGAATTGTGCTGGCATGTGGTAGCATGTGATTGGGGGGGGGGGGGGGGGGGGGGGGGGGGGGGGGGGCAACTTTAATGAAGGATAATCTGTCTGCCATAGACAACAAAGTAGGTGATGATGCAGGATGCGGAAGCAACAAAAAGCAAAATATGTCTACTTTTATAAAATAAGAAACAACTATCGTGCACCTTTGGCATAATGATCAATCTTCAAGTGTAAGTGTCTTTAAAGTATAAGGAGTAAAGACTGAAATTCAAGTTTCCAGAAAAGAGTTCTACGTGCATAATTCCTATCTTATATATAAAAAAAGAAAATAGGAAACAATGGTTTAGAATCAAGGTAGTCAAGTACGAATATTTGCCTATATTAAAAAAAAAAAAAGTACGAATATTTGCCATGATGTGCAATCAACTAACAATCGTTATAATCTCTCTTCCCCTTCGATGTAGGAGTTTTGTTTTAGTTAGTGAAAAGATACTCCGTATTTATTAATTAAGGTTACTACTTTGATACGCTCTAAGCCATGATGAGAACGTGAATATCTACATTTCCGGAAACAAGGATCAGGCTTACTAGGCATATAATCCTTGAGGTGATTCTCAGGGAAAATAAAAAATAAAAATCCTTTACTAGTATATTTTTTTTTCCTCTAAAGAATCCTTGAGTTATGTGCAGCTAAATGTCTGGGATTCTGAAAGAATTCATAGGATTTCTAAAAGATAATGGCAACAAACTACTATTTAGTGATTAGTAAAACTGTGAAAAAAAAAATAATGCTAAAAACACAAAATTTGTTACAAATTTTTTTACAAACTCTTAATGTAGCGAGTGGTTATTAATAAATAAAAAAGTGACGTTAGTAGTAGACTCAAATAACAACCAATAAAAAATTGACCTTAACAACAATTTGTAAAAATATTGCAAAAAAGTAGCTTGTGACTGTAGTATTACTAAAAAAAAAAAAAAAAACTCTTGTACTACAAAGTCTAGGATAATAGGAATTCTAAAGTATAAATATGATCCAAATATGGATAGAAACAAATGATGATATCATTTATAACGCTGATTATTTCTTGCTCCCAAAGAAAATAGCATCCTTGTAAAAAGCCCCCGTGTGCCCTCATAAACTATAAGGATTTGTTATCAAAAAAGAAGAAGAAAGAGCTGAGAGAAGAAGTAGATGACGATCTCAGAAACGAGTCCAACATCCACCATCGTGTCATTCGGCGAGATGCTCATTGATTTTGTGCCTGACATAGCTGGAGTTTCCTTGGCCGAGTCTACTGGTTTCCTCAAAGCACCCGGGGGTGCTCCTGCCAATGTTGCTTGTGCCATAACTAAGCTTGGTGGTAGCTCTGCCTTTATTGGCAAGGTTCTCCCCATATCTTCTTCTTGTTTTGTTATTATTATTTCTTGATTTTTATAAACTATACATATAATATAATATACTAGTAGTTAATTATAATAAACAAATAAATAGAAGATAATTTTTCTTTTTCTTTTTTAATTTAATCTTAATGTATATATATTTTATATGTGAGGATGATGTTTAATTTTGTCTACTTTAGTTTGGAGATGACGATTTGGGCACATGCTAGTGGATATCTTGAAGAAGAACGAGGTGAACACAGATGGGCTGGGTTGCACCGACACGCCATTTTTGGCGACGTGTCGGTGTCCGACATACCGGCACGACTCGCCGAACTCCGATGTCCGAGCGGTGTCCTTTTTTTTTTTTTTTTTTTTGCTTCTCCGACACGGCGCCGACACAACTCCGACATGGTGGATGCGCCAGAGAAAAAAACAACTGAAAATCACAGATCAACCCTCCCTCTGCCCTCTGCCCCGCTGCCCTCTGTCCTTCGCCGGTACTAGATCGGGCCGATCGGCGAGTCGGCGAGCTCCATAGACTGTCGCCGTCGACGCCGTGCCTTCCGATCTCTCTCTCTCTCTCTCTCGGCATGGACAGGCGACAGTGCCGATCTCTTCTCTTCTCCTCTCTCTGTTTTTTTTTTTTTTCTTTCTTTCAGACGTGCTTTGGCCAAACAACCTCACTGTGCGTTACTTATTATAGTGCGTTTTTTCTTTTTTTTCTTTTTAATTCCCACTCACTGTTACTGTATTTTACTGTATATATATATATATATATATATTTTTTTTTTTTTTTTTTTGTTCCTTTACTTTTTATTTGTGCTCTAAATATTTGGTATGTAACTATGTATTATTGTACAACTTTAGATGTTAATTTACTTATTTTTTAATTCTTACATAATTTAAATTATAGATATAAACATATTTTATGTCTAGAAATATTTAAAAATATGCTTAAATATAAAATTTAATTAATTATTTAATTACCGTGTCCATGCCGTGTCGTGTCCTTATTTTTCAAAAATCGTCGAATCCCCGTGTCCGTGTATGTGTCGTGTCCGTGTCCGTGCATCATAGCAGATGGGGTGTGTTTTGAAGAACATGAACGAACTGCATTGGCCTTTGTAACATTGAAGAACCCCAGTGCAGACATGCTGCTAAAAGAATCGGAGTTAAATATGGGTCTCATCAAGCAGGCCAAGATATTCCATTACGGATCCATAAGCCTGATATCTGAGCCATGCAAGTCTGCTCATCTGGCAGCCATGAAAGCTGCCAAGGAAGCCGGCATTTTGCTTTCATATGATCCAAACGTCCGCTTACCTCTCTGGCCTTCTCCTCAGGCTGCTAGAGACGGAATCAAGAGCATCTGGAATCAAGCTGATTTCATCAAGGTATTCTATCTTTTCTATTCCATTAGAGTGCGTTTTTTCTTTTTTTTCACGTTAATTGCAATAATGCAATTATATTGTATTTGTATTTAATCATCTAAGTTAAATGAATACAACCCATTGGCATTTAATCGTTCTCAAATTGACTTAGGTTTGATTGCTTTCTTGTCGAATTAGGGAGGTCAAACCTATATACTATTCTTAGGTGCAATATATTAAGTTCCCAAACATTTAATTACAATAAATTTAAAGATAATACTATCTGTGGTCAATGCAGCCATGTGTACCAAAGTTTTGCTCTTGAATTAGATATATCCCACTGATAATTTGTTAGACAGGATAAAAAGTAATAGTAGACTTTCATAGCAATGCATCGAATAGTACGTAGTAGGTTTATATTCAATTAGGTTTACTGGTAAGTTATTCAATAGGATAGGATTAGGATTTGATACCTGGACTTGCAAGGATGCATCAGATAGTAACATTAAAATTATCTTCTAATAAATAAATCCATCAATATATAGTTGTTTTATTTAACTTATTTTAGGTTATAAAATAATTCTGTCTGTAATTGGTGGTATAGGTGAGTGATGATGAGGTTCAATTCCTCACACAAGAAGATCCTGACAAGGAAGATATTGTTCTGACCCTATGGCATGATAACCTCAAGCTGCTTCTTGTCACTGATGGAGAGAAGGGATGTAGATACTTCACCAAGGTATTATTATTATTATTATTATTATTATTATTATTATTATTATTTATTAATTCTTTCTTTTTTCTAGAAACAGTGCCTTCACACTTTTAGAAGGAAATATATATATATATATATATATATATATACACACGCGCGCATATCTTACATTTATGAAAAGGGGTTACTTTTACACCATTGATTTGTATCTTAAAGAAGCTCCCTCTAAGATATTCACGTCCTGTTAATCTATTGTATTTCGAATTATCTTTTCGTCTAAACATATAATGTATGAATACAGAGTTTTAAAGGAAAGGTGAGTGGGTTCTCGGTGAAAACTGTTGACACAACTGGTGCTGGGGATGCTTTTGTTGGTGCACTTCTGGTTTCTATCGCCAAAGATACTAACATATTTCGTGTAATCATTCTTTATCCCTTAACTTTAGTTGGTTTCATTATTTTTCATTTCAGCATTAGTTCTAAGTTAATTTTGTGAATTCTGTATAGGATGAAGCAAAACTTAGAGAGGCTCTGACATTTGCAAATGCATGTGGAGCAATTTGTACAACAAAGAAGGGAGCAATTCCAGCTCTTCCATCCACCTCCAATGCTCATGAGCTCGTGTCTAAGGCCAAATAGGCCAAAAAGTCGAAAACATTTCCTTTATCATTCGCCTTCGTATAATTCTGGTTTGTCTAAGGATGGATAATAAGTTTTTTTTTTTTTAGGAATCTCTCTCTCTCTCTCTCTCTCTCTCTCTCTCTCTGTATATATTGAAATAAATTACTATCACCATTTTAATATCTACATATATTATTAATGATGTGGTATTAAGTATTTGAATCCAATCTTTTCAAAAGAATTGGATAATTATCCATATAACTCTAGAGAGAATCATTTTAGAAAGATTTTTTATGTCTATTCCGTCACACCGCCACTTAGTGTTGGGTCAGTTTACATGTTTGTGTGAGTGGTTATACCTTTCATATGTTATCATCATTGCTGATGATCTTGTATTCATGTGATCAAAATATTTCGTGAATCTATCAAATAGCAATGACTTCATTAGTAATAGTTTTGGTATGATCATACCTAGTAGATGTTTGGTGCCAATAACATAAATATTGTGGATGCATGTTTGATACGCAAGGGATAATGAACTCATATAATCATGAGCTTAACTCAGGGTCAAGTCCTGAGAACCCTCACAACTTAGGCACGAAGACCCCTCATGAAGGCCGTGCCTTTTCTATTTCTTTTTTTTAGTCAAAGTGCCATTTTTGTTACTTATTTTGATAAAAACCCTTTTCGGAGGAGGATGAATTGTTGTGTGGAGGACTATTTTAGAATGATATATAATTGGAGGACATACATGACTAATGTTTAATAGGTAATGTTTAACAACAATACCTTCAAAGAACTTTCATAAGACTCATATATGTTTCTCAATTGTAGCAATCAAAAGTCCAATAAAAATCCACATCCGAACGAAATGGAACGTTAGAGCACTCCGTAAAGCATTTGACAAGTTGTGGTGGTGTTCATGTCAGGTAAGATAAACAAAAAACTAACATAAATTAATCCCACGTAGCTAAATTTTTTGTGAAAATATGCATGCATATATCGTATACAAAACATGCGCAGCGAAAAATAAACAGATCTACTTTATTCATAAATGTTAACATGCACTATGTAAGTTTCAGAATTTAAGAACAAAATCCAATACAAAAAACGAGGGCTATAGCCGCGTTTGGAAAACGCAGCTATAGCCCCTAAAAACGCAGCTATAGGCTATAGCTGCATATCCAAACACGGCCTATTCTGCGCGACAATAGCCCTTGTGGGGGTCTATAGCCGCGTTCCTATAAATGCGGCTAGAGGTCCCCCTATAGCTGCATTTTTAACCCCCTATAGCCGCATTTTTCACCCTTTGATAAGCTGAGACCTTTACAAAACGCAGCTATAGAACCGCCTTAGGTTGCGTTTAAAACGCGGCTATAGGTATAGTTTTGGCTGCAGTTTTGAAACGCAGCTAAAGCCTCCTATAGTTGCATTTTTGAAACGCAGCTATAGGTTTTTTTTGAAACAAAAAAGGTGATAATTAGAGGATAAAAATCAGAATTTTTTTTTTTTTGGCCAAAGGTGAGACAAAAGCACAAAAAAGGCCCAAAAGATTTTAAAAAAAAATAATAATAATCATCTATATATATATATATATATATATAACCGAATTCTCTGAAACTCCCACAATTTTTTACGTCACCACTATTTTCTTTTTCTTTTTATTTTAGGTTTTATATCTTATATTTTATAATTATCTTATCAAATGTTACAATAGTTTAATTTAAGTAAAACTCTATTAAATATATGTTTCAAGAGCTTGAAAATTCTACTTAAACTAAAATTCTATAACAAAAATTTCAACAAATATAAATTCCTGCCAAGGTCGAAACCCTTCATACTCACTCAAATTTTCACAAAGAAAACACACATCAAATTGAAGCCATGGTAGGAAGCATGAATGTTCAGAAGAAATAGAGAACTGAAAGAGATGATGATAAAGACTTTTGACTTTTTTTTGACCCCTCCAAAACTTGCTACATCATTATTATTTTTTTTAAAACAAAATTATTTAACTTTTTTAACTGCATAATTGGAGTCAAGAGAGACTCACGTTTAGGGCTTTTCTCTTTCTAAATGTGAGTTTCACGTTTAGAACTAATGTTTACAATTTTTCACATCCATAATTACACGGCTTCTGCAAGAGTAATTTAGACCACATAAACAAATTGAAACATGCCTTTCCCCCCTTGGTTCCTTATTTAATTTGAATTTATTATTCGCCACCACAAATTGAAATTTTTAGAACTTAAATCGAAGCAGAAAAATCTAAAACCCATAGACCCAAATCCTTAAACAAAGTTTGTTAGAGAAAATTTCTCAAAATCCAAATGGCTTTCTTTGTTACATCTTCTTCTTCATCTATTGCAATTTCTAAAGGTAGTTTCTTTTTATAGTTTGAATGGAATTGTTGTTTTTTTAAGGATGTTTGGTTGTTCTGATGATTGTTTGGTTTTTTAGATAAACTCTATAAATTCATTTATAGTCTTTTATATTGTCAATGCATTTATTCTTTATTTATTATGTTTTCACGTTTTAATATTTTATGAGTTTTCTATGTTCGTGTTTTGCAATTCGTGTTTTTTTGCAATGTATTGTTATGTGGTAATCAACATGGTTGTATGTTCGACTTCTAGCCAAATACAATAACACACTCCCACCGTCCACTACTTCTTTTCTTAGTCTCTTCATACGCTACATGTCCTCTTCCTCTTTGCTCACATTGGTAATGTACTGCATTGATTTGGTTCTTGGAGTGCCTTCAAAACTTGGGTTTGGATTTATTTTGTCAAAAAGGTATGTAAGTTTTTTATCAAGTTTAATGTTAATAGAATTAAAGAACTCACAATTTGGAAAAAAAAAATAGAAAAGTGACTGTATTAGATTTTTTTTGTATGTTTGAAGTCATCACCATAGAATAGCGAAAATGTTGTGAGCCACGCTGATATGTGTTATGTGGAACCAATAATATGAAAGAAAAATAATTTTCTAAACGTTTATTTTGAATAAAATTATTTATTTTCATTCAATTTCAATCATTTTCAAGTTATACAATTTTTAAGCCAAGTCATAAACCTTTAAGCAAAATAAATTTGAACTTCAATTATCTTTAATCAATACCCTCAATTTTGTTAGGATTAGTGCCCTTAAATCTTATTGTATGATGCTATGTATGACATTATGTATCACTTAATGTTGTGTTTAATAAAGTTATTTTATTATTATCTAAAATAATGGTGACATGAATATTAGGACATTATCATATGGTCCATGAGATACATAGCATGTGATTTATGTGAAGAGTCACAGAAAATATAAATTACAAGTTCTTTGTAAACTAAGAATTTTAGTTCGTAGTCGGTGATGAAGTTGAACATTTCATCTGCGAAGACTATGACATATCAACTCAGATGATTTGTCTTGATCATGAAACTGGAGATTTCTAGTTAGCATGTTGATATGTTTTAAGAGTTAAAATATATTGAACTGGACCGCTGTGAGATTTATTATTCTCCTAATGACTGTCAAATGAATAATAAACTCATGACTTATATTTACATAAACTCTTAATCCTGAGAGGATAATGGACCTGATCATAAAGTGTAGGTTGCTTTGATATATTAGGAGTGAGATCTATTGCTACGGTCAAAACCTCAGGATGTTGGGCAACCACATTTAGTGTTGATGGAACATATATTCTCAAGATGGAATTCATAGTCTCTTAATGGAGATACAAAATATTCCCTTGAGATAAGTTTAATGGGTTTGGTTATTCAAAGAGTTACGCCTAACCACTTTAGTAAGAAGTTACTAAAGTATATATTTATGGAATTGGATTTCATAAATATATGATAAATAACTTAAAGGATTAAACTGGGTACTCAAGGAACTAAGATGTAGTAATCTACAAAGTGGCAGTCTACATTCATAACTTTGTATTACTATGAATATTTTATGAAGGAGTTGCATGTACAATAAAGTCTTAGGATATAATTTATAAATAAGGCCTAGAGTGCAACTATATTTATATAGTGGTACTAAATATAGTTAATGGTAACTTTGGACTTGTAAAAAGTTGATAGAAAAGCCCAAGGCCCATTGGAGCTAGTGTCTTATTGGTCCCTCTTGGTCCCACTCCAAGCCACACACTTAAGCCCAATTGGAAAGGGCCAAAAGACTAGCCCAATTAGATAATTAGTTAGATACAAAGGAAAAAACATACAAAATTTTCTGTAGAGATTTGCAAGGACACTATTGTGAAATGGTGTGTAAGAAGTATTAGACACTTTGACATTCTCTTTTTGGAAAACTGATTAAGAGACCACACATCTTGGGCGTTAGTGGAATTGGAGTGAAGATTAAAAGTATTCCCAAGTGTTTATGATCTTTGGTTTTGAAATCCATCACACCAAAGTACACTTTCTCATTACAAAAAACACGGGCTATGGCCGCACTTTTTTTAGCTGCATTTATAAAAAACGCAGCTATAGCTAATCTATAGCCGCGTTTCTAAGAAACGTAGCAATAGACTTTAACAATAGCTGCGTTTTTTGAGCGTGGCTATAGGATAATTCCATAGCCGCGTTCAAAAAACGCAACTATAGCTTACCTATAGCTGCATTTTTGCTTTCTAAAAAGCGGTTATAGGTCCTTAGTAAAACTATCTCAAGTCATTCTTTTTTTTGTGTTAAAAGAGGACCTATAGCTGCGTTTTTAAAAACGCGGCTATAGGTCCTCCTTAAAAAATAACTCAGGTAATTCCTTTCTTCCATGTGTTAAAGGAGGACCTATAGCCGCGTTTTAAAAACGAGACTACAGCTAACCTATAGTTGCGTTTTAAAACATAGCTATAGGTCCAACCAAATAAATTTTTTTATGGGGTATAGCTGCATTTTATAAAAACGCGGCTCTAGCTAACCTATAGCTACGTTTTAAAACGCAGCAATAGATCCCCCTTTAAAAAATTATTCAGCTGGACCTATAGCTGCGTTTTTTGAACGTGATTATGGAATTATCCTATAACCGCGCTCAAAAAACGCAGCTATCGTTAAAGTCTAAGAAATGTAGCTATAGATAAGCTATAGCTGCGTTTATTATAAACGCAGCTAAAAAAAGTGCGGCCATAGCCTGCGTTTTTTGTAATGAGAAAGCGTACCTTGGTGCAATGGATTTCAAAACCGAAGATCATAAGCATTTAGGAATACTTTTAATCTTCACTCCAATTTCACTAACGCCCAAGATGTGTGGTCTCTCAATCAGTTTTCCAAAAGGAGAATGTCAAAGTGTCTAGCACTTCTTACACACCATTTCACAATAGTGTTCTTGCAAATCTCAACAGAAAATTTTGTATGTTTGTTCCTTTGTATCTAACTGATTATCTAATTGGGCTGGCCTTTTGGGCGTTTCCAATTGGGCTTAAGTGTGTGGCTTGGAGTGGGACCAAAAGGAACCAATAAGACACTAACTCCAATGGGCCTTGGGCTTTTCTGTCAACTCTTGACAAGTCCAAAATTACCATTAACTATATTTAATACCACTATATAAATATAGTTGCACTCTAGGTCTTATTTATAAATTATATCCCAAGACTTTATTGTACATGCAATTCCTTCATAAAATATTCATAGTAATACAAAGTCATGAATGTAGACTGTCACTTTGTAGATTACTACATCTTAGTTCCTTGAGTACCCAGTTTAATCCTTTAAGTTATTCATCATATATTTATGAAATCCAATTACATAAATATATACTATAGTAACTTCTTACTAAAGTGGTTAGGCCTAACTCTCTGAATAACCAAACCCATTAAACTTATCTCAAGGGAATATTTTGTATTTCCGTTAAGAGACTATGAATTTCATCTTGAGAATATATGTTCCATCAACACTAAATGTGGTTGCCCAACATACTGAGGTTTTGACATTAACAATAGATCTCACTCCTGATATATCAAAGCAACCTACACTTTATGATCAGGTCCATTATCCTCTCAGGATTAAGAGTTCATGTAAATATAAGTCGTGAGTTTATTATTCATTTGATAGTCGTTAGGAGAATAATAAATCTCACAGCGGTCCAGTTCAATATGTTTTAACTCTTAAAACATATCAACATACCAACTAGAAATCTCCATTTCCATGATTAAGACAAATCATCTGAGTTGATATGTCATAGTCTTCGCAGATGAAATGTCCAACTTCATCACCGACTACGAATAAAAATTCTGAGTTTACAAAGAACTTGTGATTTATATCTTCTGTGACTTTTCACATAAATTACATACTATGCATCTCATGGACTATATGATAATGTCCCAATATTCATGTCACCATTATTTTAGATAATAATAAAACAACTTTATTAAACACAATAGTAAGTCATATATAATGTCATACATAGCATCATACAATAAGATTTAAAGGCACTAATCCTAACAAAATTGAGGGTATTGATTAAAGATAATTGAGGTTCAAATTTATTTTGCTTAAAGGTTTATGACTTGGCTTAAAAATTGTATAACTTGAAAATGATTGAAATTGAAGGAAAATAAATAATTTTATTCATACTAAACGTTTAGAAAATTATTTTTCTTTCATATTATTGGTTCCACATAACACATATCAGCGTGGCTCACAACATCTTCGCTATTCTATGGTGATGACTTCAAACATACAAAAAAATCTAATACAGTCACTTTTCTATTTTTTTTTTTTTTTTCCAAATTGTGAGTTCTTTAATTCTATTAACATTATACCTGATAAAAAACTTACATACCTTTTTGATAAAATAAATCCAAACCCAAGTTTTGAAGGCACTCCAAGAACCAAATCAATGCAGTACATTACCAATGTGAGCAAAGAGGAAGAGGACATGTAGCGTATAAAGAGACTAAGAAAAGAAGTAGTGGACGGTGGGAGTGTGTTATTGTATTTGGCTAGAAGTCGAACATACAACCATGTTGATTACCACATAACAATACATTGCAAAAAAACACGAACATAGAAAACTCATCAAATATTAAAACGTGAAAATATAATAAATAAAGAATAAATGCATTGACAATATAAAAGACTATAAATGAATTTATAGAGTTTATCTAAAAAACCAAACAATCATCAGAATAATCAAACATCCTTAAAAAACAACAATTCCATTCAAACTATAAAAAGAAACTACCTTTTGAAATTGCAATAGATGAAGAAGGAGATGTAACAAAGAGAGCCATTTGGATTTTGAGAAATTTTCTCTAACAAACTTTGTTTAAGGATTTGGGTCTATGGGTTTTAGATTTTTCTGCTTCGATTTAAGTTCTAAAAATTTCAATTTGTGGTGGCGAATAATGAATTCAAATTAAATAAGGAACCAAGGGGGGAAAGGCATGTTTCAATTTGTTTATGTGGTCTCTTGCAGAAGCCGTGTAATTATGGATGTGAAAAATTGTAAACATGAGTTCTAAACGTGAGACTCACATTTAGGAAGAGAAGAGCCCTAAACATGAGTCTCTCTTGACTCCAATTATGCAGTTAAAAAAGTTAAATAATTTTGTTTTAAAAAAATAATAATGATGTAAAAAATAATAATAATGATGTAGCAAGTTCTGGAGGGGTCAACAAAAAGTCAAAAGTCTTTATCATCATCTCTTTCAGCTCTCTATTTCTTTTGAACATTCATGCTTCCTACCATGGCTTCAATTTATTGTGTGTTTTTTCTTTGTAAAAATTTGAGTATGAAGGGTTTCAACCTTGGCAGGAATTTATATTTGTTGAAATATTTGTTATGGAATTTTAGTTGAGTTAGAATTTTGAAGCTCTTGAAACATATATTTAATAGAGTTTTACTTAAATTAAACTATTGTAACACTTGATAAGATAGTTATAAAATATAAGATATAAAACCTAAAATAAAAAGAAAAAGAAAATAGTGGCGACGTGAAAAATTATGGGAGTTTTAGAGAATTCGGTTTTATATATATGTATATATATAGATAATTATTTTGTTTTTTTTAAAAAAAAAAATCTTTTGGGCTTTTTTTGTGCTTTTGTCTAACCTTTGGCCAAAAAAACAAAAAAAAATTTAAAAAAAAAAAATTCTTATTTTTATCCTTTAGTTATCACCTCTAATAAAAAAAAAACAACAACCAACATTATGGATGCCAAACTTACTCTTAATTTATTGAAACTTTTTTTAATTTAGTGATGAGATATTATATTAAATTATAAAGATTAGAAAATTAATTTAATGGAACCGAGATATAAGAATTTATTAAAAAATGAAAATAAAATTATTTTTGATTAAAAAAAAAAGGTGATTACCAATTATCCCCTATGATTTGGGCTTATTACAATTTAATCACAAAATTTACCTCTAAATTTTGGATTAAAATGAAATTGTTAACATTTTGTCCAAATTAAATGTTTTCTTAGTCATGTGGGGGCATATAAGAAATTTTATGAAGCTAAAATGGACAAATATTCTCTTACTCTAAAAATAAATTATATATATGATCTATCATCTTTCTCTCCTCTTTCTTAATAAATTAATATAGTGATAGAATATGAAGACAACTTGAAAATTGCAATTGCCAATGACATTCCCAATGAAGTGGTGGCAAACATTTTGCAACTTGGCAATCTTTGTAGTTGATGATGTATAAAAATCGTCAGTGAGTCGATCGTCCACGCACATGCCAATGGGTGTACCTGAAGAACAAAAGAGAGTCGTTCCTTGTTGATCCTCCAAAGGGATGTCCCTTATTGGAGCTAACCATCCTTCTGGGACTGGTCATCCCCCTAGGATGGATCGTCCCTCTGGGGCTAGTCATCCCCTAGGATGGATTACTCTTTTAGGATTGGTCGTCCCCCTATGATGGATCGTCCCTCTAGGATTGGCCATCCCTCTAGGACTGATTGTCCCCCATAAGGGTTAACCGTCCCTTTTGAGAGGTGATCTTCTCTCCAAGTTTGAGTCATCCCTTCTTAGGGTAGGTCCAAAATTTTCCTCATCAGCTGCCCCCCACTCCGTGAGTTGTCAGGATGGTTGATAGGTCGCGAAGTTGTCATAACTGCCGACGTACATCATAAATAGGGGTAATTATGTCTTTCTAACGGGGCTCGTGACACGTGGCATCTTGTAACTCGTGGAACTAAGCATCGCGACGCTTCGTTTTCTATGCCATGTCATCCTATAAATAGCCCAATGTCGTTATTGTCCTCATTTGCTGAAAGTTCTTCCAATTTAATCCCAAAGCTCATTCGTCAGTTTTTGAGCTTCATCGGTTTTCACTGTTCGTCCCTTTCCTAGGTATGCTCCGTCGGTACATATTTATTATTATATATATTCTTTCCTTCCTTCCTTTTCCTTTTTGTTGGCTTGTACACGTAGGAAGAGGAGTAGAATCTTAGCTTTCATTCGTCGCTTGTAGGTGAGGGATGTCCTAGAGATAGTGAAGCGACGAGTGAGCGTACCTCATCGATCCGCATGGGTTCGGATGACGACTTGTCTAATCCTAGGCTCGAATATTCCTCTGATGACCCGTCGATATCCGATAGGAGTTTGTCCTCAGAATCCTTGTCGAGGGAGACTAGCCCGTCAGGGCGACGACCATGGGAGGTCATTTTGCCCGACGATTGGTCCATTCATGACTTCCCTGTAGACATGAGTAATGAGGTCTTTGGTAGGCTAAAACCTTGTTTACAGATACTTGAAAATGTGCCCATTAGGAAGGGTGATATAGGAGAGAATTGTTATGACGGGAGATCATCTAACGTAGGTTTCTACGAGACTGCCTTCATAGTGGGGCTTCGTCTACCTCTTTCCACCCTGCATCGTCAGTTAGCCTCTTACTTGGGTGTTTCTGTTAGTCAGATAGCCCTGACTGCTTGAAGGATCTTCATCAGTGCTGAGGTGCTATGGGGTCAACTTAGTGGGGTCAACCATTCCCTCACTTTGGAGGAGTTTTTCTATTGCTAAAAACCCTAGGAAACTCCCTGATCCAAGGGTTTTTACAATTTTGTGTGTCTTCGAGCTGCCCTAAGGCTGATATCTGACATGTCCGATTCTAACCATCAGTGGAAGGCTAGGTTTTTCTACATGCAGGGGGTTAATTGGGTTTGTCATCCCTACAAGTGGGATAGTATATGGTCTTTTTACGACCCTTCTTGGGAGCAGTTACTTAAGTCTGGTGAGTCGTCGGTTTCACCTGAGTCATCGGCCTGTGTTGATCATCGATAAACACTTATTATTGGACTAACTCACTCTTTGTTTTGTTTCAGCCAAAGTTTGTCCGACGATCCCCCCTAAGTAAAAGTCATTTTTGGAGAGGGTTTTTGAGATTCACTTTGAGGAAAGGTCTTGAAAAAAGTTTGTTAATTTGGACACACTTCATGCCTATTGTGGTGGGCCTGTCTCTACTGAGGAAGCTCGACAATTAGACCGTTTCTCGAGAATTCATAAGTGCTTTTCTTTCATCTGTCATGCTTATTTCGCTTTAGCTTGGACTCGTGCATTTTCTAACTTACTTGTCAATTTCAAAGATAGAGTCGTCAAAAAACAAGCAAGTGGAAAAAAATAGGCAATAGGAGATTAAGAAGGCCGCTGCCTTGAGAGCCTAAGTGGGGTTCGTCAGCCCAAACCCCTCATGCCTCCAAGAAAAGGAAGCACACCCCCGACATTCAGTCGTAGGGCAAAGGCACCAGTGGTCTGTCCATTCGTCCAAAGGCGCACAAGGTAGCTGCTAATGTTCTTCGTCCCAAAGTTAGGAAGGGTCTCATGACCTCCAAGGGACATGTTGTTCCTCCTCCCCTTCCTTTGCTGGTGAAGGATAAGGAGTATGCCATGGACACTACCCGCTCCATCGTCCGAAACGCTAATTTGGACGAGTGCTTGAAGCATGAGACCAGCCCTTTGGGCGACTTTAGTCTCCATGACATGATAAGGGTAAGTCCATCCATTCATCCCTTCACTGTTGAGTTGTCCCTTTGCTTTGATCGTATCTTTTGCTTTGATCGTCCCTTTTTAACACTTAATCGTCTCTTTTTACCTAGGGCTTGGTGAGGATGCGAGCTATACAGGCTTGCTGTGCATCTAAGGAGGTGTCGATCAAACGCTTGAAGGAGCGCACAAGGTCCGAAGCAAATGCCTTGAATAAATTCAAGGAATCTTCTCAAACCTTTGGCCAGGAGGTGATTGATTTGAAGGCCAAGCTGAGCGGGATGACCCATCAGATCGACAATTTGGCAAAGGAGAATGCTCTTCTAAAGTTTAAAATGGCTACACTCTATTAGCATATAGGGAAGGTGAAGGAAGAGGCCATTGAGGAGTATTAAGGATCTCAACCCTATTTCAATGAAATGGGGGGTTACTATGGGGACAGCTTCAAGGACTTTCGAAAACAAGTTGTCCTCATGTTCCCAGACCTGGACTTCTCCCAAATCCAGATCAAGCTTACCGCCCCAACGACTCCTACTACTAAGCCAACTCTCGAGGAAGTGGAAACTAACGAAGAGGTGGTGGTGACCGACTGGCGAGGTAGGGTGGCCAACGATCCCGTGAACCCTTCAGTGCAGAATGACAATCCTCCTGCTGGTCCTTAAAAAATTTTACTTGTATTCCTTCTTTCTCTTTCTTTCATCAGTTTTTTGTTTATAAGTTAAAAACAATGATGGCCTCTTATTTTAGGTATTAAATTTATCTTTGCCCCTTGTTTTGGGTTGATATTTTATACTTCAGAACTTTATAATATATTTTGCGTAAGTGTCGATGTTCGTCAGTTTACTTTGATTTTTGGATCGTCAGTTTGCTATAATTTTTTATTGAATCCCCAGTTCACCAGTCTATTGTTGAATCGTCGGTTTAGCGATTTTTATTCCATTATTGGGTACTAAGTCTGATGATTCATCAGTTACCTCATCTCACCTTTCTGTCTCCCTAGTCGTCAGGTTACCCTTTTTTTGAGTTTTGGCAAGGATCAAGTACGGTCATGCCCATCCCCCAGGTAGAGCTTAAGGTGTGATTAATGTTAGGTTTTGTGCCCTAAAATCCAATTTATTGGCATGTCATAATTAATTAAATTATTTAATTATATGAGACTATTTATAAATGAACTAATGAGACATTATCATAGTCCATGAGATGCATTGTATGTGATTTATGTGAAAACTCACAAAAGATGTAAATCACAAGTTCTTTGTAAACTCAAAATGTAGTTCGTAGTCAGTGATGAAATTGAGTGTTTCATCTGCGAAGACTATAACACATCCACTAAGATGATTTGTCTTGATTATGTAAGTGGAGACTTTTAGTTGATGTGTTGATGTATCTTAAGAGTTAAGAAATATTGAACTGGATCGCTATGAGATTAATTGTTCAATCAACAACTGTCACTTGAATAATTAATCTCACGACTTCTAATTTCATAGACTCTCAATCCTGAGAGGGTAGTAAACCCGATCATGAAATGTAAGTTACTTTGATATATCAAGAGTGAGATCTAATAATCACGATCAAAACCTTAGTATGTTGGGTAACCACACGTAGTGTTGAAGGAACACATGTTCTCAAAATGGAATCCATAATCTCTTTTGTAGAGACATGAAATATCCCCTTGAGATAAGTTTAATGGGAACTGGTTTTTTAGGGTGCCCACTTTAGTAAGGAGTTACTAAAGCTTATATTTATTGAAATTGGATTTCAATAAATGTGAATAACTAAAAGATTAAACCGGGTACTCAAGGATAAAATAATTGTTTATAAAGTGACAGTTCATTATGACTTTGTTCACTATGGATATTTCTTGGAGAGGTCAGATGATCTCATTAGAGTCTTGGGATATAATTTATTAATAAGGTCTAGAGTTGCAATTATATTTATATAATGGTATTAAATATAATTAATGGTAACTTTAGACTTGTCAAGAGTTAATAGAAAAGCCCAAGGCCCATTGGAGCTAAAGTCTTATTTGTTCCCTTTAGTCACATCTCAAGCCACAAACTAAAACCCAATTGGGTAGTTCCAAGAGGCTAACTCAATTAGATAATCAGTTTTTATTTAATAAAATTTATTAAATAAAGCAACTACCAAGGTAGTTAGAATATACGTATGATAAAAAGAAAGAAAACAGTTTTCTTCTACAAGGAGAAGAAGAAGGAATTTTCTTTGAGAATTAACGTACATAAAGACTGATTGAGAGACCACACTTCTTGGGCACCATATGAAATTGAGATGAAGATTAAAGGTATTCTCAAGTCTTGGTTTTGAATTTCACTACATCAAGGTATGCTTTCTATTCTTAGTTCTAAAATTCAAGGTTACATGTTAGTGATTGTTGCTTTCGCTGTGTGTTTTATATGAGATAAAAAACCAGATTTTCCAACAATTAGGCGATCAAGGGGCATCCTTGATTGTCTGTTCAATCCTTAGGTAGGGCTTAGGATTTGATCTGGTGCACGAGAGCATCCTTGATCGTTATCCATCCTTTGGGTAGGCATTAGAATTTGATCAGGTGCAAAAGGGCATCCTTGATTGTCTGTCCAACCCCTGGGTAGGACTTAGGATTTGATCAAGTGCACGAGGGCATCCTGGATCATTTGTCCAATCCTTAGGTAGGACTTAGGATTGGATCAAGTGCACAAGGGCATATTGGATTTTCTGTCTAACCCTTAGGGAGGACTTAGGATTTGATCAGTGTACGAGGGCATCCTTGATCATCTGTCTATCTCTTAGGTAGGACTTGGGATTGGATCAGGTGCACGAGGGCATCCTTGATCGTCTGTCCAACCCTTAGGTAGGACTCTGGTTTTTATAAGCCCTTCCTTTTTCATAGATAATAATAGTTCCAAAAATAACTAAATAAAAATGTCGATAACTTGCCATTTGATCAGCCAAAAAGCTGGTATGTCAACTACTTAAACAAAAAGAAAACAATAACATAAACGATAACCTAAGTTGCTGCTGGTGTACTATTGATAGCAATGTTTTGAATTTCGTTCCATTCAGGCTAAAACCTGCAGAATTTCTAGTACCAATATGCAAACCAGAACAAGAATAACCTCTATTCCACCTCGGATCAAATTCCGGTCAATTTCAGATAATTTCGGCCAAAATGCCATTTTCGGCCGGAATGAATTTGTCTTTTTTTTTCCCCTCTTCAATCTAACCGTATTTTGCACCATTACATGCAAAAATGTTGAGTTTCATTGATCCTATTCTAACCCACAACATCAAATATAACCAAAAAGTCCACAACAATGAACATAAATAGAGAGAGAGAGAGAGAGAGAGAGAGAGTGTGTGTGTGTGTGTGTGTGTGTGTGTGTGAGTGAGTGAGTGAGTGAGTGAAAGAGTGAGAAAGGTAAAAAACGAAGGTGACCTTTGATAATTGTTTAAGCTTGAGGTGGATTACTCATGAAACTTCGACTTTCACAATGGTCACATATTTGCAGCACAAAGAGAATGGGTGGCGGAGAGAGTGCGCTGCCTTGTAAGATAGAAGTATAAAACACAAAGGTAGAGAATTTGAAAACTAAGGGCTCTATTTGGGTAAAAAAGGTTGGGTAGGGGTAGGTGAATATTAAATGGGCACCCAAGCAAATAGTGACACTTTTTTTCTTTTCTCGTAAATAGTGTCCTTTAGGCAAAAATATAACATGAGCTAACAATTAAAAATAGGAGTACCACTTGTTTTAAAAAAAAAAAAAAAAACACATTGTTTAAAAAATGCATCCAACTAATAGTATATAAATAATTTTTTTTAAAGGAATAATCACCCTATTATTTGCTTATTTGTGGTTACTTTAGTAATTGATTACTTATTATTTTTTGGAAAATTTGTTGATATATATATATATATATATATGTATATATTGCAACCCTGATACAACTTAAAACGATACGCTGAAATTGGCCAATACCAAAATATTCTGCTCCAATGGACAAACCAAAACAGCTTTCGAAACAGTATTCATAACATTGACTGATAATATCCCCTGCGGTGGTCACTATTCCAAGGATGGTGTAGTCTTTGTCCGTCGAGCATATCCAAGTAGTAGGTTCCCTTCCTTTTGCAATCAATGATCCTGTATGGACCTTCCCAATTTGGTCCTAACTTCCTTTGCGTGGGATCTTTGTGGCCGTGGTCACTTTCCTTAAGACAAGGTCCACGATGCCAAAGTGTCAAGGCTTTACCTTGGCATTATAGTGTTTGGCCATGAGGTCTTGGTATCGGGTCATTCGTTGCTTCGTGGCTATCCTTAACTCGTCCAGCAGATCCAAGTGCAGAAGGATCCCTTCTTCATTCTTCCCTTCGTCATGGTGGGCTATTCTATAGCTTGCTATTCTCACTTCTGCAGGGATGACAACTTTGCTCCCTAATGCTAGACAAAATGGTGTTTCTCTCGTGAGTGTCAGAGCTATTATTTAGTATGCCCATAAGACACTTGGTAGCTCGTCCGGCCATATCCCCTTTACCTCTTCTAACCGAGTCTTGATCAGTTTGAGCAAAGATCAGTTTGTAACCTCAACTTGCCCCTTGGCTTATGGGTGGGCAGGTGAAAAGTAGTGGTTTTTTTTATCCCTAACTGATTGCAAAAGTCTCTGAACGCATTGTTGTCAAACTATTTGCCATTGTCGAAGACGAGGACCCTTACGATCCCAAATCGACAGATGATGCTCTTCCAGACAAAGTTGTGAACATTCTTCTCCGTGATAGTTGCCAGCGATTCTACTTCTACCCATTTGGTGAAGTAGTCAATCCCCATAATTAGGAATTTGAGTTGTCTCATTGCCATTGGAAAGGGTCCCATAATGTCTAATCCCCATTGTGAGAAAGGCCATAAGGCGATCATTGGGATGAAAGGTTCAAATGGCTGCCTTATGACATTGCTAAAGCATAGGAACTTGTCACATGTCTTCACATAGGATTAGGCATCCCTCTGCATTGTAGGCCAATAGTACCCCGCTCGTATGAGCTAATGGACCAGTGACCGCACCCCTGAGTGGTTACCGCACACCCCTTCATAGACTTCCCTCATGTCGTAGTCCACTTTGTCAAGGGTCAAACACCTTAGGTATGTTCGGGAGAAACCTCTCTTGTATAGTACATCCACTATCAACACGAAGTGTGCTACCCGAACTTTCAAACATTAGGATTCATCGCGGTCTTCAGGAAGTGTCCCATTCTTAAGGTAAGAGATGATATGAGTTGTCCAGTCAACACCCTTTGGAATCATCTGTATCTCCAATTCTTTAATGGCAGGGAACTGCTGGACAAAGGATAGGATCTGTTGGTCAACCGTAATGTGTTCCGTGGATGCTTCTTTGGCCAACCGATTGGTGCATTCATTTTCTTCACTCGAGACTTATAAGAATTTTACCGTGAAGGTTTGATTTGTCCGTCTTCGAATAAGGTCGAGATACTTTTTCATCCGTTTTACCCTTGGCTTCGTAATCCCCATTGATATGTCCAATGACAACCTAGGAATCACTATAAAGAACAACTGAGGAGGCCTCAACTGCTTTGGCCAAATCAAGCCCCATGAGAATGGCTTCATATTCGACCTCATTATTAATCGTTGGGAATTGGAGTCGAATGGCACACTCAATGATATCCCCTTTAGGGGATTGAAGGACCACTTCAATCCCTCCAACACGCTTGTTGGACGATCCGTCCGTCTGAACCTTCCAAGGGGTTGCCCCCAGTCGTTGGTTTTGTTTGTTGTGAATTTTGCGATGAAGTCAACTAAGGTGTGGGCCTCGATCACAATCCTCAGGCGGTACTGTATGTCAAATTCGCTCAACTCTATCACCCATAGGACTAATCGTCTGACGGCCTCTAGTTTATACATCGTCTTCCAAAGAGGCTTGTCCATTTGAACCATTATGGTATGTGCTTGGAAGTACGGCCTGAGCTTGCAAGCTACTACGATCAAAGCAAAAGCTAACTTCTCCATAGGTAGGTATCTTGCCTCCGCCCCCTTAAATGCTCGGCTTGTGAAGTATACTGGCAACTATACGTGATCTTCTTCTTGGAACAGAGCCAAACTAATGGTCGTAAGAGACACAACCAAATATAAGAAAAGATCTTCGTTGGGTTTCATGGACTTAGGAGTGGTGGGGAGGCCAAGTATGCCTTCAATTCTTCGAATGCTCTCTAACATTCGTTGGTCCATTCAAAAGCTTTCCTCAGGGTCTTGAAGAATGGTAGGCATTTGTCCGTTTCCCATGAGATGAATCTGTTGAGTGCTGCAACTCTTCCATTTAGGCTTTATACCTCCATGACGTTCCTCGGGGGTTTATCTCTAAGATTGCTTGGATCATATCAGGATTGGCTTCGATACCCCATTGGGATACCATGAAGCCAATGAATTTTCCCAACAATAACTTGAACGCACATTTACTGGGGTTGTGCTTCATTCCGTAAAGGAGAAGAGTCCCAAACGTTTCCCCAATATCACTTAGGTGGTGATCCTCTTCTTTGCTCTTCACCAACATGTCGTCTATGTGTACCTCAACGTTCCATCAGATCTGCAGGGCAAACATCTTGTTCACAAGCCTTTGGTATGTTACTCCTGCATTCTTTAATTTGAAAGGCATGACCTTGTAGCAAAAAAGGCATTGGCTAGTGACGAACAACATCTTCTCTTGGTTTAATTCCTTAAGCTTGATCTGGTTATATCTGGAGAAAACATCCATGAAGCTTAACAACTGATGTCCAGCCGTTGAATCCATGAGGAGATCGATCCGCAAAAAGGGGTAGTTATCCTTTGGGCAGGCTTCATTTTGTCAGTGAAGTCTACAGATTCTCCACTTCTCATTTGCTTTCTTGACCATAACCACATTGGCCAGCCAATCGAGGTAGTAGACTTCTCTAATAAAGCCAACATCCAACAGTTTATGGACCTCTTCGGCTATGGCATTGTCCCTTTCTTGGGCGAAGACTCGTTTTCTTCGGCGGACAAATGGAAAGTATGGGGAAACATTAAGCTAATGGACCATGATGCTTAGGTTGATCCCGAGCATATCTTTATAACTCCATGCAAAGATGTCCAAGATTTTCGTAGGAAAAGGGTCAGCTCATCTGGAATCAAAGGGTTGGCTTGCATGCCAATGCGAGTAACTTGATCCAGGTGTCCTTCGTCCAAGGGAAATGGTCTCCAATGCCTCTGTTGGCTCTACATTCACTCATCGCTCTTCAATGTTCGTGGTGGTTACTTGTTCGTCCATCTCTAGCATTGCCACATAGCATTCGCAGGCTGCCACCTGATCTCCTCGAGCCTCTCCTATCCCATATTCCATCGAGAACTTCAATAGTAGGTGATATGTAGAGGTGGTTGTCCTTCATGCGTTGAGCGTCGATCGCCCTATGATGGCATTGTAGGTTGACAAGAAATCTATTACCAAGAAAATGACATCCCTTATGATCTACTGAGGATAGGTGCCAATGGTGACTGGCAATGTAACAAATTCGACGGGTATGACCTTCGTTCCACCAAAGCCCACTAACGGGGTATTCATCAGTGTGAGTCGCTCCCTACTGATCCTCATCTGTTGAAAGGCTGGATAATAGAGGATATCAGCTGAGCTTTTGTTTTCCACCAAGACCCATCAGGTATTGAAGTCTGTAATGTTCAGATTGATCACCAAGGCATCATCATGGGAGTAATGGATCCATCGGGCATCCTCCTCAATAAAACTGATCACCGGGTCGTCCATCCGAGAAAGCTTGGGCAGGCAACTAGTGAGTTGGACATTCTGCACCATTCTTAGGTATGTCTTCCTTGCATTCTTCAAAGATCCGATCATTGTGTCTCCCCCAGAAAATCACTCTTATCTCTCTAAGTGGGGCCCTAGGTCGCTCCTTAGCCCATCGGTTTGGTTCTTAGTCCCTTGACGAGTTTTCTCCTGCTTTCTCACGCCCTACAAACCGTTGCAATTTTCCTTGCCTAATGAAGGCCTCTATCTGTTACTTAGGTTGTAGTAATCAAAGGTGTCGTGTCCAGGATCATGGTGGAAGCGGCAGTACTTATTCCTTCGCCTTCTGTTCGAGTTACCTTTTAGCTTACTAGGCCATGCCAAAGCAGGGTCATCCTTGATCTGCATCAGGACCTGATCAAGTGGGGCATTGAGCGGAGTGAAGGTGGCCATTTGCCCTAGCAAGGGCCTTGACCTTTATTCGTCCCTTCTATCACCTATCCTGGCTACCTTTCTTCCCTTGTCCAAATGGGGATAGTCATGTTTCTCTCGCTTCTTCGGTACACCCCCTTTGGCAATCACGACATCCTCAGTGTTCATATTCTTCATGGCTTGGTACAGCATGTCATCCATGGTCTTTGGGTCGTTTTTGTAAACTGATAACAAAAAATTTTTGGATTGGAGTTTGTTGGTAAAGGTCGTGACCAAAACCTTATCATCAACTTCGTTAATCAGTAGTGCCTCCTTGTTGAACCGAGTGACATACGACCTCGGGCTCTCATCGTCCCACTACTTGATGTTTAGGAGGCTGGCTAAGGATCTCTTATATCGCTAACCTCCAATAAAGTGTGTGACGAAAAGCCCACTCAATTCCTTGAAGGTTAAGACGATATTGGGAGCTATCTTGCTGAATACTCGTGTTGGTCCTTTAAGTGTGGTGGGGAATGCTCTGCACATGATCTTGTCCAGAATCCCTTGCAAATGCATGAGGGTTTTGAATGATTCCAGGTGGTCGAAGGGGTCCCTCGATCCGTCGTAGGCTACTTAAGGCATTCTGAATTTAGCTAGCAAGGGAAAGATGTGACCAGTGCAATGAAAGGAAAGTCGGTACAATGGACTGTTGACACCTCATTTTGCAACCCGCATTTAACCTCACTTAGAGGGTAAAAGGGTAATTTCACCTTAGAAATATGCATCTTGATTTTGGTCATTAGATCCTGAATCTCATTTCACCAAAATGATCTTGATGTTGTAACGATCAAATCGATTAGTTATAAGCCCTAATCGGACCATCAGATTGAAAGTTATCATCAAATCAAGTTTTAATGGCCGAGATGCACTATCACAAATTGAGTCCGACCTTATGTGATTATGAACAATTAATTCCAATTGGTTATAATTATAATCAATTTGAAATTAATGATGTGTCATAATTTGATTGGTTAGGACTACATTTTATGGTAAGGTTGCATACACCTAATTAATTAGATAGTTAAACATTAATTATTCAATGAGTAATTTGTGCAATTATCTTTTAATTAGGGTAAATTTGGAACTAATTAGGTCTGAAATGGGAGTGATTGGAGCCTATTAATGTTAATTGGAAACTAATTTGGGACCTATTAATGTTAATTGTGCTGAAACTATTTTTTTAAGAAATGACATCTACTCACTATTTCATTGATATCTCTCAGAATATTTTGAATCTGTGAATGAGGTTAATTTTTCCAGAAACTAGACATCCAAGGCTTCAATTTGAGCACAAGAACGACACAGTTCCGATCAAAATTAAGTCAGATATGAGTTTTCAAAGTTGGTTCTACGGGCTGTTACAGCAGTTACGGGAAAACCGAATTTTGGCTTGCTCCCCACTCCCACAAATCTCTCCACTTAATGCACCAAATTTTCCCAAAGGCTAAAATGAGGTCTAGGTTCATGATTCATTGTCAACCCTCATTAATGGCCTTCCATTCCTATTTCCTCCACCACTACTATATAAACCCACCTCTCCTTCATTCCAAGACAAACAGAAAAACCCCCCTCTTCTCCTCTCTTGAGTTCTAGGAAGTTGAGTAGTCTTGTCATATTTTGGTCTTCTTGAGACTCAAAGTATTGAGTGAGACTTACTCTTCCTTTCCTAACTCTTCTTTTCCTCCACCCATAAGACCTCCCTCAAAAGTCTCCTCATCCACCATATTGATCTTGGATGAAGGTATAATTCCTTTTCCTAACTTGTTTTTTGTGTTGCCATGATAAGAGTTTACGATTAAAACATGATAGTAACTATTTAAATTTCCTTGAATATGTTTGAATGTTCTTAAATGTTATTATGTGTTCTTTACATGTTCTTGGTTGTTCATCACATGTTCATGCATAACATTGGTTTTAATCCTAAATTCACATTAAAAATATGAAAAACATGTTTGTTTCATGATTCTTTCAAATCCTTGAATCTAGGATGTCACCATACACACACATTCACTAGAATTTATTTTTCAATCCAAATGCCATGCTTAATAAATTGAATTAGGGTTCATCACATGCACACACATTAAATTCATTATGTTAATTGATTGACATATTGGATGATATGATATGAAGGTTGGCCACCATAGTCTAGAAGACCGGTTTCACCGGGCAAGGTGGGTGCCTAACACCTTCCCACCTTGTAACATAGCCTCCGAACTTAGATCAAGGGTTAGTAGATCAAATGCTTGTCCATGTAATTTTCAATTTTTAGATTGTAACTAGGAAACAAAGCCATGTACTTTTTCTTAGATTGTATCTAGGACCAAAGTCATGTAATTTTCCTATGACCAATGTAAATTCAATTGAAAGTTAATAAAATGATGAATTTTTCAATTTCGGTTTTCTTATTTTTCCAATAATTAAATAAGTGGCGACTCCATTGTAAAACCCTTAATCTAAAGGGGAAAATATAACTAGTCGAACCTCCATTTTGAGAGGTAATAACACGACTCCACCCATTCACGTGGGTTTGGCCCAAAACTTACTATTAAAACGGGCCAGGGGCGCGGTCTCTCACATGGACTAGTTCGTCCAAGCTAGTGGACACTCGACCTTTCAAGGTATTCATCATCATATCCATCTTCTTTTTCATCGTCTGCATCTCTTACGCTATGCGCAACATGCCAACCTCCAGCTCGGAGGGATGACTGGTATCTAGCTGATCCCTCCTACTGATGGCATTGCTTTCCTCTAATCATCCCTCTCCTGATGGTCATTCGTCGAGGGACGATCGTTGTTGCATTCATCCTTATTCTGCCCGATTTCCTGGTTATTCAGCTCTTGATTATTCTACTACTCTAGCTGTCATTCCAGCTCGTGCTTCTGTTGAGTGAGCCATTCAACAGCTGTAACCAAGGTTTGCACTTATCTTTCTAATGCATTAGGCGAGTTCCCAATCTCTTTGTTGGTGGTGGCCATTGATCACATCTGGACCATACAACTCTTTTTCTTTAAAATGGCGATGCGGCTTATCACTCGTCCCCACAAAAGGCACCAATTGATGATGCAAAAAAATTATCAGTAAGTTGATCATCCACGCACGTGTCAATGGGTGTACCTAAAGAACAAAAGAGAAGAACCAATCAAAGGGAACCAGTGGCGTATTGGCCAAAGACGTTCCGAAGGTTAAGTCAGAGATAAAAGAATCTCCAATAACTCAAGAATGCAAGAGTTAGGAAGAATTCACGTACCTTAAAAGGGGTAAGGTTTGTGGCTTATATAGTAGTAGAGAGCTGACCCGAATCCCTGATATGGGGGAGTTTCCTTATAGGGAGAAGGCCCCCAAGATATTTGGGATCATCTTTCCATTTATAAGAGATCTAATTGTGCGATAGGGCCTTTGGTCGTGGTGTGCAAGTAATTTCCATGTAAAAACGTGTGGATGGGCCCCACATAGCTGTGGGGAAACCCTAGGGGAGGGTTCGTTCGGACCAGGGATTGGCTGGCCTGACGATCCTCTAGAAGGTCATCCCTCGTTGAAGCTGACCATCCCTCTGGGACTGGTCGTCCCCCTGGGACAAACCTTCCCTCTGGGGCTAGTCGTCCCTCTGGGACGGATTGCCTTTCTGGGACTAGTCGTCCCCTTGGGACAGATCGTCCCTCTAGGACTGGTCGTCCCCCGTAGAGGTTAACTGTCCTTTTTGAGAGGCGATCTTTTCCTCCGAGTTTTAGTCGTCCCTTCCTAGGGTAGGTCCAAAATTTTCCTCATCAATAATAAAATATGCATTTGGCAATAAGCTTGTGCTTGTTTGGAAGGATCATTATAAATGGAAGCCATTTCACGTTAGGGCATATGTTCTCTTGCTCGTTAGCTTTTTAGAAAGATTGCAAGGCATTTAGGCTTTAATAATAACATAGAAAAGGCTTTTTCAACTTACTCTACTACAACGAACCGTTAGTAGGGTGCCACGGTTTATGGGCTTGAGGGACTTAGTGTCATGACAAGTGGTATCAAAGCCAAAGCTTACGCCAAGCCATGGCTAGACTACACTATTGTTAATCCACTGCCCGCAAGCTGTAGGATACTTTAGGACTTGGGGAGGTTTTATCCTCTAAGAACAGGTTCTTTTTCAAGTTCAACCATCCAAATGCCCTAAATTCAGTGCTAGATTGTGCCCAATGGACCATATGGAAAAATACTCTTGTTTTTAACTCAAACAAGCCAATAGAATGGGAAAGAAGACTGGTAAGAAAAAGCCTTGTCATAACAGAAGGAAAAGAAAGGGGGCTGAAGAGGGCGGGTGCCTCTAGGCCCGAATAAGACAAACCAAAGTACCTCTTTAGTGAATCCCTTATCACAAAGGAGGCAAAGCAATTCCGATTTATGAGCACTACTTAATAGTAAGAAGTATGAAAAAAGAAATTCTTTGTACATACATTCGAACCACTGTTGGTCCTATTTCTCTTTATCGAGAAATCGAAGAAGCTATACAAGGGAGAGATTTTTTTATTGGCGATAGTGTTAAGTGGGTTTTTTTTGGCATTTAGCAATACTTTTCTAACAATTTTGTTAGTTGTCAAGTTTCTGAAACTATTTGGTAAACTAGCATCTCGAATCTTTAAGACTTTATTTCGGTAACAAAACTCGAGCACTTAAGACTCAAGTTCCAATGCTAGCACACAGCTGATGGAACAATTTATACACGTGGAACTCAAGTCTCTAAGAAGAAAAATCTGGAGAAGTATAGCCCTATCCAACAAGAAGAACTTGAGTTATATATATTTTCTAGAGACTCGAGTTTCACGTAGATTTTTCTTCCATATCAAATTACCACCACTTGAAACTCAAGTATTTAAAACTTTTGTTCCATCATTGAATTCGAGTTTTAGAGTCTCGAGATGCTAATTTACTAAATAGTTTTATAAACCTGAGAACTAATTAAAATATTTTGAAAATAATGTTAAAATATTTTGAAAATAATTTTATGGGCTCAGGGGGTTTTGAAAAGTGATTGAGTTCACTTGTGTGGATTTCAATGATTTTTTTTTTTTTTTTTGGATTTTTGTTTATGGGTAAGTTTGATAGGTTGAGGAAGTTTTTGGTAGTTATTGACTTATTGGTTTTACCGATGAGGATTTAGAACAATGTTGTCAATTCCAGTAAGTTCCAATTAGATTGGTTGGAAATTTCTGTTTCAAAAAATCAACAATTACAAATCTCCTCTCCATTCCAACTTGGCATAAATTTCGACTCGTTATGGTCAGTATGATGATTTCTTATTTTAGTTAAAATGTGAAGAAAACTTTATTTTTCTTGTTTTTCTAAATTTTAATTATCCTTTTGCATAGGTAGCACACTAACATTTACTAGCTTACGCTTGTTAGGAAAGTTAAGAAGAAATGGAGGAAAAATATATCTACAAAATTTAAAATCCATTCATTTGGACTTAATTTTATTTTAGTCCAACTTTTAAATAATCGTTATATAAAAAATGTAAATGTCGTAGGTTCTAATTAGTTCAAACTGTAAAGTCTCTAAAGGTTGAATAAGAAATTTGGAGTTAAATCTCGCTTACACCAAAAATCAATTGATGTCATAGGTAACACTCTAACATTTACTAGCTTAGGCTTGTTAGGAAAGTATAAGAAGAAATAGAGGATAAATGTATCTACAAAATTTTAAATCCATTCATTTGGACTTAATTTTATTTTAGTCTAACTTTTAAATGATCGTTTAATAAAAAATGTGAATGTCGTTGGTTCCAATTAACTCAAACAGTAAAGTTTCTGATGGTTGAATAAAATATTTAAGATTCAAACTCTGCCTATACCAAAAATCGATTGATGTTTTGATTTGACGATAAAGAGCTATCATTATGAGCGAACACTGTAAATTGAAACTCTCATAAAATAATAATAAATAAAAAAGATAAACGTTGTACATTAAATTTTATGGGCTAAATTGTGACAAGATGGGGGTAAAAATGGGCAAATTTACCCCAAAAAAATAATAATAAAATTGAGAGGTAAGTAGGCTCTTTTGTAAACGCGTTGGGAGTTTGGAGTTGAATGTGTCTAGATAAAAGAATGTGTCTAGATAAAAGATTAAAAAGAAACAGTAGCAAAAAAAAAAAAAAAAAAGACACAGTCACGCACGCCGATTCCAAAAAAAAAGACGCAGTCTCCGTCTCACACAAGACACAAGGTAGTATTTGGTAGACAGGTTGTCATCGTCGCGGGTCGCGGGTCCAACAACTTCCACATGGACTCTATCAAGTCTACGTGCACCTTCGCATCCAACCAAACTCCAACGCGTGTCCCGCGTGACGTGGTGGTACTCAACCACAACTATATCTCATCTCCAGCCAGCTATAAATATAAAAACCGTAAATGCCAAAAGTAGATTCACAAAACAGATTGCGAGAGAGATAAAAAGAGAGAGCGTAGGGAGAGAGGAAAACCAGACGAACGCGCCGGCAACGAAAAACACAAAAGAAGAGAAAGGAAAACACATTACTGTAATTCTCCGACGCGCGCGGCCACCGGATCTCCCTGTAATCATGGTAATTTTCCACTCTCTTCTCTTCTTATTTTGTAATGTTATTATTTATTTCGATCTCCGGTTTCCGGTTGTTGTTAGTATTGCAATTTTTCTTGATCTGTTCTTGTTCTTGATAATTTGATCTTACAATTGATCTGATCTAGCCGAACGAACGGCTGTGATTGATTGATGAGGCATCAGATCTATAATGTTGTTCTTTGAATATGTTGAAATAATTTATGAATAAGTCTTCATTGTATGTATGATGTATTTAGATAAAGGAAGTGAATTGTGTTAATATAATAATAATAATATAGAGTATATGGTTTTATAATTTTATATTACGTTTTGATGTTTGTTTTCGTAGATCTTATAGGCACTGTTTCAATCCGAATAGCCACACACCATTATAATTAGGAATCTAGATGTAGAATTATCCAGCTGAATTTGGGGGGTTTGAATTGAAGCGAAATTATGTATATATTTTGTTATAATTTTTCCTTTGGATGTAAAGGAATTCGGTGCATTTCATTTCAAAAAAAAAAAATCTGCGTGTGTTCGTTCGCGCATCAAAATATTGTTGTTAAAGTGCTGTTTATTTGAGTAGTAGTTTGATGATGGAATTGTAATGTTTGTGGTATGTGTACTGTGCGCAGACAACGTCAAGGCGTCTTGCCGATAGGAAGGTGGAGAGGTTCGATAAGAACATTATGAAGAGAGGAGCTGTGCCTGAAACAACCGCGAAGAAGGGAAAGGACTACCCTGTTGGTCCTGTTCTTCTCGGGTTCTTCATTTTTGTTGTCATTGGCTCATGTAAGATTTCCCCACCTTTCTTGTGCCTTTTTCTAATAACATATTTGATAATTGAACCTTGCAATGTTGCCATAGGTGAATTCTTAATTATCTTGATAATGCGCTTGATAATATGAGTGGCACAGAATTACTTGTTCCTACGTTTATGAACTGTAAAAGCCCGTATGCAAGTCAAGTGCCATTGAAATTTCTCATAATACGGATTGAATAGTTCGTCATGTTTTGTTTTGTAAAAACGGTTTTTGTAGCAAAACCCATTTTCGAGCTTGGATTCCAGTAGTTTATTTTGGGTCTTTCCATTTTGCTTATGCGAATTTGATTGAAGGTTTACTTATTTATGACGTCTTTGTCATTTCATTGTTGCAACAGCTCTCTTTCAGATAATCAGAACAGCAACGAGTGGAGGCATGGCATAAACATACCCTGATCTGAAATATGGCAGCAGATGAATTCCTGTTATGTCTTTGACCTTCTTTTTTTTTTTTTTTTGGTTAGCTGTCTAGGAAGATGATGATACATTTAGACTTGTGGTTTCGCATGTTGTGAAGTACTCAAGAAGTTTAAATAAAAGAAACCCATTATCAAGGTTGTATTGACTATAAATTATCTCATATTGTTTCTTATATGAATTGGAAGACCTTGCACAGGGGTTATTCCATATATTCCTCAGTTTTATTATTCTATCCTATTCCTTCAATATACAAACTTATGAGTAAAGACAAGGTTAATATCCTATTCCTTCAATATATAATCTTATGAGTAAAGACAAGGTTAATATTTTAAGAACAAACTTTCATTTCCATTCATTGGAGAGATGACATTATATTCCATCGCTTTTGACATTCAAAATTCTTTCCAGTCAAAATGACAGCATATTCCACTTAATTATGCTTCTAAGTAAGTTATCTATTCCATCATGGGCTGTCCACGGGTCGGTCCGGGTCGGTTTTGGCCTCAACCCGGACTCGACCCGCTCAGATCGGGTGGAAGAAAAACGCACCCGCAACCGACGGCCAACCACCACGGGTCGGGTCGGCCAAGCTCAGGGGAGCGAACGGTCGGGTCGGTCGAGTCCAGCGATGAGCGACGGCAGGCGGAGGAGAAGTCTTATCTTCACCGATTTGAGTTGAAGGCGTCGAATTCGAGTAGATCGGAGTCTATCTTTGCCGATCTGAGTCAGATCTGACCACATATCGCCGAATTTGAGCAAATCAAACGAAGGAGAAGAGTAGATCTTGGCCGGATTTGAGCGAATACCACCGGATCTGAGCGAAGGACGACCAAGGGTGGACGGATCGGAGCTAGAGAACACTAGAATGTCGCCGGATCTACGAAATTTTTGCATTTTTTTTGGTATTTGTCGGTCGGATCGGGTGTCTCGGGTTTTAGAGACCAAAACCCGACACTCGACCCGCCGGCGTCGGGTTTCAGAGAATAGGAACCGTCACCGACCGGCGAAGGTGTCGGATTTGGCCGTGGCGGGTCGGGTCCGGTCGGTTTGGTCGGTTTGGCCGGGTCTCCGGGTTGCTTGGACAGCCCTAATTCCATGTAAGGAGTATATACTATAGAGGTGATTTATGCCGAGTGTCAAGCTTTGTAAACTATAAAGATTTTCAAATCAAATTGTCAAGCTTTCGAAAGTAAAATTTTGCATTTTTAGAAATATGCGAGGAATATCGAAAATTTGTCACTTTTGATGGATATGATGAGAAAATTTTACAACCTTGTAACAGAAATATTTTCAGCAGTTTGTTAAAATTGTATCATTTAATTCTCTATCCAGCAACTAAAACCATCATGACAAGTAGTAAAGAATGTTGTGCTAGACTTCTAGATGGTGTCAACTTCTTAGTGGTATATTGGACTTTCAGACGGCATCAATAATAAGGGTGAGTTTGGTTGGGCTTTTTGAAAAAGTGCATAATGAAAAAGTTGAGTTTTTAAAAAGTGCATAATGAAAAAATGTTTTTTAAAAAAAGCTGAGTGGTAAAAACTGTTAAAAAGTGCTTTTTGAAAAAGCTGAGTGTTTGGTTAGCATTTATAAAAGTGGCAGTTTGAAGAGTAAATTACCAAAAAGGACAATGTCTATATAAAGAGAATTCTTTGTTTTAATTACATCTTTTAATGCAAGTTATGGACACAATATTTTCACAAAAATTTCACAATAAAGTCTATATAACAAGTTGTTAATGATAGGAAAAAAAAATGTCACTAGTAGGTTTAGATGAGAACTAATAATAACTTACTACGTAAACTTTATTATGAAATTGTTATAAAAATATTTTGTCAATAATACTATTTTTTTTAGAAAAAAAATAGTATTAACTTAAAAAGTTTAGAGATATAATAAAATGTCACAATATTTTTATAATACTAATTTAAAATTAATCTTTGTAAAATAAAATTTTATTAACACTTATCTTTTAAATGAATTGTTCTAGTACTCACAATTTTTTCTCCACCACATACTCTATAACATCACAATTATAAAAAAAAAAAAAAAATTATAAAATAATTTGTGTTCATGATCTTTATATTTTCTACAACATTACTTTACCAAACCCAAAAACTTTTTTTTTTCTATTTTTTTTTCTCACGTTTTTTCTCCTCCACAAGTCCCTTTTCCTTATCTTCTTCTCATCCTTTTCTTTTTACTTTCCTCCGCACATGTTTCGTCCTTACCTTTTTTTTCTTTTTACTTTCCTTCACTAAGCCCTCTCTAGCTCTTTCTCTCTACGCCATCTCCATGTCTCCATCTCTCTCGAGCTCCCTCTTTCTCTCTACTCCATGTCTTCACTGAGCCCTCTCTAGCTTTTTCTTTTTTAGATATGTACGTAAATAAAATAAAATAAAAATAGAGAAGAGAAGAGGAAGAAGCAGCACAAAAAAAAGAAGAAGAGGAAGAAGAAGATGAGATGCCGCAGCACAGCAGCATGGAGGATTTTCGGTTTTTTTTTTTTTTTTTCTGTGGATTTTGGGTTTGATTTTGAGTTGTTTTTGTTTTGGGTTGATTTTGAGTTGGGTTTGGGATGGGTTTTCCAATGGGGTTTGAGTTGATTTTAAGTTTTTTTGTGTTGATCAGATTAGACAAATAAATTTTAAAAAAAAAAATACAGAGGAAGAGATGAGGAAATCAGATGGGTTTGATTTTGAGTTGTTTTGGTTTTGGCGTGGAATGAGAGAGCTGAAGACCTTGCCCTTTATTGAAGGGCAAATTCATCAATCCAAGGCGTTTTCAACGGATCTTTTGAAACGCCCACTAACTTTTGTATTATGAACCGAAAATCCTCCATAAGTGCCCATGCGCGTTTCCTTGCTGGAGTAAAACGCAACTTTCTAAACAGAAATAAATTAAGTTGCGTTTTACTCCAACCAAACAGAAATAAAGGCTCAGCTTTTATAAAAAGTCAACTTTTGGGTCCAAAAAGTGGAACCAAACGGGCACTAAGTCATTTTAAGGTTGAGATGCCTGGTTGCTCAAAAACTTAAAATCATATTGTTATGTCATTGCCTCTCATTGGTGTTAGACCCTTTATACTTGATAGGAATGGAATGGTTTTAGGTAGGTTTAATCAAGCCAAGTCGAATATTAAAAGTTTAGAATTGTTTATTTCATTTTATTTTGAACATGAGCTGAGTTTGAGCTCATTACTAAATAAGTTCAAGTTTGTTCACGAGTTACTTGATTAACTTATTCCTTTACATATACTTTAACCATTAGGACTAATTTTTTGTACCCATTCACAAATCTATACTAATAATTAGTAATTAAAAAACAATTGAAATTATATTATTTGAGTTAATTAAATAGAATGATTTTCATTTATAAACTTAAAAAAAAGAAGTAGATTCATCAATCTTGTATACTTATATGAACTTACATAATTTTTACTACAAAATGGATTATTATTAAATATATTTAAATCGAGTCTCATACTTACGACCTTATTCACAAACACACACATTATAATGTTTGAGCTTTGTTTGTTTGTAGTCAAACTTTATGGTGCCCCTTTGTGGTACATGTTGGCTAAGTTGGTGGCCTTATGATTGTGTGTTGGATCCTTGGTCTTGGCCCAGATGGTAGCACATTATTTGTGTGTTGTGGGCAACATGTGCAGTGGCGAGTCTTGGCAGCCTTGCGTGGGCTTAGCCATAGGCAGGCTGATGAGAAGTGTGTGGGCTACCAGGTATGTTTACATGGGTTGTGGTAGATTGGAACATGTGTTAAACTGGTATCATAGCGTGGTAGGACGATTACCAAGCAATTTTTTGCATGAACAACCTTGTTGGTATGCTGGCAGTGTAAAAAGGCTCTAATAAGAGTCTAAGACAGCAAATATTTGTGTCCCAAAGACAGTTCCCAGATTGGTACAAGAAGTCCAGGGGATAGTTGACAAGAATAATTGCATGATCCTTAAAAGCTGTTGGGGTTGCCAATAACGCGTGTGTGTGAGAGAGAGAGAGAGAGAGCAAGTTGAGGTAGAATATGTTTTCGTACGCTAGGGGTTGTCAATAGCATGGTTTAGAGATATAGTGCTATGAGGAAAATTGCATAGCTGCTTTTAATTAGGGCATATCCCAAAAGAGCATTTTGTGTAAGGGACCCGTAGTGAACCTTGTACTTTGTGGACCTTGTGGTATAGTAATAAATGTTAAAGTGTGTTCTCATGTAACGGTGTCTGATGTGCGCCCTTGATTCTCACAAACTGTAAGTTATTTCATTTGTGTGAGTATTAGAGACTACTAGACTAGGTAGAACTATTTAATGCCATCAAAAGGCAGAAATTTTGCTGTCGAAATTTGCGCCATCTCCCATGCCCATTTCCTTGCATGTTAGTAATTGCTTCTCGTAAGCACGCCTCGTTTAGGTAACCTTATAGTTTCCAGTTTCCACACATCAAACTCATTTAGGTAATTGAGAAAAAAATTCATCTCAATTCTCTTAACTCTTTGCTCTCAAATTAGAAGCATCATAATATTTGAGTGGTTGTGTGATTTAGGTCTTAATATTTTTAAGTATATCAGCTTGTCAGTATGGAGGAAGCAACTTGCATCTATGAAGCCTTACAATTAATATATTGCAAATCATCCAATTATTTGGGTGGGAGTCAAGTGAAATCTAGTTACTATTGAAGATTTTCAAATACCCGATCCATGAGAAGAGACTTGTTTTGCTTAGGCTGTGTTTGTTTTGACTTCAAACTATTACAGGAAATCATTTTACAAGTGACCACGTGTTTGGTTGCGCATGAAAAATACAATTTTCCGGAAAACCATTTCTTTTGACCGTAAAAGAGAGCTTTGACCACGGAAATGGTTTGAAGTGAAAATTCACTTCAAACCATTTTCGGACTCACGCGCAAAGAGAGAGAGAGAGAGAGAGAGAGAGAGAGAGAGAGAGAGAGAGAGAGAGAGATCGCACGAGAGTACAGAGTGGAAAGAAGGCGGCTCCAGCACGATTCGACCCACTGCATCAGCGCCGCCTTCTCGATCGCGCCGCGATCACGAGGCGGCGATCGCTAGATCGCGCCGCGATCGCAAGTCCAATCTCGCGACTCAATCGCGAGGCGGCGATCGTGAGTCGCGATCTTGCGACGCGATCGAAATCGCGAGGCGGCACGATCTCGGAATTGCCGCCTCACAATTGCGTCGCGAGATCGCGACTTCTCTCCCATATATGATTTTTTTTTTTTTTTTTTTTTGGGTTTTGAGTCTTTTGTTTTTCTCTGAATCGTGATGTTAATGTTTGTTTGGAAGCTGAGAAAATGTGAGAAAATGTGAGCAACAAGTAAAAAATGTATTTTCTATAATATTTTCAAGATTACAACCAAACACCTGAAAATATTTTCCAAAATATTTTCCTTTCCCAAAAATATTTTTACCTGAAATTATTTTACACCCAGAAAATATTTTACACCCAACCAAACACAGCCTTTAGCTGCTGCCTGCTGAGAAAACTGAAGAAAGCTTTAGGTTTTTGAATCCCAATTATCTTCAGTTTAGAATAAGAAACTTCACCCCACCTGCGCTAAAAAAATCGTACGAGGCCTGGATAGGAGTAAGTTTCTGTGATTTTCTCACTTTCTCCAAGCCTCAAATAGACTAATATCTAATTCCAAATCCTCTTAATGCATTTTCCTTACCCGAGTCAGCCTCAGCAGTGGAATAAAACAATAGCCACCTCAGCAGCGAAATAAAACAAAAGGCAATGCTATGATCGTTCTCACTCTTATAGATTTCTCCACAGACAATTTGCACCAAAACAAACAAATAGTTTCATTTTCAATTTAAACTAAACAGAGATTACAGCCCCCATATTAAGCCGACTGATTGGCATTCTGAACTCTGTTTCCTGAAACCAAAGTTATTTGTCTAGTTTGTACATGGAGAGGGGAAATGTGATTTAATCATACAACCCAAGATATCATCTGCTTAACTAGAAAAACAACGCAAATTTGGCTAAAACAGTTTGCAGCAAGAGCTTTCAGCCAAGCATATGCATAAGACCACTACTGAAATGAAAATTCCCATCCCTGACATGCCGATTCTTCCAGCAATTGAGAAAAGTCAAATCAAGCAGTAGCAGTCAGGCATGGGTGAAATGCAGTGCCACACCCAATCTGCTGCCACTTCTGCTGCTGCTTCCCCCCACTTTGTACCACACACCCAGGAACCTTCAGCCATTCCCTGTTTGATATATTACAGAGAAAAGCCAAATCAAGCAATAGCAGTCAGGCATGGGTGAAATGCAGTGCCACATGCAATCCACTGCCGCTTCCTCCCTCGTGGCACCACACATCCAGGAACCTTCAGCCATTCCTTGTTTGATACATCATAAGTAACCAATCGATTCATTTGTCTCGATCTCAAGGACAGCATGAGCAAGCCTTTGTTACCCAAGCAAGTCATCCTAACGTGCTTTCCATAAAACTCCAAGCACCATATGTTTGGCATTCTGTCAACCTCCTTCCACAAGAGTGTCATCTTCTGCAGCTCCCATATGCAAACACATGTGGCTGCATTCTTTGTCAGTAACCCCACAAGCATGATCCGACCTCCACACTCTGCGAGTGTGTGGTCATTCAGATGTAGCGGGGCAGGAATTATATACTGCTTCCAAACCCCATTAACCATATCATAGGACACGATTCCTTCAGGATCTGAACGCATGAAGTAAAGTGTGCCATCAATGGAAACAGCTTGTGACCGAAAGTTCAGGGATAGTGGCAGCTTAATACTCGAGGGCATGTGTCCTGGACGAGTCCAGGAGTTCTTCAACGAGTCATAAACTTCAAACTCCCCATCACACCCCACCCACAGGATCTTGTAGCCCCCGCAGGTTGAATTCCCATTCAGTGCCATCCCCACTGCAACACGAGACCAAACCTTGACTGACCTAGCGGGCAACTCTTTAAATGATTGAGTCAGAGGGTTGCATACATAAAAGTTCCTGTGACCAATATCAAGAAAACACACTAGACCCCCTGCTGAAGCCACTGGCAAAACAATCATTTTGTTGGGCAGAGAAGAAATGGTGGGGTGGTGCCATTTCTTTGAGGAAGGGTCATATATAGCTCCAGAATTTACGTTTTCATGGGTAATGGTATAAAACCAGGGATTTCCTTGTGGGACTTGGGCACAATGTTGAGAAAAACTTTGAGAGTCCAGCAAGGAATTCCATTTCCGGCAAACTGAGCGAAAGCGGAAAAATGTAGCAATGGGAAGTCTTGCAATAACAGCTTCAAAAAGGTCTTCTGGAAAATCTTTCCAAATTTGTTGTTCCATAATCTCAGCTGTATTGGTAGTCCCAGATGATTTGCCCCGGGTCCTCTCCTTCCTAGGCTTCTTAGCATGTGGAGGCTTGCAAGGTTCCAACATCTTGAAATTTCCAGATTTTCCAGCCGCCATTATAAGACTGTAGTAATCATCTGTAGAACCATCATCGACATTGAGGACGCACCAGCTGTGTGAAAGGAAATCTGTTATCAATATATTTTCCACTTGAGGTACTCTGCTGCTACCATTCCAAAAGTATGTAACCCAAAAACTACATAGAAAATTTTTAGGGAAAACATAGGCACATGAAGGCCAATGAAATGTTTAATCAGAACACTGGAAAATGCATAACATATTAAAGACCAATCACTTTAAACATGTTGAGATACGTCAAAGCCTGTGCTATTCGTTCAGGCAATATTTGCAAGAACTTCGGGGGAAATGCATGTCAAATCTAAAACTCAAAAGTTGAACATGAATGTATTAAATGTCTTCATAATTGGAAGGAAAGGGAAAGGTAAGGAAAACATAAGGGTAGATATAACGAATTAATATTTTTGAAGCTTATACCTCAAGGAGACTGAATTTAAACACCAAATTCAACTTAAAGTCATTATTATCAAGCTATTATTCTTCACTTGTCCTTATCTACATGAATACCATTACTCAAGTAGAAAGAGAACAAGGCCATGAATGGACCATGTACTCGCTACAATAACTGTTATTTAAATGAAAAGTAAAATAGAGCGCTAGCATTTAGTAGCTCATGAAATCACTACATTAATTGCAACATGTAATTAAATCCAAGATTGGAATAAAATTAGGTTGAAGGGAGAAGACATATATTGACACACTTCAAAAAAGATTATGGCAAGTGAAAGGGAACATCATCTACAGCACCTATGCAAAGCCAAATGAAAATAGTGTCAAGACAGGCAAAACAGTGGAAACAACCTAGCATCCCCCAATTCCCCCCTCCCTCCCACCCACAAAAGAAAAAAAAGGAACTTTTTAAATAACTATATAAATATAATTGGGTAAACATTCACAGCTGATTCATCAAGAAGTAAAAACTTTTTTTTTTTTTGCTAAACAAGTAAAAATTTACGTCACAAATCACTTTAATAATATTGCTTGTCGCCAGGATTATGTTCGTGAATCAAATTGTGAAACTCATATGACATCTTGAGCCTTTTACATGCAAGTATCTTGCATTCACAAAATGAGGGAGGGAAGGATGTTTATTTTTATTGGGTGGAAAGGAAGAGAAGGGAGATAGAGGGATTCTCTTTCCCTCCAGGCTGACCAGAGTAAAGGGAAAGAATAAAAGGAAGAAAAAGTATTTTTCAAATTTTCATTGAAGTGGGACCTCCAAAGCATTTTCCTCTCTCCCATTCCTTCAAAACCAACCAACCCCTCTCTCCCTTCCCATTCAAACATTAGCCTCACTGACAACGGAGTGGAGCATATTAAGGAAGGAGATCAAAGGGTGTTAAATATTTGAATTAATTTTAGTAGGTAACGTATTTAGTTTACCAGTTGCTTTAAACTTATTATCAATTCTATTAGAAGTCCATGTCAGAAGTCTAAATGATGCTTTTGATGGACTTCACATCTGATACAGAGCAACCCTTGTAGCAGTAAGATCTTGCTAGAAGCTACTGATGAGCTTTGACTCAAAAAACATTTTCTTCCATAAGAATGGGATTGGGGGTGGGTTGTGGTTCAAGGCCCATTGGGGAATTATGTAATTTACCAATAAAACTAGAATCTTGAATTTTAGTTGACTTCATACCATAATTTCACCTTGATATCATGGTTTTCCACACTTTTCATCAGACCCCTGGCCTAACTTCAACTACAGCTCCAAAGATACCATTCTGACCAAGCCAACATCATCCAAGCCATTTTATCATACATCAATGCGCAGCCCAAAAAATTTATCAGACTGATACCTAGTGCAATCTGGCTCAGTATTTGTCTATGGTAGCAAAACTCATCATAATTTTATTTTCAATTATTTAATTAGAAAGGAGCCTAGAGATCAGACTTTGGTGCGATGGCAAATGCCCTCCACCCAAGTAATGCTTCAAGTTCAATTCCAAGAATCAGCCTCTCTCTAAAATTGGGGGAGTAGAGTTATCTACAAACCATCTCCCCCAAACCCGTATATAAGTAAGAGCCTGTACATAGAGTATGACTACTTTTTTTCTTTTTAATTAGAAGGGAGCCTCAAAATGTACTTTAAACCAATTTAATCACATATTTCATGACCCATGTAACATGCTGCATGCAGTGGTAGGTTATTCATAAGGTCTGCATAGAAACAATTTCAAATCATAATCACAACCCCAGGACACAACGAGGATTCATCAAGTTTCACATTATTGTGGTACATAACTTGTCTAGATGTCTGAGTAGAGATAGTCCATAAATGTTTAATATTAATATATATTATATATGGGTTAGGATCAAGTTACACCCAGCGCAACTTTTTGTTAATGGGACACCTCACAATAGCTTTTTATTACATTAATATTTTGAAAAAACTACCTTTGGATTACATGTTCTTTTTATTTTAACACTCATCAAATTTCATGTCAATTGAATGTTATTTACTATCTAATCCATAAAGTAATGTTTGTGTATATTTTTATAGTACAAAGAATTTGTACTTTAAACAATTTACAGATGAGATATTAATTGATCTCTGATGAGCTTAATATTTTGTAATCATGGAATGTACAAAGACTAAGAGACAATGTAATCCAACAATGGGTTTGTCGAAAAACACATTAAAGAAAGTTGTTTTAGTAGTGTAACATTGACAAAAGTTACAAACAACTTGAAACCAACCCAACCCATTATATATCATATATAGATAAATATTTTTTTTTCCTACAATATCATGTTTCATTGGCATCACTGCTCATCTACGTCTCCAGAGTGTATACAAAGCAAACAGTTAAGAGTATGTTCCTAAATGCTTTTGAGCAATTAGCTCCATAGGTGCTAGCCCCCATGTTGGAGGACCATCACCAGCCTCAACTCTAGATATCTCTGCTGCAAGGGGTGAATTTTGAAAAGACAGACAGAAAGCAGACAAACTCAGACTTAAACGTTGATATTGATATATAACCCACTCTTCTCTCATGTACGGAAAAATCTAAAGGAAGCAAACAAACTCAGTCTTAAACTCCATTATTGAATTTGCAAACAGAAAGGAAGCAGACAAAACAGGTCTCTTATACTGTAGCCTTATACTTTGATTTCGATATAAACTGCATCTACTTCTAAAACTGTAACAACTTAACACATCTAAGTTAAAACGGATACTAGTCAACAACATCAACTTATTACGTATAAACCCTAAATCAAATGTCAACCATATTGTTGGTGGTACACATCAGAGTTTGTCATTTTTTCCTTTAATATGCAAAATTTAACACACAGTTATATAATGCAAAAACATGAATCAGTTCAATAAAATCCTAGAAACAGAAACTCTTGACAGTTTACTGAAAATTGACTACCATTTTGGCTACGGGGACATGTGCAGGTGTTTGAGCATGCATCTCAACGCTAAGTAAACAGAAAAGAAAAGGACGAAGTTTATGTGGACCAAGCAACTCATGGATGATGGTTGTTTCTACATGTCTGCATCATTCATTCCAAAGTTCTCAATGACTACTCAGGCTTCGATGTCTAGAATAGACAGGGTTCTGGTTTCTTATGATTGGGAGGATCACTATCCGGATGTGACCCAACGGGTCTTACCTCGTCCTATTTCAAACCACTTCCCAATATTAGTGGAGGCAGGAGGGATATTAAGGGGGAAAAGTCCTTTTAGGTTTGAGAACATGTGGTTAAAGACAGATGAGTTCAAGGGTAAGGTTCATTCTTGGTGGAATCGATATTCCTTCTCAGGAACCCCTAGTTTTGTACTTGCCAAGAAGCTGAAGGCATTGAAGGAAGATACTATTCAGTGGAACCAGAGTGAGTTTGGAAATGTAGAGCGTCAGAGAAAAATCTTGTTGGAGGCTTTGAAATTATTGGATGTTAAGGAAGGGGAGTATGGCCTTTTTGAAGTGGAGTTAGGTGAGAGGGCTTTGTTGAGATCTCAAATTCAGAACCTTATCTCATTGGAAGAAGTCTCGTGGAGACAGAAATCGGGGATGCTTTGCATTAAGGAAGGAGATAACAATACCAATTTTTTACACAAGGTGGCCAATTCTCAGAGAAGGTATAATCATATTAGTATGTTGGAGGTAAGTGGGGTTATTTATGAGAACGAATCCGAGATGGCAGACCAAGCTTTACAGTTTTATAAAAACTTGTACAAGGAGACAAAGGAGTGGAAGCCTTTGGTAGAAGGCCTGGAGTTTGATCAAATAGAGGGGTTGGAGAGGGACTGGCTCGAATGGAGGTTTGAAAAGGAGGAGGTTCTTCTAGTGGTCAAGGAATTGGAAGGAGATGAAGCTCCAGGTCCTGATAGTTTCTCTTTGGCTTTCTACCACCATTGTCGGGAAGTTGTGGAAAGAGATGTCTTAGCTGTGTTTGAAGAGTTTTATCAACACAGTAAATTTGAAAAATCTCTTAATGCAACTTTCATAGCTTTAATCCCCAAAAAGAATGGTGCCTCCAATATTCGAGATTTTAGACCTATTAGTTTGGTAGGAAGTGTTTAGAAGATTATGGCTAAGGTGTTGGCAAATCGCTTGAAAGAGGTTTTGGATCAGCTAATTTCTGAGTCTCAGAACAGTTTTGTGAGTAGTAGACAAATACTTGATTCAGTTCTTATTGCTAATGAGTGTGTTGATAGTAGGGTGAAGAGTAAGATTCCGGGGGTTATTTGTAATTAGATATTGAGAAAGCCTATGATCATGTGAACTGGGAGGCGCTCCTTGATTTGTTGAAGAGAATGGGATTTGGGGTGAGGTGGTGTAGGTGGATCCGCACCTGCATCTCTACAGTCCAATTCTCTGTCTTGTTTAACGGGTTTCCAGCTGATTTTTTTGGGAGTTCGAGGGATTTGAGACAAGGGGACCCACTATCTCCCATGTTTTTTCTGGTTATGATGGAGGTCTTCAGTAAGATCATGAAAAGACATGAATCAGTTCAATAAAATCCTAGAAACAGAAACTCTTGACAGTTTACTGAAAATTGACTACCATTTTGGCTACAAGGACATGTGCAGGTGTTTGAGCATGCATATCAAAGCTAAGTAAACAGAAAAGAAGAGGACGAAGTTTATGTGGACCAAGCAACTCATGGATGATGGTTGTTTCTACATGTCTGCATCATTCATTCCAAAGTTCTCAATGAGTACTCAGACTTAAGTCCAGTCCAATAGCTGACTGTTGCATGACTGTTTTCCAAGTCATGATACCGGCATAACCAACACCTTAAAGTTTCTACATTCTTTTCCTCATACAACTAGTACAAGAGTGTTGTTTTGAGCATTAAGGCATGTCGGCCATTGAGTGTTGTTTTCTGCTTTTCTCCTCTCTTTTCTTCCTCTCCTTTTTATGGTACCATTCATGGGAACTAATCATACATCCCATAAACACCAGAAAATTCTATTTTTTTCTTCTTCCTTACAACCTCAAATCAAAACCTTTCTTTTACTTATCAAAACCCTGAAAACCCACTTGTTCTTTTTGCTAGGTAATAGTGGAGATGACAGGTGGTGGGGACACCAAGCATCGTAGAGGATGCTAGCAACACTAGGCTAACACTCACCCTAAAACCCTACACACATATTTTCTTCTACCAAATAGCCATGAAATAACTCACCAACCCATCTTTTAATTCCAAACACAAACCACATAACCCTTTCTAAAGTCTAACCCTATATTTACAAATTTTCCTAGCCCTAAACCTACCAACAAGCAAATTCTCCAATTAATCTTATGTAAAACCCTATCCCTTTACTTTCCCTTCTCTCTTATGTTTCCTACTAGCAGCTGATTAGAATAGCTTGGTGCTAAAATATTCTGAATTAATTTTAGCAGTGAAGTAGTTAGTTACCAGTTGCTTTAATCTCATTATTGATTCTATAGAAGTCCCTATCAGAAGTCTACCCAAGGTTTCTAATGGACTTCGCATCCACAATACAGTTCAACCATTATGGAAGTAAGATCTTACTAGAATCTACTGGTGAGCTTTGGCTCAAATGACACTTAATTCTTCCATAAGAATGGGATGAGGAGTGAGGTTGTGGTTCAGGTCCCATTGAGTGACCATGTAATTTACCATTAAAAAAATCCTGCTAGAATCTTAAATTTTAGTTGAGTTCAGGCCATAGTTTCACCTAATATCATTGTTTTTCACACTCTTCATCAGACCCTAGGCCCAACTTCAACTAAGGCTCCTAAGATAACATTCTGACCAAGCCAACATCTCCCAGGACATTTTATCAAATTATGATAGCCAAAGAAAATTATCAAATTATGATATCTAGTGAGATCTAGCACAATATTAGACAACGGTAGCAGAAATATCATAATTTTATTTTCAATTATTAAATTAGGAAGAAGCCTAGAGGTCGGACCTTAGTGCAATGGCAAGTGCCCTTCAGCCAAGTGATGTTGTAAGTTGAAGGCCAAATGGCCAATAATCAACCTCTCTAAAATTGGGGGTACATTTACCTATCAACCATCTTCCCTAAACCCCGTAAGCAAGAGCCTTGTGCATTGGGTACAACTACGATTTGCTTTCTTTTTAATTGGAAAGGGAGCCCCAAAATATATCTTAAACAAATTTAATCATATATTTTATAACCCATGTAACATGTTGTAGGCAATGGTAGGCTTTTTGTAAGGTCTGCATAGAAACAATTTCAAATCATAATCACAGCCCAGGATGTTAGTTATAAGAACCACTTCCATGCAACTTGTGCAAGTTTAATACTTATCATGCTGCACATTATAAATTAAAGAAAAAATACTAATAGACAATGTAACTAGATGCCTTGTACCACTGTTAGTAGACATAGTTCCTAAATGCTTATTTTTTTAATATATTATAAGTGGGTTAAGATCAAGCAACACTTATTGCAATGTTTTGTCAATATTACACCACACAATAATTCATTATTGGATTAATATTTTGAAAATACTGTCGTTAGATCACAAGTTCTCTTTGTTCTTAACATGCACATGCACATGCACATGCAAATCAAATTTCATTTCAATTGGTATCTGATCCATAAACTAATGTTTTGTGCATGGTTTTGTGGTACCAAAAAAAATTGAAATTTAAGCATTTTATAGATGAGATAGTTATTGTTCTCTAATCATCTAGATATTTGGCAATCATGGAGTGCATAGAGATACAATGTAATCCATAAACACATTCTATAGAAAGTTCTTGAATGGTATAACATTGACAAAAGTTATACCAAGTGCTTGAACCGAACCCAACCCAATATATATTAAATATAGATAAAATTTTATAAAAAAAAAAAAAAAAAAAGAAGCCAGCAATATTATGTTTCATCTCCGCTGATCTGCATCTCCACGATGTATACAAAGCATAGAACGGTTAAGAGTATGTTCCTAAATGTTTATGAGCAACTAACTCCATAGGACCTAGTCTCCGTATTGGAGAACCATCACTAGCGACTAGCCTCAACTCTAAATGTCCTAGATGCAAGGGATGAATTTGCAAAGAACAGACAGAAAGCAGACAAATTCAGACTAAAATTTTGATGTTGATAAATAACCCACTCTCAAGTATTGCAAACAGGTCTCTTGTTGCAAGGTTTCTAAAGGAAGCAGACAAACTCAGACTTATACTTTGATGTTGAATTTTGCAAAGAACAGAAAGGAAGCAGACAAAACAGGTCTCTTGTACTAGAGCATTAAACTTTGATATTGATATAAACTAAACCCACTTTAAAAACTACAACGAATCTAAGAAGTAAAAACTAAAAGATCAGGCATTGGGATACATCATACATGTCAACAACATCAACCTACGACACACATGACAACCCATTATCAAAATTCCAACCATATTGTTAGTGGAACGCATCAGAGTTTGTCACTTTGTCCTTCAATAAGCAAATTTTCCAAAAAAATATACTCATAATGCAAAAGTATGAGCAGTTCATTAAAATCCTAGAAACAGAAACTGTTGGATAGTTTACTGAATATTGACTGCAGTTTTGGCTATGAGGACATGTACAGGGTCTGAGCATGCACACTATTGCTCTATGTAAATAGTGAAGCATAAGACAAAGTTCATTTAGACCAAGTAACTAATGGATTATAGTCGTTTCTACATTACAGCATCATTTATTCCAAAGTTCTCAGATTGAAGTACAGTCCAATAACTCACTGGTGCATGACTGTTTTCCAAGTCAAAATACCGGCATAACCGACACTTTAAAAGTTTTTACATCCTTCTCCTTTCTTGTTAACTGTTTTAACTTTGTTAGGAGAGGGAAGGGACGACTAATAGGAAAAAGGGTATGTACTAAAAGAAGAAAAGCATGCTCCAGCTTAAGTATCAAACAAACGAAACTGAATACTGTATATTTCTCATTGCCATTACCTAATGTATAGGATATCATAAACCAGTCAACCCAACCTATCTAAACCAATTTAAGCTAGTCTCTGACATCTTGGCTTAACTTCCTCTTTGCATGATTTCCACATACTTATGTTGCATTTCATGTTCTTTTAATGGATAATTACTTATCAAACAAAGAAAAGAAGCGTCAAAAAAGTTATGAAAATGTATCCAAAACTCTACAAAGTCTAGCAAAACATTGCTTAGATGTAAGAGCTGCATATAACCCACCTCTTTTCCCAGCAAGGGGATTTTTTTTTTTTTTTTTTATAATTTTTAAAAGTCACTATAATGAATTTCTGAAAAAATAAATAAATAAATAAAAAGAAAGAAGCAAGTGTCTGAAGCATAGCAAAAATTATCTGTATAATTGGATAAGTATAACTGTACAGATATATAGTAAATAAGTAACAATATATAACTCAATTTTTTCGTTCATATGAAAAATTGACCCAAATTTTTTAAAAAAAAAAAAGAAAGAAAGAAGAAGAAAAGAAAACCTAACTTACCTAACTAAACAGGAAAATAAAAACACCACGAATTTAATTAACAAAGAAAATGAAAATAAAAACACAGAAATCAGAGAAACCAGAATACCTAAACGGTTTCTGTGCAGAGTACAGACTGATCAAAAAGCTCACAAAGATCTAGAGAGATAGAAAAGAACCTGTGGTGTTGTTGTTGTTGTTGGTGTTGATGGTGAGAGGGAAATTGAGAGAGAGGAGGAGGAGGAGGAGGAGGAGGAGGCAGAGGTTGAAGAAGATGAAGTGGATGAGGAAGAGGAGAAAGCGAAGGAGAAGGAAGAACAAGAGAAGAAGGATGAGAGCCGTAGAGTTCCAAGAGCTCCTGAAGCTGACCGATGAGCTGCCTCAGCATGGCCAGCCCTTCCATGCCCCAACCCTCAATCCACCCCACCCCGATTCTCTCACCTTCTTCTTCTTCTCTGTTATAAATTATAACAAAAAGGCAAACTCTCTTTCTCTCTCGCTCTCGCTCTCGATCTTCACCCACTCTCCTTTTGCCACGTGAGAACAGACCCCAGTCGATAAGTGAGTGATAGTTCATAGTAATAAGTAACTTTGTAATTATACTCATCCGCACGCAACATTCTCCTTTTGCCTTCCCTTTTTTTTTTTTTTTTTTTTTGATACTACATATATTTACTCCATTTTACTCCCATTGTAATTAGTTTTACGCAACTGCCCTTCGTTTTATTACGGGTCGGCTGTTTTGGTTTTCAATTTGTATCCGTTACCCGGTTTCTGTCGAATACTAAAGAGGAAGAATTGACTGCATTCCTAATCGTTGTTAGCAAATCAATGTATTACTTTAAGTTCCTAAACAACGTTTCTTCAAAAGAAAACCTAAACAACCTAAGGCATCCATTACTTATCAAGAGATTAAGATTTGAGGGGAAAATTATTAAAACCATAATATATAATCAAATATATATATACATGCTAGATTTTTTTTTTTTTTTTTTTTTTTTTTGCAGAAGTATATATGCTAGAATTTGATGGCATGTTTCAACAGTCTTTTAATGTACTATAATTTGTCATAATGTAATGTTGTATAAAATGGTGTCAAAACTCTCCATGCGTTAATATTTTAATGAGAAGGTAAACTTTATGGAGTACTATGTTTTTAACTCTATTAAATTGTAAGTCCGTTTCTTTTAATTTAAAAAGTTAATTTATTTTCACAATCAATTTATGCATCCTTTTAAAATATATTTTTCATTTCCCTTATATGCATTGTTTATTGAAAATCTTATTTAGATCTTAGATAACTTGAAAGTGAATTGATTATCCAAAAAGTCTCATAATTCAATAGTATTTCTATTCTCTTTTAGATTGAGAACTGGGATTCAAATCTTTCTCATCTCTGTTGTTGAACTTGTAAGTATTCCAAAAAAGGAAAAAATGATTGATTGAATATTTTTTGATTTAATTAAGTGGAAAACGCAAACAAGTATTTCAACATAAATATAATACAAGTATTTCAACACCAAATCTAAAAGCAATAAAAGACACAAAAATTTGGTAACAAATGAAGTCATGAACTATTTTGAAGAATCCAACCCAGTAGAGAATCCATAAAATTATAAAAATAAACAATTGCAACAACTTATTCAAAAAGTCTTTGCATATCTATTTTCTCTATTGCAACATCAACAAAAGACTCACTTGCATTCCAATTGTATTGGTCTCTAAGTCTTTGAAACCCTTCTACATAAACTTCCTCCAAGAACAAATATTGTTTGTTGTCAATATTCGTTGTCAACAAGCTAACTCTAGTTTCAAGGAATCAACGAATTAGGATTAAGGAAGCTGTGGCTAATTTTATATATTTAAAAAAATAATAATAATTAGATCAAGTCCTTAGACCGTTAAAGTTGGTTTACCATTTGTTACAATTTCGCTTGAATGAATATCTAATGAGAATTTTGGGAACAATCTATCTGAATCTAGTTCGAGAAGAAATTATTTATCTTGAGTGAGCATCATCATGTTCTTCGAAATCTTCACCAACCAACTGTTCTAAAATAGCTGAAATACATAAATCACAACCAATTTTTACTAATCTTGTCACATAACCAACAAGACAAAACACATGTAGTAAAGTAGTTGACAAGGTCCAGCTGAAAATGGGCAATCGGGTTAAGTAGGTGGCTATAAAAGTAAAATTGACAATTGATCACGTTGTCGTCTTTGATACCCCATGTAAAGTGGAATATTTACTCAAAAATTCTGCAATTCCGTTCCACGTGTGTGAACGGAAGCTTATTATGGTCAAGACGACTCATACACCTTTTTGAACGACCTATGCTTTTGAAAATCAACGGCTGAGGATACATCTCTCCAGGCACTTTCTTTCTCATCCTTCGTCCACGCACACGGCATGATTGTCCCACTACCTTTTATTTTTTCCATTTTATCATGATTTTGTTAGAATTACGGAAGTACCTACTCTTGCCTTTTTTTGAGTTTTTCTACTCATTTCTCATTATTGCCCTCCAACTGGTACCTATCATTAATCTTTCCTCTATTTCTCTTTTTAGGTTTTTATTTGGTGTATTTTTTGCTTTTTGAAAAAATTATAAATCAAGTAATTTGATCAAAATATATTGGTTAATATCTTTGTAAAAAACCGATTGATGTCTTAGTTTAATGATAAGAATAATCATCATGAAGTGGATGTCATAGGTTGAAATCTTATTTATATAAAAAAAATATTATTCTTATGCAATGTACTATTTAATTAAGAAATATATGTGAATTGAAAAAATATGTGTACAATATCATTAAAATTAATTAATAATATAGATATTAAAAATAAAATAACAAAAATTATTTCAAACTATTTTACAAATACATATCATATAAACTCAAGTTTTTATAAAATTCAAATATTACAATAGATTATAAACTAATTTAAAATATACAATAGAAATTCTAACAAATTTTAGCATTAGAGTTTTAATCATAGTAGTAATTTTTCAAATTCTTTTAAAATATTGACAATTTATTTTCACATTATGCAATGACAATATGTAAAACATAACTTTTATTACACTATTTATGATATAAAATTATTTAAGCATGACCTAAACTTATATATTATTAATATTTTTGTGGCAATAACTAAATGATTGAAAGTGTACTAGAAATCTCATACTTTTCCCATGAATATTTTGTTGCGTTTGGTAAATTTTAGTCACAACTAGCTAATAGTGACTCATTGAAAGTGGGAATTGAAAAGGTTTAAAAAGCTAGTTTCAAAAAAAAAAAAAAAAAAAGTTTAAAAAGTTTAAGGTCTTAATTATTTTTTTTTTAATTTAGGATTTATTTTAAACCATCACAAATTATAAGAGAATTACATAATTTACCAAAGTCTTAAATGAAGTTTAGCCACTTGGTTTAAGGAGAGTGAGTATAGTCAGTTGTTACAAGCGCAACTTTCAAAACTCAACTTTTATAGTATATACGATTTGATTGGGGGAAAACTTGAAGAATGGAAAAAGGTTGAACGGAAAAGTGAAGTTTTTGTTTGTTTGATGTGTTGAAAACGAGGGATGATGGAGCGGGGTTGGGTAGAGATTTTCTTCATGGGCCCACAAAAAATCATTCTTCCAAATATGTGAGCAAAACTTGAAAAGAAAAGTATTCTTACCATTAAATCTACTATTTTCCCCCTTCAATTACTATATCTTTTTTTTTTCTTTTTTTTTTAAAATATTTGTTGTAGGTATGGAGGGCCCATATATAGGTATTGAGTCGTGGGTTGAGTCCGAGGATATCAAATAGTCCGAAGACAGGTAAATACTAATGAAAACATACAGGTTAATGAGCTATGAAAGACATATGGTTGTAAGGAGCTGGAAATGTTGTTCGAGAATAAATACCTCCTTAGCTAAACAAAATAGAGATCAAAGGTCCGACCATTCATCAAGAACAAGGCAATAGATAATCATGTTGGCAAGGATAAATATCAAATAGGGACAAAACAATAGAGAGTTGGGAAATATCTGAGAAAAAAGCTACTACCACTGTATTAAATACTTTGCAACTAACTCCCTGACCGCATTAATGTGAAAGTGATACCTAAACGATAACATTCAGTTTTATAGCTACCCACAAAAATTTCAAGAAGGTACTGATGGGACAAGTATCAAAGCTAACAATCTGATTTACACGTGAAGGGTTGAGATGAAGGAAGAAAGGAGAATATCCAAGGAAAAATCACTGTAGACTCAAGAACTGTAATTTTGTATAAGTTTAAGAAAAATATATAAGAACAAACCATTCTCAGACTTGGCCAAGGATAAATATTCTTGCTCAAAACTATTTGTTTTATTCTTTCTAACAATAACTAACCTACTATGACTATTATCCACTTAACTCATTGAAAGTTTATTTTGAAGCTCACTCTTTAACAAATTCATTGTTTTGGACTCTTTGGGCCATTGACTCTTCATTTGAGCTTTAGGAGCAAATCGTGTCCTTACATTTGTTTTGACATCTATAACAAGACAAAATGTTATTTTAACATACTTATATATATATATATATAACAGATAATTCATTTAATCATAATTTTTTAAAATATAAAACAGATAGGTTATAAAAGACATAAAATAAAATAGTAATGAGTATCTTACCATCTCTATTAATTTATTTTTTAGATCTCTACGAGGCCCAGCAATGATGTTAGGAAGCCAAGGTGTCATTTTCATACTTAGAGAAAAAATTAAAAATAATGAAGGAAATACATTAACACCACCAACAATATTTGAGTAATGGAAAAACTCTTATCTGCCTATTCTTCACGGCCAAAACAACATCCATGTTCCTCTCAAAAACTGAAAAAAGAAAAAGAAAAACATACATGTCTCTCGCATTTGTTAGAAAGTAGAAACACTATCAAGTACTATCAAGAAAATTCTTGAGTGGGATTGAGTGATTCAACCGTGCAATTCTTGAGTGGACTGTATATTATATTCCTCCATGGATTAATTGATTACTTCCTTTACTGACAACAATCATGAATACAACGCCTTAACCGGACCAAATCTATGGATTTTATTAATACGTGTCTAAGGGTATACAATAGTATACCATTTTAAGAAAAAATTTTATCGAGAATTGAAAAAATTTTACAATATTTTTAATTTTTCATAAAATATTTCAAAAAATAAATAATTTAAAAGCACACGTTAACCAGACCCTATATTTATTTGCTTTTTGTGTTTTGTTCCGTATGAATCTATTCGTACACTCAGAGGTGAAGCATGTGACTGAACTGAAAATTTCTCTAGAACCTTTCACTACCTAATTAACGGTTACAACCAAACTGTCATACGCCATTATATACAAATTCCAATCCGAAAGTCATGCGGCGAATGATGTGACAACTACCGTTTACAGCGAAGGCAGAGACATGAATCATAATGTTGCTTCAACGTAGCACTTGGACATTGTTTTCCTTTAATGTTAGGTTAAACATTATACAAGAAATAAAATATATATTAGTAACTTGGTTTTTCATTGTTTTGATTCCTTTCCATTGTTTGGATGGGTTTGGTAGATAAGATAAGAGTGTGATGAATTTGCTTCTAGAGAATGGTAATCAACAAAGCAAGCTTAAGTTTAATTGTTGGTTCTACTATACCATTTGGTTATGAATGCAATTAATATGCTCAAAATTTAAGCTCACATTGGTATTTGGTATACGATTGGTATAGGTGTTAAAGGAACCTAATTAAACTCATTAATTCTCAATCGTGGGCTCATTGGTTAGCCATGAATTTCTATTAAATGATCTTTGGCTATTTTGGAATTGAGTCATGATGGTAGGAAAGTAATTTTGAGGGAGAGAGATGGACAACTTGGTAAAGACGATAGTCATGATGATACAGAGAAGCTAAAGTTGAGGTAAATGGGGAAGGTTTTTGATTGTAATGATTAGGTTTGTCAAAACCAAGGGTATGGGATGCGGTGGGTAATCATTTCTTCTGTCTAGGGAAGAGAGGTTTTGGTCCTTGTTGGTGGGTATAATGTATGATAGGTCATGATGATCATCATCATGGATTCCCTTCTTTTACGTGTGCATTTGTTTACTCGTACGGTCACTTTTTTGAATCTGAGAGGGTTCTGGATTTGATTTCGGTATTGCTTATATCTAAGGATTATTATTTCTCTACTAATGGACCTAGCATTGAACAGAAACAGTTACAAAAGGGCCCAATTATACTCATCAGGCTTTCATAGAATGTAATCCAAGCCTGAGACCCAAGGTGACCAATAAAAAAGGTCCCCAGATATTTTGCAAGCCCATTGATCTTTTTTTGTTTAGGGACGAAAGGTTTTGCTTTTCAAATGAAGCAGGTGATCTTGATGGGGAGGCAAGTCCTGATTTTAAGTGAAATGGGCTGGTTTTTGAGTTTCCCATATGCCCAACTAGTATTTTGTCTTCTCTGAGGTGGGCTAGTTCTTAAGAGGCTATTTGGTTCCTTTCTTAAAAAAAAAAAAAAAAAAAAAAAAAAAAGAAGAAAAAAAAGAGGCTATTTGGTTCAAGCAAAAAAATGTGTATTTTATTTTTATTTCTAGTTTTAATTTTTGGTTAAATTGCAAATTACATTTCTAAAGTTTAGAGGTGATTAAATTTTACACCTTGAAATTTCAGAATTTAGATTTTACCTCCTGAAGTTTAGGGTGTTTGGATTTTACACATTGACATTTCAGAACTTAGATTTTACCGCTTAAAATTTAGGGTTGTTTAGATTTTACATTCCTAAATTTTGAAACTTTAGAGTGTGTTAGAAATATATTAGCTCATTAGTATATGTCTAAGCCTAATTCTACTTTGTGTACAAGCCACGTCTCTTACTTGTACTAGAACTCTATTAGTCTAGGACTTAGTCTACTATATATACACATGTTATGGTTTATTGTAATATGAGATTTGTACTACACTCTAATATATTATTTATGTAACTTTTTAGAGTTTCCTCCAAGGATTTAGACCTTTAGGCTAAACCACATAACATTCATGTGTTATTGTGTTCTATACTTTATATTTTCGTTTCTGCATCCATACTAGCATATTCAACATGGTGTATCAATACTAATATTTAACTTGGTATCAAAACTACCTTTTTGTGACTATGGTTTTCTATCCTTGCGGTGTATTTAAGAGCAATCTTTGTCTTCCTCGATGTTTCTTTATTGTGTTCATCTTCTTTAGCTTCTCATTGCTATCGTTAAAACTCTCTGTTATGGTCATGCTACCATTAGAAGTTGCATCAACAATACAAAACCATTGCCTTCCTCAAACCACCGTCACAGAGCCAAATTTCATTCAAGAGATCTTTTCAACCTTATCAAATCTTAAGGTTTTATCAAGCTTCCATCTTGAGTTTGAGAGAAAGTGTTAGAGATATATTAGCCCATTAGCATAAGCCCAAGCCTAATTATACTTTGTGTGCAAGCTAAGTCTCCTACTTGTACTAGAAATTTATTAGTCTAGAGTTTAGCCTATTATACTACACTTTAATATATGATTGATGTAACCCTTTAAAGTTTCCTCTGTGGATGTAGGTGTTAGGCTGAATCATGTAACTCTCTTGTGTTATTGTGTTCTATATTTTATGCTAATGGTTTTTTTGTCCTTGCGGTGTACTTAAAAGCAATCTTTGTCTTCCTTGGTGTTTCTTTATTGCGTTCATCTTCTTTGGCTTCCCATTGCTGCCGTCAAAACTTTTCGGTAAAAGTCACACCACCGTTAGAAGTCACATCAATACTACAAGATCATTACCTTCCTCAAACTACCATCACAAAGCCAAACTTCATTCAAGGGATTTTCTCAATCTTATCAAATCTCAAGGTTTTATCAAGCTTCCATTTTGAGTTTAAGAGTGAGGTGTTATAGATATATTAGCCCATTAGCATAAGTCCAAACTTAATTCTACTTTGTGTCCAAGCCAAGTCTCTTACTTATACTAGAAGTCTATTAATCTAGGGTTTAATCTACTATATATACACATGTTATGGTTCATTGTAATTCAAGATTTGTTCTATACTCTAATATATTATTGATGTAGCCCTTTAGGGTTTCCTCCATAAATGTAGGCCGTTAGGCTGAACGACATAACCCTGATGTGTTATTGTGTTCTATATTTTATGCTTTCGCTTTGGTATCCATATTAGCATATTCAACATGGTGTATCAATACTAATATTTAACTAGGCATAAAATCCAAACTTCATTCAAGGGATCTTCTCAATTTTATCAAATCTTAAGGATTTATCAAGATTCCATCTTGAATTTGAGATGAGGGTGTTATAGATATATTAGCCCATTAACATAAGCCCAAACTTAATTCTACTTTGTGTGTAAGCCAAGTCTCTTACTTATACTAGAAGTCTATTAATTTATGGTTTAGTCTACTTTATACACACATATTATGGTACATTGTAATACAAGATTTGTACTACGCTCTAATATATTATTGATGTAGCCCTTTAGGGTTTCCTCCATAAATGTAGGCCGTTAAGCTGAATGGCATAACCATCATGTGTTATTGTGTTATATACTTTATGCTTTCGTTTTTGCATCCATACTAACATATTCAACATGGTATATTAATGCTAATGTTTAACTAGGTAAAAAATCCAAACACCCCAAAATTTTAGGGAGGAAAATCCAAATACTCCTAAAATATAGGGGGTAAAACTCAAATTCTGAAATGCTAGGGTATAAAATCTAAACATCACCAAATTTTAAGGTGTAAAATTCAATCACCCCTAAACTTTGGATATGTAATTTGCAATTTACCCTTAATTTTTTATGGGACCTATAATTAAAAAACTAGTTTGGCTTTGTATTTTGTACTCATCTTTCATTTTCAATATCCAAAAAGTGGGTTTGAATATATAAAATGAAAGCTACTTTTGGCCAAATTAAAAATGGGTATAGTGGCATTTTCATAAAAAAAAATAACTTCGTGGGTCCTACCAACGATGAGTTGTTCATCAAACAAACTCTAGTTGCGTTTGACATTGGCTTAAAAAGCCAGCTTTTTTTATTATTTAGATTATTTTTATTATTATTTATGAGTCTTATTACATTTTTTGATACTATTCATAGGTTTCATTGTACTAGTTTAGCTGCCTTTTAGCTTTATCTACAATATTTCAGTAAAAAGTTTTCAATTTCAGCTAAATAAGGTGTTTTCAAATAAACTATCTATTTGTGTGTTACCTTCAATGAATGTCAAATAACTTAAAGTTGAACATCTTTCGTAAGTCTTATTGTACTTTTTATGGGTCCTATTGCATTTTTTGGTACTATTAATGGTTACACTGTGCTAGTTTAGCTACCTTTTAGATTTATTTACAGTACTTTAAGCAAAAAGTTTTTAATTTCAACTAAATAAAGTGTTTCTAAATGGACTATCTGTGTGTGTTACCTTCAATGAATGTCAAATAACTTGAAGTTGAACATCTTTCGTTCAAAGACAATTTTTGTGTAAATCTATGAGGAGAGCGAAAAAGAAATAACATGCGCAATGCTCCTTACTCGACGAGGTAGAAAAATATAGGTTGTGAGCCTTATTTGTGATGTAGAAAAATATTGGACACGAAGAAAAATATGGGTCATGAACCCACTTCATTAATTAGAGAAATTATGGGCCATTTGCCCAATATTTGGTTGTGACAGCTTCTTCTTTCATTTTTCCCAAAAGAAGGGTAGAGGGAGAGGGGCCATGGCCCTTTTGTTTGAAAGTTTTGTTTTGGTTTTTTATTTTTTTATAGGCAGATAGTGTCCCTCCCCTAATTTATTAATAGAAAATTTAAATTATGTATACATTCTAATTAAAGGTTCTCCCTTCTTAGATATGTGTTATAACCATTAGTAAAAGAGGAGGGATTCGAACCCTGGTTTTCTAGGTAAAGAAGACTAAACAACACTATTGAGTTAAAAGGCTTTTAGTGATTTTCTTTATTTTTAAATAAAAAAATGTACAAAGATTCTTTTTAAATTTCTTATCTCTTTTTTTTTTGGGTTTTAATATTCAATTTTTTGTTATACATAACTAATAACTTTATGAGCATTAAAATGTATGTTCATAAAAATATATAAATAAATCTATTTAGTAAAATTTATGCAAAAATATATAAATTTAGTAAAATTCTTTTTTTCTTTTCCAAAAACAAATTCCTTTCATTTAGGTTTATCATTATCATATTTCTCTTATATAACATTATATATATTAAGGCATATAGAATTGACATTTATTTTTAATTTATATGAAACTAATTGATTTGCATACATTATATGGATTTTAATATTATAATTTTTTAATAAAGTAATTTTTAAAATTATGATTATACTCTAATGCGTAATCTTTAATTTATTTACATAAAAATATTAATTTAAATTATTTGAAGAATATTCATTGTCATATAATTTTCAGAATAATTATACATTACTTAATGGAAGAAAATATTCATCTTGAATTATAATGAGAAAATTATATATGTGTGTGTGGATTAAAAAATTTATTAATATATTTAGCTTCGTTATAAAAAAAAAAAAGAAAAAAAAAAGAAAAAGAAAAAAGTTTCCTCACTTGGTATGGTATGAACCCATACCATACACTTTTTTTTTCTTTATAAATTTATGCCTAAGTTAACGAGTAGGATTGTGCCACTTGGCCTGAGAGTAAAAACAAGGACATGAAATGTTTAGGTGAAGTACCTCAGCATCTTTTTCCTTTTTTCTTGGATAAATTTTTAAGTTCTAGTCTTCTAGAATATATATAGAAATAAAAAAGATTTTAAAGTTCACATGCAAAAGATACACTGTACTTTCAAGCTTCTTCGTTCTTTAGTTCAAAATGGAGAATTGTGATTTGTTTCACTGTGAATTTGATCAATTATGAGTTGGTGCAAAGCTAGTTATAGAAAGAGTGTTGTTAGCCCGGGACACTGTTACAGTGCATGATTCAACAAAGCCTCACCAACCAAAGCCCATCTCAATTTCACTCTTACTTGCCCCTTAATAATCCCACGCACAAAACATGATCACAGCGTCGCACGTCTTTCTTCCTCCTTATAAAGCACATGTCAATCCCCTTCCTTGTTCATTCACATATACATTATGGGAACTTACTTGCATAATTTGGCACAAGATGAAGAACACATTTTCCGAAGCCGATTTGCCCCTGTTACAGTCCCTGATGATATCACATTACCAGAATTTGTGCTCCAAAATGCTGAATTGTACGCCAACAAGGTAGCATTTGTGGAGGCTGTGACTGGAAAAGAAGTTACTTATAGTGATGTGGTTAGAGACACTAGGAGGTTTTCTAAGGCCTTGAGGTCTCTCGGTGTTAGGAAGGGGCATGTGATAATCGTTGTACTTCCAAATGTTGCGGAGTATGCCATTGTTGCTCTTGGAATAATGACTGCTGGGGGTGTGTTTTCAGGTGCGAACCCAGCTGCACATGCATCAGAAATTAAGAAGCAAGTGGAGGCTGCTGAGGCCAAGTTAATTGTCACAAATGGCTCAAACTATGAGAAGGTAGGTATACTTTGTTTGAAATTTTATGAGATAGCCTAACTTTAAGCACATGTACTAGGCAAATGTTAAACTGCTACAAATTTTATTACAAAAGTCTTACAAATTGATATAACAATAAATATAATTAGTAATACTTTAACACATTTTCCAATAAATAAAGGCTTTTGTTAATAAAGGACTTCAAAAGTATCAAGAAGGAGTAAAAGTTAATAAACAAATATCTTTTAAACTTAAAGTAGTTCGTCTCTTTATAAAAAGTCAATCGACTGTATTATAAAATTTAACCTTAACAAGTTTATAAAGTCACTTGTTATTCGGACTCATAAATAAATGTCTTAATTGCTTTTTTTAGGACTGGTGAGACAACCGTTTGTAAAGTTTATATTACAAAATTTGTGCCAACACTATAATGCATCTAAGTTATGTCATTTTGAAAACTACAGGTGAAAGGTTTAGGGCTACCAGTCATCGTACTAGATGAAGAACACATTGAAGGTTCCATGAATTGGAACAAACTGCTTGAAGCAGCAGACAAAGCGGGCACTAGTTTTTTTAATGAGGACGTGCAACAGACTGATCTGTGTGCCCTTCCATTCTCATCAGGCACCACTGGGTTGTCAAAGGGTGTAATGCTGACTCACCGAAATCTGGTAGCTAACCTGTGCTCCACACTCTTTAGTGTAACACCAGAAATGGTTGGTCAGGTCACTACACTAGGCCTAATACCATTCTTTCATATTTATGGGATCACTGGAATTTGTTGTGCCACACTTAGGAACAAGGGAAAAGTGGTGGTGATGGGAAGGTTCGAACTTCGAACATTTCTGAATGCTTTGATAACACAAGAGGTCACATTTGCACCAATTGTGCCACCAATTATTTTGCAGCTGGTTAAGAATCCAGTAGTAGAGGAATTTGATCTCACCAAGCTCAAACTTCTAGCTATTATGTCTGCAGCAGCGCCACTAGCACCAGAGCTTCTTACAGCCTTTGAAAACAAGTTCCCTGGTGTCCAGGTCCAAGAGGTGAGGACAGCCTCCTTTTACCGTGCTACCCAATGGGTAATGTTATGTATGTGTTTGATATGTGCCAAAAGACTTATAGCTTAACTAACATAGTAACATCTTCCAGCGTTTCTAACAAAGACATCCAAATTCCAGGATTATCGACGTATGTCTTTGATATGTGTTTGTGCTAAATTGCTTTTTCACTAACAGGCATATGGACTAACTGAGCATAGCTGCATCACACTCACACTTGGGGACCCTGAAGACGGCTCTCGAATTGCAAAGAAAAACTCTGTGGGTTTCATCCTCCCAAATTTGGAAGTAAAATTTATTGATCCTGAAACTGGTCGATCCTTGCCCAAGAATACACCTGGTGAAATCTGTGTCAGAAGCCAATGTGTAATGCAAGGTAAAGAAGATACTAATTACAGAGGATAACATTGTTGTAATCACAAATCTAAATGTCCAGCTAAAATAAATTCAACTTCTAAGTATTTTTTGTGTGCAAGATAAATAAGCAGTCTTCATCACAATGATGACTCACTTAGATTTTTTTTTTTTTTTTTGCTAAACTGATGACTCACTTAGATGTTGTGGTTATTGCTCCATGTTATTTACTTTCTCCCAGGATATTATAACAATAAGGAGGAGACTGCTCGCACCATCGACAAGAAAGGGTGGCTTCACACTGGTGACATTGGGATCATAGATGATCAAGACAATGTTTTTATTGTGGATCGCATTAAGGAGTTAATCAAGTACAAAGGTTTTCAGGTAAGTTCCTGAAATGACATGGTACGGGTCTATGTAATAACACTGAGGCACATGGAAATGACACAAGAAAAGGAACAGTTCAAAGAAAAAAACCAAAAAGGAATAGTTATTCGGCCAATAAAATAAAATAAAAAAAAGGAATAGTAGCAAGACAGATTGAATATTGCCCCGGAAAAATCGAGAGTTGACAAATTGGAAAAATTATTATTTACGTCCGGGACTGCTGATGTGGCATTTCTTGACCAATGAAATGATGTCAACTATGTAAATGAATGTATAAGTTTTCTAATCAGCATAAGAAATAAAAAATAAAAAAGACCAAATGATGTCATATTTGCTTAAATAATAGTATTTTATTAGTTGGGAGGTCTGGGACAAGGAGGACCACATCATCCGTCCTCCTGATGGATTTAATAAATACTAGCCTCATCACACGCGTTTCACGCGTGAGATGAGGCTTTTTTTTTTCTTTTTCTCTTTTTTTTTTTAAGTGGTAGTAACAAAAAAAAAACTCTATGTTTTTTATTATATATATAATTTTTATTTATAATTTATAAGTGGATAAATAAATTTAAAAATTAATAGGAAAGTGACCTTATTTTTTAGACAATGTTTTAGTGGAAGTTAGGGTTGTATTTTTACTAGATTGTCCTTTAGTTTTGTATCCACTTAAATATAAGAATGTAAGAGTATTTTAGAACCAAAAAAAAAATCCGAATTGTCCTTTAGTTTTTTTTTTTATATATATATTTAGATTTGTTTTTGGATAAACGTGGAGTGTTTTACTTATTTTTATATTTAAATAAAAAAAAACAATAAATGTATAGTTATTTTGAAGAAATGAGTTAGTAGAAGAGTATTCTTATTTTGGAGGCAATATTTTAGTGCAAGTTAAACATGTATTTTTACCAAACTATCCTTTAGTTTTGTTTCTACTTAAACCTAGGGATATAAAGATATTTTGGAATAAAAAAAAAAATCTAGTTCAAACAGGTGCAGCGGCTTAAATTACAGTATAGATAAACCAAAATTTCATAAATCATAGGGATAATCTGAAAAACACAAAGCACTACTTTGATTATAAAAAAATTACAAATTGACATGACATTAAATGTATTAGCATATTAGGTACCATATTATCTTCCAAAAACCTTTTTTTTTTTAAATCCTATTATGATAATAATTATGGAAAAAATAAAACTAACTTTTAACGACCACGAATCTATTTCTTTTGAGAAATTTAGTGATCTGATTTTATTTATTTTTAATTTCAATCATATGAATCAATATAATTAACCATTAGCCAAGTTCGGCCAAATTCTTTGCCTTGTAGGTAGCTCCAGCTGAGATAGAGGCTATCCTTCTTACTCATCCCTCAATTGAAGATGCAGCCGTAGTTCCGTGAGCAACATCATTATTATTGTTCCTCTTATTTCTATTTTATTTTCTAGTTGTTTCTGCTTTTAGAATTTGGAGAATTGAATTCATAATGTTTCTCACACTTTATGGTGCTTTGGAACATTCAGACTGCCTGATGAGGAGGCTGGAGAGATCCCAGCTGCAAGCGTTGTCATGAGCCAAGGTGCAAAAGAGAGTGAAGAAGATATCAAGAACTACATTGCCTCAAATGTTGCACATTATAAGAAAGTGAGAGTGGTGCACTTTGTGGAAACAATCCCAAAATCGCCTTCTGGGAAAATAATGAGAAGGCTTATTAAAGAGAAGATGGTGGAGAAGATGCGGGCAAAGCTCCACAGCTAATCCAATGTTGAAAAATAAGCCGCTAAAACCTTGTGATTAAGTGATAATATGTCTCCATCTATATAGCTTTTACCTTGCTATGACTTGTTTAGTGAATGATTAAGATGTACTAAATTATCATGCGTTAGTGCTAGCCTTTTTTTTTTTTTTGTGGAGAAACACACACATATATAAGAGTAAGAGGATGAAATAAGAGAATACACTCACACGCTAACACCAAAACTACATGCGACAATTAGTGTCGCGGAGCAAGTGACCATTCAATAAAATTCTCATCCCATATCTTAAGTCAAATACCTTTTTAAAAAATAATAATAATAAAATCGACTGACGGCAGGTAAATGGGAGCATTGAAAAAAAAGTATGGAATCCAAATTACACCATTTAAATTTATGCAAAATGTCATTCTTGTCCCTAAAATTTGCCATTTTGGTGTGGAAAGTTGGTGGCTCTGTTGAATACTTTGTATATCCAAGTGGATTGTAAATTTGTGATACTAAATTTGATCCCACGGTAGAAGTGGAAGAGATTTATGGTCTCTTTAGAAGAAATAGAGTGAACGAAACAATAGAAAACAAGTAGAAAATTAATGCATATTCAGTGAAGTTGGCCTGAAACTCGCCTTAAATTGGTTCAACAGAGTTTGAGGTTGGTGAAGTTTGCCTAAAACTGCTCTAAAATTGGGTCAACCGAGTTTTGAGTGAATTTCAAGAGAATATTTCTATCAACAAATTATTTCAGTGAGCTAGGTACTTAGCCACCTCTCAATGTTTGAAAGCAAATTTTCTTCAAACTCCCTTTAAAGAGTTTTATGTGGCATTTGGTACGAAGAAATCGACATTACTTTTGTCATTCTTAGGAATCACATTCCTAAGAATGTAACTATTTATATGTTTGGTTTCATTAGGACTATCTTACGATTCCTAAGAATGTGAGATGATAATGTTTGGTTTATTCCCAGGAATCTTAAATGTATTATTTATTTTTCCTATTCTATCCTTAGATTTGAATGTGAACTATCAAGTCTCTAAAAAAAAAAAATATTTCTCTAATTAAATAATGAAAAACCAAATATAAACTATTAATTATGAAAAATTCATTAAAATTATAGTCTATCATTTTAAAATGACGGGTACAATACAAAAATAACTATTTAAATCCTCAAATGTTTTTATTCTTAATAATAATTTTAAAAGAGTTTAATCCATAATAATTTGTTTTATATTTTATCTTAATTGCTTAAATGATAATGAAAAATGGTTAAAATTGTCAATTTATAAAATATACAATTTCCTTTAAGCTTGGGAACCTAAATTCCTACTTATTTTAAAGGGAATCCACATTCCTACTGAGAGGGAAATCCACATTCCCCTAATATCTGATTCCTTAGAGTGATTTGCAACCAAATATGAGAATCTTTAAACATTCTTAGGAATCCTAAAACATTATCTCGTACCAAACGCCACCTTAAAGAATCTCACACGCTTAGATGAAGTTTTATTTGCAACTTTCTCAAACATGTTTTTTTTTATCCAAACCTTGATATATCAACACAACAGTTTCTTGATTTTTCTTTAAGTCTTTTAAAAGGGTTCCTTTTGATTTAGAATTATAGATGTTTCATCTAATGCCTTCAAATAACATTTTTTCACTATCTTCTATGCATCTTGAGATTAAAATAACGCCTTTATTCAAATTCTCCAATTATGAAAATTTTCTTTGGTAAGTTGGGGAATTTGAAATGAAACTATTAGGTTCTAAGACCTTTAGGTTTAAATGTATTAGAACTCTAAATTGTAATGTTGGCAAATCATGATCAAAACGTTTAAGTTTTGTTTAGACTGCTCAAAGTATGTGTCTTTAATGTAAAGTTGGAATTGAGTTGCTGCAGAATTTACTGTGCAATTCTGCCCGGCTCGATCAATCGAGAATTAGACTCGATCAATCAAAAGTCGTGCAGATTATTTTTCTGCAGAAAATTCCAACTCAACCTAAGCCCGTGTTGCGTGTAGGTTTTATGTTTTGCCCTGAGTATAAAAGGGAAAACTCTAGCCACGTTTTTAGAGGTTGTTGCTGCTGTGTGTGTGAATCTTCTGTGAGATCTAGAGGTGTTTGCCTTCACGCATACTTAGGGTTGTCAAGGATCAAGACTATGTCAAGAATTTGGTAATTATTCAGTTGCTGCATTAAGAGCTTAAAGATATACAAGCAGGAGTGTTTGTGTTTGCTGGGAATCCAAGAAGGAAGTAGTTCGTGGACTCGGAGCTGTCATGTAGTCGTGGTAGTAAGTTTCCTACTCGTGGTAGCAATAAGATGTTAGTGGTCTAAGTCGCTATTGTGTAAACTTCAATCATTTCATAGTGGATTCAGTTTTACCTTGAGGATAGCTAGGTTAAATTCTCCTCAGGTTTTTTACAGGTTTGGTTTTCTTGGGTCATCATATCATTGTGTTCTTTATATTTCCGCTGTTTTGCATGATATGATATATTTGTGTTAGCCTAGATTTGCATAATTTTTCTAAGTTAATAACTTGGCTAAATAACTAGGTTAATCTGATTGTTCTAAGGGGGTCTAAAAACGTACAGACACCATCCCATTGACAAGTTCCATTCTCACTGTAAATCGATTGGTTATGATACTACTTTATTAAAAGTTGGTGAGCTCACACTTCTTATTCTCACAAAAGAAAATAAAATGGACGGGAAAGAAAAATAAACTTTTTTACCCTGTCATTACTCTTTTTTTTCTCTTGCTAACAAATGGATATGAAGGCGTGGTTTTATATAGCCTCCTTCCACTCTCATAACTTCCATAAAATCTACTACATTAAAATACATAACTTCATATAACTTAACTAATATGTAAAGTTTTGCACTTATTTAACAAGGCTTAGTTCTCTAACATTTAGCCCTTATTCCTTAACATTTAACATTACTATCAAGTTGGTCATTCCACCCATTACTATCTATAAATTGTCAATCTTTACATGTTTGATACCACATCTTTTTCTTAAGTAAACGGAAGTTTTATAGTAAAAAAACAAAAATAAGGACCAGCTTGATAGAATGTTAAACTTTAAGGACTAAAATGCCAAAAAAATAAAATTCAGGGATGAAAATGATAAATCACCAAAACTTAAATGGAGAGAGAAAGAGGGAGGAAAAATACATAACCCTCCCCCCCCCCCCCCCCACCAAGTGATTTCCCCCATAAAACAAGGAAATTCGAAGAAATTTTAAGTGTAACAATTACCATTCTATATAATATTGTTTTATGAGTAAACCATTAATTATGTAACACTCAACTTCTCTGGGAATTTTGAATGCAACACAAAACCATCATGTGATACTCTTTATATGAAAATTAACAGTAAGGTAAAAGTATTACAAAGTACAATTGCCAATAGCCACTAAACAACCCAAGAGTGGAGGACTCTCCTCCATACATACCAGTATCTTCTTTAGCAGAGGCATACTGAGCTAAAGCTTTATTAATAGAAAATGAATGACCTACGGTATTGAACTCACAAGATATCCACACTATAAAACTCTCGATTATCACATTAATTGGGCAGTCCTAAATCGCAAGCAAATTCCATACCATTGCATATTGCAGCACTGTAAAGTCTATTATGCATCCATCCATAGACAAAGTAGCCTGCCTGCTAATTACAGCCACCACCAACTAGACCCTTATGATCCCTCACCACAATGCCAATGCCAATGGTGATGCACCTTATGCTCAAACCAACTCTAATTTAATATGGTCATGTCTCATCACATATATCAGAAATTGTATATTTTAGATTAATTTTAATTTTTCCTACACATTTTTCATTTTTTTCACGTGTGCTTTTGTATTTTCCATATGTGATATTGTAATTACATAGTTTTTTAGTAATATTTTATTAGTTTTTAGTGATATTTTCTTAAGCTACTTGTTTTATAGAGCGCTTATTAGTGATGTAGTTTACAGTCAATTAACACGCATCAATAATACCTACAAGTTTATTTATCACTCTCTCTAATTTTTGACAACATAAGTTGTATGTTGTTTTATTGATTTATGCATTAAAAAAAATTATAAGGGGTTAAGTGTTATGTACTCTCAAAATTCAAGAGAAAAAAAAAATCTTATTTTGTTTTATTTTATTTTTCCCTTTTTGGCTGAGAAGAAAATTTTCATTCACCAACCACTAACAAGAAACAAAAGCAGCATTGACGTAGGACATGGGGGAACAACAAAATCTAATTTAGAAAACCTGGGGCAAATCTAGTAACACTTCTATTTTGAGGGTTTGGGTTAGGTTTTTGGTGGGAAATAGGCTAGAAAATAAGATGGATAATAGGGTTTCCAAAAGGGACAAGGATTAGTAGGGTTTGGGGATGAAACAAAGGAGAACAATTAAGGTTTAGGTGGCTGTTCTTGTGCTGTGAACAGTGATTCATGAATAGTAAATTAAAATAAAATAAAATAAAAGATAAATATCTAGGAATCACACTTAGACTTCCTAAGCATCACACCTAGGGTTCCTTGGCATCACACATTGGAGAATGTTGCATCGTACAATTCATAAAAGAAGGCTTTATAGCTCTTAATTTTCGAAAACATTAATTATTAACTTACTCAATAGAAAATACCATAACTCTTTGAATAGAAAACTAATACCTAATCCTAGTAGAACTAAGATTTCTTAAACCATAATAAGACTTGGAATTGGACTTCTTAGGCTTTTACTACTAAACCCAACTAAATAATCAAAATTAAAATAAACGAATCTTGGTTGGAGAAAACTCAACCTTAAGTTTTGAAGTGTTGAAGTAAAAAGAATCTTGGTTTCTTGAAGTGCATCCTTGACATTGAATAAATACTTTGAATTTGAATTTCCTTTTGTTTCTTCATTTGTGGTAGCAATGATTATAATGATACACCCACCAATTCAATTGACCCATTAAACTTTTCAAGAATGACAAAATCAATATCTTGACAAGTTGGTGTAGGCAATAGAACATTGCTTTGGTAGCAACATGAAGTTGGGAATAAGATGCTTCGAGTGTAATAGTCTTCACTTCTGCCTTGTAATTTTGATACGTTGCTTTTTCAATTTCAATTACTTCATCAACAGTTTCCATCTCTTTCGATTCTTATTGCATTACTGAAAGCTTCCCTTGATAACTTTCATCTATCTTCAACTTAGCATCTCCAATGTTGCTCACTAGACAACTTGTACCTTTGACAAAGTTAGTAGAGTACTCATGCATAGGACATAAGAGCTTTGATAAATCTTTCAAAGAGAAATTAGTGCAATCTTTGGACAAATTCGCTAGAATTTAAGGCACTTCTATAGGTTGGTCAGGTTTTGTTTTAGTAGCTTCTAGTGCTACACCAGAATTTTTAGCTTCTAGATCTTTTTCTTCAATAACTTTTGGCTTTGATACTTCAAATTTATTCATCTCAGCTAGCTAAGTCATAGGTTTCAAAACAACCCTTCTCACCAACCATTAGAGTGTAAGTGTTTTCTTTCCCATTATGTTAGACATTTTGATTAAAGCGCGAAGGTCAACCAAGAAGGATATGTGTAACTTGCATAGGAATTATATCATACATGATAGAATCACTATAAATACAACAAGAAAAAGAAACAAGGCATCTATGAGTTACTAGAATAGAGGTGTTATCTATCTTAGTCACTTTATATGGTTGAGGATAAGGTTCAACTAGAAGCTTAAGGCGTTCAACTGTGGAAGATGACACAACATTCATGCAACTTCCTCATCAATAATAAGCTTCTTTGCTTGGTTTCCATAACGAACCAACATCTGAAAAATTGAAGTTCTCCTCCAATCCTCTTATATATTTTCCTCGAAGCTTAACCTTCAACACCAGGCCACCACACTTTTACCAAGCCTACAAGCTTCATCTTAGTGAACCTTGCTCACTTATTGTCTGCCATATCATATTATTAAAATACTCCTCAATAGAAGCAATCTAATTTGAGAATACCATAAGATCAACCCTTCCTTCAAAATCTGGAACTTCCATCCTCACTTTCTTTGTGATATCACCAGCTGTATCATAAGGTTCATATAGCCTTCTTTCTAAAATATCTCTAGCCCACTCAAGAATTGAATCTTGTGGTACTCCTTGGGTACGATACCCCTTTAATTTAGACCCTTGATTGGTGCGGACATGCTCGTTTGCTGTTTATTCCTCTTCATTCTTATCGTTCTCACCATTATTGGCCCCATATATTTTCCCTATTGTAACAGCAACTTCGTGATCATTAGGTTTAGAAATTTGACTCTCTAAATCATTCAATCGAAGGTTAAATACATTGAGTTAAGCCAAGACTTGAAAAATAAAATCATCGTGTTCACCATCACTTAATTTCCCCCTAAATGACCTCCCTGATCATGTAGACATGATTCAAAATCCTTGCTCTAATACCAAACTGATGTAGGACAAGGGGGAATAATAAAATCTAATTCACAACACCAGGGGCAGATTTGGTAACATTTCTGTATTGAGGGTTTAGGGTTAGATTTTTGGTGGGAAATAGGCTAGAAAATTAGAGGGATAATAGGGTTTCCAAATAGGACAAGGATTATTAGGGTTTGGGGATGAAACAAAGGAGAACAATCAAGGTTTGGGTGGCTGTTCCTGTTCTATGAACAATGATCTGTGAACAATAAATTAAAATCAAATAAAAGATAAATATCTAAGGATATCACCTAGACTTCCTATGCATCACACCTAGAGTTCATTTGCATCACACTTCGGAGAAGGTTGCATCACACAATCCATAAAAGAAATCTTTATAGCTCTTAAGTTCCAAAAATATTAATTATTAATCCACTCAATAGAAAGTACTCCAACTCTTTAAATAGAAAACTAATACCTAATCCTAGTAGAATTAGGATTTCTTAAAACCTCGATAAGACTTGGATTTGGACTTCTTAGGCTTTTACTACTAAACCCAACTAAATAACCAAAATTAAAAAAAAAAAAAAACTAAAGTAAGACCCAATGGACTATAAGCACAACCAATTCTAGAATATTAAAAAATTACAGAATTGCCCTTGATACGTAAAATCAAATAAAATATAATAAATCATTTTCACTGCCTCCTGCATCAAGCATCCTCCAGAATAACATTCGAAAGCATTTGAAGAGTAGGACTAGGACCAAAAAAAAATTCAACTTGACAAAGACGAACATCCTTGAACATGAGCTGCTTTATTATTGTCTTTGTGAACCCAACTAAACACAAAATTCTATCTAAGATTTCTAAACATCTGATGTTGGCTATATATAAATACTATTTTCCAAGAAACTTCAATCTTTTTATTATTATTATTTTTTGGTGTTTGTAGTCTCAAGAAAAGTAGACACCAACACCCTATCTAGGCTAAAGTTGAAGCGATACTGTGGACAATGTAGTTAGCGTCCCAAGTGAATTTTGGTAATGTGATACTTGAAAGGTCTGTTTTAAAAATTGAATCGGACCAGTCGGGTCAACTGGTTAAATTGGGAACCGAGCATGGAATTGGTTTGGTAAAACCTAGAAAAATCACCAAAAAATTGGTCAAAAAAGGGAAAAATTGGGAACTGGTCCCTTTTCCGGTTCTTTGACTGGTTTAATTTTTAAAATCATGCTTAAAGGAGACTCCAGAAGTTGTATTAAGGCATTAAGGGATTCGGTTTTATGGTTTCTTATAGTCCCTTGGAGAATTAAGAACTTTGTTGCTGATGTGAGACTACTATTGGAGAGCTTTACCATGCCAGTGTCAATTGGGTTAACCATGAGGCAAATAGAGCAGTCAATTCCTTAGATAGATAGTCTATGTTAAATTCTGTTTTTGGATCCTTTGATTTAGTGAATAACTCTGACTCTCTTGTAAATGTAATTTTGGAGGTAGCATGCTAGTAAGTATAATGGCAGCCCCACTACTATTTTGTTTGCTTATTTGGTTTTCATTACCAAGGAACTTCAGTCTTAGCACCAAGGTAAACAATATTTTACTATCACTTTTTTTTAATGTAAACATTGATCAAATTATCGTTCAAAGCTAAAAAACATACTCTACCTAATCATTCTCGCTTTTGCTTGAATAGAGAAGTTGGTATCCACCTTTGAAGAATAGTAGGTTGGCCTAGCAAATTTTGAGACTCGATGATAACTTGAAATGGACATTTTTATATTTAAATATCATTTAAATAATATTTAGCTTCTTCTCAATATATATATATATATATATATATATATTTAGCTAGTGTTTTATATTATAATTTTTTTTAAATTTAAAATCCATTATTTTTACTTTTTAATATGATTAATTCACTAATAGTAATTAGGTTAGATTTCTATTAATCCATAATTTGTTTTTGAGAGAATACTAAAGTTATAACCAATTTTACTAAAAAAATAACTTATTAATTAAAGTGACAATGAATGTGATCGGTGACACTTTAAGAAGATAAGAAACGAGTATTTGAATGAAAGATACTAGAGATACTACAAATTTTACAAAATGAGGCTTACAAAGGTGCTTCTTCAATCATAAAAAGTATTTCAAATATCCATTTATTACTGTGGGGGTAAGGAGCGCCGAAACCCCATGTCGGCCGTGGGCCTGGCTTGAGGACGGGGCCCCACCAAAGGGATCGTGGATAGGGCCTCCTAAAGCGGCGGCTGAAACGCCCGCCGACCAGGCCGCCGGTAGAATTTGTGCTGGTCCGAGGAGAAAGTCTCCTCGGACCAAGAGACCCTTGTCCGAGGAGCGTAGCACGTTGTCCAGAGAGGGTCTCCTAAAGCTCAGCGAACTGTCCTCCGCCCCAACGGGACGCCGATGAGGGGGACAAGAAGTACGAACACTTTACAAAGCTGCTGCCACTGCATTAAATGCCTTTCACCTACCCGTTTGGCCGCATTAATGGGGAAATGACTTCTGAAGGGACGGTGGACAGCTCTAAGGACATTGGGGAGCATTTTCAGGGAAAATACAGGTGGGAACTAGAGATGGGGAGTATAAATGGGAAGAGGGGAACCACTGGAGGGGGATCGGGACTTTTTGGCTAAAGAGGAAGAAGAAGGTTCTCTCTCTCTCTTTCTCTCCCTTGAAGAATAGAACGCCAATCAGCATAGAAGCTCCTCGGCTCACGTCCGAAAAGGGAATTAGGTTACTCCATCTGCCAGCTGTCTCTCAGGAGTGGATTTGGACCTTACACCACATCCTTCCAAAGCACCAGAAGGTCTAGGCTTTAAGCCCATTCTCTACAAATTCTATTGTAAAGGCCACTTGGGCCGGCCCAGTCACCCATTAGGGTCCAAGGCCACTTTGTGTCCCTACAATTACGTTTTGAAGTTCATCAATTATATTCATTGTCATATCAATTTGTGAAGGTTATCTTGTAGAATTTAAAATATCTATAACATTTTCTATTTGAGTTACTTATTGTTATTGTTTGTTCGTTTAGAACCTTTAAACCAGATTGTTTAACCCAATTATTAACCAAGTTGATTATTAGGTTTATTATTCAGATCTAGGTTAAACAAGCATATATCATATCAAGCACAAATACGGAAAAGTAAATAACATCACGATATGATGATTTAGGAAAACCAATGAAATTAACTGTTACAAGGAAAAAACCTGGGAATGATTTGATCTAATTATCATCAAGGCAAAGCAAATTCACTATAAGAGCATCGAAATTTTTACAAAAGATTTAATCCTAAATCTATTGCTACCTCATGTAGTAAGTTACTAACATGACCATGTGCAACCTCCGAATCCACGAACTCATTCTCTTCTTGGATTTATAGCAACACAAGTACCCTTACTTGTAACTTTGAGATCTCACTCAAAGGTTTCAAATCACCATCAGTAATGATCTTGTAGTAGCAACTAAGTTCTACTATTGCTTGATTGTAGATCTCACTCTGGTAGATTGTTGTATAGTTAAACTGTACAAAACTTCTCAGATTTTATAAAAAGTAACTAGGGTTTCCCTTTTATATGTGGACAAGTTAGAATGAAACCCTAAACTTTTTCGCTAGCTTGGGCCTTGTTTAAACATTCTGTAGAATTTGATTTCTGCGATTCTTGATTGGTCGAGTCTAATTTCTTGATCGGTCAAACTTGACAGAAAGTGACTCCCTTTTCCTATAGTCAGCTCAAACTTGAAACTTGAAACTTGAAACTTGAAACTTAAACCTACACCTTTAAGCATTGCCTAATACATAGACTATAGACATGTTTTGTTCCTGATTTGCTAACACAAATAAAATATGATTCTAAACATTTAAACCTAAATATGTAGAACCTAACAATTATTGATACCACATTTATCTGTATGACTTATGTATTTAAATTTGTAGTATATCTAACATTATAATTGTTTGGGCTTTCTAAAAAGTGGAGAAAAGATATATAACTAACAAAAAAAAATTTTAATCTCAGAAGTCAAAATAAATAAATCACTTATTACTCCTACAATTGAAAGTCTTTATCTAGTGGAGCCCTAGGTATAAGGTGGGCCCTAATTAGAATAGGTGAATACCCAATTTTGGGCAAAATTTGCTAAACAACATATTTTTGGAAGGATATTAGCAAAATAGCATGCAAATGAAACAATTTAGTAAATTAGACTTTTTTTTGGAACTCGAGACATGAGTTCCAACCCAAAATCGAGTTTCCCAAACTCGATTTACTCTTGGATTCTTTTGACCTGGATTGAAAAAAAAAAACATGGAACACGTGTTCCTTGGAGTTATTTTTTTCTCTCTTGGAACTCGAGTCTAGTAAACTCGAGTTCTTTGCAGTTAATTTTTTTTTTTTTAAATGAAACTCGAGTTTACTAAACTGAAGTTCCACGTTTTTTTTTTTAATCTAGGTCATATAAAACCAAGAGTAAATCGAGTTTGGGAAACTCGATTTTGGGTTGGAACTCGAGTTTCACAAACTCGAATTTCAAAAACAGTCCAACTAACTAACTAAATTCAAACGCGTGCTAGTCACCGAATATTTTCCCAAAGATATACTATTTACCAAATTTTGCCCCCAATTTTGTCTAGTTCTTCTTGTACCATAAACAAATTCATAATTTTGTTGAGTTATGACTAGGCAAATACCGAATTTTGTTGAGTTTTTCTAGTACCATAAACAAATTCATAACTTTTGCTACAACTCTTCTATGTGGAAGATTGTGGGAAAGGCCACAGAGAAATTGGAGCAAGCTAAACACTGATGGGTCTTCATTGGGAAATCCGGGCTTAGCTGGAGGAGGAAGGGTGATCAGAGATGAGATGGGTAATTGGATGGTGGGTTTTTCTAGGAAAATTGGAGTAACTTCAAGTTTTGAAGCAGAGCTTTGGGCCTTGAGAGATGGGTTGAGCATTTGCGTTCGTAGGAGCTATCCAGCCATTGAAGTTGAGTTGGATGCAAAAGCTATTATAGACATCCTTGTGCAACCCATCCGCCCAAACTCTCTTGTCTCCCCTTTGTTGGACGACTGCAGGCAACTGGCTTCTCAGATCCCCCATGTTCGATTTAAACACTGTTATCGAGAAGCAAATAGAATTGCTGACCAACTTGCTAGAAAGGGAGCAAAGCAAAATACTGACTTTATTTTGTTTGAAAATCCACCTGTGGATTTGCTAGCTTTTTTCAATTTTGATCTTGCTGGGTTGTTTTTAAGCAGGCTTTGTCCTGTTGAGCCTTTGGCTGTTTAGTTTTTTTTAATGAAATTCCTTTCTTACCCAAAAAAAAAAAAAAAAAAAGAAGAAGATTGTGATTGACTATTGGTTACTTTTATATAAACCTACCACATTTTCTCTACCACTCATAATTTGCCACATAAATAGTTGTGACAGAATTCATGCATTTATTTATGGTATTAGATTTCTTGAATTTCTTCTTTAACCTCTAGCAACTAAGGTAAGGGCATTCTCATCAGGTATGTCAAATGCTAAATATTTGGCATTTGACACACCAAACATAAAAAACAGACTGTCATAAGGTGTCTTAAATGCCAAAAATTTTGGCACATCGTTACAGTACTGTCTCAAATATGAGACGGTATGGACAGAAATGGCAAAAATTTATATTATTATTATATTTACTTTTTCTCTCTCCTCATCATAGATATCTCTCTATCTGTCTTCTCATCTCTCGTATCTCTGTCTTCTTTATTCCTCTTCCACAGCACGCCGATCACCAAAGACCACCATTTGACACCGTCGATCATCTGTCTTCTCATCTCTGTCTTCTCTCTCTATCTCAGCCTCTCACAATCCGCCACAGTGCTCTCCAACTGCAGTTCGCCTCTGCCGCTCACCAGCAAATCACCTCTGCTGCTTGCCAGAGATCGCCTCCTCTACTCGCTAGAGCTTGCCTCCTCCACTTGCCAAGTAGCTTGCATCTCTTTCGACACCAACGCTGCTTACTACTCACCAAGTAGCTCGCTTCGCCTCCGCCAATGCGCTTGCCAAGCAACTTGCTGCCCGATCTCACTAAATTCCAAATCCCCTTATTTGTTTGGATTGTTTATTATGGTTGATTTTGGGGATTGGATTTGGTTTAAGGAATTGGATTGTAGTTTGGTATTTTGAGGTGGTGGTGATTTGTGGTGGTTTTGGCTGGTGTTATTGTGGTTTGCTAGGTTTTTATGTTTGTTGCATGTGGTTGGGTTGATTCTGGTTTTGTTTTGCATTTATGTTGTTTTTTGTAACAATGGTGGGTTGTGGGTTATAGTGGTGTGTTTGTAACAATTGGGTTGTGGGTTATGGTGATGGGTTTGTAACAGTGGTTGACTGTGGTGGGGAGGCTTGTGGTGGGGTTGGTGGTGAGCTGTGGTGTGGGTGGCAGTGAGTAGTTGAAATGGTTTTTTTATTTTGTAGCTTTTTTTATATTGTTAGTTTTTGTAATGTTATTTTAATATTTATATATATTATTTTAATGTTTAGAATTAAAGAATAGAATGTGTGATAAATAGTGAATTGTAAAATAATGTGTTAAAATAATAAAATAAGTTTTAAATGTGTCAAAATGATATTTTTTTTTTATGAATTTTACTAATGTGTGCTCTTAGGGCACACAATAATTTATCATTTTTAAAATGTTTTTTTTGAGAATTAAAAAAATTTTGACAATTTTTTTAATTTTTAAAATTTTTTTTAAAAAAATAAATAGATTAATACGTGTCCTACCGTTTTTTTAATGAGAGAGTTGACGAGAATATACGAGGCAACGATGACTCATTAACTCTATTGTAGCTTAGTGTTTGTACCTTAATACCCCTTTTTGGAGGATTCAGTCGATGAACGGAGACGCCAGGATTAATAAAGCTTTCTGCAGGCCTGTGAAAACTGAAAAGAGAGTCTAGGATTAGGGGCTGAAAAGCCTGAAATTATCTCTTGAAGACATAAAACTTGCGATTCCCTTGAAAGTCCTCTAGTATTCTCAATGGTACTTTTTAGATCACAAACTAATTTTCAATTATTTTTGGCATTTTTGAATGGCTAACTGCGACCCATAATTTTTTATATATCCCTTACACTCTACAATATCACAGCTATTGCAAAATAAATATTTGAAATATTTGATGGTGATATATATTTTTAATAAGTTAGTGCAATTGGTAATATTTTTAATAGTTAATTAAGAAATTTAAATTTCAATTTCAATCCACCCAACCAATTGTGTTGAAAAAAACCAAGTAAGTTTTTCTGCCGACTAGCCTCTGTTTCGTAAGTACCAGTTTGGTCAGGTTGCCAATTACTACTTTTATTGCTAGAGTACAAAGCATCTTTGGTGTAATTTTCGAAAAAGCTGGATCCAATTATACTCGTGGTCGTGGTGATTTCAGCTTTGATTCTTTGCCAAGGCGGTTCTAGCCTACTTTGCTCAAAAGGAACAAAGAAAAAAGAAGGCAGTTCTAGCTTAATAGCTACTGAATTAACTGGCGAGATCCTTATGCATAGTATGTAACGCCTAGTGATTAGGATAGATGATTGACCCGTAATTTTTAATGTAGTTCTACTACCGCATATGAGAAATGACTTTGTTGAATCAAAAAAAAAAAAAAAAATGAGAAATGACTTTGTATACGTCACTTATAAACGGGACCGGTAGAGTGCACGATGAAGAGTAATTTAATCATCACCTAATATTCGTAGAAGTAATAATAAAGTTTTGGAAAAAATGTAAAATTTATCTTCTAACTTTCATCTTTTTTTTTTTTTTTTTTTCAGTCCTCTAATTTTTAGTTTTGTCAATTTAATTCTCTAATTTTAATTTTTGTCAATGTAGAGCTCCGTTTCATTTTTGTTAGTGGCTGCTATTAGACCCACTGCAAAAAAAAAAACAAAACAAAAAACAAAGAGAGATTGAGATTGTTAATGATGATCAATGTTGAAAATGAACCATCTACTGAGAAAGCTTCACATCGATGGTGGAGGAATCAATGACCATCACAGACTCGCCTTGTCCTTCTCCGAGTTTGAGTCCCACTCTGAGTCAAAGCTTGAGCGCTTCCAAGTTGTCTTCGTCAGCGGGTGATCGGATGGTTACCGATGGTGGTGGTGGTGGTGGTGGTGGTGGTGGTGTTGCTGCTGAGGTGGATTTCAATTCGTTGGAGGAGGAGTTTCAAGTATAGTTAGCCGTAGCGATTAGCGCTTTCGATCCCGATTCGTGTGAGGATCCCAAGACTTCTCAGATTGACGCCGCGAAGCGGATTAGCTTGGTGAATCCGCTTCTATTTCCAATAATCAGGCCCTCATTAAGTTTCTCTTACCTCGATATTGGGTACGATACCTATCAAATTTCAAGTGCTTCAAATTCGCCGTTGGTCTCAAATACTTCACATTCGGCTGTTAGCGTAAACTTCAAGTGCTTCAGATTTGCTGTTTCCCTTAATGTGCGTGTGTTTTTTTTTTCCTCAAATTTTTCTTATTTTCTTTTAATTCGGAATTAAAAAAAAATTGCAAAACGGTGTTGTTTCAGTGGGTCTAACGACAGCCATTAACAGAAATGTAACGGAGCCTTATATTAACAAAAATTGAAAGTTAGAATATTGAAATGAAAAAATGTGAAAATTAGAAGGTCAATTTTGCATTTTTACCTAAAGTTTTTTTTCCAAGACTTTTCTATAAGAAATGTTTTTAAAACTTTAATTGAACAAGGTTTAAATATGTTAACAACGTTGTAGTTCCACTGCATACATGAATTGACTTTGTATACATCACTGATATATGGGACGATCATGAGTCGGAGAAAAAAAGTAATCAAATCGATACCTAATACATGTACAAGTTTTAATAAAGTTTTGTGTCTCAACTCTCAAGACTCTTTTATAAGAAATGTATTTAAAACTCTAATAAAACAAAGATTGTTGTTATTTTCGTAATCGTAGTCGTTGTCGCTGTCGTTATTGTTGTTTTCATGGTCGTTATCGTCGTTTTTGGTTGTTCTTTTTAAACCGGTAAATTTTTTTAGGAGATTTAACCGGTAAGTAAGTGCTTTTTTCAAAGTATTCCTTTTTAATTGCAAGTACGTTTATTTTATTTTTTTATAACTTTTAACAAAATACAAACCATAAGTCCTGGATGAGACCCAAACTGATCCTATAATGCAAATATATATATTGAATTCTCCCTACTTTTGCATTATGAATTTTATTTTATTTTTTTGATTCGCATAACGGATCGTTAGAATCAAAAAATAGAAAAGTATAAAGTATCAATTCAACTTGGCCCTAGCTTTCAGCTTTTTTTAAAAATAATCCTAAACAAAAAAACCCTGAATTTTATATAAATGAAGGTGGATCATATACTTAACCAGGAATATGTGCCTTGGGTTCAAAAAATACTCATAAATAATAAATTTACTCCGATCGACCCCTACCCACCTCCCAAAGGCCAGCTAAATTAATCCCATTATGCACAAGGACATAATTCTGGGTAAAGGGAGACTTCATCACTTCAGCCAATCCCCATAGCCCCGGGGCCCGGGGGTACAAGTTTGAGAGACAAATCTGCCTAAGATTTTCTATCTAGCTATGATGTGGGATAAGTGTTTTCTTTATTTCACTTTAAATGGAGATAATCAATAAAAAATGATATGTTCACAATATTTTTATATATTTTTATAACAAATTTTAAGTAATATATAATTTGTTTAAATTATAGTAATTTTAGTATGTTCAAATTATAAAAAATAATAATTTATTATTTATAATTTGATGTGAAAATATTGTAAATACGATACTTCTCAATTAAAAAAAAATTATTTCACAACTAAGGGTTTGCTTTTTGAATTGAATTGCGCACAAATTTCACATCAAAACTTAAAACGATATGATGGGTGAGTTTATTGCGCACAAATTTCACATCAAAACTTTAAGCAATATGATGGGTGAGTTTGGGATTTAGATCAAGTGTCGTGCACCTTCTATAATTGTAATTAATGGCTAAAATTGAAAGTTGAAAATATACTTCAATCTCAACCATTAAATAAAATATATTAAAGAAGAGTTAAAAAGTTAAAATTAAAAAATAAAAATTGTAAAAACATTTGCGAGAGAAAGTGGATGAACTGTACAAAGGTATGCCTGGTCCTAATTCACACTTGTTTTAAACTTTTACGTTTATCTTTTTAAACTTTAATTTTCTCGCATTTTCTTATTTTTTTAAATTACAAGTATACTTTAATATATTTTCAACCAAAAACTAAATAAACTATTTCAAATAGGTCTATTATTAAAATTAATTTTTTCTAAAAATGTAATGATATGGTATTAGATAGATCTTTATGTTTATAACATCTAAGCTGAATGATTAAACTGATTTATTTTAAATAGAAATGATCATAATCCATGTCGGCATGTCGCAATGACAGTAGCCTCCGTTAAACACATATTTAAAATTTTGATGAGATTGAGAGGCAGTCATAGCGTGAAACGTGGTCACGTGGAAATAAAATCTTTAATAAGAGATCTTGCAACCTTAAATAACAATCTCATCTGACGAATCCAACTGGTGCCAACCTCAATCTACATTTATTATAAACATGCTGATAGATAGAACTAATAAATATATCCATAACCTGCTTCAATATGTTTATTTATATATACTTAAAGTGAATCCACCTCTCACTGTACACCATATATCTATGCACATGTGCATCCGATTAGTAAAATAAATCCACGCCTTCATTAACATCCTATGTTGATTTTATGTTTATTATTAATTTTATCCCAACAATTGGACCTTTTAATGTCAACTTGTCCAACTTGTCGATATAACCAACACATTTCTAAAGTTTAAGTAACTTCAAACAGTGGCTTATTTTATATATATATATTAATACATACTCTGCGAATTGCCTCAGATGCTGCGTCATAGTCAGAGTTGTTGAAATTATTGCACTTTCATTTTGGGGTCACACTTTGGGTTCAAAGATGATTACATTCATAAAAATAAATAATAATAAAATTGTTTATATCTAAATTAGTTGGAAAAAATCTTAAATTTTTTTTATATCTTTTTATTGGAAGTAATTTTTTTTTTAAGAAAATTTTAATTTATGACGTTCGCTCTTTTTTTTTATTTATTTTTATACAAGATATAATTTTTACTTTAACTTAATTTAAGTGTATATGTGTGTGAAACTTTTTCTTGAAAACTTGAACCCTGCTCTTGCCCCTCACTCTACAAGCATTTATACTTGTGGAGTGACAACCGCACCAAGAGTGCACGGTAGTGGCATCCACTCTTAAAGATCAAGATATCAATCAGTTTTTGGTGTAATTCTATTGAATCTCAGATCTCTTATTCAACTATTAAAGATTTTACTAGTTGAATTAACTGGAATCTACCATTGGAGGTGAATTTTGAAAACATAATCGTCAGATTGTATGTTCTTATTATATCATTGTTTGCAAAATTTGTTTAAATTTGAAGTTATTGTGGTGTAAAATTAGTGTTTGTTTGGATTTGGAGGTTGCGTCCAAGTTTATTGAGTTTCACGTTTCAGTTTTTTTTTTCCTGCTGTAGCGTTTAGCTTTTAAGGGGACAAAAATTACTGTTCATTCATTGATGACACTGTTCACACACTTTTCACGACATTGTTCATGCACTGTTAACAACTTTTTCATTAAAAATGAGTCCAGTAGTACTATTTACATATTTAAAAATTATTTTGTTACAGTATTTTCAGTTTTCAACAGTATCCAAACAGACTCTTAGAGTATGCTAAGACTATTTCTTTACCACTTACAAATTGACACGTGAACAAATTGTAGAAAAAGTTGTGAAACTAACATTTTTCAAAAAATTATGTATAAGAAATAAGTTTAACGATAAATAATAAATAGTATTCCATTGAAACAAAATTTTACATGAACATAAATCATATACCATTCCACTATGAAAATTTTAAAATTCGTAAATATAAAAATTTGAAGGTTTTTGTTTTTTGTTTTGTTTTTTTTTGTTTTTTTTTTCTGAGAATGAATCTTGTCCGTAAAATATGATTGTGATTTGTTAAGACTAAAAGTAAATCTGACCTGACCGTCGTTTGACCATAAAGTTGTGGGGTGGTCGGGTCAACCTCCGAGCTGAGTCGACTCGCAGCGAGTTATGGTGACCCGCCCACACTATCGCTGTTGATATTCCTTTCCTTGTTGCTCTTGTACTACAACAGAAAAAGTAATAACAATAATAATTTTTAAAAAAAAAGCAGAGTAGTAATAGATAGTACAAAAAGTAAAAACAAACAAACCGGCCCATAGTCAGAGCTAGCTGCATAAGATTTGTGTGAGCGAGAAAAACAGAGAGAGAGAGAGAGAGAACAACGCGTCCAAATGTCGCTTTTGAACGGAATGATATGAGGAAGAATCCAAATCCTGTAGCTGTAGCGCAAATTCCATTCACATCCAACTCCGACTCTCACTTTTTCATTTCTCCAAGTAAGCTATTCTCTACTCTCTACTCTTTTTCTACCGTTCAGATTTCTAAAAGTCCAAATCCATCTCAATGATCTCTCTATAACACTTTCAGATTTTTTTTTCTCCGATTCAGACCGGTAAGAACATCGATTTTTTTTTTTATTATAAAAAAAGCATTTTTTTTAAAGAAAATTTTTTTTGGTGTAATTATTTTTCTCGGGAGTGACGAGTGATGGAAAAAAAAGCAAAAGTAAAAAACTTTCCTTTTTGCTGTGATTTGTGATTACTATCTATAGACTTGTAAGAAAGAAAAGAAAAAAAGGAAATGTTGTAGCGGTAATAATAATGATGAATGAAGAGGTGGAGTTGCCGATATTTTCTAAATTTGGAGAAACAAAAAACAAATCTGTTTCTGTTTCTGGAAACTTCCGTATGGACTTTTGGAAAATTGAAAAAAAGATTCTTCTTTTGGTTTTCATTTTCTCCGGAAAAAGTTGTGTGCGATGAAAGAAGATCGACGAGGCCGTCTCACTTTCTCAATAGTTATCCACAGGAGATTTCAAAAACAAAAATTCCTACTTCTTTGTTGTTGTGGTTGTGCATGTGCTGTCTCTAAAAGGGGACCAGAAACTTTTTCCCATAACCTAATAAACCCTAGAGCTGGGACCAGCAAAGCACTGTACTCTTTAGTCTTTTACCTGATACTGAGCTTTCATTAATGTCTTTTTTGGACTGTTTGCTTCAATGGACTTATTATTACAATGTCTTTTTCATGCCTAAAAGTCCTTGTCCTCCTCCTCTTTCTTTTTCTTTTTTTTTTTTTTTGTGGGGTTGTTGGTTGGGTTCAATGCAAATTTGTAACTTTTCATTTGGATTTAAAGAAAGGGACCTAGTGGGTTTGTGTAGCATTTATTAAATGGGCATTTGGGTCTTGTATAATTGAGTTTGTTGTTTGGTATTTGGTGCATACGATTAGGTGGGAAGATGGGATTGGAGAGGTTGGCTGCATCAATGAAGCAGGGATTTTTGTTTTTTGTTTTTTTAGGTTTAGTTTGCAGAAATTTTATTGAGTTTCTATATGATTTTGATTTGTTTAGGGGTTTGTGAGTAACACTTTCTAGATGGGTTTGTTGTGGGTCTCAGTCAATGACCGACTTTTGAGTTTTAAGTGCTGATGACAGTGAGAGAGTGAATTATAGAAAATGTAAGACTGGCTCCCTGTGTTTTGAATTATTGAAAAGTGAAAGGTGAAAGGTGTGGTAATTAAAAGGTTTGTAAAAGTGGTAAATATGTCCTATCGGTGTTCTTTCACTTTTTAAGGGTTTTTTTTTTTAATTAAAAAAAAAATTCCATGAATTATTGGAGAGAGAAATAGAGGTGGTGTTAATGCTGAAAGGTTGTGTTGAATGTAGGGTTGGTAAATATTTGTAGAATTTTGACAGTATTTGAGTTGGGTAATTGTAAGTGTTGCAGGGAATTGGGAAACACTTAACTGCCTTACTGAATTGAAGGTGATAATATTTTATGAACGGTGGGGACTGGGGACCCCTTTTTAAATACCAAACTCAGAAGTAATGGATAGGATCTCTAGAATACGAAAGGTTGCAGATAAGTTCCATCTCTTGGTCACAATGAAAGAGGAACTCTTTTAGGTGTATCTTGAGATTGGAATTCTGAAAATCTGGGTGTTTTTGACCTATAGGGATGAAGATTGATTTATGAGTCTTATAGGCCCAAAAGGTTGAATATTGTTCTTTTGGGATGCTTCCTTTTTGCATAATTTGAGCCGTGCGTGTAGTGTTCTGACATTGTTTTCTGAGAGATCATTTGGGTTTGCCTTCTGTGATATACCAATCATCAGAAGCAAAGAAGAGAGCTTGGAAGGTATTGCGTATTCTTGATAGATATGAGCTTGATTAGGCTTATCTTCTGCTTCTATTTTTGGTTTCCTAATACAGTTTGCTCTTTCTTAATGTGTTTGGTTTTGTTAATTACTAAAGCAATATGTTGTTAACTGCTCTTCTGAGTATATGGTGCATCGATTTCTTTATGTAGAATCTGAATAAATCGAATTTAATTATCTGAGTAACGTTTGCAGGATGCAGTGACCAGTTTATTGTGCATCTTTTGGCTATTGCCTGTTGCTGATGGAGTGGAATGAGAAATCCCCCTCACAGTGGGAGTGGGAGAATCTGTTTATGTTCAATGCTAAAGCCACTGAAAATTCCAAGTTGCAAGACATAGAATGGGGTATGCAAGGAGATCAGGGAATTAACTCCAGTTCTTTTTATTCGTCTGCGGGTGGTGAGGGTAGTGATGGGTCTGGCCCTGAGTTGGGACATGCTTCTCCATCGAAGAGCTCAAAATCAACTTCTATCAATTCTTCATCAATGGGCGAAAGTAAGCCATCCAAACTCACTTTTGAGGCCTTTGGAGGTTTCCCAAATGATTTGAGCAACAAGAAAGAATTAGCCAAGGTTGAGCCTAAGAGAATTTCTAGAACACTTGAGCCTTCATCTGGCTGTGGTGAGCCATTGCTAAGTCTAAAGCTTGGTAAGCAGATGTACTTTGAAGATGCTTGTGTGGGAAGCAATACAGAGACCTCAACTTTTTCTATGATTCCCATGCCATCTGTGACCATAGCTAAGAAATGTAAGACCAGTTTTCAGAGTACTACACCACGCTGCCAAGTTGAAGGCTGTAACCTTGACCTCTCATCAGCTAAAGATTACCATCGCAAACATAGAGTTTGTGAAAGTCATTCCAAATCCCCCAAGGTCATTGTAGGTGGTCTGGAACGTCGGTTTTGTCAGCAATGTAGCAGGTAAAAGCTTGTTATAAAATGGCAGTTATACATCGGAATATAATGAAATCAAGCAACAATTACTGATTATTTTATTGTCTACTCATAGTCACTCTTTTCTAAGGACCTCTTGGATGATAATAATTTCACATGTGCCCTGATTCATAACCTAATTTAAATTTAATCAAATCAAAATGAGCTTCAAGTCCTAGCTCATCTTGAATAAATTTAATATTAATAACCATGTTATTTTCTACGTTCCAAGCTCATCTTGCATTTGATATTAATAACTATATTTTATATGCTGAAGGTTCCATGGTCTGTCAGAGTTTGATGAAAAGAAGCGAAGCTGTCGCAGGCGTCTTTCTGATCATAATGCTAGGCGGCGCAAGCCACAGCCAGAAGCAGTCCGGTTAAATCCGGCAAGGCTGCCTTCTTCACTTTATGGTACTAGTTTCAAATTCAAAATTGAACTCCCCCTCCACCCCCCCCCCCCCCACCTCTCTCTTTCTCTCTCTCTCTCTCTCTCTCTCTCTCTCTACCTGGATGTATGAGACTAATTTCTCATACTACATGCTATTAAACATGTTGGTATTAATTTTGATACCTTGTCCACTTTCTACAAACCATAAATCAGGCATGGAAGTGATTTCTTTATCAAGTTGTATCCTAATCATCTCAAAATTTCTTTTACTTAATATGGTATTGAACTGTATGACTGGTGAATTTGTGGAAATGTAATGTCTCCTGGATATATATAATGAATAGCATGATATGACAACTGTATCACAGAAATTCCTGAAGTTACATGGACCTAGGAAATTAATGTCTTTATTTATGAAACTCCTCTGAAGTTTAATGATTTTCCCTTTTACTTGATAAAAAAATTGAATGGATATTTAAAATCTCTAATCTTGTTATTGTTTGTTAAATTTAATAACCACAAATGGAAAATCACAATTTATTTAGATAGAGCAATTTTAAAATTGATAAACTTACACAAAAATAGTATAATGAAATTTTGGCATACTGATTGCAGAATTTTATGGGCATTGCAACTATTGACATACTGCTGCCCTTATAGTACAGCATTGTTGTCTTCCAAAAAAATTGGGAAATGAAAATTTACTTATTATAAAAATATATACTTTTACTTACCATCATTTCCAGGCAAAGAAAAACACAGGACTTGAACCAGCTTTTCTCCTGGTTCGCAAGAAGAAGATAGGAAGCTGGGGGGTTTACGTTTGGAAAAGAGAATCAGACTCTCAGATGTTGTCCCTATGCCAAATTTATGTAAAACCAAATAAAAGACACATAACAGCTGCAAACTTAGGGAAGGGAAATGTTGGTCAGGTCTTCTCTTGTAGGACTTGTATGGTTGTAGTTGGATGAAACTTGCTACTTCAAAGGGGTGTTGGTGGAACCAAATCTGTGCATAATGATTAATTATTTTGTAGAAGACACCTGCAGTCTCAATTTAGGTGTTATTCTGTGAACAACGGTTGAAGCTAAACACAGTGCTAGGAAATTCTTTAGGACAACCACTGTACTTATCCTGATAAGTGAATCATTGCCACCTGGTTGTCTGGTATTGACTTTTTACTTATTAGTTCTTAACTAGTTAGTTATTTTGTTGCTCTGCTATAGAGGACTAAATTCAGTCACTCATAGTCAATGTCATGGTATTTCCTTTATCTTTATTCATCATCTTTATCACATCATCTAGTTCAATTAATATCTATACTATTCAATGTTAACCACCAGTTACTAGCACTATTGCTAGTCTGTCATATGAGTTACTTTCTAATCAATGCCCTGCACAATACAGTCTATCAATACAGAGTTTAAAGATCTGAACTCCATATAATATTTCAATTAGGATTGCTATTTAACAATAGCTGAGCCATTGAATTTGCTACAAATTGTGGTTACCTCCACAGATGGGAAGCAACAGATGAGCCTTGTCTTCAACAAAGGCCCCCTTGCTTACTCAAGGGCTGCTGGTTTTACCTGGGAGGACATATACAGCTCCAAGATTAACCAAACAAAAGAGTATCCTCTAAAGGCTGCAAAAGCAAGAGACAGTGATATGCAGTTGCATTTGCCCAGCAATGAAATGCCACGTTCCATCAATACACATTGTCATGATTCGAGTAGGCTCTTGCCATCCAAGGGTACCATAGCTGAGGCTCTCAACCCAGGTCTGTTTGTTGCTTCCTCACTTGACTCAGCATTATTAAATTTTTGTTTAATTTCAGATTAAATTATGAAATGGTTTTGGATTGCTTAGCCTTGGACCAATTGCTTGCACGGTCATATAGGGTTATAATCTGGCCATGTCAAGATTGCTTACTGGAGTATACTATCATGCATGTTTCAGTGGCCGTTAGGGAAACAAAAAAAAAAAAAAAAAAAAAAAACAACAACAACAAAAAACAACAATTTTTTATTTATACATGATAGAAAGCCTTCAATATCTTATTTGTTTTTCTACAAAGGAAGTAAAATGAAAACTACAATAACCATACTTGCCTTGTGAGGTACTTCTGGTAAGAAAATCTGAACTAACATCATGTGTCAGATGAATATATGATCTCGTTAACCTGATTTATCTGTGTTCTCTTTAACAAGATAACAATTCACATACTGACTTTTAGAAAAAATGAGATTTGTTGGAAAAGCATCCAGAAATTAGGTACTGAAGATTTGTCTTTTAAAGAATTTGAAAGGTTAATCGCTTGAGAACTCAAACCTAGCATGTGCAGTAGAGATTGGAAGACCTCTTACCATAACTGATGAAGCATAAATTGATGCAATGAGATTATTCATTGTTTTGTTTTTGATGACTACAAGTGAATAGATTCATGATAGCAACAAATTTTGTTTAACTCTAGGGAAGATCTGATTTATACATGGTAGGATGGTTCAAGAAAGCAATATTCAAGTTTTGCAGATTCTTGTGCTACATAAAAAACATATACAGAGATTCTTGATTGGTAATTTGTGGCTAACAAGCATGTTTAAGAACATTGTACAATAGTGTGTATTTGCCCAATTCTTGTGTATTATGAAAATATGTAAGAGGATGTGGCTACTGCTGTCAACTAGCTGGTGGCAAAAACATAGTTTTCTAGTGTTAAGGAAGTTGGTTAAATATTTTAGATGTGGCAGAAGGACTGTGCAGCCACTTCTAAGAAGGGTGAAACAAATTGGTTTATTTATTTATTTTGATAAGTTAGTTTTGGTAAGTGGAGGGGGGAAAACACTAGTAGTGTTGAGAAACTATAGATTTAGAAAGGATTTGGAAGCTTAGCTCACTGAAGTTAAGGTTCTAAAATTGTTGTTTACTGAACAAAACTTAATGTTGCCTTTTCCAGTTGACTGACAAGGAATTCTTATTTTAAACCTTTCAATCTCATAGTTGTCTAAAGAGGTGCAAGTAACATTTTTGCAGGTTTAGGAGAACCCATGATGTCCACTGATCTGGATGCATCGCAGGATTTTCGACGTGCTCTCTCTCTTCTGTCAACAAATTCTTGGGATTCACGGGAGTCAAAACCAGCTAGACACCCACACTCCAACCATACAAGTCAATCTAACATGCCACAGCCTCTTATGCATGCTATGACCCAAGGCTTGCCACATACTTCATCAGAACACTGGCGGACCGAGCAACAGTCCACTGAGTCCCAAGTTCATATCTTAAGTTCACCTAACAATGGCAGCAGCCATTTTCAAGAATTCCAGCTGTTCAAAGAACCATATGAGTTTGGCTTTTATTCCAATTGATTGGATTGACCACTCAAAACCCAATCAACAGTTTATAGACTAAAGTACGTTACGCATATTCGGGTTAGTATCTTTTGTCTCCTGGTTTTCCTTTAGCTTACAGCCTATTAGATGTTAGGTTACTCCCAAAACGTTAGCGAATATGTATATGCAAGAATGCAGACAGGCCGTTATGACTTATCTGGAAGTTGGGTAAAAGTTTCTTCTATTTTCATCAAGCGCTTATTCAAAGTTTTTTTTTTTTTTTTAATAATTTTTTATTTTAATTTTTTAATTAGAGTTCTGATGTGCGAACGTTGCACATTGGCGTAACATTGAGTTCTCTGTTAAAATAAGTTTATGATTAGAACCAGTTCAAACCGTTAGTTAATAGTTGCCCAAAATCTTAAAACTTATTTTTAGGAAGTACCGTAGAAACAGAAAGCCGGTATAATTTTCTTGACTTTCAGCATTATTTCCGTGACCCAACATTATTGTGAGAGATTAGGATCCTCTCCGTTTGCCTTGAAATAGAGATTTGGGAAGCCTTGAAATAGAGATTTGGGAACTACTGAAATGAAACCTCCATTTTTAAACAAAAGAAGAAAATCCAGGAGTTTGAATTACATGTGCTCGCACTTCAATTTGTTAAAACTGCCAAAAGTCATTTGGAATTTTGGCCCTAATAAATGTGGTCAAAATGACTACTTACTAGGGTAAGGCTTCCCAAGTGAATTCCATTTACTCACGCTTCATTTTTTGGTTAAAAGTTAGGAACTGCCATAGGAACACGACTCTAGACACGACTCACCTTACCAAAATGCGGTCATTTTTTTTATGAGCCCTCAGACGGGAGCAATACTTAGATAGTTTTATGAGCCCTCAGACGGGAGCAATACTTAGATAGTTTTGGAGCACTGCTCTGGGCTCTCACAAAGGGAATAGACCTCAAAGTGAGACCCACCCTCTCTGGTAAGAGCTAGGAGCGGTGCTCTAGGACTATTTAAGTATTTTCCCTTAGACACAACAACAATTTCAAAATAAAATTAAATTGCAGATTATGATGACTTCATGCGTGAGGTGATGGATTAATTCGGGAATAAGGAGAAAAAATTGTGAATTCTTATTGTGCTCTTAATTTTTTTATTTTTTATTTTTACTTGGGGTTTGTATCTGTGTGGGGTGGACACAAGCTAGAATTCAAAAATGTTTTGATAAACAAGTTCAGAAATGTACACGGTTTTATCTATATACTTTTCAATTTAAAGATTGTGGCAGTTTCTAATTTCCAAGTTAAATGAAAGTAAGCTCATGACAAGCAGCACCCCGTGACGGTAGAATACGACTCTTCGAGAGATCAAATTCTTCAATTTTGGAAACCCTACCCCTGCAATTTATCTTTTATAATTTTGTACAACAGCATCCATCTTCCACCAAAAAAAAAAAAAAAAAAAAAAAAAAAGAAAAGAAAAGGAAGAAAAAAAAAAAAAAAAACCCGTCTTGTTATTGAGATGACAACCTCAATGGTATGATTCATAGGGGCACGGTAAGATTCATGAGGGCAACCTTTTATCTCTACTCCGCTTACTTAATTGGAAATATTGGTGGACAAAAGTCTATAGACAAAATTTCACGGCTAGTTGATGTGTCAAACTGTCAGTGATAGATAAAAAAGTGATGTTAGTAATAAGTCCAAATAAAAATCGGTAAAAATTTGTCAGCTCAAATGTGATGAAAATATTTCTGTATATAACTTTAATCTAGTTGGTGCAGATATAAACAGTCGATAAGGATGGGCTGGCTTCTTTGCAAAAATATCTAGCTTTCCCCCAGTACGAAGAACATTAATGGTCCTACTCCTCTTCTTAATGATTGCAGGTTGTTGGCTACCCAATATTCCCAAGCTTAAGATGACTCACTGCTATAAGAAGGCTAACAGATGCCTTGATGCATTAGCTAAGTCTGGTGCTTATCAGGCTTAGGACTGTTATTTACAGGACCCCTCCACCTTTCTTGGTGGAGGTCTCTTGTTATGACTTTGCTGGTCTGTACCTTAACATGCCCTGTCCTTAATCTATACCGCTTTCTTAGTCTTAAACTAGTCTACCGTATGGTTAAAATAGTACTTATTTGTGAAGTCGCTGCCCTCCAATGTACTCTCCAATCAATCATATTGTACATCTAATCTGTTTTCAAAGTTCACGGACCAAACCACAAGCCATCATGTACGATAGGTATATTAAAAATTTTCTTTAAAAAAAAAAAAACCATGTCTACAATCCAAGGCCATGCTAGTGTTTCCACTTTCCGCCACCACTACCCATGCATGTTTTGCTGCCGTATCTGATCACAAGTATAATCACGATATACCAATAATGTACAGGTTAGTGTGTTTTACTTTTAGCTCACTTTACATTTAAGTGAGTAACAAAAAACGTGCACTGAAGTAATAAAATATCTTCCAAAATTAAATTTTCATGTCCTAAGTTGGATATACCATAATTGTGACAGGTCCTAGTGATCAAACAATTGAAACAGGGAAATATCAACTATCTTTGCCCCAACCCATAACACGGTGTCAGTCTTTATCAGTCTTCACAGTAATAGTGGAACACAGTCGATAGAAGCATGTGAACTTGTTTGTATATTATTAGCCAAGAACAAACCCAAGATTCTAAGGCTAACTCACCATTTATATTACCAATGCTGACGATCATAAGATTCCTTATTGTTTTTCCCTCTACCCTTTTCTTTTTGGTTTTTATTCGGCCTATACTCGGCCCAAGATGCCAAACTAAAAGCCTACATTTTAAGATTCTCGAAAAAGAAAAAAAAAAAAAAAACCAACATTTTAAGGAAGAATCTCTTACAGGAACTTTACAGCCATAGTTTTGCTTGCCAAATGCTTTACTACATCAAACTTGGCTTTGCAATCTTATTGGCCAGTTTGGATGGAAGGAGAGTGGAGTGAAATAACTGAAATTGCACGAAAATCATTATTTTAAAGAAAAACCTATATGGCTCGGGCCCAGATGGGATAACCAGGCGCTATGTCGTTGGAACTCACAAATGTAGCAAATTATTAGCTACAACAAAACACATGTTCTGAAATGAGTCCAATATCCTAGTAACAGCGAAATGAGGTACTGGAAACCTAATTATCAGCAGTCAAGACACATTAATTTCAGTTCCAATCAGGACTTCAACCTGGAAGTCCATGGGATTGGACAAGAATTGATGCATATGCAGAACGATTCACATTTCAATCTTATATATTATCATGTCGAGAAATGTTACAAACAAACTATTTTATAACATTTTTACAAACTGTTGATGTGACAACTTCTTACTGATTGGGCTCATCACCATCACATTTTTACTTACCAATAATCACTCATCACATCAGAAATTTGTAAAATAATTTATGGCTTAGCATTTTCCTATCCTGTCAAGGAGATGCACAGTTGTAGCCACAAAAAAACCAAAACCCAATGCAAATATAAAGTCTTGTCCTTGTGTTGTAGCTAGGGAAGGAGACAGATCAACCCTGGGATAACACAAGGACCCATGCAGCATGACTTCAAATGGGTGGTTAGGTATTAACGCAACTTAATTAATGTGACCTAACTTTCCAGCAACAAATCCCACGGGAGTAGCAGGATGTGTTACTCCCCAGGTCTCAACAAACCAGAAATGAGACCAATGCCAAATACCTAACAGACCTAACAAAAATTTTACAGCAATAGAACCACAACCATTGAGACCATAACATGTCGACCCACATGTCGAGTGCAACATAAGGAAAAGAAAAGGCCTATATATAACATCATAAAGCAACTGACTAGTCAAAAGACACATTTTCTAGACCCCAAATTTTATTAACATGATCTTCAGAACTTGGGACTTCATAAGCTTTAAACAGAAGCATCTGTTAAAACAAAGATACTTCAACGACATAGAGACAATTCAGATTGAAATGAAAACTAAAAATGCACAGACTGCAGTATCCTTATGCCGCTTATAACTTATCTAAAATGCATGGTAGCATACCCACTAGGATAGGAGAGCTGATTCCAAAAGTATAAATCCTAACTATCAGAAACCAGAACCAACCTGTAAATCCTTGCCAGATCAAGCTGGCTGACACATAATGCATCAGAACAATTCATAGAGACCACAAATACCATTTCAGTTAATACAACAACTTGACACAGATCATGAGAAGGTAGAGTAACTTGACAACCGCGGCAACATGACGACGACAAGACTGACTTTCAGACACCCATATTGAGCAATGCTGGACGACAACTCTGGACCTTCTCAACCCTCAAACATGTCCTAGTACTCACTGGAACATTAGACAATTGCAAATTAATGGATGCAATGAAGAAGTAGAAAATAAAATAAAACTACAGCTGTTGAAAAAAAAATCCACTAGACAAGGGTGAAAGGAATAGAGATAGAGAGAGAAGATAGTGAAAAAGAGGGCGGGAGTGGGGGGGAGGGACGGTAAACCCTTGCAAGGGATCCACAAGCTTTAATAAAACTGAATGTTTATTGATTTTATTATGTGTACACAAATTATCATCGACCTTATTGAAAATTTCAAGCAACAAATGAATATACAGAGAAAATGTCACACCACAAACCTGGTTACTTTCATCTGGCGATGGTGAAGGCGACTCCTTTGACTCAGTTGGTTTGTCAGCCCCACAATTCTGTCTGTTGCACTTGGTTCTGAATGGAAAGTTTATGTTATTACATTTCTCACACTTCCAGCTTCCCTCAGGCGTCTTTTGTTCTGTAAGGTAACAGACAAATAAATGTCCCATTTACAACATGAAACCAAAAACATTTGCAGGTCTAAAAGAAAGAAAAAGCAATCAATTGGCAGAGATGCATCCTGTCAACTTACTAGAATTCTTGTCAGATTTTGCAGCCTGCACATGCAAGAGAACATACACAAAAAAATTACAAATAAAATAAGAAAACATATTTTTTAGAAGGATATTCGGGGGGGGGGGGGGGGGGTGGGTTTGGTAATTTATGGTGCCAATAGAAAATAAAGGCTTGAAATAGTGTGGTAATGCGCAACAGACCTGGGATCCGGGCTTTGGTGTGTTGCACTTTCTCATGTTACAAACCGTTCTAAATGAGAAGTTGATATTTCCACATTTGGGACATGTCCAGTCATTATCACGTGTTGCATCTAGAGGTGCATTTAATTACAGAAGGGACAGGAAGACAAAGTTAGTTCACCAGGAGATGTCAAGTTGTCTAATAATTGGATAAGACATTCATCAACAGCCTAAAGGTGACAAACCTAAACCCTTCTTTTGAGATTTATCATCTGGAAAAAATCCTGGCCGTGGCCCCTGTGCAAATAAAAAATGCTCATTAATTCTAATTCACATCTTGGTACAGTCAATTCTACCCAAAACTGAACAAAATCTAGACACTCCATTAAAAAAGAAACTATAGCTCCACATTAGAGAGGAAACTATAGCTCGACGTTTGTATGTCTATTACTTGTGTTTTTATTATACATGAAAAAGTGAAACACCGAAAAAGGAAGGGATATGAAATGCCTCTTGTTGAGAGGCATGCCTAAAGAGGATTTCATTATTTATTACGATAAACATAATTTAAATTGATTGCAGATGCAAACAACAAAATTGCAGAAGATCTCAGATTCCAAAAAACTACCATATAGAAAAAACTAAGATAAAATGTTACAAATGTATCCTGAGTTCCCAGTCCTGACAATAGAGAAATCTTTGCAACATACCATAGCACTAGGGCCCATGGGCATACCCAGTCCATAACGATCCATCAGAGGGGGTATACCATACATCCCACCTGAAAAGGACAAGTAAAAAGGAAAAAAGAATGAAAGAATACATCATTAGGAACATACACAACACAATCCAAAGAGAAGATTTATTAATTATCAAAGGTCTTCTTGATTTTCACATCATACCCTCTAAATTATGAAAATTGAAACCATCCAGTATTTTTTGATTGGTAAGCTACAGATGCACCAATGGGTCTTGAACCCACAACCATACCCTCCAACCCAATATTACGGAAGGAGTAAGTGCCATTTGAGGTAGAGCTTAGTGGCAAAATTGAAACCATCCAATATACAAATAAAGTGTATGGAAAAAGGAAAGTCGGATTTAAAAGGAATTAAAAGGTTGATTAAACCACTAACTCTAGGCCATACAAGAAGAAGGCCCCCCCTCCCCCTATCCAACCCAATATTATGGAATGAGTAAGTGCCATTGAGGTAGAGCTTAGTGGCAAAATTGAAAGTTGAAACCATCCAATATACAAATAAACTATATCGAAAAAGGAATGTCAGGATTTAAAAGGAATTAAATGGTTGATTAAACCACTAACTCTAGGCTATACCAGAAGAGGCTCCTCCCACTCCCTTTTCCCCGCTACAAACACACACACAAACTATAGAACAGATGGAACATAACAGTAACATGGAACATAATGGAGTGATAAACAATGGCTTAGTTAGAATTTCAGTTTAGTCATTCTTTAAAGAAATAGTAATTTTGCACTATCATACAGAACAAAGGTAGCAGAAGATACCATTCCCGATCATAGATCCACTTGAATAAGGTGCTGGTGCAGACAAATGTAGAGGTCTGTAAGGGCTACCAGTAGAAAGGCGGCTGCCATAGTTGTAGTGGTATGCTGAACCCCCAGAGTATGGTACATCAAATGGAGGCATAGATGAACCACTGAAAATGGAAGAACCATAGGGTGGCACACCCAGATACATTGAAGAGGGTGCACCAGAACCTACATAAGGAGCTGAGGATGTGTAACCCTGTGGGGCTTGAACAGGCTTGGCAGCAGTTTTCTAAAAAGAGAGGCCATTAAATAAAAACATTAGATTGTACGATAATTGAAATAAACTAAACAAAATCTTGGAAAAAGAAAAGAAAAAAAAAGAACAGAATCAACAAATAGAAAATAATCCATGAAACACTTCATAACAACCTAATCAACAAAGTCATGATGACCCTTAAAACATTGTACACTAGAATGAAAGGCTATAAGCGGTACATACATACAGTCCAACAATCAATATTACCACTTGCCCAAGTTCTCATTTTTTGAAGACTGCAACTCCATTTAAAGAGGTTGACCTTAGTGCAATGGCAAATTTCTTCAACCAAAAGCGACAAAAGAAATTGGGGGTAAGGTTTGCCTACCAATCACCTCTCCCTAAATCCCAAAAAAGTGGGAGATTTGTGCACTTGGTAGGATATATTTTACTACAGCTACATTTGAATCTCCATAATTTTGATGGAGAAAAGAGAAAGTGTTTTAAAATTGAAATTTGTTATATAACCCAATCAAATATGACTGAAACCAACTACTTGGATCCAGATCCAACCCTAGATACCTTTAGTGAACACAATCCAATAATTTAAATTATGTTCTGAAAAGGTCCAATTAACAAAAACACGCACACACATAATCAAAAAGAGATTGCATGATGAAAATGACAGTAGGTTGATGCACAAATCAGCAACCATGATAAATCGACAAAATAATCAAGAAAAACAGTAGATTATGTTGTATAAAAAAATATGCAGGCCAATACATGAATCACACTCTATCTTTAACCTAACTAGTACTATACCCTCCAATGCACCGATTAATAAAATAACATATGTAAACTAAGAAAATGTTCTTTAATAAAGGTTGGTACAAGGAAAGTCTAGCCACTTGGTGGAAGGAAAGTATAGCCACTTGCCATAAAGAGAAGATAGCCAATTGGCGTAACACAGCTACTAGGGCCCAACTTTTATTATATAATATATGATACATGAACCTCCAAAGATTTTTTTAATATTTTTTGTAGAATCAAACATTCAAACCTCTAAGAAAATTATAAAAACTATGAGTTATTATATAGAATATGATACACAAACCTCTAAGATTTTTATTTTTTTAGAATCAAACCTCTAAGAAAATTATCAAAACTATAAGTTAGTTGTAACCAAAAAATCTAGCAAGCATTCATTCTGGACAATGTAGGGCAGCTGTAGTTTATATCTTACTGAGTTATGATCAGCGGGCCTCGGCTGAGTGCAATTACGCATATTGCAAGTTGTCCTGAACGAAAAATTGACATTACCACAGCTAGGGCAGGTCCAATCATCTTCCCTACGACTACCTACAAACCACACATTATTTAATGCACCCAAATATCAGTACAAAAAAAGCAAGATATATCATTACCTAAGATAAACAATTAATATTATTAGGGCAATTTTCAGAAGAGCATGAGTAAACATTACAAGAATAAAAATTCAAATAAGAAACATCACCATACACAAATGTGATGTGGCTAGTATCAATGTGTGTATGTGTAATATGCATGTGAAGATCATACTACTCGTCAAAGCGTAAAGAGAGAGAATACTTTTTGTAGGCAAATAAAATCTGCACATCCAAGAGGGATTGAATCCATGATCTCATCCTCCATCCCTGCCTAAGGGAGGAGGTGATGCCATTTGGCCCAGGAATTCTGACTAACATAAAGAGCATTCTTCAAACAGGCAGTCGCAAATCCAAAGGGGAAGAGGAGATTCAAATTTCAAACCAGTAAACTCAACTTTATGAGCCGTAGTCCCTAGCAAATTGTGCTACTGCTACCCCTTGGGAGCTTCTTATTTATTTTTCATTTTTTTATCCCGCCAACTGACTCAAACTGGCAGTATTAGATACATTTATGTTGCAATATACGATCACATGGAAAATCGGTGCCATCCACTAAGTTAATTACAAATTTAAAACATAAATGCATATCCTTAGAAATATCAGTCAATCCAAATTTCCATAAGTTTAACCCTCCCCCACTTCATGCCTTGGATTATACTATTCTTATAAAGAGGCGCTTTCATATTTTCTTAAAACAAAATGGCTAGGTTACTACTCTTTAACATCCCCAATACTTGAGTCATGCCAAAAAATATGATGAGCCCATTGAATCACATTTGACAGAAACATTCCCAAACTCAGCCGGTGCTGAACATGCGAGCGCCGACCATTATTCTCTTTATGCATAAAACTCAAATAAAATTCCTAGAAAAAGTAGTACTTTGCAAATGCACATTTAACGTCATAAGTATTAAGATTAACACAAAACTTGAATAGTTCAATAACCACATAAAAAAAAACAAAGCCTACCATCAGTTCTAGCACGCTTGGCAGCTGAAGAATTTCTGTTATCAACCTGTACCACACAAGAGAGAAAAATACAGTTATCGAACCCTCCAGACTTCAAATGAAAACCATAACAAAACAAAAGACCTCAAGTTTTGCATTCCAAATCAAAACTAGTTTAAGCGCGATCAGAAAAGGAGAAATAAAGAAATTGAGAAACAAAACAAAATCGATATGAACCTAATTTCAAGTATCTGATACAGTAGTTTAGGATGAGCTAGGGTTTGGAATAACAGCGTTAAAAACAAGCTGTGAGAATGGGAAGAATTAAATAAAAAAAAAAGGAAATGGAGAGAGAGAGAGCGAGAGAGAGAGAGAGAGAGAGAGTACCTGAGACATGTTGATGAGGAAAGAGAGTGACAGAGTACGGCGAGATCTAGGTGTGTAGATTCGAAGCCGGAAAAATGAATTTTGCCCTTGAAGTTGAAGACAAAGGCGATAAATAAAACAAAACAGACTAAAGCCGCAAGCGTCGATAAGATGGGGGGGGGGGGGGGGGTGGGGGTGTTTTTTTTAACACCGTTATTTAGGTCTTGAGTCCGTACACGACGCACACCGTTTAGGGTCCTTTTTCTTATGCTGCGTTTGGCCAGGCGTAAAATGCTAAAAGTGGAAGCGTTTTTAGGTGTAGGGAAGAGAGAAATCCGAATGGGGAGAGGTTTGGCTAGGAAAGGAAACCAAATCTTAACAAAACACAGCTTTAACATGAATTTACTAATCCTGAATTTTCAAAATGCACAATTATTAACTTAAATTATAATTTGTGTTTTACTTTGCACCCTATCTTAATTGGGTAGCTAATTTGGATGAAAATGTATATAGCATGCGACTCATGTGACTTTTACATTGGTGGCACCCCATAAAAAAAAATAGGGATGTCAAATGGGTGGGTTTGGGGTGGGTATAATTGAGTTGAGTATATAAAACTCATTTACTCATTAAAACCCATTTAACTAATTGCTTCTAACCCAAACCTAACTCAGCCCAATTATCATGGGTAAACCCCAACCCACCCAATTACCCAATTATTAAAATTACCAAAATGCCCGTAAAGTGAAAATGACCAAAATACTCTAAAATTTTCAAAAATGACCAAAATACCCCAAAAGCTCAAAATTACCAAAATAACCCCAAAACTTACAAAATGATCAAAATACTTTTGAAACCCAAGAAATGACCTAAATACCCCCCCAAAACCCAAGAATTGTCCAAAATACCTCCAAAACCTAAAAATTACCAAAATATCCCCAAAACCCAAAAAAATGACCAAAAAAATGACCAAAATACCCTCAAAACTTAAAACATTACCAAAATACCCTCAAAACCCAAAATATGACCAAAATACCCCTAAAACCGAAAAAATGACCAAAATACCCCTAAAACCTAAAAAATGACCAAAATACCCCTGAAACTTCAAAATTACCAAAAAAATCTCGAAACCAACAAAATGACCAAAATATCCCCCAAAGCCCAAAAAATGACCAAATAAAGATAACAAATTGTAAACTTATCATTCTTATACAACTTATCCCCATTCCACTCTACTCCATTCTCAGATAACTTATCCCTAAAGCAAAAGCATAAAATCTCATCATTTGATCCCCAAAAATATCTTCGAAGCCCATCCCAAGGAAATTTAATAAGCTTTAGCAATGTTGACTTTTTTCGTTCAAATGGCTTATAAGAGCGTGTCCTTCAAGCCAATCCCAAAATAGGTCTTTGTTGAACACCACATTTGAACTCCTCTTATATTGGTCAGATACTCAGATAATGGTGGAAGTCAATTATCAAATTTCTCTCACTCACCCTTCTTCCAAGAAAAAATAGACTATATAGAGCAACAGTTTTTTTTCTTTTCTTTAGGTTTACGAACACAAAGAACCGTATATTGCAAGTAACCAACATTGGTGCTATCGATGAGGCAATGCATAGCAAACACTATCAGATTGTTTTGAATGATAAGGAAGAACAACACGTTCTTTTGTCAGAGGATTACAGATTATATAGGTTTTGGCAGAATTTTCTGCATTGGAAGTGTAGCAAAGCAACAAGCTATGATAGGATTCTATTACCTCGACTAAGATTTTGGGGGAAAATAAATCCTCTTAAAATTCATTTTGGACTTCTTCAGATTTTAAAAGTGATTAAAGAAAAACCAAATGAAAATTTTAATACAAAGAACCAATCAAACCATAGTACATTCAAATACATACACCAATTCAATTTTCTTTTAAAAAAATTTCCACATTAAAAAAATCAATCCAAATACAATTCGGTATTCAAAATACATGTATCGCTCATTAGTTATAACTTTCTTTTAATTAAAAAAAGAAAAACAAAAAATCTCTCCTTATGCCACAATTCCGCTCTAACCTTGATTGGTTGCCTATGCCTCTTTGTGATCCGTTAATGTCGTTTTCTGTACATTCAGCTCCAGATGACAACTGATGTTGCCGTATGGGCTCCCTCCAGATCAAATGTTGTGCTGTTGTGAGTAGTGATATTCTCTCTCAATATCTTTTTGTGCGACTGCATATAATGATGGTGATACTAATATCTACTAATTGATATAAGATTTGATCTGTAGTGGGTTCCAGAAGCTAGTAAATAGTTTAAAAAGTACTTCAGGCTTGTAGTTTACAACTTGCTCGCGCTTAAGATTTCTTTTTAAATTTTTTATTTTATTTAGAGCACTCTCAATATGCCAAATGTCAAATATTTGACATTTGGCATACTAAAACTCCAAAATATGAGCCTCATGAGATGTTTCAAATACCAAAAATTTTAGCATATATCTACAGTACTGTCTTAAATATGAGACAGCAAGGACATCAATGCCAAACATTGTTTGGCTTATTTAATTCGTTTTTTCTCTCTCCTTCTATCAGATGTCTCTCTCCGTTTGCAACACATCTCTCTCACCCTCTCTGTCTAGCGTTCTCATTGCCGTCTTGCCACGTCGATCTCGCCATTGCCGTCTCGCCATCGCCGATCTCGCCAGGCCGAGAGACAGAGACCACCCAGGCTCGCCACTGATCATTGACCCACTTTGCGATGAAGAGGAACTCCAGTGTGAAGGACATGGTGGCTGAAAGTGAAAACTTCCATCAGCGACGGCGACAAAGGCGATTGTCCTAATTTGATTGTTGCTCTTGAAAGGTAACAAACACTAAAGGAGAAGAGAAAAAAAAAAAAGTCTCGGTATGTTCGATTCAATTTATGATTTTAGTGTAAATTGTAATTAATTTTATAATTGATTTGGTGGATTTGGGATGTGGGTTTGTTTGGTTTGGTGGATGTGAGTTTGTGTCGGTGATGGATGTGGGTTTGTGCCGGTGGTGGTTGTGGCCGTTGTTGCGGCAGTGATTGTTGGTGGCCGTTGTTGCAGCAGTGGTGGTTGTGCTGTTGTTGTTGACGATGATGATAATAGGGAGGAGTTAATATATTATTTTAATGTGTAGTAAATATTATTTTAATATATAGAATTGAAGGATAAAAAATTTGATAAATGAGATATTGTAAAATGATGTGGTAAAATGATAAAGTAGGTGTTTGATGTGTCAAAATGACATTTTTTTTTGAAACATCTGATGAGAATGCTCTTAATAAAGCTTTTTCTATTTACCTTTTCGTTAGTTTCATTTGTGACCAAATAAAACAAAAATAACTGCTTTGGGCCTTTGGTTCTTGACTTTGCTGCTTATAATTTTATCAATGTCAGCCTTGAATGACACAGAATGGAAATTAACATATGCTAGAATGACATAAATTGGAACTTTAAAAGTTAGGAACAAAAAACAAATTTTGAGACGAAAATAGTATTCTTAGCATTTTTTTTTTTATATATATTTAACTTGGCCCCTAGAAAAAATCCCTGGCTTTGCTACTAGTTGCTAACCTATTATCTTGAATAAATTTGATTCATCAAACTCAAAATAATCACATCCAAAAACTAGTTTACAAACATATAATATCAACATATTGAAATAATTAACTATAACATAATAAGTCTATTAAATCAAGTGCTAATACAACAAAATTGCTGTAGTGATATTAAATACAATGGCTTTTGTTAACGGGAGCTGTACAACACCTGTTAAGTTTGCATTGGTATTTGTTTAGTCTACATGCTATTACTGAAATAGCCCTATTTTAATAGGAAAATGGAGAAAAGCGTCAACATCATATGATATGTGTCAGGCATCATATGAAATATCAAATTTTGTATTATTTTACATAAATACGCTCTCAACAATTTTTACCATCTCCATATTTTTTAGCATTTTCTCCTTGTGATTTCTTTCCCATCGTATGGCTTCATTGTTTATCTTTATCTTTTAATTTTTTATTTTCATTTCTTTCCTTCCCCTTCACGGCTACAAATCTGGGTGGCACCATTTTTTTTGAACCCACCTAAATTTTCCCCCAACAAATCTTTAGCTTTTTTCCTTTTATTTATGTTCCCTTTTCCCTTATGCTCATAGAGAACCAGACCAACTTCCTACTCACATTCGCCATCGTGGCGTTGCCATGGAACTCAATTTACAGTGAAGTTTTGGTAGTCGAGATTTGGACGAGGTTGATTTGCTTGTGGAGAGTTTCGTTTCAGCCTAGTTAGACTCGCTGGAGTTGATGGCCGCTTAATAAGCATTTTGTCGGGTCCAATCCCTCATTCACACCCAAAACCCATATGAAGTTTTTAATTTAAGATCAAATTGTTCTTATTTTTGTAAAAGAGTGTGATTTTGTTGTTTTTTGAGAGGATTGAAACTATTGTTTGTTCTAGTTTGGAATTTTTAACGAGGCTAAACTGGTTTTGTGTGTAAAAGGTGAGGAAAGTTAAAAGAAGAAGAAGGGTTTTCTTTTGTCTTATAAATAAAAATTTTAATGGTTTAAAAGTGGCTCCACGTGTAAAAAATTTATTATTAAATTCCTACTTAACGGGTGCTATGCAGCACCCATTAACAGGACCCAAAAACAATATAGAATCTACAAGTTAAAAGTTGTTGCAATAATAACTTAAAATTAGTAAATTATTGCATCACCAATAATTAGTTGCAATAACTTATAGTTTTAGATTGGAATACAGGCTTTAATACCTTATTGGCACTAAAAATATTTGCTGCAATAATTTAAGATAAAGAAATTATTACAATAACTTGATACCAAATATTTTTGCAATATATTACAACAAAAATTTTGATATGATAGCTTTATTACAACAAGATTATCATTGCAATAACATGAAATAAATTATTTTACAATCTATTACAATAACAAATATTAAAATATCATTACAATAACTTATTAAGATATCATTGCAATAACTAGATATCATTACAATAAATTATTTCACAATCTATTGTAATGATGAATATTAAGATGACATTGCAATAACTAGATATCAATTGTATAACAATCTATTGCAATGACAAAAATGAAATAATTATCTAGTACAACAAACATATCGTTGCAATAATTTGACCTAAATTATTTTTGTCAATGAAATCCAATCTATTGCAATAAGATTTGTGAAGTAATAGCTTATTACTACAAGACATTCAAATCAATAAATTGTTTCTTGCAATTACATATATATTATTATATCAAAATTGTCATCAAAATATTTGGAATTTATTGCAATAGAATTCTTTATTGCACAAATCAATTTGCTTAATTTTTATTGCAACAAATTGTATCAACTATTGCAATGACATAGGTGTTATTGCAACAATTTTTTGCATTATAAAAAACATTTTTCTTGTAGTGATATTGGGTATCATCTTTTTTCATGCTTCACTTCTCTTTTTGCCCATGGACATAAAGATAATAAACTGTAAACTTATCATTCTTAGACAGCTTATCCCCTTCCACTCTACTCCACTCCATTCTCTCTCTCTTAATTTTTTTTTTTTATATATTTTTTATGAATGAAGAATTTTATTCAAGAAGAAAACAACTACAAAACAACAAGGCACCCAACCTCCCTCCTGATAACCTTAACAAAACAAGATGGGTTGTTACCAATGTCAAAAGAACAAAAAAAATACTACACAGCAAACTCCATTTAGCAAGAGAGTGAAGTGTCTCATTAGCTTCTCTAGGGACCCACTTAAAAAATAAAATAGGGAATTGGGAGGACAGATATTTTGAAATTTGAACGACATTCTCAGTAGTCCACTGGATGTCCATACCTTGTTCTATGATCAATTTGTAGTAGATTAAGTGTCACCTTCTAAAATGATTGGTGCTGAGTTTAAAGGCTAATAAAGTTGCAAAGCCCATAAAAGTGCCTCTACTTTTTCCCGGGGAGGGTGGTGTTCACTTTTTTGAAGCAAGCAAATACCAATTCCCCTCTCCAATCCCTAGCTATGACGGCAATAACAAAGTGATGGGAGCCTATAGCAGCATTGACATTTATTTGAAAGAGCTATTCCTAGGTTTCAACCATTTAGCTGGAACTCTATTGCCTCGTATCTGAGTAGAGAGGCTGACTTTTCAATGCTCTGTAAACAATCTAATAATTTTGACTTTTAAATCATCATAACCGGCCACTCTTCCCTTAAACAAAGCCTTATTCCTTAGTCTCCAAACCAAATCACAAAATAAGGCCCCAAAAGAAGTAGATCCTCCCTAGTCTCTTGGATAAGAGGATTAAGCAGAAAATGAATGAATTGGGTTGGGAGGTAGTCAACTTGAACTTTTCAATCCTTAAGCCCCATTGACTGTTGAACCATAATGCTCTGGCTAATGGGCATTTAATAAAGAGGAGGATAATTGATTCTTGTCTAGTATTGCATAGGTGGAAAATGATGTCTACATTGGCGTCATACTTAAGCCTTCAATCCTTCATGGGGAGACAATTTGTAGCTACTCTCCATAAAACTATCTTTAGTCTTTCATGAATTCTACTCTTCCAAATTTGGCCTTTTAACAAGTCTTGGTTTGGAGGAGGGTTAAAGCTTTTACCAAGCCAATAAGCTAACTTAACAGATAGCTTTCCAGACACTGATTTGGTCCATATCCATTTATCGGAATGGACATTGAGAGGAAAAGGGATGTGGCAAATTGAGGTTGCCGTTGCATCATCAAAGATAGACCTTAATTTGGATACATCCCACTGTGTCTTACTATGATCTAGCAGCTGTGATACGACTATAGCTCCATCCATAGAGGCATTCTCATACAATTGGTCGAAAGTAAGGGTGATTTGGGATACAAGGATCTTCTTATATATAAATAGATTTCCCACTGCCAATCATAATACATACGCCTTGAGCAAAGAGCTGTTTTATACCCTTTAATCTTTTCCAAACTGGAGAAACACCGCCAGAGGCTTTATGATTAAGCCAATTGTTTCTTACTTTATATTTTGCTTAGAGGAGATTTATACAAAGGAAATCTTTACCTGTTAGGAGCCACCATGCAAGTTTAGATAACAAAGCTTGGTTGAATTCCCAAAACTTTCTAAATCCCAATCCAATAGGAGTAGAATAAGACCCCGCATCAGATTTTGGATTCCACCAAAAGCACCTCATAATAGCATCCAATTTCTCATAAAGCCCCTTGGGGAATTAGAGGACAAATATGGAGTAGGAGGGGATGGCCTGAGCCACAGATTTAATAAGAGTAGCGTGGCCTACTTAAGACAAATTCTTGGTTTTCCAACAACTAAGCTTTTTCTCAATTCACTCCTTAATGTCATTAAGGTCCTTTTTCCTATGAGAAGTGAGGAATAATGGGATTCCCAAGTATTTTGCTAAAAGGGGTAGTTTGCTTAGGCCCTAATGAGCTTGGATTTGATTAAGGAATTGAGGACTAACCCCTTTGGAGGGGGAAAACCCTAGACTTCTCCACACTGATTATCTGTTCTGACCATTGGCATTATTTCCATAAGCACTCCTTTAAGTTAGATAACTTAGCCATAGTAGCATTGTAGAAAAGTATTATGTCATCTACATAATAAAGGTTAGATATAGGAGGAGCTGTTCTTGAAAGCTTTACATTGGTCAACTTGTGCTGGATTATTTCTCTATTTATCAAAAGCATAAACACTTCACTGTCCATAATAAAAAGATAAGGAGACAAAGGGTCCCTTGTCTCAAACCTCTGTTTGGTTGGAATCTAGGACAAATTCCTCCATTTAAAAGCAAAGAGTAATGTACCGTAGATAGGCATTGCTAAATTAGATTTGTAAACTTCTTATTGAAACCAAATGCCCTTAGGACCCTTTGGATGAATCCCCACTCTATCCTATCATAAGCTTTTTAAAAATCTAACTTCACTCCTAGGAATCCTTTTTTCCTTTTCATGTGTTTGAAGCAATGAACTATCTCTTGAGCTAGCACAATATTTTCTGTTATGCATCTATTTGGAACAAATGCAACTTGAGCTGAATCCACCATTTTATCCAAAAGAGGTCTTAATTTGCTAACTAGGATTTTTGATATCACTTTGTATACCACATTGCACAAACTAATAGTATGGAATTGATTAAAATTACATACTCCATTTTTCTTTGGGATTAACACAATGAAGGTCTTGTTGAATTCTTGGAGAAGTCTTCCATGCCCTTGAACTGCCAAGGTGACTTGGTCCCCAACAATTTCCCAATAGTGTTTATAGAAGAGGGCTGGAACTCCTCTCCATTCTCAAACAACTTATCCCCAAAGAAAAAGATAAAATCTCATCATTTGATCTCCAAAGATATCTTCCAAGCCCAACCTGAAGAGACTCAATAAACTCATCGCAATGTTGACCTTCGTTGTTCAAGTGGCATATAAAAATGAGTCTTTTTTTCCCCCTCTAAATGGGAGATTACAAAGAGATCCCATAGTTGCCCTACAAAAGAATTCTGTGTAGCCTACTTTCCTATCACATGAGGGGCTTGATTTGTAGCTTAAGGAATCCAGTTAAAACAACAAAATTCAAAATCCACTGACATACTTAAAATGTCCAAAATTACAGCTAAAGAATGCCAACTAGCTAGTTTGCCTCTGGGATTAATAGCTTCAAGACATAGCTTAGAAACTCCTTCAAAAACACCTTTTTCAGATGTAGTTTCATAGAAATCATAATAGCCCACCTAAAAGCTTCTGCTCCTTCAAATATAGGCTCTATAGAGGCTGATTTTGACTATTGCAAAAATACATTTACCTTCTACATCTCTAACGACTGTTACTAGAGAAGAATGGTTGTTTCCAATTGTTGCATCACTATTATCTTTAAGAAACCTGTTTCGGTCTGCTCCATTTCGCCTCTGTTTTAACTTGATGGGTGCCTAAATGAGACATCATGATAGGAGAATGGTTGCACACATCACAATTTAGCTCCCACAAGAGATGGCCCAAATTAAGTTGTTCATTCTGAAAAATCCCCTTATTTTTGACCTTCCATATCAGGTTTACAACTAAGATAGAGAAAAGGGTAAATTTCTCCTTTTGTTCAGCATCTAGAACCTGTATATCCTAAACTTCAATAAAAAAAAAAAAAAAATACTACTTGTTCAATGGAGTATGTTGGAACATTTTCAATTCCTACAGTCAATTTTCTAGCATACCAAATAAACTTAGGAGGGTAAATTGCAAATTACACCTCTAAAGTTTGGGGTTGACTAGATTTTACATCCCAAAATTTCAAAAACTTGATTTTATATCCTGAAGTTTGGTCCTGTTAGCAATTTACTTTCCACAGTTAATTTCTGCTGTTAAGTGACAAATCATCATGCTGATGTGTTTTATTTTTGCCAAATTAGCCTCAAAACTACGTAATTTTAGGGATGACTAAGCCCTCTTTTAGGAGGATGGAATGGAATAGAAAGAATAATTTTAGAATATTTTACCCGTCCTTTGTTTGAGAGTTTTAATGGAGGGAATGAAATGGGTAAGAGGGAACATTCATTCATTTTTATTCCCTTAGAACCTAAAATTTTCATTCTCCCAAAATTAGGAGGAATGAAAGGGAATGTAATTAGATTTAATGAATTTTTTACTAAAACTCCCAAAATACCCATATATATATTCAACCTTTTACTTTACAATATGGGTCTAATAGCAATATTTTCATAAAATGATTTAATTTCATTCCTTCTATGTTACTTCCAAACAAGATTACTTACATTCCATTCATTTTCATTCCTTTATTTTAAAACATCCAATCAAGGATACTTAATTCCATTTCATTACATTCTTTTACATTCATTTTCTTTGCTCAAATACATTTTATTCCATTCAATTCTCTTATGATCGTTCCATTTCATTGCTTTCTATTCCTTTATGAATTCCCAAACGATGCATAAGCGAAGAGGTGGCATGCATCAAAACTATGTCGTTTTAAGCCTAAACATAAAACAAAAAACCTCTCCCTAAACGACACAGTTTCACTCAAAATCCTAAAATCTAAAAGCAAAAACCATAAGCAACTAAAAGACCACAAACGGCCAAACCTCACGAACCCAAACTCCTCATCCCAGTCAGTCGATGTCCAGACCTCCCTAGCTCCAATTGCAATGAACCTAGATAGGTCAACCTAAGCCCCACAAATTCAAACCCTACGAAGCTAATGTTAGCTCTTGTGAACCCAGGCGGGGACGGTGGCCCCAGGTAGCCTTGGTGGCCACAGCGACAGCTTCAAGCAGCCATGGTATGTCTTTCCTCGTGTGTCTTTTTTTTTCTTTTTTGGATTCGACCTCTGTAAGTCTTAGCCTTTTGGGGTTTTTGTTGATTGGGTTTGCAAAATGCTGGGATAGCCCTAGAAAGCATTGGGATAGGGTTAAAATTCCTATCCCGGCGTTTTTATTTCCTGGCGCTTCAAACCGCCGCGCAGTGACAGTCGGCATAAAATAAAAAACCTCTCCCTAAACGACACAGTTTCACTCAAAATCCTAAAATCTAAAAGCAAAAACCATGAGCAACTAAAAGACCACAAACGGCCAACCTCACGAACCCAAACTTCTCATCCCAGTCAATCGATGTCCAGACCTCCCTAGCTCCAATTGCAATGAACCTAGATAGGTCAACCTAAGCCCCACAAATTCAAACCCTACAAAGCTAATGTTAGCTCTTGTGAAACAAAACAAAATCGATATGAACCTAATTTCAAGTATCTGATACAGTAGTTTAGGATGAGCTAGGGTTTGGAATAACAGCGTTAAAAACAAGCTGTGAGAATGGGAAGATATAAATGAAGAAAAGGAAATGGAGAGAGAGAGAGAGAGTGAGAGAGAGAGAGTACCTGAGACATGTTGATGAGGAAAGAGAGTGAGAGAGTACGACAAGATCTAGGTGTGTAGATTCAAAGCCGGAAAAATGAATTTTGCCCTTGAAGTTGAAGACAAAGGTGATAAATAAAACAAAACAAACTAAAGCCGCAAGCGTCGATAAGATGGGGGGGGGGGTGTTTTTTTAACACCGTTATTTAGGTCTTGAGTGCGTACATGACGCACACCATTTAGGGTCTTTTTTCTTATGCTGCGTTTGGCCAGGCGTAAAATGCTAAAAGTGGAAGCGTTTTTAGGTGTAGGGAAGAGAGAAATCCGAATGTGGAGAGGTTTGGCTAGGAAAGGAAACTAAATCTTAACAAAACACAGCTTTAACATGAATTTACTGCCTGAATTTTCAAAATGCACAATTATTACCTTAAATTATAATTTGTGTTTTACTTTACACCCTATCTTAATTGGGCAGCTAGTTTGGATGAAAATGTATATCGCATGCGACTAATGTGACTTTTGCATTAGTGGCACCCCATGAAAAAAACTAGGGGTGTCAAATGGGTGGGTTTGGGGTGGGTATAATTGAGTTGAGTATATAAAACTTATTTACTCATTAAAATCCATTTAAATAATTGCTTCTAACCCAAACCCAACCCAGCCCAATTATCATGGGTAAACCCCAACCCACCCAATTACGCAATTATCAAAATTACCAAAATGCCCATAAAGTGAAAATGACCAAAGTACTCTAAAATTTTCAAAAATAACCAAAATTTTCAGGCAGCCTTGGTGTGTCTTTCCTCATGTGTCTTTTTTTTTTTTTTTGGATTCGACCTCTGTAAGTCTTAGCCTTTTGGGATTTTTATTGATTGGGTTTGCAAAATGCTGGGATAGCCCTAGAAAGCATTGGGATAGGGTCAAAATTCCTATCCCGGCATTTTTTTTCTCGGAGCTTCAAACCGCCGCGTAGTGGCAGTCGGTATAGGGTCGCTAGACTTGTACCAACACTTTTCAAAAGCGCCGGGAAAGGACATGCCTTATACCAGTGTTTTTTAAAGTGCTGGTATAGGCCTTTTAAATTATATTCATTCAAGACCTATACTAGTGCTTTTGAAAGCGCTGGAATAGGTACTACTATTCCAACGCTTTCAAAAGCGCTGGTATAGGTCTTGAATGAATATAATTTAAAAGACCTATACCCGTGCTTCTGAAAGCGCTGGCATAGGTAGCACCTATTCTAGTGTTCTCAAAAGCGCTGGTATAGGTTTTCAATGAATACAATTAAAAAGGCCAATACCAGCGCTTTTGAAAGCGCTGACATAGGTCTTCAATGAATATAATTAAAAAGGCCCTATTGTAGCGCTTTTCAAAGCAAAAGCGCTCCAATAGGGCCTTCTTAAAAAAAAAAAAAAAAAATTTATAGCACCTGAAATGTACCTACAATACTTCTTTTCCAATACATATTTTATAACACCTGTAATGAACCACAATTCATATTTTCCAATAGCAAATACAATACCACATTAAACCAACAAACTAAATATATTTAATTACACCGTATCAATAATTACATCCCAACTATCTAGAATGTTATACACAAAATAATACATTCCAAGTGTTTAGAATGTTATGAGGTGCACCTACACTACGATTCCACCATTGCACATTGACTTTCAAAAATGTAAGTCACAAAATAAACAACACTCCTAATAGAAAATACTCCACCTTTTCTCTCCATGCAAGCCACCCATTTGCTCCCAAACAACAACCCACCACAGCATACTATATGTATTTACTTAGAAAAAATATGAGAAATTGACAACAAATTGAACAACAACATCACAAACCATAACTAATAACCCCATAAGGTTCAATATACGACATTGCATGTTTGTCAATATCAACCTAACAAACCATAACTAATAACCCCATAATCACATATATCTTTACAATAAGGCCATCATCCTCTTAGTAGCTCCTAAAATTTCTATTGATGAACCACAAACTGAATCACTTAAACGACTTACCATTTGTTTAGAATAGAAAGGGTACCTTTAAAGCACTTGTAGCGGAAATCAATCGAGTCACATACAACAATAAAATAAAAAGAAACATTATTCATTAAGACTGGCGACCATAATAGCATAATTACCATTCCTAAAACCAGAAACTAAAACATTCTTTGTATAACCATCCTTCCTTACTCTTTCACAGTTCTCATTTCATAACAATTTCAGCATAGTTAAATTTCATTTCCCAAATTTTCCAAAAATACACACACACACAAAACACTAAACATGTGTCATGAATTCTATTTTCCCCTCCTTTTCTACTCAATTTTCCCAGCAACCAAACGAAGTTAGTTCTATAGAAAATTCACAATTCACTTAAACACACGCATAGAGTCAAAAAGGTTTAAAATGGAGGATGAAATGTTTGAGAAAGTGTAACAATAAGTTAAGAAAATTAACAAGAAAAAAAATAGTTAAAAGAGGGAAAGATAGAGTTGGAAGTAAGTAGATGATTTGCATAGATAAATACAATACAATGCAGTAATGCACCAACTGTCTTAATGTGATTTTCAAAATAATAAAGTTGGGATTACCTAAATGTCCCTCGCCCAATCTATAGGATCATTGACAACAATATAAAGACAAGTGGATAAGATTAGGTGATGTAAAGGTAGCACACCCCTCAAGCAGCCTATTTGAGAGGGGCAGCTAAGTGGGTATGCCACCTCCCCCCCCACCCCACTTGGCTAAATACCCCCACTCCCTTTGGAAAATTCAAGTACAAAAATTCCCAAAAATTCTCTTCTCTTTTTTTTTTTTAAAGCATTTCTCCCTCTCTCTTTCCCCTTTACAAAACCCCTTTAAAACTGAAACTCCAACCCCTTTTCCTCCATTTTTCCACTATCAAGAACCCATAGGTAAACTTCTAATGCCCTTTGTAAATGTGAGATGGTGTAATTTCTTTCATAGCCACACCATCTTCCTTTTTATGTTGTACACGAATACTTAAACAGTAGCTACTAATATAACTCATTGATGGAAGGATTGTTAAAAAAAATCTAAAATTTAAATTGAAGGAGTCCCTAGTCTAGCCTAAAAGAAGGTTGGGTTCTCCTTCAAAGAGTTTTATATAATGAAACAAGATATATTGTTATCCATGTTTGCATTACAGCCCAAAAGAACTATTCCAATCACAATATAAGCTTTTTATAGTTGTTTATGAGGCCATACAACGATGGGATACTTGGTAGGCTTTGATACCATTAGTTACAACTCAAGAAAAGTACTAGCCAAATTTGCACTTACACCCATAAAAGAACTAGTCAATTTGCATTGATTGAGACTCCTTGTAGTTATTTATAAAGTCAATTAGATTTTTCTGAATTATAGTTAAATGATTATTTTCACCATTTCCTAATAGGTTAAACTTTTGGTATAATCAATAATTTAACACAATATCAAAGCAAGAGGTCTTGGCTACGATCCCTAACTCCACTCTACCTCCCATCTAAAATGTTAAAAAACCCATGTGGGCCTCACTTATTAAGGGGGAGTTTGGACCCACATGTGAATGTGAATGTTAGAATTATAGTTAAATGATTAAGTTCACCAATTCTTAACAACTTAAGTTTTTAAGACAAGTGATAATTTAACAAGAATGACTGCAAAGGAGCACGTAGTCACTATTGCTCAGCTAAAGCTACAAACAAGCAAAACATGGCTCCATCCAAAATAATAAAATAAAATAAAATAAGCATCTCACAGCTGTCATAAACCTTCATGCATGCTTGCTACAACAAATTACAAAATACTAAGGGTTACAGTTATCATCCATTAAACAAAACTTAGGGGGATAAAGAAGAATCTACTTGAACCAATATAACATTGAGTTTGTTGACATATAGTCGTTTAATTCGAAAAGAGGCCTCATTACTAGAAAGATGTGCAAGAAAAATTAAAAGGTAAGAATAAATATAGTTGTGAAAGCATGTGATGCCAACAGAAAAGAAGCAAACTAATGAAACTCCTCTCCTGCGAAGAAAAAATATCACTATATGAGTTGCACCTACACAATGACAATAGATATGTAACTTTTCATTCCATCTCCTGTTCCACAGGCAATGCGTTCCACCGATACTTAATAACCCCTCCTAGGGCCTGGAATAGAAGCACAAGAATACATACTTTGATCAGCATTTAGAATAATAATTGCAAATTTGAGGAAATATTCTAACTCCCCTTCGAATAGCTAAAATTCAAGAGGAAATATTCTCTCTCAAGTAGACTGTAGTAGTTTTTCAGAAACAAAAACTAAAATTATTACTTATCTAGCTGAATGCATATGCAACAAATTAAAAACATCGATTCAATTGTGCCAGGAGTCTCTAAGTAGATGATATGAAGACACAAAAGTGATCCTAGAATCATCAACATTAACAATTAAGCCTGTATAGGCTCTATAGAAACTTTATATGAGATCTTATTACCCTGTGTGGGCTTGCAAGACCAATCTATACATGTGTCAAAAGGCCTTTTGGCCAAGAGAAGTGTCAAAGATCTTGAGTCCAAGGCTAGCATTTTGAACATCTACGATGCCCTTTTAAAGTATTTTTATCATGCACAAGGACTGTGTAATCTTTTTGGATTCAAGCAAGCCTATGAGCTATTTCATTTAGCTGCATACACTATATGTGAAATTCAAATGCATAAATCTGATAGACCTAATAGCAATTTATTTCCAAGCAAATGGCATACATTATTTTCCATGAAGCTTGACCCATCAAATAAATTTACAGGTAGATACAAACACACATTACTGAGATTGATCCTTGACCCCATCCTTGCACGCATTTATTTATGAGGAGAGGTGCCATTTGGTCCAAGGCCCATATGTCACATTCCACAAAAAAATTATAAGATAAAGTTTTACAAAACTACCAACATATCTAAGAAAAATATTGATGAAGCACTACTCCATGTGCATAAGGAATTCATTGATAGGTTTTGGAGAGATTGAACACAGATGCAACAACAAAATTGAAGAATAGAAAATGATAGATTAAAAAATACCTAGACACCTAGTGTTGGTTAAAGTTAAAACCAGACCATTGAAAAATTTCCACGAGCTATTTCATTAATCAATTAAACTGTATAATAAAATTGAACCCAGGGTTCCTTAAATAGAGTTGCAATCTTCTTATCCTAGTAGGAATAGAAAATAATTTTACTACCCTAGTAAGAAAAGGAATTAAACTCCTAAGCCAAATAGGAAAAGAAAATAAACCAATTAAATAAATTAATCCTAAACATTTAATTAATTAGGCTTAGGTCTTAAGGCCCAATTAGTAGCAAGCTCCATCCATGATGCCGCAGGTGGAGTCGTCTACTCACTCTTTTTTTAAAAGATACAATAGGAATTTCAAACCTATGGCATCCAATCCATTGTGATTTCTCTTGCTATGCAGCCAAAACACCAATGACTAACTCACCCATCTTAAAAGATTTTTGAATCTATGACCTCACCCATCATGGCACCACCCCATTCATATGGAGGCAGAGGTCCCATTTGTCCCAAAGACTATTGGCAAATTTTTTTTGATAAGTTCAAAGACTTTTGACAATCGGCACTCCTCAAACTATTAAAAGAAACTAGTCTATCTCACATGACCACACACAATGGGAGTGACAACCTGCAATGTTTCCAGCCATTGAAAAGCATAAATCTCCATATAAATAGCTCACACCCCCAATTAAAATGGAATAACATTAACTTCTTATGAAATGTTTGCTTGAACAAATGAGGAAATTTCTTTTTGACAATAACCAAAAAAAAAAAAAACCGAAATTATTCTATTCGTTTTTCAGGTGAAATGAAACTTTCTAGAAAAATGTAAAATAGAAAGAATACCAATCTTGTAATCCAATGCATCCTCCTGTAGGCAAACTTTCGAAGAAGTTCATATAATAGGGGGGAAATGTCAACTTTTATTAAACATATAAGTTAAATTATGCAGCCAAGTTTACTAGGCATTGAGCTATTGGGCTATTTCTCTAGGATGGGTTAGCATATGTGGATATTTCACTAAAAGTTCCACCATTCCAGAGATGATTAAAATGTGGCAGTGGCATTGACCAAGTACATAATGCAAACATTAATAAATATCAGACACTGCACAGGAGCAAAATCCAATTCTATGATATATAAGATCATATATCACTTTTAAGGCATCAATGGTTCATAAATGTATTTGAAAAGTTTACTTTGTGATTGACAATATAAAAAAAAAGAAAAAGGAAATGGTAAATTTCAGAAGGCATAGTTAATAAACATCAGACACTGCGCAGGAGAAAAATCCAATTCTATGAAATATAAGATCATATATCACTTTTAAGGCATCAATGGTTCATAAATGTATTTGAAAAGTTTACTTCGTTATTGAGAATATAAAAAAAAAGAAAATGGTAAATTTTAGAAGGCATAGTTACCTTTGCATAAGTGGTCACGAAGTCAAAGTTGGCATGTATGCACTTCTGTATGCACATTTTTTCACGCATAAAAACAATAATTGCAGTTAGACTAGTAATTTACAGGTTAAATTTTCAAAATGCAAAGTTAACTTGAAACATCATAGCAAATCTACGCAAACACACACAGAGGATGGGGGGAGAGAGTCGAGAGACACATAAATGAACCAATAATTTGCTGGGTTGACTTCTAGAAAAAAGTGTGAGGGTGACAAATGTTGGGATATGTGTCCTTAAATCCTATTGTATGATGCTATGTATTTTATTATGTATGACATTATGTATAACTTAATGTTGTAGTTAATAAAGTTGTTTTATTATTATTTGAAAAGAATGGTAACATGAATATTGGGACATTATCATATAGTCCATGAGATGTATAGTATGTGATTTAGTCACAGAAGATATAAATCACAAGTTCTTTGTAAACTCAAAATTGTAGTTCGTAGTCGGTGATGAAATTGGGCATTTTATCTGCGAAAACTATAACATATCAACTAAGATGATTTGTCTTGATCATGGAAATAGAGATTTCTAGTTGATGTGTTGATATGTTTTAAGAGTTAAGACATATTGAACTGGACCGGTGTGAGATTTATTATTCTCCTAACGGCTGTCAATTGAATAATAAACTCATGACTTATATTTACGTGAACTCTTAATCCTGAGAGGATAATGGACCTGATCATGAAGTGTAGGTTGCTTTGATATATCAGGAGTAAGATCTATAGTAACGGTCAAAATTTCAGTATGTTGGGCAGCCACATTAAGTGTTGATGGAACATATATTCTCAAGATGGAATTCATAGTCTCTTAACAGAGATACAAAATATTCCCTTGAGATAAGTTTAATGGGTTTGTTATTCAGAGAGTTGGGCCTAACCACTTTAGTAAGGAGTTACTAAAGTATATATTTATGGAATTGGATTTCATAAATATATGATGAATAACTTAAAGAATTGAATCGGGTACTCAAGGAATTAAGATGTAGTAATAAACAAAGTGGCAGTCTGCTTTCATAACTTTGTGTTACTATGAATATTTTATGAAGGGGTTGCATGTATAATAAAGTTTTGGGATATAATTTATTAATACAGCCTAGAGTGCAACTATATTTATATAGTGGTATTAAATATAGTTAATGGTAACTTTGGACTTGTCAAGAGTTGACAGAAAAGCCCAAGGCCCATTGGAGCTAGTGTCTTATTGGTCCCTTTTGGTCCCACTCCAAGCCACACACTTAAGCCCATTTGGAAAGGCCTAAAAGGCCAGCCCAATTAGATAATCAGTTAGATACAAAAGGAGAAAACATACAGAATTTTCATGTAAGAAAAAGATTTTTGAGAGAGAATTCATAGAGAGAGTTTGAAAGAACACTCTTGTGAAGTGGTGTAAAAAGTGTTAGACACTTTTTGACATTCTCCCTTTGGAACTGATTGAGAGACCACACATCTTGGGCGTTAGTGGAATTGGAGTGAAGATTGAAAGTATTCCCAAGTGTTTTTCATCTTCAAGTTTTGAAATTCACCGCTCCAAGGTACACTCTCTTGTTCTTATATTCTGAAACTTAAATAACGCATGTTAACTTTTATGTATGAAGTAGATCCGTTATTTTTCCGCTGTGTTTACTCTGATGAGATACAAGCACGTTATTTTTCCATCAACAAAATGATGAAAAGATTGATGGAGAAGAGTTTAAAGCCTTTACATTCCAAGAAACAGAGAGGTAGTCTTACTACAACAACAACAACAACAACAAGCCTTAATCCCAAATTTTTGGGGTCGGCTAAGGATCCTCATCATATTCATAGTTAGCACATTCATCATAGTTAAAATCTCTACCTCCATATCAAGGTCACAATAACAATAAACAGCGAAGAAGAGAGGCAAGGATATCAAATTTTGACAAAAAGACCCACACCCAATTGCTCTAACTTTGGGTCCGTTTGGATAAAACTTATTGTTGAAAACTGAAAACACTGTAGCAAAATAATTTTTAAATATGTGAATAGTACTACAGGACCCATTTTTAATAAAAAATTGCTAAAAAGGTACATGTACAGTGCGTGCACAGTGCGCGCACTGCATACTATGTCCCCCTAGCCGCAGAAATGGAAAAAAAAAAAAAGAGGAAACGCTGGGCAGCAAAACGCAGCCTGTAATAAGCTGAATCCAAACCCATCCTTTGGATCCGCTTCACGATTCAAAAGTCCTTCCCTACGTTGACAGATAAAAAAAAGTTTATTTTCAAAAGGTAGAAAAAGTCAAAAAGGTGAATTCTTTCTTTCTCAAGAAAAATTAAAATTGGGAAAGTATAAAAACTAATGTGCTTACAAACAAAAAAGTAAGAAATGAGCATCTAGGCTCTTAGCCCTCTCTTGTATCAACGGGAGTGCTCTCGTGCCTAAGTGCATGTGGAAGCAGTGAAGGTCTTGGGGCTTGTCCTTGCAAGAGTGAAGTGGTTCTCGTCTTGGCATGTAGGACCAGGTGAGTTGGTGGGAGATGGCTGAGGAGTTAGAAGAGCTCTGGAAAAAGTTATCCTTTACTGAGGAGGAGGGTAAAAGTTTAGTTTTAGGAAGCAGTTCAACAGAAGCTGCTAAGGTGATAGGAAAAAATTGTCTTGTTATGAAGGTGCTCTCCCAAAGGAGAATAAACATTGAGGCGCTGAGAAAGAACCTCAAAATGGTTTGGAAACCAAGTAAGAGTGTCCTAATAAATGAGGTGGAGGACGAGTTATATCTAGTGGAGTTCGTGGATGCGAGGGATAAGAAAAGAATTATGGAGATGCGACCATGGACGTATGAGAAGTCCCTAATCTTGTTGAGGGAGTTTGAAGGAGAGCAAGGCCCTAAGGATATCTCCCTGTGGCAATCTCCATTTTGGGTGCAGATATACAACCTTCCGTTAAAGAGCAGAATAAGGGAAACGAGGCGAGCAATAGGGACAAGTTTGGGCGAGGTTATGGATGCGGACATATCGGAATCGGGGGATAACTGGGGTAAGTGTCTAGGGTTAGAGTGTTGATGGACGTGAAGAAAAAATTGGTGAGATGGAAAAGGATAGTCATTGAGGGAGGGGAGCAACGGTGGATATCGTTCAAATACGAGAGGTTACCAAATTTTTGTTACAAGTGTGGTCTGCTCAGCCATGGGGTCAAGGAATGCAAGGAAGAAAGTGGTTTGGGTGTGAGTATTGAGCTTAACAATTTTCAGTATGGGGCGTGCCTGAGAGGTGAGGCACCGAGGAAAGGGGGTGGTGATTTCACTAGGTTCGGGATTGGGGAGGAGAGTTACAGTAGGGGTGGTCCGATGTGCAAGGTGGAGGGGGCGTCATATGTTGCCGAAAGGAACGCTGGACGGAAGACAAGTGGGGGGAGATGTGTCGAGTCAATGGCGCAAACCACAGAGCACGGGGTTAAAGTGAATGAGACAAAAACAAGGGTTCAGGAGTGTTAGGAGCAAAAGAGTGATCATGAAAATGGAGTGGGCAGTAGTCGCGGAGGGCTGTCCAAAGGGACCATTCCATTCTCAGGTAAGGAAATATTGGAAGTTGGAGGGGTGCAAAAGAAGTCAGAAAAAGGGATGCAGGGAGTGATAGATACGGGTCAAAGGATTGAAAATATTTTTGAGTTTAGGATGGCACCAAATGGGAAAGGAAAAGCAGAAGCAAGCGGGGATGGTAATGTGAGCTATGGGCCCGGCCCAATGGCTTTATGTTTTGATGAGCAGATGGGCTGGGTTGTTGAACCTTTGGGCCCAAAAAGTGCCATTGGAAGAGGCTGGCCAGGGCAGCTAGTGGTGTTAATCCGGAGAAGGAATCGGCCTAATGCTAAAGAAAAGAGAGAATGCCACACCTATTCAAGAACTGGAACTAAACAACCAGCATTAGAAAAGAACAAAAGTCTCTGTTCAAAACAAAACACAAAGTGAAAAGCTTGATATAGATGGTGGTGAGGCGGTGGCTGCGAGTAGGGCTGTCCACGGGTCGGGCCGGGTCGGGTTTGGACCCAACCCGGACTCGACCCGCCGGCGTCGGGTGGAGGCGCGGAAGAACCCGAAACCGACCGCCGGAAAAATCGGTCGAGTCGGTTTCGGGTGAGGTGAGGGTCGGTCGGTTTGGTCGGTTGCCGGAGTAAAAAAAAATCTTCGAAATCTGTAAAAAAAACGTCACCGGAATCTGGAAAATGGCGCCGGAATATGGAAAATCTCACCGGAATCTGGAAATTCATGCCGAAATCTGGAAAATCTCGCCGGTTTCTGCATCTTTTTCCGCCAGAATCTTTTTTTTTCCGCTAAAAATGGCTAGAAGTGGTTGGATCTGGCTAAATCCTACCAGATCTAGCTGGATCTAGTCGAGATCTCGCCAAATCTGGTCGAGATCTCGCCGGATCTAGCTTTTTTTGCAAGATTTCGCCAGATTTTTTATACAACTCCGGTCGGGTTCGGGTTGCTCGGGTTTTGGAGAAGCAAACCCGTCACCCGACCTGCCGGTGTCGGTTCTTGTGAACGGAAACCCGTCGCCGACCCATTGGACCTTCGGTTCGGGCTGGAATCGGGTCGGCGTCGGGCGGTTTCGCCGGGTTGTCGGGCTCCGGTCGGGTCTGGACAGCCCTAGCTGCGAGGCAGCACCGCCGAGCCCAATGAGGGTGTTATCATGGAACTGTCGGGGTTTAGGGTCATCCCCGGTAGTCCGACTTCTCTCCGATGAAGTGAAGTAAAGAAACCCGATTTTGGTTTTCCTCATGAAAACCAAAGTAGGGGTGAATCGGATTAAAGGGCTACAGCAGAAGTTAGAGCTAACTCAGGGCATCACGGTTCCAAGTGATGGGCGGAGCGGGGGTCTGGCTATGTTGTGGCGAGAGGGAGTGGCAGTGTGCTTGAAGAGCTGCTCAAATACCCATATCGATGTGGTGGTGCATGGTGAAGGAGGGGCAAACCCGTGGAGGGTGATCGGCTTCTGCGGCTACCTTGACACTAATAAAAGGTACATTTCCTGGGAACTTTTGGTGGCTTTGAAAAATCAGTGTGACATGCCTTGGGTGGTTTTCGGTGATTTCAATGAAATCACTCATTTCGATTAGAAATTGGGTTGGTTGGATCGGGATGCGACTCAAATGCAAAATTTTAGGAATTGCATCTGTACTTGTGGATTGATTGATCTGGATTTTATGGGGCAACAGTTCACCTGCTGCAATGGGAGGTTTGGGGAGCAGAGAACCCTGGTAAGATTAGATAGGATGCTGGCCAATGAGAAGTGGATCGAGCAATTTCCAGAGGTGCAAGTTCGACATGTCTCTATGGCTGCATCAGATCATTGTTTGCTTGACCTGCCACTTAGGAAGAGTAGCCCCTCAATGCCAAAAAGGAGAAGGTTTGTGTTTGAGGCGATGTGGACGAGGGATGAAATGTGTAGAGAGGTAATTGATTCGGCGTGGGAGCCTTACCATGATACCACAAGCGATAACATTGCTAACAAGATTATGAGATGCCAGGCGCAACTTAAGGGGCGGAACTAGAGAGTGTTTGGTAATGTGAATACATGATTGAAGTATTTAAAGGATAGACTGCAATTGTTAGAAGCACTGAATCTTCTTAATGAGACAGCCTGTGAAATCCAAGAAGTAAGGAAAGAAATTAACGAGACATTGCAAAGGGAGGAAATGATGTGGAATCAAAGGTCAAGGGCGCTTTGGCTAAAATGCAGGGACAGAAATACAAAGTTTTTTCACGCGGCTACTTCTCAAAGACAAAAGAAAAATAGGATTGATGGGATTACGGAGGAGGGGGTTCGGTATGAAAGACAAGAGGATATTGAAAGGGTGATTCTTGGGTACTTTTCAAACATCTTCAGTTTCGACCATCCGAGCTCCTTTGATGCATGTTTGAGTGTAGTGACTCCACGGGTCACCCCAGAAATGAATGGGGAATTGCTGGGAGCTTTCAAGGAGGAAAAGATCAGAGTGGCATTGAACCAGATGCACCTGACAAAAGCCCCCGGCCCTGATGGTACGTCTCTAATTTTTTTCCAGAAGTATTGGGATGTGGTGGGTCAGTCTGTCGTAAATTGTGTTCTCAAAATTCTGAATATTGGTGTTATGACTAAGGGCTTAAATGAAACATACATTTGTCTTATCCCAAAAGTTGATTGTCCACAACAAGTAATGGAATTTAGACTGATAAGTTTATGTAACGTTGTGTATAAAATTGTTTCAAAGGTCCTCGCGAACAGGTTGAAGAAGATCCTTCCGGCTGTGATAGATGAGTCTCAGAGTGCATTTGTCCTGGGAAGGCAGATTACAGATAATGTTTTAGTGGTGTTTGAGACGATGCATTGTATTGACCAAAGGAGGAAAGGAAAAAAAAGGCTGATGGCTATAAAGCTCGATATGAGTAAAGCCTATGATAGGGTTGAATGGGCATTTTTGGAGGCGATAATGAGGAGGTTGGGTTTTCAGGAGGGGTGGATTAGGCTGATTATGATGTGTGTTTCCACAGTTTCCTACTCGGTGTTAATCAATGGGGAACCAAAAGGCAATATTATTCCAACAAGGGGGCTGCGACAAGGGGATCCGATATCCCCCTATCTTTTTCTGCTGTGTGTTGAAGGTTTAACTGCCATGTTGAGAAGGGAGGAGAGGGAAGGCCTGATAAGTGGAATCTCGGTGTGTCGAGGTGCTCCTAGGATCTCTCATCTATTGTTTGCTGATGATTGTATAATTTTTGGGGGAGGCAAGTATAGAGGAAAGTAATAGGGTGCTAAAGGTTCTAGCAGACTATGAGAGGGAATCGGGGCAAAAATTAAATAGAGAGAAGACGACACTCTTCTTCAGCAAGAACACATGTGGTGATGTCCAAGAGGAAATAAAAACTTGCTTTGGGCAGAAATTATTCATAAGCACGAATGGTACTTGGGATTGCCTACCCTAGTAGGAAGGAGAAAAAAAGAAGGCTTTTAACCGTATAAAGGATCAAGTTGGGAGGCGAATAATGGGATGGAAGGGCAAATTGCTTTCCATAGCAGGAAGAGAAATTCTTATCAAGGCGGTGGCTCAAGGGACCACAACATATACTATGAGCTGCTTTAAGCTTCCGGATTCCTTGTGCAAAGAACTAAACTCCATGATAAGCCAATTTTGGTGGGGGCAAAAAGACAAAGAAAGGAAGATGGTGTGGGTGTCTTGGGAAAGTCTTTGCACACCTAAGTTAGAAGGTGGAATGAGATTTAAAGACCTGAGGGCCTTTAATATGGCGCTCCTAGAAAGGCAAGGTTGGCGGCTTAAGCAAAACACAAATTCCCTCACCTATAGAGCCTTTAAAGCCAAGTATTTTGCGGGGTGTTCTTTCATAGAGGCGCAGGTGGGAGAGAAACCATTTTACATATGGAGGAGCATCGTGGCTGCGAGAGAAATTATTGAGGCTAGATTGAGGTGGATTGTGGGGAATGGGAGAAGTGTGCAGATTTGGGGAGATAGATGGCTGCATTCCCCGGAGTCATTTAGAGTGAGTAGTCCTAAAGTACCAGGTACGACGTTGGAAAGGGTGGATCAACTCATTGACAGTGAGTATGGGGGGTGGAAAACTGACCTGGTAAAGAAGACTTTCCTTCCCATGGATGCAGAGAAAATTCTCAGCATCCTGTTGAGCCCTTGGCTGCCAGAGGACACTGAGGTGTGGGCATGGTCTAAAAACGGCCTTTTTACGGTAAGGAGTGCTTATGGGGTGGCTTTAAAGCTCTCGCAAAGGGGGGTTTCCTCGCCAGAAAGAGGTGAAGGGTCGGACAAAGTGAAAATAACTCAGTTTTGGTAGGAAATTTGGAAATTGCAGTGTCCAAATAAGGTAAAACACTTCTTTTGGATGGCTTGTAAAGATATCCTTCCAACCAATTTTTGTTTAGCAGCAAGGAAGGTGAGTACTGATGACAAGTGCGGCTTGTGTGGGGGCTGTTGTGAATCTTTAGCTCACATCCTATGGAATTGTACATTTGCAGAGGAGGTCTGGAAGGAATCTGAGCTTGGGCTACTTGGGATGAATCAGCCAATAAGGGATTTTGGGGGTGTGGTTTGGGCATTGAAATTAAGAAAAGTGGAGTTGGATTGAGATTTGTTTGCCATTACTGCGTGGCTCATTTGGAAAAATAGAAACTGTTTCAAACATGAGGGGAAAATGCAAAGAGGCAAAGAGAATTGTTAGGGAAGCACGGGACTTAGGGAAGGAGATGCAAGAAGATCAGAGCCAAAACCCATGTGGGATGGTTTCAGGCTGCAATCAGTGGAGACCTCCAATGAAGGGGAGGTATAAGGTAAATGTGGACACGGCAGTCTTTGCGAAAGTGGGATGCTGTGGCGTTAGGGAAGTCATTAGAAATGAGGAAGGTTTGTTAATGGGGGCAATGAGTAAAAAAGTGCATTTTCCTTTTGGGGCTTTAGAGGCTGAAGCAATGGCGATGGAGGAGGGAATCCAGCTAGCTAGGGACTTCGGTTTGAAGGATATTGATTTGGAAAGTGATGCCCAAACGGTTGTGTTGGCTGTTGGAGGAACTAACCCAAGTCTGTGCTCAATTCAGAAAATTGTGGAAGGGACAAAACAGAGGCTATCGACATTCAGCTTGTGGAGCTGTGCTCATGTGCGTAGATAGTGCAATATGGTTGCACATCTCGTGGCTAAGGAAGCTTTTATTGTAATTGAGTGTTTGATATGGGTGAAGATACCCCCAATGCAATTGTATCTCAAATTCATAGGGAGTGTACTGCATTGGACAGTTGTCCCAAGTAATGAAAGTGAAGTATTGGTTTCCTATCAAAAAAAAAAAAAAAAATCCAATTCCCATTTACCAAAATAAAAACCAAATAGCCAAAACATCAACTAATTAATTTCTCATAGGACCTTATCTTTTCTAAAAAATGGTAACCCATTGCCTTATTACTGATAATATCCACTATCAAATTTATTAAAAAAAATTAGAAAAAATGTTATCAAATTATTTTAACTTAGCAAACTTGCTGTGAGAATGAGAGGGAGGCTTCATGATTCCACTATATGGTATAATAATTTTCCCTAATTAAGTAAGAGCTACACCTATGTTGGAATCAATTAAATGTCAAAGTGGTTCTCTGAGGCTAATGGTATTGAACTATTGGCCATGGGATTGGGTCTAGCAGTGTGATGAAAAATAGGGCTTGGGCCTACACTGCTTTTTTTTTTTTTTTTTCTTTTCTTTTTTTAACTCTGAATTCAAAGGTGATAATTGATGTTAATAGCATGGTCCGTGCAATAGCCCTAACCATATTGATCCTAAACCTAAATCAAAACCTACCTAAGCAGTTTTACCATAGTTTTTATAGAGTTAGAGGACAAGGGCTGAAATTTAAGTCTTAAGTTAAAATAAAATCTTGTATAAATAAAAAAATAAAATTAAAAAACTTAACAAAACTAGTATTTCAAAATTTGAAATCAAGTAAAAAATTGAAACTTGGAAATATATCTGCGCTACTTCTGAAGTGATTGCAAAGGAGGCAGACTTGCTTGCTGTTGTAAGCAACTACAATATAGGCTCCGGTTCTTCTAGAGCTTTTGGAAAGAATGAAAAAGAATTCTTGACTATGATATAAAAATTCCAATCATATTTAATTAAAACCAAACACAAATACCAGCACCATTCTAACGCAGTCATTAATACAATAAAGCCACTGCCATCATACAAAGCTAAAAGAAATAAAAAGAATAAATAATGGAAGCTTCCAAATTGGAAAAAAAAGGGCAAATTACCAAAAAAAAAAAAAACCTTGGGATGGCGGTGACACCATGTTGACGGGGTTTCGAAGCTCCAGCGACAAATCTGGTGAGTTGTGTATGGGTGTGTGCAATTAGGTGGAGGAGTGATCGGAATAGATAGATATAGAAACGAGCAGAGAGAGAGAGAGAGAGAGAGAGAGAGAGAGAGAGAGAGAGAGAGAGAGAGGTTTGCTTGTGAGAAATGAGAAAAGAATGAGGTGGCTGAAGTGAGAAATGTAGGGCCTGTTTGGTTTAGAGCTAACTCAATTTTCATAACTCAGTTTTTAAAACCCATAACTCAAACTCAAAACTCACAACTCCCTACTCAAAACTCAACTTGACTCAAAAATTCCAAAACACATGTTTGGACTCAATTCTCACTTACATATCTCTACCACTTTTCCTCAAAAGCGTGGACCCCACCACTGACACTACCCGGTTGCCTACTGTTGCTACTCGCGTATCATTAATAAAAAACCTTCTTCTGATTTACTTCTCCCAGTCACCGTGAAGCCCATCTTTCGCATTACTTCTCCCACTGAAAGAGTCACCATCATCTACCTCTCGCCTCTTGCCTCTCGTCTCTCGCCTCCCATATTGACGCAGCCCACATCGACGCACGCTCTTCCATCTTCGCTCTGTCTCTTGTCTCCCTTGCTTTGTTTAGATCTGTTTCTGTAAGTTGGGTTCTTTTTCCTTTTATGGCTAATTGGTTACTGAGAAAATGCCTGAAAGAGGAAGACCCTCTATTTTGAATGTCAAAAGAGTTACTTGGGTTTGACTAATTCATGTTAAGTTTGTTTTTTTACTGTGAAAATGCCTGATAGAGGGAGACCCTGAATTTTGAATGTCAAAAGTCTTATTTAAACTCTTGGCTTCATGGGATTTTACTAATTCATGTTAAGTATTTTTGGTTACTAAGAAAATGGCTGAAAGAGGAATACCGTCAAATTTTTTTTTTTTTTTTGATAGGAGGAAATACTGTCAATTTTGAATGTCAAAAGTTTTATTTAAACTCTTGGCTTGATGGGGTTTTGCTAATTCATGTTAAGTATGTTTGGTTAAATGCATGAAAGAGTCACCGCCTGAATTTTGAATTTCAATTGTCTTATCTAAACTCTTGGCTTGATGGGCAGGGATAATGATTTTTTTTTAATCTTTTTTTTTTGGGGCAGAAAGGGTAAGGATAAAGTTTGGTAATGATAGGATCCAACAATCCTCCCAAATTATAGCTCTGTATAGAAAGATCTATATGAACTGATGAAGCATTGTAATGGTTGTTTATGTGATTTCACATATCAGTGCAGGTCCTTGTAAAGAAAATAAATATTTATGGCAAGTTAAATGGTCATGAAGGTCATGTAAATGACGTGGATTTCAACTCTACTGGTGATCTCCTTACATTAGGTTCTGATGACAAACAAGTTATATTTTGAAATTGGGAAGCTAAAACTAAACAGCTCTCATATACTTATGGCCACTTGGATGACATATTCTAGACCAGAATTATACCATTCACTGATGATCTAGAAAATAGTGATTTCTTCCTCTGATGGCTAGGTCAATTTGTTTAAATTCTTCTCTTCCATTTTTTTTTTCATTTTTCTTTTTGGTGGAATGCACTTGCTGATGAACTGATTATCCATTTTGGCCTCTTTATTGAATTTTCTTTTTCATTGGAAAAACAATTTGACTATTGACCTTTTTCATTATTTTATAGTTTGGTAATGATATTGTTGTATTGGTAATGTACTGTGGTTGAGATTTGTAGCATTGGGTTGCTGTCTTTATGCTTAGTTATTGGTTTTTGTGATTGAATTGCAGTAATCATAAGGAATCTGTGTTGGGTTTTGATGATTTGGAGTGTGCCACCCTTGTGGCAATACCTTTGTTGTTACACTGTGCTGTGTTCAGAAGGAACATTTAAATTGATGCCTAAACTTAAATTGTTGTTAGAACAAGTAAAGTATTAATTCAAGTAGATATGATATATTTAGCTTCTTATTTTGAGTGACTAATAATGGCTGCCTGGTTCCACGGCTACTAGGCAATTAGTCCTTACCTAAACCTGTCTACTCTTGGTTTGACAATTTCATCTGGATGTCCAACCCCAAAATTAAAATTTGTATTTTTAAACTGCTTAAGTCTATTTTGGGGGAAAAAAAGAAGAAGTTTCTAGGATGTCTTGAGCCAAGAATATACTTTGACATCCAAAAAAGTGCAGCACTTATGCAGCTTCTCTGTTTAAGTGATTTTGCTACTTGGTTTTGAGAGAGGTTGCAATATGCTATTACTGTGATCTTGGAATGTCATTATAGTTCAAAGACATTGTATTATTTGCATATAGACATTAAATTCTTCTTGAACGTATTGTTATTTGTATGCTTCTAATTGACTGTATCTGAGTCTGTCATTCCCTCTTTATTAGCTTAAAGCCTTACACTATAGATTGGATATCATATATAATGGTGTTTTTCGCCTGCATGTTTTATAATTATAGACTGAAGGATCATTTTTGGATGCAGCTTCTTAAATTTGGCAGAGACTGCAGATATGCCTTCACTGTTTGACTCACCAAAGGACTTTCATCAATTAACTGTTTCAAGCATAAGATCTGATGAAAATGGAAGACGTAGATTTGTCTTTTGAAAATTGGAGATCATTTGTATTATAATGGTACAACTTCATGTACCAATTTTTGTATTGTAAGTATAAAAATTTATGGTATGTATGACATTGTACTTCTATAATATGTTGACAGTGTTCAACTTTATTCAAGATGGACATGCAAACTATGGGCATTTTAATTGTAATTATATTATTTATGATATGCCAAAGTGCATCCCTAAGAGTGACTACTAAGGGGAATGTATTTTGTTTTCCTTCGATGAATGACTAGGGAGGAATGAGTAATAATGAGTAATAGTTGATTACTTATTGCAAAGTCTTGAATAGTTCAGTTCAGGCAAATCAAGCTAAAGGACTTTGCAAAATCAATTGAGATTCTTGAAATCCAGCTGTTCCAAAATATTGCAGAAAGGAAGTATATACAATTGCATATAAGCATGTCCACCAATACTTACATTACCAATAGGTATTAGATACAACTATTTTTACATTGCCAAAAGGATTTACATCAGAAATGTCAATGAGTTATTGACATTAAACCATAACATGTAATCATTGTTCACAATTAATGTAAATTTACAAAAAGATGCATCATAATATCCAAAAGAATGCATCATGTATCTAAGGGACTTCTAGTCACAGTACCTATCTTTATACAAAAGTCACCACAAAAAGCCATAGGTGGAGGCAATAACTCTATACAACAAGTCCCAACAAAAAGCGGTGAATCCGTATATGTGCCCACCATCAACCCCGTCGTCGCGCGTACTTCTCCCACATGCGGGTAGTCACATCATCCCTAAACTCACCCATTGCCCTCTTTGCCGCATCAGACATCTCCCTCACATGCCTCCTTTTAGCACTTGCACTCGACTCAGGAGAATTCCCATTGTTCCTAGCTTGTACATCATCTCTATTAACGTCAAGGTTTTCTCATGAGTTAAACATTTCATCTCTTTGATTATTGATGCGTATAAAATTGTGTAATGCACAACACGCAGAAACAACCAAACGTTGCCGAGATTCCTTATAGTTCGCCATGCAACTCAAGATGGGAAAGCGAGCTTTAAGGACTCCAAAGGACCTCTCAATTACCATGCGCAATGAAGAGTGTCTATAGTTAAACAACTCTTTCCCCGATGCCAGTTGCTTATTGCTCCTCTTGAATTCTTGAGCATGATATTGGGTGGCCTTGTGTGGTGGAAGAAACGATGCACCAATAGGGTACCCCGAATCAACCAAGTAATACGACCCTACAAGAATAGCATATCTCAATTAGTAATAGGAACCTACATAAAGGAAAATGTCATGACAAAAGAAGACAAAAGGCATTCTTTTATTACATGAGCTGCCAAACCAGGTGGTGCAGCATCAGCTGCCACACCAGAGCAGCTCAGCCTGCAATATAGTGCAGCTGCTAGTGCACCATTTTATTTCCCATTTTGATGCTCCATTTTATTTCCCATTATGCAGAATATAGAATTATAATGCAGAATGCAGTCCCATTATGCTGAATACAGAATTATAGTGCATAATAGGTAGCTATAAAGTGCAAAATGCAGAATTAGAATGCAAAATGCAAAATTATAATGCAGAATGTAGAATAGGCAGCTATAAAGTGCAGAATGCAGAATTAGAATGCAGAATGCAGTCCCATTATGCAGAATGCAGAATGCAGAATTATAGTGCAGAATAGGCAGCTATAAAGTGCAAAATGCAGAATTATAGTACAAAACAGAATAGAATGCAGAATTAGAACATAACAAAATAGAAAATAGAATGAAAAAAATAGCAAACAGCAAGCAGAACTAGAATAGAACAGAATTCAGCATAGAAAAAATTAGGACAGAACAGAAATATGAACAAAATTCAGAATTAGATCAAAACAGAACAGAAAACAGAATGAAAAAAATAGCAAACAACTAATAGAACTAGAACAGAACAGAATTTAGCACAGGAAAAATTAGGACAGAACAGAAATATGAACAGAATTCAGAATTAGATCAGAACAGAATGAAAAAAAAGCAAACAGCAAATAGAACAAAACAAAATATAATTAGAACAGAATTCAGCACAGCCAGATAAATAGAAGCATATGATTGAAAACAGACTAAAAACATGAAGATGCATACCTTCCGGTGGCCATGGAAATCCATGTTTCGGGTCTTTAATAGCTTCTTCGAACACCTTTGAGTCGTGGGCACTTCCCTCCCAACCAGAGTGGACATATGTAAACTTCATATCATGGTCTCATGCACACATAATGTTGGTTGTAATAGCACTCTTGTGACCCTGGTGAGGCTGGGTTCTCTCAATTGGAGGCCGAGCACTAATATGCTTTCCATCAATAGCTCCTATGATTTTCTACATTGAAGAGAGCCATTATTTGTAAACAACATCTCTATATGTGAATGAAGGAATACAAAATAGTAATATGTGCGAACATACTCATTGAAAGAACTTGTATTATGAAATGATTTACCTCAAACCAAGGGTAGTATTTGTTGTTCGATTGCATATGCTCTGGAAGGCCTACCACATTCGGATCGGGCTTGATTAAATGTTGGCCATAGGTGTGGATAGCCCGCAACACCCTACGGAACTTGCGGCTGACAGTTTCAATGGAATGTTGGAATCTGTCACCCATAGGTCGCATCCGAGTATTATGGCCCACAATGTATAAGAATATGGCAACGAACTCCTGCACATCCACATGCCCTTTCCCTTCCTTCAAGTACCCATGCTGTTTTAGCTCATCCACCAAATGATAGAACAAGTCCAATGTCATGCGGAACATGTCATGACAATTGGTAGGATTGCCATCCCTCACTTTAGCCATGTAATCTTTCCCACTCAAAATGCTAGTACGCATTGGGAGCTTGTCGTAATGCCGCTAGAAATAAGCCACCATCTTGCCAACAAGTGGAAATACAATCCAAAACTCATCCTCCTCGCTGTCATAGTCTGAATCTGTGTCTGCACCAATGTCCATGTCATTATCACAATCACTGACATCCATGTCAAGATCACAGTCACTGACATCCATATCATCACCGCATCCAGAACTCTCCATGTCATCATTGTCAGAGTCAAAGTAAGCATCGTCAAAGTCGAAAGTCCAGAAAGGATCATTGGGGGAGACCATTCTACCCTATACCCTACAAAAACCAAAGCATTAGTACCAATTCATTGCAATATGTAAACTGACAAAAGGAATCATAAGTGGTACTAAAGATGCTACAATAATGTTAGTACAACTCTCCTTATAATGTAAGTACTAAAAAACAATTACCATAGAGATGATACAATACTAAAAAAAACACCAAGTACATAACAACAATTACCAAACCCACATACTAATGTAAATTGCATCAAATAGAGATCACCAAGTGAGAAAGCTCACATACTAAGATATGCTAATTATATCAAATCCACATGCATAGTTCACAACAATTAACATTACAACAAAAACAGCTTTAAGTAAAAGTGTTTAGCTGAACAAGGCAAATACAACCAAAAGTCCAAGATTGTCTACGCACACACATAAAGTCCTTAAAAGCTACAACTAAGTGATTGACATCCGAATCATAATAATCAACAAAAATTGAAATAAGAAGTCTCCATTAATTTTCCGGGCCGTGAGCATAGCGCTCCATCCACCTCCTCCTCCTATGTTCTAGCATGCCCATGAACACCACCCGTCTCTCTTTTTTTTGGAGAACCTCAGAGATGTTAATATAGGTGTCATCATCAAGATCATTGTACTTGTTCAACATCTTTAAAGCCCTCCCAAGGGAGCAAGGATCGCCACCACTACTAGATTGTGCAACATGGTCGGAGCTACCCATAGACTTGCCCTTTTTCTTGTTAAACCATTCCCTTGCCAACGTAGTGTATTCTTGAAGAGCAATGGTCATTTCACTAGCCCTATCCGCTTTCTTGGCAACCTTCTTCCCCTTGCCAATAGGCTCTTCAATGGGACGTTTGTCTGCACGTTGGGTTTGCTCTATAGCAAGGGGATCATCTTGGGTTATGCCCTCCATGTCAGGATTGTAGCAATCATCGGCACCCAACTGGGTACGACAAGCCTCATTGGCAATTTGCTCCTCTAGGGCATGCTCTTCATCACTATATGGGCTGGTGCATTTGATGAAATTTGAAAGGCACCGGTTGCAACATTAGAAGCAAACAGCTGCCGTAGTTTGTCATAGCTAGGACACCCACTCTTTCGCAATGCATTTGCTTTAGGATCGTTCTGAAATGACAAGATGTACATTGGTTAAAATGAATAAAAATTCTCCCACTGACTCAGGGGCCATTTCCACCACCATTTAAAAATGGGCCTCCCAAGAAAGAAAAAGTAATCTATGATGAGGGTGTGAACAACCAAGCCTGACCCTTCATCGATCTAGCTAGAAGTTATTTGGAGAGATGATTTTTTTTTTCTTTTTCTTACTTGGAGTGAAGAATTAATGTAGAATAGAGATTTACCTAACTACTTTTCTTACAAGGCCCATATTCTAATTTAGTTAGTTCTACCATATAACCATTAACTACTGATAGCAAAGCAATACAAATAGTTTTGACACTACCAATCATGGATTAGATGAACAACTCACAAAACCACTTAGTGCTGCCATTCCACGTGATCATGAATACGCAGATCAATAAAACCAACTAAGTGTTAAATTTCAGCTAATGAAAAGAAAGACCCAGGTGCAGATCAATGAAATAGAAATTATTAAAAAAAAGAAAGATCAAAGAATGAGTCCAAGGAGAAAAACCCACTTCAACACACTCACTAATACCCATGAGAAAAAAAAAATAAAATAGAAATTATATCACAATACCCAAATCATACAATGGTCATTGACAATGGAGAGGGAGATAGAGGTATACACCGCACCTGGGAGAAGATCACAGAATTGCCTTTAAATCGTTTTAGCAACGGACAGAGAAATGACTTTAAACCCACTTCAGTTCAGACCAGCTGCAGAGAAATGACTTCAAACCCACTTTGTGCTTCGGTTTAGATCACTGGAGACTGAGATTTGATCGAGTAATGAAAATGTGAGGGAAAACGGAGAGAGGGAAGTGAGAAAGGGGGGAAAATTTTGGCTGAAATATTTTAAGGGAAGTGAGAAGGAGAAATGGTCTTGCAACGGTAATATCAACAGGTCTGAGCTGACAAGACAATACAGAAGCTGTGGGCTCCACTGTGGATGAAAAATTACAATGATGCCACTGAGTTATGTATCTTAGTTTTTGAAAACACCATATTTGTGTTTTGTGTTTCCATCACTCTAACTCAAAATTTGTGAGTTTTGAGTGATGGAAACACAAGGTCAAAATCAAGCCAAACAAAAAAATTGTTGTGAGTTTCATGTGTTTTCATAACTCAGTTATGAGTTTTGGATCATATCACTGAAAACACCCTTAATCCAAACAAGCTCGTAGTGATTAGGGTTTTTTTTGTTTGTTTTGTTTTAAGTTATTTCATAAAATGACGTAGTTTTATGTTATAAGGAGAAAAAAAAATTAAATGTGTTTAGTGGGGTTCGAACTTGGGCAACATATTACTCCACGCTTGGCTTACCATTAAACTACTAGTACTCTTCTTTAAGTATTTTATACATAATAATATTTAATACATATCTATTTTTTTTTTGGAGATATTGTTCATTATTAAAAATAATTGATGTTTTAAAAGTAATACATAAATACATAAATTATAAAAAAAAAAATTCAAAAAAAGATTGTTGACAAAGACACCCCTTAAACCAAAAAAAAAAAAAAAAAAAGAAAAGAAAAGAAAGGAAAAAAGAGATGATAATAAGTAATTTATAGTGTGTTTTTTTTTTCCTCAAAATACTTTGGTAGATTTTTTATTTTTATTTTGATAATTCAATTGTTACAACAAACTAAAGGAGATATTTAAATTATAATTCTCCTCATAAAAGAGACTAATTAATATCACCAAATTATGAAAAATTATTAAGTATTCTCTAAATAAAATGACTTTGTGCTCTCTTATTTTACATTAGTAAAAATAATTATTACATAAAAATAAGAAATACACATGAATATATCACTATATTTTTAAACTATTGAATAATCACTATTAGATTATAATTCTCCCCGTAAAAGAGACTAATTAATACCACCAAATTATGAAACCCATTTACTCATTAAAAACCATTTAACTAATTGCTTCTAACACTAACCCAAACCCAACCCAGCCCAACCCAACTATTATGGGTAAACCCCAACCCACCCAATTACCCAATTATCAAAATTACCAAAATGCCCCTAAAGTGTAAATGACCAAAGTACTCTAAAATCTTCAAAAATAACAAAAATACTCCAAAACCTCAAAATTACCAAAATAACCACGAAACCTACAAAATGACCAAAATACCCCCAAAACCCAAAAAAAATGAGCAAAACATCCCCAAACTCTAAAAATGAGCAAAACATCCCCAAAACCCAAAAAATGACCAAAATACCCCAAAACCTAAAAATGATCAAATAATCATTGAAACCCATAAAATGCCCAAAATACCCACGAAACCTAAAATTACCAAAATACCCCCAAAACCCAAAAATTGACCAAAATACCCATAAAACCTTAAAATTTACTAAAATCCCTCCTAAAACTAAAAAATGATCAAAATACTCCCTAAACATAACAAATGACCAAAATACTACCTAAACCCTTATTTTTGTAATTTTAGAGGCTTCGGGTGTATTTTGTTCATCTTATAGGATTAGTGGTATGTTGGTCATCTTAGATATTTTGAGGGGTATTTTGGTCGTTTTATAGGTTTAAAGGTATTTTGGTCGTTATAGGTTTAGAGGTATTTTGGTCGTTTTGATCATTTTTTAGCTTTCGGGGGGTATGTTGGTCATTTTTTTGGATTTCAGGGGTATTTTGGTAATCTTAAGGTTTCCCGGGGGGGGGGTATTTTGGTCATCTTTTAGGTTTCAGGGGTATTTTGGTAATTTTTAGTTTTTGGGGGTATTTTGGTCATTTTTTGGGTTTTGGGAGTATTTTGGTAATTTTTAGGTTTCGAGAGTATTTTGGCCATTTTTTGGACTTTGGGGATATTTTGTTCATTTTTTAGGTTCCGGGGGGGTATTTTGGTCATTTTTAGGTTTCAAGGTTATTTTGATCAATTTTTAGGCTTCGAGGTTATTTTAGCCATTTTTTAGGTTTCAGGGTGTATTTTAGTCATTATTTGCACATTAAGGGTATTTTGGTAATTTTTAAGTTTCTAACTTCTTTTGGTCATCTTTTAGGTTTCAGGGGTGTTTTGGTCATTTTTTGGACTTCAAGGGTATTTTGGTAATTTTTAGGTTTTGGGGGTATTTTGCTTATTTTTTGGGTATCAGGGGTATTTCGGTCAATATTTTGGGTTTTGGGGGTATTATGGTAATTTTTAGGTTTCGAGAGTATTTTGGTCATTTTTTTGGTTGATTTGGAGAAATGATACTTGGATCATAATTGGGTACCCATTTAAAACCCAATAAACATTAATGTTAATTAGGTTAATATCCATTTTACCCAATTAATAATTGGGTGGGTTTGGGTATCATATAAGTAGGCAGGTTTGGGTGGGCAAATGGATTTGGGTTGATTTTGCCACCCCTAGTATTATTGAAGTAATCAAGGGGTTTTCCACCTTTTTTAGGCATGGGGGCGGGGGGGGGGGGGGGGGGGGGGGGGGCTTTTGTCATTTTCTTGCTTTTAGGAGGTATTTCATTCATCTCAATATTTTGGGGGTATTTCAATCATTTTTTATGTTTCGGGGGTGTATCAGTCCTTTTCTGGGTGTCGGGTGTGTTTTGGACTTTTTTTGTCTTTCTAGGGGCATTTTGGTCATTTACCAGACTTATAGGGGTGTTTTGGTCTTATTCAAGTAATTGAGGGTATTTTGGTTAGTTTTAGGCATAAGAGGTACTTCGGTCATTTTCAATGTCTTAGGGGGTGGTTGGGTCATTTTTGATGTTTTGGGGATATTTCAGTCATTTATTAGGTTTTGGGGGTATATTGGTCTTTTTCTAGGTATCGGGGGGTGTTTTTGCTCTTTTTCGATTTTTTGGAGGGTATTTTAGTCTTTTTCTAGGTTTAGGGGAGTATTGGTCATTTGATAATTAACAAATCCCTCCACAAGTATAAGTGCTAGAGTAAAAATTCTATATTGTATAAAAAATACCACCTATTACAGTGCTTCAAAAAGCATTTGTATAGGTCTCTCCATTCCCGTATGGAGAAAGACTTATGCCAGCGCTTTTTGAAGTGTTGGAATAGGGTCACCTATTCTAGCACTTTCAAAGGCCCTGGTATAGGTCTCTCCATTCCCATATGGAGAAAGACCTAAGCCAGCGCTTTTTGAAACGCTGGAATATGGTAACCTATTCCAGCGCTTTTAAAAGCGCTGGGATAGGTCTCTCCATTCCCTTATGGAAAAAGACCTATCCCAGCACTTTTTGAAGCGTTGGAATAGGTGGACCCTATTCCACCGCTTTTAAAAGTGTCGGGATAGGTCTTTCCTCAGAAGGGAAATCAATAACCCTATTCCATCGCAATAAGGCTTTCTGTACCAGCTTTTTTGAAAACCGCCGCTATAAGCCTCTTATTGCAGCAATTTGTAAAGCGTCGGTTTTGAGCTGCCGTAATAGGGTTTCTTGTACTAGCGCTTTCAAAAAACGCCGGTATAGGCTTATCTATTATGGTGGTTTTTAAAAGTGCTGGGTAAAAAACATTGGGATAAGACGATTTTTTGTAGTGTTGGTGGGGTTGCTTAGGGTTATTGCTGCTGGATTTGTACAATTTTATAATTTAGTTGTTATAAACATCCTTACTGTGATTCTTATAAGTTGATGTCAATTGCAACATAGAGAACCGCATCTTGGCGAGAAATTTCACCCAATGCTCCATACAGATTGATGCAAGAAATGGCCAAATAAACAGAAACATCCTATAAATGATTTGCCAAGATAAGGTTGGAATTGGAGCATTGGATAAAATATTTCTTCGTCAAACCTGATTTTGGTATTTTTAAAATGAATTACCTTCTCTTTTCAGCTTCTTCTTCCAGACATATATCATCAAGCATAGTCCAAGAAGAGCCATTCCAAAAGATAATACAGAGGTAACTATAATTCTCACTCGTTTCTTCCTTTTTGAGCTTTGATCTATCATTACTATCACCAATTCCTAATAGTCTAAATTATTTTATCATCTTCTCACATAACTAAGCTGAGTTAATTCCTATTTGTTCGCCATTCGTGTATGTGCTTATATTTGAATCAAACGAAAAATTTTAAAGATTAAGACAAATGAAACATGCATAATTCAAAGGCAACCATCCATATGTTGGGGTCTTTTTATGTTGATGTACTGTTGTAGAGCATGCTTATCTGAGTATTGAGAATTGGATAAGCATAATACAAGACAACACATTGGAGGATTGGTGCATTTACAGGCAGTTGGATTAGTATTGCTAGATTCAATTGCAAAATGTGTTCTTGCTTAGTTGCTTGGAAAGCTAGAGGCAGGATGACATTGAAATTTAGGTAAGTATCTGGGTTTGACTAGGTTTTTGGTCTGTTTCAAGATTCTGTATCATAATGTTTTTACTTGTACCAAAGACTAATTATATGAAAATTCTCCACATATTGAATTTATCTCATTTCCTAAAATGCTACTTTGTTACATAAACATTTATTTATTTATTATGATAATTATTATAAAAACATTTATATTTCACCTCATTGCATTACTTTATGAATATCTTAATGTGGTATGTTAATTGGTTGTAGTCTTTTGTATTCATGCGCTAGATACCTTTTATTAATTTATTTGCAAGACTTGATGGCTTATCAAACATTGCAGGGATCAAGATTTTATTAGCTCAAGTCGGTCGCTCAGAATTCTTTTGAACCTACTTGCAGCTGTGCCATCAATGCTAGTGGACTACTTGATGAAATAATACGTGAACTTCTTGCTTTCACTGCTATTGTTGTTAGTTTGCTTCATTTTCATATTGCCAAATCATTTTCATTTGGGCACAGGTAGACAAAAAAGTATCTTCCACCCAAAGGAAGACATGTGCTGCCCTTTATGGAGAATCTTTTAATTCTACCATTGGTAACATGCATCCAGCAGCATTAAAACAATTGAAGAAGTGGAATTTTCCATTGTTCTTGATGAGTCAAAAAATAACATGGGATTGTCATTCCCATTAATGACGATCCAAGAAGCGTTACACATTTATTGCGTGCATTGATAACAAAACGTAACAGATGGAGCAACGGTAACAAGTGAGCTTTGTGCTTTAGAGCTCCGATTGATAACATACTAGCCGTTGGGCATAAATACAAACATTTATTGCCCAATAAGGTGAGGAACAACTATAAAAGAAAGGAACAACGGAATCCAACGGTACATACAAATACTCACCCAAAAACCACTTCAAGTCAATTTTCTCTCTAAACAATTTTCTCCTTTTCTGAGTTAAGCATCAGAGTGTTTTTGGCTAACACCACACCGGTGTTTTACACTTCTTTCCCAAGCTTTCTTGTAGATTTTTACCTGAGACACGATTAACCTTGGGATCGTCCATCCGCTAAGACGAGGTCCTCAACTTAGTGATTTTTCGCATCATCAGTTTGACGCCATCTATGGGGGCACTAATCATTCAAGCCATCTTCCCTAAGTGACAAAAGAGAACCTCGTAGCACGAGATGGATGCCGAACAAGTTGCACAACAAATTCAAGCCCTAGTAGCCAATGTGGAGGAGTTGACTTGCCATAATGAAGAACTAAGGAGAGCTGCCAAATCTCGAAGAACGATAGCGGATTGTTGAGAATCAAAATGAGGAAGAACGCCAGAGGATCAAAGGAAACCAAAATGAGGAAGAATAAAATAGATAGGCCAATAAGAGGACAAGAGCGTCAGAAGAAAACTTGTCTAGAATGGAGAGTAAGCTTCGTAACATGAAGAGGGAGATCGACAAGCTCAGGAATGCAGTAAAAGACAGAGTTGTAGAGAACTTATATGGAATGATTTGAATGATGGATTCTCCATTCACCATAGAAGTGTTGAATCGTCCACTCCCACCAAAGTTTCGCCTTCCCCAGCTAGAGTCCTTTGACGACTCAAGAGATCCCTTGGATCACATTGAGTCATTAAAATCTTTGATACTTTTGCAGATGACCCCGGACGAAGTAATGTGTAAAGCCTTCCTAACAATGCTAAAGGGTGTAGCTAGGGTGTGGTTTAACAAGCTATCCTTATGCACCATTGTAAACTTCGAGCAACTCAACAAGGGTTTTATTCGTCATTTCATTAGAGGACAGCGACACAGGAAGCCAACTTGGCATCTTCTTAACATTCGCCAAGTAGAGGAAGAATCACTAAGGCAATATGTGACACACTTCAATAAAGATTTGCTGCAGGTGGACAAAGTGGAAGATTAAGTCAGCTTGACGACCTTCTGAGCAGGATTGCTACCAGGGGATTTCTTCTTCTCAATCACTAAGAGTTCGCCGACAACAATAGCAGAACTACTTCACAAGACCCAGAAGTATATGAACACAGAAGACGCAGTGACCGCTAAAGGAGTGACGACCAAAAGGAAAAGAGACGAAGGAACTAATCATAACCCTGATAGGAAAAAGGAAACACAGGGTACTGGGCATGCATTGGAGAAAAAGAGGAACCTCTCAAATTAAAGGCCTAAGTTCACTAGCTTCACTCTCTTAGTGATGCCAATTGAGTAAGTACTGATGGAGATAAAGGACGAACCCTCTCTATAATGGCCCATACCAATTTATGCTCCAGTAAAAGTAAGAGATAAAAAAAAGTATTGTAGACTCCCCCAGGACCATAGGTATCACACTGACAAATGCAGACATTTGAAGGACCAAGTAGAAACCCTTATCTGTCAAGGGAAATTATAGAAGTTTGTATGAAAATCAGAGTTGTATAGACGACAACAAAAGGACAACAAAGATAGGGAACCAGAAATGGGGGGCAAGAAGGCCCCTATAGGAGAAATAAGGATGATATCAGGAGGATTGGTAGCAGGAGGATCCTCCAAGTCGTTGAAGAAGGCATATGCAAGGGAAGTAAATAGCATCCATTCGCGATTCCCACCTTTAAAAATGCCAAGATGCAGTGAACCGGACATCATCGTTTTTGAAAAGGACGCTGGTGGCATTAGATAGCCCCATGATGATCTGTTGGTAATAATGCTCAGAATGGAAGAATGCAACATTCATTGGGTGTTGGTGGAAAATGGAAGCTCAACAGACATCATCTATCTGCTAGCTTTCCAATAGATGAAGCTGAGCAAGGAAAGGCTTCAACCATTCACTTCCCCACTGGTAAGTTTCATCGAGGACAGGGTTATCCCCAAAGGTGTTATCAAACTAACCATAATTGTGGGAACTTATCTAGCATAATTCTCCAAGGAGATTGATTTCCTTATGGTAGATTGCCCATCGATATACAACGTCATCCTTGGACAACCAACACTCAATAAGTTGAAAGCGACAACATTGAATTATTATCTAAAGGTGAAATTCCCTACTGACCACGGCATAGGGGAAATCAGAGGAGACCAAGCCCTCGCGAGGGAATGTTATCAAGCCGCCCTAGCATTAGGGGAAAATCACACATGGATGATAGATGAACCTAAACAAGTTCCTGAACCGTCAGAAGTACCACAAGAGGTTGAGGTCGTCCCTGGGGATCCATCCAAGGTTTGGAAGATTGGGTCATCACTTTCAGCCATAGAGCAGACAAAGATAACATCCTTCCTAAGAGAAAACCAAGATGTTTTCACTTGGAGGCATGAGGATATGCCAGGGATCGGTAGGGAAGTCATCCAGCATCGTCTTAAAGTTTATCCAAAGTGCAAACTAGTGTAGCAAAGATTGAGAATATTTGCACCATAACACAATAAGGCAGTAGCGGAAGAGGTTGAGAAGCTCCTGGAGGCAAGCTTCATAAGGGAAGCATTCTATTCTAAGTGGCTAGCCAATGTAGTGATGACAAAGAAGAACAATGACAAGTGGAGGATGTGTGTCAACTTCACAGACCTTAATAAGGCATGCTTGAAGGATAGCTTTCCTCTACCTAGGATTGACCAACTAGTAGATTCAACTACCGGACACAAGCTTTTAGGCTTTATGGACACCTTCTCTAGCTACAATCAGATCATGATGGACGAAGATCAAGAGAAGACTGCGTTTGTCACTAGCTAAGGGTTATACTGCTATAAGGTGATGCTTTCAGACTGAAGAATGTAGGTGCCACATACTAGAGTGATAGGCCAAAAATGTATTTACCCCTTGTGATAAGATAACCAATTAATTAGCCAAGTGAATTAATTAGGTTCAATTATATGCAATAAGTGTGGTAGCACAAACAAATCACCAAACAACTAAATGCAGCGGAAATTAAATTTGACACGGTGATTTGTTTATGAACGGGGAAAACCTCCAAGGCAAAAACCCCCATCGGGTGATTTTAAGGCCACAACTTCCGAGAATCCATTATTATCAAAACAAGCTGCTACAAGTAAAGGAATCCCAGCACCTTATACGAACCTACAGTTGAACCCTTACCCCAATACCCAATTGGACTTGTTCTGTAGTGACAATCTCTCCCATGTATTGCACGGCTCCTAGTACATGACTAACCAATTGCGCGAATCCCAGTATGCGACTTCAATCACCAACTTGAGAAAGATGTTGGTTGGAAAGTTCTTCTTCTCTTCAACAGATGAATATTGTGAAGTTGCTTGGTCACAAAACCATACAGTGTACAAACACAATAGCTTCTTCAAGAACTACAACAAAACTAGGTTTTCGGTCACACTTGTGGAATTATGCCCTTGTGCATTTGTGCTCTTAGCTGTGTAACCAGATACGACCCTTAAAATAATCCTTATATATGTTTAGGGTTATGACAAAAGAAGGCCCAAACACATAATCGTGGATCGGATGAAAAAAAGTCCAGAAAAATTGAGTTTTATAAACCTCAACAGATACCTTGGCTGTCGAGCCACGAGCTAGAACAACTCTTTAAATCTCGATAGATGCTAGCTTTTGAGCTTTAATGAACAACACTTTTCACACTTGAATCTTGGACAGACTTGCATGGTTTCAATACTTGGACTTAGACTCTTGTTCCTTGAAGTATTAAACACATTTTAGATTTACCAAATTACAAGTAAAGTGCGTTTTATCAAAGGATTAGCCAATTATATAAAATGTTGACATATGTTCCTAATAACCAATCACATATGTCCAAATATAGAGGTTGGTGAACCACATATTCTCTCATCAGATAGGAAGAAATGCGGAAGTATATGTAGATGATATGTTAGTGAAGAGCAACGATGAAGCAGACCACCTGGACGACTTGAGGGAGACCTTCGACACACTACGTAAGTATAAAATGAAGATGAACCCAACAAAGTATGTTTTTTTTTGTTTCATTAGAGAAATTCTTGAGATTCATGGTATCTCAATGGGGTATAGAGGTTAATCCAGACAAGATAAAGGCAATAATGGAGATAAAGTCCCTAAAAATAGTGAAAGAAGTACATAGCTTAATAAGAGAAGTGGTAGCCCTGAACAGATTTGTCTCTCGAGTGACAGACAAGTGCCTACCCTTCTTCAAAGTCTTGAAGAAGGCCCTTCAGTGGATTGACTAATGTAAAGAAGCTTTGACGAAGCTAAAGGATTACTTGACGCAACCATCATTGTTGAGCTTATCAGTAATAGGAATGAAGCTGCATCTTTATTTGGAAGTATCCAATACGGTAGTAAGCTCGACCCTGATTAGGGAAGAGGAGGATCTGCAGAGGCCGGTGTACTATACCAGCCAAGCTAGAGAAGATTGCCTTCGCTCTAGTAGTCACCTCTAGAAAACTACGCCACTACTTTCAAGCATATCCCATCATTGTCATGACAGACCAACCAATAAGGAAGACAATGAATAAGATAGATGCAGCAGGGCGCCTAGTCTAATGGGCCATAGTGCTTGGCTAGTTCGACATAGAATATCAGCCTTGGGTTGCAATTAAAGCTAAAGTTTTCACTGATTTTATTATAGAGTTCACGTACCTTCTAGAAGAAGAAGTGCCCCAAAAGAAGACATGGACGGTCCAGAAAGATGAGTCCACCACCAAGAAAGCTGGTGGAGTAGGCATGGTCCTCAACACCAGAAGGAGAAATCCTAAAGTACGCAATTAGATTGCAGTTCCCAGCAACAAGCAATGAAGCTGAGTATGAAGTGCTTCTAACAGGGCTAAGTCTTGCAAGAGTTTTAGAAGCCAAGACCATCATCGTCAAAGCTGACATTCAACTTGTAATTGGCCAGGTAAGAGGAGACTATGAAGCAAAGGCAGAAAGAATGCAGAAATATCTGAAGATCATCAAAGAGCTCCTACAGCACTTTAACAGTGTCAATTTCCAACAAATCCCTCGAGCAAAGAATGCTGAAGTTGATTTCATAGCACGACTAACCTTGTCAAATGAACATGGCCTATCTCTTGAATTATGCATGGAAACAAGGGGCAACCTTGTATGGAAGAAGAACATGTGATGAAGGTACAGGAACAAGATGAATGGATGACTCCCATCATCCGTTACTTGAAAGAAGGACAATTCTCAAAAGACGAGAATGGAGCATGAAAGGAACAGATCAAAGCTGCTTGCTTTGTCATTGTTGATGATGCCCTATATAGCTGGACATTCCCCCCCCTTATCTTCGATGTGCTAACAAGGAAGAGGCTAACTATGTGCTTTGAGAGATATACAAAGGGATCTGCAGCAACCATGCGGGAGCAAGATCTCTGGCAAGAAAAGCACTTAGAGCAGGTTATCACTGGCCAACATTGTAGAATGACGCACACAATCTCCTTAAATCCTGCGACTAGTGCCAATGCTTCGCAAACGTCCAATCGCGACCAGGGAAGCTAATGACACTGATAACAACACCTTGGCCTTCCGCCCAATGGGGGATCGACATAATGAGACCACTCCCTATAGGAAGGAAGCAGTACAAGTTCCTCATTGTCGCAATCGATTACTTCATAAAATGGGTAGAAGTTGAGCTAACAGCAACTATCACAAAAGCCAAGATCATTAGCTTCGTATGGAAGAACATAATTTGCAGATTTAACATTCCAAACGTAATCATATCAGACAATGGCGTAGTTTGACAATCCCAAGTTTCAAAAATTTGCCAAGACTTAGGCATCAAAAACCATTATTCTTCTCCAAGACAACCACAAGATAATGGTCAAACTGAAGTGACGAGCAGAAGCCTGCTCAAAATTAGCAAAACTTGGCTTGAGGGGGCAAAGGGTGCATGGCCTGAAGAGCTGCCTAATGTTTTATGGGCGTACAGGATGGCCACAAAAGTGCTAATTGGAGAAACACCATTCAGACTGACGTTTGGAACTAAAGCAGTCATACTGGTGGAAATAGGACTGACGAACATTCGTATCAAGGTGTACGAAGAGTAGAAGAACCACTCAGGACTAAAAAAAATTTAGATTTGATTGACGAGGTGAGAGAAGAAGCTATGAAGCGGATGACAAAGTACAAGGGAGCAATGGCCAGATATTACAACAAGAAGGTGAAGGTGAGAAGATTCAACAAAGGCGATCTCGTCCTTAGAAAAGTCTCACAAGCAACAAATGACTTATCCCAAGGGAAATTAGGTCCAGAATGGGAAGGACTCTACGAAGTAATTCGTCACTCTAGAGAAGGATCATACTACTTGAAGACCCTAAATGGCCAAGAACTATCAGTAAGAATCCCTGAATAATATAAAATGCTTACTTTTATGAAGATGTATTTTCCATATTTATTGTTTGTTGGACGAAAGAATATTTTGTCTTCTTGTCAAAAAAAATGAGCAGAGGTACTATTCAGCCTTTTTGCGTAGCAGATTTTTCTATTACAAATTATTGGCTAAGTCGTCATTGCTACATGACGTAGAAGAAGAAATAATACATAATAACAAACACCATTCATGCATGAGAAAAGTTATCAATACATAACAATGTCGTCATTTATACATGACTTAGTAAAAATTATAAATACATAACAACATCGTTATTTATACATGACTTAATAAAAGTTATTAATACATAACAACATCATCATTTATACATGCTTAAGAAAAGTTATTAATATATAACAACATCGTCATTTATACATGACTTAATAAAAGTTACTAATATATAACTATGTTGTAATTCATACATGACTTGAGAGGAAGTTATTTAACGCATAACCACATCGTCATTTATACATGACTTAAAGAGAAGCTATAAATATATAACCGCGTCGTCATACGACTTGGAAAAAGTTGGAGTTGTTAACACATAGCTCAATAGCCACTTGGGTAGGACTTCATCACCACACGACAGCATCATCATTCATACATGGCATAAAAGTAGTTGCCAAACAAATTCAAGGATAAAATATTCATAAATTGTATAAAAAAAAAACATAATAAAGAAAAGAGGAACAACAGTTTCAAGGAAGACTAGAAGGGGATGGATCATGGGACATTCTCGACAGCATCCGGTATAACCTCATTCTTAGCTGTGACCTCAGTAGGACAATCCACTAAGATTTTCTTCTCTACTTCTTCCATATCGAGCTTGTAGAAGTCCATCTCAGGGTGATGCCTGGCTAGGTACTTATGAAAGAGTTCGAAACAATCCATGTAGTAATTGCAGAGCTTGTCTGAGAACTAATCCAAAGCCTTAAACTTCTCCACCGCTTCAAGACCCGCCTTCTCGACCTTCTTGAGGGCCTCGTCAATTTGCTTATCTTTTAGTTTCAAAAATGCCTTCTTGATGTTGATATTTTTCTCCAAAGTCTTCAAATGATCTTTTTCCTTCTTGCCTTCATCAACAAAAGCGAAAATCTAGATCGTCAATGACTCATTCTCGGCTGAAATAGAAGCAATCCTAGATTGAGCCTCAACCAACTTCTTATCATAGTACAGGCACTTTCTTGAGATGTACAAGGACTCTTTCAGCACCTGCAATGACAAATAGGTGACAGTTTAGAGAGAGAGAGAGAGAGAGAGAGAGAGAGAGAGAGAGAGAGAGAGAGAAGGGTGCATACATGCATAAGTTTGTGGACATGTGGCAACCTCAACTCCGAAGAAGGCTTTCCCATCAAAGGATCTAATTCCTCCTCGGAGATTGCATCATGAGCCTTCTATGCCGTAGTCCTTGCATCTTCCCAAAAAGAGGAAATCGAGGCCTTGCTCGTGGCTTTGGCCTTAAAGCCACCACCCAAAGAGAAGATCAGTTCCAAGGAAGAAGTAGGCAAGGCAGGGTGATAATCTTAAGACTTAGCCATAGAAGAAGTCATTACAATCTCTTCCTTAAATGGTTCATTCTCCCTCTAATGTTTCCTCGATAAAAGGCCACCAGTTAGACTGACCTTGGCTTTCTTCTCCTAAGCCTCGGCGAGTTTTGCTTTGCTAAATCTGGTCGTCATTCCTGAAAAAGAAGAAGGAAACAATGATTCCTTGAAAGAAAATTTATATATATATATATATATATAATTGGTGAGCTTACTCCTTTTGACAGTCTCAATGTTCTTTTGAACTTTACGGGAAGGTTTTGGACCAAAAAAGTGGAAAAGTAAAGATTGGGGGGAGATGGGCTCGTCAAAATCTTTGATGATTTCTAAATACTCCTTAACCTTCTCTAGACGGGGGTGATATTGCCTCTTCAGTTGGGACCGAACTTTATCTACACAAAAAACAGCAGATAATAGATTCAGAAAGCAATAAAAAATACACTTACATAGAAGAACATAAATGCGAGTATGAATAAATGATGCACTAGACACATGAGTACCTTAACTGCGAAGCAACTTAGGAGCTTTACTCTAATCCTCACCAAGTACGATCTCCCAACCTTCACTAGAGACGAAGAAAAAGTTCGTCTTCTAGTTTTGAAAAGAAGAAGATGAATCAAGAATTAACCTTGAGCTCCAATCCTAGGGTTTGAACTCCCAATAACTAGGATCCTTAGAGCATCTCAGGCGGTACAAGTGCAAAAATTCATCTATCCTAATGGTGTCTCTATCATTTGCTGGCATCCACACCACCATATAACAAATAACTATCCTCCACGAGTTGGGGACTAGTTGGGTAGGAGCAAGCATTAAATGGTTGAAAAGCTCCCTAAGAAAGGGGTGGATGAAAAAGGGAAGACCACTGACAAAGTTAGCCTTGTAGAATCATGCCTTGTCAGCGTAAGAATGGCAAGCTTTATCATCGTCATTAGGGATCCTAACCTTGACCAACGAAGGGAATTGAAACCTATTCCAAATTCTACCCTCATCATTCCCTTTCAAAACACAGCAAATATCCCAAGCTTTGTAGGGAGTTGGCAGAGAAGTAACCTTAAGAGCCCTATGATCCTTAGATGAGGACAAGCTTGTCTTAAGTTTGCTAGACCTAATCTCACCCTCTTTTGACATAGCTAACATTTGGCCAAACCCCATAAAATGATGAACTAAGGGAAAAAGGAAACACAAAGCGAACCTAAAGGGACAATTTCTACCTGAAAAGCCCAACCTTGCAGCGTCGCCTACCTACAACTTCAAGCAAACTACAAAAGTGAGCAAAGAAAAAAGAAATTGAGGAACAATCCGACCTAACCATAGAATAATCTACCATTAAAGAATGAAAACAGAGAAAGAAACGTGAAAGACTTACTAGAAGATGAGAGGGAAATGGGGGAGGCTCAAGGAAAAAGGAGGCTCTGGAGCAGTTGAAATGCCATGAAGAAGGAAATAACGAAGCAAAAAATGGAAAGAAAAGAAAAGGAGGAAAAAAGGCAAAATAAATGGAAGATTGTGTGCGGGAAAGCTGAGATTTGTTGACACGAAGAAGACATCCTAACCGTACACATGGTGCATAGCAGACAAGACATTAATTTGCAACAAATGCGCCGAACACGAAACAAGAAGCGATGGACGGTTATGTTCTTATCTTGTCTCAAAGACAAGAATAAGAATAGGGGGGCAGCTAATGAGTCAAAAAATAACATGGGATTGTTATTCCCATTAATGACGATCCAAACAAGCATTACAAATTTATTGCATGAATTGATAACAAAATGTAACGGACAGAGCAACTGTAACAAGTGAGCTGTGCACTTCAGAGCTCCTATTGATAACATTCTATCCCTTGGACATAAATACAGACATTTGTTGCCCATTAAGCGAGGAACAACTATAAAAGAAAGGAACAACGGAATCCAAAGGTACACACAAATACTCACCCAAAAACCACTCCAAGTTAATTTCCTCTCTACACAACTTTCTCCTTTTTAGACTTAATCATTAGAGTGTTTTTGGAAAACACCACATCAGTGTATTACACTTCTTTCCCAAGCTTTCTTGCAGATTTTTACTAGAGACACAATCAAGCACAGGATCGTCCATCCACTAAGACGAGGTCCTTAACTTGGTGATTTTTTGCATCATGAGTTCTATAGATTCATGATAAGTTGTACATGAGCCTCTTATCTCTTGCAAATTGGCAATCTTGAAATGGGGAGTGAAATTGTAGAAGTTGGTTTGTTGTTGTTGTGGTCATTTTAGTTTGTTTAGTGTAAGCATCTCCAATGAAAGAACTTGTATTTAGAATAAGTGAATTATAGTTTGGTCATTGTGAAAGATTGTAGTAACAATTGTTTTGAAAGAGTAGTCAGTTTCTTATCTTGTTTTATGTAATGACCAGTGTAATATCCATTCATTTTATTATGTTGTAATGGAAATTGAAATGTATTTTTTGCAATGGATATTGACACTTAGTTTTGTCTCTTATTGGAATATTTTTTATTATAATTGAAATGGTTATTCATAAATGCAATTTGCAATTACATTAGACCTGTAGAGTGCAATTATGCATACATGCAATTCTTTAAATGTTTACCAACTGAATATGACTTAATTAGATATCATACACACAAACACCACGTAAGATATATAAATTTAGTAGAGTTTCCTTAATATTTAGTTGTTCACATAAAGGTTTTGTAAACTATTGACTAATAGGAAATAGGATGCTTATGTCCAATATCACCATTATATAAGCTTATGGAAAACTTTACAAAATAGTGACTAATAATGTTTCTCAAACCGAAGGTCCTACCTAAGACCAACACAAAATATGTTACTTTTCTCCATTAACACCATCAAATAAGCTTATGGACAACTTTATAGAATAGTAACCACAAAAGGTTCTAACAATCAAATGTCCTAACATATAAAAGGTCCGACAAACTAGTATTATTGTTGTTCCTCACCCTTTTCTTGCTCCATTTCCAACTCCTCTTCTAGGAACAGTTCCATTTCTTTTACCATATCTACCAGCTTCACTGCTTTCAGCTACACTTGTTTAGGTTGAGACCTGTAATAATAGATAAATTGGATCATATGGTAAGCATGTATGCACAACAAACTCAATGACCAAATACTAGCAATATGAAAATAACAAGCACAATGTATATTATATATATAATATGAAAATTACTATAGTGGTTTGGCTTCTAGCAACAAATGATGGGTGATGATCCTTTTCTACTCTTAAGTCCATAAACACATGATTGCCTCCTGTTCTCCTAACCTATAACAAGTTCAAAACGTTTGTAGTTAGCAACTACAATAGGTAAGTAGCACAATAAAAATCTTATTTAGCAATTAGCAAGTATTAATACATGGTTTTGGCTCCCTGTATTCATTGCTCCTTGTCTTTGCTTAGTTTGGCCCTCACTATCATTATTAGATTTGGGGAGTAATTTGCATCATCTTTTGTTGTGACCCAATTGTCCACAATTGCCACATTTTTGTAAATGTGTGGCAAATGACTTCTTTAACTTATGTGTTAAGGACATATTTTTGTGTAATTGGCATATCCTTTGAAAAAACGCACTTTATTTGTAATTGGGTAAATCTAAGTAGGTTCAAGATTGACAGGCCACAAACGCATTGACCCCTTGTGATTAATTAAGTTGATTAATTAGCCAAGTTATTAATTAATCAAGTTAACATAAAAATTCACGTGGCAGCACAAACAAATCACCAAAACTAAAGTATGCAGTGGAAAATAAAAGACACGGTGATTTGTTTACGAATGGGGAAAACCTAATAGCAAAAACCCCACCGAGTGATTTAAGATCACCATTCCCGAAACTCCACTATTATCACAACAAGCGGTTACAAGCAAAGAATCCGAGTATCTTACCAACCTACAGTTGAACCCTTACTCCAATACCCAATTGGACTTGTTCTGTAGTGACAGTTTCTCCTTTTGATGCACGGCTCTGAGTACGTGACTAACCAATTGCATGGATCCAAGTACACGACTTCAATTCACCAACTAGAGAGAGAGTTGTTGGCTGCAAAGTTCTTCAAATCATCCACACGATAAAGATCAAGATGATGCTTGGTTACAAAACCCTACGGTGCATAATACACAGCAATTTCTTCACAAAAGATGAACTAGGGCATGAACTTTTTCTTTGATCACAAATTGCATGAACAAGAATTACTCAATGTTTGTGCAACTTGCATCACTTTGATGGCCCTTAAAACAATCCTTTTATATGTCTAGGGTTAGGAGAAAAGAAGTCCCAAAGACACATTCACAGATTGGAATTAAAACAGAACTGAAAATCTGTTTTCTTTAAATCTCGACAGATAGAGGTGTCGAGGATCTGTCGAGAAGCTGTCGAGCCTCAGGGCTGAAACAACTTCAAAAGCTCGATAGATGCATGTGTCGAGATCAGGTGTCGAGTTTTAGTAACTTGCATTTTCCAGCTTGTTTCTTGGACAGGCTTGATGACTTCAACACTTGATCTTGAAACACTGTTTCTTGAAGCGTTAAAACACATCCTAAATCTACCTAATTACAAGTAAAATGTGTTTTGTCAAAGGATAAGCTAATTACATAAAATAGTGACATATGTCAACAACTTGACTACATATGTCCTAACAATCTCCCCCTTTGGCAATTCGTGACAAAACCACAACAAACAAAGGAATATATGAGAGAAGTCATAAATTACTCAACTCATATTTACTTGTTAAATACAATAAAATCTATCCTAACATAAACTCTTGAAAAACTTTGCAAGAAGAGAGTTTATGGCAAGTAGACTTTGACAACCTGTATTTCTGAAACACTTTTAAACAAAACACATCAAGGCATCTTTGTGTGAAGCAGAAATAATAGATTGCATACAAGTAAGAGAACATGTGTATAAAGATAGAAAAGAAATAACACATGAAGAGATAGGTGAAAGAAACATACATCAACATATATATCAAGAAATAAGCACAATATATGTCAATAAATGGTCACAAGACCGGGGTATATGATCAATGTATCTCTAAAAAGATAGAAAAGAAAAGAAATACATGTAATCCTCACTACATCCCTCATATCAACACTCCCCTTATCAAAATTGTCTTATACTAGCTCTCCCCCTAAGGATGACTACTTGCATAGACCAAAACTACTCTCCCTTTTTGTCACGAGTGACAAAGGGTAGAGTGTCAAGTAGACATCTCATCAGAAGAGCTCGCATCTCCGTCATCATCAGAAGCATCATTGTCATTATCGTCATCATCATCCTCAGTCTCAGAAGCAACATGAGGTGGCGGAGGAGAAGCCTTAGAAGCAAAGCTGCCCAAGGTCGCCTGTCGCCTGGCGATGCGACCAACACGAACGTTCACCTGATACAACTCCGTGGAGAGTGTATCGAGGCGGGCATCCATGCACTGAAGCTGCGCCATGATGTCTCCAAGAGTGACGTCGCTCGAAGAAGAAGGAGCAGATGTCGCTTAAGCAGATCTGGATGTAGTCGGAAGGGAGGAAGGAGCAGCAGTATCCGACTATCACAATCTGAACTGTGTCTTACTATGTTTTACAGTAGTGGCGTCTATGGCAGACATGACGTGAAACGGATCGAACAATGGAAAAGGGGATGGAAAAATGGCGAAGAATCCTCGTGATAGCAAAAGGGAAAATGAGCTTATCACAGGTAGCCATATCTCTATAGACATCTATGATAGAGAAGATAAAGTGTGAAGGAAAGTCTATAGTGAGATGCTCTAGAAGAGATAACAAAAATCGAGCACAAGGCTCTGTGATAGAGTTGTAGTGAAAGAGTGGGTGCAAAACAAAAGTCATCACCATGTTAAGGAAACGAGGACCTTTAGCAAAAGGTCTACATGGTGTATACTGATGATCTCCCCATGCAAAAAGGCGCTCACAGAACGCAGAGATCATCTCGTCTTTGGACATAGTCCATAGACGCTCACATCCGGGGGAAATCAGGATGATCCACCCTCGGAACGTGAAGAACCTCAGAGACCAGCTCTAGAGTAATAGCTAAGCGTGTACCTCGAATGTGAGAATAGAAGAGAGGTACTGAAGAATCAATCCCGTGGATGTTAGAGTAAAACTCCTGTATCAACACGAGGGGACAAGTGACCGGGATGTCACACAATGACTCCCAAGCCTGACTGTGAATGACATCGGGAGGTCAGTGTCGGCAAAGTCTGCCAGGATAACTTGGCGTTCTGAATGAACACCTCGTTTAGAAAAGTTCTCCGAGAAGTCCTTTTGGGCTTTCCCATCACGGAACCAGGCAGACATGGGAGTAGAATCAGAAGAAGAAGAAGATCCCTTAGAACGCAGAGGGTTTTGGGATGGAATGGATTTATGCTTAGGTGCCATAGACACTACTAACGTAAACATAGAGAGAGGGAGAAAGAGAGAAACACACAGAAAAGTCCCAAGCAGTTCAATATAGGAAGAGAATATTGAAAAGAAAGAATGTATGCATGGGAAATGCATGAACATGTGACATGCAATATAAAAACATTATGGGCTCAGCCCAATCTAATCCTACCAGCACACAACAATTTTGCACACATCTAAATGCATGAAAATACTGTTAGAATGCTAATGTGATGCAATACATGTAGTTTTAAAGATCAAATCTATAAAACCAACCCAACAATTTCATTAAACTCTCAACAATTTTGAAAAACCCCAAAAATTTTCAAAAACCTCAAAACCTAGGTTTTTAAAACATGAAATGCATGAAGAATGAGAGGATTGAGGCTTACCAAGTGAGGAAGATCTTGAGAAAAGCTTGAAGAATCCTTAGGAAGGGGTTTGGAGTGAGGGAGAGAGGTTTTGGGAGAGAAAAACATGAAGTATCGAGAGAGAGATCGAGCAAAATGAGAGAAAAAAACGTGACAGACACATATATAGTCCTTCAGTAATTCTCGACAGATGCAGGTATCGAGAGGTGTCGAGACAGCTATTGAGGTAGGTATCAAGAAAATGAACGTCGACAGATACAGCTATCGAGAACATGTGTCGAGAAAGAAGGATCAACCACTTAAGAATCTCGATCGATCTAGAAGCTGTTGAGAATCTATCGAGCAGACAAAAAGTTTCTCGATTGATCCACCAGGTGTCTAGAATGTGTCGAGACTGCGATTAGAAAAAGGCTAAGAAGCTCGACAGACAGCTAGGTGTCGAGAAGGTGTCGAGGAGGTGTCGAGGAGGTGTCGAGATTGCCTTAAAAACAATTTTTCAAGAGAGCAAAAACACAGACATGAATGCAATCACGCATGCAACTCAACCAATGATCCAAGAAACACATTAAGCTCTCAAAATCATCTCTCAACAATAATTTAAAGCACATGTATCCCAAAACACGCACACACACGCTAAACAAGTCTAACTAATTTTATATTTCAAAAACGAGTTAAGACAGTTTGGTGAGCATACATTAACGCATGTAAACCTTGTGATGGCTAAATCACATTGTACCTGCACATGTATCATGAATAGTAAAGAATATTGCGTGTTGTGTGTGAAAACATTGTAAGATTGTATAAGTGTCTCAAAGTTATGACGATTTGAGATATGAGATAATTACTTTAACTCACACACAATCATAACTGTTTGATGGGGACTATCACCTTCGAGGTATATCCTATAACTCCCACATCTCCTAGAAAACACGCTTGCAACCATATTTTGAAGCATTTTTAATCTTTTTGCTTTTGTTTCTTTGCATATTTTTTATTATTAAGCAAATCATGCATGGGCATACAAGAGAGAGAAAAGAAATACCCAATTATGTTAAACTTTTGACATTGCACTTTTGCTATGCCGAAGCATACGGATGTCATTGACATTACACTTTTCCTATGCTGAGGCATACGAATGTCATATCATGATTGGCGAGTAACAGTGGTGAGATGGTTATTTATGCCTTTCTCTTAGGATTTTCTAGTCCTACCCGTCAAACAGAGTGATACGAGTGTTAAGTACAAGAGATCACTTAACCTTACTCATCACAAACAAAGAGCTACAAAGCTCACTTGCTTAGTTATGTATAAAAATACTCATCTAAGCTACTGGAGATACAAAGTTTAGAGAACTTTGTTTCAATAGCCATTTTAAGGTTCACAAGAACTAATGTACACAAACACACACTGTTTTTGTATTTTTCAATTTGTTCAAGTTATTTTTATTTTTATCAGAAAAGCAAAAAATAAAACACAAAACTAAAAACACACAAACAAAAATATGTTAAAGAAAGCAAAACAATGCATAAAACTAGATGCAAATGCATGAGGTGGAAGAAGGATAGAAAGAGATCAATTCATAGAGATGACATCGATGTTTTGACGAAGGAATTCAAAACGTTTGCTATCCAGAGGTTTGGTGAACAAGTCAGCTTTTTGGTCATCAGTGTGAATAAACTCAAGGGTGAGAGTACCATCTTGGACAAGCAATGAAGTGATGTCGAATCTCTATGTGCTTAGTTCGAGAATGTTGAACAGGATTTTTAGAGATATTGATGGCATTGATATTGTCACAGTAGATGGTGAGATGTTCTTGACAAATACCATAATCATGAAAGAGTTTTTGCATTCATAGGAGTTAGGTGCAATAGCTACCAGTAGCAATGTACTCAGCTTCAGCAATGGATAAAGAGATGGACTTTTGCTTTTTGTTCATCCAAGAGACAAGATTATTACCCACATAAAAACAACCCCCTGAAGTACTCTTTCTATCATCAGCATTCCCAGCCTAATTAGCGTCAGAATATCCAGCTAGGACATCATTTGTGTCCTTGCTATACTACACACCAAAGTTGGCAGTAGTCCTGACATACTTTATGATTCTTTTCAAAACAATCATATGTGACTCTTTGGGATTTGCCTGATATCTAGCACACACTCCTACATTGTAGCTAATGTCAGGTGTAAGGTAAAGAAGGCTACCTATCATGCTTTTATAAAGTGAAGAATCTACACTTTTACCTAACAAGTCAACAGTGAGTTTAACATTCCGGCTCATGGGGGTTCTAACAGAACTAGCAGATGCTAATCCAAACTTTTTCACAAGATTCTTAGCATATTCAGATTGAGAGATGAATATACCTGAATCTTGTTAACGAATCTGTAGTCCAAGGAAGTGGGATAGCTCTCCAATCATGCTCATCTCGAACTCTGCTTGCAGAAGTTTTGAGAAGTCTTGAGCAAGTTCATCCTTAGTTGATCCAAAGATGATATCATCAACATAGACCTGAGCAACCACAAGCTCTGCATATTTTCTTTTGGTGAAGAGAGTCTGATCACCCTTTCCTCTTGTGAACCCATGGGATATCAAGTATTGAGTTAACTGATCATACCAAGCTTTGGGTGCTTGCTTTAATCCATAAAGGGCCTTCTTGAGATACAACACATGATCTGGAAAGTGTGGATCAATGAATCCTTTAGGTTGAGCCACATAGACATCCTCTTTAAGTAATCCATTCAAGAAAGCTGTTTTCACATCCATCTGGTAAAGCTTGAATTTCAAGTGGCAAGCTAAAGAGAAAAGAATTCTAATGGACTCCATGCGAGCAACTGGGGAAAATGTTTCATCATAGTCTATTCCTTCCATTTGAGTGTATCCTTGAGCTACAAGTCGAGCCTTGTTGTGGATCACATTACCCTCCTCATCAATCTTATTTCGAAATATCTACTTTGTGCCGATGACATGCTCACCCTCCGGTCTAGGAACCAAAGTCCACACGTCATTCCTCTGAAACTGAAGTCGTTCATCATGCATTGCTTCAACCCAACTTTTATCCTGAAGAGCTTCCTCAACTTTAGTGGGTTCAACCTGTGACAAATAACAAGAGTATGACACAAAGTTAGCAACACACTTATCAACTGTGCGTTTCCGCAATGTGAGTTCATTCATATTTCCCACAATGGTTTCTGGAGGATGATTTAATTTGATTCTGGAGAAGGATCCTTTGTCTTTATGACATTCAGAATCTGGTGATGTAGGCATGTCTGCTGACTCTTCTTCAATACTTGGAGTACCAAGAGTACTTGGGGATATGGGCTCTTGTTCCGTGAGTTTTAGAGCTCTCCTAGGTTCAAGAGGAAGAATTTCTTTAGGGAGTTCCTCATCAATTTTCTCAAAACTAAAATTTGAAGACTCATCAATAACAACATTCACTGTTTCCATAACCTTCATGGTTCTTTTGTTATATACCCGATAAGCCTTGCTTGTAGAAAAGCATCCCAGAAATATCCTTTCATCACTTCTGGAATCAAATTTTCCCACATTCTCTCTATTCTTCAGGATGAAACAAGTACTTCCAAAGATTCTGAAATACTTCACATTTGGCTTTCTTCCTTTCCACAGCTCATATGGAGTCTTTTTGGTGCCGGGTCTAAGGTACACTCTATTCACCATATGACATGCAGTGTTGACCACTTCTCCCCACAAATTTCTAGCCACATCCTTACTATGTAACATGGCTCTAGCCATCTCCTGAATAACTCTTTTCTTTCTTTCTACTACACCATTCTGCTGAGGAGTAATAGGAGCAGAGAATTCTTGAGATATACCTGATCTTGTGCAGAAGGACTCCATGTATGAGTTCTTGAATTCTTTACCATGATCACTTCGAATTCGGTCAATCTTCAAGCTCTTTTCATTTTGCAGTCTTGTGCACAGTGCTTCAATGTGCTCAGGAGCATCAGACTTGGATTGTAGGATAACCCAAGTGTACCTAGTGAAGTCATCTACTACAACCATGATGTATCTCTTACCTCCAAGAGATTCGGTTCTCGTAGGACCCATAAGATCTAAATGTAGTAGCTCCAATGGTCTAGATGTAGCTGATTCTTGAGTGCTTGGATGCTTAGCTTTTGTCTGTTTCCCAAGCTGACATGGTCCACACACAACATTGTTCAGTCTACTGAGCTTTGGCATCCCTAAAACTGATTCATGCTTAGATACAATAGAGAGATGTTTGTAACTAGTATGTCCCATCCGCTGGTGCCACAAATCTTCATTTGGCAATCGAATACTATTGCACACAATATCAGCATCAGGTACCAATCCATAACAGTTGTCTAGAGTACGAACACCACTTATGAGTTTCTTTCCAGACTCATCCATGACAAGACACTTTCCTTTGGAGAATAGCACTATGAAGTCTTGATCACATATCTGACTTATACTCAGAAAGTTCACTCTTAGGCCTTCCACATAGAGAACATTTGCGATGTCCGGTAGTCCAGGTAGAGAGATAATTCCTTTCCCTTTTATCTGTGATTTGCTTCCATCACCAAAAGTGACATTTCCACCTTTCTTAGACTCGAAGACTTTGAAGAGGGATCGGTCTCCAGTCATGTGTCTTAAGCATCCACTGTCAAGGTACCACAAGCACGTGTCCATCACTTTAAAGGCGGACTTCATCATAAAACACACTTCGTGCTTAGATGTCAAATTAGTGGGAATGGTATTTTCTCTTATCTACTTTTTCCAAGCTAGGCCTTTAATTTTAGCTCTTTTTAGACAAACTCCTTTGCACATTTCAATTTTGAGATAGTCTAGTTCCTGCTTGTATAAACTGAGATCCTTTCCAATGATCATCACAGAAGAAATCAAATAACTTTTAGACTTGTGTTTTCTGAGACACTCAAAGAAATAGAGATTAGAAAAACAAGATGTATTTGATAACACAGATCTCTTCAAGTAAGAGACTGACCTCTATCCATGACATCAGGGGTCAATGGATCACATACAAGGATTAAATCCTAATCAGAGTGTGCCTGCTCTGATACCACTTGACAGGCCACAAACGCGTTGACCTCTTGTGATTAATTAGCCAAGTTATTAATTAATCAAGTTAACATGCAAATTCACGTGGCAGCACAAACAAATCACCAAAACTAAAGTATGCAGCGGAAAATAAAAGACACGGTGATTTGTTTACGAATGGGGAAAACCTAACGGCAAAAATCCCACCGGGTGATTTAAGGTCACCACTCCCGAAACTCCACTATTATCACAACAAGCGGTTACAACCAAGGAATCCAAGTACCTTACCAACCTACAGTTGAACCCTTACCCCAATACCCAATTGGACTTGTTCTGTAGTGACAGTTTCTCCTTTTGATGCATGGCTTTGAGCACGTGACTAACCAATTGCGTGGATCCGAGTACGCGACTTCAATTCACCAACTAGAGAGAGAGTTGTTGGCTGCAAAGTTCTTCAAATCATCCACACGATGAAGGTCAAGAAGATGCTTGGTTACAAAATCCTACGGTGCACAATACACAGCAACTTCTTCACAAAAGATGAACTAGGGCATGAACTTTGTCTTTGATCACAAATTGCATGAACAAGAATTACTCAATGCTTGTACAACTTGCATCACTTTGACGACCCTTAAAACAATCCTTTTATATGTCTAGGGTTAGAAGAAAGGAAGTCCCAAAGACACATTCACGGATTGGAATTAAAACAGAACTGAAAATCTGTTTTCTTTAAATCTCGACAGATAGAGGTGCCGAGGATCTGTTGAGAAGCTGTCGAGCCTTAGGGTTGAAACAGCTTCTAAAGCTTGATAGATGCATGTGTCGAGACCAGGTGTCGAGCTTTAGTAACTTACACTTTCCAGCTTGTTTCTTGGACAGACTTGATGACTTCAACACTTGATCTTGAAACACTATTTCTTGAAGTGTTAAAACACATTCTAAATCTACCCAATTACAAGTAAAGTGCGTTTTGTCAAAGGATAAGCCAATTACATAAAATAGTGACATATGTCAACAACTTGACTACATATGTCCTAACAAAGATGATCATTACAAGTGGTTAAACTGAAGATATAAAGATTACTCAAGAACTTTTCAAGAAAAGTGCAATTTGCAGGTCTTGATACCTCATTGACAGAAGCTTGATCTATCGAGATTCATTAAAGCTTAAGACATGTCTCAATTTATCGAGCTTACAAGATTTAGACTATAGCTAGCAACATTTTTACTCTAAAAGGCTATTTGTTTATGGGTTTGTATAATCCTCATAGGACTAGAAAAATCCAAGGTTGTGGGTTTGTATAATCCTTATTGGACTAGGAAAGCCCAAGGTTTTTGTAGACCTATTTGGAATAGGAGAGCCCATTAAGCTCCTATTTAAAAGAGGTGAAAAAAGAAAAACCTAGTCCTAGAAAAGCTTCATAAGGTTTTCTTTTTGAAACCCTAGCCTCCTCCTATAGAAGAGAGAGTTCTTATTGAGTTTCTTGTACGCCTTTGGATTCTATGATCAAGCAAAGTCTCTTGCACCAATATTGAAGATCTTATTGGTGTTTTTATGTGAAGCTGCTACAAATCAACTACAACAATCAAAGGGTTGCTGTGGAGTTAGTCACGTACTAAGATTCGTGCAAAAGAGTAAGCCGTGTATTGGGATTCGTGCATCAATTGGTTAGTCATGTATCGAGAGCCATGCATTGAAAATGAGAGGTTGTCACTACAGAACAAGTCCAATTGGGTATTAGGGTAAGGGTTCAATTTTAGGTTGGTATAAGATACTGTGATTCTTTTACTAGTAACTGCTTGTTGTAATAATAGTGAATTCTCGCGAGTGGTGACGTTAAAAGCATCTGGTAGAGTTTTTGCTGTGTAGGTTCGTAAACAAATCATCGTGTCAACTTTATTTTCCGCTGCATTTTATTTTAGTTGGTGATTTGTTTGTACTGCCATATACATTGCATGTTAATTTGATTAATTAATAAACTTGGATAATTAAACAATTAACATCACAAGGGGTCAATACATTTTTGGCCTTTCATTATGTGAAATTCTTGGTGCCACATTGGCAGCTTTCTTCCTCTTGTTCTCCTTTGGTCTTCCAAGTTGTACTAGCATCTTTAGAGGCAAAATATTATCACTTGCAAAAGTCCTCACCATTGGTAGGCTGGATGAGGTGTGAGTATGTTCTAAGGTAAGCCTTAACCTTGTAATAGCTATGCACATAGTTTTCTGCCTTTTTTTTTTTTTTTTTTTTTCCTTGTAAGCAATTATTGAAACCACATGCTTGCAAGGGATGCTTGTTACATCCCATCTATAGTAAGCACATGTATGCTTCTCCAAATTAACTACAAACTGTTTTCCCTCACAATGCACTTTAAACTTTGATCCAGCAAATCATGTAGATGTGCAATCCCTAGTTGTTTCCTTGTTAACTTTTAATTTATCTTGAAAATCTTAGGACAAATTGGGCCAGACTTCTTCAACATTGTATCCTTGTTTCTTGGGATCCTTTTCATAAGATACCTCCTAATTGTCAATATGGACATATCCCTAGTGTTAATACCCATTTTCGCAACACATTATCTATACGATTGACTCAATCGAGCTTGACCTCATTATGGGCCCAATTCATGTATTATATTATTTTTTATTCTTTTAAGCATGGCCCAAGCCCATGCAACATATGGGGGAAATTGAGGAAGTGTGGTTTAGAGGGCATGGGTCAGTTTCTTTAGAACCTTTTACATGAGCCCAGCTCATGCATGCTACCAAGTGGGCAAGGGACACTAGTAGCACCTCAGGCTCATGGAGAATGTCTTGCACCCAAAATTTCCACCTTAAAAGAGCCTTTATGCTCTGGATGACTGTGGCCCAACTTTTGTGCTCTACCATTTTTTGGCTAAAACATATAGCTTACCTAAGTGGCTAGCCTTGTCTGCTACAACAGCCAAATGCAGACTCCAATGGCTTGCCATGTGTAGTAAACATTAGCTCATGAATTTAGGCCACCTCATTTCCCAAATTATGTAAAAAGCAAGCCAACCCTCTTACCTAATTAAAGCAAATCTAACCATAACCTCTTTGATTGAGACCTTGGGGGTTCAAAGCCTTTTCTATTAACCAAAACTAGTCACTATGAGCACCTTTAAACTCAATACAATAGGTCCCAATTAGATACAAAAGGCCCCAATTAGATTCAAAATGAACCAACTACGTTTTCCCCTACAAAGTTGAAACTTGAGACCAAAAGCCCATTCAGCCAACGAAGATTCTCACAATTCTAAAGTTTAGGGGTGGAAATATGGGTATAGGGGAACCTTCGTTCTCTTCCTCACAACCTTTCTAAATTTCCTCTTCTCGCTGATTGTGGGTCGATGTTTCAAACGCGTGTACTTTTTCTGCATTTTTTTGTATTTCAGTTATGACATTTTCATTTCTCTCTTATCAAAGCACCATTAGCCTTTATTTTTTAAATATTGGAAATTTGGGCTTGATTCTCCCCAAATAAACACTTCTAAGGAACCCAAGGGGAGATATGGGCTAATCTTGCAATTTTGGCCCTTGTCGCAAAACGACCTCATCATTTTGGTGACTTCATTGGGGAATCAAGTGGCTGAAACAAGAGAAGTCATGTACCCAAAGATGTGAAACTAGAAAAAAGATGGTGTTTCTCATACCAACTTGTCAGTTTAAGAGAAACCGTATGATGCTTTGCCACGCAAGAAGAGCCTGGTGAAGTTAAGCTGAAAAAAGTTCTATCCTTAGCTCATTGAGCTGTTGGAGATGCTCCAAATCATGTGACGAAATCGCTCTAACCTCTGGAAGCCATCCAAGGAGTGAAGGATGGAGGGAGAATCAACTTTCTTATTCAAGGGAAAAAGTTTCTTCCACTCATATATATATATATATATATATTATTTTTTAGCTATCATTCTTATGGATAAATCATCCTGTGTCTGTTGCTTAATATAATTTTTGTGAACATTTTTTTGTTGTAGCTTGAAAATGCAAAAATGGTGAACCGCAAGTCCAACCGTGAAGGCAATAACGGCTCCAGCCAATATCAACAAAGCAAAGCTTTAAATATCAATATCAATTTCAACCCAATAACCCCCAACGACAATGCTAAAAGCTCATTGTTAACATCTCCTCAGCATATGTCTCTTTTATGTTGCTGGGATTAGCGTTGAGCATATGGGGGCTATCGCGGGTGATTGACTTGTTTTGGGACGAGTATATTTAATTTAGTGTGCAACCCTTCGTAGTTGAATTTTTTTTGCATCACTGCTAAATAAAGTCTTCACCAAATTGCTAAAAGCCATAGCTAAGCCTACCACAAGTCGCTAGATATTCCACACACCAAGTCTTCAAGTAGCGACATTTCATAAACCAAGTCTTGAAGTCATACGAGCGATATACTATTGGCAAAGCATGATTAAGCTAAGACTCTCAAGCTTTCTCTTTGCTAATTCATCTTTTTTATATTTCACTTAAACCATTTCAATCCTTCAAATTTTTAATCAAAATATATTTTGTAAGTCATTTGTGCTAATTCTTAGATATGACTATTGATTACTAATATAAATGATAATTACACTAGGGGACAAAATGAAAAACTTCTCGGAGCATCTAACAAAGAAGGAAAGTTGGACCCTATTCCCTCTCATCGAAGTTGTGACAAGCTTATGCACTCTAAACCATGACAAGCTCATGCATCCAAAATCATGGTCGATCCAAGCAAGCCAAGCTATGGCATGTTTATATATCTCAAGTCATGACAAGCGCATGCATTCCAAGCCATGGTGACTTCTTGACCAATCTTGAATTCTAGATTTTGCTTGAAGAGAAATGCGTTAGTATTGCCATCCTCAAGAAAATTGCTCTTGGAACGCGTTTTGAAGAATGCTTTGCTAGAGCTCACTCTAGATATTGATGTCAAATAACTAAAAATTGCATGCAAGTTGTTGGAAATTCATTCCAAAGACTTTTGAGTGGAATTTTTGTATAATGTGAAAACTTGGAATAAGTGGCATAAAGGATAATGAGAGAAATTGTTGTGCTAGAGATGTAACAACCCTACACCGACGTCTATAATGCCTAGCCTATCATTATCCCAAAGTTAGAAGCCAAACAAGCAAAGTATGGAGTTGCTGTTTGTGGTACCATGTATCTTTGACAAAGAGGCTACCCAAAGCGTGAAAAAAAAATGTTGTGCTAGGAATTGAAACAACCCTATATCGACATCTCCAGTGCTTAGCCTATTATTGTCCCAAAATTAGAAGCCAAGTTAGCGAAGTATGGAGTCGTTGTCTGTGGCACAGCATATCTTCGACAAAGAGAAATCATGTTTTGCTCTCTATATAGCAAATGGGAGGACCATAATTTTCCTAACTTATCTTTGAGTAATATTAAGAATACTAAGGGAGGAAGAAATCTCACCATACAACTCTTGGTGATGGCATATCATTGGTTTGACATAACCAAATTCACTAAAAGTCGCCGCACTTCCAAGTGCACTCCAAGCTTGTACATACACACCTTATAAGCATTTGAGACATGAGTGCCTCATAGCCTTTTATACTTGGGGGATTGATTTCGTCAGATCTATCCATCCACCCTTGAATGAGTACATTCAAGTCTTTGCCGTACTAAGTAATTCATTAAGTGGGTGAAAGCAATTCCATTCAAAGAAAAGTAGTGGGAGTGGCCATAGCCAACTCCAACAAGGAGCATATCATTCGTTGCTTTGGAATCTCGCACAAGATCATAAGCGACAACAATATATCTTGCTCATACCAATTTTCGAAGGCAAGCCTTATAAAACATTAGGAAGCTGATGAACTATCATATTATCTAAGCATGGTGAGACCCCTATGTTAGGATATATGCTCTTAAATCCTATTGTATGATGCTATGTGTGACATTATGTATGACTTAATGTTATGTTTAATAAAGTTGTTTATTTTTTATCTAAAATAATGGTAACATGAATATTTGGACATTATCATATAGTCCATGAGATGCATAGTATGTGATTTATGTGATTTAGTCACAGAAGATATAAATCACAAGTTCTTTGTAAACTCAGAATTTATAGTTCGTAGTCGGTGATGAAATTGGGCATTTCATCTGCGAAGACTATAACGTATCAACTAAGATGATTTGTCTTGATCATGGAAGTGGTGACTTCTAGTTGATATGTTGATATGTTTTAAGAGTTAAGACATATTGAACTAGATCGCTGTGAGATTTATTATTCTCCTAACGACTGTCATATGAATAATAAATGTCACGACTTCTATTTGCATGAACTCTTAATCCTGAGAGAATAATGGACCTGATTATGAGATGTAGGTTGCTTTGATATATCAGGAGTGAGATCTAAAGTAACGGTCAAAACCTCAGTATGTTGGGCAGCCACATTTAGTGTTGATGGAACATATATTCTCAAGATGGAATTCATAGTCTCTTAATCGAGATACAAAATATTCCCTTGAGATAAGTTTAATGGGTTTGGTTATTCAGAGAGTTAGGCCTAACCACTTTGGTAAGAAATTACTAAAGTATATATTTATGAAATTGGATTTCATAAATATATGATGAATAACTTTAAAGGATTAAACCGGGTACTCAAGGATAAGATGTAGTAATTTACAAAGTGGCAGTCAATATTTATGACTTTGTATTACTACGAATATTTTATGAAGGGGTTGCGTGTAAAATAAAGTCTTGGGATATAATTTATTAATAAGGCCTAGAGTGCAATTATATTTATATAGTGGTATTAAATATACTTAATGGTAACTTTGGACTTGTCAAGAGTTGACGAAAAAGCCCAAGGCCCATTGGAGCTAGTGTCTTATTGGTCCCTTTTGGTCCCATTCCAAGCCACACATTAAAGCCCAATTGGAAAGGCCCAATAGGCCAGCCCAATTAGATAATCAGTTAATTATAAAGGGAGAAACATACAGAATTTTTTAACGCGATTTTTCATTAAAAAAAAAAGAAAGAGTGTGAGACACACTTTCATTCTCCCTTTGGAAACTGATTGAGAGACCACACATCTTGGGCGTAAAGTGGAATTGGAGTGAAGATTAAAAGTTTTCCCAAGTGCTTCTAATCTTGTTTTGAATTTCTCCACACCAAGGTACGCTATCTTGTTCTTAAATTCTGAAATTTATCAGAGTGCATGTTGTCAATCATGAATGAAATAGATCCTTGTTTGTTACTTCCGCTATGTGTTTTGTATGAGATACAAAACCAGATTTTTATCCAACAATTGGTATCAGAGCCAGGTTTTCATATCATGATTGTATAATATGTGATTAAATTTTTAGAATTTAAAAAAATCGTTATCTATGTGTTACAATTTTTTGCATCAAATTGTGATACTGTGCCATGATTTTTAATTTCCATGAAATCCGTGTATATATACTGCAACTGAGATTGAATGGATATTCAATAGTGCGGCAATATTTGCTTCACGGTACGCAGATTGCAAAATTTTTCTTTGGTAGTTATTGCTCTATGATGTAACTGCCATATGCCTTTTCATGATAATTGCACCGTTTCGTACTTAATGCATGTTTTGGCTTAGTTTCCCCACGGCTTGGACTTAATACATTCCTTGTTTTTGGTGCTTGGGTTGACTATTCAACTTGTTGGCCCACGGTTTTGATGTATTTGTCCATTGCATGAATGATCAACCTTTTTGGAAAAGTAGAATCCGTACTAAAGGATTCTAAGCAAACATCTGAAGGCTTATATATATATATATATATATATATATATATATATATATATATATATATTTTTATATTATATTATATAATATAATATAATTTTATAACGTAATATATATATTATATTATATAATATAATATAATATAGGTTTATATTACGTTATATATATTTATATATATATATATTAATGCTAGGATAATAAAATTTATTCCTAATGAGATTAGGATTATGTTTTTCACGTGTCTAGCATTATTATGGCCTTTGACCTTAAAAACCTTTATTTTTAAAATATCTAGTGGGAGAGAGATACAAGGGTTGGATCTCACAGCCTCCATTATCGGTTCAAAGTAGTGTGGGTGAACACCTCGTCTTGGCGTATATGCCTCGCGATCCCAAAGGAGGGTGTTTACTTCATAGTACTACAAGTTTGAACTTACCCGTTTAAAGTAGTGTGGACAAACACCTCGTCTTGGCGCATATGTCTCGCGATCCCAAAGGAGGGTGTTTTGTTTCATGGTACTACAAGTTTAAACACTATAAAAGGGAGAATAAATGTGGCTACACATGATTCTAGATAATGGTATACACTAGACTAAGTGTAATGTTAACCTCCCAAAGGAGCTATGTCATTGTTACTTAGAGGCTGAGGGTAATACGGCATATTATTAGTGTTTGATAAGAGTTATCATGATAGCACTAATAATGAGAATAGTTCTCAACCAATTAATGTGTTTATAATAAACTTGCTACCAAGGAATTATAGACATGGATTGGGTTGTCGTTGCATATATTATTTTATGGTTTTATTAAGGTTCCATATTGTATGCTTATATGCTAAATTGATAATGTCCAGTTTACTTATTATATTCATGTTTATTATTTTCAGATTTAAATCATGGCATCATTTAGCCCACTTGTTACTATTCTTAATCAAAACAAACTGACTGGATCCAACTATGTTGACTGGAAAAGGAATTTGGACATTGTTCTTACTGCTGAAGAGCACAAATATGTGCTTACTCAACCATGTCCTAGCTTTCCTTCATTAGATGCTCCTATTGAGGAAAAACAGCGATATGATCGTTGGCAGAAATCTAATGAGATGGCCAAGTGCTACATCCTAGCATCTATCTCAAATGTTCTACAGCATCAAATGCAGGATGTAGAACATGCTTCGGACATCATGCAAAGTCTGAAGGAGATGTTTGGTGAGCAAGGCCGGTCTGCAAGGCAAGAAACCATGAGGCAAATTTATAATACCAAAATGGCTGCAGGAAGTTCAGTGAGGGAGCATTGTCTTAGGATGATTGCCAATCTGAACACATTAGAAATTTTAGGTCCCGACATTGATGGAGAATCCCAAGTGGATATGATACTCCAGTCACTACCAGAATCATTCAAGGAATTCAGACTCAATTATAATATGAACAAAAAGATTTACTCTTTGTCTGAATTAATGAATGAGTTAGTGGCGGCGTAAGGCATCCTTAGTACTTCTATTGTTGAAGCCAATGTGGGTGAAGGTTCTACTTCTCAACCTAAGTCGAAAGGCAAGGGTAAGAAGAAGAAGAAGGACTTCACTAAGAAAATTGGTAAACAAATTGCTTTAGGGGTTGCCGACAAAGGAAAGAAAAGCAAAGGAAAGTGTTTCCATTGTGGTGAGAAAGGACATTGGAAGAGGAATTGTCCAATATTCAAGGCTGCCAAAACTAAGGGTAATAAGAGTTCCTTTCTTCTTGAAATATGTTTGGTACAGAATCCAACAGATTCCTGTTGTTTGGATTCAGGTTGTACTAATCATATCTGCAATTCTTTGCAGGGGTTCCAGGAGACCAGAAAGTTGAATGAGGGAGAACTATTTCTTACTTTGGCTGATGGGAGCAGGATTCCGGTTGTAGCTGTTGGAGTGCATAATTTGTGTTTTAAGTCTAGAGTGTTAATATTGGAAGACTGTTTGTATGTACCTTGACAGGCCACAAACGCGTTGACCCCTTGTGATAATTTAGATTAATTAAATTAGCCCAGTTATTAATTAATCAAATTAACATGCAATAACACGTGGTAGCACAAACAAATCACCAAACTAAGTAATGCAGCGGAAAATAAACAACACGGTGATTTGTTCACGAATGGGGAAAACCTTACGGCAAAAACCCCACCGGGTGATTTAAGGTCACCACTCCCGAAACTCCACTATTATCACAACAAGCAGTTACAAGTAAGGAATCCCAGTACCTCACCAACCTACAGTTGAACTCTTACCCCAATACCCAATTGGACTTGTTCTGTAGTGACAATTTCTCCATTTTAATGCACGGCTCCCAGTACGTGACTAACCAATGTGATGCGCGGATCCCAGTACGCGTCTTACTCCTTTGCACGAATCCAAGTACGTGACTCACTCACCAACTTGAGGAAGAAAGAATGTTGGCTGCAAAGTTCTTCAAATCATGAGATGAACTAGGGCACGAACTTTGTCTCACAGATCACAATTTGCATGAACAGAGAAGAAGCAACTTGTATCTTGTGATTTCTGCTTTTTTGCTCACTTTGACGGCCCTTAAAATAATCCTTTTATATGTCTAGGGTTAGGAGAAAAGAAGTCCCAAAGACACACACACGGATTGGACTTGAAACAGACCTGGAAATCTGTTTTCTTTAATTCTCGACAGATAGAGGTGTCGAGAGGTGTCGAGACAGCTGTCGAGGCTCGGGCTAAACAGCTTCTTTAAATCTCGATAGATGTATCTGTCGAGGTATCTATCGAGCTTTAAAATCTTGCACTTCCTTGCTTGTATCTTGGACAGACTTTGACGGCTTCAACACTTAATCTTGAACCACTGTTTCTTGAAGTGTTTAACACATCCTAGATCTATCCAATTACAAGTAAAGTACGTTTTGTCTAAGGATAAGCCAATTACATAAAATAGCGACATATGTTCACAAGCTTGAACAACTACATATGTCCTAACATACCTAATGTTCGTAGGAATTTAATTTCTGCAACTTACTTAGGTAAACATGGATATTGTGTTATCCTGAAAGACAATGTTGTAATAAAGAAGGATAAAATGTTTATCTGTTCTGGCAATATTGTGGATGGTCTTTATATTTTAACTCATGACATGCATGAATTATACAATTCTGAAATAGATAGTAGCTCTCATGTAAAATCATTAAAGAGAAAGTTTCCTTCTACTAGTGATGCATATCTATGGCACTTGCGTTTGGGTCATATTAATTCAGATAGGATTCAAAGACTAATCAAAGATGGACTTTTATAGCCCATGGACTTTGATGGCTTTCCAGTTTGCGAATCTTGTTTGGAAGGTAAGATGACCAAACGACCTTTTAATGCAAAAGGTAGAAGAGCCCAAGAGTTGCTTGAATTAGTTCATACAGATGTATGTGGTCCTATGTCAACCCAAGCAAAAGGAGGTTATGAGTACTTCATCACGTTCACGGATGATTACTCAAGAAATGGTTATGTGTACCTAATGAGACGGAAGTCCGAAGCCTTTGACAAGTTCAAAGAGTTTAGGGCTGAAGTTGAAAATCAATTGGGTAAACGCATAAAGGCCATTCGATCTGATCGAGGTGGCGAATACCTTCTTGGGGATTTCAAGGATTATCTAATTCAGAATGGGATTGTATCCCAATTGACTGCACCTGGAACTCCCCAACAAAATGGTGTAGCAGAAAGAAGGAATAGGACTCTTTTAGAAATGGTTAGGTCCATGATGAGTTACTCAACTTTACCAGTTTCTTTTTGAGGATATGCACTAAAAACTGCTATGCATGTTTTGAATTTAGTTCCATCAAAATCTGTTCCCAACACACCTAAGGAATTGTGGAGTGGGTGCAAGCCTAGTATGAAATATCTTCACATTTGGGGATGTCCAGCACATGTGTTGAAAGGGAAGTCTGATAAGTTGGAAACTAAAACTGAAGTATGCATGTTTTTAGGGTATTCAAAAGAAACTAAGGGTTATTTATTCTATAATCATAAGGATAACAAAGTGTTTGTTAGCACCCATGCCAAATTTTTGGAAGATGATTATGTGAATAATTTTAATCCTAGAAGTAGAGTTGTCTTGGCTGAAATGAATGAACCTGTAGTTGAACAACCAGTGGATGAAACTAGGGATGGTGTGGTTGTATTGGATACACCACAAGATATTACTCATGAGATGCCTAGTACACAAATGCCTCGTCGTAGTGGGAGAATTGTTCGGCCTCCTATAAGATTTATAGGTTTGGGAGAAACCTATGAAGGTATTTCAGAAGAGGCAGAATCGGATCCCTACACTTATGAGGAGGCAATTAATGATATAGATGCACATCATTGGGTCTTAGCTATGAAATCTGAATTGGATTCTATGTATTCCAATCATGTATGGGATCTTGTAAAGGCGCCTAACGGCATTAAACCTGTTGGTTGCAAATGGGTTTACAAGAGGAAGAGATGGATAGATGGAAAGGTTGAAACCTTTAAAGCAAGACTAGTGGCGAAAGGGTACACACAAAAAGAAGGCATTGATTATGATGAAACTTTTTCGCCAGTAGCCATGCTTAAATCTATCAGAATTCTCTTATCCATTGCTGCTCATTATGATTATGAGATTTGGCAAATGGATGTCAAGACTGCATTTCTTAATGGCAATCTTGAAGAAGAAATATACATGATGCAACCAGAAGGATTCATAGCAAAGAACCAAGAGCATATAGTATGCAAGTTGAATAGGTCCATTTATGGACTTAAGCAAGCATCTAGGTCATGGAACATCAGGTTTGATCAAGCAATCAAATCATTTGGTTTTGAACAAAATCTTGATGAACCATGTGTTTACAAAAGACATCGAGACAAAGTAGTAATGTTCCTAGTGCTTTATGTTGATGATATTCTACTCATTGGGAATGATGTAGGGGTAATGTCATCGGTTAAAGTTTGGTTGTCTAGCCAATTTGATATGAAGGACTCGAGTGAGGCTAACTTTATTTTAGGGATCAAGCTTTGGCTAGATCGTAAGAATAAGATGTTAGGCTTATCACAAGCTGGATATATAGATAAGGTTCTAGAACGGTTTAGCATGCAAAACTCCAAGAAAGGATTGCTTCCTTTTAGACATGGAGTTCCTCTGTCTGATGACCAACGGCCTAAGACTCAAGAGGAAGAAAATATGATGAGACAAGTTCCTTATGCTTCTGCAGTGGGAAGTCTCATGTATGCCATGCTCTGTACTAGACCAGATATTTGTTATTCAGTTGGCATGGTCAGCCGATATCAATCAAATCCAGGACCAAAACATTGGCAAGCTGTAAAGCACATTCTCAAGTATCTTAGGAGAACGAGAAATTATATGCTTGTTTACCATTGTGAGGATTTGATTCCCATTGGCTATACAGATTCAGATTTTCAATCGGATCTAGATTTCAGAAAATCCACTTCAGGATGTGTTTTCACCTTGGGAGGTGGAGCCATAAGTTGGAGAAGTGTTAAGCAATCTTGCATTGTGGACTCCACCATGGAAGCCGAGTACGTTGCTGCTTGTGAAGCAGCAAAGGAGGCTATTTGGCTCAAGAAATTCCTTTCTGATCTTGGTGTTGTAAGAATGGAGCAAGTTCCCATCACATTGTTTTGTGATAATAATGGAGCGGTTGCACAATCCAAAGATCCAAGAAATCACAAGAAAGGAAAGCACATTGAGAGGAAGTACCATATCATTCAAGACATTGTTGCTCGTGGAGATGTTGTGGTGGCAAAGATTGAAAGTGCAAATAATCTAGCAGATCCTTTTACCAAAACCTTGCCACAAAGGACTTTCGAGTCACATTTGGAGGGAATGAGAGTTAGATTAGTGCACAATAGTCTTTAGGGCAAGTGGGAGATTGTTAGGATATATGCCCTTAAATCCTATTGTATGATGCTATGTGTGACATTATGTATGACTTAATGTTGTGTTTAATAAAGTTGTTTATTTTTTATCTAAAATAATGGTAACATGAATATTTGGACATTATCATATAGTCCATGAGATGCATAGTATGTGATTTATGTGATTTAGTCACAGAAGATATAAATCACAAGTTCTTTGTAAACTCAGAATTTATAGTTCGTAGTCGGTGATGAAATTGGGCATTTCATCTGCGAAGACTATAACGTATCAACTAAGATGATTTGTCTTGATCATGGAAGTGGTGACTTCTAGTTGATATGTTGATATGTTTTAAGAGTTAAGACATATTGAACTGGATTGCTGTGAGATTTATTATTCTCCTAACGACTGTCATATGAATAATAAATCTCACGACTTCTATTTGCATGAACTCTTAATCCTGAGAGAATAATGGATCTGATCATGAGATGTAGGTTGCTTTGATATATCAGGAGTGAGATCTAAAGTAACGGTCAAAACCTCAGTATGTTGGGCAGCCACATTTAGTGTTGATGGAACATATATTCTCAAGATGGAATTCATAGTTTCTTAATCGAGATACAAAATATTCCCTTGAGATAAGTTTAATGGGTTTGGTTATTCAGAGAGTTAGGCCTAACCACTTTGGTAAGAAATTACTAAAGTATATATTTATGAAATTGGATTTCATAAATATATGATGAATAACTTTAAAGGATTAAACCGGGTACTCAAGGATAAGATGTAGTAATTTACAAAGTGGCAGTCAATATTTATGACTTTGTATTACTACGAATATTTTATGAAGGGGTTGCGTGTAAAATAAAGTTTTGGGATATAATTTATTAATAAGGCCTAGAGTGCAATTATATTTATATAGTGGTATTAAATATAATTAATGGTAACTTTGGACTTGTCAAGAGTTGACGGAAAAGCCCAAGGCCCATTGGAGCTAGTGTCTTATTAGTCCCTTTTGGTCCCATTCCAAGCCACACATTAAAGCCCAATTGGAAAGGCCCAATAGGCCAGCCCAATTAGATAATCAGTTAATTATAAAGGGAGAAATATACAGAATTTTTTAACGCGATTTTTCATTAAAAAAAAAAGAAAGAGTGTGAGACACACTTTCATTCTCCCTTTGGAAACTGATTGAGAGACCACACATCTTGGGCGTAAAGTGGAATTGGAGTGAAGATTAAAAGTTTTCCCAAGTGCTTCTAATCTTGTTTTGAATTTCTCCACACCAAGGTACGCTATCTTGTTCTTAAATTCTGAAATTTATCAGAGTGCATGTTGTCAATCATGAATGAAATAGATCCTTATTTGTTGCTTCCGCTATGTGTTTTGTATGAGATACAAAACCAGATTTTTATCCAACACCCTACATGTGAAGGTGCAATGCCTTCAATAATGTAGCGAAAGCCAATGCTTTCTTTTAATGGAAAACCTAGTGAAGCGGCAAGAAAGCCAACAAATTACTCTTACAGCAAAACCTCTACATGAGAATATAAAAAAAAAAGCTCTCAATAAGGTAGAGAAAGCCAAGTACGTACTCCTTCAATGCTATGCCCTGTCAAATAGTTAGGAAGCAAGCGGGATGTTTTATTATGGCACTACCCCTACTTGTGAGGATGCAACTAGTCCTTGACATGGAAGGAAAGCTTATATATCCTTGAAGGTAAACCCTATCGAATGATTAGGAAGCTGACAAGATGTCATATCATTCATACGTGACAAGACCCCTACTTGTAAGGGTACAATGCCTTCAATAATGTAGGGAAAGCCAACATTTTCTTAATGGCAAGCCTTACAAAGTAGTGAGGAAGCCAATATAATACCTTATAATTTAAGTGTGATGATCCACTACATGTGAGGACATAACCATCCCTCAAGAAGATGGGAAAGTCAACGCAACAAATCACTACTTCATTGCCACATGGTAATTAGCTATACGCGAGAATAAAACTCCTTAAGAAAATGGCAAAATTGTGCATTCTATAAGTCGCTATATGAAAGAACGTGATATCTTCAAAAGATGATAGCAATACAAGCTTTATTCAAGCTATTGTTTGTGAGACGCAATTAGCCTCTATGAAACAGTGACAAATAAGTGCACCATGAGCTGCAATGCATGAAAATGTAGCCCATATGTGGGGGCTTCTTGAAATTAACGAAGTAGCAACCTAATAAATGTTAAGTATAAGTCAACTACCAAGCGGCAAGCTAAGTTTCAAAACATATGAGCCACTATCTATGAAACCAAATCTGCCCATCAAAAGAGTTCTGAAAAATTGGTGCACAAATAGCAAGACGTGCGCTTGTAGACACCTCATTTTGTACCCCTTACGACTCAGGCCCTTATTCCCCAATGATGCCTAAACTTTAAGGCCCAAGGCCAGTTTAGAGCCCAATTAGATATCAAATTGACTTGAGGAGTATTAAAATAGAAAATATAACCTTTTAAATGAGCAAAAATCTATTTTTGGAAATAAAATGACCAAAGTGGCTCTTGGCCCACATATGTGGGCAGCAGCCTATGTATGTGGGCCAAAGCATGTGTACGCAGACACACTCTTGCATACGCAGTTAGGGTTTTAGAAACATAAAAAGACACATTTTCTACAATAATGGTTGAAGTTGGAATGAATCCCACATTGTTTGGGAGTCGTTTCAAATCCTGTTTTTTCCACCATATAAAGCCCTACATAGTACATTTTCAGAACACACAGAAATCTCATGGAAAAATACAAGATTCACTAGAAAATAGTGAATCAAAAGAGAGTTTTTTACAAAACACCCTCAAGTCAATTTTATTTGATTGGGAACTTTTCTGGCCCCAATCCTTTGAGTTTAAAGTTTCTAATCATTGTTTTATTGAATTGTGATAGCTTTGACTAAGGGGAACGGTAAAAAATCAAGCTTGAAATGCTTTTTGTTTAAGGTATTCCTTAAACCCTTTCTTTTTCTCTTTCACCTTTAATCTCTGTTTTAGCTTGTTTTATTGCTTAGTTTATGTTTATGTATGTCTGCTTAGGTTAGTCTTACTGTTCTTTTTATGTTTTATGTAAGTTGGGTTGTTTGAATTCTCTTTTTGAGGTTTTGCTTTGTTTTTGTGTTTTTAGGTTTTCTGGGCAAGAGGTTGCGCACACATAATCTTGCCTGCACATGTAGGCTTGTTCTTGCGTGCGCAAGCTGCTGCCTAGAAACCATAATTTTTTTTTGTTTTTTTTTTGTTCCTGCTTGCACATGTTTGTTTTGTTTTGTTTCGTTTCTTTTCCAGTGTTTTTATGCTTCCAAATTCTCTGTTTCAAATGCTTTTTTGTTTATATGCTATCATATGCTAGATTAGGATTTTCTTTCATTTTGATGCCATAAACATGCTTTCATATGTCCATACATGATGCCATAGGTGCTATGTTGCTGAAAGGTAAGTAAAGGTATGTCATGCATAGGTATGAACATGCATTTGATGATGTAAATTGTTCGAATATTAGTTTTATGTCTTTTAATTCCTGTTGCACGCTTTATATAATTTTGTGATTTCCATGACACCTTGCTGCAAAGATTGAGTTGTAGCATTGCTTTAGATGTATGGTATGATAGGGTTTCACATGTTAGGGTTTTTTTTAATGTGCATATGGGTTTGGATCTTTTTTGTTTAAGGGTAGGTATGTACATGTTTAGGGATAATGATGCCATATTGTATGCTTAGATGCATGCTAGTGTGTGTGTGTGTGTGTGAGTATAGATGCAAGTGTTGAACATGTTTTTAATGAGGTTAAGATGTAAGACACAATGATCGAAGGCCAACCTTAAGGTTGGGCGGTCTTGGGTGCCTAACACCTTCCCAAGAATGTACCTAAAGTCTGAACTCATATATCTGGTAGTAAGATCAAAAGGTCCTTCTTCGAGAGGACGCTATATATATGGTTTCTAGACCATTGCAAAACTAGGTGGCGACTTTGACACTCCATCCCCTTGTGTCCACAACACTTAGACAAAACCTGTCTGCGAAGGCATGACAATTAAGCAACATGTCTACTAACTTGCCTAAGCAAAGGAAAAACCATATTCACAAGCTATCCAATCAAGCACAAGTCATTCTCAAGAGACTATTGCTTATAATCTATCAAAATTATGCTACTTAATCACAACGTGCACATGACATTTCCAAGCAAGCTCTCCTTAATATACTCAAATGCTAACAACCATACACGAGCTATTTCACAACAAAAACATGCTCATAGCCTGTCGAAGAAAGTACAAACTCATTGTCAAGGTACAAAATACAAACTATTCATATCCTTGAGGTACAAATCATTCTTTTCATTCCAAAATTCAAAATTTCATGTTAAGACATCATATATGGGTTTCTTTGTACAAAATACAAATTGTATCTACTAACCATGATAGCACAAGCTCAAAGTTTCAACAAATACTAGTACATAGAAGCTACTCTATGCATACGTGGGTTGTCTATAAAAGCTAAATACAAATGAAAGTGTCTCCATGGCATCAACCTCTTTGCACATTACAATCATCTCAAATCCTCAAAGATTCCAACAAACACAAAAGGAAAAAAAGCAAAAAAGAAAGGGGAGACTTAAAGAAGATCAAGACTTGCAACAATATTTGAAGCCTTCACAATTAGAACACTCACCTACGATTTTCCTCTATGAATTTGTTGCTACAAGTTTCTGCCTCTTCCCAACAATTTGGTTGCCAAGATATGCAAGTTGAACTTTCAAGCCTTATTTGAACCATGTATCGGCAATGCAACAAAGGTAGTAGAGAATAAACTCTACAATCGACTCATGCTCAATTTAGTTCTTGGCAGCACTCTTTCATTCAAACAACTACTCGTCGGCCAAGGAAACAACCCAAGTGCTATGTACATCTATTATCACAGTTGCTTTCTAGCCAAAGCAAAGGGGAAGCTCCATGGTTGTTTCTATTATTCTACTTAAGCTTGACTAAGGAAACCTTACAATCCTCTTGAGACGAGCTATGGGCACTCAGTTTGTAGTAACTTCGGATGTTGTCTCTTAATAGAAAAAGTTAAAGCAACCAGGTCTTGTACACAGATAGTGTAGACACTCGATTTTGCACCCATGATTTAATCAAGAAAGATCATTAGAGTGACCATTCATGTACCCCAAATTTCATGACTGCATTACATACATTAATTCATTCATTGCATATTATAAAAATGATCTTGAGGTTCTAATCGTCGCGACGGTATGCCTGGTTTCCAAATCGGACCGTCGGATTGAAAGAAATCGCATGATTAAGTTTGCATGGTTAGCATGCATTGTCTCTAGGTAGAGTTAACCACCCATGATTAGTTTAAATTAATTTTGATTAGTTAAACAATTAAATTTAATTAAATAATTTTATGATTGGTTGTTAGTTAGTGTGAAAAATAGGATTGCTTGCATGGGAATAAAGGAGGTAATTGGATAACAATAAAATTGTAGATAATCTAGACTTTATCAAGATTTTTAGAGTATTTATCTATAAGATAATTTTTGCTGAAAAGACTTGAATTCTCCAGAAAAGAGATAAAAATCTTAGAATACGGATTGAAAACACGTCTAAGTGCAAGGCCTAGCTCAAGAAAACCTAAAAAAGGAATCCAAAATGCACCTGAACACAAAAGTGTGATTGGCATCCAAGAGTGCCATTCGGCACTTTTGGAGTGTCGAATGGCACCAATAAGGGCTTTGGCTCGATGCTCTTTGGGTGACGATAAAACACATCATTTTCGGCTTTTTCGCAAAAAGACGTGTCCTGATTCGCATTCTAATCGTCTTTGCTTATTTTTTAAGCATCCCAGCCTCTATAAATGGGGATTGAATCTCAAAATTCAGCACACATTTTTCTGGGGAGAGAGACGTTTTTACGCTCTCAAAATTCTCATATTTCTGACTCCCTTTTCTATTTTCTCTCTTTCTTAAAACTAGGGCTTTCAAGTTTCAAAGATAATTGCATAAATTTTTTTGAACCCTAAAATATCCCCTCAAGAAGAAAAGTGCTCCATGCAAGAGGTTGTTTCTTATTAACCTTTTTTTTTTCTTATGTTTCTCTTGTTGTGATGATGCATGTTTATATATTTCTTTCAGTTTAGTTGTTTCAAATATTCATATCATGAGTTGTTGATTTAGTTTGTTGAAACATGTTCTTTATTATTTTTATTATTGATATGATCTCTTTCTTAGTTTCAAAAATCTACACGTTATCACTCCTTTTTCTAAAATTAAAAACGAATATGTATCTTCATTAGATGCAGATCTGAATTTTTCTTAATCAAAAACTGATTTGCATCTTCATTAAATGTAGATCTGAATTTTCCTCAAATCAAAAACGGATTTGCATCTTCATTAGATGTAGATCTGAATTTTTCTTAATCAAAAACTAATTTGTATCTTTATTAGATGCAGATCTGAATTTTTTAACAAAAAAACTGATTTGTATCTTTCTTAGATACAAATCTGAATTTTTCTTATTTAAAAAACTGATCTACGTTTTCTTTAGATGTAGATCTGATTCTTTTAACATAGCAGATTTTGAAATAAAAAAAGGATCATGAATGGTTTTGTTTGTTTGTCTAGTGCATGTAGCATGAATTTATTTATTGGATAAAGTCCTCTTCTCAAAAAATCTTTTCCTTATTTTTTACACATACAAAAACAAATCTGATTTTTTTTTTTTAATATAAGAATCTGATTTTTTATTATCACAAAAATAGATCTGATTTTCTTTCACCATAAACCATTTTTAGTTCTTAAAAAAAGATCTGATCTTTTTAAAAAAAAAAAAACAAAAGAGAATGGAACAATTCTCTTTGGATAGGTAGACCTAGGCTTTATCTTTATTTTTATTTTGGGTAGATTGTAACTAGGACTCAAAACCATGTAATTTTCAATTTATCAAACATGTATTCTTTTTTATTCAATCAATGAGAATGGAACAATTCAGTCATGTATTTACTATTTTTTTCTTATTTTTTTGTATAAAAAAAAAAAAATAAGAGGTGACTCCACACCAGTTACCCAAGAAGAGAAGTGTTTAAAACAAAACACCCAAATCTCTTTTTTGAGAGCACCTGATTTTCCTGATCTCTCACAGACAGCAAGATGACAAGTTTATCAAATGTCCAAAGCCAGCAAGAAACGAACCAAAAAGGGTTCAAAGTTACTAACGATAGTCATGGTTCCATCTATTGCAGTTCTATGTTGCTGTCAGCTATAGCTTCAACCTTAGAAAATGATGCATTAGTAATGAGATTGGCCTTATGGATGAAAGTACCAATGATGACACTACAATTGGCTAAGCCAAAGTCATCCTACATGAAACCATAGTACGGTGCGCTTAATATACTATTATATGCAATCAAGAAAAGAAAACGAGGAAGATATGTGGCTTACCAATTGAATTGCAAGTTCTCATTCAAAAATTGTGTAGTTTGCCGAAGTACATTTATTTTGTGTAGAATGGAGAAGCATCACACTCAACAACTCCTATTGGCATGACAAGAAAGAGTGGCAAGGAGCTTTGGCTTGCCATAGTAGATTTTGACTTGCCAAAGAAAAAATTGCGGCTTCATTCTCAAACAAATGGAGCTGTGACATCACCAATAATAGACGTTCTATAGAATCATCAATCATGGCTTCACCAACACTTTCCTTATCATTACAACTTGTAACACAAAACTGAGGGCTAATAGTGCTAGCACATATAATTGCTACTTCACACCCTTACACTACATTGCCAAGTGATATCTTTGCTCTTTTCCATCATAAATGAGTTGTCCCAAGGAGGCCAGCAGTATCGCTCATGGCTACAACTTCATCAAAACTAATCTTGGCAAACACAATCTCACAAAATTGACCAACAAGCAAGAAACTAAAAAATTATAGCTTCCCCAATGTGGTCTAATTATTCATGATGACCAACTTAAGGTCAATCATAATTGCACTACAAACTGATTTCCATGCCTTGAGACTATCAGAATCAATAAGGAGCTCACTTTGATATGAAATTCAGCTTCAATTACAACGCCTTAACCTTATGGGTCGGAACCTTGTGGAATTTCTGTGATCTCCTAAGGAAGAGCCGACCTACACAATCAATGACACTATTCATTCAACATGTCGCCAAATACATCCTAGATGTTGGGAAATTTTAGATCTCGGTTGATAGATTTAACAAGTTTTAAACCCAAGTTGTTAATTAGATTTATTATGTACAAAACTTGTTAAAATAAACAAACATCAATATCATGCAAAACTAAGTGCAGTGGAAAAATAAATAAGACAAGATATGATGACCTAGGAAAACCAATGAAACCAACAAGTTTCATAGTAAAAAATTTAGGGGGAAACCTTCCCGAAAAGCAATTCACTATAGTAAAAAGAAGTTTCAGATCTAGTACAAAAATTTTGTCCCTAGACTCTACAATCCCCGTAGATGAACTTACAGCAGAAACCTTCTACCACTTCAGAACCTCTGAACTCTTCAATATATGAACGCCACCCTTTGATGCACGGATCCCAGTATGTGACTAACTCCTTTGCACAAATCCCAGTACATGACTCACTCACCAACATGAGGAAGAAGAATGTTGGCTGCAATTTCTTCACTTCATCAACAATGAAGATCAAGAAGCACTTGGTTACAAAACCCTAAGGTGCAAAACGCAGTTGCTTCTTTCAGAGAGAATAAGGCTCCGGTCACCTTTTGCATATGTTCTCCTTATATTCTCTTATGTGATGGCCTCTAAAATAGGCCTTATATATGTCTAAAGTTGTGAGAAAAGAAACCCTACACAAATACAAAAGCCTAGCCCAAAAATCAGATCTGAAAATTCTAATTTTCGTAACCTCGATAGCTGCTCGATCGATCGAGAAGCTGTCGAGCTTCATTCATTAAATCTCGATAGATAACTATCTGTTGAGCAGGCGTCCAGCAGGTGTCCAGCTATCTGTCCAGCTTTAGTGAACTCTTTTTCTTCACTTGTTTCTTTGCTCAATCTTCATGGCTTTAATACTAGACTTGAACAACATGTTCCTTGAATTATTAAACACATCCTAGATCTACCCAAATACAAGTAAAGTGCGTTTTGTCAAAGGATTAGCCAACTACATAAAATATGTCCTTAACACGAGAGATTGGAAAAAAATAAATATTAACTCACCAAGGTAAGCGTCACATCCAACTTTATCAAGCTTGCATGAAGAATGGATTCAACACCTAGTTGCTGCATTCAACATCATTCTCTTACAACAAAACTTCGCCTCTCAATGACAAGTGTGTTCCTTTAGCTTCACCATCAACATTGCTTAGCTGAAATTAGTACAAATAAGTCTGGTGGCCATGGGTGTTGAGCTATCACAAAATGCCTTTAACGCTACCAACCAAACAACCTTGCTCCTTGCCGATGGGTTCTCTCTCTTCTTAGGTGGCGATGCTTTGTCCTGTCTAGATCCTACAACGAGCATCTTTATACTTCTTTGATTATTGTGGTGGAATATCGTCGCTTTAATCTCCTTCATTTTGCAACCACCATCAAGATTGAAGGTGGGTACAACAAGGCTTTGGAAGATTTGATGAGCTTGAGGGATTTTAAAAATAAACGATTTACAAGAATATGATTTCAAGAGTTTGGTGAAAAAGGAGTTCTGATGCTCTTGGAGAAGTGATTTACGCCAATAAGCTGAAAAACTAGAGAAAGAAGCAAAATTATAGTGATATACATCACAAAGTGAAAAAGGCATGGGATGCATCTGAAGAAGTGACAGCAACAAACAAAAAGAAAAAGAGAAATGAAAAGCAAAGTGATGAAATAGGTTTCAAAGCATGTGGCGTGAAATGGAAGAGCTAAAACGATGGAGTCATCTGGAGAAGACCAAGGAAATGAAAAGTGAGCATTTTAAAGACAACACTACAAAAAAACTGGACTATTGCAGCGGCTTTTTTTTTTTTTTTTTTTTTTTTTTTTTTGCGGCAGGTGCAAAAACTACCGCTATATGTTGCATATTGCAGTGTTTTTTTGGACCATCGCTGTACATAAGGTCTATTGTGGCGTTTTTTGGGACCATCGCTATAGGTATGGTCTTTTGCGGCATCCTACAGCGGTGGGACATAAAATTGCCGCAATATATATGTTCTAGCGGCGGTAACTGAGGTGCTCCAAAAACCTGCCGCAATAGATATATCATTTTGAGCAAATACTATAGCGACAGTAGAGAAAAACTCTGCAGTATGCTAGTTGTAGCGGCATTTTGTATGACCGCTGTAGTAGGGAATCCTTTTGCGGCGCTTTTTCTTAGTTATAGCGGTGGGTTGGACCGTCGCTATAGGCCTTTAAATCTCCAGCCCCTAAATTTCCCTTTCCCTCTTTTTTTTTTTTGGTCTTCCCTCTTATTAGGTTTTCATTTTCCCACTTGCTCCCTTTTCCATCTTATGCACTTTCACTCTCTCTAAACTCTCACTCTTTCTAAAACCCTCACTTCATCTCTGTCACTGTCGCATTCACTTCATCTCCTTCGCCACCACCGTCACTTCATCTTCGCACTCACTGCTAAAGGTTCCAATCCGAGCTAACCCACTCGTCGGAGACTAGCTCACTCGCCAGTTTCACTCATTTTTGGTAAGTTTCATTTTAACTTGCCTTCATTAGATCGATTTGTTTCATTTTAACTATCCTTATTTTTTGTTTTGTTTTGTTTTTTAATTTTTGATCGGTGCTTCTCGGTTTCCTTCTTGGTGCAAGGACTGTTCCATCTCTATCTCTCAATCTAAAGGTACTCTCCCCTCTCTTGGTTTGGGTTTTTTTTTTTCTTTTTTGGTTTTTTGATTTTATGAATTTAGTTAATTCATTGGGAGTTTGAATTGGTATTAATTTATTGTGTTTTTGGTTAATTTATTTGGTTAATTTTCTGAGATCTATTTATTGAGACCTAGTTGATTTTTTGTTGTCAATTAGTGTTTATGAGTATTGTTGAGTGGATTTGGAGATGGTTAAGTAGGAATGATTAAGTTATCTTTCAGGAAGCAGTAGTGGATTGGAGTGATTGGGAATGGGAATGGGAATGGTATTTATTTTAAAGAATCATTACTATGATTCAACCTCACTAACTATCAAGGGATTGGGATTTATCATTTAAACTACTTAAAATTTTTACACATTGTGATAGGCCAAAAATATATTGACCCCTTGTGATGAATTAATCAATTAATTAGGTTTAATTACATGCAATGAGTGTGGTAGCATAAACAAATCACCAAATAACTAAATGCAGTGGAAATTAAATTTGACATGTTGATTTGTTTAAGAATGGGGAAAACCTACACGGCAAAAACCCCACCGAGTGATTTTAAGGCCACCACTCCCGAGAATTCACTATTATTAAAATAAGCGATTACAAGTAAAGGAACCCTTACCCCAATACCTAATTGGACTTGTTCTGTAGTGACAATCTTTCCTTTGTATTGCACGGCTTCTAGTACGTGACTAACCAAAAGATGCGCGGATCCCAGTACGTGACTTGATCACCAACTTAAGAGGGATGTTGGCTGCAAAGTTTTTTCGTTCTTCAACACTCAAAGATCATAAAGTTGCTTGGTCACAACACTCTATGGTGTACAAACACAGCAGCTTCTCAAGAATTAGGGCAAACTAGGTTTCTGGTCACACTTGAGGAATTATGCTTTTGTGCAATTGTGCTTTTAGCTATGCAACCTGATATGACCCTTAAAATAATCCTTCTATATGTTTAGGGTTGTGTGAAAAGAAAGCCCAAACACATAATCACGGATTGGATGAAAATCAAAACTGAAAATCTGAATTTCATAAACCTCGACAAATACCCTAGCTGTTGAGCAACTGTCAAGCCTCGGGCTGAAATAGCTCTTTTAAACCTTGATAGATGCTAGCTGTTGAGCTTTAATAAACAACGCTTCTTCACTTGTTTCTTGGACAGACTTGCATGGCTTTAACACTTGAACTTGAAACCTTGTTTCTTGAAGCATTAAACACATCCTAGATCTATCCAGTTACAAGTAAAATGCGTTTTGTCAAAGGATTAGCCAATACATAACATGTTGACATATGTTTCTAACATCTAATCACATATGTCCTAACAATCTCCCCCTTTGGCAATCTGTGACAAAACCACAACAAACAAATGAATATATGAGAAGAGTCATAAATCACTCAACTCATACTCACTTGTTAAATACAATAAAATCTATCCTAACACAAACTCTTGAAAAACTTCATAAGAAGAGAGTTTATGGCAAGAAGACTTTGATAACTTGTATTTTTGAAACACTTAAACAAAACTCATCAAGGCATCTTTGTGTGATGCAGAAATAAAAGATTGCATACAAATAATAAGAAACATGTGTATAAAGAGAGAAAAGAAACAACACATGGAGAGATAGGTGAAATAACATACATCAACATATATATAATGCAAATATAAGTACAATGTATGTCAAAAGGTCACAAGACCTAAGGTATAAGAAGAATGTATCTAAAAGAAAGAAAAGAAAAAAATACATCAAAATCCTCACTACATCCCTTAGAAATATAAACACTCCCCCTAACAGAAACCTCCTATACTAACCTTCCCCCTATGAGTATGACTACTCTCATCCCAAAACTACTCTCCCTTTTTGTCATGAGTGACAAAGGGTAAGAGTATCAAGTAGACATCTCGTCATCTCTAGAGGAGCTAGCGTCACCATCATCATCCTCATCCTCAGAAGCCTCAAGAATAGGAGGAGGAGAAGCAACGAAGCCACCCATGAAAGCTTGTAGTCGTGCAATACGACCAACATGGGTGTTCACCTGACATAGCTCATCACTGAGAGCGTCAAGGTGAGCATCCATGCACACAAGCTGTGCCATGATGTCCACGAGTGTCACACTGTAGAAGAAGAGGTGGCAGATGTGGATGGAGCTATAGAAGCTAGAGGAACTGTTGATTTAGACTGCCTTGAACGTAGTTGCGCCTCACTCCATTTAACAATAGTGGTGTCAATGGTACATATGACATGGATGTGGTCGAACATGGCAAAAGGAACAGAAAAGTAGCGTAGAATTCTTGTGATAGTAGAAGGGAAGATGAGCTTATCATGGGTCGCCATATCCTTATAGATATCTATGATAGAAAGAATGAAATGAGAGGGAAATTCAATGGTAAGATGCTTTATGAGGGATAGCAAAAACTAAATACGGGGCTCTGTAATAGAGTTATAGTGAGAAAGATGATGCAAAACAAAGGTCATAACCATGTTAATGAACCTAGGACCTTTAGCAAAGGTCGAACAAGAAGTAAATTGACACTCACCCCAATCTGAAGGTCACTCACAAAAAGTAGAAATAAGCTCGTCTTAAGACATAGTCTTAAGACGCTGACAACCAGGGTAGTCAGGATGCGCTACCCTAGAGATATGGTGCTCGTCGGATACAATATCCGGAGTGGCCACGATGCGCGTACCTCGAACGTGAGTAACAAAGAGAGGTACTGAATAATCAAATCCATGCATGTTGGAGTAGAATTCTTGGATCAGCAAGGATGGACAAGTGACCGGGACGTTACATAGTGACTCCCAACCCCTACTGTGAATGACAGTGGGTAGGTCAGTGTTAGAGAAGTATGACAAAATGACTTAGCGTTTTAAATGAATGCCTCGTCTAGAAAAGTTCTCCAAAAAGTCCTTGCAGGCTTTATCATCACAGAACCAAATATGAGAAGGGGTAGGATCAGAAGAGGTAGATGCCCCAGAATGAAGAGGATTCTAGGACGGAGTAGACTTACGGTTGGGTGCCATGACGCAACTAACGTAAACAAGAGAAAGAGAGAGGGAGAGAGACAATCAGAAAAGCACCAACAAAATACAATATAGCAAAAAAAATAGAAACTTGAAGGTATGTATGCATGAAAATGCATGAGCATGTGATATGCAATAGTAAATACATCATGGGCTCAAACCAATCCAAAGCTACCAGCACACAATCATTTCCACAATGTAAACACACATCTAAAATGCATTAAACATCATTATAATGCATATGTGATGCAATACATGATGTTTTAAAATCAAATATACAAAACCCATACCAAAAATTTTGCCAAAACTTTATCAATTTTGAAAAACCCCAAAATTTTCTAAAAATCCCAAAAAGTTAGGTCAAATGCATGAAATGTATGAAAAAGAAGGATTAGGACCCTTACCAAGTGAAGAAATACTTGATCTAGGCCGAAAAATCCTTGAAGATGAAGTTTGGAGTGAGAAAGAGAAGTTTTGGGAGGTGAAGAGACAACAAGAATTGAGAGAAATGAGGTCCAAATCGCGTTGACTCTATATATAGAAGATTAGTAATTCTTGACAGATCGAGAAGTGTCAAGAGGTGTTAAGCTTTAAAAGGGTCAACAAATGCAGCTATCAAGTAGGTGTTCAGAGGTGTCCATAGCAGAACCAAGTTCGATGGATTGAGGAGCTATTGAGGAGACAGAAACTTTCTCGATGGATCAAGAAGCTATCGAGATTGTGATAAGAAAAAGCTAAAGAGCTCAATAGATAGCTTAGCTGTTGAGAGGTGTCAAGGAGCTGCCGAGATTGCTTAAAATAGTTTTTCAAGAAGAGAAAAATACAGATATGAATGCAATCAAACATGCAACTCAACCAAGGATCCAAATAACATTTTAATCTCTCAAAAACATCTCTCAGCAAGAAAAATGTCATGCATTTAGATCCAAAACACATAGACACACTAAACAAGTCTAATCAATTTTATATTTCAAAAACAAGTTAAGACAGTATAGTGAGCATACATTAGCGCATGTAAATCTTGTGATGGCCAAATCACATTGAACCTGCACATGTATCAAAAGTAGCAAAGAATATTACGTGTTGTGTGTGAAAACATCGCAAGATTGCATAAGTGTCCCTATGTTATGATGATTTGAGATATAAGAAGATCACTTTAACTCACACACAATCATAACTGTTTGATGGAGGCTATTACCTTCTAGGTACATCCTGTAACTCCTACGTCTCTTAGAATACACGTTCGCAATTATATATAAAGCATTTTGATATTTTTACCTTTATTTTTCTTTGCATATTTTTTTTATTAAGCATATCATGTATGGGCATATAACAGAGAGAAAAGAAATACCTAATTATGTTAAGCTTTTTGACATTGCACTATTGTTATGCCGAAGCATATAGATATCATTTCATGATTGGCAGGCAACAGTTGTGAGATGGTTATTTATGCATTTCTCTTAAGATTTTCTAGTCCTTCCCGTCAAAATGAGTGATACGAGTATTAAGTACAAAAGATCACTTAATCTTACTCATCACAAACAAAGAGCCACAAAGTTCACTTACTTAGTTGTGCATAGAGATACTCATCTAAGCTATAAAAGATATAAAGTTTAGAAAACTTTGTATCATTGGCCATTCAAGGTACATAAGTACCAATGTACACAAACACACACTTTTTTTTTCCTGATTTTTCACTTTTTTTATGAATGAAAAACAAAATAAAAATAGAATTGAAAAACAACCAAACAAAAACATGTCAAATAAAGCAATGCATAAAAACTAGATGCAAATGCATGAAGAGAAGGAGGAGAAGATAAGATCATTCCATGAAGATAACACCGATATTTTGATGAAGGAACTTAAACCGTTTGCTATCAAGAGGTTTAGTGAACAGATCAGCCTTTTGGTCATCAGTGTGAATGAACTAAAGAGTAAAGGAACCATCTTCAACAAACTCACAAATGAAGTGATGTCGAATCTCTATGTGTTTGGTTTGAGAATGTTGAGCCAGATTCTTAGAGATATTGATGGCATTAGTATTGTCACAGTAGATAGTAAGGTGTTTTTGACAAATACCATAGTCATGGAGGAGTTTTTGCATCCATAGAAGTTAGGTGCAACCGCTACTGACAGCGATATATTTAGCCTCCGCAGTGGATAAAGAGATGGAATTCTGCTTTTTGCTCATCTAGGAGACAAGATTATTACCCACATAAAAACAACCCTTGGAAGTACTCCTCATAGGATCATCATTTCCAGCCCAATCAGCATCCAAATACTCAGCCAAGACAATGTTTATGTCTTTGCTATACCACACACCAAAATCGACAGTGGTTTTGACATACTTTATGATTCTTTTCAAAGCAGTCATATGAGATTCCTTGGGATTAGCCTGATATCTAGCACACACTCCCACGTTGTAACTAATGTTTAGTTTACTAGCAGTGAGGTACAGAAGACTACCTATCATACTTCTATAGAGAGATGGATCAACACTCTTTCCTAGGATATCAACAGTGAGTTATACATTAGGACTCATAGGGGTTCTAATAGAACTAGCAGATTCCAAGCCAAACTTTTTCATGAGATTTCTAGCATATTTAGATTGAGATATGAATATACATGTCTCTTGTTAGGACATATGCAGTTCAAGTGGTTGTTGACATATGTCGTTATTTTATGTAATTGGCTTATCCTTAGACAAAACACACTTTACTTGTAATTGGGTAGTTTTGGGATGTGTTTAACACTTCAAGAAACAGTGTTTCAAGATTCAGTGTTGAAGTCATCAAGTCTGCCCAAGAAACAAGCAAGGAAGTGCAAGTTACTAAAGCTCGACACCTTTCTCGACACATGCATCTATCGAGCTTTAAGAAGTTGTTTTAGCCCGAGTCTCGACAGCTTCTCGACAGATCCTCAACACCTCTATCTGTCGAGAATTAAAGAAAACAGATTTTCAATTCTGTTTTAAGTCCAATCCGTGAATGTGTCTTTAGGACTTCTTTTCTCCTAACCTTAGACATATAAAAGGATTGTTTTAAGGGCCGTCAAACAGGATGCAAGTTGCACAAGTATTGAGCAATCCTTGTTCATGCAATTTGTGATCAAAGACAAAGTTTGTGCCCTAGTTCATCTCTTATGAAGAAGATTGCTGTGTAATGTGCACCGTAGAGTTTTGTAACCGAGTATCTTCTTGATTTTTATCGTGCAGATGATCTGAAGAACTTTGCAGCCAACAACTCTCTCTCTAGTTGGTGAATTGAAGTCGCGTACTGGGATCCGTGCAATTGGTTAGTCACGTACTTGGGAGCCGTGCATTGAAAGGAGAAACTGTCACTACTAAGCAAGTCCAATTGGGTATTGGGGTAAGGGTTCAACTGTAGGTTGGTAAGGAACTTGGGATTCCTTGCTTGTAACTGCCTGTTGTGATAATAGTGGAGTTTCGAGAGTGGTGACCTTAAATCACCCGGTGGGGTTTTTGCCGTCAGGTTTTCCCCATTCGTAAACAAATTACCGTGTCTTTTATTTTTCACTGCATAACTTAGTTTTGGTGATTTGTTTGTGCTGCCACGTGATATTGCATGTTAACTTGATTAATTAATAACTTGGCTAATTAATCAATTTAATTAATCACAAGGGGTCAACGCATTTGTGGCCTGTCATCTTTTGCTAATGGATCTGCAATCCAAGGAAGTGATTTAACTCTCCAATCATGATCATCTCAAACTCAGCCTGCATGAGTTTAGAGAAATCATGAGCAAGTTCATCCTTTGTTGACCCAAAGATGGTATCATCAACATAGACTTGAGCAACTATCAACTCGTCGTCTTCCCTTTTGATGAAGAGAGTTTGATCAGCCTTTCCCTTTGTGAACCCATGTGACATCAAGTATTGTGTGAGCCGATCATACCAAGCTTTAGGGGCTTGCTTCAAACCATAGAGCACCTTTTTTAGGTACAACACTTGATCCAAAAAATGGGGATCAATGAATCCTTTTGGTTGAGCAAAATAGACATCTTCTATAAGGAACCCATTTAAGAAGGCAGTCTTGACATCCATTTGATAAAGCTTGAACTTCAAATGGCATGCTAGGGCTAGAAGAATCCTAATGGACTCCATGTGGGCTACTGGAGCAAACGTCTCATCATAGTCTATTTCTTCCATTTGTGAGTATCCTTGATCCACAAGTCGAGCCTTATTATGAATCACATTGCCCTCCTTATCAGTCTTATTGCAGAAAATTCATTTTGTGCCAATGATGTGCTCACCCTCTAGTCTAAGCACTAGTGTCTAGACATCATTCCTTTAAAATTAAAGCAGTTCATCATGCATAGCCTCCACTCAGCTTTCATCCTGAAGTGCTTCCTCAACCTTGGTAGGTTCAAAATGCGACAAATAACATGAATAAGGCACAAAGTTAGCGACACACTTATCAACTGTGCGTTTCCTAAATGTAAGTTCATTCATATTTCCCACAATAGTTTCAGGAGGATGATTCAACTGAATTCTAGAGGAAGGTCCTTTCTCTTTATGAGACTCAGAGTCAAGTGAGGAAAATCTGTCTACTGATCCTTCTGCAACACTCAGAGTACTGGGAGTACTTGGTGAGGCAGGCTCTTGATCACTAGGTTCTTGAATGTCCTTGGGCTTGGGAGGAAGAATTTCTTTGGGAATTTCCTCATTAACATTTTCAGAAGAGGACTCTGAAGCTTCATCGATAACAACATTTACAGTTTCCATCACTTTCTTGGTTCTCTTACTGTATACCAAATAAGCCTTATTTGTGGAGAAGTATTCCAAAAATATTTCTTCATCGTTTTAAGAGTCAAATTTTCCCACATTCTCTCTATCCTTGAGAATGAAGCAAGTACTTCCAAAGATTCTAAAATACTTGACATTTGACTTCCATCCCTTCCATAGTTCATAGGGACTCTTTTTAGTATCGAGTCTGAAATATACCCTGTTAACCGTATGACACGTAGTGCTGTCGGCTTCTCCCCACAAGTTTCTAGCTATACCTTTGTTGTGTAGCATAGCTCTAGCCATCTCCTGAATCACCTTGTTCTTCCTTTCTATTACACCATTCTGTTGAGGAGTAATAGGTGCTGAGAATTCTTGAGATATACCCAATCTTGTGCAAAAGGACTCCATGTATGAGTTTTTGAATTCTTTGCTATGATCACTTTGAATTCAATCAACCTTTAAGCTCTTCTCATTTTACAATCTTGTGCACAAGGCTTCTATGTGCTCAAGAGCATCTAACTTGGATCTTAGAAGAATAACCCAAGAGTATCTAGTGAAGTCATCTACCACAACCATGATATATCTCTTTCCCCTAAGAGATTAGGTTTGAGTTGGACCCATGAGATCCACATGTAGTAACTCCAATGGTCTAGATGTAGCAGACGTTTGAGTGCCTGAATGTTTAGCTTTTGTCTGTTTCCTAAGCTGGCACGGTCCACACATAACATTGTCCACTTTATTGAGCTTCGGCATTCCCAACACTGATTCATGCTTAGATACAATTGAGAGATGTTTGTAACTAGCATGTCCCATCCTTTGGTGCCATAGATCTTCGTTTGGCAAATGAATACTAAAGTACGAACACCACTTATAAGTTTCTTTCCAGATTTGTCTAGCATAAGATGCTAGGTTTTAAGGATTTAGGATCTAAATGTATTAGAACTTCAATATGTGTTGGCAAACCATGATCAAAACGTAGAGTCTAGATTTAGGCTGCTCAAAGTATGTTTAATGTAAAGTTGGAATCGAGTAATTGCAGAAAATTACTTTTCACTTTTTGCAAGGCTTGATTAATCGAAAATTAGACTCGATTGATCGAAGCTCTTGCAGATTATTTTTCTGCAATTTTTTTCTAACTCAGCCTAAGCCTGTTTGACGTGTAGGGTTTTATGTTTTGCCTCAAGTATAAAAGGAAAACCCTAGCCACGTTTTGATGTTGTTGTTTATGCTGTATGTGTGAATCTCTTGTGAGATATAGAGGTGTTTGCCTTCATATATACTTAGGGTTATCAAGATCGAGATTAATGTCGAGAGCTTGGTGATCGTTTCAGTTGCTACATAAAGAACTTCAAGAAATACAAGTGGTATACATGTGGATGCTGTAGATCTGAGAAAGAAATAGTCCGTGGACTCGAAGCTGTTACATGGTCATAGTAGTAAGTTATCTACTCGAGGTAGCGATAGGATGTTAGTGGTCGAAGTCGCTATTGTAAAAATTCAATTCTTTCATAATGGATCTTGTTTTAACTTAAGGATAGCTAGGTTAAATCCTCCCCAGGTTTTTTACCTGTTTGGTTTTTCTGGATTATCATATCGTTGTGTTCTTTATTTTTCACTGCTTTAATATTTGTGTTTGGTTTGCTTTAACCTAGATCTGAAAAATTTACCTAAATAATCACTTGACTAAATAACTAGGTTAAACAACTTGTGTTTTAAGGGGTCTAAAAATGTACACAAGACATTTTCCTTTAGAGAATAACACCATGAAGTCTTGATCACAAATCTGGCTTATGCTCAATAGGTTCACTCTCAGACCTTCTACGTATAAGACATTTGCAATATCTGGCAGTCTAGGTAAATAAATAATTCCCTTTACTTTAATCTGTGATTTGCTCCCATCACCGAAAGTGACATTACCACCTTTCTTAGACTCGATGACCTTAAAGAGAGAGCGATCTTCGGTTATGTGTTGTAAACATCCACTATCAAGGTACCACAAGCATGCATCCATTACCTTGAAGGCAAATTTTGTCATAAAGCATACTTCATGCTTAGATGATAGATTTGTAGGAATGTTGTTTTCTTTCATCTGCCATTTAACCTTCACCCTTCTCAAACGAACTCCTCTACACATTCTCAGTTTGAGGTAGTCTAGTTTCTTCTTTGTCATATTAAGATCTTTTCTAATCATCATCATGATGGCTTTCAAATAACTTTTAGATTTGCATTTTCTGAAACACTCCATTAAATAGAGATAAAAAAACAAGATGTATTTGAAATAATTGATCTTTTCTTGCCAATGGCAGCCATGACGACAGGGTTAATGGATCACATAACAAAGATTAAACCTAAATCAGAGTGTGCCTGCTTTGATACCACTTGATAGGCCAAAAATGTATTAACCCCTTGTGATGAATTAACCAATTAATTAGCCAAGTGAATTAATTAGGTTTAATTATATGCAGTGAGTGTGGTAGCACAAACAAATCACCGAATAACTAAATGCAGTAAAAATTAAATTTAACACTGTGATTTGTTTGCGAATGGGGAAAACCTACACAGCAAAAATCCCAACGGGTGATTTTAAGATCACAAAACCCTGTGGTGTACAAACACCACAGCTTCTTAAGAACTAGGGCAAACTAGGTTTCCGGTCACACTTGAGTAATTATGCTCTTGTGCAATTGTGTTCTTAGCTGTGCAACTTGATACGACCCTTAAAATAATCTTTATATATGTTTAGGTTTGTGAGAAAAGAAAATCCAAACACATAATCACGGACTGGATGAAAATCAGAACTGAAAATTTGAATTTCATAAACCTTGGCAAATACCTAGCTGTCGAGCAGCTATCGAGCCTCGGGCTGAAACAGCTCTTTTAAACCTCGATAGATGCAGGCTGTCGAGCTAGCTGTCAAGCTTTAATAAGCAGCACTTCTTCACTTGTTTCTTGGACAGACTTGCATAGCTTTAACTTGAACTTGAAACCTTATTTCTTGAAGTATTAAACACATCCTAGATCTATCCAGTCATAAGTAAAGTGCGTTTTGTCAAAGGATTAGCCAATACATAACATGTTAACATATGTTCCTAACATCCAATCAAATATGTCCTAACACATTGCCTCCACTAGAAACTACTTGTAAGGTTTGTAGTCACAAATATATATATATATATATATATATATTTAATGAAAGGATTGTGGTCACATATAATCAATGTTGATCTACTTTGCATTTCTTTCAGAGTGGTCTTGATATCAATGTAAAATTGTTCTTTATCTCTTTTTTTTTTTTTTTTTTATGTGACATGCAATGGAGATTGGTTGAATATTTTGAGAGAGAATTGCAGTAATGAGTTTGAGAAGCTGAGCCTAAACAGGAGACTTGGCCTAAGCTCTGCATCTATGTATGTTTTTTTCACTTTCTATTTCTTTTTGTGTCTTATGAAGCAAAACCCGTTTGTACTATATTTGAGAGACTTTCTTTTTATGAAATTATATTGTTGTTGTAGTTGTTGTGTAAATGAAAAAGAGGATGGGACTTTGCTAGGTTTTTTGGTGTAATAGTAAAACATAGGAAGCTTTCTATATTATTCTTGGATCGGAAAAAGGGGTTTTTGGGTTCTATTTCTTGTAGTTTTGGAGGGCTTGATACGATGGTTTTAATCATTGAGTAGTTGCTATGATTTTGGGGTTTAGTCTTACTCTAATTATTTACTAGATAGAACATCATATTATAATTGAAGTAATGTGGATACAAAATTTGAGAGGAAGTATGTACATGAAACTAAAAGTTAGCCAAAACATTTATCATTTAAATAAATAAAAACTTAGGTTGATAGTGAAATGTAGTTAGTAATTTTAGATGGTATTTAGATTTAAATTCTGGGACTATAATTTTTATAGTTTTTGTTGCCTTCTTGAAACTGATAAAATGTTTAATCTTTCCTTGAATGTTTAATTCTTTCTTATTATAGACTTTACTATTAAAATTTGATGTATTTCTGAATTTTAAATTTAAGTATGCTTGTCTTTGTGAATGAATGGGTTTTCTTTTTTTGGTGTGTTGTGTTGGTACTAAGTTGCTTAAACTTTGCAGCTCTTGGCAGAGGACCTAGCTTTAAAGCAATTAAAATCCCATAAGAAGAGTGTGAGTGCTTTTTTATTGTTTGTTGTTGTTTGATTGCAGCAAAGTTTTAGGAATACAAAGGCACAATAGTAAATATGCATTGCTAATTTATTGTTGGTTAAAATATTAAATTTTAGGTTGATTCTAGCTAGCTTGGTTCATTTGCTTTTTACATGTGGAATTTGTGTAGCTTGTTAGTGGCTGAACCTGATTGCTTTGTTCAAGGGCATGATGGTGAAGATGACTTGTTACTCAGGTGTGGTTTAATTCTAATCTCCCTCTCTCTCTCTCTCTCTCTCTCTCTCTCTACATGCACACATACACACACACACATAACACAGCAAACATTAACTGAGTGGTGAAATATTCTTTCTTTCATCTATACTATTATCATGGAAGTGACCATTTAAATTGGAATAGGTACAACCCAATTGGCTAATCCACTTTGCTGCCTACTTTTCAAATGTCCTAAAATATAATTACATATTTACATTGTTAAATTTAACTTACAAGAAATACTCTACAGTCAAGATTAAGTTCCAAGAGATGACAAGATTATAAATTTTAAATTCTTACATATTAGCACATATTTTAAGGAAAGCCTATTTGCTTTGTATTAATTCAGTCAAGATTAAGGTCCATAGACTCACTCTTTCTCTCTCTCTCTCTCTCTCTTTCTCAATAACTTAAAAACATAAAAAGAATCATAGTGCAAACATTAATTGTGCTATGCGTTGGTTAAAAGTATGTGATATAAGATGGTATTAACTGATTTAGGAGCCATATATGGTTTTTCAGTGAATGAGTGTGTGGTGAGGATGAGGTTGTATGTATTATATCTATAATACATACAACATCATCAAATGATATCTATGTAGTGTCTTGTCATTGTCAAGTTTCCTTTGCTTTTTACAGGTGAGTGGTGACATATATAGAAGAGCAGATCGCAGTAGTTTTGTTGGGAAGATACAAGATCTCAATCCCTACTGGTGAAATAATTAAGGTACTTTCTCTTTCTTTGGTTGTGGTGGGTTGTTGAATTAGGGCAAGCAGGTGGCTTACATGGAGTAATAAGGTAGTTTTATTTGATATTGGGAGTGTTGATTATTTTATGTAATATTGGATGATTCTGGTTGAGCTGTTTTTATTTGATTAATTCATTTTACACTATTGCTAGTAATGATGTTATAGTTACCAAATGTATTGATAATTCTCTATGCATTTAAATTCATTGTTTTGTTAGGAACATAGCTGAAAGTGAATAATTAAAGATGATTTGTGTCTTAAATTAAAGTGAAATTATGTAAATGAAATGTGTGTTAACTCTTGCTTTGTGCTTTCATGAAATCACATTATAGGTATTTCTTGTAAACCACTTTATAGTAATGGATAGGAGTTGGATGAAACTTACAAATAGAAGGTCGTGACAATATTTAGATTGAGTCCAACAGTTTCTGAATTTTGCATCTAACCATGCACACCCAGATGGAATGATTTCTTGTCCGTGTAAACAATGTGTGCATACAAATTTGTGGCCTATAGAGGTCGTACGGGCTCATTTAATGTCAAAAGGGATTTATAGGGGTTCTAACCCTTGGGTTTTTAATGGGGAATTATCATCTGCACAGACTTCTTTTGAAATTCCTGATAGTCATGTCCAAGAAAACCCGATAGAGTATGCCAATCTTCGTGAAATATTGCATGACATGTTCCTTGTACAAGATATAGCGTCTAGGCCAATGGAAGAAGTCCCTATTGTGCAACAATCCACAGAAGGTCTTGTAGAAGGTCCTAATGAAGATGCACTTCAATTTATGAAATTGCTTGAAGATGCTAATCAACCTTTTTATGAAGGTTATGAGCATTTTAGCAAATTGTCAGCCATTGTGCATTTGTACCACATGAAGTGTCTTAATGGTTGGACTAACAAATCATTTACCATGTTGTTGCAATTTTTACTTGATTTTATTCCTTCAAATGCTAAGTTGCCAAAAGATTGTTATGAGGCTAAGAAGATTATTAAGGGGCTTAAGCTATGAGAAGATTCATGCTTGTCCTAAAGATTGTGATGGGGTATGATAAAATACCACTTCAATTTTGTCCATAGAGATCATCCAGGACAAGCAGGTTACATGGATGAGGCGTTGTCCTGTCAAGGGCCTCAAGATGAGGTAAGCTGAATGAAGTTCTCAGGACGAGGTAATCGTAACTTGAGGGCCTCAGGATGAGGTATGCTGACTTTAGGGTCTCAAGGCGAGGTAATCATAACTTGAGGGCCTTAGGACGAGGAAATCTGGATGACACACGGACACTTGGGAAAATTCATAAGTAAAACAACTTCGTATCATACGTGTAACTCCCAGTGACCGTTGCACATAAAGAGTGTAACTCCTAAATAGTTGAGGAAGTTATACTCGAACACACATCTCCTCAAATCAAGGGGGGGTTACAAACCCAATAACTGCTCTTAAGACACTATATAAGCATGGATTCAGACTAAGAAAAAGGTATGTTCTATGATTCCTAAAAAGTTAGAACTCAAAAATAAGAGAGAAAACTGATTTTGTCATCGGAGGGTTATTGGTCGGCGACCCCGGTCACCTTTGATTACTGTTCTTTCTTTTCAGACCATCAAGACAACCGGTAGTCCTCTCTAATCCAAAGCATTCGGTCAACTGATTTTCTTTGCATCATTAGATTGTATTTTATATTGGAAGGAGAATGACAATCTTGAAGCTTGTTCGAATTGTAACCGTTCAATATGAGAAAGTAATGAGTCTAAAGGTCAAAAAAGTACCAATGCTTCCTCCAAGAAAAAAAAAAAAAGAAACCCGCAAAGATCCTACGGTGGTTCCCTTTAAAGCCAAGATTGCAATGACTATTTATGTCTCCAAAAGCAGCCAATCATATGAAGTGGCATGCCAAAGGTCATGTGAATGACGGGTTACTGAGGTATCCTACTAATTTTGAAGCTTAGAAATCATTTGACTCTAAGTACATAGCATTCTCATCTGAGCCTTGTAATGTGAGGCTTGGATTAGCAGCCGATGGATTCAACCCGTATGGAAATATGAGTAGTACTCATAGTACATGACCTGTTATTTTGGTCCCATAAAATCTCCCTCCATGGATGTGCATGAAAAGGTCTTCTTTCATGCTATCATTATTGATTCCCGATCCAACCTCAACCAGGAATGATATAGACATGTACTTACAACCCTTAGTAGAAGAACTGAAGGAGTTATGGGATGTTGGAGTAAAAAGGTTTGATGTGTCTTCCAAAAAATCATTCCAAATGCATGTTGCACTATTGTGGACCATAAATGATTTTCTTGCTATGGTGATATCTCATGTTGGAGTACCAAAGGTGCTCTTGCATGTCTCCCTTGTAACTATGATAGTCAGTCTCGTTGGTTGAAATATGGAACGAAATTTAGTTACATTGGACATAGGCGATTCTTGGATAGTGATCATAAATTCTGTAAGCAAAAACAATCATTTGATGGGCATGTTGATATGAGATCAGCTCCAATTACGGTATCTAGAGGGGAAATCATGTTACAAACGAATGTTGTAGTCGATCAAGTGTTTGAGAAGAAAAGAGTTAATTTGCCTAATAAAAGAGAAAGAGGGGAGGAAGCCTTAACTGTGTGGAAGAAGAGAAGTATATTTTTCACCTTGCCTTATTGGAAGGACCATGTGTTGCCTTCACAATCTTGACATGATGCATATTGAAAAGAATGTAGTCAATAATATAATCGGCATATTGTTGAACTTGGATGGCAAGACAAATGATAACTTGAAGGCATGTCAAGTCTTAAATAAAATGGGTATAAGAAGTAAACTTCACTTGGAAAAGGTTGGGAATGATAAGACACGTATGCCACATGCTTGCTACCATATGAATGCTAGTGAAAATGATGGTTTTTTGCAAGTTTTGAAGGATGTAAGAGTGCTAGATGGATATTCTTCAAACATCTCATGTTGTGTTAAACTCAAAGAATTCAAGATTAGTGGGATGAAGAGCCATGATAATCACATCTTAATGGATCAAATTTATCCGATAGCAATACACGGATCATTGGCCCCCGAAATGAGTAGGCCTTTAATTGGCTTATCTTGTTTCTTTAGGGAGATATGTTCTAAAGTACTAAATGTGGATAAACTTTGGGCTCTTGAGAAGAGAATTGCAGTGGCATTGTGTGAGTTGTAAAGGATATTCCCTCCCTCTTCCTTTACAGTGATGGTATATCTAATCATGCATTTGGCTAGCGAAGCCAAAGTTGCTGGCCTAATTCATTATTGTTGGATATATCCCATAGAGAGGTAACACATATAGTAACTTTTTCTTTCTAATTAATTGTTTTTCACACCAATTTTCCAATAGGTACTTGTCAAGACTTAAGTCTTACATGCATAATAAAACTTGTTCAGAAGGCTCTATTGTAGAAGGATATATAGCAGAGGAGTGCTTAGCATTCTACTTATGCTATTTTAAATTTTTTGAAACTGCATTCAATCGGCCTGTAAGGAATGTCGAGGAATCCATGGGTGAGATGGTGAGCATTATACTAGATTCAAATTCATGGATTCAAGCACATCGTTATGTGCTATTCAATTGTGAAGAAATCACCCCATTTCGCAAGTAAGTAATGTTGGAATCATTACACAGCGCAGCGGAAGAATATAAATATAATGTAAACGGATCTACTTCATACATACAAGTTAACATGGGCTATTTAAGTTTCAGAATTAGAGAATAAGAGAATGTACCTTGGAGCGGTGAATTTCAAAACTTGAAGATGAGAGGCTCTTGGGAATACTTTCAATCTTCACTCCAATTCCACTAACGCCCAAGATGTGTGGTCTCTCAATCAGTTCCAAAGGGAGAATATGAAAGTGTGTCTCACACTCTCTCTTTTTCTCTATGAAAATCTCTACAAATTCCCCATTAAAAAATTCTGTGTGTTTCTCCCTTTGTATCCAACTGATTATCTAATTGGGCCGGCTTTTTGGGCCTTTCCAATTGGGCTTAAGTGTGTGGCTTGGAGTGGGACCAAAAGGGACCAATAAGACACTAGCTCCAATGGGCCTTGGGCTTTTCTGTCAACTCTTGACAAGTCCAAAGTTACCATTAACTATATTTAATACCACTATATAAATATAGTTGCACTCTAGGCCTTATTAATAAATTATATCCCAAGACTCTATTATACATGCAACCCCTTCATAAAATATTCATAGTAACACAAAGTCATGAAAGGACTGCCACTTTGTTTATTACTACATCTTAATTCCTTGAGTACCCGGTTTAATACTTTAAGTTATTCATCATATATTTATGAAATCCAATTCCATAAATATATACTTTAGTAACTCCTTACTAAAGTGGTTAGGCCCAACTCTCTGAATAACAAACACATTAAACTTATCTCAAGGGAATATTTTATATCTCCGTTAAGAGACTATGAATTCCATCTTGAGAATATATGTTCCATCAACACTAAATGTGGCTGCCCAACATACTGAGATTTTGACCTTAACCATAGATCTCACTCCTGATATATCAAAGCAACCTACACTTCATGATCAGGTCCATTATCCTCTCAGGATTAAGAGTTCATGCAAATATAAGTCGTGAGTTTATTATTCAATTGACAGTCGTTAGGAGAATAATAAATCTCACGCCGGTCCAGTTCAATATGTCTTAACTCTTAAAACATATCAACATATCAACTAGAAATCTCTATTTCCATGATCAAGACAAATCATCTTAGTTGATATGTTATAGCCTTCGCAGATGAAATGCCCAATTTCATCACCGACTACGAACTATAATTCTGAGTTTACAAAGAACGTGTGATTTATATCTTCTGTGACTAAATCACATAAATCACATACTATTGCATCTCATGGACTATATGATAATGTCTCAATATTCATGTTACCATTATTTTCAAATAATAATACAACTTTATTAACCAAAACATTAAGTTATACATAATGTCTTACATAATAAAATACATAGCATCATACAATAGGATTTAAGGACATATATCCCAACAAGTAATATGTCACTGCGTATCATTTCATGGCATTCAAGTACAATATTCTAAGTTAACACTAACACGTTTGCCTACATAGTGTACCCATAGTGAAGATCAAGGCTGATTTCCCTTTTCATGTAACTGATGATGTTATTCAAAAGCAGCATATGGAGAAATTCTGTAGTTGTTTTAGAAACTATGTAAGTAAAGCATATATATAAAACTTTATTGTTTATAACAGGCGATGTCAATGTCTATATATAAAAATTGGTTGTAACACTTTAAATAGCATACTTATAATAAACGTCATTGTTTATATTAGGTGATGCCAATGGATGCATCTAAGAAAAAGAAACTCTTTGATAAAGTCATATGGCTTGCTCAATATCCAAATAATGAAGCAAAATAGTTCAAGCGTTATGTTATAAATAGTGTGAAGTTTCGCACCAAAGACTCTGAGGCAACTAGGAAAACTCAAAACAGTAGAGTTTGTGTTGTTACTGAAAGTGGTGCTACTTATTATGGTGTACTAATCGATATTATCGAGTTGAAATACTCTAACAAGTATCAATATGTACTATTTAAATGTCAATGGGTTGATGTTATTAGTGGGAGATGATGCAAAAAAGATGAGTTTGGATTTCCTCTTGTCAAATTTTCACGATTAATACACACAGGTGGTCGATTGATTGACAAGCCTTATGTATTAGCATCTCAAGCTTCACAAGTGTTTTACATGGAAGATGTGAGACATAAAGATTGGGCTGTGGTGGTCAAAACAAAACCTAGGGAGGTGTTTGATGTTGGTATTAATACTTCACATGATGATGATGATGATGATGAAGTGGGTACCTATCTTGGGAATGTCCCTTACAATATAACTGCTGATGATGCATGTGATGATGCAAATGACAACCATGCTTGGGCTCGAGTTAACAAAGAAGGAACCATTTATGATACACTGTTGATCAGTGACGATGAATTGCTTGAACAAGACTTTATCGATGATGAAGAGCTTAGCAATGATGTTTATGAGTCTAATGATGATGAGTCTTGGAGTTTCAAAACCTCTCTTTGGTTAGTTTCTTCTCCTTAAAATTTTTTGAAACTGGTTAGTAGATTTGAAAGCCATTTGTAGTTTTTCTATTTCTAGAAATCTTTCTAGTTGAAGTGGAGTTTTACTTGATTTTTAGTCTCTCTAATTAGTTTTCATGTATGGTTCTCTTTGTTGAAATTTTTTAGTCACTTGATAAAGTATTGTCCTTTTTAACAACATAAACTGCATATGAATAGTAGAACATGTAAGTATGATTTCTGTTCAGAAACTATTCATTTTCTACATTATCATGCGTCAATATATTATTTTCTACATATTTGATTGTCTCCTTTTAGCTCTCAGTCTAGTCTGTGTAGTCTTGTTTCTTTCAATTTCACGGGTTTTATAGAGCCATTTAATAAGTGTTTTATGTTGGTCTTTAGAGGTCATTTTATATGTTGAAAAGCACATTGAGCTTTACTTTGTCCTATCATTTCAAACTAAATTTTTTTTCTTTAATTTTTGATAATTCAGCTGAAATGCTCGCCTCCCCCCTTGAAAAGGCTTTCGAAGTATGCCCTATTAATTCACATCATGAAGGTTTGTTTATCACCTGTAGAGCTCATTATATTGCTTGGTAAATTAAAATTGATGAACCGCTACATATAATGTATTCCCTTACCACGTTGTTTGTAGGTCAAACCAAAGAAAGTAAATGCTATCATTGGTTCTGGTGAGAAAAAGGTTAAGAGCATTCTTGAAGAAACTGGGGTAGAGGCAATTGACACACAAGATGATGGCATAGTAAGACCAGAAGAAGGCTTTATCTTTAATATTTTTTTGTTTTTGATATTTTAAATCCACAGTTTAGTCTATTTAAGTGTGTAAATATGTGTTTGATAATGGTTATATGTATTTGATAATATATTTTTATGTTAATATTACGTTAGTTTGGAAACATTTGTGTTGTTGTTAATTAGTTGCATTTGTGGTATTTTGTTAGTAGAGCTAAAACTATTATAGGTTCTTTGTAACAGGTTTGTAAAAAAAAAAAAAAAAAAGTGGTTTTAATACCTGTTAGGAAAAAAAAAAAGAAACCTATAGCTGCGGTGAAAAAACACCGCTAAAGGTGCATGTATTATAATTTAAATGATTCCATATAATGGTGTTTTTGCCTGCCGCTAAAAGGTTTACACATATAGCGGCGTTTCTCCCCGCCGCTAAAAGTTCAATGAGTCCGTTTTAATTGGTTCCCTATAGCGGCGGCTTTTGCCCACTGCTAATGGTGGACACCAATAGTGGTGGGTATAACAGCCGCTAAAAGTCAATTAACACGAATTTTAACCTCATATGGTGGCCGTTTTTTTAGCTAGCTGAAAAAAACCAAAAAACACTACTAAAAGGTGTATTTATAGCAGTGTTTTTTGTAACTGCAGCAATAGAGCTATTGCAACAGTGCTAGGTTGGTGCGTGGAATCGCCACAATAGCCCCCACCGACCAAATGGACCTTTAGCGGTGGTTTTTTGGGCTTTTACGACAGTTTTGGCCCACTACAATAGTCCCGTTTTTTTTTTTTTTTTTGTAGTGCAAGTCAAACCAAGATTTATATGGCAAATCTTAAGTGACATAGTGGGCTTAAAAGCCACATACCATCCAATTGAAAGAGATGCTAAAATCACCATGGTGGTAATGAAAGTCATTAAGGAAATGATTCTAACACTACATGTGAGCATCAAAGCCAAGCCTTATGCCTTTTCTTCAGGTGCTTTGAATCATATTACGCATAAGGTGCTACATGTATCGGCCGATTGATGTTCTTTAGTGGAACTAATAACCATCAAGTGCCCATGTTTGTAACCACAAAATTATTACAAGCGGGCTTCTTTGACTTAAGAATATTTTACAAGTGGTCTTTGTGAGCCACGATTGGCTTCATCGACTTGTATCTTCCCAACAAAAAAAAAAAAAAAAAATGAAGCATTTGAATGGACTAATTCCCAAACTTGAAATGTCTACAAGCAATGAGAAATATTAACTACTCACACGCATGTCGCAAGTCTCATGCATGCTCGGGGGGCTAATGTCGATACCCATTTTTGAGACACATTTTCTATAAGTCCAACTCAATCGAGCTGACCTCATTATGGGTCCAATTCCTGTATTATATTATTTTTTCTTATTCTTTTAAGCATGACCCAAGCCCATGCAACACATGGGGGAAATTGAGGAAGTGTGGTTTTAAGGGCATAGGTCCATTTCTTTTGGACCTTTTGCATGAGCTTAGCTCATGTGTGCTACCAAGTGGGCAAGGGACACTGACAGCACCTCAGACTCATGGAAAAGGTCTTATACCCGAAATTTTTACCTTAAAAGAGCCTTTATACTCTAGCTGACTGTGACCAACTTTTTTGCTTTACCATTTTTTTGCCTAAAACATATAGTTGACCCTAAGTGGCTGGCCTTGTCTACTGTAACAACCAAATGTAGACTCCAAGGGTCTGCCATGTCTAGGAAACATTAGTCCATGAATTTAGGCCACTCCATTTCCCCAATTATGCAAAAAGCATGCCAACCCTCTTACCTAATTAAAGCAAATCTAACCATGATCTCTTTGATTGAGACCTTGGGGTTCAAAGCCTCTTCTATTGACCAAAAAAAAGTCACTTAGAGCACCCCAAACTTAATACAAACGTCCCCAATTAGATTCAAAATGAACCAACTACGTTTTCCCCTACAGCTGAAACTTGTGACCAAAAGGCCATTCTGCCAGCTAACATTCTCACAATTCTGAAGTTTAGAGGTGGAAATATGGGTACAGGAGAACCTTTCTTCTCTTCCTCACAACCTCTCTCAATTTCCTCTTCTCACTGACTGTGAGTTGAAGTTTCAGACTTATGTACTTGTTCTGCATTATCTTGCATTTCGGATATGGCATTTTGATTTCTCTCTTATTAAAGCACCATTAGCATTTATTTATTAAAGAACCTAAGGGGAGATATGGGCTAATCTTGCAATTTTGGCCCTTGTTGCAAAGCGACTCCGACACCTAGCATCAAAAATCTTAGAGTTGAAAGACTCACAAAGATTGTTCAATAGCATGTCACACTTATGCCATGTACTTAACGCATGTCTACTCCAATGTGTACAGTTAATACCCATAAAATGGCCATAAGCATTAACATCTACCTTTCTCATCATCTCCATCTTTGCCTCAAACCCAAGTTTGGTGGTCTCTCTTGTTGCTACCCACATTAAATCCTTCAATAGTTTGCCCCTGTGCTCCTTCTTGATGTTGGCATATAGATGCCTAACGCAGAACCTTGTATATGTTTCAGGAGCAACTTTTGCTAGAGCAGGAAGTAAGCCCTATATTAAAAACCAAATTAATAAATTGGTTAGTATGTAGATAAATAATTTGAATACTAAATTTAAGTCTAATATTATACAACAAATATAATATTAAACTTACACAAATAATTACAAACCTTTTGTTGATTAGAAATAAAAGTCCAGCCACGTTCCCTTATAGGTCCAATATCAACTAGTAACAACTTCAAAAATCTTGACCGACTATTCTTGTTCTCACCCTCACAAACAACAAATGCTATTGGATACATCCCGTCATTCCCATCAATTCCAACAGCTACCAGTAGTTGCCCCTTTAAAAACCCTCTTAAATGACAAGCATGAAGACTAGTAATTGGCCTACATTCCTCCATAAATCCAATTCTACAAGTAGCTAGACACACACACGTTCATTTAAAGTGTAATGCGGGCGTGTAAATTAATTTTAGTTGTGGTGCCTGGATTAGAAGATCTCAACTCTTCACAATAATCTCAAGCCCTTTCAAATTGGTAGACAAACCTTTCTTTAAGCATCTTCAATGCAATTTGCCTAGACCTAAAGGCTTTATCTACTTGAAATTGACTAATTATACCTTCCTTTGTCTTAGTGCTCTTGATGTTGGGTCTCAATCTAAACACTTATAGCCATGCAACTATAATCAACCTTGCAGACACCATCCTACTATGACAAGCCTTAGAACATGTTTGTTTTCCATGATAGGTTTTCACTAACAAAGAGTTTTCTTCATGGTCCTACAAGGCATAAATATACCACTCACAATTTTCACACTTGTAACTCACCTTGCAAGATTTGTTCTTAAAAATTAACAAGGGATATCCATGCTTGATTCTATAAGATTGCACATGCCTCTTAAACTCCTTGTGGTCACTAAACAACGTCCCCTTTTCAAAAATGGGGTCGGGCATATCCACCTCAGCCCTGAATTTAGTGTACTTGGGGTGCTCTTCATCATCCTTAGAGTTAACAGGTGTGCACAAAGCATCAAAGTGGCCATAATCACTTTCCCCACTTTTTATATCATGCTCCTTATCACTAAAGCAAGTGGGTGCCCAATTTGGTATTTTTTGCTCATAAGGGTTTAATTTGGTTTGGTCATGGGGAGTGGAGGGGAAATGTAGGTGGATGGGTTAATGTGCAAGAATGGGTCAATAGGGGATGATGGCTTTTCATATTTATCACATTCACTGTCACCTACCAAATCAACACAGTCCTTATAAAAAAAACTGCCATCTACTCTAGCCCCTTCACCAACTTCTTTATAAAACTCATGTTCATCATCACCTTCATTACCTTGATCCTCATCAACAGTTTGTTCAACATGCTTCACATATATGTGTATTAACTTTTTAGGTGCAAATTCTAACTAGTCACGCATAACCCTAACATCACCATCTTCATTCAATGGACATTAGCCATTATGAAGTTCCATCTGAGGAATCTAGCAAAGAAATTCTACTACATTTGTAATACCAAGATTTTTGGCATACTTAGGCATATAAAAACAGTAAGAGTGTTAATATCAATATCTGAGACCCTTGATTCAGTCCCTTTAATATATTCAACATGTATATCATTATGTGTAATGAATACCCCTCCATGATGTATACACATATCAAATAGTTGATCCATATTCAATGCCCTGCACACAAATATAAATGCATTAATAAAATATAACCTCTAATTAATAGGTTACTAAGATATAATACACATATAAATGCAACAAAACACAAATGCAAGCATAAGGCACAAAGCACAATAAAAGGACTGGTCAGTTGGACCACAACCATTGCACTCAGTCAATTTACCAATTAAAAATATGCATTATTTTACACCAGACAATACACACAGCTTATAATTACCAAAAGGGCTAACCCACCAAAAATAATGATCAATAAAGTAACTAGAACTGGACATTATACAACCAACTATATTATAATTGTGCGATTTTAGACCCCTGTAAACTAGATTGTTTAACTTAATTAATTAACCAAGTGAATACTTAGGTTTATTATTCAAATCTAGGTTAAAACAATAAAAATCATATCATGCAAAGTAGCAGAAATATAAAGAATACAATGATATGATGACCCAGGAAAACCAAACTGGTAAAAAACCTAGGGAGGATTTGACCTAGCTATCCTCAAGGTAAAACAACAAATCCATTATGAAAGAATTAAAGTTTGTACAATAGTGACTTAGACCACTAACATTCTATTGCTACCTCGAGTAGATAACTTACTACCACGACCCCATGATAGCTCCGAGTCTATGGACTACTTCTTTCTTTGGTCTTTGTAAAATACAAACACCCACGTTTGTGACTTTGAGATCCCACTCAAAGGTTGAGCAACACAAACTCTCCTATTTGTGACTCCAAGACCACCCTTGAAGGTTTAGATCATCAGCACATTTTATGACTAGAGAAGGCACACTCTTCTCTCTCTAAAAAGCCTTATAAACACGTGCTTAGTGTTTCCTTTATATACTGGGAGAAGTAGATCTGAAACCCTAATCCTTAATGGGCTTGAACTGCTGTTTGGGCTTAATTAAAATTTTGCAGATACGACTTTTGATCGGTCGAGCTTGTTCTTCGATCGGTCGAACCAGGCAAATTCTGAAATCTTCTTTCTGCAACTTGTATGTTCTTGTATGTTCACGATTTGCCAATTGTTCTAAACTTTTAGAACCTAACAATCTCCCCCTTTGGCAATTTGTGACAAAACTTTCATACAAAATGAAATGCTTAAATACAAGAATAACCCAATACAATAAAATGCCCAATTACATCACAAATCCCAATCTAAGACTCCTAACCTAGAAGTTGTAATAAGAAGGTAGAAGATCTTGATCAGAATGTGCCTGTCTTTCCTGAAAACACTCAACAAACACATAAACGCATGTGTGGGAAGAAAGACATATAAACAATAATATGAAACACAACATAAAAACAAAAGTAAATTCTAACTCTCCCCTTAAGTTAGATACATCAAAAAGTTTTTATATTCTCCCCATTTCAAAAATAATTTTATCCCCCCCTAAGCAAAACAGATAGGATTCCCAAACAAACAGGATTCCCACATCTGATCTATTTCTACCCCTTTTTGTCACGTATTGACAAAGACAACTCAAACAAAGAGTAGAGTGACAATAAACATGAGAGAAAAAAGAAAACCAAGGGAACATAAAATAATTTAGCTCTATAAAAAATAAAGGCAACTCCCCCTATGAACAACAAAGTTTAAAAACAAGCTTCTCCCCCTATACAAATAGGAAAAACAAAACAAGTTTTGGGAAAAACAATTTAGAGGAAAATTTAGGAGGTGGGGATAAATAAAAAGACACAAACCCAAAAAAGAAAAAAAGAAAAGGATTCATGGGAAGAAAAATATTCTCTCTTTCAATAAATGCAAATTTGACACTATGTGAAGCATAAACAATTGCATGAGTAGAGAAAATGTTTGCACATTGATTATCCATCATAGCTCTTAAGAAAAATATTTTCTGCAATTCACACATAAGAAAAATAGCATATACTAAAATGTACAAAGGATTGAAAAATTAATCAATTAATTTTTTAAACCAAGTTGAGTACCCAATTTAGTAAGGTGTATGCATGTTATGTGTGAAAATAATGAGAGATATAATTGCAAAATTGTAAGATGGATACCAAAAAAAAATGCAATGCATGTGAATCCGAAACACAAATGATGCATGAAAAAACAAATTTGGTCAAAAACTTAGAAATTGAAAAATTTTCAACTTCGATCGATCGAGCATTAATTGAATATCAATCGAGTCAGGCAGAACCTAACCAAATATTTTAACGCATTTTTGATCGGTCGAGAGACAGATTTGATCGATCGAAAATTTGGAGAAATCAAATTTTGAAAAACAGAGCATAGTAATGCAGAAACTCCTCAAAGCATAGTGTTTCATGAATAAAATGCATGAGTATGAGATTAGAAGTTTTTCAAAAACACTGGAATTCAACCCAGATCTTCAAAACAAAGTTTTTAATCATCAAAAACACAATTTTTGCCAACCTTTAACCATATTTTGCATCAAACACCATAGAACACATAATCTTGGATGGCCACAACAAGATCACACATAATAACATGTACGAAGTTTAGCAAAGAGTAACTTGTGAAGTGTGTGCAACTAGCAAAAGCTTGAGATACATGTGAGGTGATAAGTAGATAGTAATCAACCACAATTTCTACAAAATCAATCACATGAATTTAAAAGAGACTATCCCTTAAAGAGTTACATCATATAACTCTCACATCTCTTAGAAAACAAGTTTGCAATTATGTAAGTTTCTTGATTTGCCTCATAATGTACACACAAATTTTATTTCATTTGAATTTATTATAACCTAATAATGTACACACCAATTTTATTTCATTTAAATTTATTATATCTGAGGCTACACCTTATGTTATTTTTGTGCATGTGCTACACTTTCTCGAGCACAAAATCTTACAATATGCACTAAGGTGTTCATGATTGGCTAGTAAACAGTGGTGAGATAGTTATTTATGCCTTTCTCATTAAGATCAAGTCCGACAATCAAGGCATGTGACTTCAAGATCAAGAAAAAGTGATCAAAAACTATAAACATCTTTTCACACAACATGCACTACAAAGCTCAAACTAGTAAAGTGCAATAAAATAAGCTCATCTGAGCTAAACAAGGTACATAAACATGTTATGTAAAGATAATATGGCTAAACTTAATTACAAATCCATGATATGTAATACAAAACACAAAAATCTTTTTGGTTTTAAAAAAATTTTATGACCAAAAACAAAAGGCACACATTATGATAAATGATTAAAAATGCAAATGCAATGTATGACAGTGCTAAACTAAGCTATAGAAGGTACACAAACAAAAAATATCAATTTCTTAATTAACCCATGAGTACATATACAAACTAGTACATACTCACACAAAATCAAAAATAGCTTAGCACATATATAACACAATGTCAAACATGTTCTAAATCAAGAGAGATATCATAATTCATGCAATCCTCAAGAAAAATAAAACAAGACTTTAAAATAAAATATTTTTGTCTTTTTGAAAATTTTCAATGTTTTTGGATTTTTGAATAATCAAAACAACCTAAGAAAATAAAACAACCAAAAATTAAAAGAAAACATGTTCACAATTAATTGAAAGAATTAAATTAAAGACAAGTAAACAACACTCACCTTAGAGAATCTTTTCTCGCCCATATAGCACGAGTTTACGGCTTTATAAGTGAAAATCCATGTGAAGTGGAGTGTATTTGAGGGATTACACCATTCTTCTGAGAAATACTAAAATCCTGCAATTTCCTTTCACAAGCCAACAAGTTTAAATTTTTCAAAAGCATATGAAACAATTTATTTTGACTTATGGTAGGAGAAATATTATCACATATCCTAGATTGAAATACAGAATGTTTAAATTTCAATTTATGACAATTAGGACGAATGTGACTGGAGACACCACAAAAGTGACAAACAGGAACAAATTTAGAAACATCAGTATTCCTAACAGCAAATCTAGTCTCAGATTTTGGTTTTTGCCTCAACAAAGAACAATTTAGTCTAATATGACCAATAACACCACAAAGGTGACAAGTAGGCACAAAAATAGATTTATTATGCTCTCTAACAGTAGGTTTAGACATAGGTTTAGAAACTTCAGCATCTACATTCTAACTTTTACCTTTGTCTAACCTAGCAAAATAAGCCTTTTCTTTATTATTCCTCTTGAAAGGAGGGATTTAAACATTTTTAGCTTTAGGCTTAAGAGAAACAGAAACACTTCTGTTATCAACAATAGGCTTGGTACTAGTCAAATTTTCAATTTTAGCTTTAGATTCAACTAACTCTTGTTCCAAGCTTTTCTTCTTTTCATCTTGAGAGGAAATTTGATTTCTCAAAAATTCATTCTTTTTATTAGATTCATCTAATCTCAAAATCAATTCCTCTTTTTCAAGATTAGCTAATTTTAACTCTTCCTTGAATTTCTTAGCAATTCTTATAGTTTTCAATAATTCCTTATGGAGAGTTTCATAGGCATCAATAAGATCAACAAAAACAACAGTGTCATTTTTATTCAAATCATCACAATAAAAAATAATAAGACACTTAAAATTATCTATGATAACAGGGACCAATGATCAACTCTTAGATCAAAAGATCTAAATACTAGAGCTAACCCACTCTGATACCACTTGTACGATTTTAGACCCCTATAAACTAGACTGTTTAACCTAATTAATTAACCAAGTGAATACTTAGGTTTATTATTTAGATCTAGGTTAAAATAATAACAATCATATCATGCAAAGCAGCGGAAATATAAAGAACACAATGATATAATGACCTAAGAAAACCAAACTGGTAAAAAACTTGGGGAGAATTTGACCTAGCTATCCTTAAGGTAAAACAACAAATTCACTATGAAAGAATTGAAATTTGTACAATAGTGATTTAGACAACTAACATCTTATTATTATCTCGAGTAGAAAACTTACTACCACGACCTCATGAAAGCTCCAAGTCCACAGACTACTTCTTTCTTTGGCCTTTGCAAAACACAAACACCCACGTATGTGACTTTGAGATCCTACTCAAAGGTTTAGCAACATAAACTCTCCTGTTTGTGACTCCATGATCACCCTTGAAGGTTTAGATCATCAGCACCTTTGATGACTAAAGAAGGCAGCAACTTCTACAGCACCGGATCTTGAGATTCTTCAAGGAATAACACCAGTAGAAGATATAAGAGAGCTTTTTAGGAACAAAACCCTAAATACAAAAGAGGCACACTCTTCTCTCTGTAAAAAGCCTTATAAAAATGTGCTTAGGGTTTCCTTATATACTGGGATGCTGTTTGGGCTTAATTAAAATTTTGTAGATACGACTTTCGATTGGTGGAGCCTGTTCTTCGATCGGACGAACCAGGCAAATTCTAAAATCTTCTTTTTGCAGCTTGTATGTTCTTGTGTGTTTACAATTTGCCAATTGTTATAAACTTTTAGAACCTAACAATAATCCATTGACAACAAACTAATACAAAACTAATCCCAATCAACAATATTCAAAGTGATACAAAAACCCAAAAAAAAAAAAAATCAAGGAGAATAAAAGAGAAACAAACTTCACTATAAACACACACAGTTTCAATAGAGAAGCAGTTTGTACAGTGAGTTTAAATCATACACATATAGATAGTTCCATCAACAAATCAATTACCCAAAGTTTTTTACAAAAACCCCACCAAACAAAATCAACAAAAACCCTAAAAAGCTAAGACTTACAAAGGCCAAATCCAAAAAGAGACACATGATAAGAGACACACTGAGGCCGCCTAAAGCTGTTGCCACTATCGCCGAGGTTCACAAGAGCCGATATTGGCTTCGTGGGGTTTGAGTTCGACTTGTCTAGGTTCACTACAATCAAAGCTAAGGAGGTTTGGATGTTGCCGTTGAGACCATTGGAGCCTTCATTGCTGCCACTGCCACTACCACCTAGGATGAGGAGTTTGGGTTCGTGAGGTTTGGCCGTTTGTGATCTTTGAGTTGCTCGTGGCTTTTGTTTTTATATTTTAGGATTTTGAGTGAAACTGTGTCATTTAAGGAGAGATTTTTTGTTTTAGATTTAGGCTTGAAACTATGTAGTTTTGATGCATTCAACCTCTTCACTTGGTCATCACTAAAACGAGGCCTTAGTCAGCACTAAAACTAGTTTTGAGGCTGATTTGGCAAAAATAAAATATATTAGCATAATGATTTGTCACTTAATGGCAGAAATTAACTGTGGGGGGTAAATTGCTAACAGAACCAAACTTTATGGTGTAAAATCAAGTTTTTAAAATTTTGGTATGTAAAATCTAGTCAACCCTAAATTTTAGGGGTGTAATTTGCAATTTACCCAGCTTAGAAACTAAACATTTTTTGAAAAGATGCAAAGCATATTCATCACCTTCTCTACAAAGGAGGCAACATAGATTAGTCTAGCTTCCCAAAAAGGTAAGGTTAGCTCTAATGGGAATTATGTCTATCGCAACTCTCCAAAGAAGCATCTTTAATCTTTCATGAATCTTCAATTGATATATCTTATTCTAGTCTTCTTCTCTAGTTGCATGTTGATGCCTTTGAGTGAGCCTATACATTGACTTTGCTGTAAAATTTCCATATCATGTTAGGAACCCAAACCACTCATCATTTTGACACCTCCCTAAGGGAATTTTTAGTATAGCTTTTCTTGATTGGTTATCAAATAGGTCATGTAGTAGCTGTTGTTGAGATACAATTTTTCTCTCATGCCACATGTCCTAATTTCATTTTCCCACTCACCAAAAAATACCCATACAAGCCCCATAAATTATTTTACGTCTTCACAAATATTTCCGATATCACTACCAAAATTGGGCCCACATAAATATTTCCCATATTTTTACCAAAATTAAGCCCACACAAATATTTCACATATTATTACCAAAATTGGGCCACCAAATTATACCATTTATATAGAAGGCCATACCCATTTATCTTATGGGCAAAACCCAAAAAGCCTAACAAATTTATTACAAAGCCCGTTGCTACATACTACAAAGCTCATTGCTACACAACACCCATTAAAGCCCAAGAGAAACACCTGACAATATTTATCAAAGCCCAGGCCCACACCTAACAATATTTTACAAAATCCCAAAATATTATTAAAAAGTCCAAATACTATTTTTTGGCAATATCTTATTAAAATCCTAAATATTATTTTTACAATATTTTACAAAAAGTCCAATACTATTTTGGCAATATTTTAAAAAAGCTCAATACCACTTTGGCAACATTTTATCAAAAGCCCAAAACTATTAATTTTTTAGCAAACAATTATTCTATGAAAGCCCAAATATTATTTGGCAAAAATATTATATTATGCTCAAAGCCCAAAGTTAATAATCTTTGGCAACAACATATTTTAACATATTAAATTCCCTAGCAAATATGCAAACTCGTAGGAAACATTAATTATTTATGACATATTACCCATATCATAAAACTATTTATTCTACAAAATTCATGGGAATTATACTTATTTTACCCATGAGAAATTGCAATTACATTACATCAATAAAAGCCCATGTATATTGCAAACCCATGGCAAGACTATTTATTTTGTACGGACATGCAAGCCCAAGAGCTCAATGACAAAGTCCAACCAAAATAGTCCAACCCATGTGCCAAATCTTAGCAATTAAAACTCATGTGGGTGACTAAAATGGTTAGGCCAGTTATAATTTTGTGTCAGCACAACTAGACTGACAACTATGACCCACTACAATCACTTTTAGCTTGTCAAATTAGGTTAGAAGGGGACACATATCAAACTAAGATCAAACACTTCCTTGGCAAGTTGGTTTCTAATAATTTTGACAAGACATAAAGGCTAGGTGATGTGCGAAGGCTAAAGTCAGCCTCCTTTTCTCTATTCTCCAACGAATTCGGCCAAGAGGTTAAGGGAAGCCATAACTAGACATTTAAAGCTTCTGGAATTACTACTAAATGGCTCATTACCTTACAAAAAATATGTATTATTTGATTCATAACTAAGCACATGAACCCTAATAGGGAAACTTAGGGAAATGTAGTTTGAAGGGCACCAAGGAGATCTCTAGCAGAGTTTCCAACAAATGACTCAGAGATTGACACCTGACCTAGGGTAACACAATCTGCCTTAGAAGCTCTGATACTAGCAGCAGATAACCAAGATCACTAGCCCTAATACATGCTTTAATCTCATTGGCTAAAGACAATCCAGCATTTAATGCTAAGTCAAAACTTGAAATTGATTTTACCTCAATCATCAAATACTTCTTAAAGCTAGACATAACATTCTTGGTCAAATCCTAGGATGGATCTTTTGAAAATTTATTGCTAATTGAGACAGATTTTAGCAAATATTCTTTGCTAAATACCCCTTCTAACTCAGCTATAAATAAAGCCCCTTATCAACACAACAACAACACACCGATCTCTCATAATTTCTCTACTTACTTTCTTGCTCTAAAATTAGCATTCTTAGCTCTTTAATGAGGTTCTAAGCTTTTGAGTTCTTAGTTCTCAAGTTAGTAACTAAGCTCTCCAATTCTTAGCTCATAAATACCCCTTATACTACTACTCATATATACTTAACCATCCTCTAGCAGATAATCCCAGCAATATAGCTAAATACTCTCTCACTACTCATTCATACTACCAAAATGACCCTTACTACTTACAACATACAATTATTATGAGCATACCTTGGCATAAAAATGATTTTGCTGTGCTAGTTAGAACCTCTCTCTCCCTTCATCCTATACTAAGTTTTCTCCCCATAGTATTTGTCTGTTGTTTCACAATTGAAAGCTATAATGTATTTGTGACCATAGAGTTTTTCCCTCATGTAATTATAATGGAGGACTCTCTCTCAATGGGCCCTTCCGATAATGATTTTGGAGACGTAGACACTCTTCTCAATTTATGAAATAACTAACGGTTGGAGATTTTTATTGTTTTGTTTTATTTTACTATTGGAATATTTTACTGCAGGGATGTTTCTTTGTTGCAATGGGCTTTTTCATTTATCCTGACCTGTTTGCTATAGGAAACGTCTTGGACCTTCCTATAATCCTTGTTGGGCCTAACCTAGGCAAAAAGCATAAAAATGGAATCTCTTAAAAGTTTCACCGATAGCCTTTGAGTTGTATTTTAAGCCTAATGTCAAGTCTCGGTTTGGCTCCCACCCAATTAGCACACATTTGTCGAAGGGAAACTTTCGCCATAGCTGTCTATTCAAACATCTACCATCTTGAATTACAAGTTGGTGCACATTTGAGAAAGGTTCTTGGTTGTTGTTATTTCTTGGGGTTGGTTTGAACCCCAAGACTCAAGGAATTCAAGTATCTTCCCATATATATATCAACTGAGGCCTCATCCCTAAGGATCCTAACTTTGAGACAAACACCTTTTGCTAAGGTGGACCTGTGCTCAGATCAGGGGAGTGAATCTCGTATCGTACTGGCCAGTACGGCCGATATTTTCCATACCAACACATTGACCAATATAGAAACAAGGTTATTTTGTGCCGGTTTAAATACCGACCATATCAGGAAAAATATCATATTTTGGCCACTAAACACGTTTTAGACCGGTACTAAATTTAAACACTAAAACGCAGTCACTTACCAAGTAGAAAGAGCTTCTGCCATTGCTATTGAGAGAGACCTTCATCCATGGACTAGTACCTAATGCAATAGCGGCTAGTTGTCTGAGGAAACACAGAGAGATCTGCAACTTGTACGAGGAAAGACCTAAAGAGAGTGAAATGGAGTGTATGCTATTATTTGAAATCAGATTTGCAACTTACGGACATGGAGCAGTGTGTCAAATAGTGTGGAGAGGTAGCGTGTGTCAGTCGATGAAGCCAGTTGTGAAGCATAGAAAATAACATGTGGAGAAAAAAAAGGGATAAAGGTAAAAAAGAAAAGTAAAGATTTTAAAGTGTAGAAGAGTAGATAAATCATAAATATAGTATCATTTAGAGTTTAGAGTTTTTTTTTAATCAGGTATTAACTTCCCTGGTTGATAAAAGAAAAAGATAAAAATTAAATAAAGATTAAAGATAAAGATAGGAGAGAAAAAATAGAAAGAATAAATCAAATCAAATAGGAAAAAAATATTGGGTTATCTTGGGATAAAAATGTTAGAACAAATATATTGGGTTTGGAATGTATTAAGCATAGGGAAAAAATAAAAAGAAATCTCTATATATATATATATATGTGTGTGTGTGTATTTAAAAAAATTGAATGATCAGGTTGCTACTTTTATTAAAATATCGGTAACCTCGAAATGGTACACCAGTATTAATCAGTACCGAAATATTTTATTTTTCTTATCAAATCGAAATAGTCTCCAGTACGGTATTGATTCTCTTGCTCATGACGCTCTTCCAAATCAATGAACCATTTCCTTTATAAAGACCGAGGAAATGTTTACCTCTCAAGTACTTTGAATTCAGGATCCTTGCACAATTGCAATCCTTCTTTGTCAATACCGTCCAAGCAAGCTTGGATAATAGAGTTTTATGAGTATTGAGGAAATCTTTACCTCTGAAGACCTCATAATGTGGTTCATATGCAGTTGTTGTATGAGTTTTTTGCATTAAAATTATGGTTTTGTGAGGAAAACGTCATTCCTTTGTTTGAATTTGAAGATGGGCTTTTATATCAAGCTTTGGAGGTTTCTAATGACTGGTTTAAAGATGAGGCCATGGACCTCTTTGGTGCTAATTTGATGTTTTAGCTCAGTTTGCTTTTGTTTAGGCAAATGGTTGGCTTGATTTTTACATCAAAAAGGGAAAGACTTAACCAATTAGCATTGGGTAATCTTTCCTAGCCATTTTTGGGCCTCTAGGGAAGCTAGCCATGCTGATATGATGCAGCCAAAGTCAACCAAGAAGCCAGCCTAGTCCACAAACCTAAAATGACAACGTATGGAAGTTTTAGCCACATACAACAAGAGCTACAAGTCTCTATTTGAGTGAAAACTTTGGACATGACATTTTCTATGAGAACTAGGTCATGTAAGCATTCCCCAACTTTCATAACACAACCTATATTTAGGAATCATGCAAAAAGGGTTAAAGAATCTACCTACACCAACCAAACCACACTCCCCTAAATCCCTCTTAAGGTGCATGGGCTCAGGCCATGCAAAAGAAAATAAATTGAGATAAAAAAAAAAAAACATGAATTGAGTCTAAGAATAATAAATTGGACTTAGCTTGCATTGAGCTTGTAAGATTTTACGAAAATAAGTACCAACAGTTTTATATGCTTAAATCGAGTATCATAGTTACGAGCTTATCCACGATCAGCTAATAATATAAGAGTTTTTTTGTTTGTTTATATGCTTAAATTGAGTATCATACTTACGAACTTACCCATAATTAGCTGATTTTTTGTTTGCAGTTGTGTCGGGCTGATGGTGGGAATTTAGGATTACATATAAACTTGGAATAATTTATAGTTTTAAAAAAATTTTAATTGCATGACTGAAAAAGCATAGTGTCTATTGATAAACTTTTTAGACACTAACATGATTAGTGGTATACTACAACTAGTGAAATATAAAATGAAACTCAAAAAGTGAAACAAGCGCAATTGTATTCAAACCTTTGCACAACCCGTCAGCCACTCACCAAATGAGAAAAGTCTGAAACCTTTGCACAACCCGTCAGCCACACACACCCAATGAGAAAAGTCTGAAAGGTTGATAATTTACGCATACATAGCAAACTATTGAGTTAAATGTAATAGCGATACCCCGAAAACAAAATGATGCAACGACAATACAATCAAGCATAAAAAGTCCTAAAAGGGCGAGCAAAACAACCGAGATAAAGGAGCTTGCAAGCTTCGCTGCTCCTGTTAGGTGAACTTTTCCCACTCTACTCAATACTAGTGGCTGCAGACTCAGCTGGGAATGCCAAGAGAAAAATGGCTATAGCCATCGCCATCAGACCAGTCAAGTGAGGACCAAGCCTAGTTCCGAAATTGGCGGTGTTAGCTTGTTCTGACGACGATGATGATGTTGGAGTGGGTGTTGCTGTTGAAACATTTGTGAAGATCGCAGCATCTGCGGAGCCAGGAGCTAGCCCTAACAGCTCTGTCCAATCCAAGAGACACGATACAAAGTTAGCAATTTATTAACTGTGTCACACTTTGATTTTACTTCGTCAGCTCTCAAATTGTAATATAATTTGAGAAGGCCAAAGGGCAAAAGGAGAATGAGAACATGGAAGTATGGAACTTCTTACAGCTTAGACATAAAGTTATTGGCTCTATTAAATGAAGTTGACTACACAGCATTAGGGTTAAAAAAAATTAAGATCACAATGTCTATGTTAGATATATGTTTCACTCTTCTCATAACATGTGGGTCTTATAATTGTATGAAATTGATTTGAGACACTACAAGAAAGCATATGCATATATTTAATACATCATAAATGAGATACCTTATTCTATGGTGGACATTGAACTTTCATTGATTGGTACTGCATGCTAAGATTTACGATGGAATCAACGTTTGAAAGGTCACTTTCAATATTTCGATTTTATATTTAATTTTCTTTTGACGATTCGATAGCTAAAAGTGGGGAGGATTTGAACATGTTTATGTTAGAAGGGTCAAGCTTAGGTCTATTGTCCAGTAATACTAGACTCATTGAGATTATAACATGTGTTTACTTTTAGATACGTGTCACCATCTGATCAGCTCCAGTACACTAAATGCACTGAACTTAAATAAATATTTTTTTTTTTACTTGTAAAAAGAGTTTTTTATAAGAGCACAACTTTTGTCATAGCTCTAAAGTGGCAATATGTGAATGTCTACCTATCATTGTCATATCAATTCACCATTTTTCTCCAAAATTCATAATTAAGCATATAAAAATTGTAACAAAAGTTGTGTTGATAGATATTCTCTAGAAAACATCATTCACCGTTTTATTCGAGAGAGATGATAGAAACAATATTTATCTAGCAGCCATGATGTTGATTATAGTCATTGCAAACTTAACCATCGACAGCATAAACAAATTCGTTAAGTCATCATACATAGCCGACAATAAGTGCACAACTTACAATTGACAGCAGCATAAAGGCCCTAACTATTAACCCGTAACCACTACCTGCCTAGATGTCTTGCTGTCCTTCATTAAATAACAAAGGGGGACAGTTAGACACTAGGCGGTGGGGCCGTACTCTCTGTAATTTTCACAAAGGCCCTTTCAAATTTATTCCTCGATCACTTTAGGTATTTTGCTAAAAGCAATAATCAATCCAACAGTGATATATTTACAAATACTGTTCATGCAAATTGTACACGTGTATGTGAACAGATTTACGTTACATTTGCGTGGATAGTGTACGGTAATGTGAAGTGTATGTAGACATAAAATGTAAAAGCATAATTTTCCTAATCAATTTAGATAGGTTTTTCTGCTCAAAAAAAAAAAAAAAAAAAAAAAAAAAGGAGGTTTAACTCTATTTTCTCATTTCCTAGAACGTAGGCTTGGGGAATTATATAAAACAAGTTCACGGCTTACCTCATAGATTATGTTGAGTAATGCTGTCCCCAATTGTCAAAGTGATTCATCTTAACCTTGAAGGTGAAATAGTTCATACCATTAGGACTGTGGTAGAGCTACCGCTATGAATTGTGGAATTTGCTTGCAAGTAAAATTTCTCTATGCACCACATGCGGTGCCAGGCTATCTATACTATTACAGGTTATATGAGAGTAGGGTTTGGTGAATGGAATGGAAATTTTAATGAATATTCCTATGTGGTATATCATATATGCCCACATATATAGTATGCCACCACATTAAGGTTTTCTTTTCCTTAATTACGTAAATGTTTTTATTACCTCTGAGAAGTGTTAGTTGGCCTAAAGGTCATTAGCTACTAATTATGGCAAGTTATTAGTGAATTCTCAAAAGAAATAAAAAATGTTATTAGCATATAAAACTCATAAGGAAATATTGTCAATGATAAGGATATTTTGGTAAAGTCCAAAGCTGAGGAACCAAGAGCTGACGACCTTGGGGCTGACGGTCTTAGAGGCTGTAGAGTCTAAAGCTGACGACCTTCACCAACAAACCAACGACTCCATGTATATCGCCAAGCTGACGATATAAGGCTGACGAGATTAGACATAGTCCCATCTACAACCTTACTTGATTAACACGCATACAGGCATGATTTTTGAACGACACGCTTAATTAAGGAGACTTTTAGGAGGACAAGGATTCTAAGAGATACGTAAAATTTAAGTATTACTGACCTAAAAGGAAAAGAACTCCTTGACCAAGGCATAGATTTCGGCCTAACGCTGCTATAAATACTCCAAGACCCTCTCAAAGCGAGATACGTGCAATTAACTCAACTCTAGCACCCTAGTGTTGAAGATAAATGTTTCTAACTTGACCTTCGAAAGGTCTTTGACTGGCACCACACCGGTGCCCTTTTTTAGGTCTTCACTCTTTTTGTTGTACAGGTACGTCATCAAGAGCACGTACAGATCGTATAACTTACTGAAGATTTTGAGCATCATCAGTCAAAATGTTTTTTTAATTTATTAACAAAAAAAGAGGGGAACTCGCAGATGTGTTCATCGTGCCCACTTCATTTTAATTATTGTAATGAGTGGCACGGGACCACCTGAGCACTAAATTGGGACAATATTGCCTACATGATTATAACAATATTTAGCATATACATTGACTGGATTTGGGCTTCCAGGTTTCTTTCTTTTAACTGTATCAAGGGTATATATAAGCAATGTTATAAAATTTTCATTTTCATTACATAACAAGCTCCTTTTGGTTTTCTTAAATTTATTTCCTTCCAAATATCCAGCAGAAATATAATTAATTTATTCCTTTCTATTTAATGAATGACGTATCTATTCCAATTTTTTTATTAATCTATTCCAGTCTTTTACTCTCTTCAGATGAAATCTTTTAAATACCCAAAATAAGATTAGAATAATTACCTACTGAATAAAATATGAAAACTATGCCCCGGGCTAAGATAATAATAAAAAAAAAATTCGTTTTTAAATGATAGCCACATCATCTTTTTGTAGTGACATGAAATTTTTTCTCTTTTCATTCATTTTTAGTCTTCCTGTCCCACATCTAACTTCTTGTATATTTATACTTTCTACCTGTAATGCATATTCTCTATTCCTCATAATAAACTACACTACCATCTATTTTAAAATAGTTTAAAACAAAATCACATCCATATTATATATAAATTATTTCTACAAACTCCCGAATCAAAATCACCATCCTGAGTGCTAAGGCAGTCAGAAATAAAATCATTGTATCAAACACACATTCAGAGAGAGAGAGAGAGAGAGAGAGACTCACTAGGGCAATCACTAACGCTAGAGTTTTTCAAGCTGCATGCAGTGGGGAGCTGAAGCAGCTTAGCCTCCTGGATTCCCAAACTCTTGATAGCTTGACTACCATTATGAGTCTGCTGAATCATGAAACACATGCACTCGGGCGCACTTTCCCTCATTCCCTTCACCGATGTGCAACACTCCTTCGTTGGCGTTTCCGCTTTCCCTGTTGCGAAGCTCAGGCACTGAGCCACATTTTGAATTTGCTGGGTACACTTGTCTGCCAAACCTGCTCCACTAACCTCACAAACCAAACCACACAACAACACAAAATATAAGAGGGACATTTTATGGGATTGCCTTTTCATTTTGTTCATCATCTTTGTTAGTTTTTCAAGTTTGAACACTTGGAAAAATATAGAAAGCTAGCTTTGCTATATAGTGTAATAAAGGAGGATAGGTGTGTAAATTAAGAATTCTGGACTTATCTATGAGTGAGGTGGCTATTTAATGGTAGCAGAAAAAATTAAATGTTATAATTTCATCTGGGCTGACCTCGTCAGCACCGCTTTACCATTGGACGGTTCAGATAAATTTGGAGTTGTTCAGTATGTGTCTATGTCTAAGATTTTAATGAAGGTTGTTCATAGGGGTGGTTGGGTGGCCATTAATGTACCCAATGGAGCTATTTGCAAAGAGGACCTGTACCATTAATTAATGAGGTTCACAGCATTTACCAAAAACCGTGTCGTGCTACACGAAACGTGGCACAGCTGCACAGCTTTGATATATGCATGTAAGTTGGAACGTTGAAGTTCTGAATCTTGAGTGGATTGTGAAAAAAATATTGACGCTGACCATCAAAAAAAAAAAAAAAATATTGACGCTGAAGATTCAAAATACAGAAGAATTGATCGGACGACAAGGGATGCGAATGGTACGTTCTTGTTTCCTTGGGAAATGGTAACTAATAAGACAACATGGCACTGGTATTAATATGGCCTTATCCATGGAAGCCTTTTTTATTTTTATTTTTATTTATTTATTTATTTTTTTTGAGATACTTATCCATGGAAGCTTGATACGAGTTTATTGCAATATATTGAGAAGGTAAAAATGGCTAAATATCATTATTTTTAAAAATTTATAACAAAAATATATTATTTCGAAACTAAATAGAAAAATATCAATTTTTTGGAACTTAAATTTTAGAAACTCGAGTTCTAAATAGTACTCGAGTTTAAAAAACTCAAGCTCCTCATCAGTTCTATCATCGTAGTACTGTCGAGCTGAAATTTGTGTGATTAAAAAAAATAATGTGATAAACTCGAGTTCTATGCAACACAATACTCGAGTATACCAAGATCGAGTATCTATTATAAATAAAATTATGTTTATGTTTATTTCTACGCTATCAACAAGGTCGAGTACATTGTAAGGAACTCGTGTTTAGTAAACTCGAGTTCCTTATAACATTTTTTTTTTTAGATAATCGACAAATAAAAATAAACATAAAAATAAGAATATGAATAGAAGTATGTTTTTATTTATTTAAATAGAAGTATTGTAAAATATAGATATTTTAATTTCAAAATATAAATTAATTTCTACATTAATTAAAATTGTTCATCGTTTTCTCATAAAAATTAGTCACTGTTTTCTGCAAAAACTATTCCTACGATTTTGCATAAAATTATTTTCTATTCAACACTATTTAAAAAATTGTTCACTCTTTTTCCTGCGTAAATTATTTTCTGTTCACTATTTAAAAAATTGGTCACTGTTTTCTCATAAAACACCTACTGAAATCATTTTTTATAAATTTAAACGTCAAATCTGAATGCTTTTTCATGCTTAAATTTCACAATAATCGAATTTGTTTCTTCTGCATTGATAAAATGTATTTCTACATTAATAAAATTTGGTTTTTGCACGTTATGTTTACTGTATATTCAAATCTGCTTACTGCATTCATATAATCCGAATTTGTTTTTTCTACATTGATAAAATCTATTTCTACATTAATAAAATTTGCTTTTTGCACATCATGTTTACTGTATATTCGAATCTACTTACTGCATTCATATAATCTGTTTTCTGCATTAATTAAAATTGTTCATTGTTTTCTTATAAAAATTGTTCACTGTTTTCTACAAAAACTATTTCTATGATTTTGCATAAAATTATTTTCTGTTTAGCATTATTTAATAAATTGTTCACTCTCTTTTTTGTGTAAATTATTTTTTATTCACTATTTAAAAAATTGTTCACTGTTTTCTTATAAAACACCTACCAAAATCGTTTTTTCTAAATTTAAATGCCAAATCTGAATGCTTTTTCATGCTTAAATTTCACAATAATCTAATATGTTTTTTTTTTTTTTTTTTTTTTTGCATTGATAAAATCTATTTCTACATTAATAAAATTTTCCCTCTGCACATCATATTTACTGTATATATGAATTTGCTTACTGCATTCATAAAATTTGTTTTCTGCATTAATTAAAACTGTTCATTATTTTCTCATAAATATTGTTCATTATTTTCTCGGGAGCGGTGACCTTAAAATCACCCAGTAGAGTTTTTGCTGTGTTTGTTTCCCCATTTGAAAACAAATCACTGTGTAAATTTAATTTCCCCTGCACTTAGTTTAATTGGTGATTTGTTTGTGCTACCACGCGTTTTGCATGTTAATTTGATTAATTAATAAACTTGGTTTATTAATCAATTAATTAATCACTAGTGGTCAATACGTTTTTGGCCTATCAAATTCGTTGAAAGTACAAAATCGTGAAAATTCAAGAGAAAATTATGTACATTAGATGTACAGATTGTTCGAATTTGTAAAAAACAAAATTTATTTGTTGAATGTATAAAATCTTGAAAATACAAAATAAAATTGTGTAAATTAGATGTACAGATAGTCTGAATTTGTTGAAAAGTTTGGATTTGTTAATTGTACAAAATCGTGAAAATTTAATGGAAAACTATGTACTAATGTATTGATCATCCGAATTTGTTGAAAAATTCGAAATCGTTGAATGAACAAAATTATGTAAACTCAATGGAAAATCAAAGAACATACCAAATCGTTAAGTAGCACATGCATCACTGCGAAAATCAGTGTAGCAATGGTGAACATTAACAACAACGTCTAATGTTCGTAGGTATAAATTTTTGAAAATCATCATTACTTGAATCTGAGAAGTCTGAAATATCTCTTTCATCATCTAACGTAGTAACTTTATTAATAGACTTGATGGCTCGCTCTTGTGCCTTCCCCTTTAGATGCTTCCTAGCTTTTTGGATTGCATGAAAACGGTCTAATCGCCTTTGCATTTGATTGTTCTCTTGTTCAAAACGAGCAAGTATGTTGGCTGGTTCATTTCTAGGTAACTCGGCTGAGCGTGCCTTAGGAACTTGTAACTTATGCCATCGACAATACACCTCCAACTCACACCTTTTCTCGTATAGGGTTCACCATGGTGGTTTTGCTACGGTGAACTCTATTGTGGTGGTATCTGTACTTAGTTTTGTAGGTTTACCGACCATGATGTGTCTGACGCTTCCAAGACTCTCATACGTGTATTTTGGCATATTAAGGAAATCCCTCTTCTTTCCAACCCATTTCCCTCCATTGTGGTCTGTGTATGTCTGTAATTGTTGATCTGCTGGAACTTGTGATAATCCATTTGTTGACATAGATCCAAACTTGTTTCGCACTGTACGATTTGATGTTGAGGCATTGCGAATCATAGCTTAGTCAATCTACAATGTTAGTGGGGTAGGAATAAGATCATTATTGTGGTGCATTTATAATCTCATTTCATGTTCCAAACATTATAATTTCAGCTATTAGGGCTTGTCATGTCAATACAGGCTGGAAAAACACTACATGAACATAATTTTAAATGTTCTCAATGTCATAGTGAGATTTGAAGATATGGGCGGTAGTTGTAGTGTTCTTGAACAAAGCATCATATTTAATTGACATAGTGCTATGTCCCTGGCACCAGGGTACAATTTTTCGTATATTTAAGTATTCATGTGAATGTGGATGATATGACTGGACAGTATGTGAAATCATGCCAAGTTGTTGAGCAGCACGTGTGAAACAGTGGCGTCTATTGGTGCATGTAGTTCGTATGACTACAGTTGGTGCTACAACAGGAGATCAAAACCCCCGTCGAGAAGGGTGATGAATTTCACCCTTTTGAATACCCTGATAGACCAAGTCCTTATGCAAATAAGGGATGACACAACACTAAATTGGCCAAACAAACTGAAGGGCGACTCGAATAAGAGGCCAAAGAATAAGTATAATCGCTTCCAGCGGGACTATGGACATGATACTTCCAAATGCTACGATCTCAAGCGGCATATCGAAGCCCTCATCAAGTAAGGGAAGTTGCAGTGGTTTGTCAGGAAAGGAGAAAACCTACCAAGGGACCCTGTGTTGGGATAATATATGTCCTTAAATCCTATTGTATGATGCTATGTATTTTATTATGTTAGACATTATGTATGACTTAATGTTTTGGTTAATAAAGTTGTATTAATATTTGAAAATATTGGTAACATGAATATTGGGACATTATCATATAGCCCATGAGATGCATAGTATGTGATTTATGTGATTTAGTCACAGAAGATATAAATCACAAGTTCTTTGTAAACTCAGAATTATAGTTCGTAGTCGGTGATGAAATTGGGCATTTCATTTGCGAAGACTATAACATATCAACTAAGATGATTTGTCTTGATCATGGAAATAGAGATTTCTAGTTGATATGTTGATATGTTTTAAGAGTTAAGACATATTGAACTGGACCGGCGTGAGATTTATTATTCTCCTAACGACTGTCAATTGAATAATAAACTCACGACTTATATTTGCATGAACTCTTAATCCTGAGAGGATAATGGACCTAATCATGAAGTGTAGGTTGCTTTGATATATCAGGAGTGAGATCTATGGTTAAGGTCAAAATCTCAGTATGTTGGGCAGCCACATTTAGTGTTGATGGAACATATATTCTCAAGATGGAATTCATAGTCTCTTAACGGAGATATAAAATATTCCCTTGAGATAAATTTAATGTGTTTGTTATTCAGAGAGTTGGGCCTGACCACTTTAGTAAGGAGTTACTAAAGTATATATTTATGGAATTGGATTTTATAAATATATGATGAATAACTTAAAGAATTAAACCGGGTACTCAAGGAATTAAGATATAGTAATAAACAAAGTGGCAGTCTCTTTTCATGACTTTGTGTTACTATGAATATTTTATGAAGGGGTTGCATGTATAATAGAGTCTTGGGATATAATTTATTAATAAGGCCTAGAGTGCAACTATATTTATATAGTGGTATTAAATATAGTTAATGGTAACTTTGGACTTGTCAAGAGTTGACAGAAAAGCCCAAGGCCCATTGGAGCTAGTGTCTTATTGGTCCCTTTTGGTCCCACTCCAAGCCACACACTTAAGCCCAATTGGAAAGGCCCAAAAGGCCGGCCCAATTAGATAATCAGTTAGATACAAAGGGAGAAACACACAGAATTTTTTCTGTGTAGAGAATTTGTAGAGATTTTCATAGAGAAAAAGAGAGAGTGTGAGACACACTTTCATATTCTCCCTTTGGAACTGATTGAGAGACCACACATCTTGGGCGTTAGTGGAATTGGAGTGAAGATTGAAAGTATTCCCAAGAGCCTCTCATCTTCAAATTTTTGAAATTCACCGCTCCAAGGTACACTCTCTTGATCATATATTCTGAAACTTAAATAGTACATGTTAACTTTTATGTATGAAGTAGATCCGTTTACGCTTTACATTATACATTTATTCTTCCGCTGCGCATGTATGATTCCATCACCCTAAACCTAACCGGCAAGCCGAGGAAAGACCCAAAGCCCCGCTTGGAGAAATAAGGGTAATCATGGGAGGAAACACTATGGTAGGGTCATCTAAGAAGGCAAGGAAGACATATTTACGTATGGTGCAGAGTGTCTAGATTTTTGGCCAGCCCTTTAAAGTAATCAGGGTTGACAACCCTGCTATCAGCTTTACAGAAGCAGATGCTAGACGGCTACACCATCCTTATGACGACGCTTTGGTAATTAGCTTGTCAATTACAGATTTTAATACCCAACGGGTGCTAGGGGATAACAAAAGCTCAGTGCATATTCTTTACTACCCCGCATTCCAGCAGATAAGAATCAACAAAGAACGTCTCCTACCTATAGACACACCATTAGTCAAATTCGATGGCACCAAGGTCTTCCCCATGGGAACTATCACCCTACTAGTAATCATTAGGGCGTATCCTTAGCAACTCACTAAAGAGGTCAATTTTCTAGTGGTTGATTGCTCCTCTGCCTACAATGCCATCATTGGCTGACCTACGCTTAACGAGTAGAGGGCGGTCATGTCTACATACCACTTACTGGTGAAGTTTCCACGGAGTACGGGATAAGAGAAGCGTGAGGGGACTAGATGGCGGCCCGCGAATGCTACATCGCCATGCTAGAGATGGATGATCACTTCTAAGCTTTTAACATCAAGGAAAGGAAGGTTGCAGTAGAGCCAACGAAAAACCTAGAAGAAATCTCCTTGGATGACAACACCTTGACTGAGTCACTCTTATCAGCATGCAAGTTAACCCTTTAGTTCGTAAAGAGCTTGCCCTCTTCCTAAAGAACAATTGGGATGTCTTCACTTGGAGTCATGAGGACATGCTAGGGATCAGTCTAAATACCATGGTCCACAAGCTCAATGTATGCCCATCCTTCCCTTTGATCCAACAGAAGAAAAGGGTATTCGCCTAGGAAAGGGACAGGGCTGTAGCCGAAGAAGTACGTAAGCTGCTAGAGGCAAATTTTATCTAGGAAGTCTACTACCCCAAATGGTTGGCCAATGTAGTAATGGTAAAAAAAGTAAATGGCAAGTGGAGAATGTATGTAGATTTCACCAACCTGAACAAAGCATGCCCTAAGGGCAGCTACCCGCTCCCGCACATCGACCTTCTCGTAGACTCTATAGTAGGCCACCAACTTCTATGTTTCATGGACACCTTCTTTGGGTACAATCAAATCAAATTGGATGAAGCGAACCAAGAGAAGACCTCATTTGTCATGAGCCAAGGACTCTTCTATTACAAAGTCATGTAGTTTGGGCTAAAGAACACAAGGGCAACATACCAAAGACTCGTAAACAAGATGTTCACCCGACAAATTGGGTGAAACGTGGAAATGTATGTAGACAACATGCTCGTGAAAAGTGCAAAAGAGGTTAACCACTTAGACGACCTTGGGTAAAAATTTGATACGCTTTGCCTTTACGACATGAAGCTCAACCCCAATAAGTGTGTGTTCGGTTTGGCATCAGGAAAGTTCTTGGGCTTTATGGTATCATAGCACAATGTGGAAGCTAATCCCGACAAAGTTCAGGCAATAATGGAGATGGCTCCTTCAAGGAACATCAATGAAATGCAAAGCCTGAACAGTAGGGTACAGCCTTTAATGTGTTCGTCTTTAGGGCAATAGATAAATGTCTGCCCTTCTTTAAAGTGCTGGGGAAGGTTTTTAAGTGGATTGATGATTGCCAGAGGGATTTTGAGGAACTAAAGTCTGCACCATTGCTTAATCCATCCAAACCTGATGAAGAGCTCCTTCTATACTTAGTCATGTCCTCAATGGCCGTCAGCTCTACTCTTATACGGGAGGAAGACTAAGTATAGTGACCTATTTACTACACCAGTCGAGCTCTCCAGGGAGCTGAAGGAAGATATCCCCTAATGAAGAAGTTGGCCTTCGCACTAATCACAGCTACCCAGAAACTGAGGCCGTACTTCAAAGCACACACCATAGTGGTCCAAACAGACAAGCTGCTGTGGAAGGCGATGAACAACCCAGAGGTAGTAGGGTGACTAGTTCTATAGGAGATAGAACTCGAAGAGTTTGACGTCCAATATCCACCCCGAACTACGATCAAGGCACATGCATTAGTTGACTTTATTGCCAAATTCACAACAAAAGAAACCGAGGTGGAATAGATGGAGTGGATGGTATGGACGGATGATTCATCTAATTAACAAGCTGGAGGAGCTGGGGTCCTGCTACGGTCTACAAAAGAGTGTGTTGTCCGCCTCCAATTCTCAATGACCAACAATAAGGCGAAGTACAAAATGGTCCTCTCAGTCCTCGACCTGGCTAAAGCAGCAGGGGCCATGTCAGTGGTCATATAGGAATGAGACATTAACAAAAGACTGCAATGCTTCCTGTAGACTAAAGGTACAATCATCACGTTTCGTGATGATTGGGGATGTCCTTTACAAAAGGGGTTTCTCCCATCCATATCTAAGGTGTTTAACACTCGACGAAGCAGACTATGTCATGAAAGAAGTGCATGAAGGAGTATACGAGAACCACTTGGGGGCACGCTCATTGGTGCACAAGCTAATAAGGGTTTGATACTATTGGCCTACTATGCAGGAAGACACCTAGTCTTACGTGAAGGTGTAAGAAAAGTGCCAACACTTCAGCAATATCATGTGATAGTCATTGGAGGAACTTACACCAATTAATGCCCCCTGGCCATTCACCCAATGGGGATTGGACATAGTGGACCCTTCCCTATTCCCATATGGCAGCTTAAGTTCCTCGTTGTAGGGATCTACTACTTCACCAAATGGGTTGAGGCAAAACCGTTGGCCTCTATCACAGAAAAGAATGTCTGAAGCTTTGTCTAGAAAATCATCATTTACTACTTTGATATCCCAGGGCCTTCGTCTCTGACAATGGAAAGCAATTCAACAATGGCGCATTCGGGGATTTTTGCCAATAGTTAGGAATTAGGAACCACTACTCCTTTCCCGCTCACCCCCAGGCCAATGGGTAATTTGAAGTCACAAACCAATCCTTACTCAAGATGATCAAGACTCAAGAGGGAATAAATGATATATGGCCAGATGAGCTACTCGGAGTCCCGTGGGCATATAGGAGGACGACTTGCACACTTACAAGGGAGACACCTTTTCGCCTCGCGTACGGGATCAAAGTATCCCACCATAACGAAAAAAAGAATAAAGAAGGGATGCACCTATAGTTAGATGATGACAGAATTGGGAAGTGCCCTACAAGATTGGCAACGACAGAATAGAGGATGACTCGTTAACGGGATCTATTGGCAAAGCACTATAACATCAAGGTCAAGCCTTGTCATTTTCAAGTCAAGGACCTAGTTCTAAGAAAGGTAACAACGGCTACTAGAGATCCCACATAGGGTAAGCTAAACCCCAATTGGGAAGGGCCTTACAAGATTGTCGATTACCATAGAAGGGGGACCTGCTACTTGGAAACCCTTGACAGACAGAGGCTCCGTCACCCATAGAACACCGAGCACTTGAGGAAGTACTACCACTAGTAGGCAAATGTAGCTTATTTTATCACTTTCTTTTATTTTCATGTTAGAATTGTGTATTGGGAGAAATTGAAATTTTAAGGATGTTAAATTTCTTTTTAGCTCTTTCATTATTAATAAGACTTGGACAAATCATCAGAAACATTGTTCTACTCTTTACCCTTTAGTGAATCATCTAAATTATAGTCCTACCTATAGGGTGGACAGACGACCAAAGATATCGACGAGTACCTGGTCTAATAAATCACACAAAGTTCTACCTATAGGGTGGACAAACAACTAAAGATATCAACAGGTACTTGGTCTTAAAAATTAGACCAAGTCCTACCTACGGGGTGGACAGACAACCAAGGATATCGATGGGTACTTGATCTAAAAAATTATATTAAGTCCTACCTATGGGGTGGACAGATGACCAAGGATACCGATGGGTACTCGGTCTAAAAAATTATACTAAGTCCTACCTACGGGGTGGATGGACGACCAAGGATATCGACGGGTATCTGGTCCCAAAAATTATACTAAGTCCTACCTATGGGGTAGACGGACGACCAACGATACCGATGGATACTTGGTCTAAAGAGAACTGCTGAGTAAAACACACAAGAATTGCTACGAAATGGATGGATAAAAAAGAATGTCAACGGGGGCATACACAATTATAATAATAAAAATGAAACAAGTATAAAAGCAGTAGTAAAACACCTAGATGAGAGAGCTTGAGAAGCAGTTAGGTCCACAGGAAAAGAGCCATCTATAGTAGATGGGCCATCCACGGTAGATGGATCAACAGCGAACTAGACAACAAGAGTTTCCGAGCTGTGGGGAGCAAGTTGAACAATGGTCTCGACGTCAGCATCCTTTGCTCCTTGCTCAACCATATGGATGGAGTCATCGATCTCTTTGCTGACAGTGTCATCCCCTCCAGGTGTAGGTAGGACAGTGTCGTCAATTGTAATCTAGGACAAGTCCAAATCGGGGCAAGCAGCTCCTACCTGCTTCAAGCATTCATCAAAACCACACCATAAAACATGCCGCACGCGTCAAAAAATGGTTGAGAGATTCGAAACTCCACCATGACATTAGCTTTAGCCTTGTCCATCTGCTCACGAAGAGTAGCCAGCTCCATTGTCAGATTGGTCCTTGCCTTCTCCGCTTCCTCCCGAAACTCCACCACGACATCAGCCTTAGCCTTGTCCATCTACTCATGAAGAGCAGCCAGCTCTATTGTCAGATTGGTCCTTACCTTCTCCACTTCCTCGTGACGATGAGTATCCTCTACTAGCTCAGCAAGCTTCGTTGATAACTCTTTGTTAAGAGTATGGATGGCATCCTTATACTGCTCCCGTTCTTTGTTTTGTATCTCTTGGTGCTTGCGGAATTGACGGATAACCCCCTCGTTGGCTATGCACCTGTCTTGAAGGGCTTTCATTCACACCAATGCCTGAAATAAAGATAATGGTTAAAACAAGTATAAAAGGATTACTTAATTGTTATAAGTGACAAGGACATACCCTTGACAGATCATAGAGGCCAGAATTCCCCATGTCCTCCAATGTGTGCTCCCCACAGGGATCGAGTTGACCATCTCAATGGCATAATCCTTGTGAGTCACCAACCTTTGGGCGAGGTCAAGGGCAATGGGTTCCTCACCCGTCATCAGGCCCTTCCTAACTCTATGATGAGGGGCAAGAGGGGGTGAAGGAGATTTCTGCTATTTTCCCCCAGCAGACTGACCTGTCGTCTTTTTGGACGGACGAACATCCTTGGCGTTGCTTTTTCTCTTCAGCGTGACCTAAAGGGTCACCTTAGATGTCAACCCTGAAGCTTGCCCTTGGTGCTTGCATGCAGAAGCTTCCTTATTAGCGCTCTCTACCTGCCTACGTCCATCTTTGAAAAAGTGATGGAAGGAATCAGAAAATGGAAAGGTAGGGTAAGAAATATGTGACAAAAATGCAGACAGGCATGCAATCATTGAGCTATGAGCGTTAACTCTTGACCACTGCAAAATGCATGGAGGGTGTCAAGAGTAACCAAGTCCTTTCACTTCCTCTTTTCCAAGGGGATCACCCAAACCTTCCCAAGAAAGTTCTCTTGCTCATTAGTTATCTTAGAATGGACTTGAGTTGAAAAATAAGAAAGATCTAAGTGTTAGGTATGTAACTAAACTTGACGAAGATACAAAAAGCTGATTACTCGCTAGACTCCTTGATAATCCCCCAAGTGTTATCAAACCCGTCAAGTATGCTAGCCTACTCCTCAGGCTTGCACACCCACCTCATCCCCTTGATGAAGAAGTACTTATTCTTCCAGTTTCTGTTGGAATCTGGCATGTCAAACACTAGTCTGAGCAATGACTTACTAGCTAGGAAGTGGTAGATGCCCTTTGATGAGGATATCTATAGAGGGTTGTAACAAAAAAGAACTTGTTGAGCGTAAGCCGACGATTACCCCCACTCAACTAACCCCATACACTTCAGCATCGATAAAAACCCTTTATGCATTCAGGGCAATTTGGCTCACAGATAAGACAAGGTAGTTGGCAAGTTGACGGTGAAGTTCCGTTAATGATATTCTCAGGCCGGCAATGAACATGGAGTCATACACGCCAACATTTGTCATCTTCCCTAAATAACACTTCTCAAATTTGCCTAGTAGACGCATGGGAATGCTATCAGGAATTTGGTGATGATCACGAAGGCTGTTGAAGATCTTCTAAGACATGGTCGGATTCTTGGGTACAATGAAAGGCCTACTACCACTACCATCAACCTGGCCTACCAACCCATCACTCTCCTCTTGACGCCCCTTGTCACTTTCTTCTTCCTCCGTACCTTCCCCTTCCTTTCCTTCCTCCCCTTTGTCATCTTCTCCTTCTTCGCCCTCTTCATACTCCTCCTCTTCCCCATTGTTAGAAGAATGAGCAGAAGATTCCTTTTCTAGGGACTAGGTTAAGCCTTCCTTTGGCTCACACCAGAATGGTAAACCTCATCGTAGCCCTCACCCTCATGGACTGACGAAGACTGTTCACTCATCATTTCTCTATCACCTGACATCTATTCACCTACAAGTGACGAAGGTATTCTAAGAACCATTCGACGAGTCTCTATATAGATGATGACCAACTAAGAAAATAAATAAGTAAGAAAGAGATAATGAAGGAGACTTATAAGGAAGATGGATGATTTCTAAACACGACGGGTTCCTCGAAGATGATGGAGTAGTGCAAGGGACAGGCACTCAAGAACGACTGCTGGATGCAAGCGTTCTAGTCTCAAAAGCTTTAAAGGAATGAAAACAAAATAAAGGAAACATCTAAGGAAGGAGGGACTATTTATAGAGCTAAGGGGCACAGTAGACAAAGCGTTGCTTCTAGTGAGAAACTAGGCCAACCAACAAGTGCCATGTGTCATCTAGCATTTAAACCTAGGACTGCCTACACCATTTAATGACACTCTCTTCAATAAAGCTCTAATTAATGACCCTAAATACTCATTACTCCATAGCTTGTTAGTTGAAGACAGAATCATGGAGTAGGGGGCAACCTGATATAGGTATTTTTTTACTAAGGTTTGATAATCCCAGACGCGCCATACAAGGAAGCTAATGGCACTCACAATTCCATCAATCCAACAGAAGTAGATGGATGATCTAAAGCGATAGCATGAAAAGCGACGAGGTTGCACTATGGTTTGACGGTATGGAAGGCCGACGGGGTGAATGGAAGGCTAACGGGTCCAGCATGGCCTTGCTTGGTCCTCACGAATGTTCATAAAAGAAAACATCTTGCATACCATACAAGATGAACTCACTATTGATTCTTATCTCCCTCGTATGGAAAGACACCCTATAATCTCTGGAATCCTAGTACCAGATCTTCTCCGTAAGGAAAAATCCCCTCTCAAGGGACCTCGATTCATCGCTCGCCACTATATAAGCCCAGGCCCCCTACTTTCTCAGGTACACAAAAAATCACTAGCTCTCTCCCTATAGAGTTCTTGAAGATTTCTCATTCGCTAACTTGATCTTCAGAGGGTCTTTGGCCAGTACCACACTGGTACCAGATAGGCCACAAACGCGTTGACCCCTTGTGATAAATTAAGTTGATTAATTAGCCAAGTTATTAATTAATCAAATTAACATGCATATTGCATGGCAGCACAAACAAATCACCAATAAACTAAAGTATCCAGCGGAAAATAAATTGACACGATGATTTGTTTACGAATGGGGAAAACCTACACCGCAAAAACCCCACCGGGTGATTTTAAGGTCACCACTCCCAAAATTCCACTATTATCACAACAAGCGATTACAAGTAAAGGAATCCCAAGTACCTTACCAACCTAGAGTTGAACCCTTACCCAATACCCAATTGGACTTGTTCTGTAGCGACAATTTCTCCTTTTGATGCACGGCTCCTAAGTATGTGACTAACCAATTTGCGCGGGTCCCAGTACGCGACTTCAATCACCAACTAGAGAAAGTTGTTGGCTGCAAAGCTCTTCAATTCATCCACATGATGAAGATCAAGAAGATGCTTGGTTACAAAACCCTACGGGGCACATTACATAGCAACTTCTTCACAAGAGAGATGAACTAGGGCAAAAACTTTGTCTCAGGTCACAAATTGCTTGAGCAAAGGTTTCTCAATGCTTATGCAACTTGTTCACTTTGACGACCCTTAAAATAATCCTTTTATATGTCTAGGGTTAGAAGAAAAGAAGTCCCAAAGACACATGTACGGATTGGAATAAAAAACAGAACTCAAAATTTGTTTTTCTTAAATCTCGACAGCTAGAAGTGTTGAGGTACTGTTGAGCAGCTGTCGAACCTCGGGGCTGGAACAGCTTCTTTAAAGCTAGATAGATGCAGCTGTCGAGCCAAGTGTCGAGTCAGGTGTCGAGCTTTAAAATCTGGCACTTCTCAACTTGAATCTTGGACAACTTGCATGGCTTTAACACTTGATCTTGAAACCTTGTTTCTTGAAGTATTAAAATTGTCCTAGAGCTACCCAAATACAAGCTGAGTGCGTTTTGTTAAAGGATAAGCCAATTACATAAAAGAATGACATATGTTCAAAACAAAGTGAAACACATATGTCCTAACAATCTCCCTCTTTAGCAATCTGTGACAAAACCACAACAACAAATGAACATATGAGAGAAGTCATAAATCACTCAACTCATATTCATTTGTTGAATACAATAAAATCTATCCTAACACAAACTCTTAAAAAACTTTGCAAAAAAAGAGTTTATGGCAAGTAGACTTTGACAACCTGTATTTCTGAAACACTTTAAACAAAACACATCAAGGCATCTTTGTGTGAAGCAGAAATAATAGATTGCATACAAGTAAAGAACTATGTGTATAAAGAAAGAAAAGAAATAGCACATGTAAAGATAGGTGAAAGAAACATACATCATCACATATATATAACAACGATAAGCACAATGTATGTAAACATGGTCACAAGACTTAGGTACAAGAACAATGTATCTCCAACAAGAAAAAAAGAAAGAAATATATACAATCCGCACTACATCCCTCAAAATAACAACACTCCACCTATCAAAAATGTCCTATACAAGCTCTCCCCCTAAGTATGACTGCTTTCATAACCAAAACTACTCCCTCATTTTGTCACGAGCGACAAAGGGTAGAGTATCAAGTAGACATCTGAACGGTAGAGCTAGCATCTCCATCATCATCATCCGAAGCATCATCGTCATCACCATCATCATCCTTAGACTCAGAAGCCATATGAGAGGGTGGAGAAGAAGCCTCAGGAGCAAAACCGCCCATGGTCGCCTGTTGCCGAGCAATGCAACTAACATGAAAATTCACTTGATACAACTCTGTAGAAAGTGTATCGAGGCGAGCATTCATGCGCTGAAGCTGCGCCATGATATCTCCTAGCGACATATCGCTCGAGGAAGAGGAGGGAGTAGATGTAACTCGAACAGGTCTAGATGAAGCTGGATGGGAGGAAGGAGCAGCTGAATCCGTCCGTCACGACCTAAACTGCGCCTCACTACGTTTTACGGTAGTGGCGTCTATGGCAACCATAACATGGAAGTGGTCGGACACGGGATAAGGGATGGAGAAATGGCATAAAATCCTCGTGATAACAGAAGGAAAGATGAGCTTATCACGGGTAGCTGTATCCTTATTGACATCTATAGTGAGGTGCTCAAGAAGAGATAACAAAAACTAAGTACGAGGCTCTATGATGGAGTTATAGTGAGAGAGTGGGTGCAGAACAAATGTCATCACCATGTTCATGAAACGAGGACCTTTAGCAAAAGGCCGACATGGTGTAAACTGACGCTCACCGCAATTAAAAGGGCGCTCACAAAAAGCAGAAATCATCTCGTCTTTGGACACAGTCCGTAGATGCTCACAACTGCGGTAATTAGGATGCGCAACCCTTGGAATATGAAACACATCGGAAACCAACTCTGGTATGACTACTATGCGTGTACCTCGAACGCAAGTGAGAAAGAGAGGTACTGAAGAATCAATTTCATGCATGTTGGAGTAAAACTCCTGTATCAGCACGGAAGGACAATTGACCAGGACGTCACACAGTGACTCCCAACCCCGATTGGGAATGACATCGGGTAGGTCAGTGTCAACAAAGTCTGCCAGAATAACTTGGCGTTCCAAATGAATACCTCGTTTAGAAAAGTTCTTCGAGAAGTCCTTTTAGGCATTCTCATCACGGAACCGAATAGAGGAAGGAGTAGGATCAGAAGATGAAGAGGCCCTAAAACAAAGAGGGTGCTGGGATGGAATAGACTTACGTTTTGGTGCCATAAACACTACTAATGTAAACAGAAAGAGAGGGGGAAAGAAAGAAACACTCAGAAATGTCCCAAAAACAATTCAAATATAACAAGTATATTGAAAAGAAGAGAACGTATGCATGGGAAATGTACGAACATGTGACATGCAACATGAAAAACATCATAGGCTCAGCCCAATCCAAACCTATCAACACACAACAAGTTTGCACACATCTAAATGCATGAGATATTGTTAGAATGTTAATGTGATGCAATGTATAGAGTTTTTAAGGTCAAATCTACAAAACCCATCCCAAAAACTGCAACAAAAACTCATCAATTTTGAAAAACCCCAAAATTTTTAAAAAAAAACTCCAAAAACTAGGTTTCAAAACATGAACTGCATGTAAATGAAGGAGATTAGATGCTTACCAAGTGAAGAAAAACTTGAAAGAAGCTTAAAAAAACCTTGAGTAGAGGTTTGGAGTGAGAGAGAGAGGTTTGGGAGGGAAAAACCAGAGCTATCAAGAGAGAGATCGAGAGAAATGAAAACCGGATCACATATAATCTATATATAGAGGTTCATTAATTCTCGACAGATACAGGTGTCGAGAGGTGTTGAGCCATTTGTCGAGGTAGGTGTCGAGAGATACAACATCGACAGATACAGCTATCGTGAATGTGTCGATGAACAACATAAAGACAAGTGAATAGTAGCTCGATCGATCCACCAGCTGTCGAGAAGCTATCGAGATGTCAGACACTTCCTCGATCGATCCACCAGGTGTCGAGAAGCTGTCGAGATTGGGATAAGACAAAGCTAAGAAGCTCGATAGACAGCCAGGTGTCTAAGAGGTGTCAAGCCAGCTTTTACAAGAATTTCTCAAGAAGAAAAAAACACAGATATGAATGCAATCACGCATGCAACTTAACCAATGATCCAATCAATAGATTAAGCTCTCAAAAACATCTCTCAATCAACAATTTTAAGCACATGGATCCCAAAACACACACACACACACACACACACACACACACACACACACACTAAACAAGTCTAACCAATTTTATATTTTAAACAAGTCTAGACAGTTTAATGAACATACATCAACACATGTAAACCTTGTGATGGCCAAATCACACAGTACCTGCACATGTATCAAAAATAACAAAAAATATTGCATGTTGTGTGTGAAAAACATCACAAGATTACATAAGTGTCTTAAAGTTATGACGATTTGAGATATGAGAAAATCTCTTTAACTCACACACAATCATAATTATTTGATGGAGACTATCACCTTTGAGGTACATCCTATAACTCTCACATCTCATAGAAAACACGCTTGCAATCATTATTTTAAAGCATTTTGTTCTTTTCGCTTTTAGTTCTTTGCATATTTTATTTTTATTAAGCAAACTTTGCATGGGCATGTAAGAGAGATAAGACATACCTAGTTTTGTTAAGCTTTTTGACATTGCACTTTTGCTATGCTGAAGCATACAAATGTCATTGACATTACACTTTTACTATGCCGAAGTATAAAGATGTCATTTCATGATTGGCCGGTAACAGTGGTGAGATGGTTATTTATGCCTTTCTCTTAGGATTTTCTAGTCCTACCCGTCAAAAAGAGTGATACGAGTGTTAAGTACAAGAGATCACTTAACCTTACTCATCACAAACAAAGAGCCACAAAGCTCACTTGCTTAGTTGTGCATAAAGATGCTCATCTAAGCTACAAGAGATACAAAGTTTAGAAAACTTTGTTTCAATGTCCATTTTAAGGTTCATAAGAACCGATGTACACAAACACACTCTTTTTGTATTTTTCAATTTTTCATTTTTATTTTTATTTTTATCTGAAAAGCAAAATGAAATAAAAACTGAAAACAACAAACAAAAACATGTTAAACAAAGCAAAAACAAGGCATAAAACTAAACTAACTCAAAACAGTAAAGCAACATACACAAGTAATGCAAAAACAAAAACAAAAACAAGAAGGGGGGAGAGAGAGAAAACGTGAATAAATCACTTGGAATCCTTTTCCTTCCACACCTTGGAAGAACCTTTCCTTTGTGCTAACCCTTGAACCGGTGATGAGGGGGAAGGATTGAAACCGTTCAAGTTTGAAAGGAACATGAGGTCTTTGAGAAGATCTCCAAAAGGAGCAAGAGAGGTTTGAAGCTGATTCTGGTTCCCAGATGCTATCATGCCATTGCTCTGTTAAGTGGCTAGCCACTTATAGCAATTTGGTCGAGTATGACTGGTAATACCACAATGATGACAGAGATGCTACTTTTTCTGTTTAGGCTTTTGAGAGTTAGCCTTCTTAGTCCTAGGGTTTTTAGTTCCTTCTTCTCAAGCTTAGGGGGTGCTCCTAAGATGGACTTACCCTTGTCTAGGTTTTCTCTAGCTAATTCAGCTTTAACATTTTCTTAATTTTAATGTTATTAGCAGGAGGAACAAAAACAGTAGCAATAGCAGAAGGAGTATTAGAGGAAGAGAATTCATGCCCCAATCTTGTTCGATCAGAAGTAGATTTCTGAATGCTGGGCATCTCATCCAACTTCGCACTTGATGTCCTCTCCAATTGAGCTCTAACTTGAAACAGTTCTGCTTTAAGCTTCTTGGTCTTCTCAGCCAGGAAATTGTTCTCGAATCTCAGTGTCCCGATAGTCTGATTTGCTTCATCAAAATTAGTGGAAAGCTCCTCACGATCAAGTTCCACATCACTGAGCTTCTTGGTGGCCAGCCTATAGAGTTTCTCATGCTTCTCAGAAAGCTTATACAGTTTCTCATAGGTGGTATGGATATCATCTTGATCATCCATCATTTCAAACTTAGCATCCACCAATTATTTTTCTTCATCTACATCTTCAATAGTCCCTTCAGTCGGATTGACAGTTTCAATGAAGGCATTCAAAATTTCTTCATCATCATTGTCGGAATCATCCACAGGCTTAATGTCGCTCAAGGTAGCAGCAAGTGCCTTGCTCTTCCCAATGCTCTTGAGATATGTGGGACACTCTTATTTCATATGACCGAAGCCTTAACACCCGAAGCACTAAGGTCCAGCGGGAACAGTGTACTGACCGCCATCTCTGGTATCCTTTTTCCCTTTATCTTGGCTCTTGAACTGAAAAGAACTGGATTGCCTATGGTCCTTGTCGAATTCTTTTCCATTTGCATTTTTCATGAATTTCTTGAATTTTCTGGTGATGTAGGACTTCATCTTAGAATCTTCATCATCCGAGGACTCATCTGTATCACTGCTCTTGGCCTTCAGTGCCATGCTCTTGCCTTTACTTTACTTGCCCATTCTTGTCAACCCTAGCTCGTAGGTTTGCAGATTACCAACTAGCTTAGTCAAAGGAATCTTGTCAATATCCTTTAAATCCTCTATCACTGTGATCTTGGCATGGAATCTCTCGGCCAGAGATCTAAGCACTTTTCTTACGATCTTGGGTTCAAGAATGGTTTCCCCAAGATTGAAATCTGAGTTCACTATGTCTTTGAGCTTGGTATAAAACTCATCGAATGACTCATCCTCCTCCATCTTAATTTCTTCGAAGCTTATAGTGAGCCTCTGTAGCTTCGAATCCTTGACAGCCTTTGTTCCCTCATAAGTTGTCCGGAGAATGGTCCATGCTTCCTTAGCAGTTTAAGTGGAGGAAATCTTCTTGAACTCCTCATTAGTGACTGCACTGAATAGGACATTCAATACTCTGTTGTTGAAACTAGCCGCCTTAATCTTGGCATCATCCCAATCGGCCGGCGCTTCTGTAGGCTCGGTCCAAGCCTATCTCTACAGCTTGCCACACCTTCTCATCTAGTGACTGCAAGAAAGTTCTCATGCGTACTTTCTAGTATGCAGAGTTAATACCATCAAATAGTGGAGGTATAATAAGAGAATGACCTCTATCCATGACAAACAGCGATCAATAGATCACACACAAAAATTAAACCCTACTCAGAGTGTGCCTGCTCTGATACCGCTTGATAGTCCACAAACGCGTTGACCCATTGTGGTGAATTAAGTTGATTAATTAGATAAGTTATCAATTAATCAAATTAACATGCAAATTGCGTGCCAGTACAAACAAATCATCAATAAACTAAAGTATGCAGCAGAAAATAAATTGACACGGTGATTTGTTTACGAATGGGAAAAACCTACACGACAAAAACCACACTAGGTGATTTTAAGGTCACCACGCCCGAAATTCCACTATTATCACAACAAGCGGTTACAAGTAAAGAAATCTCAAGTAACTTACCAACCTACAGTTGAACCCTTACCCCAATACCCAATTGGACTTGTTCTGTAGTGATAATTTCTCCTTTTGATTCACGGCTCCCATGTACGTGACTAACTAATTTGCATGGATCCCAGTACGCGACTTGAATCGCCAACTAGAGAAAGTTGTTGGCTACAAAGTTCTTCAATTCATCTATACGATGAAGATCAAAAAGATGCTTGGTTACAAAACCCTACAATGCACATTACACAGTAACTTCTTCACAAGAGAGATGAACTAGGGCGGGCAAGAATTTTGTCTCAGGTCACAAATTGCTTGAACAAAAGTTTCTCAATGCTTGTGCAACTTGTTCACTTTGACGACCCTTAAAATAATCTTTTTATATATCTAGGGTTAGAAGAAAAGAAGTCCTAAAGACACACATACAGATTGGAATCAAAAACAAAACTCAGAATTTATTTTTCTTAAATCTCGATAGCTAGAGGTGTAGAGGTGTTGTCGAGCCTCGGGCTTGGAACAGCTTCTTTAAAGCTCGATAGATGCTGCTGTCGAGTTTTAAAATATGGCACTTCTCAACTTGAATTTTGGACAACTTGCATGACTTTAACAATTGATCTTGAAACCTTATTTCTTGAAGTATTAAAATCATATTAGAGCCACCCAAATACAAGTTGAATACGTTTTGTCAAAGGATAAGCCAATTACATAAAAGAATGACATATGTTCAAAACAAAGTGAAACACATATGTCCTAACAGTACCTTTTGTTTGATCCTTGTGTCCTTGTTTTACAGGTGTCTGCTAGCACGGTTTGGGGTCTACAACTCACTGATGATTTCAGCACATCATCAGTGGCCATTTCTTACTAGTTTAAATATCGGTGTAACTGGCTGTGACTAGCCATACGAGCCAATTTCAGGCATACCGGCCGATACGCTTTTTTTTTTTTTTTTTTTCAAATTTTTGTATTTGTATTAATTTTTTCTTACAATTAAGCTTTTTGTTTTTTATATTGTGTTTTTTTTTTCTTTTACTTGATGCTAAAGACTAAAGTAATGAATAATTTGTTCTGACTTGAGATAATGTTTTATGGTAAACTTTTATATATATATATAGAAAATAGCAGTAAACCCGAAGCGATACATTTGTATTGACTAATACTGAAATTTATCGTTCCATTAGCCAAACCAATACAGCTTCCGGTACGAGATTAACTCCCTTGATTTTAACACACCAAAAAGTAAATTTATCTATTTAACACAACATTTAACATTACACCCAACATCAAATCTTCTATTCTTCCATTCAACACATTAAAATAATACATCTAACACATTAAAATAACTTTAAAAATTTACAAAATCCGTAGTACCACTTGTGGACACCAAACACTTGCTTTCTTGGGGTTCATGTCGCACATTAGGTCTTTGGTGACGTGACTCTTTGTGTGTATGTGTTTCTAGGGTGAGATGTGTAAGTCTATTTTTTTATTTAATTTTAAAGAGTCGCCACCAACCATTGGTTTTGTATTAGGTGTGATTGGTCACCTATATGTTTAATTTATTTTTTATTTACCTAATTAACTAAAAACCAATTCATGGGTAATTAATTAATTAAGGTAAATCAAAGTCTCGAACCAAAAATCTTGGACTTGGAGGTTTGGTTACTGATGTAGAAGGTGTTAGGCACCCCACATCGCATTTTTAAAGGATAGTACTCCCTTTTAATTTTAATTACAACATTATTGTTTTAGAGAAAAAATTAGATACTTGGCATTTGGTTTTTGAAAAAGATTTTTGTACAAACAATATATATATATATATATATATATACATATATATCTATATATTATATAAGTATTTATTTACATATAACATATTATGTAAATATTTATGACAAAGAATTATTTACAGACAAAATTGCTTGCTCACTCCTATGTGCAGGAAATCGTAGCAATGTAATTCTTGCAGTATCGAGGTTGAACCAAAAGGAGCACGGTAAATTCAAAGACAATGTAATCAAACAACAATTTGGATGAATAACAAAAGTATATTTTTTTCTTGGTGATTGTTAAAAATTAAATAACAACTAGTATAAATCAATATTTTAAATACCAGGGCATTGGAGTGTTTCCCTATATCAATATGAAATTATTTGTAATCTAAGAAAATATATATTTCATTATTGATTGTTCTTAAAAAATTAAAAACCTATGATTTGGTTGAATTGAGACAATTCAAGAACGCATGATAATCAAAATGCCAAAAAACAGCCCCAAAAATCAACACAAAAAAAAAAAAAAAAAAACCGGTAAGAGAGGTAGAGAGATTTGGCTAATGGTGGCGTCAAACTGTAGTTAGGTATTTGGAGGCGGCGGCTTCATATTAGTGGTGGCGGTAGCATCAGATCGGCTTCATATCGTGGCTAATGTGTATGTTGTTAAGGCTTGATTCAACGTTGAGAGAGAGAGAGAGAGAGAGGCTAGAAAGGGCCAAATAAAAAATAGAGGGGCCAATAGAAAATGAATGAATTTTTGACAACATGCTCTAGTACCCTTCTACTAGTAGAAGAGTATTATTATAGTATGTTGTAAAAAATTTTGGGATTCAACACGTCTCATTGAGTATGGTTTTTAGTGTTTGGTATGTAAAAAATTCGTATCATGTTTTTTCTCTTTTGAAAATTCATGTTTATGTTCTGCTCGATACCTCTTGACACAAGTTTCCTCTGTTAATGTTTTTCTAGGTTTTCTCTACACCTCTCGACATATAGTCTGATCCATTGAGCCAAATATATGAACTCTCTGTCTGTGCGACACCTTCTTGACACCTCCTTAATACATCGAAGTCTTTTTGCCATTGACACCTCCTCGATACCTCTCGATCTATCAAGATTTTTTTCTCGATACCTTGTCGATCTATTGAGTTGTCTGGATCTATATATACTCAAAGGTCAACCCGGTTTCATTCTATCTGAAACATTTTAACACCTCTTCATTTTCTCTTGATCCAAACCCTTATTTTTCACCAAAATCCTTTTTCCAACCTTAATTTCAGCCTATTCCAAACTTCAATTCATTGGTAAGTGGTCTTAATCCTCTCTTTTCTCCTTCTCTCATGCATTTTAGATCTAGGTTTTTGAAATTTTGGAAATTTTGGGTTTTTTTTTTTTTTTTTTTTGGTGATCTTGTCAAAACTTTTGGGTTGGGTTATGTTGTGTTGTTTTCATGTACTCATGCATTGCATTTCCTAGCAATATAATCATATTTCCATGCATTCTTGGTTATGTGCTTAATAATCAAATGTGAGTGCTATAATTTGGATTGGGTTTTTGCCCATGATGCAATTTTGTTTTGCACATAACATGCTTATGCATTACCATATATTGCTCTTTTCTTCTTTTTCTTTCCTAGTATGTTTTCTTCTTTCTCCTTCCTTAGTTTCCTACTATGACATCCAAGAATTCCATTCCTTCAAAGAACCCGATATCTCTTTGTGGTTCTTCCTCTTCTTCTTCTTTTCCTTCTAAAGATAGATTCCGTAATTCAAAATCCCAAATTGAGGAGAACTTCTGTGATAGGGCAATTCACTTGGAACGCCATGTTGTCTTGTCTGATTTTTCAGACACTCCTTAGTTGGCACATTTAGCTCTTGGGGTTGGGAATCTCTTTACGAGAAACCCTATAGATGTTATCATGTGTTTATAGTGAAGTTTTACTTCAACATACATGTCATCAATACTTCTATTCCTCAATTTACTATAGTATTCTGAGGAACATGAATCATAGTTACACCGAAACTCATTATCGTTGTACTACATGTCCCTAGGGTAGTTCATCCGGACTATCCTAATCATCCTCATCTCCATTCTATCTCTTGAGACGAGCTGGCCTCACGCTTCTATGGGCAATCTATGTTATGGGGTGATACTCTTAACTTCACCATTCATGACTTTGCTAAGGGTCCAAGGATCCTTAATATGGTGATGACCTTTGTACTCACTCCACGGTCACACTATAACACTATCACTTCGCCTCGTGCTCATTTCCTTTATTCTTTCCTAAAGGGTCTCTTTATTGACTTTCCTTCACACATGATAGTATCTATGATAGATATCTATCAAGACACTGCTGCACGTGATAAGCTAATTTTTCCTTTAACTATCACATGCCCTCACACACATGCATGTTCCTATTCTCTTTCCTATCATGGGTGCTATTAGTCACGAATATATGCGGAGGAACACTGCACAGCTTGTGGACATGGCCAATCAGCCTCGTTAGGAGTCTACTCCCACCCAGCAGGAAGAGGCTGATCTACAAGTTGTTGAGGATGTTACCTATGCCTGTCGACCCTCTTCTTTGTTTGCTCCAACTTGTTCTTCTGGAGTAGAAGCATCTCTTGCTGCCATCTTGGATCAACTTCAGCATATGCGAGCTGATTTTTATAGTCATCTTGACCATCTTTCTGATGAGATGTGTCAATTGAACACCAAGATTGGTCATATCGCGTGTCGACAATCTCGCCTCAATGGTTTCGTTCCTTCTCCTAAGCATGATCCTTCCGTAGAGTCTTTGGCTAGTGGAGATGATGATGATGATGATGATAATGATGCTTTTGGATTTGAGTATGATGTTGAGATGTCGCCCTCTTAGCGATTCACCCTTTGTCACTAGTGACAAAAAGGGGCAGTACTTTTGGTTATGAGAAAGTAGTCTTGTTTTTAGGGGGAGAGCTAGACTACTGACAGGGGGAGAGTGTTTTTTAGCTATGTGGTGGGGTTTTTATTGTATTGTCCTTATTACATGTACCTTGGTCTTATGACCTTTTTACATACATTGTAATTCTCTTGATATATGATGATGATATATGTTTTCACCTTTATCTCACATGTGTTATTTCTTTTCTCTCTTTATACACATGTTTCTTATTTTATATAACTTGTTTGTATTTCACACTTGATGCCTCGATGGATCTTGTTTAGTGTTTAAGCTAAGACAGGTTGCAAGTCTTTCATACCGTGATCTCTCTTCTTGCAAAGTTTTTCAAGAGTTCATTGTATTAGTTAGAATTATGTAATTTTCTGTGTAATTATTAGGGAGTTTTTGTTATATACTTCTCTCATAATTAAGCTTGTGGTTTTGTCACGGATTGCCAAAGGGGCACATTGTTAGGGTAATATTTTCAATGTAATTGGCTAATCCTTTGACAAAATGCACTTTACTTGTAATTGGGTTGTGAGAGATCACAAAGCTTCTAAATGAAAAGGTGCTCTCAAAAAAGAGATTTGGGTGCTTGTTCAAGACATGTCTCTTTATGGGTAAGTGGTGTAGAGTCGCCACTTATTTTTTATACAAAAAAAAAAAAAATAAATACAACTTTACATGGCTAAATTGTTCCTTTAGCATCGATTGAGTAAAAAAGTACATATTTGATAAATTGAGTATTACATGGCTTTGGGTCCTAGTTACAATCTACCTAAAAATAAAAACAAAGATAAAGCCTAGGTCTACCTACCCAAAGAAACTAAATTCAGAGGCTAGGTTATGGAATGGGAAGGTGTTAGGCACCCATTCCGCCCAGACAGAGTCTGGTCTTCTAAACTCTAATGACCAATGTACCCTTTTATGCATGATACGAATGATATGTTGCATACATGAGACGCATAACCAAATTAAGTCACATAAATCTATTTATGAATGTGTTCTCCTTTTTTAAAAAAAAAAAAAAAAAATCAGATCTATTTGTGTTAATAAAAAAAAATTGATTTGATTCATTAAAAAGAAACTAGATCTATTTTTGTATGTGTAAAAAACAAAAAATTTTCGTGAAGGAAAAATTAGATATGTTTTATTAAGTAAAACAAAGTCCTATGGCAAAAAAATATCAAATCTGTTTTGGGAACAAAAGAAAAAAAATTGTTTTTTGGTTTGTATGTAAAAAAAATAAGATCCGTTTTGTAGATAAAAAAAAATCTAGATTTGTAGGGAGCTAGAAAAAATCAAATCTGTTTTTTTATGTGAAATAAAAATAAATTTTTTTTTTATTTTTTTTTAAGAAGAAAACTACATTCATGAAATAAACCTATGCTACTTGTGTCAAACAAAACATCACTACTCATGACCTTCTTTTTATTGCAAAATCTGCTATGCTTAAAAAAATTCAGATTTACAACTAAAGAAGATATAAATCTGTTTTTGTGTTAAAAAAAATCTAGATTGCATCTAAGGAAGATACAAATCTGTTTTTGAATTAGAAAAAATTCAGATCTGCAGCTAAGGAAGATACAAATCATTTTTTTGATTTGAAAAAATTCAGATTTGCATTAAAGGAAGATACAAATTAGTTTTTGATTTATAAAAGAAAATCAAATTTGCATCTAAGGAAGATACAAATCTATTTTTATTTTGAAAATTTTAGATTTGCATCTAAGAAAGATACAAATCAGTTTTTGATTTTAAAAAAAATTCAGATTTGCATCTAAGGAAGATACAAATCTTTTTTTTTTTTTTTAAAGGTGAAATAATAAGCAGATTTTTGAAACTGAAAATAGATCTTGACAATAAACACATCGAGGACATATTTTAAGAAAACAAATATTGACAATACATGTTACGAGCATTAGAAATTAAAAGAATATTTATTCATGCATTACTGAAGTAAAAGAAACAGAAGAAAAAGGGTAAAGAAAAACCACAACTTGCATGGACGTACTCTTCTTATTGAGGGAATATTTTAGGGTTCAAAGAAATTTATTCAATTATCTTTGAAACTTAAAATTCTTGCTTACAAAAAAGAAATTCTTAAGGCTAGAGCCTCTAGAACATCTTTAACGTAAGAGAGAAAATAATAGAAAGGAGAGTTAGAAAGAGGGGAAATTAGAGAGTGAAAAAGTGTGCTAAATTCTGAGATTCAATCTCTATTTATAGAGGTTGGGCTGTTTAAAAATTTAGTGAGATGATCATAATACAAACTAGGAGGCGTCCTTATCTCTAAAAAAATAAAAAAGGATGTGTTTTAACCTAATCCAAGTGTCCTCGGGCTGGGGCCGGGGCCCGAGTTTGGCCAATCGGCACTCCAAAAGTGTCGAATGGCGCTTTTGGGTGCCGGTCCCTCATTTGAGTTTTGGTCCATTTTGGACTCCTTTTCTGAGATTTTTTTAGCTGGGTCTTTCACTTAGACTCATTTTTAATCCATATTCTAAAATTAAACTCTTTTCTGGATAATTCAGGTCTTTTCAGCAATAATTATCTTGTAAATAAATACTCTAAAAGCCTGGATTATCCACAATTTTATCGTTATCCAATTATCCTCTTTATTCCCATGCAAGCAAGCCTATTTCTGACATTAACTAACAACCAATCACAAAATTATTTAATTAATTTTAATTTTTTAGTCAATTGAACATAATGCAATGAACAAATTAATGCATGCTGACCATGCAAACTTGATCATGCAGCATCTTTCGATTCGACGATCTGATTTGGAAATCGGACATATCGTCATGATCGTTAGAATCTCAAGATCATTTTTATGATATGCAATGAACAAATTAATGCATGTAATGCAATCATGAATTTTGGGTACATGAATGGTAACTCTAGCCATCTTCCTTGATTAAATCATTAGTGAAAAGTTGAGTGTCTACATGGGTAGATCTAAATTAGGTTTAATATATCAAGAAGTATATTTTTCAAGCATATCAAGTGGTATCATTGAAGACATGAAGTTTGATCCAAGAAAAAAGTGGAAAAAAAACTGTTTCATTAAAGCTTGACACTAGTTGCTATCGAATGTTAATCAAGAAGCTCGACAAAAGCTCGAACTATCAAGAATTACGATTTCAGATTTCTTAGATCTGAATTTCAGCCCATGATGACTTGAATGATTAAGGTTTCTCTCTCTACAACCCTAGACATATATAAGTCTTATTTTAAAAGTCATCAAGGATAGAAACAGAGACTTAGAACTCATATACTTTGTGTGAAGCTATTGCGTTTGTACGCCTTAGGATTTTGTTACCAAGTGCTTCCTCATCTTCGTCGTTTATGAAGTGAAGAATTTTGTAGCCAACAATAATCAATCAAGTTGCTGGAGTTAGTTAGGTACTGAGATCCATGCAAAAGAGATAGTCACAAATTGGAGATTTGTGCAAAGTAAAAAAGTCTGCTACAAGATCAAGTTCAATTGGGTATTGAAGCAAAGGTTCAACTATAGGTTGGTATTTTGGGGTAGACCAAGGTAGTGGTAAAATTCCCCATACTTGTAACAGCTTGATTATTCATTAGTAGATTCTTAGGAATGGTGGCCTTAAATTCACCCAGTAAGATTTTTGCCTTGTGAGAGGTTCTCCCCATTTGTCAACAAATCACCGTATTAATTTATTTTCCGTTGCATTTAATTTATTTAGTGATTTGTTGGTGCCGCCACGATTTGCATGTAATTTGACCTAATAAATCAACTTGGGTAATTGAATAAATTATCCAAGTTCAATCTATTTTAACCCAACATTGTCTATAATATCTTGAATGTTATTTCAAACATGATATTTATGGCATATATTTATTGATAACATATTATTTAAGATCAATTATGTCATTATTTTGAAAAAAATATGGACAAGCCTGTGGGCGCAGCAATTTTCTCCTTAGGCTCAGATGAGTGGACTAGGGCGGAGAAAAGGTGGAGTCACCACCTAAATTAGGTCTAGGAACCATAAATATAGCGCCCTTACGCAGAAGGACTAATCTTACTACTAGAGTATGGGTTTGGAGTTTAGGTATGGGAATAGGAAGGTGTTAAGCACCCGACCCCACCCGACTAGTGGGTCGGCTTCTAGTCATTGTGCCTTACGTCTTAATCTCATTAAAGGCTTATTGAATATTGCTATCTATACTCACATACATACTAGCATACATCTTACAATCAACATGGCATCAATCATATCCAAAACCCTAACATACATCAATCACGACAACTCATATCAAACATAGCATATATCTATCATAAGGGTAGAAACATAGACATGGCAGTAAGGTATTAAAATCAAATATAACTCAAACATCTAAAAATAGCATCCAAGCATCAAACAAACATATGCATTATGTTCATCATCCAAAATGCATGTTCATATGAATACATGACTTACCTTACTACATCACAGCACCTATGTCTCAATGGATGGACATGTAAATGCATTTATACAGCAAAACAAAGAAAACATTAAAGAGAAACCCTAATCTAACATATGAAGAACAAACAACAAGTAAACAAAGAGACAGAGACTCAAAAACATAAGAAAGGGTCAAAATAGAGGCATATTACATGAAAGAAATAAAGATATAGACGCAAAAAACTTAGATTAAGGTTTCTAGGCAGGAGTATGCATGCGCATTCATAAGCCTACATACACGGGGTAGTTGTATGCTTACGCATACTTCGAGTATGTGTACGCATGCACACGCATACATGCCTCAAACCCTAACCAAGAAATTAAAATGCAGAAAAATAGAGCAAAAACTTAAAACGATAAATCTAACAATCCAACATGCTTCTAATATAAATATAAACAACCTAACTAACAATAAAGATATCCAAGACAAACAAAACAAAATCTATTCCTAAACATGCATTGGATCTAATAACAAACAAGAACAACACTTAACACATCAAAACATGTTCATCAATATATCCAATCATTCAAATCTTCAATCAAAATACGGTGAGACGCAAATACGGTGAGACGCAACAAAACAAAACCAAATAAAGAAAAACATATTTTTAAGCATATTTAACAAATAAATATATCAAGAACACAAATTATAAATATTCAAATCAAGGAAGAGCCATGAAGAGAGACTCGCCTTGTTTATAGAACACAACTTAGTTGATATTTAACCGTCCCCTCTGTGCCTATACAACAAGATTTAATGATAATCAAGGGAATCAAAGGATTCAATAATTCATAAGTAATCACAACTCAAAATAAAAAGGATATTCTTGAAAAGAATGTTTGAAAAAGGTTTTGAAAAGATTAGAAAATAGTTACTACCTTAAGACTACTAGAGAGAGGTTTTGAATAACTAAAAAATGTGCATAATTTTGTCAGTGCAGAAAGTTTACAGTTAGAAAAGAGTTTGGAGAAGTTTAGGTAGAAAACCAACTCTCTAGCTAAGGTTTGAGTTGGGAGGCATAAGGTTGTGTTTATACGTTTAAATTAGGCCTATCCAACAAAACCGCAAACCCGACCCACCCGGCCAAACCGATCGGACTCAAACCGTCCGCTGCCGGACCCGACCACCTAGCAGTCGATGGTGGGTCCCTTCCATCCCAACCCAATTCCGGCGGGTCGAGTGGCAAGTCTTTCCTTCCAAAATCCAATCAACTTGACCTGACCATGACCTTATAACCCACCACTTAGTTTACAATCTCTAAACTCTAGTTTAGATGAATCAAGCCTACCCTCAGCTTCTCGCTGCTCCCTCGTTCTCTCTCAGTCTCTAGATTTCTCACACTTCCTCGATCAATCGATCTCTCTATAGCCAACACCTCTACTTCAGAATCTTCCGATCTACGAACCTCAACCATCATCGATCTGCGAATATCCACCATCGCCGATCTGTGATTCTAAACTTCCGATCTGCGAACATCCATTATAGCTACAATTCTAATCTTCCGATCTGCGAACCTCCACCATCACCGATCTGTAAACATCCACTATTGCCAATCTACGAACATCCATTATCGCCGATCTGCGATTCTCCTCCATCACCAAACCGCAATCATCTTTGATTTTCAGTCATTTTCTCTCTTTATTTCTTCATTTTTGTCTTTTGCATGTGGGCCACTAGTATTTGGATTTCAATCTCTTCAGATCTGTTATCATCTCTCTCTATTTCTATTTGTGTTCTTCGGATTTATGGGCTACTGGTGTTTGTGTTTGTTGATGTTTTCGTCAGTGTAGATATTTTCTTTAAGATTTGTGAAATTTGTAACAAGTTTGGTCTTTGATCTGTGTCTTTAGGTCGAAGTCAGATCTAACCACCATCCACCCAAGCCCCATCCAACTTGACCCATGGTTTATTGTGGTCGGCGGTGGGTCTATCGTCCTACCACCTGATAGGATCAGGTTGGTTTCGGATTAGGTCCAAACCCAGACCAACTCGACCCGTGGACACCCCTAGTTTAAATTAGGGTTTACAGGGTATTTTAGACGTCTTTGGACGTTCCTAAGGGTCTAGAGTCTGGCCCACATCAAAGAATAATGGTTTAGGACATCAAGTCATGAAGTTCTAGATTTCTAAAATATGGCTTGCGTACGTAGGTCCGTGCATGCAGGATTCACGCATATGCATGCGTCTCCAAAAATCCTAAATTGACAATTCTAATGGCCCAAATTTAAATGGTCATAACTCACTCAATATAAATCCAAATTAGGTCAAATTTGCATTCAAATTGAAGCTCAAGATATCTACTTTCCAATGAAATAAACTTTACTAAAAAATTCTTTATGGATCAAAAGTTATAGTCAAAACAATCAGTAAATGTCATTTTTTATTATCAATTTCAAAGCGATTTGAGCACTTTTGAGTTGTGATTAATTCCAAACTATCAAAATAAATTCAATTATCTTTTGTAGACATGTCAAGCTCATCATTAGGACTGGGACCAAAATTTATTAACAAGTACAAAATGTAGTGTCTACAGATACCCGTCTTTTAACTTTGCTTGCACTGCAAGAATGGTTACAAGCCTGAGGAGACAACATTTTGCAAGTTAAATAAACTTTGAGTCCACACAAACATGCAAGCAAATATAGGGGCGTGCTCAAAAAAGTGATTGGTGCACTTCTAACAAGAAGTGTGAAAAACCACATAAAAGAAAAACTTAGATATTTTTAAGTTTTAAGGATTCTACCTTCATGATACACATACATGCAAACAATCATGCAAACAAGAGATGTACCATAAGAAAATTTGGGATTTTTTTTTCGAGTTTTAAGGACTCTACCTTCAAATTTTAAGGACTCTATCTAAATTTGGGAGGGGGATTGGGGGACCACTCGAAGCAAGAAATTTACATTCAAACACAAATAGGCCAATGTAGACACAATGGGGAGTCACCACCTAGTTTTTGCAATGGTTTAGGAACCATATATATAGCGTCCTACCGAGGAAGGACCTTTTTGGATCTTACTACCAAAGATATGGGTTTAAAGTTTAGGTATAGTTTTGAGAAGGTGTTAGGCACCCAAAACTGCCCAACCCTAAGGTTGACTTCCTTTCATTGTATTTTAAGTCTTAACCTTATTAAAGACATATTCAATTTTGCATTCTAACACACACACATACACACACCCACACACACACTAGCATACATCTAAGCATACAACATGGCATCAATCATCCCAAAAAGATGTAATCATTCATCTATCATGGCATACACTAACATTCATCTACCATGGCATCTCCAAACATTCATCTAGCATGACATATCATATCAACCTAACATACATCTACCATCATGTATACATATCAGACCCAAGGCAAAAACATATAAACAATAAATCATGGCAGAACATAGGCAGCAAATAATCATGGTATCATCAAGAGATCATTGGAAAATATTAAGAACACAAACAAGCTTATTCAAACCACCATATCATGTTCATCAACCCTAAACAAGATTATGTCACAAACAAGATGCAAATATATATATATATATATATATATGAATGCATGATTTACCTTACTGCTCCTTAGCACCTATGGCATTAGTGCATGAACATGTGAATGTGTGCACTTGGCATCAAAACAAGAAAACACAATATAAACCTTAATTTAAACATGTGGAAAAACCTATGGCATTAATGCATGAACATGTGAATACGTGTTCTTGGCACCAAAATGAGAAAACACAAGATAAACCCTAATTTAAATATGTGGAAAGTAAACAAACAACAAGCATGTGAGACAGAAGCTCAAAACCATAAATATACGAAAAAGGATCTAAAACAGAAGCATTACATGTGAAAAAAGAAACAAAATAAAAAAAACAAGGGTTAGGGTTTCTTGGCAGGATCATGCACACGCATGAACAAGGCTGCATGCGTAGGCAAGATTATGCGCACTTGGAATCCACCCCAGAAACCCTAGAAACACAAAAAATAGAATATGACTTCAAAATAATAAATCTAACATCCTAAACCTAACTACATAAATACATATTAACATAAAACAAGAAAAGAAACAAGATAAACAATAAGATTAAAATAGAAAAGAGTGAAAAAGAGTTTAGAACTCAATACCTCAAAACAAAAGCTCCTAGGCTTGATTTTGACCATTCCTCTTAGTCAAATCTATTCACAATTAAAAACAATAGTGATTAGTAATCTTAAACTTGAAGATCAAGGCCACAAAAGGCCCCAATCAAAAGAAAATTGGCTTGAGAAAATTTTGTGAAAAACTCCCTCTTTTATTCACTATTTATAGTGAATCTTTATGTTTTCCCTTAAGATTTTTGTGTGTTTCGAGAAGGTACCATGTATGGCTATTTATATTGTGAAAATGGGGGTTTAGAACAACCTCTAGACGATACAAGATTTGTTCCAAACCTCAACATTAATGCAGAAAACTTACCTATTTTATGAATCTGGAAACTTACATGCACGCATAGGATTGGGCCTGCGTGCGCATGCCGAGGGCATCCTTGGCATTACTTTTCCAAAATTAGATTTATTTGCTCATCAAAAGTTATATTTTTTTATTTTAATATTTCTCAAGTCAATTTAACATTATATTAGGCTCTAAACCAACCTTGGGTCTTAGAATGTTAACTTCATTGTGGAACGGGGGCCCAAGTCGTAAATAGGACAAAATTTGGTGTCTACAGCCACTCAAGAATGAGAAATTTATGCCAAGGGGACCACTTTAACTGAGAAATTTATGTCCAAACACAAACAAGCCACTCAAGGATGAAAAGTTTACGCCAAGGGGACCACTCGATCGAGCAATTTACATCCAAACACAAACACGCCACTAAAAAATGAGCATTTACACCAAAGACACATAGTCATTCATGACTCACACAACCACACAAGGTTTACAAAAATAAACACACAAGATTCATGCAAACATGCAAGAATACAAAACACACACATGACTTACATAAGAAATAGAACACATAAACACACAAGACTCACATAAAACATCAAACAAACATGTGATCACAAAAGATAACAAAAGGATGAACACAACAATGTAGGAAGCACACAAACATAACAAAGCATGCAAACACACAAGATAATAAACAAGATGGGCCTAAGGCCCAAGATAAAATGAAGATGCACCTAAGGCTTGACACAAAACAAAGAAAGGCCTAAGGCCTGACACAAAGCAAAGAGAGGCCTAAAGCCCAAACAGAGTATGAGATGGGACAAGGACACAAACAAGCAAACAAACATTCATGACATAAAAACAAACAAAGATCACATACCAAGTCCCAAGATTGCAAGCAAACATGAAGAGACCAAAGACAAGGATAGACATAACAATTAGTTAGCCAATTTAATTAATTAGTCCAATTAACATGCAAAACGCGTGATAGCACAAACAAATCACCAAAAAACTAAATGCAGCGAAAATTAAATTTGACACAGGTGATTTATTTACGAATGGGAAAAACCACCTAGGCAAAACCCCACCAGGCGAATTTAAGGTCACCATTCCCAAGAATCCACTATTATCACAACAAGCGGTTACAAGTAAAGAAACTCCAGTACCTTATACCAACCTACAGTTGAACCCGTACCCCAATACACAATTGGACTTGTTTCGTAGTGACAATCTCTCCTTTTCAATTCACGGCTTCCAGTACATGACTAACCAATCAATGCATAGATCCCAGTACACGGCTTACTCCTTTGCACGAATCTTAGTACGTGACTAACTCCACAACAAGCCTTTGATTGTTGTAGTTGATTTGCAGCAACTTCACATAGAAACACCAATAAGATCTTCAATGTTGGTGCAAGAGACTTTTCTTGGTTACAGAACCCAAAGGCGTATAAGAAATGCAGCAAGAACTCTTTCTTCCGTAGGTTGAGGCTAGGGTTTCAAAAAGAAAACCTTATGAAGCTCTCTAGTATTAGGTTTTTCTTTTTCCACCTCCTTTAAATAAGAGCTTAATGGACTCTCCTATTCTAAATAGGTTTACAAAATTCTTGGGCTTTCCTAGTCCAATAAGGATTATATAAACCCACAAACAAATAGCCTTTTAGAATAAAAACGTTGCTGGCTATAGTCTGAATCCCGTAAGCTCGAGAGATCGAGACATGTGTCGAGCTTTAATGAATCTTGACAAATCGAGCTTCTGTCAAGGAGCTATCGAGACTTGCAGATTGAACTTTTCTTGAGCAGTTCTTGAGTAATCTTCATGTCTTCAATTTAACCACATCTTGAACCTTCTTAGATTTACGCAAATACAAGTAAAATGCATTTTGTCAAAGGATATGCCAATAAAAATATGTTCTTAACAATCTCCCCCTTTGGCAATCCATGACAAAACAACAAGAATACATTGAATGTCCTAGAATGCATTCTACTCAAAATTAGAGAATAAATAAGCCTAGTCTAAAATATCTAAACCTTGGAAGTTGCTACAAGAAGAAGGTTTGAAATCTTGACTTGGCTTTAACTTGTCTTTTCTGAAAGGCACTAAACAAAACACATGAAGGTACCCTGTGGAAAATAATGACAAGTTAATTAAACAGGAAACATGTGTATAAAGAAAGAAAAGAAACAACACATGTAAGATAAAGAGTAAAACACATACATCATCATTAAACTTAGAAATAACACATGATGTATGTAAATGGTTACAAAACCAAAAGATACATAACACAAAAAAATATATATCAATATCAATGTGTATCACTAACTCTCCCCTTAAGTTAGTTACATAAAAAATTTTCTTCCTTTTAACATGAAGTTCTCCCCCTAAGTCTATTACTCCCCCTGAGGAAAGACATTCAATTCTCAACTTTCTCCCCCTTTTTGACACGATTGTCAAAGGGCATAAAAAGCTAAAAAACTTGACCGGAGATAGAAAAAACAATATAGATGGAACGAGGAGCACAATGAACCATAGACCTACAAGAAAAAGACAAAACAAGATGCTATGGACACAAAGGAAAAAAAAATGCAAAACAAAGAAAAATGAAATGCATGTAAGGGTATCTCAATCAATCCAAAGGTATCTAGAATCTATTAAGAAGAAGCCAATCTCGATGGATCGAGAATCTGTCGAGGATCTATTGGCCAGACAGAAAGTTTCTCGATGGATAGAGAATCTATTGAGAAGCAATCGAGATTGCGATAAGAGGAAGCTGAAGAGCTCGATAGATAGCCTAGTCGTCGAGAGGTGTCTAGCAGTTGTTGAGATTGCTTAAAAAATAGATTTTCAAGAAGAGAAAAACACAGACATGAATGCAATCAAGCATGCTACTCAACCAAAAATCCAAACAACATTTTAAACTCTCAAAATCATCTCTCAACAAAAAAAATTATAAGCATTTAGATCCAAAACGCATACACACACCAAATAAGTCTAACCCATTTTATATTTCAAAAATAAGTTAAAACAGTTTTGTGAGCATACATTAACTCATGTAAACCTTATGATGACCAAATTACATTGTTCCTGCACATGTATCAAGAGTAGCAAAGAATATTGTGTGTTGTATGTGATAAACATCACAAGATTGCATAAGCGTCTACATGTTATGACGATTTGAGATATGAGTAAATCAATTTAACTCACACACAATCATAACTATTTGGTGGGGACTATCACCTTCAAGACACATCCTATAACTCCTACATCTCCTAGAATACATGCTTGCAATCATATTTTAAAGCATTTTGATTCTTTTTGCTTTATTTTTTCTTTGCATATTTTTCTTTTATTAAGCATATCATGCATGGGCATATAAGAGAGGAAAGAAATACCCACTTATGTTAAGCTTTTTGACATTGTACTTTTGCTATGCCGAAGCATACTAATGTCATTCCATGATTGGCAGGCAATAGTGGTGAGATGGTTATTTATGCCTTTCTCTTAGGATTTTTTAGTCCTTCCCGTCAAAAAGAGTGATAAGAGTGTTAAGTACAAGAGATTACTTAATCTTACTCATCACAAACACGAGCCACAAAGCTCACTTACTTAGTTGTGCATAGAGATGCTTGTCTAGGCTACAAGAGATACAAAGTTTAGAAAACTTTATTTCATTGGCCATTCAAGGTACACAAGTACCAATGTACACATAACACACACTGTTTTTGTATTTTTCTGATTTTTTTTTTTAATTTTGAAAACAAAACAAAATAAAAACTAGACAACCAAACAAAATCAGACAAACAATATGAAAGCATGATTCCAAAAGCATATAAGAAATCAAGCACAAAGAGTCCTACTTTAGATAAAAAGATTTAAAGCAGAGGACAACAAAAGAGACAATTAAGTCTTAGGCTCTTTTCTCACCCATATAGCATTAGTCTTTGGCCATGAAGATGAAAAGACACGTGTCCTAGTATGTCTACAATGGACATAGAAGAATTAGAATTCTCCTGAAATTGAGTTAAAAAGATCAAAATTTTTAATAACTCACCAAGAATAGGTACAGAGCCTTTAGACAAAGGATGAGACCTATTTGCCACTCGCTTATGAGGAAACAACTTGAAACAATTAGGACAAGTATGGCCAGAAGCCCCATAATGGTGACAAACATGAGCTATTTTAGAGTTACTCGGCTTCCTAGAAGGAGGTCTAACCTTAGAGGTTGACAGAGACCTCAATTTAGGACAATTTGGCCTAATATGACCAACAATATGACAACGATGACAAGTGGGAACAAATTCAGAATTTTTATTCAACTTAGGAGGAGTTTTAAACAGAGGTTTAGAAACTTCAATGTTAACATCAGATTGTTTACCTTTGTCTATCCTAACAATATTGGCCTTCAACTCTTCATTATTCGTTTTAAACGGAGGATTGCAAAAATCTTTTTCTTTTGAGTTAGTCTCAACAACAAGTATGGCACTACTTAATTTATCTACTTCAGTTTTAAATTCAATTAGTTGCTCTTCCAAACTCTCAATTTTTTCCACCTGAGATGAAATTTGTTTTTTAAAATTCCCATTCAAATTATTAGCTTCATCCAATTTCACAATCAAATCATCTCTTTCAAGCTTGACCTTTTTAAAATTAGCTTTTAATTTTGTAGAACTTTTAAGAGATCTCATACAAAAATTATAAAGCTTACAATATGAATCTTGAATATTATCATCATCATTCAACACAAGATCACGCAAATCAAAACAATCAAGAGTTTCCATGATAACAAGAGTCAATGGATCACACAGCAAAGATTAAACCTAATAAGAGTGTGCCCGCTTTGATACCACTTGATAGGCCAAGAATGTATTGACTCCATGTGATAAATTAACCAATTAACTAGTCAAGTTAATTAATTAATCCAATTAACATGCAAAACGCATGGTAGCACAAACAAATCACCACATAACTAAATGCAGTGAAAATTAAATTTGATACGGGTGATTTGTTTATTAATAGGAAAAACCACCGAGGCAAAACCCCACCGAGTGAATTTAAGGTCACCACTCCCGAGAACCCATTATTATCACAACAAGCTATTACAAGTAAAGGAATCCAAATATCTTATACCAACCTATATTTGAACCCTTACCCTAATACACAATTGGACTTGTTCTGTAGTGACAATCTCTCATTTTCAATGCATGGCTTCCAATTCGTAACTAACCAATTGATGCTCGGATCCCAATATGCGACTTACTCCTTTGCACAAATATCAATACGTGACTAACTCTACAACAACCCTTTGATTGTTGTAGTTGATTTGCAGCAACTTCACATAGAAACACCAATAAGATCTTCAATGTTGGTGCAAGAGACTTTGCTTGGTTACAGAACCTAAAGGCGCACAAGAAACACAACAAGAACTCTTTCTTCTATAAGAGGAGACTATAGTTTCAAAAAGAAAACCTTATGAAGCTCTTTAGGGTTAGGTTTTTCTTTTCCCACCTCCTTTAAATATGAGCTTAATGGGCTCTCTTATTCCAAATAAGTTTACACAAACCTTGGGCTTTCCTAGTCCAATAAGGATTATATAAACCCAAAAACAAATAGCCTTTTAGAATTAAAACATCGCTGGTTATAATCTGAATCCCGTAAGCTCGATAGATTGAGACATGTGTTGTGCTCTAATGAATTCTCGACAAATCGAGCTTCTATCGAGGAGCTATTAAGACCTGCAGATTGAACTTTTCTTAAGCATTTCTTGAGTAATTTTCATGTCTTCAATTTAACCACTTGTAATGATCATTTTGAACCTTCTTAGATTTTCCCAAATAGAAGTAAAACGCATTTTGTCAAAGGATATGCCAATAAAAATATGTCCTTAACAGCAACAAACAAAGAAAACCACAAAGAACGAAGGAGAACAACGATGACGAAAAGGACAGAAAACTCAAGGTTAAATGGACTTTAAGAAAAGAAGACATGAAATAAGACCATCCGAAAAGGCATGGTAAAAATGGGAACTACACACTTGATTCATTATGGATAGCTTTTGAGATGTTCAATTATTAGAACGCATTCTCCTTGTGGGTTCCACCTTGCCCATAGCTTGACTGATTCACTTTCTTTTCTTTCTTTTTTTCTCCTTTTTTTTATCCTAACTTTTGCTTAGGCCGCTCTTATAGATTTTCAACCTAGCGAGCATTTTTAACTTTTTTTTTTTAAGTTTTGTTTTTTTTTTTTTTTACTTTTTTTTGAGGCCTTAACTTTTGCCTAGGCCGCCCTTGCAGGTCTTCAACCTAGCAGGCTCTTTCACTTTTATAAGAAACAAACAAATGAGATGCAATGAACAAGTGCTATGACTTATTCTCAAAAAAATTTGTTGAGTCAAATTTTCAATACATGAGTTACATAATTTACATGATGTGATGTGGCTGCACCTCACAAGGTTGCCTACGCACCCAAAACAAATAACGTAGTTCACACGAACAACTTCAATTGATTAGAGAGGACTATTACTTGGCTTATAATGAAGGCTTTGGTTCTTGGCTCACAAAGAAATGGATAACAAAAGCTCAAACTTACTTTCTTGAGGGTTACAACTTGGTCAAGGATTACTTTTCATCACTTTGAACTTTCTTCACTTCAAATTTTTTTTAAACTTCACTTTTCATCTTTCTTTCTTTTTTTCTTTTTTCGGCATTCACTTCACTTCACTTCACTTCACTTTCTCACTTTTTTTGTTCATTTTTGATTCACTTTTTTATTTTTTTTACTTCCACCACTTTATTTCATGCATTGCCCCTAGTGTATGGGGTGATCCTTAACATGGGTTACTTTGAAAAAAAACAACTTTGAAGGCCCAAAAGGGGTGAGCAAAGGGAAATGTGTTTAAGATAGCAGAATAATGGCCTCCCTTCATCCCAATTTCCATTGTTCAATTATGGGAAAATATGCAACATCACATATTGAGAATCAAATCAACTTGAAACTTTGAGAAATTATCATAAAACTCAAACCATTGCAAACCACCTTATTTATGAATTAAAAGAGAGTACATGAATTGAAGGACTCACTGAATTGAAACAACAAAAACATACTGAATTGAAATAACAACAACACTTCTAAATTGAAAAAAACACTAAAATGAAAGACTCTAGTGGAATGCAATAACAAAGACTAAAATTTTTTATCAATCAACCCCAAGTAGGAGGAGGCACAACATGGTAGTTGGGAAGAGGCTTACTCTTGATGTTTGGGAGGTTGATGGGTGGCTTAAGGATCTTGCCATATTGAATGAGATCTTTAATGTCACGATGAAGACAAGTGCACTTATCAGTAGAATGACCATGGTTTTGATGGTACTTATAATACTCACTTGCATTAAAGTTTCGAGTAGAGGTATTTGAAGTATACCTTTTGAGATCCAATGACTTGATAAATTCTTTGGTTGACAAAGTTTCAAGTGATTAGGGTAAAGTCATTCCCAATGGAGTGAACTCTCTTTGAACATTAATAGCATTAACTTCACTTGTATTACCACCATTATTACCATTATTACTTGAATTCCCTACACCCAAACTTCTTCTGAGGTTTGGCATCACTCTTCTCAATAAGTCCACTATTAATAGCATCCTCAACTTGTACATCAGCATCATACAAATCCACAAAAGCCTTCACAGGTATTGGTACAAGTTGTTACCCATAAGTAGGTAGAATGTTCTTCATGACCATCCTTACTAGGACGATTAGGCATCTTAGAAGCTTTTCCTCTCCATCTCATCAAAAAATTGGAAAATGACTTATTGCTCAATTGCTATGTAGTCTCCAATAGTCTCCAAGTCTCTAAGGCTCATATCCAATTGAACATTGTATAAATAATATTGTGCAAAAGCTTTAGCCATCTTATTCTAATCGTTCATCTTAGCATCTTCCAATGAGAGATACCATTGTAGGGCTGCACCACTAAGAATTTGAGGGAAACACAAAATGATTTGCTCCTTGGTAAGACCTAAAGGCTTCATGGCAAGAAAATATTGTTCAAATGATTCTTGGGATTTCCAGTTCCGTCAAAAGAATCCCTTTTTGGCATCTTGAACTTTTGAGGGGAGTTGGACATCAAGAAATGGACACAATCCCTCAATATCAAGCATGTAGTCCCCCATACCTTAGGACCTCTTAAGCATACCCTTCATCTTCTCAATTTCTTGACTCATATCTTTGGTTTCCTTTGAATTTTCTTTCTTCTTTGGTTCCTTGTTGATTTCAGCCTCTTTTTCCTCAAAACAGTCACCGTCAAAGATAGAGTCTTTGTCTTGAGGTTCTTGTACTACCTTCTTCTTCTTCTTTCCTTGAGCATCCTCAAGGTGGTGAATATAGAAACCACATTTTGTACTCGTTAATAAATTTTGGTCTCCAGCCCCAATGATGAGCTTGACATATGTCAACCAAGGGTGTTCAAATCACTTTGAAATCGATACTAAAAAATAACCTTTACTCACTACTTTGACCATAACTTTTGATTCACAAAAAATATATGATTGAAGTTTATTCCATTGGAAATTAGACATCCTGTGCTTCAATTTAAACACAAAGTTTTCCTAATTTGGTCTTATATTGAGTAAGTTATGACCATTTGAAGTTGGGCTAACCGATTTTCTAGGTTTTAAAACTTCATTTTAAGGGCCCAAACATCATGCTTTGATGTGGGTACGATGTTTGGGCCGGCCTATAGGCCCTTGAGAATATCCAAAGATCATTAAAAAGCCCTAAAAACTCTAATTTTAACTTATAAATACTCATTTTATATTTCCAATCAAAACCCTAGCTAGAAAGAATGGATTTTTGACCTAAACTCTTCCAAAAACTCTTTCTTTTCTCTGCATCTTCTATACACAGCCACCAAGAACATTTTTTAATCATCAAAAAACCTCTCTTTAGTTAGTTCTAAGGCAAAAACTTGTTCTCATTTGGATTTCTCAAAAGCTTTTCAAAACTAATCTTGTTTTTGAGTTGCGATTACCTATAAATATTGAAATCTTCTATTTGCTTTGATATCTCATTGAATCTTGTCATGTAGGCACTGAGGAACCAGTTAAATATCAACCAAATGTGTTCCAATAAGCAATGTGAGTCTCTCTTTAGGGCTTTTCCATGATTAGGGTTTTTATAACTTGTGCTCTTGTTGTTCCTGATTGATTTCTTTGTTATATATGTTTAATATGCTTGTTTAGCTTAGGTTCATTTTGTTTTATTGTTTTAAGCATGTTAAGTTATTTGTTTTATTGTTTTAGGTTTTGCCCTGTGTTTTTGTATTTCTGGTGTTTGGGCTAGGGTTTTCTAGGCGAATATGCATACGCATGCTTCTTGCATGCATACACAGACTTAAAGGATGCGTACGAATACAACTAAGCTGCGTACGCAGGCCTATGTATGCACACGCATACTTGTGCCCAGAGACCCTAATCCACGTTTTTTGCTTTTGTTTCCTTATTTCATTTATGTTTTTGAGTCTCTGTTTCTCTGTTTGATTGTTTGTTTGCCTTTAACATGTTAGATTATAGTTTTCCTCCAATGTTTTCTTTATTCTACTATGAACATGCATATGATATGATCATGCATTGATGCATAGGTGCTGTGATACAATGAGGTAAGTGAGGTAAGTGAGGTAAGTCATGCATTCATATGTACAAGCATTTGATTGGGATATAATATCTGAACTCGGAATATGTTTGTGTTCTTGATGCTCTCTAATAATTCTTTGATGCTGCCTTGGATGAGATGATATGAGTTGCCATGATAGATATATGTTATGGTTTTGGGATGATTGATGCCATGTTGATTGCTAGATGTATGCTAGTGTGCGAGTATAGGTAACAATATTGAATAGGCCTTTAATGAGATTAAGATATAAGACACAGCGACTAAAGGCTAACCTACGGGTTGGGTCGGGTGGGGTAGGGTGCCTAACACCTTCTCATCCCCATACCTAAACTCAGAACCCATACTCTGGTAGTAAGATCAGTCCTTCCATGTAAGGTTGTTATATTTATGGTTCTTCAACCTAACTTAGATGGCAACTCCATCTTTCTCCGCCCTGGTCCACTCGGCTAAAGCGCCTATAGTGAAGCCTCTCAATGATAGGAGTAGTCATCCTTGCCATCATTTCTTCCATCTTCTTCAAAATATCTTGGTCACTTGATGCTATTTGATCAAAAGAAGTAAGATTAGTTCTTATGAGGCAATTATCAGAGGTTCGAGACCTAGAGAGTTGTGCAATACCCTTTTTAGGAGCAATGATAGGTCACCTATAAGAGACTTACCCTTATGAGAAATAGTTCATAAAGATCACCAACAATAAATTTTACATTCAAATCCCATATAACCATACCTCTAGAATGAGACCACAAAGTTTAGACAAGACCTAAGAAATACAAGACCCAAAAGAAAGAAAATTGAAGACACAGCAATGAAGACACCAAAAGATGAAGAACCTTGACAAAACACAGGCCTAATGCCTTTAGACAAACAAGAGTGGACCTAGGACCCTAAACAAAACACATGATGAGGTAACAACCTAAGATGACAAGACATGGGCCTAAAGTCCCAAAAAGAATAACAAGGAAAGTTTAAAGCATAGACAAAATAAAGGATGGATCTAGGGCCCCTAGATAGGACAAAGATGGCCCTAAGGCCCACGACAAGACAAAAGTGGGCTTAGTGCCCCTAGAAAAAACAAGGATGGGCCTAAGGCCCAAGACAAGACAAGGATAGGCCTAAGGCCCAAGACGACACAAGGATGGGCTTAATTCCCCTAGACAAAACAAGGATAGGCCTACGCCCAATACATGACGAAGGATAGGCCTAAGGCCCAAGACGACACAAGGATGTGCTTATTGCCCCTAGAAAAGAAAAAGGTAGGCCTAAGGCCCAAGATGACACATGGATGGGCTTAATGCCTCTAGACAAAACAAGGATAGGCCTAAGCCCAAGACAAGACAAAGGATAGGCCTAAGGCCCAAGACAACACAAGGATAGGCTTAATGCCCCTAGAAAAGACAAGGATGGGCTTACAGCCTAGGACAAGACAAGACAAAACACGGATGGACATAAGCCCAAGACACAACAAAAAAAAAAAAAAAGACATAACATTAAGCAAAGATGGGATACTATAATGGGCCAATCTTTGAAAAATTTTAAGCTCAAGAAAAACACAAAGATTGTTTTTTTGAAAATTTTTATTTTGAAAAAAACTCTTTTTTGAAAACTTAATTTGATTTTTTTTTTATTTACAGAAAACTGACCTTTTATGTTTTTGAAAAACCTTTTTAGGAATTTATATAAAAATATCTCACTAAAAACTCATATTTTATTTTTTGAAACTCACTATTTTCTATTTTTTATTTTTGGAATTTATATATTAAAAAAAAAAAAAAAAAACCCTCACTGAAAACTCACTTTTTGTTTTTTGATATTTTTTTTGGTGAAAACTTCATACATTTTTTTTTAAAATTTTTTATTTAAAAAAAGAACTTGAAAACTAGAAAAAATAATTTTGATTTTTTTTTTTTTGAAAACATAAAAGACTAAAACAAATGATTGACCCATTTTATTAGCCAAACAAGCAATTCAAAGAAAGCAAACACAATATGGGTAACCCTACATGGTTGGGTTTTAAGCTCCTCAAAAGCTAAAAGAAAATATCATTAGATCACTTAGAACTAGGTGGCCACAATTCCAACCGAGGGCCTAGGTGGACCTTTGTGGATTGGTGGAAATTTATTAACATACTCAAAGCCCATCATAGGTAGTGGCACAGATTGTGAGTTAGTGGGATGAACTCCTAAAGACTTTGGCTTGAATGGAGCATACTCATCTTCCCACTTATCACCAAACGGGGTGAAAGGGACAAAAGAACCAAATGAAGTGTGTGCAAACAAGTATTGAATAAGCCTTTATTAAGATTAAGAAATAAAACACATTGGAACAACACTCTCTATCCCCAGCGAAGTCGCCACTATGGAAGCACGCTTCAGCAAAATGGATCGAGGCAAAGAAAAGATGGAGTTGCTACCTAGATTAGGTCTAAGAATCATAGATATAGTGCCCTTACGTGGAAGGACTAATTTTACTACCAGAGTATGGGTTCAGAGTTTAAGTATGGGGATGGAAAGGCATTAGGCACCCAACCTCACCCGACCCATGGGTTGGCTTCCAGTCATTGTGTCTTACATCTTAATCTCATTAAAGGCTCATTCAATATTGTTGTCTATGCTCACACACACACACTAGCATACATCAAGCAATCAACATGGCATCAATCATCCTAAAACCCTAACATACATCTATCATGCATATCATATCATCTCATCCAAGGCAGCAAACAAACAAGATATCAAAAGGGCAAAAACATAGGCATGGCAGCAAGGTATTAAAATAAAATATAACTTAAACATCTAAACATAGTATCCAGGCATCAAACAAACATATTCATTGTGTTCATCATCCAAAATGCATATTCATGTGAATGTATAACTTACCTCACTTACCTTACTACATCACAGCACCTATGCATCAATGGATGAAAATGTGAATGCATATTTATGGCAAAACAAAGAAAACATTAATGGGAAACCCTAATCTAACATATGAAGAACAAAAAACAAGTAAACAGAGAGACAAAGACTCAAAAACATAAGAAAGAGTCAAAATAGAGGCATATTACATGAGGGAAATAAAGAAACAGAAGCAGAAAACTTAGATTCGAGTTTCTGGGCAAGAGTATGCGTGCACATACATAAGCATGCGTACACAGGCTAGTTGCATGTGTACGCATACTTCAAGTATACGTATGTATGCGCATGCATACACGCCTTAAACCCTAACCAAGAAATTAAAATGAAGAAAAACAAAGAAGAAACTTAAAATGATAAATCTAACAACCTAATATGCTTCTAATATAAAAATAAACAACCTAAACTAACAATAAAGATATCCAAGAAAGTAAACACAAAATCATTTCCTAAACATGCATTGGATCTAGTAACAAGCAAGAACAACACTAAATACATCAAAACATGTTCATCAATATATCCAATTATTCAACTCTCCAATCAAACTATGGTGAGACACAACAAAACAAAACCAAATAAAGAAAAACATATTTCTAAGCATATATAACAAATAAATATATAAAGAGCACAAGAACACGAATTATAAAAGATCCAAATCAAGAAGAGCCATGAAGAGAGACTCACCTTGCTTATGGAACACAGCTTGGTTGATATTTAACCGGTCCCTTAAGACTACTAGAGAGAGGTTTTGAAGAACTCCAAAACGTGCATAGTCTTGTGAGTTCAAAAAGTTTAGAGTTAGAAAAGAGTTTTGGAGAAGTTTAGGTGGAAAATCAACTCTCTCTAGCTTAGGTTTGAGTTGGAAGGCATAAGGTTGTATTTAAATGTTTAAACTAGGGCTTTCGGGGCTTTTTAGATGTCTTTGGACGTTCCCAAGGGTCTTAGGGCCGACCCACATCAAAGAATAATATTTTGGGCCACTAAGACTAAAGTTCTAGAGTTCTAGAACATGGCCTGTGTACGCAGGTCCGTGCATGCGTACACATGCATGATTCATGCATATGCATGCATCTCCAAAAACCCTAAATTGATAGCTCTGATAGACCAACCTCAAACGGCCATAACTCAATATAAATCCAAAATATGCAAAATATTCATTCAAATTGAAGCCCAAGATGTCTACTTTCCAATGAAATAAACCGCACTCAAAACTTCTTTGTAGAGAAAACGTTATGGTCAAAATAATGAGCAAAGGTCATTTTTCAATATCGATTTCAAACTGTTTTGAGCACTTTTGAGTTGTTATTACTTCCAAACTATCAAAATAACTCTAATTATCTTTTTTAAACATTTCAAGCTCATCATTGGGATTGGGGATCAAAATTTATTATCGGGTATAAAATGCGATGTCTACAAAGCCAATTATCATTTCAAATGGAAATGTTAGTAGAATTTTATTACAAAAACTTGATTAATAATTTTGCATTGCATAAGTAATAAAAATAGGCTTTAAATAAAAATAATACTATCAAAATTTAAATAAAATGTATTTAATTCATATTTGATTATTAAAATTGTCACCTTAGGCCCCATAATTCATTGAACTAGCCTTGCATGTGGTTGAGGAAGAAGGTGAGATTAGCGGTGGTGGCTAAGGAAGAGGATGAGATTGGCGGTGTGGGGGTGAGATAGGCAGCCCATGGCTTAAGGAAGAGAGTGATTTGACGGCATGGCTGAGAGAGAGAGAGAGAGAGAGAGAGAGAGAGAGAGAGAGAGAGAAATTAGAAAAGTTTAATAAAATAATATAATTTATTTTTAGCATTTTTAACAATATAGTTCTAATAGTAGAATTGTATTGTAGCAAATTTGATCCACCTCTTAAGGTAAGGTCTTTGGTGTGCCAAATACTAAAAACTTGACATTTGGCACACCTGATGCAATTCTCTTACCACATCTAATGCTAATAAGCTCTAATAACATTGTTTTTCATCCCATTCGAGTATTTGGTGCATACACCATATAATAAAACTATGGTTGCCTTTATTGGGAACTGACTACTCAAATTCTTAAATTTTATTGGAACTTCAATTACATGATAAATTGTTTTTAAAACTTCCTTAACTTCAATTATTCCACCCTTGTAAAAGAAATGAAAAAAAAAAAAAAAAGAGTTTAAGTCATTGCTGTAAAAAAATATTTAAAGTTTAGGAATCAAACATTTTAAAATGTTTCACAAATATATTTTATACTAATGAATGAGAAGGTACAATATTAGGTATTCAGAATCTATTACAATAGAATAATTATTTGATTTGATCAATTTGAAGGGTTCTTTGATTCAAATACAATCTTGATGCTAACATTAGTTGCCCTTCAATTTGATTGTCAAATGGATCAAGAGATCTTTAAAACCTAATTATGATGAATTTCAGGTTATAGGCGTGTTAGAAACTCTTTGTTCTTCACATTCTCTTTGAATGTTCTTAGTCTTCGAAGATTTGGAGTAGAAGTTCTTGAGGGCTTTAGAGACTTCAATCCATAGAGCTTCACTAATTTGGTGTTTTTTGAAGTTTAGAATTCTTGAGGGCTTCGGAGCTTGATTCCAGTAGAAATTTAAGACTTTGAGAGATGAAGGTTCTTCATATATGTTCGGAGGTGGAAATTCTTGGAGGCTTTAGAGCTTTATTCCATTAGAGTTTCGAGACTTCTGAATATGCTCCTACAAGATCAATGAGAGCCTTTTTTAATAGGAGTTTGCATAGATTTAATTACAAATGATTGGCTCTGATTCGTGAAATGTGTCTTAATTTAAATGGAGAGACTTTAAGTATTGTTCTCCAAGAGATACATGACATCATTAGACACATGACACCATTTAATTAACCAAAGTGTTTTAATTTAAAATAATACATAGCAACATTTAATTAGATTTCTTATGTCAATTTAATTTCAAATTTCATTACACCTCCTTGTGTGATTGACTATTAGTCATTTTTTGAAAATTTTATTTAGTGACACTAGACCGATTTCCATTGATCTCTAAATTATAACCATGGGCTCATTTTGTAATTGACATTTAAGTAGCTTGTGACATCTTGTAATAAGCCATTTTAAATTTACTAAGTAGACTTGGTGGTATGACATGGCAATTTGTGATTGGTTAAAAATTTCACCCCCCTAAAATATCAAACCCATTTTGCAAAAATTTATCTCTTATTCTACCTCAAGTTCATTTAAATCTAATTTGAAATTAATTTATACTTTTTAACCAAAACTTATTGCTTTTAAGCATAAACTAAAATTTATGTTTTTACCTGGTTTGCTAATATTTAATGTTTTTTACCTGGTTCCAACCATCCAATTCGTGTCAATTTATACAATGTCTGAGTTGCTAATATATTAGTGAAGTAGGTAATTTTAGGTTTCATATGTGCATTCCTTTGTATTATTGACCAATTTCATATTAGGAGAAAATTTTTTATTACAAAATATATTTTGTAATATAATGTGTAAATACACACAAAGGAACAAAATGAAAACAAAAGAGAATAAGAGTAAAAATCTTTTTTTAATCCATGTAATTAAAAATATTCAAAGAATAAGAAAAACATTTTTTTTTAATTTCATTTTTTTGTACATAATGCTCTAGATGTGCTTTAGAGTCCTTAAGACTCAATTAAATGAAAAATCATTGAATTTTATTTTTTCAAAAATTGAAGCAAATATTGTGACAATTAACTTAAACTCTAAACAATTTAAATATTTTTTGTTTGGTAACATCAAACTATTAATTTATCAATATTTTTAAAATTTTTAATGATAATTGAAAATTATAGTTTCCCAAAAATCTTTAAAAATCATCTTTGTAAAAAAATTAAAAACAAAAACAAATCATAATACATATCTGATAAACAAAAACTACAATTGCATTTTACTCGTCAAAAGTAATAAATTTGTTAGGACATATGTAGTTCAACTTGTTGACATATGTCATTATTTTATGTAATTGACTTATCCTTAGACAAAACGCACTTTACTTGCAATTTGGTAGATTTAGGATGTGTTTAACACTTCAAGAAACAGTGCTTCAAGATTCAGTGTTGAAGTCATCAAGTCTGTCCAAGAAATAAGCTGGAAAAGTGCAAGTTACTAAAGCTCGACACCTGTCTCGACACATGCATCTATCGAGCTTTAAGAAGCTGTTTTAGCCCGAGCCTCGACAGCTTCTCGACAGATCCTCGACACCTCTATCTGTCGAGATTTAGAGAAAACAGATTTTCAGTTCTGTTTTAAGTCCAATCCGTGAATGTGTCTTTGGAACTTCTTTTCTCCTAACCCTAGACATATAAAAGGATTGTTTTAAGAGCCGTCAAACAAGATGCAAGTTGCACAAGTATTGAGCAATCCTTGTTCATGCAATTTGTGATCAAAGACAAAGTTCGTGCCCTAGTTCATCTCTTGTGAAGAAGATTGTTGTGTATTGTGCACCGTAGGGTTTTGTGACCGAGCATCTTCTTGATCTTCATCGTGTAGATGATCTGAAGAACTTTGCAGCTAACAACTGTCTCTCTAGTTGGTGAATTGAAGTCGCATACTGGGATCCACGCATTTGGTTAGTCACGTACTTGGGAGCCGTGCATTGAAAGGAGAAACTGTCACTACAGAGCAAGTCCAATTGGGTATTGGGGTAAAGGTTCAACTGTAGGTTGGTAAGGTACTTGGGATTCCTTGCTTGTAATCGCTTGCTGTGATAACAGTGGAGTTTCGGGAGTGGTGACCTTAAATCACTTGGTGGGGTTTTTGCTGTCAGGTTTTCCCCATTCGTAAATAAATCACCGTGTCTTTTATTTTCCGCTACATAACTTAGTTTTGGTGATTTGTTTGTGCTGCCACGTGATATTGCATGTTAACTTGATTAATTAATAACTTGGCTAATTAATCACAATAGGTCAACGCGTTTGTGGCCTGTCAAAATTAAATGATTTTTATGTGCATTCCTTATGTGATCAATTTGTAATTACTTTTACACATAAATGTTAGCTCAGAGGTAGGTGAGTGCACTACAAAAAAACTGGGCTATTGCGACGGGCCAAAACCGGGGCAAAGGCCCAAAAAACCGCCGCTAATGGCCCATTTGGCCTATTGCGGCGGTTCCACTTGCCAACCTTGCACTACTGCAATAACTCTATTGCGGCGGTAACAAAAACACCGCTATAAATGCACCTTTTAGTGGCGTTTTTGGTTTTTTGCGGTGAGCGAAAATCGCCGCCATATGTTGTTAGAATTTGTGTAAATTAACTTTTTTTTCATTTTTTTTTTCTGGCAAGTATTAAAACCACTTTTTTTTTTTTTTACAAACCTGTTACAAATAAACTGTAATAGTTTTAGCTCTACCAACACAATACCACAAATGCAACTAGTTAACAACACCAAAAATGTCTCCCAACTAACGTAATATTAACATAAAAATATATTATCAAACACATATAACATTGTCTATAACCATTATCAAAGTTCCAAAGTATTTAAACAAATCCTTCAACACTTTTGCAAGAAGATGCCCTTGGTACACTTTTGCAAGAACCAGTAGTCCTAACTTCACGCCTGCTGGTAATAGTATACTTAGTAGTGGTCACTCATTCTGCAACTTTCTACTTCAACCTGGCCAGATCTGCTTCGGCAAGTGCAATCTCCTCTAGCTCAACCTGTCTTCACATTAGTTTGAAGTCATAAGCATGTGTTATACAAGCATTTGAATTCTTTAGGCAAGCACTATGTCTAAAGAATTCAAATTGTTTAGTGTTGCCCAAAAAAAAAAGTCCTCGAAATTTCTTGACCTCCCAAAACTTTCACCATTTAGATTCCTAAGTAGGATAACCAACTCCTTTTTTTTATATATGAATTTTAACTAGGAAATGCCACTTAACCTAGAGGTCATTGGTCACCAACACCTGAATCTGAAACACATCTTTTCTACAGTCATCTTGTTCAAAAAACAATATTACACAAGGTCTTTAAGTAGAGTTTTAAAAAATTTGATAGCAAACCCAAACAATGAACATGACAATATATCAAAATGACATTGACTCACTAGCATGTAACAAGACTGTTTTACTCTTAGCAATAGGTATCAACATCAGCAAGAGGTCACTTTCTCTTTTCTATTTTTTATACATTTTAAAAAACCTCTGTAGTATTACTAATTACTAATTAGTCTATTAGTGTTGGCTTACTAAAGTTGGAATCCCATTCTTATCATAATCTCGTACAATCAATTATTGTCATTGTCACAACTACACAACATTTCTCACAACCATCATATCTAAAACATCCCATAAAAAAATTGTAACATCATCATAAACCTCAACATTAAAAGCATCAAAAAAATTTCAAAAAAAGAAGCAAAAGTGACAACCTTAAAAACCAATGACCTCCGTTGGACAAGAGTTACTACATTAGAGGAAGAATCATAAGCTGGGAAAAAAAAAAAAAAAAAAAAAACAATGTTACATAACAAGCAAGTAATAGGAACTTACTGGGTACTGAAAATTATATATATTTTTTAGTTTTAAAAAGCTGACCTTCAAAAGGAAGAGCTAGTTGGCCTTAAGGTTGAGGACCATAGGCATCGTTTCCTACACAAGGAAGAAGAAAAGGGTCAAAAGTAAAATAGTATCTCATAAGAAACTAATCGCTAGCTTCAAAAGTTTGGTTCTAGGGAGATAATTTCAAGCAATTTCAAAAAAATTTAAGGAGAACAAACTAACCTGAGAGAGGTTTTGAAACTCTAAGACTCATCATCACTAGACTCATCATCATTAGACTCATAAACATCATCGCTAAGCTTTTCATCATCGATAAAGTCTTGTTCAAGCAATTCATCCTCACTGATCAACGATGCATCATAAATGGTTCCTTCTTTATTAACTCGAGCTCAAGCATGGTTGTCATTTGCATCATCACATGCATCATCAGTAGTTATATTGTAAAGGACATTTTCAAGATAAGTACCCACTTCATCACATGATAATTATGAAATATTGGCAGCCATATAATTATTGGAGTCCTTGACTCTACCATTTTAATGGAGTCCTTGACTCTATCCAATTAATGGAGTTCTTGAAATGGAGTCCTTGACTTTATCCAATTAATGGAGTCATTGACTATGGAATTCTTGATTCCCAAAATCATTTTAAATAAAGTGGGGATTTTAATTCCTTCAAATTCCAACATGATTAATTTTTTGGGGTATGCCTAATTTCATAATCAAGATTGTAGTTAATAATTCACAAAATAAAATGACCATAAAAATTGATTCAAGGAAATTTTCCAATTCCCAATTCCTAAAACATGTTCATAAAAAATAAATTGGTTCAAAGCAGTTTTCTTTCCCTCAATTAAATTTGGAAACCTCAATCCAAATATCATTAAAATTCCTATGAGGAAGCAAATGAAAGAAAAGGGAAAATTGTTTGGATATTCAGCTCCTCAAAAAGAGAATTCTTGATTCAATTTCCATAAAAACATGGTTCTTAACTTATCCTTGAGATTAAAACCAATTATCTCACCCAAAAGCAAAATTAAGTCGATGCTTAATTAAATACAAAGTATTTGACTTAAATGTCCATCATTTAAATTAGGCAAAATTAATTAGAGGACTTTAAATCTAAGATCCTAAAATAAAGAACAATGAATTGGCTTGATCTCTGTCAAGGGTACGTAGGCAACCTAAACAAATTATTAGGTGCAGCCACAGATAAATAAAAACACATATCCCCTTAAACATGAAATAAATAAACTCATGTACAAAGTTGACGTGGTTGGAATCAAAGGGTTTTCCCTTGAAATAAGGGGTTGTAATTAAGAGATGCATTATCTTGAATGGGCACTACTCACATCAATAAAACTCATATGCCAAAAGGGCTATGGGTGAAATTATGTTTGATGATTTATACCTAATTTAACCATTCCTGTTAAACATAATTTGACAATGTTTTTTAAACATAATTTGATAGTGTTTGCTAAACATAATTTGACAATGTTTGTTAAACAAAATCTAACAATCATTGTTAACAATTTTTGTCAACAATCACCTTATAAAATTATTTTCATTGGCATTTTCTTCATCATCATCATCATACAAAATATTTCTTTTTGGCATTCTAGCCTCTTAGACTTTGTTGACAAAAATTGTTAATTCATGTTTAACAAAAATTGTCATGCAATGTTTCACAAACATTGTCAAATTATGTTTAATAAGAATTGTTAAATTATGTATAGCCAGAATTGTTAAATTATGTTTAACAAAAATTGTTATTTTGTAAAATTCATCAAAAATAATTTCACCCATAAGCGTTTTGGCATATGAGTTTTATTGATGTGAATTAAAAACCGAAAAATGCTTTATCAATTTTCTTTCGTTTTTTATCCCCTTGAATAAGATAATATATTTTTATGTTGCTCATAAATAATAAGTGTTTGTATTATTGTATGCTTGCAGAAAAACAATCCTTATAAGGCTCATGAGGAGAAGTATCTTAAAAGAAATTAGAGTACTTGAAACCCTTGCTGAACCACTGAAGAATTTGATGTGATTTTAGTTTTAGGCGCATTCGCTTTATTTTATTTCACCCAATTGATTGTTTACTGTCATTCTTGTTTTCTAAATAAAAACGAGACAAGAAAACTACCCCAAAAAAAAAAAAGTGAGAACTTTGCTTGTTGTTGGAACCAGAGATGAGGGTGCGTAGTGAATAAGAATTGGTGGCATTCCTTTCAGGTGGTTGGAATCGGAGATGGGGGTGTCACTTTAAGATTGTTGGAATGGAAAGATAGCCAGCTTTCAAAACCGGTGATTCTTGGGTAGTGCGGTGGAGAAGTCAGGGTGAGAGAGAGTAAAGGGAGTGTGGGATCGAGATTTGAGAAAGAAAGAAAGAGCATATGGAAAGGGAATTTGAAATTTTCGAGATAAAAGAAGGGAGAATGGCAAGGGATTGAAAATTTTGAGTGTTAAAATTTTCTTTTGATTTGAATTGGTATACTAATACTTATGTGTTTCTTTTGTACAGATGTTACTTGTCTATTGGGTTGAAATACCGAAGTAGGATGTTAAGTTCGCATTGATAGGCCAAGAATGTATTGACCCATTTGGTAAATTAATCAATTAATTAGATTCAATTACGTGCAATAAGCATGGTAGCACAAACAAATCACCAACTAAGTTAAATGCGTAAAATAAATTTGACAAGGCAATTTGTTTACGAATGGGAAAAACCACTGAAGCAAAATCCCACCTGGTGAATTTAGGGTCACCACTCCCGAGAATCCATTATTATCAAAACAAGCGGTTACAAGTAAAAGAAATTTCAATACCTAATACCAACCTACAGTTGAACCCCTACCTCAATACCCAATTGGACTTGTGATGTAGTGACAATCTCTCCTTTCAATGCATTGCTCCTAATACATGACTAACACACCAACTTGAGGAAGATGTTAGTTGAAAAGTTCTTCAATTCATCCAACGATGAAGATCAAGAAGCTCCATGGTTACAAAACTCTTGATGCAAAGACGCAATAGCCTCAACAAAAAATATGATGAACTAGGGCAAATTGTCTCTAGTCACAATATGCATGAATAATCACCTTGCATCACTTGAAACGGCCCTTAAAATAATCCTTATATATGTATAGGGTTATGAGAATAGAAACCTTACACAAATACACTTGGATGTGCGTGAAATCAAATTTGGAAATCTGAATTTCATAATTCTCAATAGATATAACTTCAGTCAAGCTGCTGTCAAGATCCATCATTAAACCTTGACAGATATGTTTTTGTCGAACTATCGATCGAGCTTTAATGAACAACACTTCTTTACTTGTTTCTTGCATAGCTTGAACACTTGACTTGAACAACATGTTTCTTGAAGTCTTAAACCATCCTTGATCTATCCAATTACAAGTAAAGTGCGTTTTGTCAAAGAATTAGCCAATTTACATAACATATGTCTCTAACAAGTTCCACATATGTCCTAACAATCACCAGATGAGAAAAAAGGAGTGGAGGTGGAAGGAGCTACAAGATCGGGAGTCACCACACGCGGTTGCTTCAGTTGAAGCTAAGCCTCACTCCATCAAACAGTACTGGCAAAAATGGCACCCATGATAGGGAAGAGAGGAGGGAAATTAGGAATCTCGACTGAAAAGTGTCAAAGGATACACGTGATAGCAAAAGGAAAGACGAGCTTATCACATGTAGCCGTATCTTGACAAATATCGATGACCGATGTAATGACGTAAGAAGGGAAGTCTATGGTAAGGTCCTTCATCAAAGTAAGAGGGCTCAGTGATGGAGTTATAGTGAGACAGTGCAGTAAGAGGAAATGTCATCACCATATTAAGGAACCTCGGACCTTTTGCAAAGCCCGAACATGGAGTGTTTAGCTTACCACCCCATATGGAAGAAGTCTCACAAAAGTGAGAGATGAGTTCATCTCTAGACACAATCTGGAGACAATCATAACCAGGGTAGTCAGGATGTGCAACCCTTGGTATATGTAGTACCTCGGATATAAGATCCGGGGTAACTATGATACGTGTACCTCGAATGAACGTAGCAAACAAAGGTATAAAGATATCAACGTCGTGTATATTTAAGTAAAACTCCTGTATAATCACAATGGGGCATCTAAAAGGACTCTCACAGAGAGAATCCCAACCCCAAGTCCGAATGACAGTAGGGAGAGAAGTGTCGGAAAAGTCCAACAGAATGACTTCGCATTTCGAATGAATGCCGCGTCGCTGGAAGTTATCCAAGAAGTCCTTTCGGGCCTTCTCATCATGGAACTGGACATGAAGTAGGGGAAGAACAAAAGAAGAAGACACAAAACCATGAAGAGAGTTCTGAGCTGGAGTAGATTTGCACTGTTTAAGTGCCACAGCGTAGTCTATCTGAGAGAGAGAGAGAAAGAGAAAGAAGAAATATGAAACACATCACAACTAAAAAAAATAGAGGGAAAAGAAAAGGTATGTATGCATGAAATATGTTAGGACATATGTGTTTCAAGTTGTTTTGAACAGATGTCATTCTTTTATGTAATTGGCTTATCCTTTGACGAAACGCACTCAGCTTGTATTTGAGTAGCTCTAAAATGATTTTAATACTTCAAGAAACAAGGTTTTAAGATCAAGTGTTAAAGTCATGTAAGTTGTCCAAGATTCAAGTTGAAGAAGCACCAGATTTTAAAGCTCGACACCTGGCTCGACAGCTGCATCTATCGAGTTTTAAGAAGCTGTTCAGCCCCGAGGCTCGACAGCTACTCGACAGCACCTCGACACCTCTAGCTGTCGAGATTTAAGAAAAACAAATTCTAAGGTCTGTTTTGATTTCAATCAGTACATGTGCTTTTGGGACTTCTTTTCTTCTAAACCTAGACATATAAAAGAATTATTTTAAGGGCCGTCAAAGTACACAAGTTGCATAAGCGTTGAGAAACCTTTGTTCAAGCAATTTGTGACCTGAGACAAAGTTCATGCCCTAGTTCATCTCTTGTGAAGAAGTTGTTATGTAATGTGCACCGTAGGGTTTTGTAACCAAGCATTTTCTTGATCTTTATCGTGTGGATGATTTGAAGAACTTTGCAGCCAACAACTCTCTCTAGTTGGTGATTGAAGTAGCGTACTGGGATCTGTGCAATTGGTTAGTCACATGTTTGGGAGCCGTGCATCAAAAGGAGAAACTGTCACTACAAAACAAGTCCAATTGGATATTGGGGTAAGGGTTCAACTGTAGGTTGATAAGGTACTTGAAATTCCTTTACGTGTAACCGCTTGTTGTGATAATAGTGGAGTTTCGGGAGTGGTAACCTTAAAATCACTCGATGGGGTTTTTGCTATGTAAGTTTTCCCCATTCGTAAACAAATCACCGTGTCAATTTATTTTCCGCTGCATTCTTTAGTTTATTGGTGATTTTTCTATGCTACCATGCAATTTGCATGATAATTTGATTAATTAATTATTTAGCTAATTAATCAACTTAATTCATCACAAGGGGTCAACGCGTTTGTGGCCTATCAAGTAGTATCAAAGCAGGCACACTCTGATTAGGATTTAATCCTTGTGTGTGATCCATTAACCCCTGTTTGTCATGGATAGAGGTCATTCTCTTATTATACCTTCACTGTTTGATGGTACTAACTATGCATACTAGAAAATACACATGAGAGCTTTCTTGCAGTCACTAGATGAGAAGGTATGGCAAGTTGTGGAGATAGGCTGGACCAAGCCTACAGAAGCACCGGCCGATTAGGTGATGCTAAGATCAAGGCGGCCAATTTCAACAGCAGAGCATTGAATGCCCTATTTAGTGCGGTCACTAATGAGGAGTTCAAGAAGATTTTTTCCACTGAAACTGCTAAAGAAGCATGGACCATTCTCTAGACAATCTATGAGGGAACAAAGGCTATCAAAGATTCAAAGCTACAGAGGCTCACTACAAGCTTCGAAGAAATTAAGATGGAGGAGGATGAGTCATTCGATGAGTTCTATGTCAAGCTCAAAGACATAGTGAACTCAACATTCAATCTTAGGGAAACCATTCCTGAACCCAAGATTGTAAGCAGCATCTCTGTCATCATTGTGGTTTACCGGTCATACTCGACCAAATTGCTATAAGTGGTTAGCTACTCAATAGAGCAATGGCATGATAGCATCTGGGGACCAGAATTAGCTTCAAACCTTGCTTGCTCTTCTTGGAGATCTTCTCAAAACTCTCATGCTCCTTTCGAATTTGAACGGTTTCAATCCTTCCCTCTTATCACCGATTCAAGGGTTCGTAAAAAAGAAAGGCTCTTCCAAGGTGTGGAAGAAAAAGGGTTTTAAGTGATTTTTTTCACGTTTTCTCTCTCTCCCCCCTTCTTGTTTTTATTTTTGCATTACTTGTGTGTGTTGCTTTACTGTTTTGAGTCAGTCTAGTTTTATGCATTATTTTGCTTTGTTCAACATGTTTTTGTTTGTTTGTTTTCAGTTTATGTTTTATTTTTACTTTTTAGATAAAAATTAAAAAAAATTGAAAAATACAAAAACAGTGTGTGTATGTGTACATTGGTTCTTGTGAACCTTAAACTGGCCATTGAAACAGAGTTTTCTAAACTTTGTATCTTTTGTAGCTTAGATGAGCATCTTTATGCACAACTAAGCAAGTGAGTTTTGTGGCTCTTTGTTTGTGATGAGTAAGGTTAAGTAATCTTTTGTACTTAATACTCGTATCACTCTTTTTGAGGGGTAGGACTAGAAAATCTTAAGAGAGAGGCATAAATAACCATCTCATCACTATTACCTGCTAATCATGAAATGACATATGTATGCTTCGGCATAGCAAAGTGCAATTTCAAAAAACTTAACAAATTTGGGTATTTCTTTTCTCTCTTATATGCCTGTGCATGGTTTGCTTAATAAAAGAAAATATGCAAGGAAATAAAAGCAAAAAGAACAAAATGCTTTAAAATATGATTGCAAGCATGTTTACTAGGAGATGTGGGAGTTATAGGATGTACCTCGAAGGTGATAGTCCCCATCAAACAGTTATGATTATGTGTGAGTTAAAGAGATTAACTCATATCTCAAATTGTCATAACTTTAAGACACTTATGCAATCTTCCGATATTTTTCACATACAACACGCAATATTCTATGTTATTTTTTGATACATGTGTAGGTACAATGTGATTTGGCTATCATAAGGTTCACATGCGCTAATGTATGCTCACTAAACTGTCTTAACTTGTTTTGGAAATATAAAATTGGTTAGACGTGTTTAGTGTGTGTGTGTGTGTGTGTGTGTTCTTTTTTAGGATACATGAGCTTAAAATTGTTGTTGAGAGATTTTTTTAAGAGCTTAATATATTGATTGGATCATTGGTTGAGTTACATGTGTGATTGCATTCATATTTGTGTTTTTCTCTTCTCGAAAAACTGCTTTAAAAGCTAGCTCGACACCTCCTTGATACCTGGCTGTCTGTCGAGCTTCTTAGCTTTTTCTTATCACAATCTCGATAGCTTCTTAACACCTGGTGGATCGATTAAGGAAGTTTTTGTCCTCTCGATAGCTTCTCGATAGCTGGTGGCTCGATCGAGATTCTTTTTGTGTCTGTTCCTTGATCCTCGACACCTCTTCAATAGCTCTATCTGTCAATGTTGTTTTTCTCGACACCTACCTCGATAGATGGCTCGACACCTCTCGACACCTCTCGACACCTGTATCTGTTGAGAATTATTGAAGCTCTATATATAGTTTCTGTGCGATCCGTTTTCTCATTTCTCTCGATCTCTCTCTCGATAGCTATGGTTTTTCTCCTCCCAAACCTCTCTCACTCACTCCAAACCTCCTCCCAAGGTTTCTTCAAGTTTCTTTCAAGTTTTTCTTCACTTGGTAAGCTTCTAATCTCTCATTCTTCATGCATTTCATGTTTTGAAACCTAGGTTTTGGAGTGTTTAAAAATTTTTGGGGTTTTTCAAAATTGATGAGTTTTTGTTGCAATTTTGGGATGGGTTTTGTAGATTTGATCTTAAAAACTCCATGCATTGCATCACATTAGCATTCTAACAATATACTCATGCATTTAGATGTGTGCAAACTTGTTGTGTGCTGATAGGTTTGGATTGGGCTAAGCTCATGATGTTATTCATGTTGCATATCACATGTTCATGTATTCACATGCATACGTACTTTCTTTTCAATATACTTGTTATATTTGAATTGTTTTGGGAACTTTTTGAATGTTTCTTCGCTTCTCCCTCTCTTTCTGTTTACGTTAGTAGTGTCTATGGCACCAAAACGTAAGTCCATTCTGTCTCAGAACCCTCTTCATTTTAGGGCATCTTCGTCTTCTTATTCTACTCCTTCCTCTATTCGATTCCGTGATGAGAAAGCCCAACAAGACTTCTTGGAAAACTTTTCTAAACGAGGTGTTCATTCAGAACGCCAAGTTATTCTGGCAGATTTTGGCGACATCGACCTACCCAATGTCATTCACAGTCGGGGTTAGGAGTTACTGTGTGACGTTTTGGTAACTTATCCTTCCGTGCTGATACAGGAGTTTTACTCCAACATGCATGGAATTGATTCTTCAGTACCTCTTTTTCACACTCGCTTTTGAGGTACGTGCATTGTAGTCACACCGAAGTTGGTTTCCAATATGCTTCATGTTCCGAAGGTCGCACATCCTGACCACTCTAATTGTGAGCGTCTACGAACTGTGTCCAAAGACGAGATGATGTCTGCTTTTTATGAGCGCCGTTCTGATTAGGGTGAGCGTCAGTTTACACCATGTCGGCCTTTTGCTAAAGGTCCTCATTTCATAAACATGGTGATGACTTTTGTTTTGCACCTACTCTCTCACTATAACTCCATTACAGAGCCTCATGCTCAATTTTTGTTGTCTCTTCTAGAGCACCTCACTATAGATTTTCCTTCCCACTTCATTTTCTCTATCATAGATGTCTATAGGAATACGGCTATCCATGATAAGCTCATCTTTCCTTCTGTTATCACGAGGATTTTACCCACTTTTCCAATGTCCGACCCCTTCCATGTCATGGTTGCCATAGATGCCGCTACCGTAAAACGTAGTGAGGTGCAGTTTAGGTCACAACGGACGGATTCAGTAGCTCTTTCCTCCCAGCCAACTCCATCTAGGTCTGCTCGAGCCACATATGTTCCCTCCTCTTCCTCAAGCAATGTGTCACTAAAAGGCATCATGGCGCAGCTTCAGCGCATGGATGCTCACCTCGATACACTCTTTACAGAGTTGTATCATGTGAATGTTCGTGTTGGTCACATTGCTCGACAACAGGCGACCATAGGTGGTTTTGCTTCTGAGGCTTCTCCTTCACCTCCTCATGTGGCTTCTGAGTCTAAGGATGATAATGGTGATGAGGATAATGCTTCATATGATGATGATGACGGAGATGCTAGCTCTACCGATGAAATGTCTATTTGACACTTTACCCTTTGTCACTCGTGACAAAAAGGGGAAGTAGTTTTGGGTTATGAAAGTAGTCATTCTTAGGGGGAGAGCTTGTATAGGACATTTTTTATAGGGGGAGTGTTGTTGTTTTGAGGGATGTAGTGAGGACTATGTGTATCTTTTCTTTTCTTTTCTTTCTTATTGGAGATACATTGTTCTTGTACCTTAGGTCTTATGATCATTGTTTACATACATTGTGCTTATCTTTGATATATATGTGATGATGTATGTTTTTCTTTCACCTACCTTTTCATGTGTTGTTTCTTTTCTTTCTTTATACACATGCTTCTTATATTTGTATGCAATCTATTATTTATGCTCCACACAAAGATGCCTTAATGTGTTTTGTTTAAAGTGTTTCAAAAATACAGGTTGTCAAAGTCTACTTGTCATAAACTCTCTTCTTGCAAAATTTTTCAAGAGTTTGTGTTAGGATAGATTTTATTGTATTCAACAAGTGAATATGAGTTGAGTGATTTATGACTTCTCTCATATGTTCATTTGTTTGTTGCGGTTTTGTCACAGATTGCCAAAGGGGGAGATTGTTAGGACATATGTGTTTCAAGTTGTTTTGAACATATGTCATTCTTTTATATAATTGGCTTATCCTTTCACAAAACGCACTCAACTTGTATTTGGGTAACTCTAGGATGATTTTAATACTTCAAGAAATAAGGTTTCAAGAGCAAGTGTTAAAGCCATGCAAGTTGTCCAAGATTCAAGTGGAAGAACTGCCAGATTTTAAAGCTCGACACCTGGCTTGAAAGCTGCATCTATCAAGCTTTAAGAAGTTGTTCAAGCCGGAGGCTCAACAGCACCTCGACACCTCTAGCTGTTGAGATTTAAGAAAAACAGATTCTAAGTTCTATTTTGATTCCAATCAGTATATGTGTCTTTGGGACTTCTTTTCTTCTAAACCTAAACATATAAAAGGATTATTTTAAGGGCCGTCAAAGTACACAAGTTGCACAAACATTGAGAAACCTTTGTTCAAGCAATTTGTGACATGAGACAAAGTTTATGCCCTAGTTCATCTCTTGTGAAGAAGTTGCTGTGTAATGTGTACCGTAGGGTTTTGTAACCAAACATCTTCTTGATCTTCATGGTGTGGATGAATTGAAGAACTTTGCAGCCAACAACTCTCTCTAGTTGGTGATTGAAGTCGCGTACCAAGATTCGCGTAATTGGTTAGTCACGTACTTGGGAGCCGTGCATCAGAAGAAAAAACTGTCACTACAGAACAAGTCCAATCAGATATTAGGGTAAAGGTTCAATTGTAGGTTGGTAAGGTACTTGAGATTCCTTTACTTGTAACCGCTTGTTGTGATAATAGTGAAGTTTTGGAAGTGGTGACCTTAAAATCACCCAGTGGGATTTTTGCCGCGTAGGTTTTCCCCATTCGTAAACAAATCACCATGTCAATTTATTTTCCGCTACATTCTTTAGTTTATTGGTGATTTGTTTTTGCTACCATGCAATTTGCATGATAATTTGATTAATTAATTACTTGACTAATTAATCATCTTAATTCATCACAAGGGGTCAACGCGTTTGTGGCCTATCAAAATATGCATGAACATGTGACGTGCTAAACATAAATTGCATCATGGATTGAAACCCAATCCAAACCTAATAGCACACAATTTTCAACAATCAAGCACACATCTAAATGCATGAAACATTGTTAAAATGCAAGGAATATGCAATGCATGAGCATACAATATCAAATTAATAACACCCAACCCAACAATATTAGAAAATACTCAAAAACCCAAAAAAAATTCAAAAATCCCAAAACCTAGGTCTAAAATGCATGGATGCATGAAAAATGAAGGTTTCAGGACACTTACCAATTGATTTGATCTTGGTAAAGGCCGAAAATGTAAAGGGTAGAGAGATTTGAGTGAGGGAGAAGTGTTTAGGGTGAGAGAAAAATGTTTTTGTCGAGAGAGAGGTGAGAAAATGAGATTTGATTCACGCCTCATGTATTTAAAGAAATCGCAGCTCGATGGATCGAAGTATTTGTCGAGATCTGTCAATCACTAAACTCAATAGATGTAATCTGTCAAGGTGCTGTAAAGAATCTATTAACGGCAAAAATGTGTCGATGGATCGAGAAACTATCGAGAATCTATTGGCTAGACAGAAGGTCTTTCGATGGATTGAGGAAGCTGTCAAGAATCTATCGAGAAGAAACTTAGAAACCTCAATGGATCAAGATTACAATAAGATCTGTCGAGACAAGAAGAATAAAGGGCTCGATAGAAGAAAATCTGTCAAGGAAGCTGTCGAGCTTGAAGAAAAGAAGTTTTTCAAGGAGGAAAAACACATAAAGATGAATGCAACAAGCAAACTACTCAAACATAGAACCAATCAACATATTAAGCTCTCAAAACATCTCTCAACATACATGTAAAGCATTCAGAGATCCAAAAACACACACACACACACACACACACTAAACGAATCTAACCAATTTTATATTTCAAAAACATGTCAAGACAGTTTAGTGAGAATACATTAACACATGTATTCCTTATGATGACCAAATCACATTATACCTGCACATGTATCAAAAGTAGCAAAGAATTTTGCATGTAGTGTGTGAAAAGCATTGCAATAGTGCATAAGTGTCTCGTATTATGATGATTTGAGATATGAGAAAATCAAATACACTCACACACAATCATAACTGCTTGATGGGGACTAACTTTCGAGGTACATCCTATAACTCCCACATCTCCTACAAACACGCTTACAACCATATTTAAAAGCATTTTGATTCTTTTTGCTTTTATATTTCTTTGCATATTTTTTGTTTTGAATATATCATGCATGGGCATATATAGAGAGAGAGAAGAAATACCCAATTATGTAAGCCAAAAACATCACAATTTTGCTATGCTGAGCACACAAATGTTATACATGATTGGCGGGCTTTAATGGTGAGATGGATATTTATGCCTTTCTCTTAGGATTTCCTAGTCCTTCCCGTCAAAAGAGTGATATGAGTGTTAAGCATAAGATATAACTTACTGGTACTCATCACAAACATGAGCAACAAAGCTTACTTGTTTAGTTGTGCATTGAGATGCTCATCTAAGCTCCAAAAAATACAAAATTAATGTTTGTTTTAAAGGCCATCCAAGGTATACAAGTACCAATATGCATAAAACACACACTGTTTTTATATTTTTCTGATTTTTCAATTTTTTTACTTTTATGACAAACGAAATATTAGGACATATGTGGTTCAAGTGATTTCAAACATATGTCATTATTTTATGTAATTGGCTTATCCTTTGACAAAACGCACTTTACTTGTAATTGTGTAGATTTAAGATGTGTTTAACACTTCAAGAAATAGTGTTTCAAGATCAAGTGTTGAAGTCATCAAGTCTGTCCAAGAAACAAGCTGGAAAATGCAAGTTACTAAAACTCGACACCTAGTCTCGACATATATCGAGCTTTAGAAGCTGTTTCAACCGCGAGGCTCGACAGCTTCTCGACAAATCCTCGACACCTCTATCTATTGAGATTTATGGAAAACAAATTCTAAGTTCTGTCCAAGAAACAAGCTGGAAAATGCAAGTTACTAAAACTCGACACCTAGTCTCGACATATATCGAGCTTTAGAAGCTGTTTCAACCGCGAGGCTCGACAGCTTCTTGACAAATCCTCGACACCTCTATCTATTGAGATTTATGAAAAACATATTCGAAGTTCTGTTTTAATTCCAATCCGTAAATGTGTCTTTGAGACTTCTTTTCTCCTAACCCTAGACATATAAAAGGATTGTTTTAATGGCCGTCAAGGTGACGCAAGTTGCACAAGCATTGAGTAATTGTTGTTCATGCAATTTGTGACCTAAGACAAAGTTCGTGCCCTAGTTCATCTCTTGTGAAGAAGTAGCTGTGTAATGTGCACTGTAGGGCTTTGTAACCAAGCATCTTCTTAATCTTCATCTTGTGGATGAATTAAAGAACTTTGCAGCCAACAACTCTCTCTCTAGTTGGTGAATTGAAGTCACGTACTGGGATCTGCGCAATTGGTTAATCATGTACTTGGGAGCCGTGCATCAAAAGGAGAAATTGTCACTACAGAACAAGTCCAATTGGGTATTGGGGTAAGGGTTCAACTGCAGGTTGGTAAGGTACCGGGATTCCTTGCTTGTAACCGCTTGTTGTGATAATAGTGGAGTTTCGGGAGTGGTGACCTTAAATCACCCGGTGGGGTTTTTGCTGTCAGGTTCTCCCCATTCATAAACAAATTACCATGTCAATTTTATTTCTACTGCATACTTTAGTTATTGGTGATTTGTTTGTGCTGCCATGTGAATTTGCATGTTAACTTGATTAATTAATAACTCGGCTAATTAATCAATTTAATTCTTCACAAGAGGTCAACGCATTTGTGGCCTATCACAAAATAAAGCAAAACTGCAAAAAAAAACAAAAAAAACAAAAACAAAAACCAAAACATATTAAACAAAGCAAAGTATAAAACTAGACTGACTCAAAACAAGAAAGCAAAACAAACAAGTAATGCATAACCATAAGGGGAGAGGGAGAAAAAGTGACTAAATCACTTTGAGCCTTTTTCCTTTCACACTTTAGAATAACCTTTCCTTTGTGCAAACCTTTGATCTAGTGGTAAAGGGGAAAAATTGAAACCGTTCAAGTTCGAAAGGAACATGAGGGCCTTAAGAAGATCTCTAAGAGGGGCCAGATAGGATGGAAACTGATTCTGGTTTCTAGACGAGAGCATACTATTGCTTTGTTGAGTGGCTAACCACTTGTAGCAATTTGGATGAGTATGCCTTGAAACTCCACGGTGATGATAGAGATGTGGCTTCTTCGAATGAGACTTTTTGTTATTAACTTTCTTAGTTCTAGGGTTTCTAGTCTCTTTCTTTTCAAGCTTAGGGGGTGCTCCAAGAATAGATTTGCCTTTGTCTACGTTCTCACAAACTATTTCAGTTTAATATTCATTGTTCTCAAATTTAACATTATTAGCAAGTGAGACAAACACAGAAGTACTAGAGGAGGCTATGTTAGGAGAAGAGAAATCATACCCCAAGCCAATTCTATCAAAAGCAGATTTCTGAGAGCTTAGCATATCATCAAACTTTGCACTGGAACTCCTCTCCAATTGAGCTCTAACCTGGAATAGTTTTGCTTCAAGCTTCTTTGTCTTTTCGACAAGGAAGTTGTTCTCAAACCGAAAAGCTCCAATGGTTTGATTTGCTTCATCAACCTTTGTAGAGAGCTCCTCTCAATCTAGCTCCACATCACTCAACTTCTTGGTGGCCTACCCATAAAGTTTCTCATGCTTCTCGAAAACCTTGTACAACTTAGCATAGGCTGTATGGATGTCATTTTGTTCATCCATTTTCTCAAACTTAGACTCTAACAAATCCTCTTATTCATCTACCTCTTCGACAATCCCTTCAGTAGGATTCACTGTGGTAGTGAAGGCATTCAAGATTCCCTAATCATTATTGTCATCTAACTCATCCTCAGGCTCGGTGTCACTCAAGGTAGTAGCAAGAGCCTTACTTTTCCCAATTGTCATGAGATATGTTGGACATTCTTGTTTCATGTGTCCAAAACCTTGACATCTAAAGCACTTTAGTCAGAGAGAACAATGTACTAACCGTCATCCTTAGCATCCTTCTTTCCTCTATCTTGGCTCTTAAATTGTGAAAAACTGGATTGCTTTCGATCCTTGTCAAATTCTTTCGCATTGGCATTTTTCATAAACTTCTTGAATTGCCTAGTGATGTAGGATTTCATCTTGGAATCTTCATCATCAGAACACTCTTCAGTCTCATTGCTTTTGGCCTTCAGTGTCATGCTCTTTCCTTTGCTTGCTTTCCCAATTCTAGTCAAACCTAGTTCATAGGTTTGCAACTTGCCGACCAGCTCTGTCGAAGGAATTTTATCAATATCCTTGGATTCTTCAATGGTGGTGATCTTGGGATGGAATCTCTCAGTCAGAGATCTGAGCACCTTTCTTACAACCTTGGGTTCGGGAATAGTTTCCCCAAGATTAAAGTCAAAGTTTACTATGTCCTGCTTGGCATAGAACTCGTCAAATGACTCATCCTCTTCCATCTTAATCCCCTCAAAGCTTGTAGTAAGCCTTTGAAGCTTTGAATCCTTGACAGCCTTAGTCCCTTCATAGGTTGTCTAGAGGATGGTCCATGCTTCCTTGGCAGTTTCGGTAGAGGATATCTTCTTGAACTCCTCATTGGTGACCGCACTAAATAAAGCATTCAATACTCTGCTATTGAAGTTTACCGCTTTAATCTTGGCATCATCCTAATCAACCGACGCTTCCTTTGGCTTGGTCCAACCAATCTCCACAGCTTGCCACACCTTCTCATCTAAAGACTGCAAGAAAGCTCTCATGCATACTTTCCAGTATGCATAGTTAGTGCCATCAAATAAATGAGGTATAATTAGAGATTGTCCTCTATCCATGACAAGCAGGGGTCAATGGATCACACAACAAAGATTAACCCGAATCACACAACAAAGATTAATCCTAATCAGAATATGTCTGCTCTAATACTACTTAATAGACCAAGATTATATTGACCCTTTTAGTAAATTAATCAATCAATTAGCCAAGTTAATTAATTAGATTCAATTACATGCAATAAGTTAAATGCAGTGGAAAATAAATTTGACAAGGTGATTTGTTTATGAATGAGGAAAACCACCAAGCAAAACCCTACCGGGTGAATTAAAGGTCATCACTCTCAAGAATCCACTATTATCAAACAAGCTGTTACAAGTAAAAGGAATCTCAGTACCTAATACCAACCTACAATTGAACCCTTACCCCAATACCCAATTGTACTTGTGATGTAGTAAAAATCTCTCCTTTCAATGGACAGCTCATAGTACGTGACTAACTAATTGATGCATGAATCCAAGTACGTGACTAACACACCAACTTGAGGAAGATGTTGGCCGCAAAATTCTTCAGTTTATCCAACGATGAAGATCAAGAAACTCCTTGGTTACAAAACCCTTGATGCAAAGACGCAGTAGCTTTTACAAAGAATATGATGAACTATGGCAAATTGTCTCCGGTCACAATATGCATGAATAAACACCTTGCATCACTTGAGATGGCCCTTAAAATAATCCTTATATATTTCTAGGATTGTGAGAAAAGAAACCCGACATAAATACACTTGGATATGAGTGAAATTAGATCTGGATATCTAAATTTCGTAATTCTCGATAGATATAGCTTTAATTGAGCTGCTGTCAAGATTTGTTATTTGTTAGGACATATGTAGTTCAAGTGGTTGTTGACATATATCGCTATTTTATGTAATTGGCTTATCCTTAGACAAAATGTACTTTACTTATATTTGGGTAGATTTAGGATGTGTTTAACACTTTAAGAAACAGTGTTTCAAGATTCAGTGTTGAAGTCATCAAGTCTGTCCAAGAAACAAGTAAGGAAGTGCAAGTTACTAAAGCTCAACACCTGGCTCAACACATGCATCTATCGAGCTTTAAGAAGCTGTTTTACCCCGAACCTTGACAGCTTCTCGACAGATCTTCGACACCTCTATCTGTCAAGAATTAAATAAAACAGATTTTCAGTTCTGTTTTAAGTCCAGTCTGTGAATGTGTCTTTGGGGCTTCTTTTCTCCTAACCCTAGACATATAAAAGGATTGTTTTAAGAGCCGTCAAACAAGATGCAAGTTGCACAAGTATTGAGCAATCCTTGTTCATGCAATTTGTGATCAAAGACAAAGTTCGTTCCCTAGTTCATCTCTTGTGAAGAAAATAGCTGTATAATGTGCACCGTAGGGTTTTGTGATCGAGCATCTTCTTGATCTTCATCGTGCAGATGATCTGAAGAACTTTGCAGCCAACAACTCTCTTTCTAGTTGGTGAATTGAAATCGCGTACTGGGATCCGCGCATCTGGTTAGTCACGTACTTGGGAGCCGTGCATTGAAAGGAGAAACTATCACTACAGAACAAGTTCAATTGGGTATTGGGGTAAGGGTTCAACTGTAGGTTGGTAAGGTACTTAGGATTCCTTGCTTGTAACCGCTTGTTATGATAATAGTGGAGTTTCGGGAGTGGTGACCTTAAATCAGCCGGTGGGGTTTTTGCCGTCAAGTTTTCCCCATTCGTAAACAAATCACCGTGTCATTTATTTTCCGCTGCATAACTTAGTTTTGGTGATTTGTTTGTGCTGCAACGTGATTTGCATGTTAACTTGATTAATTAATAACTTGGCTAATTAATCAATTTAATTAATCACAAGGGGTCAACGCGTTTGTGGCCTGTCAAGTGGTATCAGAGCAAGCACACTCTGATTAGGGTTTAATCCTTGTGTGTGATCCATTGACCCCTGCTGTCATGGATAGAGGTCAATCTCTTATTATACCTCCGTTATTTGATGGCACTAACTATGCATATTGGGTACGTATGAGAGCTTTCTTACAGTTTTTAGATGAGAAAGTGTGGCAAGCTGTGGAGATAGGCTGGACCAAGCCTACAGAAGCGCCGGCCGATTGGGATGATGCCAAGATCAAGGCAGCAAACCTCAACAGCAGAGCATTGAATGCCCTATTCAGTGTGGTCACCAATGAGGAGTTCAAGAAAATTTCTTCTACAAAAACTGCTAAGGAAACATGGACCATTCTCCAGACAACCTATGAGGGAACCAAGGCTGTCAAAGATTCAAAGCTACAGAGGCTCACCACAAGCTTTGAAGAAATTAAGATGGAGGAGGATGAGTCATTTGATGAGTTCTATGCCAAGCTCAAAGACATAGTGAACTAAACCTTCAATCTTGGAGAAACCATTCCTGAACCCAAGATAGTAAGGAAAGTGCTCAGATCGCTGCCCGAGAGATTCCATGCTAAGATCACGGCAATCGAGGAATCGAAGGATATTGACAGAATTCCTCTGACTGAGCTGGTTGGAAACTTGCAAACCTACGAGTTAGGGCTGACTAGGTTAGGCAAGTCAAGCAAGGGCAAGAGCATGGCACTAAAAGCAAAGAGCAGTGATACAGATGATTCTTCAGATGATGAAGATTCTAAAATGAAGTCCTATATTACAAGGCAATTCAAGAAATTCATGAAGAATGCCAATGGAAAGGGCTTCAACAAAGACCGTAGGCAATCTAGTTCTTCACAATTCAAGAATTCGGATAAAGGGAAGAAGGATGTCAAGGATGGCGGTCAGTACACTGTTCCCGCTGGGCCAAAATGCTTTGGGTGTCAAGGCTTCGGACACATGAAACAAGAGTGTCCAACGTACCTTAAGAGCATAGGGAAGAGCAAGGCACTTGCTGTTATCTTAAGCGACACGGAGCCCGAGGATGATTCCGAAAGTAAAGATGAAGGAATCTTGAATGCCTTCACTGCCACTGTTAATCCTACTGTTGGGGTTACTGAAGAAGTGGATGAAGAAAAAGAATTGTTGGATGCCAAGTGTGAGATTATGGATAATCAAGATGATATCCATACCGCCTATGAGAAACTGTACAAGCTTTCTGAGAAGCATGAAAAGCTCTATAGGCTGGCCACCAAGAAGCTCAGTGATGTGGAACTTGACCGTGAGGAGCTTTCCACCAAGGTAGATGAAGCAAATCAGACCATTGGGGCACTGAGGTTCGAAAACAATTCCTTGGCTGAGAAGACCAAGAAGCTTGAAGCGAAGCTGTTTCAAGTCAGAGCACAATTAGGAAGGACATCTAGTGTAAAGCTGGATGAGATGCTAAGTGTTTAGAAATCTTCTTCAGATCGTACTGGATTGGGGTATGAATTCTCTCTCTCTAATACTCCTTCTGCTAATACTACTGTCTTTATTCCACCTACTAATAACATTAAAACTGAGGATAAAAATGTTAAATCTAAATTAGCTAATGAGAACGTAGATAAGGGCAAGTCCATCCTAGGAGCACCCCCTAAAGTTGAGAAAAGGAAAACTAGAAATCCTAGGACTAAGAAGGCTATCTCTCAAAAGCCCAAACAGAAGAAGCCGCATCTCTATTATCATTGTGGTGTTGTTGGTCACACTCGACCAAATTGCTACAAGTGGCTAGCCACTCAACAAAGCAATGGCATGATAGCATCTGGGAACCAGAATCAGCTTCAGACTTCTATCGCTCCTCTTGGAGACATTCTTAAAGCCCTCATGTTCCTTTCGAACTTGAACGGTTCATATTCTTCTCCCTCTTCACCGGTTCAAGGATTGACTAAAAGGAAAGGTTCTTCCAAGGTATGGAAGGCAAAGGGATCTCAGTGATTGCGGTCACTTCTTCTTTTCTCTCCCTGTTTTTGTTGTGTTGCATTACTTGTGTATTTCTTTACTGTTTTGAGTCAGTCTAATTTTATGCATTGTTTTGCCTTCTTTAGCTTGTTTTTGTTTGTGTGTTTTCAGTTTTGTGTTTTATTTTTACTTTTCTGATAAAATAAAATAAAAAAATTGAAAAATTGAAAAATACAAAAACAGTGTATGTTTGTGTGCATTAGTTCATATGAACTTTTAAAATGGCCATTGAAATAGAGTTTTCTAAACTTTGTATCATTTGTAGCTTAGATGAGCATTCTTCTGCACAACTAAGCAAGTGAGCTTTGTAGCTCTTTGTTTGTGATGAGTAAAGTTAAGTGATCTCTTCTACTTAACACTCGTATCACTCTTTTTGACGAGTAGGACTAGAAAATCCTAAGAGAAAGGCATAAATAACCATCTCACCACTGTTACTCGCCAATCATGATATGACATTTGTATGCTTCGGCATAGCAAAAGTGCAATGTTAATGACATCTGTATGCTTTGGCATAGTAAAAGTGCAATGTCAAAAGCTTAACATAATTGGGTATTTCTTTTCTCTCTCTTGGATGCCCATGCATGATATGCTTAATAAAAGAAAATATGCAAAGAAATAAAAAGCAAAAAGATCAAAATGCTTTAAAATATGGTTGCAAGCGTGTTTTCTAGGAGATGTAGGAGTTATAGGATGTACCTTAAAGGTGATAGTCCCCATCAAACAGTTATGATTGTGTGTGAGTTAAAGTAATTTTCTCATATCTCAAATCGTCATAACTTTGAGACACTTATGCAATCTTGCGATGTTTTCACACACAACACGCAATACTCTTTGCTATTCTTGGTACATGTGCAAGTACAATGTGATTTGGTCATCACAAGGTTTACATGCGTTAATGATGCTCACTAAACTATCTTAACTCATTTTTGAAATATAAAATTGGTTAGACTTGTTTAGTGTGTGTGTGCGGGTTTTGGGAATCATGTGCTTAATTTTTCTATTGAGAGATGATTTTGAGAGCTTAATGTGTTGTTGGATCTTTGGTTGAGTTGCATGCATGATTTCATTCATGTTTGTGTTTTTCTTCTTTTGAAAAACTGTTTTTAAAGGTATCTCGACACCTCCTCGACACCTCTCGACACCTAGCTGTCTATCGGGCTTCTTAGAATTTTTCTAAACGCAGTCTCAACACATCCTCGACACCTGGTGGATCGATCGAGAAACTTTCTGTCTGCTCGATAGCTTCTCGACAGCTTCTAGATCGATCGAGGTTCCTTCATGCTTGACCCTTCTTTCTCGACACATGACCTCGATAGCTGCATCTGTCGAAGTGCATTTTCTCGACACCTATCTCAATAGCTGTCTCGATACCTCTCGATACCTGCAGCTGTCGAGAATTACTGAAGGTCTATAAAAGGATTCCTCACGATTTTCTCTTATTTCGCTCGATCTCTCTCACTCGATAGAACGTGTTTTCCCTCCCAAAACCTTTCTCACTCTCTCCAAACCTCTTCCTAAGGCTTTTTCAAGTGTTCTTCTTGATCTTCATCACTTGGTAAGCATCTTTTCACTCATTATTCATGCATTTCATGTTTTTAAAACCCTAGGTTTTGTGTTTATGAAAATTTTTGGGATTTTTCAAAATTATTGAGGTTTTCAGGAAATTTTTGGGTTAGTTTTATAGATTTGATCTTTAAAACTACATGCATTGCATCACATTAGCATTCTAATTGTATTTTCATGCATTTAGATGTGTGCAAATCTGTTGTGTGCTGTTAGGTTTGGATTGGGCTGAGCCCATGATGTTTTTATTGTTGCATTTCCCATGCATACGTTCTTTCTTTTCAATTTAATCTTCCTATATTGAACTGCTTGGGATTTTTCTGTTTGTCTCTCTTCTTCTCCCCCTTCTCTATGTTTGCGTTAGTAGTGTCTATGGCACCTAAACGTAAGTCTATTCCATCCCAGAACCCTTTGCGTTCTAAGGGATCTTCTTCTTTGGATTCTAGTCCATTATTTATCTGGTTCCATGATGAGAAAGCCCATAAGGACTTCTCGGAGAACTTCTCTGAACAAAGTGTTCATTCGGAATGCCACGTTGTCCTGGCAGACTTTGCCAATACTGACCTACCCGATGTCATTCACAGTCGGGCTTGGGAGTCACTGTGTGACGTCCCGGTCACATGTCCTCTCGTGTTGATACAGGAGTTCTACTCCAACATCCACGGGATCGATTCTTCAGTACCTCTCTTCTACTCTAGCATTCGAGGTACGCGCTTTGCTGTCACTCTGGAGTTAGTCTCCGAAGTGCTTCATGTTCCTAGGGTGGATCATCCTGATTACCCTAGTTGTGAGCATCTATAGACTGTGTCCAAAGACGAGATGATCTCGGCGTTCTACGAGCGTCCTTCCTGTTGGGGAGATCATCAGTACACACCATGTCGGCCTTTTGCTAAAGGTCCTCGTTTCCTTAACATGGTGATGACTTTTGTTTTGCACCCACTTTCTCACTATAACTCTATCATAGAGCCTCGTGCTCGATTTTTGTTGTCCCTACTAGAGGATCTCTTTATAGACTTCTCTTCTCACTTTATTTTCTCCATCATAGATGTCCCTAGAGATACGTCCACCCGTGATAAGCTCATTTTCCCTTCGGCTATCACGAGGATTCTTCGCCGTTTTTCCATCCCTTTCCCTTCGTCCAATCCATATCATGTCATGTCTGCCATAGACGCCGCTACCGTAAAACGTAGCAAGGCACAGTTTAGATCGAGACAGTCAGATGGTGCTACTCCTTCCTCCCTTCCGACTACCTCCAGATCTGCTCGAGCGAAATCTGCTCCTTCTTCTTCAAGCGACGTCACGCTAGGAGACATCATGGCACAGCTTTAGCACATGGATGCTCGCCTCGATTCACTCTTCATGGAGTTGTATCAGGTGAACGTTCGTGTTGGTCGCATCGCCAGGCAACAGGCAACCTTGGGCGGCTTTGCTCTAGAGGCTTCTCCTCCGCCACCTCATGTTTCTTCTAAGACTGAGGCTGATGATGACGGTGATGATGGAGATGCGAGCTCTTCTGACGAGATGTCTTCTTGACACTCTACCGTTTGTCGCTCGTGACAAAAAGGGGGAGTAGTTTTGGTATGAGAGTAGTCATGCTTAGGGGGAGAGTTAGCATAGAACATTTTTGATAGAGGGAGTGTGGATTGAGGGATGTAGTGAGGATCATATGCATTTTTTTCTTTTCTATCTTTTTAGAGATACATTGATCATGTATTGACATACATTGTACTTCTTTCTTGATATATATGATGATGTATGTTTCTTTCACCTATCTTTCCATGTGTTGTTTCTTTTCTGTCTGTATACACATGTTTCTTTTACTTGTATGCAATCTATTATTTCTGCTTCACACAAAGATGCCTTGATGTGTTTTGTTTATAAGTGTTTTAGAAATACAGGTTGTCAAAGTCTACTTGCCATAAACTCTCTTCTTGCAAAGTTTTTCAAGAGTTTGTGTTAGGATAGATTTTATTGTATGTAACAAGTGAATATGAGTTAAAGTGTTTTATGACTTCTCTCATATCTTCATTTGTTTGTTGTGGTTTTGTCACGGATTGCCAAAGGGGGAGATTGTTAGGACATATGTAGTTCAAGTGGTTGTTGACATATGTCGCTATTTTATGTAATTAGCTTATCCTTAGACAAAATGCACTTTACTTGTATTTGGGTAGATTTAGGATGTGTTTAACACTTTAAGAAACAGTGTTTCAAGATTCAGTGTTGAAGTCATCAAGTCTGTCCAAGAAACAAGCAAGGAAGTGCAAGTTACTAAAGCTCCACACTTGGCTCAACACATGCATCTATCGAGCTTTAAGAAGCTGTTTTACCCCGAACCTTGACAGCTTCTCGACAGATCCTCGACACCTCTATCTGTCGAGAATTAAATAAAACAGATTTTCAGTTCTGTTTTAAGTCCAATCTGTGAATGTGTCTTTGGGACTTCTTTTCTCCTAACCCTAGACATATAAAAGGATTGTTTTAAGGGCCGTCAAACAAGATGCAAGTTGCACAAGTATTGAGCAATCCTTGTTCATGCAATTTGTGATCAAAGACAAAGTTCGTGCCCTAGTTCATCTCTTGTGAAGAAGATAGCTGTGTAATGTGCGCCGTAGGGTTTTGTGACCGAGCATCTTCTTGATCTTCATTGTGCAGATGATCTGAAGAACTTTGCAGCCAACAACTCTCTTTCTAGTTGGTGAATTGAAGTCACGTACTGGGATCCGCGCATCTGGTTAGTCACGTACTTGGGAGCCGTGCATTGAAAGGAGAAACTGTCACTACAGAACAAGTCCAATTAGGTATTGGGGTAAGGGTTCAACTGTAGGTTGGTAAGGTACTTGGGATTCCTTGCTTGTAACCGCTTGTTGTGATAATAGTGGAGTTTCGAGAGTGGTGACCTTAAATCACCCGGTGGGGTTTTTGCCGTCAGGTTTTCCCCATTCGTAAACAAATCACCGTGTCATTTATTTTTCGCTGCATAACTTAGTTTTGGTGATTTGTTTGTGCTGCCACGTGATTTTGCATGTTAACTTGATTAATTAATAACTTGGCTAATTAATCAATTTAATTTATCACAAGGGGTCAACGCGTTTGTGGCCTGTCATTATTAAACCTCGATAGATATGTTTCTATCGAGCTATCTGTTGAGATTTAATGAACAGCACTTCTTCACTTATTTCTTGACCAAACTTGCATGGTTTTAACACTTGACTTGAACAACATGTTTCTTGAAGTCTTAAACCATCCTAGATCTACCCAATTACAAGTAAAGTGTATTTTGTCAAAGGATTAGCTAATTTACATAACATATGTCTCTAACAAGTTCCACATATGTCCTAACATGCATTACTAAAATAACAAATACTTTCTGACAGGCCACAAACGCGTTGACCCCTTGTGATAATTTAGATTAATTAAATTAGCCCAGTTATTAATTAATCAAATTAACATGCAATCACGTGGCAGCACAAACAAATCACCAAACTAAGTTATGCAGCGGAAAATAAACAACACGGTGATTTGTTCACGAATGGGGAAAACCCTACGGCAAAAACCCAACCGGGTGATTTAAGGTCACCACTCCCGAAACTCCACTATTATCACAACAAGCAGTTACAAGTAAGGAATCCCAGTACCTCACCAACCTACAGTTGAACTCTTACCCCAATACCCAATTGGACTTGTTCTGTAGTGACAATTTCTCCAGTTAAATGCACGGCTCCCAGTACGTGACTAACCAATGTGATGCGCGGATCCCAGTACGCGTCTTACTCCTTTTGCACGAATCCAAGTACGTGACTCACTCACCAACTTAAGGAAGAAAGAATGTTGGCTGCAAAGTTCTTCAAATCATCAGAGATGAACTAGGGCACGAACTTTGTCTCACAGATCACAATTTGCATGAAAGAGAAGAAGCAACTTGTATCTTGTGAATTCTGCTTGTTGCTTACTTTTACGGCCCTTAAAATAATCCTTTTATATGTCTAGGGTTAGGAGAAAAGAAGTCCCAAAGACACACACACGAATTGGACTTGAAACAGACTTGGAATTCTGTTTTCTTTAATTCTCGACAGATAGAGGTGTCGAGAGGTGTCGAGCCAGCTGTCGAGGCTCGGGCAAAACAGCTTCTTTAAATCTCGATAGATGTATCCGTCGAGGTAGGTGTCGAGATTTAAAAACCAGCACTTCCTTGCTTGTATCTTGGACAGACTTTGACGGCTTCAACACTTAATCTTGAACCACTGTTTCTTGAAGTGTTTAACACATCCTAGATCTACCCAATTACAAGTAAAGTGCGTTTTGTCTAAGGATAAGCCAATTACATAAAATAGCGACATATGTTCACAAGCTTGAACAACTACATATGTCCTAACAATCTCCCCCTTTGGCAATCCGTGACAAAACCACAACATACAAATGACGATATGAGAGAAGTCATAAATCACTCAACTCATACTCACTTGTTACATACAGTAAAATCTATCCTAACACAAACTCTTGAAAAACTTTGCAAGAAGAGAGTTCATGGCAAGAAGACTTTGACAACCTGTATTTCTGAAACACTTATAAACAAAACACATCAAGGCATCTTTGTGTGAAACAAAAATAATAGATTGCATACAAATAAAGAAACATGTGTATAAAGACAGAAAAGAAACAACACATGTAGAGATAGGTGAAAAAGAAAACATACATCATCATATAGAGAAAGAGAATAAGAACAATGTATGTAAGTACATGATCAATGTATCTCTAAAAGATAAGAAAAGAAAAAAAATACATCTGATCACCTCACTACATCCCTCAATCCACACTCCCCCTAAGTAAAAAATGTCCTATGCTAACACTCCCCCTAAGTATGACTACTCTCATACAAAACTACTCCCCCTTTTTGTCACGAGTGACAAAGGGTAGAGTGTCAAGTAGACATCTCATCCGATGAGTCAGCATCTCCATCATCATCATCGTCGGAAGCATCATCATCATCGCCATCGTCATCAGCCTCGGTCTCAGTCGACACATGAGGTGGCGGAGGAGAAGCCTCTGCAGCAAAGCCGCCCATGGTCGCCTGTCGCCTGGCGATGCGACCAACACGGACATTCACCTGATACAACTCCGTGGAGAGTGTATCTAGGCGAGCATCCATGCGCTGTAGCTGCGCCATGATGTCTCCCAAGCTGACATCGCTCGAAGAAGTAGAAGCAGAAGCTCGAGCAGATCTGGAGGTGGTAGGACGGGTGGAAGGAGTGGCATCGTCGGACAGTCGCGATCGGAACTGTGCCTCGCTACGTTTTACGGTAGCGGCATCTATGGCGGACATGACGCGGAAAGGATCGGACGAAGGGAAGGGAATGGAAAAACGACTCAGAATCCTCGTGATAGCGGAAGGGAAAATGAGCTTATCACGGGTGGCCGTATCTCTATAGACATCTATGATAGAAAAGATGAAGTGAGAAGGAAAGTCTATAGAGAGATCCTCAAGGAGGGACAACAAGAACCGAGCACGAGGCTCTGTGATCGAGTTGTAGTGAGAGAGTGGGTGCAAAACAAAAGTCATCACCATGTTAAGGAATCTAGGACCTTTAGCAAAAGGTCGACATGGTGTGTACATGTGATCTCCCCAAGAGGTAGGACGTTCACAGAACGCCGAGATCATCTCGTCTTTGGACACAGTCCAGAGACGCTCACAGCTAGGGTAATCGGGATGATCCACCCTAGGTACATGGAGAACCTCAGAGACTAGCTCTGGGGTGACACAGAAGCGCGTACCTCTAACGCAAGAATAGAAAGAAGGTACTGAAGAATCTATCCCGTGGATATTGGAGTAAAACTCCTGTATCAACACGAGAGGAGATGTGACCGGGACGTCACACAGTGACTCCCAACCCCGAGTGTGAATGACATCGGGAAGGTCAGTGTCGGCAAAGTCTGCCAAGACGACGTGGCGTTCCGAATGAACACCGCGTTTAGAAAATTTCTCCGAGAAGTCCTTGTGGGCTTTCTCATCACGGAACCGAACAGAGAGAGGGGTAGAGTCAGAAGAAGACTGTCCCTTAGAACGCAGAGGGTTCTGGGACGGAATGGACTTACGTTTAGGAGCCATAGACGCTACTAACGCAAACATAGAAGAGGGGGAAAGAAGAGACAAGCAGAAAAGTCCCAAACAAATCAATATTGGCAGAATGAAATATTGAAATGAAAGAACGTATGCATGAAAATGCATGAACATGTGACATGCAACAATAAACACATCATGGGCTCAGCCCAATCCAAACCTAACAGCACACAATAGATTTGCACACATCTAAATGCATGAAAATACAATTTGAATGCTAATGTGATGCAATGCATGTGGTTTTGAAGATCAAAACTAGAAAACCAACCCATAAGTTTCATGAAGACCCCAACAATTTTGAAAACTCCCAAAAATTTTTCAAAAACACAAACCTAGGGTTTTGAAACAATGCAATGCATGAAATGAGGGATAAAAAGCTTACCAAATGATGAAGAACACGAAGAATCACTTGAGAAAGCCTTGAGAGAGGTTTGGAGGGAGAGTGAAAAGTTTTTGAGAGAAAACCGAGAGTTTTCGAGCGAGAGAGATCGAGAGAAATGAACTGAAAATCGCGAGGAATCAACTTATAGCCTCTCAGTAATTCTCGACAGCTGAAGGTGTCGAGAGCTGTCGAGGTTAGCTGTCGAGGTAAGCTGTCGAGAAATGCACGTGGACAGATGCAGCTATCGAGGTCAGCTATCGAGGAAGAAGAAATAAGCTAGAGGGAACCTCGATCGATCCAGAAGCTATCGAGGAGCTATCGAGCAAACAGAAAGTTTCTCGATCGATCCGGCTGCTATCGAGGTATCTGTCGAGACTGCGATAAGAAAGAGTCTGAGGATCTCGACAGATAGCTATGTATCGAGAGGTATCGAGGAGGTGTCGAGATGCCTTTCAAAGCAGTTTTTCAAAAGAGGAAAAACACAGACATGAATGCAATCATGCATGCAACTCAACCAAAGATACAACCAATACATTAAGCTCTCAAAATCATCTCTCAACAAGAAATATGATGCACATGTATCTCAAAACACGCACACACACACTAAACAAGTCTAGCCAATTTTATTTTTTAAAAACAAGTCAAGACAGTTTAGTGAACATACATTAAAGCATATAAACCTTGTGATGGCCAAATCACATTGTACCTGCACATGTATCAAGAATAGCAAAGAGTATTGCGTGTCGTGTGTGAAAACATCGCAAGATTGCATAAGTAACTCAATGTTATGACGATTTGAGATATGAGAAAATCACTTTAACTCACACACAATCATAACTGCTCGATGGGGACTATCACCTTTGAGGTACATCATATAACTCCCACATCTCCTAGAAAACACGCTTGCAACCATATTTTAAAGCATTTTGATCTTTTTGCTTTTAATTTCTTTGCATATTTTCTTTTAACAAGCATATCATACATGGGCATACAAGAGAAAGAAAAGAAATACCCAATGATGTTAAGCTTTTGACACTGCACTTTTGCTATGCCGAAGCATACAGGTGTCCTATGACATTGCACTTTTGCTATGCCGAAGCATACAGATGTCATATTATGATTGGCGAGTAACAGTGGTGAGATGGTTATTTATGCCTTTCTCTTAGGATTTTCTAGTTCAACGCGTCAAAAAGAGTGACACGAGTGTTAAGAAGAAGAGATTACTTAACCTTACTCATCACACACAAAAAGCTACAAAGCTCACTCGCTTAGTTGTGCAAAAGAGTGCTCATCTAAGCTACAGATGATACAAAGTTTAGAAAACTCTGTTTCATTGGCCATTACAAAAGTTCGCATGAACTAATGCACACAAACACACACTGTTTTTGTATTTTTCATTTTTCAATTTTTATTTTTATTTTTATTAAAGAAGCAAAAATAAAACACAAAACTGAAAATACACAAACAAAAACATGTAAAGCAAAACAATGCATAAAACTAGACTGACTCAAAACAGTAAAGAAACACACAAGTAGTGCAACACACAAAATAAGAGAGAGAGAAGAAGAAGTGACTAAAATCACTTGGAACCCTTTGGCTTCCACACCTTGGAAGATCCTTTCCTTTTGGTTGACTCTTGAACCGGTGAAGAGGGAGAAGAATATGAACCGTTCAAGTTCGAAAGGAACATGAGGGCTTTAAGAATGTCTCCAAGAGGAGCGAGAGAAGACTGAAACTGATTCTGGCTCCCAGATGCTATTTCGCCATTGCTCTTTTGAGTGGCAAGCCACTTGTAGCAATTTGGTCGAGTGTGACCGGCGAGACCACAATGATAACAGAGATGCGACTTCTTCTGTTTGGCCTTTTGAGAGTTATCCTTCTTATTCCTAGGGTTTCTAGATTCCCTTTTCTCAATTTTAGGGGGTGCTCCTAGGATGGATTTGCACTTGCCTATGTTCTCACTAGCTAAATCAGTTTTAACATTATTTTCCTCAGTTTTAATGTTATTAGCCGGTGGAACAAAAACAGTAGTACTAGCAGAAGGAGTATTAGAGATAGAGAATTCATACCCCAATCCAGTACGATCTGAAGAAGATCTCTGAGCACTTATCATCTCGTCCAGTTTAGCACTTGACGTCCTTTCCAGTTGTGCTCTGGCTTGAAACAGCTCTGCTTCAAGCTTCTTGGTCCTCTCAGCCAAGAAATTGTTCTCGAACCTCAGTGCTCCAATGGTTTGATTCGCTTGATCAACCTTTGTGGACAGCTCCTCACGGTCAAGTTCCACATCACTGAGTTTCTTGGTGGCCAGCCTATAGAGCTTCTCATGCTTCTCAGAGAGCTTGTAGAGCTTCTCATAGGCGGTATGGATATCATCTTGATCATCCATAATCTCAATCTTGGATTCCACCAACTCTTCTTCTTCGTCCACTTTCTCGGTAACCCCATCAGTAGGATTAACAGTGGCTGTGAAGGCATTCAAGATTCCTTCGTCTTCATCTTCGGAATCGTCCTCTGGTTCTGTGTCGCTCAAGGTAACAGCAAGTGCTTTGCTCTTCCCTATGCTCTTTAAGTACGTAGGACACTCTTGTTTCATGTGTCCAAAGCCTTGACACCCGAAGCACTTTGGTCCTGTGGGAACAGTGTACTGACCGCCATCCTTGGCATCCTTCTTCATTTTCTCCGGATTCCTGAATTGTGAAGAACTGGACTATCTACGGTCTTTGTTGAAACCCTTTCCATTGGCATTCTTCATAAACTTCTTGAATTGCCTTGTGATGTAGGATTTCATCTTGGAATCTTCATCATCTGACGAGTCATCCGTATCACTGCTTTTGGCCTTCAGTGCCAAACTCTTGCCCTTGGTTGACTTGCCCAACCTGGTCAGCCCTAACTCATACGTTTGCAAGTTTCCAACCAGCTCAGTCAGAGGAATTCTGTCAATATCCTTCGACTCTTCGATCGCCGTGATCTTGGCATGGAATCTTTCTGGCAGCGATCTGAGCACCTTCCTTACAATCTTGGGTTCTGGGATGGTTTCCCCAAGATTGAAGGCTGAGTTCACTATGTCCTTGAGCTTGGCATAGAACTCATCAAACGACTCATCCTCTTCCATCTTAATTTCTTCAAAGCGGGTGGTGAGCCTCTGCAGCTTTGAATCTTTGACAGCCTTGGTGCCCTCATAGGTTGTCTGGAGGATGGTCCATGCTTCCTTAGCAGTTTCTGTTGAGGATATTTTCTTAAACTCCTCATTGGTGATTGCACTGAATAAGGCATTCAATGCTCTGCTGTTGAAGTTTGCCGCCTTGATCTTAGCATCATCCCAATTGGCCGGCGCTTCTGTAGGCTTGGTCCAGCCTATCTCCACAGCTTGTCACACTTTCTCATCTAAAGACTGCAAGAAAGCTCTCATGCGTACCTTCCAGTATGCATAGTTAGTGCCATCAAATAAAGGAGGTATAATTAGAGATTGTCCTCTATCCATGACAGCAGGGGTCAATGGATCACACACAATAGATTAAACCCTAATCAGAGTGTGCTCGCTCTGATACCACTTGACAGGCCACAAACGCGTTGACCCCTTGTGATAATTTAGATTAATTAAATTAGCCCAGTTATTAATTAATCAAATTAACATGCAATCACGTGGCAGCACAAACAAATCACCAAACTAAGTTATGCAGCGGAAAATAAACAACACGGTGATTTGTTCACGAATGGGGAAAACCCTACGGCAAAAACCCCACCGGGTGATTTAAGGTCACCACTCCTAAAACTCCACTATTATCACAACAAGCAGTTACAAGTAAGGAATCCCAGTACCTCACCAACCTACAGTTGAACTCTTACCCCAATACCCAATTGGATTTGTTCTGTAGTGACAATTTCTCCAGTTAAATGCACGGCTCCCAGTACGTGACTAACCAATGTGATGCGCGGATCCCAGTACGCGTCTTACTCCTTTTGCACGAATCCAAGTACGTGACTCACTCACCAACTTAAGGAAGAAAGAATGTTGGCTGCAAAGTTCTTCAAATCATCAGAGATGAACTAGGGCACGAACTTTGTCTCACAGATCACAATTTGCATGAAAGAGAAGAAGCAACTTGTATCTTGTGAATTCTGCTTGTTGCTTACTTTTACGGCCCTTAAAATAATCCTTTTATATGTCTAGGGTTAGGAGAAAAGAAGTCCCAAAGACACACACACGGATTGGACTTGAAACAGACTTGGAATTCTGTTTTCTTTAATTCTCGACAGATAGAGGTGTCGAGAGGTGTCGAGCCAGCTGTCGAGGCTCGGGCAAAACAGCTTCTTTAAATCTCGATAGATGTATCTGTCGAGGTAGGTGTCGAGATTTAAAAACCAGCACTTCCTTGCTTGTATCTTGGACAGACTTTGACGGCTTCAACACTTAATCTTGAACCACTGTTTCTTGAAGTGTTTAACACATCCTAGATCTACCCAATTACAAGTAAAGTGCGTTTTGTCTAAGGATAAGCCAATTACATAAAATAGCGACATATGTTCACAAACTTGAACAACTACATATGTCCTAACACTTTCTCGTGATCCTAACCCAAAAATGATGTTGGGTCCAACCTAAATCAGTACCCAAAAAATCTATCAATCCCACCCCCAAAAAAAGAAAAAAAGGGGGTAGCAAAGTGGTCAATAGTGGGTCTACGCCTTCAAGCCTGATATTGGTGGGTTAAGTGATGGGTTTTGTTGTTTGAGACCTAAAAAAGCTAATTTGACCATTGAGTCCACATCTATGCTCCTTCTCCCCTCATTATGAGCAAGTTTTGTCATCGTTCTTCATAGATTTGATGAGCTCTCTGTCATATTTGGTGGAGATCTTGTTGAATTTGCATTGGATATCTTGAGTTCCACTAGAAAATGACTTTAACCGACTAGATCAGAGGAGTTTCAAGGCATTTTGCTCTCAATTTCGACAGAATCAGCGGTTGACAACTAAGTCACAGTCCATGTTAAGCACAATCCTGACATGGACCGACCCATAGACACCCCTACCCAAAAATATAAGGAAAAATTTTGGCTTCAAACAGGTTTGGAACAATATTTTTTAACTCATTATGTGAAAAACTATAAGACTATTAATGAGTATTACATTATTATGTAAATAAGTCACACGATTTATTTTTAAAAAATTATATGACTAAAACTACACATAGATATCTATTCAATTATAATGTACTATGTCAGAGTAAGATAGATACAAAACCATTTATAGCTCAACTTTCCAAAAAAGTAGAGGAAAAAAAAACCTTTATACCAGTATTTGTGGTTGTTGTGCCCATTGTATACAGCTACTAAATGTTCATCCTATTTTGACCTAATTTGGCCCTTTTGACCATTGTTTCTTGGGTTTTATTTTAATACTATGGTTCTTAGGTACCTTTTTTCTTCTCTTTAAGATTATGGTACAATTAATCATTAACTCGTGTGATGCCCAAGAAAAATGTTAAAAGTGAGATTTGAAGAAAATTAGGTAGTATATAGTTTTTCTGATAATGCTTTTCAATTTTGCATTGAGTGCTACTCTTGAAAATATACAGTTTGAAAGCTCAAATTAATGTGAAAATACTAGATCTTGTTCAGACCCCAAATTAAAAATTATGGCTAGATTGTTTTTACTCTAACTTAACAAAGTGCAGAACAAGAATAAATATGCACAATAAACCGGCAACACTACTCTAAGTCATAACAAACCAAAATGAACAATAAAGTGAAAGTTTAAAGAGTAGGGAAGAGAGATGTAAACACAAGATAACACCAAGACATGTTATCAAAAAGGAAACCGAGGAACTCTGCAAAAAAAACTCCCCGCGACCCTCTAAGTAGAAATCAATTCACTAGTGAATAAAGTTGGAGTACACAAATAACAAAAGACCCTCCAAGCCTAGTCTACCCCATGTACTTGAGCCCTCCCAACTCCTGCTACCAATAGACTTCTCAGAGTCTTGTCTCGCGATTGCATCCACCACTTAATGGCTCCTTCCAATGCTTCCTAACAGCACCAAAACTTCACTCAACACTCAAATTGGGTATGGTATGTGTTCGGGCTAAGAACCTCTTAAGGATGTAGAGATGGAGGGGTAAGAGAAGAGGAAAACCAAGAGGTAATGTGTATATGATTATGGGTATAACAATCTCTAACTCTCAAGTGTATTTGCTAGGGTTTTCCGTTTTCTCTCTGAAAAGCACTCCTTACCTTTTGTGGATAATGAGGATATATATAGTGTGAGTCAAGATTTTGGTAAAGCACTTTTTCTTTTTACCAAATAGAGAGTTTTGCAGGTACCTCGCAAGATGGCCTTTCTCGTGAAGTACTTGCGAATTTGACAGCCTGGCATGGCTCTTCAGCTTCCAGTCATATGCTTCACACGTGGCCTTTCGCGAGTTACTATTCTCGCAAGCTTCTCGCGAGCTAGTCGCGAACTGTACTGATCCATCTTTGAAGCTTGATTCTGCAACAATCTTTAACACTCATCCCTTACAAATAAACCCACATAAATACAAGAAAATGATTGAAGGAATTATAATCAAATTTAGTACGGAATTAAAGCCAACAAAGGCTAGTTGGAAATCACAACTTTACACAGTCTATAATATTTGAACGTATTAAAAAAATTGTCATGTAATATAATTACCCTCTAATATAATTGTTTATATAAAAAAGAATTGGTTCCAAAAATTATCGCCACAATCTATTAAACAATGAAATTTCAATATAATCTTTGAAAAATTTCTCTTCCATTGTCATCTCCGTCACTGTACATTGTCATAATATCCTCTGAACGTTATAGAATTTTTCCTTTTTCTTCTCTCCCCTACGATCCCAAATCAAGATGTCCTCAGAAATTGGATTTTTTTGTGAGGTTCTTTTTAAGTATTATTTAGCTACTCAAAAGTTTAAGTGTAATATTCAGGGTACTCATATCTTCAAGGCATTATAATTCTCATACAAGATAATAATAAATTTTTGAAGCATTCAAAAGTTTAACATTTGGCATGACTGAAGTCATACATGAAGGCATACAAACATAGATTACATTAATAATAGACTTTTACCCATTAAAAAAAAAAAAGAGAGAGACTGGTAGAGAAATATATTGTTACTTGTAGGCTGTAGCTTTGCAATAAATAAAAGGGGAAGGTAGCTTTGATTTTTTATATATATATATATATGAGGACTGGTTAGGCTTAACCGATGGTAATTTAGTAGCTTCCAGTGGCCTAAACTTGCTTCTAGATACCACAATTAGCGGGTGAGTGAGGTCTTGTCCTATGACCATCTAGCTACGACTTGTTTTGGACTTTCATTCACTTTTGGGTTTTAGAAGAATTTGATTCTTTCACATAAAAAGAGGAAAGAGAGGCTTTTAGAAGAATTTAAACGATTGGTAGATAATTTCAAAATGACTTTCCAGTCTATTGATGTCGTACAACTCTTTGTTTCTTCTTTCTTGGAAGAATTTGGTGAAAAATCCCAGTACGTATAAAGTTATAAAAAAAAATGGTATAATTCATTTATTGCTCTTATATCCTAGATCTATTAAGTTATGTTGATAGTCATTACTTGACTGATTGTCTAAAACCCTTCTAGTCCTTCAGTACTTATTATTATTATTATTATTATTATTATTGTACGGACCAGATTCAATCCACAGCCCAAGCAATTTAGGCAATGGTCCAATAAGTTCAAAACAATGAATGTATTAGATAGTAGATTTGATACTAAATATTCAATGAGTTAGGTGATAGGCTAGTTAGTGTCAGAATAAACAAGATAAACAGTTTGAACAAAGAAAAATGCTCCTTGGTCAAGTCCAAGGAATGTATGCTCTTACATATTTCTTTTGGACGAATACAAATATTCCAGTTTTTGTTACACAGAGCTTTTTTTCCTTTCTTAATCTCCAATGCCCCTTCTGTTATGGAGTTCTTCCCTTTTATATTTCCTTCTCCTCTTTCATCCCAACCTTCCATATGTAGATCAGGTTACTCTTCTTGATAGTTATCCCATCAGTACCTTCCTGAAGTCTCTGTGAGTAGCTGTAAGGTTGAAAGCTACTATTCAGGTATCGCTTTTACATTAATGCGGTCAAGAAGTTAGATGCAGAATATTCAATGCGATAGTAGCAGTTTTCTTCTCATATATTTCTCAATTCCTTGTTGACTCATCTCTTTCTAATACTTATCCTCCCAAGCACGGCTACTTGCTGCCTAGTGCTTAATGGGTGGTAGGACTTCAGGCTTTTACTTTATTAGCCAAGGAGAGGTCGCTCCTCGGACAACATCACTTGTTCATTGTAACCTGACCTCTTTAATGGCTTAATAATCTATCTGTCTTCGCTAGTATTTATCTGTTCTCAAGCTATCTGATGTCTTCGAGCGCGGCCTACAGCCCAATATCCTTATTTGGGCCCTTCATCCCTACAATTATTATTATTATTATTATTATTATTATTATTATTATTATTATTATTATTATTATTATTTAAAACCCTATTTAATCAAATTAACTTGTGAAAGTCTTGTGCGTTGCACGGTTTTAATCATGCTTTTCTTAAATATTTGTTGAGAAATAATAACTAAATGAGTTATTATTACATAATTTTAGAAGTCGTTTCTAACTAAATGAATGATTATTATCATATAAAATGCACAATTTTTGTATATATGTCAATATATATAATATCTCTAATTAAAATTATAAGTAAAAACTATTCTAATTATTTTTTTTATAATCCTTATTTATTAATGAAGAGGGTGATTTGAACTCAAGTAGTTAAATCTTTCTAATACTTGCATAAATAAGGTTATCCTAAAATAATTAAATTCAAATTTAAGATTAAAAAATAAATTGTATTTGCACACCTAAAATAAATTTCATTTTTAGTCTTATTTTGATATTTAAATCATTTGTTTTAGTGTTGATTTTATTCAAATGGTTAACACCCTAACTTATACAACTTGAGAAATATCTCTAACAATATTGTTAACACATATATTAATATTACACATGAAAAACAATTCAAATTGCCGAACTTTAAAAGAATTTTGAAAAAGAAGTTAAGTAAAGATAGACTAACATTACAATTTGGACCGATAAATCTAATTTAGCCAAACATTCTCTATGATCTAAAAGGATATAGGAGGAAATTTAAATTAAATTTATTTAAACTTTTGAAGAAATATGGGAGGAATTCCACATACTAAGAAATTAACACAAAGCACAAACAAAATTTTAAAATATAAAAATAGATAAATATTGATAAAGTCTTAACAATCAATAAGTATAAGTAATTTGGAATCAAATTGCACTATAGCACATGAAAGACATGTTTTGAACCAAATTTTTCATAGTGATACTCAATTAAAAAAATTAAAACATTTACAAACTAAAAACATGGAATAACTAAAACCTAAAATGGACAAAATGTTTCAAAGGTTGAGAATTCAAAATAAAAAATAAAAAACATACCTAAGAGAAGCCAAGAACTTAAATAGGTGTCCTTGGTTTTGTTTTTTTGTAGTAGTCTTCCTTTGACATAATATTCATACATGAAAATTTAGAATCAAATGGCAATAAGATGAATTTATTTAATTAAAGCTATCATATACAAATACACATGCATAAGTTGCAACTTGAAAAACAAAAACAAAAATGTGGGGTGCAAGAAAGATTCTATAGAAAGCTCATTGGTGAATTTATATATATATATATATATATATATATATAAGTTTTGAAATTTTGATAATAGCTTTTTAGTTGGAGTAGCATTTAAATTTCTAAAACTTAGATGCATTTTGCATGTTTTGTTAAAACACTTATTGTTAATTTATCTAAAGAATTAATAAGAATAAATAAGTTGCTGTCTCTGTCAATCGATACTTAAATATATGTTGCATGTTTTGTTAAAACACTTACTATTACTTTATTTAAAGAAATTAATTTTATTATTATTTTATATAAAATGCATGCTACATGTTTTGTTAAAGAGAAGTACAACGCCCATAATATTTTTACAACATTTTCACAACAAATCACAAGTTATTAATTGTTATTAGTTCAAATTTGAACTTACCACTAAGATTACTTTTTTGCCCAATAATAACAACTAGCAACAATCTACCACCTTTGATTTATTGTGAAAATGTTGTAAAAATGTTGTGTATATAGCATTTCTCTTTGTTAAAACACTTATTGTAACTTAATTTATCTAAAAAAATTGATAGGATCAAATTAATTGTTGTCTCAATCAATTGAAACTTAGATACATATTACATATTTTGTTAAAATACTTATTGTTATTTTACCTAAATAAATTTATAAGAGCAAACAAGTTGTTGTCTCTATTTTAAAAATTCTTTTTATCCAAAATATTGTTGTAATTTGGTAAAGTCACTTAGTGCAACTACAGCTTCTAAGCCCAACACTTATTGTTATTTTTATCTAAAATACATGTTGCATGTTTTGTTAAAACACTTATTGTTACTTTATATAAAGAAATTGATTATAAGAAATAAGTAATTGTCTTTATCAACTAAAACTTAGATGCATATTGCGTATTTTGTTAAAAAACTTGTTATTATTTTATATAAAAAAATTGATAAAAACAAATAAATTGTTGTCTCTATCTAATAAATTATTTTCATCCAAAATATTACTACAATTTGATGAAGTCACTTGGCACAGCCACAATTTTTAAGCTCAACTTTTATTATACAGCATATGATGATATGATATAATGTGGCCAAAAGAAAAGAAAAATAAAGGGGGAAAATTGTTCTCAAAAATATTAAGGTATTTCGTATATACCAAAAAAAAAGTATGAATGTTGGCAAAACTGTTGAGACTTGAATTTCTTAAACCGAAAGAAAGTGTGAATTACTTAGTAAAAAAAAGTGTGAATTGTAACATCTCTAAGGGCAAAAAAAGAAAAAGAAAAAAAAATATTCAGAACGATAAAGTTTAGTTACAAAATTAGTTGTAACCTTAATCTACAACCTTACTCAATATCTTTTTACTAGAGGTGAATTCTGAAAAATTCACTATTGAATTACATCTTTATCTTATATTTTACAAACTTGCAAAATTTCTAAAAAAATTAAAGATCAATGATTTTGTCATTGATAAATTGTTTAAATTACAATTTAAAAAAAAAAAAAATTTATGCCACATTAAAGGCTATAAATGCTTTCCTCATCAACTTTCAAGTATGGAAAATATTTGCAACAACTTTAGGAAACTTATTAATATGTTCTCAATCAAAAATAATCTTAATTTAAAAGAGTGAATTTTAGTTAATTCAACGACCTAAGTTAAATTACTATCATATCTAAATAAATAAAAATTAAACTTAAATGAGATCTGGTTTTTAGACTCCCATTAATTCCCAACTTTAATACCAGACGATAAGTAACGTGATAACCTCATAGAATAACTGTTCCATTTTTGTTTTTCTTATTGAAGAATAACAGTTGTAATTACTTTTGTCCACGGTTCACCCTCATTTCAATTAATGCCAACGCTCCTTTTAAATTATTAGAAATACGACTTTTCCCGTCCCTCAATATGCGACCTTTGAAACAAAATGAAACCCTTTGAGATTGAAAATTAATTAATAGAATAATATTCAAAAATATCTTTGCGGACTAATTCTGGTCGACTTTAGTCGCCCCTACCAATCGTAGTTGAAAAAATTCGACAAGTATGGTACAACACAGGCCACGTGTTGCTTCATGATAAGGCAGAAGACCACACCACCAGGATTCACGGTATTTAGTAAGAATATAAGACAATACTTGTCCAAATCTGAGAAAGTTTGACGCTGTAAAAAAACACTGTGTATTTATAACCGTAGAGAACACACTCATTCTATCCTCTGCAGTACCCATTCCCTATTTTTTAAATCTCCCAACAACATCGGAGAATGAGTAACAACAGTTCACGAGAAAACATGAAGAACAATAATAATCATCGGAACTCGATTCCCGGAAAATCTTTGTTCATCGGAGTAGCTCTGTCTGGCCTTATAGTCGGCGCGCTTCTCATTTCCGGCTTCATCGGCTCGAGATCGGCAAACTCTCTGTTCTGCTCACTAGCCGCCGTGAGAAACGGCGGCGCGGCGGCGGCGAGCGATCACTCTGCGACGCCGATCCAGCTCCAGGCCATTCTCCACTACGCCACCTCACGCGTGGTCCCACAGCAGTCTTTAGGGGAAGTAACGGTTTCCTACGACGTGTTGAAGACCAGAGCTCCGTGCAACTTCCTAGTGTTCGGACTCGGCCACGACTCGCTGATGTGGACCGCGCTGAACCCACGTGGCAAAACGGTGTTCCTCGAGGAAGATCCGAAGTGGTTCCAGACAGTCCTCAAGGACTCGCCGTACCTGAAGGCCCACACGGTCAAGTACCGAACCCAGCTCTCCCAGGCCGACGATCTCCTCTCCTCGTACCGCTCCGAACGCCTCTGCTCGCCGTCCGATGCGTACCTACGTGGCAACACACGGTGTCGTTTGGCGCTCGAGAATCTTCCCGACGAGCTGTACGACACGGAGTGGGATTTAATAATGATCGACGCGCCGAGAGGGTACTTCGCCGAAGCTCCAGGTCGGATGGGTGCGATCTTCTCGGCGGCGGTCATGGCGAGGAACAGGAAGGGATCCGGTGTGACGCACGTGTTCCTGCACGATGTTGATCGTAAAGTAGAGAAGGCTTTTGCTGAAGAGTTTCTTTGTAGGAAGTACCTGGTTAAGGCTGTCGGTAGGCTATGGCATTTTGAGATTCCGTCTGCGGCTAATAACGCTAGTGTTGCTGGGAGTAACGCCGGTACTTTTTGCTGAGTTTAATTTTGTGAGAAGTGCTGGGTTTAAATATCTAAGTAGCAGGAAATTGTTGTTACTTTTTTTGTTTTAATATGAATTCATAGATGAAATTACTTTTTTTACCTACTAGTGATACCTTGCTATTTATAATCTGCTGTTGTAAATGTTGAAAAAATATCATGTGCGGGCTTTTATTTTGTTAAACTATAATTATGCTATAAAAGATAGGATACCCCCATAAACAGATGCAGAAAGGTTTACCAATGGGTTTTTGGGTTAAATGAGAACAATTTCTAGTATTTCATGAGAACTTACCTATGGTTGTTTTTTTTTTTTTTAGAGGAAACCTATGGTTGTTATAGTTTAATATGAACTCATAGTCGAAATTACTTTTATACTTATTAGTAATAATTTGTTATTTATAATCTGCTGTTGTAAAAATATCATGCGCGGGCTTTTATTTTGTTAAACTTTAATTATGCTATAAAAGATAGGATACCCCAATAAACAGATGAAGAAAGGTTTACCAATGGGTTTCTGGGTGAAATGAGAACAATTTCTAGTATTTCATGAAAAGTTACCTATGGTTGTTTTATTCTATGAAGATGGGGTTGGAATAGAATGATTAGTGAAATTCAAATATTTGAGGGCTGTTTTAGCAATCATTAATGGTTTCTGATTTGGTCAATTTTGGTATCTTTTCTATTGGGGTTTGTTTCTGATTTTGGACTTTTAAAAAGATTTTGAAGAAAAAAAATGAAAAAGACAATTATCATTGTCAGCTTGACTGTGGGAGCAAGTGAAACAATCGAGTACTGCTGCTCATACCTTTAGTACTCTTCTATAAGTAGTATCAACCCATTTGATAAGAATGAAATATTTCACCAAACTTATAAGCTATGATTTATGAATGTAATTACCGGTCCACTTGATAAGAACACAGAATATTTCACCAACTTATAAACTATGACTTATGAATGTGATTACAGGTCCATTTGATAAGAACAACAAAATATTGTTTAGCAAAAAAAAAAAAAAAAAAAGAACAACGAAATATTCACTAAACTTATAATAATAATAAGTTATAAATGTGATTCCAAACGTTATATTCTCTATCTGCTTAGAAGAATTAAATAGTTGGTGTATTTCAGCATCTAGGTTATTATTATGTTAATATATTTACATTTACATATTCAAAAATTCAATATAATATCATATTTATTATTATTGTATAAATAAAGAGACAAAGTTTCATCGATTCAAACTTCTTAGCAGCAATATTAATAAAAAGAAAAAACACACCAATATGAAGATTCATTGATTCATCCCATGCTAAAATAATATAAATACAATAGATCGAAACAGTTAGTACAAACCAAAACAACCAAATATTTTAGTGGATACCAGAATAAGAACATTGGCCTCTTGCAAAACAATTTAGTCTATTTTAATATAAGAATTTATTTTTTTATTTTGCACAATTACTTTTTTTTAAAAACCCAAATTAGATTATTTATTCTAAAAGCTACTTTAATAAGATTTTCATTCTTCATTTGCATCAATTCATGCAAAAAAAAATTGTCTATTTTAGCATGATTTTTTATCTTAACATAAATTTTAGATTATCAGCTCGCTCAATATTAATTAACAAAAAATTAAAAAAAAATAAAAACTATATCAACTAATTGTTTCCTAATACATTTCTACTAAATTATTTGTGATTACTTAAAAGTTAAATGATAAATCAAAATATAACTTTGTTTTGCTAGAACAATCAAAATATAACTTGACTGACTTTTAAATTACAACAATAATTTGTAATTGATTATGTACTAAATTTCGCAATAATTTTCCTTTTAATGTACAAAATCAAAGAATCCATTATAATATCTTTTTTGAAATTATTGCAAAAAATAATTTTTAACTTTTAGCACCATTCATGACTGAAAATGTTTGTTTCATAATTGTAAGGGTGAAATGCAAATCACACCCCCAAACTTTAGGGGTGTGTTTTGCATTTTACTTTAATTGTAATAAAAACTAAAAAGGCTAATAGAAGTGCAACCATTCTATAAATGAAATAGTATTGTAACGATCCAAATTGACCTACTGGCCCAAGATATTAGGACGATGGCCCAACAACCCAAAATAATAGATTTGTTAGAAAGTGGGCTAGAAATTGAACGTTCAATGAGTCAAATATAAATCATATCGGGCTAATTGGCGTAAGAACAAATAAGATAAACAATTTAAGAAGAAAAAATACTTTTCAGTCAGGTCCAAGGATGATATGTTCTTATATATATTTCTTTTGGGCTTATACAAATATTCAAGTTCCTAGTTACACAGTGTTTTTTCTCTCTTAATCTCAGATGCCCCTTCCTGTAATAGAATTCTCCCTTTTTATACTCTCTTCCCCCCTTTCATCACAACCTTCTACATATAGATTAGATTGCTAATAACCTTGATACTTGTCCCATCAGCACCTTCTTGAAGTCTTTATGAGTAATTGTAAGGCAGAAAGTTAACGTTCAAGTATCACTTTCATATAAATGCGGCCAGGGGATTAGATGCAGAGCATTCAATGCGATAGTAGCAGCTTTCTTCCTAAATATTTCTCATCTCTCTGGTGACTCACCTCTCATTGAATCTATCCCTACAAGTATCAACCACAAAAGTTGAAAATCATATTTAATAGTATAGTGTGCCCAATATTATTCTTATAAAAAAAGTAATTAATCTAGTTAAGTAAATTTCTTTTGTATATGGTATATAACAGGACAAATATTTATAAAATATAGACAAAAATTTAAAATCACTCAAAAAATCTTGTAGGTGGAATTAGTCAACATAACATCAATTAAAAGTGAATGTTCCGAACTTTTAACTTTTGTTTTCAAATATTAATCAAGCAAACTTTAGAACCAAACATATATACATAGAGTTACCAATTATTGTTTAACTTCTTTTCTCAAAAAACTTCTTTGTGCCAACTTTCAATTTGGAACAATTAGTTATTGTCGAGGGTGGTTTTTTGCGTGTAGCTACGTGTCTTCCGTTGGAAATGTGACTCTTTTAGACCCGAATTTGTTTTAGGGAGTTCAATCCAGAACCCGACATTGGGCCGCATAGATCAATGGCTTCCAGTGCATTTAATAAGCCTACAAAATAGATAAATCCCAAAGTCTTAAAATCATGATAATGATTGAAATAAATAAATAATATGTTTAGCGTAATAGATTTGATTAAATGATGAGTTGAGCATTATTATTATGCGTGTTAAGTGATGTCCATTAGAATGATTAATTAATTTTCATAGGTTCAGTAATGGGATGAGTCCAAAATAGCTCATATCCAGCTGCAGTTCACGGTTCATGTTCAACATAATAAGATATGTCTAGCAATGGTCTATGTCCAAATAATGTATGTCAAATAGTTTGTATCCAGTCATGGTTCATGTCCGAATAATATATGTCAATTAGTTTATATCCAGCCATGGCTCATGTCCAAATAATATATGCCTAACGGTGATTTATGTCTGCATATTATATGTCCAGCGGGTGGTTCATGTCCAAATGATATATGTCCAACGGTGATTTATGTCCAAATAATATTTCCAAAGATGGTAGATCAATTTATTAATATATATGTTCATTAATGATGTATTGGTGAGATCATGTTTTATTAAATAATGAGATGATATTAAAGTAACTTGCATCTAGTGATACAATGATAATGAGTTAACATGTACTTAATAATGTAATCTTGAAGATAGAAAAATATTGACTTATCTTGTATGTTTCTAACTCCAACCATATATTATCACTTTGTTCTTTATATGATTTGTGGCTCCAACCATATAGCGTTAATGAGCTAAATAACATTCCAACAGTATTATAATATTAGTTGAGTGGTATAATGATAATGAATAAAATATACTTAATAATATAAATTTGAAGATAAAAATATAATGATTTATCTTCATAGTTTGTAGCTTCAGCCATATAACATCAGTGGACTAATAATATTCTAGCAGCATGATAATGTGAGTCCAACGGTACAATGTGATATTATGAGTCCTTTCATAGTGACTTCACAATTGAAAGGGGGAAAATGGGTGCAATTAGAGGGAGAGAAAATGTGTACAGCCGTGTGCATAGGTTGATTAAGTCTATCTCCTTTATCATGCACTTAAATGATTTTTCCATGTAATACTCTTTTAATTTTTAGTCAAATATGGGTGTTATTGTCTTCCATAAGGACTTTTAGTGTTAGAAATTTATGTCTTTCTTGAGAATGACTTCAATATAAAATTATTGTGTCTTCTAAAAGAAAGAATTTTACTCTTTAACATTCATATGCCTTCCATGAGAAAGGGCTTTTAGTAATAAGTTCTTGGAAGAGGTATTGGTATCTTTCAAGATGTATGGGGATGGTAAGGAACATATATGTCTTGTAAAATATGGTTTTTGTAGGATATATTAGAAATATATGTGAGAAGTATGTATGGTTAGTTTGTGAGGAATATGTTTGTAAAATATATGGAAGTATGAGATAGATAATATGAAGGTTAAATATAGTAAATACGTGAGCTTATGGTTGCTATTGAAGTTGTTTTTTGTGTTATGACATTGGTTATGTTGCTTTCTAAGAAGAAATGTATTGTAAGAGAAATAGAGAAAGAGATAGAGATGTGTTTATAAGCAGCAAAATGATGATAATTCAGAATAATAGAGTGTGGGAAAGATGGGTAATGGATAATAGTGCGTTGTAATATGTGTGTGTATTGTTATCTAAGAAGAGAGATTTTGTAAGAGAGATGGAGAAGTATGAAAATCTGTACATGGCAGCAAAATGAATGAGGTTTCAGAACAAGGGGATGAGAAAGAGATGGATGGTGTGTGTCTTAGTGTGTGGCTCAGTCCTCTTTATATAGAGCCAAGTATGTAATTAGATTAGAATTAGTTGAAGGGAAAATTAGCAAATAAGGAAAAGTCTTTGATAAAGTAAGTGGTTTCATTAGTGGGTTTTTGGTTTTTAGCCAAAAAAAGAAAGTTTGAGTCTTTAAGGCTACAGCAACAGTAGTTGCTGCAGTTGTCAAGTCTACAGTAGTAGCACAGTTGGATGATGTCAGCTATGTGAGGTCTTTTGCTGGAAAAAATATTTTGCATTAAATTCATGAGTTTGGCTAAAAATGATAAGATAGCCTTTATGGGACCTTCCTATTTCTGGTATTGCAACTAGAGGCTAAAGATCTTAGCTTAAAATGGTATGATTTCTTTTATAAGACCTTTGCTTCTTTGGGTATGGTAACAAGCTGTTGGAATTGGGCATTAATGGGTTGATGATGTTACTTTTGGACATGTGTCAGTTGCTTAAGCTACTGCAGTTGCTGCTAGAGTTATTGCAACTTCTACTGGAGTTGTTGCTATTTTTGTTGAAGCTATTGCAGTTTCTGCTAAAGTTAAGGCAGTTTCTATTAGAACTATTGTTAGTATTTTTGGCTAAGTTTCTTTTTTTGGAAAATTATATGTTTAGTCCATATATAATTTTGGTAAGTAATAGACTAGTTGATTGATATTTGATGAAGTTTTAGAAATGTAATCATGGTCTCTTTATGTTTTGACCAAATCTTAGAAAGTAAGAAGAGCATTTAATGCTAGATATGAGCTATTAATATAGATTTAGTCATGTGCTTGGGATTGATTTAAATAATAATAATTATTATTTATATGAAATAATATGATTGCATTTTTAAACTTATATTATGTGATGAACATTAATTTTTTATGTAAAGAGTATGAGGAATTTTATCATTTTAAGTGTTATGTGATATGAGAAGCTTACCAGATGCTACCTATTGCACACTGACCTGTCAGAGTTCAAGGAATTGGGGAAGACATGCCAAGCAACATGTTTTCCTTTATCAACTTTGAACCACTGGAGCTTTACTAAACATATTTCTTGGCCCTCCAAACCACGACTCCTAAATTCCTCTAATGAGAGTCATGAACTTGGATCATGAGCTGAAAATGAGATAATGTGCCATGAGCTTGAACCATGAGCTTTGACGCCTTTTTGTGTAAATATGGGCTCTTTTAGGCTTTAGAAGAGATTTCCTCAAAATCCATGGTAATGTTGATGTGGTGCAGGTTGCCAATGAAATAATGCCATGTGGTTTGAAAAATTAGTCTTCAACAGTTATTAATTGAAATCAAAGTCTTAGAATTTAATACAAAACACATATAGGTCAAGTGACTATTTTAATTTTTGGATTCTTTGGATCAACTCTCAATTTGGAATGACTAGTTGTCAATTTTGGGACGCCAATTTTTTTTCTTTTTTATAAAACCGTAGAAATTCATTGCAATATAAAGTGTTTGATAATTCCCTCAAAAAAAAAAAAAGTGTTTGATAATAACACAAAAGCATAATAGTTGTGGGATATACACAGTGGTGGAGCCCGAAATTAATCTTTGGGGCTACCATATATAATTTTTTTTTTTTTTAGAAATGTAAAATAGTTATGTGCAATACTTCATAACTCAATATGTGCTATAAACAAAAATATATTTAAGTAAAATTAAACAAGCATGAAACAAAATTGACAAAACAACAACTAAATACAATTTAATATAGTAATATATACGTTTTCAAAAAAAAAAAAGTAGTATATACTGTATATAATATATTAATTATTATAATAATAAATGATATATTATAAAGAATATAAAAAAGAAAGCAATGAAATGTAAAGCAAAAAAATCAAAACAAAATAAATATTACCTGGGAAAGAGTTAAAGAGTTAAAAGCAATGGATATCATCAATAGATAGAGATTAGAGCTGATCAACTATGGGGCTTAGATAGTACACTCTACATAGTAAGAGGCTCACGGCAGTGACCTATGTAAAAAAGAAAGGTGAGGCAAAGTGGCAATCATGCATGGAGACAGAGAGAGAGAGTCACCTGTATGTGGTAAAATGTTTTGTAACTATGTGAAAGATTTGGTGGTGCAACACACCAATGAAGTTTATGAGTTTCCAATTTTTTACTATTGTGTACAAATAAGCCCTAAACTTTTTAAATAAATAAATATATATATATATATTATCAAGTATAGGGGGTAAAATGATAAGGTTATTTAAAATTTTTCAAATTATTTAATATATTTCCAAAAAAATGTTTTAATTTTTTTCAAAAATTTTGGGGGCCTTGGGTCCTTTAATAGCTACGCCATATACACCCCATCTATATATAAAGAGCAGTTCTAATACCACAACTCACCCATGTGGCGAGTTGTGGTTAGTGGAGGGTGTCCCCACATGGACCCACCTTCACCCCTCTACCAACCACAACTCGCCACATGGACGAGTTATGCCACAAGTTATGGCACCAGAATTTTTCATATATAAAGTTTCATAACAATAACCCCACAAACCATTCACAAAGGCCACGATATCCCTTGCATTTTATCCATTAGTTGGGGCGCTGTTGCTATAAATATTGTGAATTCTTAGGTGCAAGCATCAGCTATCTTATTACTTTCAACTATAGATATATAGGGATTTTAGGCTTTTGCCCTTATTTTTTAAAAATATTTAGTAATATGTCCCTGTTTTTGAAACTATTTAGGTTCGTGTCCCTATTTTGACACTCAATTTCCTTAAAACCGAGCTTCAATATTGTTGAGGTACAAATTTTTGGACCCTAATTTCTTTAGCCCACTCACAAAGTACCCACACAAGCCTAATAATTATTTTGAAGCCCACATAGATATCTGCCACAAATATTTCCTACATACATAAGCCCCACGATTTACTTTGGGCCCTCTCACAAATGTTACCCACTATATTCCACATATTATCCAACTTGGGTTTTTACAAAAAATGTCCATCACCTTGCTACCAACGTTGGGCCACGAGATTATACTTCCTCCACAAAAAGCCCAAAATCATTTAACTCGTGAGCAAGACCCAAAAAGCCCAACAAAACCCTTTACTAAGCCCGTTGCTACACGACACCATTCTAAGCCTGTTGCTACACGGCACCTTTTCTAAGCCCGTTGCTACACGGCACCTTTTTCAAGCCCGTTGCTACGCGGCACCTTACTAAACCCGTTGCTACACGGCACCTCTAAGCCCGTTGCTACACGACAATATTTTTTTACAACAAAATCTTAAACTATTTTACAAAACCTGAATACTAATTTGACAACTATTTTATAAAGCCCAAATACCAATTTGACAACTATTTTCTAAAGCTCAATACTATTTTGGCACTATTTTCATAAACCCCAATATTAAATTGGCACTATTTTACAAAACCCAAATACTAATTTGGCAAACTATTTTACAAAGCCCAAATACTAATTTGGCAACTATTTTCATAAAGCCCAATACTATTTTGGCACTATTTTCATAAACCCCAATATTAAATTGGCACTATTTTACAAAGCCTAAATACTAATTTGGCAACTATTTTCTAAAGCCTAATATCATTTTGGCACTATTTCATAAAGCCCAATATGATTTTGGCACTATTTCATAAAGCCCAATATGACTTTGGCAATATTCCCTAAAGCCCAAATATTATTTGGCAACCATTTCAACTATTTCCTAAAGCCCAAATGTTATTTGGCAACTATTTCATAAAGCCTAATATGACTTTGGCAATATTTCCTAAAGCCCAAATATTACTTGGCAACCATTTCAACTCTTTCCTAAAGCTCAAATGTTATTTGGCAACTATTTTATGAAGCCCAATATCATCTTCGCAAAAGCCCAAATATTATTTTGACACATATTTACAAAATTTAAATACCATCTTAACAATTATTTCACATATACCAAATCCCTTACTCATGAGAAATATTAGTATTCATCCTACAAGGAATGCTTCTCTTGCAAAGTTTATGAAAGCCCATGAATATTATCTATGGCAAAATTCCTCATTTTGTAGGAAAAATCAAGTCCAAATATAAAGCCCAGCTGGGACTAGCCCAGGCCACACTCAAGTCCCAGCAGCTGGAGCTCACGTGAGCCAACCAGCCAAAAATCAGCACAAATTCAATAACTGGAGACCACTCCCATCAGGTTCCAACTTGTCCAATCAAGTCAGCATAGTACACATGTCCATCAAAGGTCAAACCTCTCCTCTACAAGCTAAAACATCATCATTTATTGTGTGACATAAAGCTGAAACAGACTTGACATAAGCCTGAAAAGACTTGACCAGAAGTTGAAAGCACTTCAGCCAGCCATCTTCTCTTTCTTCTCTAGCCCATTCAGTCAAACAACTAAGGCAGCCATTAAAGCTCCTGAAGCAAGCTCAAATCAACTCGTTTTTCATGCTAAAAAATATGTATTCTCTGGTTCATGGACCAAGCACATGAACCCCTCATAGGGAAACTTAGGGAAATGTGGCTTGAAGGGCACCAAGGGGATCCTAGCAGAGCTCCCAGCAAAGGCTCCAAGGTTGACACCTGGCTTGGGGTGATGTAAATTGCCTTTGGGAGCTCTGAACCTAGTAAGCAGCACATCCAAGGTCATTAGCTTAATACATGCTCAAACTCCCATCAACCAAGACCAATCAGCATTAAAGCTAGGTCAGAATCCCAGCTGATATTACCCTAAAACAACAAGAGTCTTCCAAAAGATTAAGCTTACCATTTTTAGCTAACATTCTAAGAACGAATCCCTAAGGATTTTCTAAAGATTGGGGGAGATTTAACAAACGTAATTTGCCAATTGCCCCCTAAATCTCAACTATAAATAGAACCCTTTATCAATGCCTCAAGGGGGGACAAGGAAGACACTAAGAAACATATTCACAAAGGAAAACTCTCAAAAAACCTTTCTGTATCAGCTTCTCAAAATCCCAGCAAAGTTCTAAGCCATAAAAATTTTATTCTAAAACATGGAAACTGAATTCCCCCACTCCTAGCTTAAAAACACCTCTATACCTCAAGTTAAAAGGCACACAGCTCCTCCCCAGCAGAAAGTTCCAGCGGCCCTCTATACACTCCCACTAATGCCTCTCTTTACTCATTACATATATTATACCCAAGAGCATGCCTTGGCAACATGATGATTTTGCTGCACTAGCTGGGATCTCTCTCTCTCCTTTCATCTCACACTAAGTCTTCTCCATTGTTTGTTACCATAGAACCCATGACATTTACTTACTCTTTTACTATTGATGATTATGATGTAACTGTTACAATAGAATTTTTTCCTCATATTGACGTATTAGAAGATTCTTCCTCAGAACTAACGGATGATGAGTCCTAAAATATGGATGTTTCCCTCAATCTTTGAAAAACTTTACTGCTGAGTTATTTTTCTGCAGAACTATTTTTATGGCTGAGTTACTCTTTTCTACAGAGAAACTTTACAGCTGGGTTACTCTTTTCATAGAAGTACTCTACAGCTGGGTTACCCTCTTCTGTAGGAGTATTTTACAGCTAGGTTACCCTTTTTTCTCTAAAAATATTTTACGGCTGGGTTATTTTTCTGCAGAACTACTTTACCACTGGGTTATTTTCTGCATAAACACTTTACTGCTGGGCTATTTCTTACAGTAGGCTTTTTAACCATGCTGACGTGTTTGCTGTAGGGATCGCTTAAGTCTCAATCTAGGCTCGGGGCATAAAAATATGGTGGATTATTTGGATCTTCGCCAATAGCCTTTGGGCCATGTATCAAGCCTATCGTCGAGTTTCGGTTTAGGCCCCCGACCCAATATAAATCTCATTTGTTGGAAAGAAAACTTTTTCGCCCCTGACAAATATAAAACTCGATTGGTTTAAAATCGAGTTATGCCAAATGAAATTTTAAAAGAAAAAAAATTGTGGAACTTTACCTCCATGAACTCAAGTTCCTTGAAAGGATCTCGAAGTTCATGGAACTAAAGTTCCATTTTTTTTTTTTTTTTTTTTTTTTAAAGTTTGATTGCCTATACTTGATTTTCTACAAATCAAGTTTTAAATTAAAACCCGAAATAAGGACATGGAGTCAAATAGTTTCAAAACAGTATTGCTAGATTAAAAAAAAAAAAAAAAAAAAAGGAACAAAGGCCTAGAATTTCCAGATATACATACTAAGAAATTTCCTTAGTAACTCCGGGGAGCCATGGTCCCCCAAATCCAATAGCTCCATTCATCCATGGCTTTCACGGTTTCACATGTGGCTTGTTTTTGTTGTCAGCTTTTGGGCTCTTGTTTTTTAAATTCGATAAATAGGTGATAGGTCAGGCTGTTGGTATTTGTTCTTTTCGACTGTGTGGTTTGACTATAATGACAAAGTAGGTAATTTAATATGAATACTCTCTCTCTCTCTCTTCTGGGAATTTTCGAATTTTCTATTGAAACATTAGGCTTTGATTTTATGTGCCTAAAGTGGTTTTCTACGTTTGTGGGATTATGGAAAAAATATAGGCTTCTTCATATGGTTTTTACCATTTTGGCTATTATCCATTAAGAACGTACGCATGTAACCTGTGCTCAATTGTTTATGGTTACGAAAGATTTTTGTGTGTGCATCTATCTCCAAGTTCCAGAATTGTGTTTTTGAAATGCACCAATCTAGTTTAAGTATTTGCTATTCACAGGCTTGAATTTGTTAATGTGTAAGTGTTATGGAAAAGTGAAGATTGATTTGCAGGATGTAGATAGAATATAGATTTGAAATTCGCTAAATCCAGCTAACTTATTAGAGTTGTCTTTTCATTCAGTATCTTCTCTGTCTCTGTGGCCTAGACTTCCAACATTTTCCTATTGATTCTTTAGATACAAAATTTGAATTGTAAACTTGGGGGCTGGCTTTTAAATTTTGTCACCATCCGTACCCTTTTCCCAATCGATCCGACCAACCTGTCAGTTTGGGAAATTGGCATTGACCTATTCAATCTCGTTCAAAAATAGCAGACCGCACCGCTTTGTAAAAAATTCAGCCCAACATGTTGATGGGCTTGATCGTGACTAACCATTTTTTTTTTTTGGGGAGAAAGGACCAACAATTTATTGGGCTTTTATTGGTCCAAAATTGAAAAACTCCTCAATCTTTGCCACCTATATGGGTCCTAACACAGGGTGTAAGCGCTAGCTCCCCGAGGTAACGCTATATTAAATTTTAGACAAAATTTAGGAACAATACTGTACGGGGTACGAGTTCAGGCCCATTGAACTTCGGGCCATGGACCCATGGCATGACGTACGATCTCAGGCCGTTGGGCCTTTGACCTTGATCCGAACACATCTTCGGGTCCAATTAGAGCCCAAATATCAAAATAGGCCCGTTTCCCTCTCTCTAAACGAGTCAGAGGTAAGCTCTTGCCGATCACGTTACACCTTAATCAAGAAGTGCGCATGCCAAGAACACCCTACGTTCTCAGCTGCTCTGAATTGCCTTAGGAAACGTCATTGCCGAATAGTCTTTTGGAAGTGGGAACCAGTTTCAATGTCATTACCACAATTCCTAACAAAACATCCACTTAGAGACAATGGAATTGGACCCCCCATTCGCACTAGTAAGATCTGGAAGTAATCATAACACCTCCACTTATCTGAGGCTATAAATAGGAGGACGAAGTAAGAAGTGGGGGTTGGCAATTCTGAGGAGAAAAGAGAGGGTAAGGGGGGTTAGTATCAGTGGTGAAGAAAGCAGCTGGAGGAGGAAAAATAGAGGAGTTCATGGAAACTGGTATACAACTGGGTCTCAAAGCAAGGGACTACTCACAGTAAGAAACTCAGAACCCACTATACAAATAAGTTGTGAGTCCAAATATAGGTTGAGGCTATTAAAGCTCTATTGGGTGCACACAATTGGCGCCGTCTGTGGGGATCTCCTATGTAGCCGTGGTTCTGTAGAGACTCGAGCTAGGAAAATGTCTAGAGGTCAATCAGGAAGCTACGCTGAAAGTGGTTCTGGGAGATCTTCTTGGGGATCTACTTGGCGAGAAAAAAGGCGAAAGGGGCATGAAGATAGGAGCATGAGCAAGAGGAAGAACGGTCTGGCCTTGGAGAAGGGTCGTATCAAATACACCGGACAATACCAAGCGCTTCGGGGCGTGAGCACTTTGACAGGAGGGACGAGGAGCTTGAACGCTTGCATAGGTTGGCAAGAGATTTGGAGTTGAAAGCAAGAGGTAGGCGTCGGAGAAGAGACCACGAGGAGCGTGAGGAAGCGTCGACTAGCATAGGAGGTCGCTATAGAGCAAGCTCCCACCAATCTGGTTCCTTTCGACACCGAGATCTTTCACGGGAGTATGTAGACCGGGACTCAATTTCCCTCGAGAAGCAACGACCCTGGAATACTACTATGGATGCTATGAACTGAGCATTACGTAAAGCTACTCGTTCACCATTCTCGGGGGACATTGAATGGGGCCCCATGCCGAGTAGATTTGCGTGGCCTCCGTTTAATTCTTATGACAGGAAAACGGACCTGGTAAAGCACGTAAGTCATTATATTCAGATGATGTCCTTGCATATTCATAACGATGCACTAATGTGTAAAGTACTTCCCTCAAGTATTGGCCCACCGCCTTGAGGTGGTTCAATAGATTAAGGAAAGGCTCAATTCACAATTTTGCCGAGCTGATTCAAGAGTTTGGTGTCTAGTTCATGACATGCAGTCAAGTTTCGCAGCCTGTGGATGCATTACTATCAATGAAAATGGGGGCAGGGGAAACCCTCCGCAGCTACACTGACCGGTATTGGGAGCTGTACAACGAAATTGGCAGAGGTAATGAAAAAATCGCAACGAGTACCTTTCAGCTGGGATTGATCGAAGATTTCGAACTACGAGACTCGTTGACAAGGAGACCACCCGAGGATATGAGGCAATTGACGAGGCGCATTAAATAATATAAGAGGTTAGAGGATGACCAACAACAGAATAAGGGCAAAGCTCCGATCATGAATCAGCCTCGGCAGGGGGGTTTTCAATCAAGGCTCTGAAGGGATTTAAGGATTCGAGAGCCTAGCGCACAGGTAGGGGAAGTGAATGTGACATTCAAGGAGCCGATGCACAAAATTGTAGATCAAATAAAAAATGAGTCATACTTTTGATGGGCAAACAAGATGGGGGGTAACCCGTCGAGGAGAAATCAAAACCTGTACTATACTTACCATAAAAACAATGGGCATACCACCAAGCAATGTAGGGTGTTGAAAGATCATCTAGAGCAGCTGGTGAAAGCGAAGTTTTTGAAAGAGTTTGTGGTAGAACTAAGGAATCCAGATGTCGGGCAGGGAATTCGGCCTCGGGGAAACCCTCTCCCACTCCCATTGGGAGTTATAAAGGTCATTCATGCAGCTTCAAAGGCTACCGTGGTGTTTGGAAGGAGAGGGGTATTGACTGTGGGGCCAGTAAAAGGTTGCTTGGCCAAGCAACCCTCCGTGAAGAAGTTGAAGCTCGCTTGGGAACCCATTGCCTTCAATGACGATGATCTAGAAGGAACGATCCAGCTGCACGCCAATGCGTCAGTAGTCACTACCCGGATAAACGGCTTCATAGTAAAGGGAGTATTGATAGTTCAAGGGAGTGGTGCTGAAGTAATGTATCCTGACCTATTTAAGGGGCTTGGGTTGAGAAACGAGGATCTCTTTAAGTATGACACACCCCTGGTGGGGTTTGATGGCCGAATGGTGATCCCAAAAGGGAAAATTTCACTTCTCGTAAACATGAAGAGCAAGGAAGTAATGGTGACATTCATAGTGGTTGCCTTATTTTCACCGTATATGGAAATTCTTGGAAGGCCATGGATTCACGCAATGAGGGCAATTCCATCCACCCTGCATATGAAGGTTAAATTCTGCATCGAGCAAGTTATTGCTATAGTGAGGGGAAACTAGCAAGTGGCCAGGCAGTGTTTGGTGGCCGCTATTAACAAGAGATCAAACAAAAGGAACCAGCAGAAGAGGTTCCCTTATAGCAATTACAAGAACCCTAGGAGGATTTGGGGGCTTGTGGTGCCGAGGACTTAATAAAGGTAAGGATATTTCCAAACAATGATAAGAGTTTCCAGATAGGAGCAAGCATAAAGGACAAAGATAAGGTGGAGGTGTTGCTGCTTCTTGTATAAATATGGACGTACTTCCTTGGAGCCCTAATGAGGTGCCTGGGGTGAACTCCGAGTTCATAGTTCACAAGCTTAACATAGACCCGTTGTTCCTTCCCAAGAAGCAGAAGTTGAGGAGATCGGCCTAGGAGCATGTCGAAGCTGTTAGGCAAAAGGTCAAGAGATTGAAGGAGGCTGGGGCAATAAAGGAGATTTTCTTCCCGGGGTGGCTTGTGAATACCGTGGTGGTAAAAAAAAAGAGCAAAAAATGGAAAGTTTGTGTTGGCTTTACTGACTTGAACCGAGCATGCCCAAAGGATCCCTTCCCCATGCCGAAGATCAATCAGCTAGTGGATGCCATGTACAGGCATTCAAGAATGAGCTCTTTGGATGCTTTTCAGGGTTATCATCAGATTGCCCTAGCTACCGATGATCAGGAGAAGACGGCATTCATTTCCCCTGATGCCAATTACCATTATACCGTGATGCGTTTTGGGCTAAAGAATGCTGGAGCCACTTATCAACAGATGATGACGAGAATGTTTAAAGATAAGATTGGGCATACAATTGACGTGTACATTGACGATATGGTGGTAAAAAGCAAACGGGAAGCATAGCATATTGACGATCTCAAAGAGGTGTTCGAAGTACTCCAACAACACAAGCTACACCTCAATACTGACAAGTGTGCTTTTGGAGTAGGGGCTGGCAAGTTCTTAAGGTATTTGATCACTAACCAAGAAATAGAAGTCAACCTCGATCAAATTGAAGCTGTGAAGTGCCTCAGCTGCCAAATAATCCAAATGAAGTCCAAGTACTGACCGGCATGTTAGTTGCACTTAACTAGTTTATTTCAAAGTTTGTCGACTGGTGCCATCCATTTTACTAGCTTTTAAAGAAGTGGAAGGGATTACACTAGAATGAAGAGTGTGAAAAGGCTTCTCAAGATTTGAAGGAATATTTAGTGCAGGCTCTCATGTTAACAGCCCCAGAGCCTAGCTAGGACCTATACATGTATCTCTTGATGTCCGAGCATGCCATGAGTGCTGTGCTACTAAGAGATCAAGGTATGCAACAACTAATATACTATATCAGCAAAAACTTGGTCAATGCTGAGGCAAGGTATTTGCCTTTGGAGAAGTTGGTATTGGCACTAGTTCATGCTACTAGGAAGTTACCCCATTATTTTCAAGCTCATACCTTCTATGTACTGACCAAGTATCATTTGCAATCATTGTTAAAGAGATCTGATTTCACAAGCAGAATAGCTAAGTGGGAAACTCAGTTGGGCTCTTTTGACATGTGGTACAGACCCAGGAGCTCGGTTAAGAGTCAAGTTCTCACCGACTTTGTCGCAGAGTTTTCCCCGAGAGGGGAGATAGAGATGGTTTGCCATGTAAAAGTCCTCCCGTGGAAGGTATTAATGGACGGCGCATCCAATGCATCAAGAGCCGGGGCTGAAATTGTAGTTATCACCTCTGAAGGGATAAAACTGGAGTACTCTTTTAGGCTAGGATTAAGGGCTTCTAACAATGAAGCTGAGTATAAAGCCCTGCTTGTCGGATTAAGGGTTGTTTCAAACCTAGGTGCAAGGGAAGTAGAGGTCTACTCGGATTCTCAATTGGTGGTAAATCAAGTATAGGGAAGCTTTGAGGCCAAGGATCCCCAGATGATGCAGTACTTACGATTGGTAAAGCAAACTATGGACCGCGTTCTAAGTATGAGAGTGATTCAGGTGCCCAGGGGACGAAACTAGCAAGCTGATTCTTTGGCCACATTGGCATCATCATTAACCAAGGAGGTACCTCGATAAATCAAGGTGGAGCTAGTAGCCGAACCGAGTATTAACGTAGGGGTAGGTGTTTCACTGATAACTACAGCCGAACCGTGTTGGATGGATCTGATCATCCTCTTCTTAGTCGAGGATTGAGTGCTAGCTGATGGAAAGGAAGCAGAAAAAGTACGCCGGGCAGTTGCTCGGTATTGGTTATCAATTGATCGTAAGCTGTACCGAAGGTCTTTTGAGGCCTTACCTATAGTGTTTGCACCCCAGCAAGACTAAGGAACTCCTGACCTAGCTACATGAGGGAGTGTGCGGCAGCCACGTGGGGGGACGTTCATTAACCCACCAAGCGATGACTCAGGGATTTTGGTCGTCACGTATGCAAAAGGATGCTATCGAGTATGCACGGAAGTGTAAGTAATGTCAAAAGCCCGCCTTAATGATCCACCAGCCAGCAAGGAGCCTAAATGCTATTAGTAGCCTGTGGCTTTTTGTACAATGGGGGCTAGATATTGTTGGTCCATTCCCTCGGGCCACAGGAAACCAAAGGTTTATTTTAGTGGCCGTGAACTATTTCACCAAGTGGGCAGAGGTGTTGGCAAACATACGGGATATGGATGTCAAGAAGTTTGTATGGAGAAACATAGTAACAAGGTATGAGGTACTTGAGTTTCTCGTATCAGATAATGGGTGGCAATTTGATAGCAAAGCTTTCTGAGAGTTTTGTAGTAGCCTCAACATCAGGAACAAGTACTCTACCTCGGCATATTCACAAAGTAATGGCCAAGCTAAGGCCACCAATAAAGCCATTATGAACGGTTTGAAGAAAAGGTTTGAGGGTATTAAGGGTAGGTGGGCCGAAGAATTGTCCAATGTTCAGTGGGCATACCAGACAACCCTAAGGAGATCCACGGGAAAGACTTCGTTTTCTCTAACATATGGAGCAAAAGCAGTCATACCAGCTGAGATGAATTTGTGCAATGCTCGGGTTTTTGGATTCTCCCTAGCCGAGAATGCAGAATTAATGGTGAGATAGCTGAACTTGCTGGAAGAGCACTGGGATTTGGTGACCATACAGCTAGTAAAATATCAGCAAAAGCTTGCTCGAAGATACAATAGAGACGTGAGGAGAAGGGAGTTTAGTGCCGGAGATTTGGTACTTCGGAAGGTAGTAGGGAAAACCTGAGATGTCAATGCAGGGAAGTTAGCACTGACCTAAGATGGACCATATAGAGTAACTACCATTGCTGGCGTGGGGGCGTGCTATTTAGAAGATTTGGACGAAAGACCACTTCCCCAGCCATGGAATGCTCACAATTTGAAAAAGTTTTACCACTGACTACCAGTGTGCAGGAGTATGGGTTGATTATAACGCTGTATGTATGATGTATTAAGTAATATGAGGGTGATGTTTATTCATGCAGGTGTATTTGTACCTATAGTTCCATTGTTGTTAACTCATTAACCCCGGTTAACAAACGCGAAGAGAGATAATACTATTTATTCTAAGGACATAAACCTTTTTCTTGGTTGGATCCTAATCACCGAGCAGGTGGAAACCTTATATCAAATCATTCTAAGGACAGAAACCTATTTCTCGGTTTGATCCTAATCACTGAGTAGGTGGAAACCTTATATCAAATTATTTTAAGGATAGAAACCTATTTCTCGGTTCAATCGTAATCACCGAGCAAGTGGAAATCTTATATCGAATCATTCTAAGGACAGAAACCTATTTCTCGACTTGATCCTAATCACTGAGTGGGTGGAAACCTTATATCGAATCATTCTAAGGACAAAAACTTGTTTCTCGATTCAATCCTAATTACCGAGTAGGTGGAAACCTTATATCGAATTATTCTAAGGACATAAACTTGTTTCTCGACTCGATCCTAATCACCGAGCAGGTGAAAACCTTATATCGAATCATTCTAAGGGCTGAAACCTGCTCCCAATTCAATCCTAATCACCGGGAAGCTAGAAACCTTATAATAAATATACTTAACAATAAAAATCCCATTCACGGCTAGGCCCAATCATCAAATGGATGAGGATCGAGCACCCAGTTTCCTTAAGAACGAAAGCCTAGCATTCATTTTCATGTATCAACCTCAATCTTCATTGCCAAATGGATGCGAACTTGGTGCTAATTTTCCCTAGATACAGCTAACCTCTTTCAATCCAGCCCCGGTCACTGTATAGATAAAGTTATAGCCTATCTTTTTAAAGCCAGGTGAAAGAGTAGTCTTTATCACCACTCAGAGACAAGCCTTGATTAGGTTACCCAGTCATTAGGAATGGAAAAGGAAAGCACGCTAAAAAAGAAAAAATATAGTAACATAAATGATAACAGTAACTTAGTGACAATGCAATAAATAATCAGAAATATAGCTAAAGTAAGTGTTCGACCATCATGTCCGAGTGACAAATCAAACAAAGCAAACAAATAAAATTTAACCATTTTTCTGTCACCACAACCTGGTGACTATAGGTAAACCAAGAAAGTAAAAGGAAAAGTTAAACGCAAGAAAAGTTAAAGGACAAGGGTAGGCTAAAACTCAAATATCAAACTGGAGGATCAGTAGGCGGAAGCTGGGCTACGTCCTTGGTCGGCCGTTTAGGGGTGTCCTCGGTTGGCTGATTGGTGAGGAGGAGCTGAGCTTGTGCATCCTCAGCGGCATTGAGATTGTTGGTGACATCGAGATCAACCATCTCTATGTGAATGTCAATCGCGCGCACCAACTCCCTCATGCTGGGGGTATCCTCATAGTCATCGACTTGACTCTGAACAGGGGGAAGAGGAGCTGGATATGGAATTTGCTCAGGATTCCTCAGTGGGGAATCCTCTGCTACTCCCATTTCTTGCAAAGCTGCCAGCCACCCTTGTCAGGTCACAAACACGTTGACCCCTTGTGATAACTTAGATTAATTAATTAGCCCAGTTATTAATTAATCAAATTAACATGCAATATCACGTGGTAGCACAAACAAATCACCGAAACTAAGATATGCAGCGAAAAATAAATAACACGGTGATTTGTTCACGAATGGGGAAAACCTTATGGCAAAAACCTCACCGGGTGATTTAAGGTCACCACTCCCGAAACTCCACTATTATCACAACAAGCAGTTACAAGCAAGCAAGGAATCCCAGTACCTTACCAACCTACAATTGAACTCTTACCCCAATACCCAATTGGACTTGTTCTGTAGTGACAGTTTCTCCTTTCAATGCATGGCTCCCAAGTACGTGACTAACCAGATGCGCGGATCCTAGTACGCGACTTCAAACACCAACTAGAGAGAAAGAGTTGTTGGCTGCAAAGTTCTTCAAATCATCAGAGATGAACTAGGGCACGAACTTTGTCTTTCAGATCACAAATTGCATGAACAAGAAGTTCTGAATGAATGTGCAACTTGCATCATCTTGACGGCCCTTAAAATAATCCTTTTATATGTCTAGGGTTAGGAGAAAAGAAGTCCCAAAGACACATTCACGGATTGGACTTGAAACAGAACTGAAAATCTATTTTCTTTAATTCTCGACAGATAGAGGTGTCGAGGATCTGTCGAGAAGCTATCGAGGCTCGGGGCAAAACAGCTTCTTAAAGCTCGATAGATGCATGTGTCGAGGTAGGTGTCGAGCTTTAAAATCTTGCACTTCCTTGCTTGTTTCTTGGACAGACTTTGATGACTTCAACACTGGATCTTGAAACACTGTTTCTTGAAGTGTTAAACACATCCTAAATCTACCCAATTACAAGTAAAGTGCGTTTTGTCTAAGGATAAGCCAATTACATAAAATAGCGACATATGCTAACAACTTGAACTACATATGTCCTAACAACCCCTACTCGAACGCATGGTGCTAGGCTTGATGGACAATGGGCTCCACAGAGTTTTCAACACCCACGAAGCCTTCATTATACCACTTCTCCTCGCAAGCTTCAAGGGTTGCTTTAAGGTCAACGATCTTGTCAACTTGAGCCAAATTTAGGCTTTCTGACTTTGCCAATTTGAGCTCCGTGCCCCTTAGCTTAACCTTCATTTCTATCAATTTATTCTCCGCCTCCAACAGAAATTTCTTAGCAGATTGTGCCTTCTTCTCAGCGACTTCAGCAGCTTTGCCCTTCTCCTTAGCCATGGCATGGTAGCCGCAACGTCTTTTAGGGCCTTCTCCTGTTTAGTATCCTTGGCAGCCTCTATTAACCTCTCGTCAATGACGTAGGTCAACTATGCGACCTGATGACGTAACAATGATAAGTGTGAAGGCAAAGGGAATACACATGCATTATAGCGGATGGAAAAGGACAGGACAGTAAGTTACCGCTATGATATGCCACTGCAGCCGCTTACCCAGTGACTTGTCAGTCTCGTCCAAAAAAAAGTGAACATCCTCGGGCAATAGAAGGCCCTGCACTAAGCTTTGGGCGACCCACCCCTCTTTGCCTTGTGCCCATGTCCTTACGTTGGCAGACACCAGCAGATGCCCATCACCAAGTCTGAAGGTGGTTCGCCAACCCACCTTGGGCTAGGAAGAGGATGCCACATCGGTCCCGAACTGGGTAGTAGGTCGAGAACCACTAGTCAACTCCCGGATCATGATCCTGCCAAATACCCAAGGAAGGGTCCTTGCGGGGGCATCACTTGAAACCCTAGGTGGTTGTTCGGCAACGCGCTGCCTTTTTTAGTATGGCCAATAGAAGAAGGAGGAGTTTGATCCCTACCTTGGGGATGTTGTGGCTAAGCCACAGGGCGGGTGCCGGGAAAAAACTGGTCAATGGTCATTTGCTTTTTCACCATCTCTTTGCCTTGACCGGCCTTTTCTTCCGAAGAATTAACCGACTCGTCAGCTGCTAGCTCGACTACTTGAACCGAGGCTTTGAGCTCTTCAATGGGTACGTGGGCTCGACGGCTTTGAGATACAATATCAGCTGAGGCGTCCCTTATTGGTGCAAGAGAATTTGTAATAGTGTACTGGGGGCCGAGGTCTTTAACTTCACCTATTGTTAGAGAGAGGGGGAGCAAGTTGGCGTGCCGTACGTTTATGTACGACAACAGGGGGCTATCCACTAATAGGGCTTGGCTGAAGTTTTGCTAGGTAGTGTACACCAGATTGATGTCGAGAATTACGTGAGACGCCCGAGTTGAGGTCTCTCACGTGCACAACTCTAAGGTCGGGTTTGAACCTTTCGCTCTCCACACCAATGCAACACTAAAACCGGTTAATATAGGTATAAGTAAAGTAAGTAAAGAAGAAAACTCAAGTCTAAGGCAAATAAAAATGCTTGGTTCCGACCAACATCCCGTGGTGAAAGTGGGCGGGGAGCTCATTGGCAAACCAATTGCCGCTCACCCGAACGAATTCTCCTGCTGAATTTATGTTGGAGTTGGGAAGGCATGATATGAGCCATACCCGTACGTCCCTAGCTTTTAAATAGTAATCAGACCTAATGTTGCCACATAAACCATACATGAAGTTTATGTCATGGTGGTTTAGTTGCAGCCCATATAGTTGGTTCAAAGTACTTACACAATTTACGATTTGGAAAAAATTGGGGGAAGTTGGTTGGGGCACAATCCGTAAAACCTAAGGGTGCCTAGTATGAGAGGGTCAACGAGAAACCTAACCCCACCTTCAAAAATGACCATCAAAGGAAAAAAATACTACTTTTGGGTTAGAGCGTCTCTGGAAAGCAATATTGTTCTCATGACAGTAGGCGATGTCAACATCTCCAAGAACACCATAGGCTGCTCTAAAGTTAGCCAAGGCCGCCTCAGACACAAGAAGGTGAGAATATCCCATTCCTAAACTCTAAAGTGAAGAAAAATTGAAAGAAGAGGAAAGGGTGAAGAAAACTTACTTTAGGCTCTAGGAAATGATGATATGGAATGGAGTATTTACGCATAAGATGATTATGCTCGGCAGAGAGGAAGTTGAAGGAGAGAGGATGCAAGGAGTAAAATGAAAAATCTGGAGATACTATTTATAAGGCCAGAGCATTTAATGAACAAGAAGACGAGAAAGTCTTTTTGGCTTCTTTCATAACCCTTTACACGAGCTGGAATAGATCACAAACTGTCGGGTTATGGAATCGATGGGATGTGACAGCTTGACAAGGCGCCCCTTTTGAGAAAACATTGATAGCTGTCTAGTTAGTTTAATAACCAGTGTTTGGGATCCCCGAAGGGTCACTAGCGCCAACCAGATTGTCCTTGGTTCCTTCCCGGTAGCCGGGCACGAACCAAGGAGGGGCTATTGTATGGGGTACGAGTTCAGGCCCATTGAACTTCAGGCCATGGCCCCATGGCATGACACATGATCTCAGGCCTTTGGGCCTTTGACCTTGATCCGAACACATTTTCAAGTCCAATTAGAGCGCAAATACCAGAATAGGCCCGTCTCCCTCTCTCTAAACGTGTCAGAGGTAAGCTCCTGCCGATCATGTTACACCTTAATCAAGAAGGCAGCTGAGAACGCCCTGCGTTCTCAGCTGCCCAGAATTGCCTTGGGAAACATCGTTGCCAAATAGTCTCTTGAAAGTGGGAACCAACTCCAATGCCATTACCACCATTCCCAATAGAACATCCCCTTAGAGATGATGGAATTGGACCCCCCATTCACACTAGTAAGATCTAGAAGTAATCATAACACCTCCACTTATCTAAGGCTATAAATAGGAGGACAAAGTGAGAAGTGGGGGTTGGCATCTCTAGGGAGAAAAGAGGGGGTAAAGGGGATTAGTATCAGTGGTGAAGAGATCAGCTGGAGGAGGAAAAATAGAGGAATTTGTGGAAACTAGTATACAACTGGGTCTCAAAGCAAGGGACTATCCACAATAGGAAACTCAAAACCCACTATACAAATAAGTTGTGAGCCCAAGTATAGGTTGAGGCTGTTAAAGCTCTATTGGGTGCGCATAAGTACCTTAAGTACTGTTTCTTAAATTCTCTTTTTAAGATTTAACTATCTAACTACTTAATTAAAGGGTCAGGCTTAGGTTCAGTGTTCTGTAGTACTGAACCTGTTGAGATGATGACATATGTCAACTTTTGGACATGTGTCACCATCTGATTGGGTCCAATGCACTAGATGTGCTAGACCTAAACCAAGTCCTTAATTAAAAAAAATAAAAATACACTTTCATCCCATGAGAAAAAATCCTATTGCAGAATTTTAAAAGAGAACCTAAGAAACAGCATTTAAGTACTGTATCTAAATCTTACCCTTAAATTTTTTACCTCATTTTTTAACTAGATGAAAAGGAGTAAGGAGATCACCAGAGGTAGAAATTTTGAGCATAAAGCATAGTGTCTTCTACTTACAAAAGAATCAATAACTGATAGGACTAGAGAATAAAGTACATATGCACTCCCTCAAGGATCAAGTGGATTCAACTATAGGAGATATTTATTTCACACTTGTTATTGCACGTACACAATCATACATACAGTTTACAATTTTAGCACAAAAAGTGTGTATCTGATTATGTATATTAAGAGTCTGTTTGGATACCGCTTATTTTGTTGAAACTGAAAACTTATTACTGAAAGTACTATAGATAAAGGTAAAAGTTAGTTGAAATAGTACAGCGGGGCTTATGAATAGTACCAAAAAGTGCAATGAGGCCCATAAATAATAATAAAAATAAGCTGAATAGTAAAATAATTATAATTTTTCATTGGTATCCGAATACACACTAAAAATCGTAAAATCGTAAAGTGTGTATATGGTTCTGTGCAATAAGAATTGTGTATTATAATTTACCTTTCAACTCTAATATGACCTTAATCCTTTAGGATGAATGTCAGTCATTAACCTCAGCCAAACAAAATGAGAATAAACTTTTGTCAATGAATCCTTCACCGTCAGTGGCACGTGAAACATCATGCATACATTCTATTCATTCAAGTCCTATAACTAATTGAAAATTATTCATTCATTCTATTCTTTTATATATATAGTTAATTTCATTCGTACATTTTCCCTATAGATACGTAGAACCTACCCACGTGAAACATTCAAAAAAACAAAAACACAAAAAGGAACCCATGTGGAACAGCCGATAATATTTAGCTCGTGAGACCCATTGAAGATCACTGCCATAAACACTGCTTTTTAGCATTCAATTTTAAAGCTTCAGATTCCTACATCGTAGTGGAACTGTGGAAGACAGGTTTTACATGCCTTTTTTTTTTTTTTCTTTTTTTTTTTTTTTACTGCACCTACGTACTTATATATAACTTCAGTTGTCCCTAAATCTACTTGACCACTTGGCATATATTTTCTTGTTTACTATATACTATTTTTTTTTTTTTTATAATCTTGTTTACCATATACTACTTGCCTCTTTTGGCCTCACACTTTCATGGAATCTAGATTTCATTCTAGGGATGAAAGTATTATAAAAAAATTCATCATTCAGGAGAGAGAATTATTCAAACTAAAAAAAAAAAAATTGAAACCAACGTTTATTCAAGTTTAACAAAATATAAATTAAAGAAAAAACATAATGATTATTTTTTTTAGTACATTTTAACTCAATCATCTATGAAGACGTAATTAAGTGTGTGTGTGTTTAACAGTTAGTTTTTTTCTAAAAAAAATCAATGAAGACTAAACAATATTTTAAATCCCAAAAATCATCTATGATTGATAAGGGTATTTTTGGCCTATGAAAATTTCTTTGGCTCTTTGACCTGTTGGGATAAAATACTTCACTTATGGTCCATCGGTTAAGATGTCTTGCCTAATCTTTAGGAAACTCAAAGACCATTAGTACAGGTATCTCATGAAATCCCCCTTAGGACCCCATAGTGCAAGTGCCTTACCCTTCTGGTGACCTATTAGCCTCCCTTAGATCTGTCGGGTAGCACGCACTTGAGCCCAATATATGAGCTCGACAGTGGCTCCAATGGGGTTCTAGTGTGTGATCTTGATGGGTGTTTCACATACCGATAGATGATTTGCATACCGACAATTGAGTACACTGGGTCCCACAAACTTTTACACGTTCTCCACTCATGTATCCTTATATGGATGTAACTTGCACACCACGTCTAAAAATCTTACTACATATTCATATTTTCCCGTATGGGAAGAAAAGCCCTGAGATCTCGGGGTCTTAACTCCAAATTTTCTCTACAAGAAAAGCCCTTACATTCAAGGGATCTTGGTCATCTCTACACCACTATATAAGCATCACGCCTCCTCTTCCTAAAGGTATATGGAAATTCCTAACCCTCACACTATTGAGTTCTTGGAGATCCTTCTATCATTGATTAACCTTCGAAGATTTTTTGGTCGACACCCCATCGGTGCCCTCTATTAGTACTTTGTTTTCTTGTTCTTCAGGTAACCTAATTGGCGTGTGTGGACGATCGGCTCACTGACGATTTTTGTGCATCATCAATGATTAATGACATGCTACATTTTGCAACAATTTTCCTCAACTCTAAGGTTAAAGGCAATCCTAAAATTTCTAATATAAAAAAATTTAGGCTAAAATACATTGTTAGTGTGTATTTGGCAAAAATTAAAAAGCCAGTTTATTTTACTATTTAACTTATTTTTGCTACTATTCATGGGCTCCACTGCACTTTTTGGTATTGTTTATGGGTTTCACTATACTATTTCAGTTAACTTTTACCTTTATCTACTGTACTTTTAGCAAAAAGTTTTCAGTTTCAACAAAATAAGCAGATCCTAAACAGATCCTTAATCATGGATTTTTATTATTCATAAGGTAAGTGAAAATGTGGTATTATAATTTAAGGTGAAAAAATGTAATTTTCCCTATAAAAAATTTAGGCCAAAATACTTTGTTGATCCATAAAGTTTACCTACTAAGCACTATTGGTACTCTGTTTGTTTTAGTGATGATGTTTTCTAGAAAATTAGTCATTTTTTCAAGAAAGATTTTCTATAAAATTATCTCATTTTTCAATGTTTGGTAGCAACTTTAAATTAGTTGAAAAACAATTTCTTATCTTCCCTTATTTTGCTTGTTATGAGAAAGAGTTGGTGTTTTCTAAAAAAAAAAAATTAATGGAAAACAATCTTTAAAAATAAGCTATACTTTTTGCGTTGACTAAAGCTAATTTTCCTTTAATCATTTATTTTTATGCTACCAAATATTGGAAAATATGAAAAACTATCTTTATACAAGGTTTTCCATTGAAACAAACAAAGCGTTAGAATTTAGAAAGAGAGCATTGTCGGTCCCTCTGTCAAGTTCTATTAATTTTATTGTTTGTGTCTAACAGAGCAATGACATCATAAACTTTTTAATTATTAAAAAATTACACATTAGAAATTACACAACTTAGAAAGACTCTTTTCTATTTTGGTCTTTCACAAAATCAAAATCAGTATGATTACCAACTACATAATTCAAGATGTATTTAGGGGTGTGTGTGAAATCAGCTTGGAGACAATGAGAAATTGGAATAAAACGAAGATGTCAAAACTAAGTTGAACAAAAAAAAAAAAAAAAAGACGAAACAGCAAGCAAATCCAAATTTCATAAACATCTCCAACAACGACAAAGAGAAACATATAGGAAATAATTTTTTTTAAAATAACATTACTTTAAATGAAACAAATATATGAAGGGGTCAGCTCCGGCTGGGTTTATTTGGGGAAAGGTCCAAATAGAAACTAATTTGGTTTGGGGAATGACCCAAATAGAAATGGGTCTTCCCAAGCTTTTTTCCTTTTTTTTTTTTTTTTTTTGAGAAACAGGTCTTCCCAAGCTAATGTGTATTAATAATAACAAAATTGTCACTTCATCAAAAAAAAAAAAAAATATTATGTTTGCGACATTTTTTCAACAAATTATAAGTAGCCAGTGTGGGTTCTAGTTAGCTCAACTAGTAAAATTTCTGATGGTTGAATAAAAAATCTGGAGTTCAATCCCTACCTACACCAAAAACCGATTGATATCTTGGTCTGATAATAAAGAGCTATCATTTGGAATGGACATCATAGGGTGAAACTCTCTCAAAAAAATATTATAAGTAGCAAGTTATTACAGGTTGTTATTAGTGGACATAGATTTAAATTTGAACCAATAAGGCAATAACAACTTACCATCTATAATTTGTTGTGAACATAGCACTTCCATTTAAAAAAAAAAAAAAAAAAAGGCTACATCATTGCTCTAATAAACATATATACAAAAAAAAAAAGTTCATGAAGAGACTAAGAGCATTCACATTAGTGTACATATTTTAATATTTTGCCAAATATATAACTAAAGACTCAAAAAAACTCACACATTGGCCTTAATATTTGTGAGTACCCAAACTTCCCTAGATGGGTTGGGTCTAGGATTGGGTTCACAGCTTAATTGTATGGTGGGTTAAGAGTTGCTTACTATGGGTAGTCCCTCGCCAAGCAACTCAATGACACCCAAAATTCCCTTTCTTTTTCCTTTGTGGATTGCTCTCCCTCCTAGTGGTGCTGGTACTCTCACTCTCTTACTTTCTATTTTCTCTTTTGACATGCCAACCTCCTCCTCACATTCTATTCTCCTATTTATTGCTTGAGATGGATGGATGTGTTATTATTACTTCTTGATCTCACTCATGCAGAGGGGGTCCAATCTTATCATTTCTAATAAAAATATGCTCTGTTGGGAATGGTGATAATGGCATTGGAGCTAGTTCCAACCTCTAAAAAGGTTAGTCGGCAGCGATACTCTCCAAGGCAATACTGGGCTGTCGAGAACATAAACTGCCCCGAGTAAGCGCATTCACGATAAAGCTATAAATTGACCGGCAGGTGCCTGCTTCTAATACGCCCAAGACAAGGCAGGCCTATTATGGTATTCGGGCTGAGGTTGGGCCTTAAAGTGTGTCAGAACCAGGTACAAGGCCCAATGCCCAATGGCCATGGGGTCACGCACCGTACCATGAAGCTAGGGCCCAAGATCCAATGGGTCTGGGATTATACCCCGTACAATATTTTAGAGATCAATTGAACTTACTATAAACTTGAAGATTGAAAAGCGCTCAGTAGGTGTACATGCAAGTTAGATTTTAGAGATTATTTTGTAAAGATCTCTAAAACCTTAATAGTACATTTAAATATCATCTTCGTGAAAATGATGTTTTTGTGCTTGCAAGAAAATGAAGAAGATGAGAATAAAGTTGCAAGAAAAATATACACAAGTTTTTTTTAACGTGGAAACCCTTTATGTTGGGAGAAAGAGAAAACTACGGGCATGTTAGGACATATGTAGTTGTTGACATATGTCACGATTTCATGTAATTGGCTTATCCTTTGACAAAACGCACTTTACTTGTAATTGGGTAGAGTTAAGATGTGTTTAACACTTCAAGAAACAGTGTTTTAAGATCAAGTGTTGAAGTCATCAAGTCTGTCCAAGAAATAAGCTGGAAAGTACAAGTTACTAAAGCTCGACACCTGGTCTCGACACATGTATCTATCGAGCTTTAGAAACTGTTTCAGCCCCGAGGCTCGACAGTTTCTCGACAGATCCTCGACACTTCTATTTGTCGAGATTTAAAGAAAACAGATTTTCAATTCTGTTTTAATTCCAATCCGTGAATATGTCTTTGGGACTTCTTTTCTCCTAACTCTAGACATATAAAAGGATTGTTTTAAGGGCCGTCAAAGTGATGCAAGTTGCACAAGTATTAAGTTATTCTTGTTCATGCAATTTGTGATCAAAGACAAAGTTCATGCCCTAGTTCATCTCTTGTGAAGAAGTTGCTATGTAATGTGCACTGTAGGGTTTTGTAACCAAACATCTTCTTGATCTTCATCGTGTGGATGATTTGAAGAACTTTGCAACCAACAACTCTCTTTCTAGTTGGTGAATTGAAGTCGCGTACTAGGATCCGCGCAATTGGTTAGTCACGTACTCGGAGCCATGCATTAAGAGGAGAAATTGTCATTACAGAACAAATCCAATTGGGTATTGGGGTAAGAGTTCAACTGTAGGTTGGTAAGGTACTCGGATTCCTTGCTTGTAATCGCTTATTGTGATAATAGTGGAGTTTCGGAAGTGGTGACCTTAAATCACCCAATGGGGTTTTTGCCGTTAGGTTTTCCCCATTCGTAAACAAATCACCGTGTCTTTTATTTTCCGCTGCATACTTTAGTTATTGGTGATTTGTTTGTGCTGCCACGTGAATTTGCATGTTAACTTGATTAATTAATAACTCGGCTAATTAATCAATTTAATTAATCACAAGGGGTCAACGCGTTTGTGGCCTGTCAGGGCACACGGAGGGTATTATGTTATAATGGAGAAAGAGAGAAGAAACAGTGGAGATAAGAGAGAAAGAAAAGGTGGGAAGAGGGCTTCCACTGTAGCGTTAGTCAGAGAGGTTCTCCTTGATTGAGTCATTTTTTTTTAATAATGGTAGAAATGAGCATTTGCTACTTTCCTAATGGGTAAGGTGTCTCCCTTCAATTGGAGAAGGATATGATAGAGTCTTGATAAAATGGGACCACATGCATTTGATACTTCTTTGTTGGATATGTTTGTGCTTGTACTACATGCAATAATGCTTCTTCAACAAGCTAGCCCTCTACTGTAATATGACCAAAACCTGTAGCATGTGGTTGGGATTTGTTTCTGCAAATGTATTAGTCTTTGACTGATTTTGCTATCACTTTTACCCATTATCTTGAACGCCTAGATCACAACTTATAGCTACATAACAAATTGCACTTGGGTTTATATATTTATTAATGAGTTTTTTTTTTTTTTTTTTTTAAATGGACAACCTAAGAGCATTCATTTTAAAAAATAATTTTAAAAACTTTTTATGTCAAAGGAAAAAAACAACTTAAATTTTTGACATTTTATTTTATTTTTATATTTCTTATTACAATGTATCAAAACTTTCTTAAAACAATTCATTATTTAATTAAAAAGTCTTCTTTCTTTTCTTTTTTTAAGCCATAGCTGTGAGCTAGTTGCTTATTTCTATCTTACGGGTTCTCTTTGTGCAAATTTTATTTTGGAAAGAGGGTTGTCACCAATTTTTAGAAGTCTAAGAGTCTGTTTAAATACCGCTTATTTTGTTGAAAACTGAAAATTGAAAACAATAAAAAAAATAATAATAATAAAGTTACTGTTCACAACTTTCTACTGTTTACATGCCTAAATTTACTGTTCATAGACAATGAACCGAGCAAGAACGCTTAGCTGAAAAAAATAAATAAATAAATAAATAAAAATAACAAACAAACAAACAAGGCAAAGGCTCACTAAATTTCAAACTTTAGCTGTATATAAGGTTAAATAATATCTAACAATATAAAGTATAAACGGTTAAAAAAGGAAAAATAAAAAATAGGGTCAGAGGCCCATGGCCCCTCTATCCTTAAGTGGTTCCATCCCTGGTTTCACATTAGTCTCTCATATAAAAATCGTTCATTCCCATTTTGTTTCTAGAGGCAACTGAACCTTCCAACGGACTATATAATATTTCACGTTCCTTGGCAAGGTAACATTATTAGACTGTGTCCATCCATGATTCAACCAACTTTAAGATGGGATTAGGATACGCGGCCAAATTTGTTTTTAGTATTGCGACTTGTTTATATTGAACAACCTCCTTCCCCTAGTAGAAGGGGCTTCTTCCAGTGAAACAGAGGATTTTCATGTTTTTATTTCTCCATTTAAATGGTTTGCCAAATATAATCCCTTATCACAACTTTTGGATTACAATTTACAAGGTTTGGGTTTGAATTGTCAAACCAGGTATTCATGCTTGGATTAAATTAGGTTGCAAAGGCTGTGGCGAAGCATGTACCTGTTTCTTGTTTTGTTAGGTGTTGTACAGAGTGTATCTTTGAACTTGGATATCTCTGGTGAAAATGCCAAGAGATATTGTCAATAATATCCTTACTCATATCATAGGGGTCTTTGTAAAGTGCTTCGTGCTAGGCTATGCACAACTTTGATCTCAAATTTACATGAAAGCAAAGGAGTGCCACAGAGTGAATAAGTTGAACCGGTTGGAGGCATGCATTAAGTGACCTTTACAAGGCATGCCATTCACTTAGATCACCGAGGTTCCTAAATCCTAAGAAAGAAACGACATTAAAATTACCTTCTCATGCTTTATTAGCATGTTTAAGAACAAAAGCAAATACAATATATATATATACACACACACACACATACACTACATAAAAATACAGGTCTTGAAGCTGATCTACATTCACATCCTTATTACAAGCTTTAGTAATTAGTTATGAACTTAGGGCGGCGAAGGTGAAGTAGTATCAAATGATTTTCTCCTAACGAGGAGGCAAGTAACCTTGGTTGGCTGACCATGTGTGTTATCAAGTAAACACAACACAAAGTCAGGACGGTGTAGAGCAAGAGCCAGCCGGTCCTCACCAAAAATCAAGCCCGTTACATCAAGGAGAACATGCCATGAATTCCGGTGTGCCTCTGAGATCCAATGCAGTGAGTGTGGGTCCCATTCAAATAGAGAGGGTAAGAAAAAAGTCCCTTAGGACTATGCTTACACTTCCTCCTGAAGTTCTGGCTAAGTTGTGACCCCTTGATCTTCAAGTCCAACCAAGATTCTGGTGCTGAAACGACTTTTGATTCTTTATGAGTCGCAAATTCCCTTATCTGATCAAACTCTTCACTAATAATGGTCAGGTAGAAATTGCCTCTGAAGAAAGGGTAGCTCTCCCCAATCATCACCATAGCATCCTCGTAGTTAGTGAAAAGAACCAAGTAGTCCTTCTCTGATAGCCCACAATGCTTCAAGGCTCGGTTCCTAGCTTGGATTTCTGGGATTGAAATGAAACTCCCTTGAAAAGAAGATTTCTTGGTAAGTATATCAAGAAGTCTTGATGGCTCCAATTGGGTTTTGTTAAGGTCAGAAGGATTACTACTAATATTCTTGGGGGACTCGCGTTTGTCATCAGGTAGGGTCTCTGTAGATTCCTCCTTAATAGAAAGATTAACAAGATCAAATTTGTTGTGTCCCTCTTCCACAAGGCCATTGCAATATTGCGGGTATTTCGCAAAGACATACTGCTTAACATATTCCATCTCAGTTGGGGTTATTGGGCCTGACCATCTCAGGTCAAGGCCATGGAGAGTGGATATGGCTTCAGCAACCAAGTGAGCAGGAATCATTGTATGTGCTTTCTGTATTCCAATCAAGTTTGATCAAATATTGCACCATAATGAAAGCTTAATTATATTATAATATTAACGGGGTAACATGAAACGATCTAAGTTGTAGAAGTACAAACGATAGAACTTGCCTTGAAAACCATGCTGCTTGGTCTGCTAGTTCCAGCGGGTGATGTGGGTAAAGAAGCTAAAACTGACTCTTCAAGTTCATGTTCTACCACGTCCTAATTATTGACAAAGTGGGAACTTCTAAATCAGAATTTTTATAACATTAGCAAATGTAGAAAAAGAATTTTCAAGGAATTGCAAAGAAAAAAGAATACCTTAGACTCTCCGTGAAGACTGACCTTTTCTTCCATGTTACTCCCCATATGATGCCTTGTCACTTCTTAAAACTTTAAGCCAAACTAGGCATTAATACTTAAAAACCAGGTTGCAGAGAAGAATAGAGTAAGAATTACAAGAGGGAAAAACCAACACCATAAAAGGTAGACATTGAGACAAGCTAACGTTTGAAAATTAGGTTGCAACATTAAGGGATTGAAGTTGAGTATTAAAGAAATTTAAAACCCTTGCAAACAATGAGATAAGCAGCCAAAGGTGATGACAGCAAAGCCCCCACAAGATGGATTTATACGATGATATAGTATCCTGCCAATGATTGAATAAATTACTATCTTGCCGCTGGACCACAAGGGAGAAAATAAATCACATTACTGGAACTTAGCGAAGTCATGGATTTGACTTAGAAATATGAAGCCGCAGTGCTTGAAAAACATTACATTATTTCCTCGTCATAGACTACACAGATTCATTGGTTGCGGAGCCTCTTATAGTTTATGTAGGTGTGTGAATTTAGAAAAGCAATGAAACCATAACAAGGAGTTCAATCGGGCCGAGTACAAATGATTCTCCACAGCTTGACAGATACCATTCTAAAAGAGTCAAAATTAAGGTGACTATTGTTAATGAGACCTTGAGGATTTTAGTATCCATGGAAATATTTGGAAATATATGAACATTTACAGGGCATTAGTTTATCTTGTTTTTAATCTGTTTTTGGCTAATGATTGGCTACTCATTTGGGCTAGATGCCTATGTCTATCAATCCAAGTTACAGATAAAAATATAGAAGCTACGAATGGCAACAAGACAATAACTATTTTCAAATTATGTAATCTGATGCTATCTTAGTCATCAAGGGAATAGAAAATGCTGAAGAGATTGTGACCGCTAGAACATTTGACGACGTTTAGAACAGAGTTTTAGGTACAAAAAAACGAAGTATAGGTGTGCTTAGGTACTCATCAGTTAGGCAACAAACCTTGCGGGACATGGAATCATTTTGACCTGAGAACGACTGGTCAAAGAGTCAGCCCATGAATAGTATTCATTGATTAACTATTAATTATTTATATTACAGGGGTTACTAATTATTTAATGGAAAAAATTAAATATTGTTTCGTATAGTTCCAGAAGCCAATTGGCCTAGCTGATGTGGTTTAGGGAATGATCCTGTCATAAAAAATTCCAATTTTTACACCACCACCTATTGATTTTTCTGATTGTGAGGGTCTTTTTTTGCAAACATTGGGCTAAGCCGCCTGCCGCTACATTGGGCCCAAAGATTTTTGGATCAGGGAGTTGGAACCGGTCCAAGAGCAACCCTCCTTGGTCCGACTGGTGTGCAAACAATGCCCCTTGTGTGTCAGGTTTTGATCACATGCCCATAGTAGGCAGAACTGTTACATTATCTACGTTAGGCAGATACAATAATGAAAATTTCTTTAAGATTCAGATAAGATAAATAGTGGGCTTTGGTAAGAAATGCCCGTTTTACAAAGCAGCAACAATGGGGTGAGTATTGAATGAATAATAGTAAGCTTATTGAAAGAAATAAATGTCAGTCTGCCGTATTAAGTTATGTTGTCAGGTCTAAGTCAAAAAGGGGGATCACCTCTTCAATGCAAATAATCTCTCTGAAGGGGTAATTAGCTGTTTTGAAGGAGCGGGCCTGAATGACTTGAGTTCAGTGAAGTCCTTCTCCGTTACCAAAGAGCATGGGTTGGAGAGGGAGAAGGAGAGGGAGATTGACTTATTCGGTGCATGCCTGTTCTCTCCGTTCTCTTTGTTTTCTACTCCTCTCTCTATTTCCCTGGTTTTTTCCTTCCTATTCTCTCTTAATTCTTTCTTTCTTTTCCCTTTTGGTTTTACTGTCTTTTTAGTTCTAGCGATTATCCTCCCAAAGATATTCCGTCCCTTCCCCATGCCGTGCACAGCAAAGGCTCCTTTTATAGGGCCAGCAGTGCTTGACTTTTACCATTTTAGCCCTTAACCGTTTTTGCCTAGTGTGGGTGTCCTTGCTGACCATCATTGTCTGGTCAGTCACTCAACCAGTGCCACTTACCTGCACTGGCCGTGCCTCTCCATCCCACTAGACAAAGAAGACTCTTTTGTTTGCTTGCTTGCCGTAACACTTTTACCTGCCATGATGTAAGTACTCTCTTTCTCTCCGTCCCTCATGACATGCACCTAGTAGTTTTGACTCAGCTTTGCCTCTTGTCATCCCAACAAGACATTGCTCCCAAAAGAGCTTGAGTAGGAAACACAAAAATGGATTTTTTCCTCCTCTCCACCGCCAAACCATACCCCCTTACCTCTAATCCATGGCCTCACTATTTCTTGTATTGGCTGGGTACTGGCTGGTGGTGTCTAGGCCTTACGCATGCCTTTCCTCCATGCTCATCCTAATTCTGCCCGTTGCTCATGTGTTTGCCGTAGTCTGAAGGTCAATCTGTCCATTCTGCCGCTTATCTTTGGCTTCTTATGGCATGGGTTGCTTTCCCTAACTTCTCATTTATGGCTTGCTTCTTTTATGGGCTGGGCCTTGCCCGATTGTGGGCTGTTCCATGCTTTTATTCCTAGCCCTTGTTATTTGTTTCCTGCCACACCATTCTGTTATACCTGCCGTGAGGTTTACTTGACCCAGGGCTGCTGGGCCTCCTTGGGCTTTACTGTCCGTTTCTTCTCTAATGGCCCAATAAATTCATTGGGCCCTTTACTACTTGCAGGCTCCCTCGTCCCGCCTACTTTCCTTTGGGCATCCTTTGCCCATTTACTTTCTTGGGGCATTTTCGGCCCTTTCTACTTCTATGCTTCCTATGGGATTTTACTAACTCCTTGGGCTTATCTGGCCCAAGTGCTTCTTACTTCATCTTTGAGGCTCATGGATTCTCCATTGCCTCTTACTTTCTTTATTTACATTACTTTGGGCTTGCTGTAACAATCGTGGCTCATTCTCACTTTTCTACATTCATACAACCTATGGGTTTGTTATTTTTTTCTTTCGGGCCTTCTTAGGCCCATTTACTTCTTCAGGGTCCATTTGTTTGCTTTATTGACCCATGATCCATTATTCCTGCAACTTGGGGCTTAATGGCATTTGTATCCTACTCTCTTCTACCCATGTCTTTCGAATTTTCCTCCTGCTGGGCTTCTAAAAAAAAATGAGCATCTACACTGATTTAGCTTCTTCTTTCGGTTAAAGAGTTAGTGCATTCACTAAATTATTCTTGACAAAAAAACACATTATGTCACAACATGGTTTTATATGATCTTTTGGTCTTTATTTTATGATCCTCCACCTTAGGAAGAAATATAATGCTATGACATATGAAACGTTGGCTTTCTTAACAAGAGCAGAATCTACAAATAAGTTGAAGATTGATCTCATAGAGCTATAAAATTACATGAATGTATTGTCTTTAAAGGTTAATTAGTACCACCCAGAAAAGAACTTGGTTCAAAACAACTCTCAGGCCAAACGACACACTAAGATCATATTATAACATTAACCTTTGTGTTGGACGCACTTCCACACATAAAGGTTCAAAAATAACCTTCCATAAAGCATTTTCTTTTAATCGGCCAAGAAAAAATTCTGAGAACAAGAGAAGTCTATGTAAGAGCAAGGACACTTGAGGAAGACGGAAAACATAACTCTTGTGTTTGAGAAAGTAATAAGAACTAATGAAAATTTTTATTTATTATGTCTTAAATAATACAATATTTTGGTCAAATAATAATAAAATAATAGATTAGCCAATAAAAAAGGTTAAGCACAACAAGCCAAAAAGAATGGTCACAAATGGCTTTCAAAACTCAAGAACAAAAAGTTTGGAAAATAGAGGACAAGACAGGACACGTGTGATCTAGATAAGGTCCATGTCCGCTCGAGACTTCATATCTAAAGTTATCAAAGGAAGTCGACCTTAAGCCTTCAAAGTTACCCATTGTTGCAAGTCGATCAACTGATCACAAAACTAATCTCCAATCACTCCAAGACTTCTTGAAGATGTGATGTTGTCTCTATGGTTTCAATAGTAAGTTTGACATAAGTATGGTGATCTATGTGTTTGGAATATTCAACCTCTCAAAGATATTTAATGGGAGAGGTTGGAAGACAAAAGAAGGCTCTCTCTAGCTTTTTCAAGGTTTAGTGTGGCTGTCTTCTCTCTTGTGATTAGAGTTGAAATAAGGTTTAAAATTTAAGTTGGTTTTAGGCTTAAGGTGGCTATAAAAACAGCACTTGAAGGAAAACTCTAAAATTTTCAAAAAAGGTTCTTTGTTAATTTAAAGTCTATCAAGAGTGTATCGAAACTTTATGTTTTAATCTTCGTTCTCACATGACCGAGTTCTAGATCTCGCTCGATTGAGGTCTTTAGCCTTGCACAGTAATCAAAAGCTTCAGCCTTAATTTACCCCATATGTATTGCAAAAAACAAAATTCAAATTATAAATAATTTTGCCATAAAATTAACGAATACTAAAAGTCCTAACACAATTCATGAAAATCATTGTAAAGCAGGTTTCAGAGCACAACTTTCAACAAAATTCGATATCGCAAACTTGCAACCGATCATATCATTTAATCTTTCAAGTAAATGTCAAGAAAGTTTGATTGCGCTTATCTACTACCATCTTATTTAAGATAAAAATTACCTTTAAACAAATATGTCAGTCTTTTCCAAATAATTACCTTTTGTTCTCACATTTAAGCAAATACGAAAGGCATAGACAAAACAAAAGAAAGCCATTCCCTGAGTTTGCCTAGCAAGGAAACAACAGAGCGCACCAGCATCTCTCTTTCTCTAAAATCAAAGTTGGCTTGTAAAGCAAACAAGTTTGTATTATTAAACCCAGCTTATTTAATTGTTGAAGGCTTGCAAGGCAGCTTGGTTTGTAAGCAATCCTAACAATCGCAGGAGCTGTATGTTGTGCACACTGTTGTGCAAGTGTGCAACTAACCGATAGCGACCTTGCTTATTTACATATTAATGTCGCAGGCAGTATAATAGAACCCACAAAATGTTGTTCCAACTGACTCTCTAAATTAGTGTTTATTAGCAAAAAATTGTCTGCTAAGGAACAATAACTCTTTTAGTCTAATGACCTACTATTTAATAGTAAAAGAATTAATTGGAATAAAAAATTCAACCAACCAATTAAAATATTCAATTTTTATTCAACATTCATAAAAGCTAACTCAACCTAAATCATCTCTCTCTCTCTCTCTCTCTCAAGAGGAGACATAGTCCAAACATAAACATGATCTTAAAACTAATCAAATAAAAATATATATACAGAAACAGATCTAACCCATCTAGGTCCTTTCAACAGTAGGGAGGGGACAAAAATGGGGTGGAGTGAATGGTGAATGCTGATCTTTGCTGACCTACATCCTTCAAGCAAACACCAATCTCTGTCTCTCAGTGATGCTCTCTCTCTATAATGCAGTAGAAATAAATGTGTGGTCTTTGCTTTTTGAGTGACAATGTGTTGTGTTAAAGGAAATCATAAGTTAGATGAAAGTATTTCACAACAACAGGCTTCCAAGCAGAGTGTTAGTATGCAATTGCAAGAAAAGCATCAAGTGTGTGCATCTCATTGTGTAACGAAGCATCAAGGTGCATCCTGTGCTGTGCCACAGAAGCATACAACACTACATTTGGATGCAGGGCATAATGCAACAGAGGATCACAAGCAGAACAGAGATACGATACTAAGAAGTGAAGACTTAGAGGATTCAATAGAGTCTATTCCATATCATGATCAGATTATACATTCAATACAAGAAATATACCTAAGTGGGATGACTTACACGTATCATAGCTAGGTCGCTTCATTTGTAACAGTTTCTCCCTTGAAATCAGGGGAGTTAGCTAGGGAATTAGTTATTGTTTACTTTTGTACATGATTGTATATAAGTACATTAGAGTTCATTGTATAGTCATTCTAATTTATTCAATGAAATTCTGATTCTATTTAGAGAGAGTGCTTTCTTTTACATGTTGTCTTTGCTTTTTGCGAGAAAATGCTTGATATTTGGGGTAACGGATAGCAAAAATGATAGAGTTTGTTAAAAAATATATTTGAAAAAGAAGGTAAATAAAATGTAAAAACTACTGTTTACTCTCCAAACAATACAATAATATAAAGAGTGTGCTGAAAATGCTCAACAATGCATAATCCTCATGCCTGACCACCTTTTACCCAGATTCACCATCTACAATGATCGGAAAATTGATGATGAATATTATTGTTATTAACTTATTGCCATTGTGTTTTCTTCTGGAATATGAGAGTTGATCTTGTCTTCTTTTCTAGTCATCGTTTCAAGTGTATTGAATATAGGCAATAACAACACGACAGCAGTTACCAGTTGCCATTTGCCACAAGACAAAGTTTGGACATGTTATTGTTAATTAAAAGTCCTCACAATAGTTAGGTTGGAGCTGCGTACAACCACCAATAATGAGTTGACTACATGTATTTGGAATTTTGTTCAAATGGTATGTCGGCAACATTTTCCAATGTGAATTCCTTGGTTGAAATATCAAATTTTGAAAATGAGCAGAAAAGTTAACGCTTAAATTGTTTATTTTGAGGGAAAACATTATATTTTCCTATATTTGGTGTAGCTAGAAGTCTTGGTTAACAAAGAAACCTTTTTCCTTAGATAACTAGAAATCGCCCAAATGAAGTCTAAAATGTTATGCTTTTAGGAAGCACAAAACATTTTCCTCTTTACACAACTTCCCTTCCTGAAAAAATGGAAATAATGAAAAAAAAAAAAAAAAAGGTAAATTACATGTTAATCTTATACTTTTGAGAGTATTATAAAGTATACCTTATATAATTTCAAAAGTGAAAAATTATACCCTGTAATTTCTTAAATATAACAAATAAACTAGAAGACTGATGAACATGAACGGTAGAGGTGTGCATCAACGTGATCGGTAGGCTTTTGGAGGCTTTTTTGCACCACACCAATGAGATCAATTTCGCCAAAATTAGAACCGTTGTCACACTGCAAAGCTCAGATAGCCAAGGGTCAGTGGTGGCAGTTTCTATTGGTGCATTCAACGGTTGTCAGCCATGGGAGGAAAAAACTTAACGCGGTTTTTCCGGGTGGATTTATCAATTTGAGTTATTGGTAACAAGATTCGTAGGTTTGAAGGGGGCATGTATAGGTGAAAGATGATGTGATTTTGTCATCTTGGGACGGTAATAAATCAATCAATTTTCATAATACCAAGTTCCAATCTAAATATTCAAGAAGGGTAAAAATAAGAGCCTAATAAAATCTCGCATAAATCCATAGGGCTTCAAGGCATTGGTTAAGCGGACGTGCTCAATTGGTTCATCCATACTTCTATGAGTGAGGGTTGACATGTATCACCATGAAGATTAGAATGTGGTGTCAACGAGCTCAGTTGCACTTCTTCTACTAGGGCTGTTCACACTTTTGTATTCTTAATTTCCCCCTCCACACTATTGAGATTTGCATGCTTTTGTTTATTAATTAGCACATGGTTTATGGTTTTTATTTATTTATTTATAATTATTGTTCTATGTCTTGGATTAGCGAATGAATTTTAGGTTGATTTTGTAGTTGCTTTACATAATATTTATTTTGTGAACAAAAGCTGTTTATACAGGAATATTTAATAATTTTTTACATGAGCCAAACAATGGAAAATATTTCAAGATCACAACCAAACACAAGAAAATGAGTCATTTCCCTTTTAGCATTCTCACCCGGAAATATTTTGCGTTGACAAACAGACAAAACTAATATCCTCTCTTTCAATGCAACCTAACATTTCTTGCCAAGCTATCCATGCCTAGAGCCTCTTACAACCATAGGCAGAAGGCAATGGAACTCTTTCACAAGCTTAACACAGTGCTCTACTTTTTGGTACAAATCAATAACAATTAAATCTTGAGCATATACAGTAGATTAATTTTGAACTACATATATATATATATATATTGATAGGTAAGAATAATTTAATTGAAATGATTTTTAACTATTATTTCCTTCCCTACAATGATATCATGGGTTAATCAAAGAACATAAGCCAGGCTAACATGGAAAGAGAGCAAGAGAAACTGAGGTGAATAGAATGGGACAATATGCAGCTCTAGATGATCAGCAATCTATAAAAAAATTAGAATGATAAAAACACTACAAAAAGTACTTCATCCGTTCATCTCTCTTCATGGCATTGTATACAGCTTGGACCTGGAGTACAATAATTTTCATGTTAACAAACTCCAAGACAATATATAAACCACATTAATTCACCTACTTGTCCCTTTTTATTTCCCTTTTAAGTCACCTAATCATCTTCACTCCTTGTCTGCCCCATGAGGATTTAGTAGATTATAAAGAGGTAAGAAATTTCATTGATTTCAAGTTTGAATGTTAACGTGTGAGCATATTTAAGAGGGAGAGAGAGAGAAACCTGCTCACTGGAAACTACTTGAATGGGTCCAATGTTCACAGATACATATTTTCCTCTTGATGACACTTTCTGCCTCACACGACCCTGTTGAAAACATGAGGAATGTTGATTAGATTAGCATTGATACCAATATACTCCATTTTGTTAATATGTTTAGCTCCTGATAAAAGTTTAGCTGTCAAAAAAATAAATCAGCAATTATAATTCAAGAATGATTAATATTATTTTGAAATAAGCATGATTTTCACAGAACAAGACATTGAACTTGTTTTCATCAGCAACTAAATTGATGCAAAAGTAAAAAGTTCATGCGCAAAGCTGATTTGGTTTAGTTGCCACCATTGGGTTTGGAACCCTAAAATTATTTTTAAAAGAACATCTCTACATCAAGAGTCAGATTTCTCATCAAGCCTAAGGGCTAAAGACCAAAGTAAGAAAACCAAAACCCCTACACATCCAATGTAATAACCATAATATTATAAACCTCATTTATCTTGAGACAAAGCTAAAAGATTTTCTCAGAACGGGGTCACTGCCATAGTCAACTTCTCACCCATAGATTAAGGCATGATCATAAAGAATGAATATATGGATGTATCCTATTCTTAACTGCACCATGAAACAAACTTAATAAGGAGGTTAAAGAGAATTCATGGCAGCATAATTCCTTGGATTATTTTTTTCTATTTTTTTGATAAGTAATAACAAAATTCCTTGGATTATAGGCTAGGTTTCTTTCTATCCTGTTTATAAGGTTGGACAAACTGCTTGCTATGGCATTACAAATCCAATCCTAACATTAGCAGAGGTTGCAAATCTTTCCCAATATAATCCATGCTCTTCTCAGTCTTCCTGGTCTCCCTTTAATATTCTCCGACTGGAACAACATTCTTCTCGTTGGTGACTCTTGGCAGCTTTAGAGCTGTTACTCAATTTTTTTGTACGGCCATAAAACATATTGATTGATACCCCCTCCTTATCATAAGTTGCAGGTATTCATAGTCCTCATTTGCATTGAGCATTTCTAGTCCTATCTTCATTGACACAGTTATCAATAGATTTCAACATCCTTGCTCAATGCTCATCAATGTCACTTGACAAATAATAATTTGCTTGACCAAGTTTCTTAATGTTGGGCCAATAAAATGTGCAGTCTAGTTTTTTGATGGCTAAGTGTTGCCCAAAATGCTTGAAGCCTATATCATCATCTTCATGGGAGCGGCAGCCTTTGGAATAAAGACTCTTTTGGCATCAATTTTCTCTATACACATTGTAGACATAATAGATGTGGTTTTTTGGGAATTCCTTGACCATTGAGGTCAACCATCAACCCATCTGAACTAGTGAGCATGCCAACATCACTTTTTTTTTTTTTTTCATCATCTAACTCATCATTTAAAATCAATCAAGTGACATCTCATTAGCATTCAATTTTTCTATTAGCCTTCTCAAACTTCAAGTCTAATAAATCAAAACCATCTTATTTGAAACTTGAATTGGTATTGACCTATTGCGTTCTCTGGCCTACAGCTGCTCTAATACAAGCAGCCGCTCCTTCAAAAAGGTTTGTACAATTATATATTAACAAATCAGAACTCCTCAAATACTATTCCAAGAACCTACCACCTTAATCATTAAATACTCCACCCAAGGTTTTCTAAATTCATGGAAGCTTATAACATTTCAACTTCTCTTTAGTGCCCACACAAAAAGTCAAGGGGAAAACTATGACAGTAAATATCACACACAAAGCCAAAACTTTATTTTTTTTTTGATAAGTTATAAAGATTTATTGATATAAAAAAAAAAAAAAAAAGACATCCAAGTACACAAGGAGTATACAGGAGTGTAACATATCAAATACAAAAATTACATAAATCAAGTAATTCCAAAATTGAAGAAAAAGATTGGTTTCTCCACACTGAGAACCAATCCAATAAGGTTTTGAAAAATAGAAGTTTGAGATCAGGCATGGAACGCTCATTGTCTTCAAAACACCTACTATTTCTTTCCTTCCAAATACACCACATCAAACAATGAGGAACAACCATCCATATATCTCCATTACGATGGTCACCAAATCGACCTTGCCAGCAAGCAAGAAGCTCAACAATAGACATTGACATAACCCAACAAACTCTAAATAAACCAAAAACCATATCCCACAACTCCAAAGCAACCGTACAATGATAGAATAGATGGTCAACAGTTTCACTATTACACTTGCACATATAACACCAATCCAAAATGCATACCTTTCTTTTCCTTGAATTGTCAATTGTCAGACATTTCCCCAAGGCAACAGTCCATACAAAAAAAGTCACTCTAGAAGGAATCTTCTGCTTCCAAATGCTTTTCCAAGGGAAAAACTACTCACTATGGCCAACTAGAAGATAGTAGTACGCACTAACCATAAACCCCTAACTCTTACAAGGTAGCCAACATTTCTTATCCTCCCTAATCCTCCTTACAGGAGTGCTATAAATGGTATTTATGAAGCTCCAGAAAGCTTTCAATTCTCAATTATGTACATCCCTTCAAAAATGTATCTCCCAATGAAAGACTCCATTGGTGTACCTCATTAAATCAGTCACACTCGCCTCTTTGTTTCGAAAATCCTATATATTTCAGGATGGCAGTCTGCAAGAGAAGATGTTCCACACCATTGATCTAGCCAAAAATGCACTTTTGATCCATCTCCAATTTCATACAAAATAAACCGAGATAAAGAGGGCCACCATCTTCTAATATTTTTCCACAAACTAACTCCATATGGACCAAAGAACGAGCTAGAACACCAACCACCCCAATCACAACCACATTTCAACTCTATCACTTGTTGCCATAGAGCATCCCTTTCTTGCCCAAATCTCCATAACCACTTCCCTAATAAAGCTACACTAAAGATTCTCAAGTTCCTAATCCCCAAACCACCTGAAGAAAGTGGAGTACAATCCTTAGTCCAATTAACAAGATGACATTTGGGCTCATCCCCTAGGCCACCCCATAGAAAGTCCCATAGTCCAAAACTGCTAATTTAAGTTTTCATTTCTTGTTTCTAACTTAGATCTTTCAGTTTGCAGTCATATGTTAGGTATACCATAGTTAGCTGTTTGCATCTATCAAATCTTATTAGACACATCAGGCTGTAACAAAACATTATCCCTTTGTGATAAGTGAGAAAAAGTTTTGTTAGACTGCAAAACAAGGAAGATGCCTATCAATACACAAGCTGTGTGCTAAATGTCATCCTCAACATCCTCAAGCTCCGTTACAGTAATCAAGAAAATCTAAGAAAGAGGAATAGGAATGACATGGAAGTACAGTCTTCCAATCAAACAGGACACCAAAAAAATCAACTTCAGCTCTATCATGCACTGTTTTGAGTCCTCAAAAGCTCACTTATTCCGTTCTTTCCAAATAGTCCACACAAGACACAATGGGTGATACAAACTTAAGGGTAGACCTCATCCTTGAAAACTGGCTTTCATGGGGAGGATTCCCATGAGCTTTTATACGCATAGTTAAGCTAACACTTAATTCATATAGGACACTAGGATCATAACATACCACCACACTTCACAGCCAACATCTACGACGGCTCACTCTATTGACAATGACCCGATGGTAGCCCTTTCTTTTTTTGGCAACACCACCCACCTATCAGTTATTTTAATCTATGGGAGAAGGGGGTGAAATTGCACACTTTCACATTCAAAGCACTTTCTGAGTGGGGTGCTCATGTTTTTTGGCTGAGCCATATCTTGCTGGGTGGGACCAAGAGAAAGAAGGAAGGGGGGGGGAAGGAACCGTGCATGATACTTCCCAACCACCCCTTCACCTTTTCTTGGATGAAAAGTTCATCAAGTATCAACCATAGGTCTTTAGGACTCATCTCCTTGCTAAGACAAGCAATTATGACAGCTTCTAGCTTGTCCCCTCCAAGATTCAGCCACAAAGCCATAACTCATTTGATCCCATACTCAATTAGCTACATCCGATTACTCAACGTGGGGGTTAGCTCTAATACCAAATGATACATACCTATGGGTAGAACTCACCCTTGAAAACCGGCTTGGAAAAGGAGGGTGTCCAAGAGCTTATACACTCATGGTTAACCTTACACTTAATCTATGTGGGACACTAGGATCATAACAATGGGATAGCCCTCCAAAGTACACCCGAAGCCCATTTGACAAAGTCCCCCTTCCAACACTCCAACAACTCTATCTCCCTACCAGGCATCACCCATTGCACCCCAAACAAACAAATACGAGGGACCACAGCTCCTTAACAAATTCACAATGAGGCAACAAGTTGTCAACTCTCCCACTGACCTTAATCAAGATATACAAAAGCAAGGAAGTTCACAATTTGGCTGATTCAACTCAAAACACATAGTGCTCATTATGGCAATAATTGAGCCAAGCTAAACGTTTGAAAGCTTATGATTTGTTCATTTAATTTTATTTTGAGCACAAGCCAAGCTTGAGCTATCACCAAGCTAGATTACATGTTTAGACTTCGATCATTTTTTGTAGAACAAGCTTGAGCTTGTTCTTGAGCTACTTGATTGAGTATAGGCATAAAGTGATACCAACTCCTTAGAATTTAGTAACTTCAACTCCATTAACAACCACTTATGAATCTTGTTTGGCAGTTCAAAAAGGAATGGTACAAATGGAATTGAATAAAATGAGTATATTATAAAGGAATAAAATGAAATTAAGTTATCTTGTCTAAATATTTTAAAAGAAATGAATGGAAACGAATCTTTTTTAGTGAAAATTACTATTCTACCCCTCTTTTTATAAGTATTCCCTTTCTATGTGTTAGTCATTTAATTTTCCTAAACACCTAAAACAAAATGGTTGCTTGTGCAGTTGCATAGGATATGGAAGAGTTACAAGACAAAAACTTAAATAATGTTATGATACATTTCTTTTTCTTTTGCATGAGCCTTGTAGCTTTATTAGCACCTCCTGATGTTTCCAATAGAAATGTCTTGGGTTTGAATCTGCCCTCCCCTAACTATTGAGTTATGATACATTTCTTTTGCTAAGAATTATTATAAAAGTTTCAAATAGTCCCTAAACTGATCCAAGATGTCAAAACTCATGTCATTATTATATGATTTTCTGTACAAATATAAATAATTTATACGTACAAGAATGGTTGATTTCACCAACTTGTATATATATCTAAAGCACTAGATTTTTTCTACGTCTATATACACACATGAATATTGCATGAATACCCTACATACTTCAAATGATCTGTTAATTGATCAATTATGGAGTATATTCTACTTGAAATTCATTTCTCTTCTCATCAACCAAATCATAAACACAAACGTAAATTTCAATGAAGTGCTCTACACTTTTTGATCCCATGGTAATTCATTAGGTTACTTTCTTCACATTTTCCCATATTTAAGCTTTGCAATATGCATTTGAGAAAAGCACGTACAAGCTAGAATTGATTGGGTGTTAGAAAGAGTGGATGTGCAGCGTAAGATGGATGAGGAAAGTGACCTTGTGTTGAGAAAAAAGGGGATGAAGGTACAGGGGTAATAAAGGATTTTAACAAATTTTAATGGCCATTATGGGAACTTAGGTTCAATTTTCATTAGCAAAATTCATTTCTCTCCAATTCCACCTCATTTTTGAGGAATCAAATATTGGGTTTTAGAGGGAAAATGGAGGAATGGGTGTTTTCCATCCTACCGGATCCATTTTCTCCTCCTTAAAATTCCCAAACTAGTCCATTCCTTGCTATTTAAACCACCTAAGGGGGGTGGAAAGAATATTATTTTAAAATTATATCCATTTCCCCTCTCCCAAACGGGGTTGATATTTTTTTTTAACTCTTCACAGATCTATACTAAAGATTAATGACTAAATTATAGTGGAGATCATATTATTTAAAATAATTACATAAATTTCATTTATGAACTTATAAAAATTAAAATTTTCAATCTTTGTTGCTAGAATGAGAATCATATATAATTTTTAGCATGAAATGGACTACTTATATTATCAAGAAATTAAAGATTTATGAACTTATTTGAAAACTTATTTTATACTTGTACACATACAAACAAACAATACACACATACATATTCAACTTGAGACTCATACTTTCGGACTTGTATAGAAACACATTACTATGTTTGAGATTGGCATGTGGAATAATCAAGATTAAATAATTATAAATAAGCAAGCTTCTTTCCAAGCTATTCATAAACATGTCAGGTCATTTACAGCCCCATAATTGCTGATCCAGAATAAATTCCTCACCATTATGGCATCTATTTTTTTTGGGTGACAATAACCGTCTGCTAATACTGTCAACTAGATACTTAGAATGTGCACGAATTCAATATTCTTAAAGATTCATTTTTGCGGTAATCATTGGTAATCTGCATCTAACTGAACTTTGTCTCCAAAATATTTTATTAGCTCATAGTATAATTATTAGGACTGATGCAAAATGTAATGGCGAGAATTTGATCCCCCAGAAATTCTTGGACACATGCAAATCTAAAAATATTCAGTCATTAAAAATCTAAAATTTTCTCTAATCTAAATCCTATAAAATAAATTTGATGGACAAAAGGTAGCACAACATTTATCATAAACATAAACTAACCCTGTGAACCACAAAAAATTTTCATTCAATTAAATCACAATGTATTAAATGCTAAGATAAATCAATGCATTAAATTTTAGACATTTTGAACAAATTGATTCACAGGAAAAGGCAAAGTATAACTACCTCAGGGATTGGTTGTTGAATTACAGATTCAACAGCGACAACCATAGCTTGCACAAAATCATCACCACCAGTTCCAATTGCTGTAAACCCTCTTACTGTTGGGTATGAATTCACCTGGTAAAGTAACAATACCACCATTACTTTCGTAAGCACTCTAGCATTGTAATAACCACAAGTAAACCACTCTTTCTGAACCACAATTGTAATATACTAATATACATATGCCTTACAACTAAAAAATAATGTTATAGAATTGAAGCTTTGAGCCACAGTTCATTCATTTAAATAAACCTATCTATACTTTAAAATATGAAAAGCTTTTTCCTACAAATTTAAAACTTAAGCTATTAGAAAACGGTGAATTTAATCATTTAACCATAATTCTAACACCCCCGCACGTGTCTGCCTAAACTCTCCTAATAATTGGGCCCAACACATGGGATTTTTAACATTTTAAATGGGAGGTAGAGTAAAGCTTAAGCTATTACGAAATTGTGAATTTTCTAACATAAACAATACGCAAAGGTTAGATTCTTTTTCTTTTAAGATATATATAGTATCTTAGACGCTTTGAGGTGGGTTCGAATTCTTTGCCAAACCACAGGGGAAAGTGAAAAAGAAATTAGAGTTATTCCATAACAGAAAAGGTGGGAATAACTTGAAGGAAGGGGGAGTTTGGTACCTTCTGATCCAAAGTAAGCCATTCATTGGTTGAATCGTCAGTCACGGTGCCACCAATCACCACATTTGTGGTTTGTCCAACTCTTCCTTCTGTCTTAGACACCTCTGCTTCCAATACCAACCCAACATTACTTTTATCAATATGTATATATAACTAAACTAAATATATAAAGATATAACCATCACTTAATTATAGAAACACGTGCAACATATAACAGAGTAACCTTAGAAAATCAAAAATTAAATAAAATATACGAGGTTGTCTCTATTTGGGCAATAAATAATGACCATAACACTATCCCAACAAGAAAAAAAAAAAAAAAAAAAAAAAAAACACAGCAGGGTTAGATAAAGAGAATGGTTTAGACATTAGGAGAACCTGAAATAGCTTTGAGAACAGCTTCTTGAGGAGGGTTCTGGTCGTCCGATGATGATGACGGTGTTTCGTTGTGAGAGCAATTGAGTTGAGTTCGTCTCGCCGTGTGAAAATCCCGGGTCCTGAATTTGCTGCTGCTCAACCTGAGACTGAGAGTAGAAGAAGATCCACGGGTCCTGAAGGAAGCGCATGCGGTGCTCCGATTGAGATAAACGGGTCGCCACAGTTCCGCTAAGAATACAAAACGCAAAGCAGTCCTGCACGCCATTTCTGGTTTCTTTATTGACAGAGAGAAAAGAATGTCTTGGCCTTGGAGGCTTTTCCTTTTTTTTTGGGTTGGGCTTTATTTATATGTATAGCTGATATCTTTCTCTCAATTTCGCCTGAAATGTCTTTTAAAAATAAGACGGATTTTTTCTCAGTTGTATGGGCGCCCTTGCTTTGAATTCGAGGTAATTGGGGTCTTAAAATGGTGAAATGTCTCAAAGGCTAGTAGGCACCATCGGAAAATAATTATAATGTTGGCTTTGTTGTCTTTTCCTACATCCTAAAAAGAGGCGATAAAGGATGGGAGCGCTCGAATCACTTTTCCTATAATCCAAAGGATTTTTTTTCCTATAACGCTTTTTTTTTTTTTTTTTTATAATAGAATAGAGAACATCTCAACTAACCATCAATCAATTGGGTTCGGGTAAAAAATGGACAATTTTAAGCAGATTAGTAGAAATGGGTCAGTTATTCATATTGAGTGTAGGGGTATTAATTTGGGTTGGCATGTCGGGTTCGTGTCGTGTCGAGATAAGAGTATTTGACTAAATGGCTCAACCCTAACTCGGCTCATTTAATAATCGTGTCATAATCTTTCAACCCTAACCCGACCTGTTAATAAGGCGGATTGACCTGACCCAACCCATTTGACACGCTTAATAAACAAGTCATGTTGAGTTGACACGAATGTAACACAACTCATTTCAACCTATATAATATTTAATGTAACATCCATTTGGAAGTAATTTTTTTTTTTACATCCCGAAAGCAGTGTATACACTTAAAGTCTTCAACCCACATTCAAAATAATATAGTTCAACAAAAATATAACATTTATCTAGAAATAAGTTCTTTACACTCTAAAAGAAGTGCATACATTTCAACTCAAATTCAAAATAACATAGTTTAACAAAAATAACTTAGTTCAACAAAAGTATAATATCATTGAAACTCGCCAAATGCTAAGTATCAATATTGAAAGAATTGAAGCAAATAGTAAACTAATCCTGACTATGACTACGATTATCATCCATAGAGAGAAAGAGAAAGCAATAACCGATTTGAGACTTTCAGTTTGAGAATTGTGCATGAGACTATAAGATAGTAGAGTGAGTAGTATGGCTATAATTAAAAAATAAAATAAAATTAGATATTTATGAGAAGGTTTAGAGATTTAAGGTTTAGAGATCTGGGGTTTGTAAAGTTTCAATTTTCAATTTTCAATTATATCTCTCGTAAGTTTTTGTAATTACTCACTTTTCTTTTTAAATTTAAAATATATGTTGAATATAAAAGGAATTTAACAAATTTAAAATAAAATGAATATTATTTGCTATACGAGTTAAACAAGTTGTATTAAGTAGGTCATTTTGGGCTGACACAAATAAATTGGCATGTCAAACGTATTTATTATTAATTATGCGAGTTGACCCACTTATGACACATTTCTTATTATGTCACTTTCGAGTCAACCCGTTTATGACCCAAACCCATTAAGGCACAACCCTAACCTACAAAAACCCATGTCGGATTCGTGTCATGTTCGCTAGTTGGGTCGAACATTGACACCACTTGCAAGTCGGGTAATGTCAGTTCAATTGACCCATATTTTTCATATGAATTTTGTTTTTTTTATAAGAAAACAACATTTATTTGCAATTTGGGAAGTCACACAACAAATTACTTTATCTAAAATGCATTACTTAGAATTCATCACTTATATCAAGAATGAGACTAGCTAAACAAATTAATACTTGTTCAATAATTTTGAAGTTATACAAATCTTAACATTACTAACCAAAACAAAATAGCACAAAGGAAAAGTAAAACAAATATGCAAGTTTTATTTCTATACAATATCAACATCCCAAAATATAAAACAAAATTACAAATGCTTTATTAGATAATAAATTTGAAAAAAAAAACATATAAGAAATTATAATCTTGAAAACTAAGTTTATAATCTATTATCAATTATAATTGGCACTCTATTTCAATTTGAGAATATACATTAAAGTTTGATTGTTTACTTATTTATACATGATCTTCTTTATGAATATCATGTCATTGTTAAGTAATACATACTCTAGAAAATATCATAATTTATTTTGAAAAATCATTTATTTTGGACATGAATTGGTAAAAAATAGGCCTAAGCATTTATAATTTATGCTAATTTCATTGATACTTTACCTTCACTCTGTTCACACTTATGAATATTTCTCATACATTTATATAATTTTAATTATATGTTTTTAACTCTACTATACCAAATTATCTTAGCATGTACTTTGTTATTTGATATCTAAAAATATTTACTCATTACATAATGCCTCAACCATTCATCTTTCAATTCATTTGCATGTAGTTATGTAAAGGTCTCAATTGTTATCTTAAAACTCACAACAAACAATTAAACCAATAGTCTTAATTTTATTATTGTTTCCCCAAAAAAAATTTAAATAAGTCCTATCACAGGTCGAGTCGGGTTGACCCAAAAAAAAAAACAGGTCAGGTCACATGTCAACCCGCTTTGCTTTAAGTCAAAAAATTCGGGTTTGGATCAGGTATTTTTTTAGGTCAAGTCAGTCGGGTTATCAAATTCTGAACCGTTTTGCCATGTCTAATTTCAACCCTAGATTAGATGTCTCCTTAGAAATACAATGAAACACTAGTTAAGTTACAAAACTCTTGACGCCTAAAAAAAAATTTTAATTTGGGTTCAAAAATGAAAAATAAATAATAATCATGAGTGCCAACTTAATTCCCCAGGTTTACATATTCGTTTAAAATTTTAAAATTATCTTTGTTTTTTACTCAAAAAAAATTGTTATAGTTCTCCCTAAGTAAAATGGTTTCTGTAAAGTTAGTTTTATTTTTACATATAGATAAGGAAATTCCAATCTGTTTGAACCCGTCTACACGTGAGGCTGACGAACTTGTTAGCTTGGAATAGGGGGCAGTCGATGGCCTGAAAAGAAGCTGGCGACACTACCCATCAACTTCACTCATACATTACGTGAGGGAGAAGCTGACGGTACCACAAACTGATGACTCCATCTATTGTCTGACAACATCTATGCGAAATGACCTAAACACCAAAGACGACATAAAGCTGACGGTGAGAAAGAAACTTGTGATAGGTCCAGCATGGCCTTTCTTGGCCCCCATGATTGTGTATATAAGGAAAAATCTTGTAACGATGATTAACCTTGATTAAAAGGATTCCTATAAGGAAATGACTCCTCAAAATACGCGCCTTAATGAGGATCTTCCTCACAAGGAAAGATCTTCTCTGCTAAGGAATGGATGTCAACTTTACGCTATTATAAAAATCCCAAAACCTTCACAAACCAAAATACGCATAATTTACCCCAGCTCTGACACTCTAGAATTGTGAGAATTTCTCTAACTTGACCGTCGAAGGGTATTCGGCCGGTACCACACCGGTACTCTTCGTAGGTTCTTTTTCTTTCCTTCGTGTTATGAATGTCTTGTTTGGAGTACGTGAGGACCGTGTAGCTCACTGACGATTTTCAGTATCATCAATTGGTGTCGTCTGTGGGAAACGATAGGAATTAAGCCGTACTACCACTTCTCAGACAAAGAGTTGCATGACACTAACTCGCTTAATGGCAACCACCAACAATCAAAGGGACGAACCACACACCACCGCCCTTGAGGGACAAGTTCAAACACTCGTTACAACTGTAGAATCATGACCTGGAGGAGCAACTATACCAAAAGAACGCGGTGCTTAACACCCAGGAGGAGGACTAGGAAGGAACTAACACCGAAAGGAGAAACCAAGAGGGACCAAAAGGCAGCAACGCCCCAACCAAACAAGAGCGGTAGGATACAAGCCATCCATCTGCCATAGAGACGGCTCCACCGTCGCACATAATCGCCGAGATGCAGATGATGAAGGAACGAATGGACTTTATGATGAATGCCCTCAGAGGGCGGGTATCAAATGATCTTAATGAGTTGGTCATTCACCCTTCACTACGTCCGTTACCTCGTTCCCCCTTCCGCCAAAGTTTCGCATGCCGTAGGTGGAAACTTACGACGGCAGCAAGGACCCCCTCGATTACCTAGAGACCTTTAAAACACTGATGCACCCATAAGGGGTAGCAGATGAAATCATGTACTGGGCTTTCCCAACAATGCTAAAAGGTCCTACAAGGGTATGGTTCCATAAGTTGACGCCTAATTCCATCGGCACTTTTAAGGAGTTAAGCACCCAATTTACCTCGCACTTCACTGGATGGCATAGACACAAAAAAACCACAACGTACTTGATGAACATCAAACAACGGGAGGAGGAGACGTTGAGATCCTACATAGCACGTTTCAACAAGGAGGCATTCTCGATTGACGAAGTCGACAACAAGATACTCGTGGTTGCATTTACCAAAGGATTACGGAAGGGTAAGTTTCTATTTTCCTTATACAAAAATGACCCCAAGACTATGTTAGAGGTATTCTACATGGCAACTAAGTACATGAACATTGAAGACGTGTTAATGGGTCAAGAAGATAAACCTAAGAATAGGGAAAGACAGGAGGAAGCACAGCAGGACGATGGACGAAAAAGAACAAGGATTGGGGACCGATGAGAAGATGGGCGTTCCAAACCCCCCATTGGGAAGTTTACAAACTTCACACCTTTGAATGCCTTGATCGATCAAGTCTTAATGCAAAGCAAGGATGAAGGAGCCCTGACATTCCCAGGGAAGCTGAAGGGAGATCCCAATAAAAGGTCCCGAGGTAAGTATTGCCAGTTCCATCGAGATCGTGGGCATGACGCATCTGATTGCTACGACTTGAAGTAACAAATTGAAGCCCTTATCCGGCAAGGAAAGTTGCAAAGGTTTGTCAGTAAAGAGAGGACGGACACACCACAAAAGCAACCCACATGGCGAGAGAACAAACATCTCAAGTCACTCATAGGAGACATAAGAATGATCGTTGGAGGAACTACAGCCTCTTGCTCCATTAAAAAGGCTCGCAACTTATCTAAGGATGGTTCAGAACGTCCAACTCATGGGCGTTGTTTCGAAGATGGCACGAGTCGACAACCCCGTCATTGGATCTTTAGAGGAAGACGCTCACCATTTCCATCACCCGCATAATGATGCACTAGTTGTTAGCATATTAATGGGGGATTACAACACACACCAGGTCTTGGTTGATAATAGCAGCTCCACGGATATCCTTTACTACCTATCATTCTAGCAGATGAGGATTGACAGAGAACGACTGGTACCGACTAACACCCCGCTTGTTGGTTTTGGAGGAACAAGGGTATTCCCCCTCAGTGCAGTCACGTTGCTTGTTACGATTGGTGATTACTGCCAGCAGATTACTAAAGACATGACATTTTTGTGGTCGACTGCTTGTCAGCTTGCAATGCCATCTTAGGACGGCCTACACTCAACTCATGCAAAATGGTAACTTCAACCTACCATTTAATGATTAAATTCCCTACCGACTATGGAGTAAAAGAATTACGTGGAGATCAAGTGGTTGCTCGTGAGTGTTACATAGCTATGTTGGAGATGGACGACCATATTCAGGCCATGAATGTAGAAGAGCATCGGACGGTGGCGGAGCCCACTAAAAGACTTGAAGAGATACGTCTTAATGATTCCAGACTCGACCGGACGACTAGGATTGGCACCCTTGCCAGTCTGCCTGTCCGCTGAGTGCTCACAACTTTTCTCCGAGAGAATCAGGATGTTTTCACTTGGAGTCATGAAGACATGTCAGGGATTGACCCCTCAGTCAACGACTGGTACCTATTAACACCCCGCTTGTTGGTTTTGGAGGAACAAGGGTATTCCCCCTTGATGCAATCATATTTCCTATTACGATTGATGATTACCCCCAGCAGATGACTAAGAACGTGACATTCCTTATGGTCGACTGCTTGTCAACTTACAATGTCATCTTAGGACGGCCTACACTCAACTCGTGGAAAATAGTAACTTCAACCTACCATTTAATGATCAAATTCCCTACCGACTACGGAACAGGAGAATTACATGGAGATCAGGTGGCTACTCACGAGTGTTACATAGCTATGTTAGAGATGGACGACCATCTTTAAGCCATGAATGTAGAAGAGTATCGAGCAGTGGTGGAGCCTGCTGAGAGACTTGAAGAGATACGTCTTGACGATTCCAAATATGACTGGACGATTAGGATTGGCACCCTTGCCAGTCTGCATGTCTGCGGAGCACTCATAAATTTTCTTGGGAGAATCAGGATGTATTCGCTTGGAGTCATGAACACATGCCAGGGATCGACCCCTCAATCATAGAACACAGATTAAATGTGTCACCTACTTTTCCACCTGTCCGACAGAAGAAGAGAGTGTTCACCCAAAAGCGGGACCAGGCAATAGCAGAAGAGGTCCGTAAATTGCAAGACGCAAACTTTATCAGGGAAGTATATTACCCCGATTGGGTTGCTCTTGCCTAGACTTTACGGACCTGAACAAAGCGTGCCCCAAGGACAGTTACCCATTACTGTGGATTGACGTTCTCGTAGACTTTACAGCTTGTTCACCAGTTGTTAAGCTTCATGGACGCCTTCTCTGGCTACAACCAGATCAAGCTAAGTGAAGTTGATCAAGAGAAGACCTCATTTGTTACAAGCCAAGGGCTATTCTGCTACAAAGTGATGCCATTCAGACTAAAAAACCTGGGCGCAACATATCAAAAGTTAATGAACAAAATGTTTACACATCAGATTCGAAGGAATGTTGAAATCTATGTTGACGACATGTTGGTGAAAAATCGAAGGGAGGACGATCATTTGAACGACCTTAGGGAAACCTTCGACACCCTCCGCTCTTACAACATAAAGCTCAATCCGAGCAAGTGTGTGTTCGGGGTGATGGTTGGAAAATTCCTAGGGTTCATGGTGTCTCAAAGAGGTATTGAAGTCAACCCGAACAAGGTCTGGGCCATTGTGGAAATGACGCCACCAAGGAACGTGGACGAAGTCCAAAGCCTCAACGGCAAAGTAGTGGCATTAAATATGTTTGTATCACGAGCAACGGACAAATGCCTACCTTTCATCCAAACATTGAAGAAGTCATTTGAGTGGACCGCCGAGTGTTAGCAGGCGTTCGAAGATTTGAATGCCTACCTCTCTTCCCCACCATTACTAAGTCCCTCCAAGCCTAGGGAAGAGTTGCTTCTCTATTTGGCGGTATCTCCAGCTGTTGTCAGCGTGGCCTTGGTTAGGGAGGAAAATATTGCACAAATGCTCGTATACTACCCCAACTGATCACTTCGAGGCCCAGAGGAAAAATACCCACCGATGGAGAAGCTTACTTTCGCTTTAGTTACTGCAGCCCGAAAGCTAAAGCCATATTTCCAAGCTCACACTATCATTGTCTTGACTGACAAGCCTCTACGGCGAGCAATGAGTAGTTCTGAATCCGCTAGACGAATGGCGTTATAGGCGATAGAACTGAGTGAGTTTGACATGCAATACTGCTCGCGCACCGCCGTAAAGGGGCAAGTAATTGCCAACTTCATCGCGGAGTTCACTAATAAAGAAGGCCAGGGGGTAGAAGAACATCATCAATGAAGCATTCACACGAATAGGTCAACTAACAGGCAGGCTAGAGGGGCCAGCGTAGTGCCCTATTCCCCTGAAGGAGACGAAGTTGAGTGCATGGTTCGACTCGATTTCCCAATAACGAACAATGAGGTTGAGTACGAAGCATTGGTGGCAGGAATAGACCTTGCTAAAGTTGCGAGAGCAACAAGTGTGATTGTACACTACGACTCTTAGGTGGTCATCAGTCAGATAAATGGCGACTACGAGTGCAAAGAGGAAAGAATGAAGAAGTACCTAGAGCAAGTATAGAAATGAGCAAACAGGTTGCACGCCAAGTTCGTCCAAATCCCAAGGGAGGAGAATAAACAAGCTGATCGCCTTGCTAAAGCTGCATCTGTAGAACATATGCTTATCCCCGAGAAGGTACTTTCTTTTGTTTAGCTTTCACCTTTGATCAATGACATCAGTATACGGGAAATAAACTCGGGAAGCAACTAGACTATGCCGATAGTCTCTTATTTGAAAGACGCTAGCATCGACGAGGATAATGAAACAAAAATGAAGGAGATGAAAGGAGACTTACATATTTAGTGGACGGTTCTTTGACGGCTGACGATCTGAGTAAAGCTGACGAAAGCAAGATAAGTAAGAATGACGAACTCTCTCTCTCTTAGGATCAACGAAGATGAAACAGGAGAAATGAGGAGGGGAATGAGACATTTATAAGACGAAGATACACGGGAAATGAAGCGAAGTTTTGGTTCAGATGTAGAGACAACCAGCTTATGCCACGTGGCCTAAGTATTAAATAATGGCAGCTCGAGGAACCATTAATGAGAGCGCCATTTTTTGGACACATGAATCAAACTCCATAACCTATAAGCTAAAGCTGACAAGGCCATGGAGTAGGGGGCAGCTGATAAGAAAATTCCAATTTGTTTGAACCCGTCTACACATGAGGCTGATGAACTCGTCAGCTTGGAACAGGGGGCAGTCAACCGCCTGATAAGAAGCTGATGACACTACCCGTCAACTTCACTCATACATTACGCGAGGGTGAAGTTGACGGTACCACAAGCCGACGAATCCATCTATTGCCTGACGACATCTGTGTAAAACGACCTAAACACCAAAGACGACATAAAGCTGACGGTGAGAAAGAAACTTGTGACGGTTCCAACATGGCCTTTCTTGGCCCCCACAATTGTGTGTATAAGGAAATATCTTGTAACCCACGATTAACCTTGATTAAAAGGATTCCTATAAGGAAAAGACTCCGCAAAATACGCACCTTAATAAGGATCTTCCCTGCAAGGAAAGATCTTCTTTGCCAAGGAATGGATATAAACTCTACGCTACTATAAAAATCCCAAAACCCTCACAAACTAAGGTACGCATAATTCACCCCAGCTCTAGCACTCTAAAGTTGTGAGAATTTCTCTAACTTGACCGTTGGAGGGTATTTGGCCAGTACCACGCCGATACCACACTGGTACTCTTTGTAGGTTCTTTTTATGTCATCTGTGTTGTGCACTTCTTGTTTGGAGCACGTGAGAACCGTGTAGCTCACTAACGATTTTCGGTATCATCACGTATGAATGATTTTTATGGTAGTGCTTGAATATGAGAATGGCACGATTTACCTTTAATGCTTTATGCATCAAAGGAAATACAAGCATGACATAAGTCTTAAACAATCATGTGTCAATTCACTGTTTTGTCTAGTATACAAGAGTACTTGATGAAAACTTGACCTATATAAAGATAGGAATCGTAACAAATATTATACTTGAAGAAAACTCTCATCCACTCCAGGTACCTTGGGCTTCCTTTAAATCATTAGATTCCTTCTCTCCTTCCCCCTTCTATCATAAAAAGAGCCTCAACTATACTCTGTTTCAAGTTAGGTACTAGTTTTGTCAATTGAAGTCCCAAAATTAGGATATTGTTTTGATTCAAAGCCAATTCCCATATCTATTATTCATTTTTGTTTTTTGTTTTTTTTTTCTTATTAGACATTTTTATTGTTTAGGATGATAACAAAGTAGTAAGAAACGGAGAACTATTAAAAAAAAAAAACTGTGTTTCATGTAGGTAATCAACTTTCATTTTTAGCAATCACGTTATTACTTTAAACAAAAACATTTTCTTTTTAGATTGATATTTCTCTTTCTACCATTTTTGTTCAATGACTATCAAATTAATTTATGAACAAATTTATATATATAATAATAGGTGAAGTTGAGGGAAACTTAAATTAGAATTTCAAATTAGAGTTTCAATTTTCACCGTGTGTCTTAAATTATTTATTCATAAAGAGTTTTATTTCTCAATTTTAGAATCAAATGTGAGATCACATCATAAATATTCATCCAAGTGAGTTATTATGTACAAAAATCAAAGAACCTAGAATAAATGAGTCGTAAAAAAAACAAAAAAAAGTGCTTCACAGTAATTAAAAAAAAAGTTGACAATTTACATTTTATACTTAATAATATCTTTACAAATTTTTTTAAAAGTCAACAAAATATAAAAATAACTATTAATAGTATATATAGGAATTATATTATTTAGCTTATTGTATATCTTTAAGTATATCCATGCATATGCATGGGGTTTCAAACTAGTCTTAAATAAAATGTAGAGTTTTATTTGTTAAATTATTGATTGTCCAAAAAGTTCAAGCAAATAAGAAATTGTTAATTTAACACTCCCCCTCACATGTAGGCCTAAACTTTCCCTTAATAAGTAGGGGCCTAACATGTGGGAACTTAACATAGTCTGATACCGTGTTAAATCTAAATGGAAGGTAGAGTAGAGGAGACAATGATTGAACTTAGGATCTCATGCTCTAATACAATACCATGTTAAATTATCAATTATTTCAAAAGACTAAGTTATTAGGATATGGTAAATTTAATTATTAAATTAATACTTCTAATACTCTCACTCATGTGTAGATCGAAACTTTTTTTTAATAGGTGTGACCTAATACTTGAGAATTTAAATAATAGGTAAAGTAGAGGAGATAAAAATCGAACCCATATCTCATGCTCAGAAAGTACAAGAGTGATTTAATAATTTAAAGAGTGTTTTTTTTATTTTTTAAGCTAATAATTTAAAGAGTTAAATGTAAGCCGGTGATAACCTAGGAAGAAAAAGTGTAATTTGCTTTAAAAAAAAATAAAATAAAAGAACCGTTCCGTCTTGATGAAATTGAAACCCTAGTCAAACCCTCCGATCCGAATTCAATTTTCCGTTGGAGTTGTATACACCCACCATCTTCTTGCTCGCCAAATTTCAATTGAACTCACCGGCGTGGCTCAAATGTATGGATCGGAGAAAATCCCCGACGACTCCGAGCGAACCGCTTTCAGAAAAGCCGAGAAGAAGTACAAGCTATACTACGATGACACTTCCAAATCTTCCAAAAAGTACTCAATTCTCTCTCTCTCTTCTATCAATTTGCTTTGCAATCATGTCTTATCTTAAGCTTTGCGACCACTTTCTCTCAGGAAAAAACAACCAAAACCAGTGGACTTATCTGAGGTCCTCGATTTCAAATCCATTCTAGAATCTTACAATCAGAACGGTGACCTTCCGCCTGGAATTCTCTCTCTTCAATGCGATTTCAATTTTCCAGTTTTCTCCTTGGAAAACCGCCCTGGTATAATAAGTTCCTTCTTTCGTAGCTATAAAATTTATTATTATTATTTTAGTATACAAATTGCAAAATTTTTCATGTTTTTGGTGGCGACGGAATTGAATGACTAGTAAATCAATCAGCTATAAATCAAATGTCGTCATACTTCACAATCAGTTCAATAAGAGCTTTGGCTACATTACTAATTTCCTATTGTTTGCAATTATAAGAGTTTCTTTGTTATTCTTTTTCAGTAAGACATATATATATACACACACCACTGCATAGCATTTCATGGAAAGAGTATTTTGGCGAATACACTTATGGGTTACATTATCAAGATGATTGGAGGTCAATTACTATCTCGTTATAAAATGTTTAAATATCAAGATGTTTAAATGAGCTTGTGGATTAGATGATAAATAACGTCCAATTAGCATGAAATTTGCGAGAATATTAAGAACAATGAAATTCTGTAATCCTACGGTTGGATTTTCAAAATATTAATTCTATAAAAAATTATGGACTGGTGTTACATGCAAAGACTTACACCAAGTGTTACTTGATCCTAATCCTATATGTGTGTGTGTGTGTGGCTGTTTTGAAGTAATATAGGTTTCTATCTATTGGGTTTTAAGAGAGATTTTAATGGCTGGAATCTTATTTTAATGGCAAAATGTCCATCCCTTGTTGTAGTACATAAAAATTATACTTTGCCGTTTGCAATGCAGGGTTTTATTTTATTCCTGGAGCATTGAGCGTAGAAGAACAATGCCAATGGATAAGGGAGAGCTTAACCACCTTCCCTCAGCCTCCAAATAGAACGAATCATAATGCATTTTATGGGCCTATAAATGACTTGTTCATTGCTGCAAAAGAAAAGAAAGTATTGGTTGAAGAAGGGAATGGTCCCACTAGTTTGGAGTCCAAATGTAATCCTTCTGACAGCAATGGAGATGTCCATGGATGGGAATTCTATGAAGGACATACAGTGTCTTCAAGAGGAAATACATGCAAATCAATTTTGGCCTCTGTTCTTTTGCGGAAGTTGCGTTGGAGCACCCTTGGCTTGCAATTTGACTGGTCGAAGGTGCATGCTGACCTATTTTTCATATTGTTTTTCCCATTTTCGTGTTTTACCTGCCTATGTTTTTACTCGTTTGTTCTATGGTCAATTTGCTTTTGCATTGTTTTAAGTAATTATCATTGCAATGTCCATAATGCTTTATACTACGTTATTTGGTATGGTAAATTATAGATCAATATAATTTCTGTAGAATAATTACAGTTGATGCATAAATGTAGGTGCTCAAGTTAGAAAGTATTTAAATCAAAAGTTTAATTGTATGGTGCATGTGCACAGAATGTCTGTTAATTTGTTATAACATTTAGCTGAAATAAACTCTATAAGAAAATATGCACCTCATTCTATGCATGTTTCATGATTATATGCAGTTGTCACAATGAGATGGCATCTAGTTCAGGTGGTGAAGCTTCAATGTTGTTTCTGCTGATCTGAGTTTAATGGCTCCATCTAGACTTATAATTTAGTAAAACTGTAACTAACATTTTATTTGAATAGAGAGAGACAATATTAACCTCATAAGTCCTAAGCGCATAGAATATGGATTTTATCAAAGTCATATTCTGTTTGAGTAATCAAAATTCCTTTGCTCGCAGCTAAATCTTTTTAATGGAATGATGACTTGGACTATGTGCAGGCAAACTATTGAACGCCATTTCTTATAAAAAATAAGGACCATGGTTATTTTCATTGAATTTCTAAACCTATTTATGTTCATTATGTAGAGGAACTATAATGTATCACTCCCACATAACAAGATTCCTGATGCTCTGTGTCAACTGGCTAAAAGAATGGCAGCACCAGCAATGCCTAAGGGGGAACAATTCCAGCCAGAAGCCGCAATAGTGAACTACTTTGGGATAGGTACTCTTTAAGTCTGAAGAAAAAAATTTGTATCTTGATTTGAGAAAGTTTAAATTGTTTTTTTCATTATAGTAATCCTTTTTTTTCCCATGCAGGTGATACACTTGGGGGCCACCTTGATGACATGGAAGCAGATTGGAGTAAACCTATAGTAAGCATGAGGTATCTTTCTATGCCTCTCTCTTATTAAAAAAAAAAAAAAAAAAAAAAAAAAAAAAAAAAGAGCCAAGACCATGTTAGGTCCTAATTCATCTTTTACATTTCCTCAGTTTGGGCTGCAAAGCTATTTTTCTTTTGGGAGGGAAGTCTAGAGAGGATCCTCCATTGGCAATGTTTCTTCGGAGTGGTGATATTGTTCTAATGGCTGGAGATGCAAGAGAATGCTTTCACGGTAAGGGTAAACTTTCAGCTAGTAGACTATTTGTTTGGAGTACATGTGGATGATACTTGTTTCTCTTATCCATTTTGAAGTTCGTCAATTCTTTTCTCATATAACTTCAATAGAAAGCATATTTCAGGGACATATCCAAAAAAAAAAAAACCGCATATTTTATTGGATGGTAAATCAGAGTTTAGGAGTTAGCGATTTAATTTAGGCAAACAATTTAGGATTTGATAATTACAAAAAACTTACGCTTCTGTGTTCTACTTGTACAACCTATGTTGCCCTCATGTTCGAAAGCAATGATTTCATCATTTATAAATTTACAACTGATCTACAGAGTATCCTTTTAAGAAAATCAAATTTCCTAAGGAAATCTTAGGGATGTAGAGGGCTGAAAAGAAGCTGCTTATGAGTGACAAGAGCTTTGTTATTACAGTACTTTGCAGCCAAGTCTAACAATTACAGTTACTATGAGTTCTAGTTATTTCAACTAGTAAAGTTTATTATTGTTGAATAATAGATCTAGGGTTTAAACCTTGCCTACATCAAAATCCTATTAGTGTCTTGGCCTAATGATAAAGAGCAATTATCATGGAACGTATACCATTGACTGAAATTATATATATATATATATATATAAAGAGTAAAACAATACAGTTACTTTTTTGGGAAAAACTCCATTGTGTGGCAACTCTCACTTTGATAATTCTTTATGTTAGTAAGTTGTTTATATAGGAGTGTTAGTTGTGCTATAGCTCATTGGTGCATTGAGAATCTTGTTTCAAAATGTATGTTAATCTAGCTGTTCTATGATTATTAACTCCCCGCAATTTTCTTTTTAAAGGCCTCATTGTACATCTGCCTTTTCTCTTGTCACAGGCGTGCCCCGGATCTTCACAGATAAAGAACATGCTGAAATCACCCCCTTAGAGTTGCAATTCTCACATGGAGATGATCTTTGTTTCTTAGAATATATCAGAACTTCAAGAATCAACATAAATATCAGACAAGTCTTTTGAGTTTGTTTTTTCTCTTTCTTTCAGCAAATTTTGTTCCCTAGAATATAGAATTTTGAGAGGTGACAAGTGATACTTGAGGACAAGATGTAGGGAAGTTGTGAAGTTTATGCCCCCGATTTTGCACTGAAGATACCAGAACTAACAAATGAAAACAATGGAGTAGAAGCGATCAGAAAGACATAATGGCTGCCAAAGCCCGCCCGAGTTTCTGAGCCTAAAACAGAGCTAAAAATGGAATTAGTCAATTAGGACTTGTTGAGTTTATTGGAGTTGGAGATGTTCTCATGTTAAATTTCACGGTAAGCTGTATCATTTAATAAGTTCATCGTGACTCATTTTTGCACTCATCCTAATAATTTTATGTATCAATTTTTTGGGTTTGGATAATTATATTAATCAAACCAACTTTAATAAGTGCATAGCATTATTTCTGTAGCAACTTACATCTAAACTTGGTTAACTGTAATTAGTGAGTCAAGGGTCAAATCTCATGCTTTTCTTATAATACCCTTTCTAAGAATTTGGCAGTGCTTGTGCAAAGCCCAGTTGGCACACTATACCCAACTGTATCTTGGGTCACAATTTTGAGCCTAAGGAGTTGCTTCGTTAGCATATTGATGGGCGGGCACAAAACCAAAAAATAGAAAGGGAATTGATCTGGACTTGTTTTGATTAGTCCTTGTAACTTGTAAGTTCTCCAATGTTCATGGTTGCTCTTCCAGCTGTTAAGGAAAGAGATCTCTTTCCTTTGAAAATCAACTGTTTATAATGTTTCATTGAAGTACCCCTTGCGTAAAATAAACAAGATTGCATGTGGTTACCTACTTCCTCAAGAATGATCTATCTGTGAAAGTAAAACAGGTCATACATTTTTACTTTCCCGTAAGATTGAAGTTCTGTTCAACAATTATACAGTAATTTTACCGAGAGGAAAAAAACAGTTTGGAAAATCGGAGTAGGATTCGAATAATAGCGAAGAAATTAGCTCTTCTTGAGGCTTCTTATACTGTGGCCTTCTTCACTTTGATGGCAAAAATATTAGCTCTTCGGCTTCTTATACTGTGGCCTTTTTCACTTTGATGGCAAAAATATTGTGGAGTGTGGGATTCCCTTTCGGACCAGAACCTTAATCTGGCGCCTTAGACCAACTCGGCCATCTCCACATTTGCGTTCAAACCGCCCTGGTATATTTTAAAACAATAATATATATTTACTTTTCAAGTAATGTATATTTACTTTTTAAAGATTACGATCTCTTTAGCGAGAACTATATTATACTGTTCAAATAATGGGAGAAAAAGAAAAATCGAATCAAAACTTGGTTCTTCATTATAACATCTTAGCACTTAGTAGATGTATAAAGAGAATGAACTAGGTTGTATGTGGATTTCATTCTATGGTGAACCTTGTCAAAGAAATATGGGATTGGGAAAGGAGAAATTGATTTTTAATTTAATTATTATTGTTGAAGTTTAATTATAATTTAACAATTTTTTTCTTTGAAAAAAGCTTATTGATATTGATTATGTAAGAAATTGTCAGGTGAGCTTTCATTAATATGGGTGGACGATGAGATTTGTGTGGTCTAGAACAAACATGTAATTAGGGGTGTGCATAAAACCAACAAACCGAAAAAACTGGCCGAAACCGACCGAACCGTTGCAAAAATTTCGGTTGAGTTTGGGTTTGGGTTTTTAATTTTTAAAAACCGAAAATTTCGGTTCAATTTTTGGTTTTAATCACTATTTTAAAAATCGGACCAGACCAGCTAGTCCAACCAAGAAAACTGGAAAAATCAGTTCAGTCTGGTCGGGTTAAAAGTGCCAAAACTGCTCAAAAACTGGGATTGAACCGTAAAATTTGAAAAAAACGGTTTGACGCCTGGTTCGGTTTTTAAAAAGATGGTTTTAATACACCGAACCAACCGAAACCGAACCGAACATATTATAATATATTTTACATAAAATATATAATATATAATACCTATACTTATTTGGGCCTGCCATTGGCCTTTCATTTTTTTTTTAAAAACCATTTGGGCCTTTCATTTTTTTCTTTTATATGATCTGGCCCTTTCTTTTTTTTGGATAGAATCTAGGCATTTCTTGTTTGATAGGAATCATCAATGAATTATAGGAATAGATCCGACCCTTTCCCCTTTTCCATGTATTCATTTTATTTTTAGAGTAAGTATAATTAAACTAATTACTAATTAGATATCTAATTAACCTAATTAAACTTAATCTAATTTAAGTATAAAAACAAAAATTAAAAACCCTACCCACAGCCCACTTTCATTCTCAGTTCTCACAGCCTCCACTCTTCAAGTTCACTGCTCAGCCTTCCTTTTCTCTCACCGCTCCACATGCTGCCTCCACTCATTGGTCTTCCTATGCAGGCCTCCACACGTTGGCCTTCCTACGCTGGCCTTTCTACACTGGCCTCCACACGCCAGTTTGTTTATATCAAACAAACTTTGGTTTCAAATTTTTTTTTGGTTTCTGTATTGAATTTCTAATTGTTAAAAAAGATCAAAGCTTTATTGTTTTTTGAGATTGAATTGGTATGTGGAATCCGATTATGTTTCTGGGTTTTGTTTGTTTTTTAAAAAGATTGGATCTCAGATCGGATCTTTGCGTATATGCTTGTTTTCTGGGCGCATTTGGATCGGTTTAGATGATTGTAGAAGCTAAAATAATAGTGGGTTTTGAATTTGTGATTGACCTATGTGCTTGGTTGTTTATATTCTGGGTTTGTTTATTTTTTCAATTTCCTCTCTTTTTTATATTCTAGATTTGTTTTTTTTTTCTTTGTTTGCTTTCTTAGAAAATAAATGATAAGGAAACCGAAAAAAAACACTGAAACCGACCGAAACCGAAATCCAACCGAAACTGATTGATTTCCAATTACTTCGGTCGGTTTCGGTTGGCCAGCACTTAGAAAACTGACCGAAACCGAACTGACACACCCTTACTTGTAATAAAATAGAAAACAAGTACGGAGAACACCGATGTGGTGTTGGCTAAAAACTCTCTGATGACTAAGTCAGATCAAGCCCAATGGAATCACTTGAATGAGAGAGTAATTTAGACGTTCAAAGCATGGAAATTGGGCCAAAATGGGCAAATGTCCTTTTCGCACAAAAAAAATAGCATTATGCCCCATTTTCCAAACTAATTAGAGACATGCCCCTCTTTTGAAACTCGATTTTCTCAAAATCGAGTTTAGTCCTATAATGGCGTTTTAAGGAGCTTATAGTGATGTTTTAAGAAGCCTATAGCGACGTTTTGTAACTCGAGCTTCATGAACTCGAGTTCCATACAAAACGTCGCTATAGGTTCTTAAAACGTCATTATAGGCTCTTTAAAATGCCACTATAGGGGTCTAGAAATTTTTTTTTTGAAACTCGATTTTGAGAAAATCGAGTTTCAAAAGAGGGGTATTTCCCTAATTATTTTGAGAAATGGGGCATTTGCCTTTTTTTTTTTTGCGCGAAATGGGCATTTGCCCATTTTCGCCATGGAAATTGTGTACCTCTTTGGTTCTGCTATCCCTTGGCTTTTATAGCTATCTTCTCTTCAGTGGTTAACTAATAATTGTCTTTACTTTTGTGTAACAAAAGGCATTTAAGAATAAGGGCATTGCTTCTATAACGGGCCACGGCTATCTACGTGTGTTTTGGATTCGTCCGTTTGGATAGACAAAACTAATAAAATATGAGTTCATCAAATATTTTTTGAAAACTTGAATGTTTAAAGTGTTTCCGCAAATAATCCATACCTATGGGTTCTAATTAACTCAATTGATATAGTTTTGTGTCATTGAATAAGGGACTTGACTTCATATCCCACATCTCTATCATTATTTTTGTTAAAAAAAAAAAGTATGTTTTTGACATATAATTAAATAAGAATTAATTGTTCTAGTGATTACCATTTTTATTTAATTATAATAACACACGATCATAATTGTGAGGATGCATATTAATTATTGAAATATTTGGTTATAACTTTTAATATGATGGTATTATTCAAGCACACGATATATCATTTTGATCATTAGAGCTTATAATTTTTTTTAAAACAAAGAATGGGAAAATCAAATGATCAAAATTACAATTATGCCCTAATATTGTGGAATGATTGTTTTGTCCAGAATGAGATTAAACAAAGGTTGCAAAATCAGTTGTATGCACATACCAAGCATACAAAACTTTCTAATTATGGTGAAGATAGACTAAAGGGGACACAAAGTATGTAGATTTTATCCTTCTTTAAATTAAATTGGACCTCCATGATTAATCGAGAATATTAGGCATAGTTCGTCACCGAAATGTACTGATGAGCTTCCATTAACACAAGAAGAGTTAAAGAGAGAAGAAAAATAGTAGGGAGCACAAGCATAGTTAAAGACTCAATCTACTAAACAAGTTTATAGATCTTGTCGGATTGATTGACGATCAAATCGTGAGGATGCGTATTAATTATTGAAATATTTGGTTATAACTTTTAATTCGATGGTATTATTTAAGCACACGATATATCATCTTGATCATTAGAGCTTATAAAATTTTTTAAAATGAAGAATTGGAAGATCAAATGATCAAAATTACAATTATGCCCTTACATTGTGGAATGACTATTTTGTCCTTAGAATGAGGTTAAATAAAGGTTGCAAAATGAGTGGTATGCACATACCAAGCATACAAGACTTTCGAATTATGGTGAAGATAGACTGAAGGGGACACAACGTATGTACATTTTATCCTTCTTTAAATTAAATTGGACCTCTGTGATTAATTGAGAATATTAGGCATAGTCCGTCACTGAGATATACTAATGAGCTTCCATTATCACAAGAAGAGTTAAAGAGAGAAGAAAAATAGCAAGGAGTACAAGCATAGTCGAAGACTTAATCTACTAAAAAAGTCTATAGATCTTGCCAGATTGATTGACAATCAAACAACTTTTACTCATGAACCATAACGGCACAATAAGCGGTGAGTAACAAATGAATACTGGTATAGATTTGGAAAGGCCCAATAAATGAATGTTGCTAAACTAAGAGGATGTATGCGATGCATTATGAATGGTAAAGGCATTCCATGAGGATGGCATAGAGGAGAGAAACAAGGCAAGTAAAGCCAAACAAGACCAATGTGAGATGTGAACTAAGCTTCAAGCATTAAGCTGGGCTAGAAGTCTAGTGTGACACAAAGTTTACTCAGGGATTAATGAGCATTTTCAAATTTATTCCCTAACTAAGTTCCCCCCCCCCCCCCACCCCAGAAAAAACTCCTTTTATCATTCTTTTATGTTTTCTTCTTCTTTCTTTCCTTCAATCTTGCCAAGATAAAATAATTTAATTCTATTTATAGGCATGACCAGTTTGGAAACATGAGTCCATTTCTTAAAGATCTATTGACAGGCGTCATTAGATCTAAGGGACCATGTGTCACACAACACATAGATCATTCTTTTATTGGCTTATTATGGGGTTGTTATTGCATATTCTAGGAGTATACTCCCTCCCTTTCATAGAACGTGGGGCCCATCCTTTGTGAGAGGTAGGGAGTATACAATAATTTTCCCTTTTTATGCGCCAATGATTCCTATGAAGGCATAGGTCTATTAGGGCACATATCCTTATTTCCATAATCCCTCCAAGACACTGCCCTATGTTATTCCCTAAACACACCATGCTTAATCATAGGAAGTATGTGCCATGATCCTTGTCCACGATTAGGCCAAGATGCTTATCTATGGTAGGATCTTCTATCACATGTCTGGATGGCCTAGGTCCACCTTCTTAGTCCTATACTTAAGCGCCTAGATCCCTTTTCTATTTTGCTAGAAACTACCTAAAAAGGGACTACCCATTGAATTACTTTTAATACGTCTTAGTGACGCTTGATCCACATAGTGACGTTGAGTCCATCCAATGATGTCAAACTATATAAGAATGTACACCTAATTATAATGAGCAAAGAACACAAATGATGAAACAAACTCACGGAAGTTGGGGGAAAAGCTCAAGAACACGTTAATAGGGAATGGGTAATGTGCCCCAAGAGGAAAGTAATTCATTTTTTCTTAAATGATCTTAAAGGACAGTGATTATTAAACGACTTAGCTTGTAGCCAATAGGCCAAGACATTCAATATGATACAAACATAATATGTATCAAAAAATTGATTGTGTCATTTGTCCCGTCTATTGAGTGGCAGGGAGCTTCAATCATTATAAAAGTCACTATAACAGCAATTGCATTAGTTAGTGTAAAATAGAAAAAAAAAATTGTTAATTTTACATATTTTTTTCTCAAAAGCTACCCATATCAATGGGTCTATAATACTATGCATATACAAAATTGCTATTGTAGCCATGTAAGTATATACATGATTAGAGCATTCGAACCAGTGCCTCTAAAATACAAAAAAGTGTCAAAATTTACATAAATTTTCTCTAGAACTACCAACATCAATGGGTGTAAAAATGTGTATATTTACACACTTGCTATAATATCTGTGTAAATATACATGGTTATTGTATCCATAAATCAAATATTGGCCCAAGGCCTAGGCCCACATAAGTCAAGCCCAACCAAGTTGTACCAAACAAGTGATGGAGGGTTTGAGCATGGTATAGAACAAACCGACCCAAGGCATCATTGAGAACATTACATAATGCCTTGGGGATATCCATCTGCCAAGCATAGATTTGGAGGTTGGCACAGGTTCCAATGGAGTCAATTTAGAAATGTGCAGCAGGTCCTATCTGATCAAGAATATAGATCAGAATGGGGCCTACCTCTTTAGGAAAAACTACCACTCATGATGACAAACCTACTAAGGGAAGGCTATAAAAATGGGAAGAGATGGTTTGAGAAGAGGGTTGGAAAATTTAAGGGGGGAGAGAGAGTGATACATGAGAGAGAAGAAGAGAGAAACAGTTAATGGGAAGGAAGCTCAGTATATAGCTCGAGACACCCTTGGAAATAAACAAAGAGGGGGAATAAAATTCAAGTTGGGTCGAAAACTCCTTCATTAGGGCTATTAACTTAGCCTTAAGGGGACTCACTTGTTGTAGGAAACTCTTTACTCACTCTAAAAAAATAAATTGACAGCCCAATCTCAAAGGCTACTGAGTACTTTAGGCTAGCTTCTACAATTGGCGTCGTCTGTGGGAATCTCCTACTTAGCTAAAGATTCAGAGCTAGTTTATCACCACCCAAGATGGATGAACTACATGCAGGAGAGGGATCGGTAGGTCCTGGAGGTAATCGTTCAAGGGCCTTGTCTCGGGGCCAAAGAAGATTTAAGTTGGGTAAAAAATCCTTCATTTGGGCTGTAAACTTAGCCTTAAAGGGACTCATCTATTGTAGGAAACTCTTTACCTACTCTAAACAAATAAATTGAGAGCCCAATCTTAAAGGCGATTAAGCACTTTGGGCTGGGTTTCCACAATTGGCATTATCTATGGGAATTGAACCCATGACCATGTGGTTAAAATCCACATACCCTACCACTATACTATCCATACATCAAATATCGGCCCAAGGCCTAGGCCCACGTAAGTCAGGCCCAACCAAGTCATACCAAACAAGTGATGGAGGGTTTGAGCATGGTATAGTACAAACCAACCCAAGGCATCACCGAGAATGTTACATAATGCCTTAGCAATATTCGCTTACCGAGCATAGATTTGGAGGTTGGCACAAGTTCTAATGGAGTCAATTCAGAAATGTGCAATGGGTCCCATCCGATCAGGAATATAGGTCAAATAGGGTCCACCTCTTTGGGAAAAACCGTCACTTATGATGATAAACCCATTAAGGGAAGGCTATAAAAAGGAGAAGAGATGGCAGGAGAAGGGAGTTGGAAAATTTTTTTAGGGGGGGGGGGTGGAGAGAGTGATACATGAGAGAGAAGAGAGAAACAGTCCATGTGAAGGAAGCTCAATATATAGCTCGAGACTCCCTAGGAATTAGACAGAAAGAGGGAATAAGATTCAAGTTGGGTTGAAAACTCCTTCATTTAGGCTATTAACTTAACCTCAAAGGGACTTACTTATTGTATGATACCCATTCTAAACAAATAAATTGAGATCCCAATCTCAAAGGCCATTGAGTACTTTGGGTTGGGTTGGACTTCCACAGTTATTGTCGCTGTGTATAATGATATTTTATTCTTTTTTCTCTCTCACCATTTAGATTCCCTCTCTTTCCCAACAGACACAGAAACCCAGCAAAAGAACAAGAAAAGAAGAGGAGGAGAAACACCTAACCACCAACACAACACCACCTAACCACCACCACTGCAACCCATTTCAATAGTTGATAATCCACCAAATAATTGACCTAAAATCAACAGAAAATCAAACCAAACCATCAGAAAACCCAACTCAAAATCAAGCCAAACCCATCGGAAAACCTAAGTCATAATCAACCTAAACCCTTTGGAAAACTCATCCCAAACCTAATAAAAAATCAATAAAAACTGAATCTAATAGAAAACCTATATGAAAAATCCAACATAAAACCCATATGAAAAACCCCATGGAAATCAGCTGGATCTGCAGCCATTGCTGTCACCGGTTCTACCTTGTTGCTGTCGCCGAATATGCTTGCTTCTGTCGTCGAATCTTCTGCCTTGTGTGAGTTTTGGGTTTGATATATGAGAGAGGAAGAGAGTTCAAAGAGTAATGTGTTGGTTTGAGACATAAGAGAAGAAGAGAGTTGAGTGAGTACTAGAGGCACTTAAGAATTGAGAGAAAGAGAGATAGAGAGATAGTTGAGATGAGATAGATATGTATTAATTAGAAAGATAGATATTAATAAAATAATAATAAAAATATTATTTAAATAAATTAGAGTGTATAATAGATAATCTAATGTGAATGTTTTGGAAAGTAACTGTGTAAAATAGAAAAAGTAAGTTGTTATGCCAAAATAGACGGAAAATTTTAGACAAATTGGTGTTGATGCTCTTCATAACTTTCTATTTAATTATTAAAATAATTTTTTCTCTCTCCTCTCTTATCTTCGTCCTTACTCTCTCTTCTCCTAACTCTCTCTATTCCCCTAACTCTCTTCACTCTACAAAATAAGGAGGAAGAAGAAGAAAGAATTTCAACTTAAACATATTTGAAAAAATGATGGATAGAGGAAAGAAATTTCAAAAATGGATGACACCATGAGAGAGAGAGAGAGAGAGAGAGAGAGAGAGTATTGTTTAGAAAAAATAAAGAGAGAGAAAGTGTGTGTGTGTGTGTGTGTGTGCACCTTTTAATGTGGGTAGATGGAATAATAATAAAAAAAGAATAAAAAATGATTATTTCGAGAAAAGAGAATAGTGAATAATAAATAATTTAATATGAGTGTTTTTGCAAATTATTCATATAAAATAGAAAAAATGAGTTCTTATACGAAAATAAACAAAAAAAACTTAGACACACTTATAGTAATATTCTAAGAGCATTCCCATCAAAAGTTCTAAAAAATTTAGTATTTAGCATCTCAAAAACCTACTTTATTGATTTTACCGCTTCATTTTACAATACACCATATATTAAAAGTTCTATTTTTTTACCACTTCATTTTAAATAATATATACAGTACTTTAAAATAATATAAAACAACCTCCACAAAATCCAATAGCAATAGTCACAGCCACCTCCGCCACAGCACTACTAGTATCAACCTCCACTGTGGCAACCAAAATCCACCACAAAAAAAAAGGGCCCAGCCACTACCTTCCTCTTCCAAATCACAAAACAACCATCATCAGAATCACAAAACACAGATCGTGGAGAAGGAAGAAGACAATCACAAAACCCAGATCGATGAGAAGGAAGAAGAAAGACAAAGAGGCAAACCCATCACGCTGGTGAGCAAAACACACACACACACACACATACACACACACACACAAACTCACTACGGCAAACCTCCATAAAAGCAAACCCATCACGCTGATCCACTACACCATGACCCACTACAATCCAAACCCACAACCCAAAGACCCACGCCGATCACAATCCGAAGTCACAAACCCACAACCAGACCCACACCGATCACAATTCTAAATCACAAATTTTCAACCCACAAAATCAAATCACCCCGATGTCAAGCTCTACCTCCCTATCGGCGGCAACACTCCAAAGGTGTTTGGGCTTTGAAGTTCTTGACTGACAAACCTTGGAGGAGAGGAGCTCAAACCGTGAACCCGAGAGAAACAGAAGCTACAGGAAAGAGAGGAGGAAAGTGAGAGAGGAGAGAGAAGAAAGAAGGGAAAAGTAAAAAAGAAATACTCGCACAATAACTGTTGGAATAAAAAAATAATTTTTGGTTTAAGATTTGTGCTACAGTGAGCTTGTATTGATACAATCTCACTATAGCAGTATCTCAAAATTTTTGAGATTTGAAATGTTTGATGGAGTTGGTTTTTTGGTATATTGGTGCTAAAATTTAGCATATGGTACTTTTAGCATCCTTAGTGGGAATGCTCTAATACTGCAAATATAATAATTTTTTTATCACACAATTGATTAACTCTTTTACCTACTGATAGGACTGACGAAATATCTCGTCTTGGACGACCCTAGAAAATACCTTTGTCCATCCATCCTGGGTATAGACGAGGACAAACAAGTCATTAATAAGAGGATTCAATACTTCGGACAGTTATAAGCCAGCTGTTAGACTGTTAGAGCCTTATCAATATGCACACTAATAAGCCTTGAGGCATTACAAGAAAGAGCATTAAAACCCCAATCAAGGCCCCAATAGCTAGAAACCAAGAAGCTATATATACACACTCATTAGGAATACAGAAGGTACATAATTTTCAACCCAAGAGAAATACTTTTATGCTTCTCATTTACTCTCAAAAGATTTCCAGATACTAACTTAGGCATCAGAGACATTGTGGTAGGTGCCACACCGATGTCTATTGCATGAAAGCTTGGGTCCATTTTGCAGGGGCAGTGACGAGGTCTCGACACCATCTGGACGGGTACACTTGACTGACGAATAGACTTCATCAGTTTGGCTTTGTTTGTGGAGACAACATTTTCGTACTACAGTTCGAGAATATAGTTCTAGTCATTCTCAAAGTTCAGATGGAGTCCAATCAAGATCCCGCTACACTAGCCCTGCAAATCCAAGCACTGACAGCTAGCATGGAAGAACTCACCAGACAAAACCAAGAGATGAGGCAGCAACTCTAGTAGGAGGCCAACCGGTCTAGAGATAATTAGAAAGACGATGGAAATAGCTAAAGACGGAGCGACCCTCAAAGACCAACTACTCCAGACGAGTCAAGCTTAGAGCTTCTTCGGGAGATGGATGAGTTATGGAACGCCATAAAAGAGAAATCGGATCGAAACATGGACAGGATGGTTAGGATGACAGACTCCCTTTTTACAGCAGTAGTCCTTGAGTGCCCGGTCCCGCCAAAATTCTGCCTGCCTCAACTCGAATAGTTTGACAGGCTTAAGGATCTCTTGGATCATCTCAACACCTTCAAGACAACACTAGATCTCCAGTAACCTCCTGACGAAACACTGTGCCGCTCTTTCTCTACTTCTCTCAAAAGGGCGGCAAGGGAATGGTTCATAAAACTACCCACATTGTCCATCGATAGCTTCGAACAACTAAGCAACTCCTTCTTGTGTCATTTCGTTAGAGGTCAATGCCCGAGGAGACCAGCAGACAATTTACTCACCATTAAATAGGGGGAGAAGGAGACCCTGAGGTCGTACGTAAAATGCTTCACCAGCGAGACTTTGGAGGTAGACGAAGTTGACGACAAGTTACAGTTAACAACCTTTAAAGCCGGATTGAAGTCCAGAGAGTTCGTAGTTTCACTCGCAAAGAATTCCCCTAAGACGATGGTGGAGATGCTCCTAAAGGCATAGAAGTACATGAACGCTGAAGATGCTTTAGCCCCTATAAAGGATGTGGAAAAAACCAATGATAAGGGAATGAAGGAAGACGTTCGCAGGGGACGAAAAAGGGAGCAACTAGATCGTTAGACTAGAGACGGGAGTAAAAGGAAGGACAAAAAAACTTATCGAACGGTAAAATCCACTCCTTAAGTTATGCCTGTTGACAAAATTTTGGCATAGATTAAGGATGAGCACTACCTTAAATGGCCAAGGCCACTACATTCGTCGCCCCACGTGCGCGACAAAAAGAAATACTGCCACAAAAAGAAAAACTACATTCCACAAAGATCACAGCCACTACATTGAGGATTGCAAAGACCTAAAGGAGCAAATAGAGGAACTTATACAGAAAGGGAAACTACAAAAGTTTGTGAAAAAAGGGGAATCTAGTAGCTTTAGAGATGATAATAAAAACCAACACGGATCCCCACCCATAGACGAGAATCATATGTCCCAACGTCCGCCAACTGTGGTAGGAGAGATAAAGATAATCACAGGTAGGCCGACCACAGGCGTGTCATTCAGATCCCTCAAGAAGGCGTACCAAAGGTAGGTAAACAGTGTCCACAGAATACCCCCGTTTAAGCAGAGACAGACAGACCGAGATATGTTTTTCTCAGAAGAAGATACTAGAGGAGTGAAGTAGCCTCATGACGACCCCCTGGTCATAATGCTCAAGACAGAAGGATTCAACAGTAGGAGAATCCTCGTGGATAATGGTAGCTCAGCAGATATCATCTACCTCTTTACTTTTCAGCAGCTGAAGCTAAGTTTAGAAAGGCTGCACCCATTTGACTCCCCCCTTGTCAGCTTCAGTGGAGACAGGGTTTATCCCAAAGGCATAGTGACATTGAAGATGCTAGAGGAATGAAGCAGCCTCATAACGACCCTCTGGTAATAATGCTCATGACAGAAGGATTCAACACTAGGAGAATCCTCGTGGATAATGGCAGCTCAATAGATATCATCTACCTCTTTGCTTTTCAGCAGCTGAAGCTAAGTCTAGAAAGGCTGCACCCATTTGATTCCCCCCTCGTTAGCTTTAGTGGAGACAGGGTTTATCCCAAAGGCATAGTGACATTGACGGTCACAATAGAAACTTACCCAAGGCAGCTAACTTGTCAATTGGACTTGTTGTGGTGGACTGCCCTTCGTCTTACAATGTGATCATTGGAAGACCAACACTCAACCATTGGAAAGCAGCCACGTCCACCTATTTCTTGAAGGTGAAGTTCCCAACAGAAAATGGTGTTGGCGAGGTAAAAGGAGATCAAGTATTAGCCAGGGAATGCTAGCAGGCCGTGCTAGCAGGCCGTGCTAGCTTCAAAAGAGAATCATACATGAATGATCAAGGAGAAGGAAGAAGATAAAATGGAAGCCTTGGAGATAGTAGAGTTGGTTGAAGGGGTTGCAACAAATACGACCAGAATAGGGATGGCATTGAGCCCTGAGATGAGGACCAAGCTCCTCTAGATCCTTAAAGAGAACCTGGATATCTTTGTATGGAGTCATGAGGATATGCCAGGTATATCCTCAAAAGTCATCCAACACAGACTAAATGTGGACCCTGAGAAGAGGCTTGTCTAGCAAAGATGCCGAGTCTTCGCTCCAAAATGGAATCAAGCAATTAGGGATGAGGTTTACAAGCTGTTGTCAGCAGGCTTTATTCGAGAAGTCTACTACCCATATTGGCTCGCCAATGTCGTCATAGTAAAGAAAGCAAATGGGAAATGGAGAATGTGTGTGGACTTTATGGACCTGAACAAAGCTTGCCTAAAAGATAGTTTTCCTTTGTCAAGGATAGATCAGCTCGTGAATTCTACACCAGGACATAAACTACTGATGTTTATGGATGCATTCTCAGGATACAATCAAATAAAGATGGTTAAAGAAGACCAGGAGAAAATTGCTTTCATCAAGAGTCAAGGGCTTAATTGCTATAAGGTAATGCCATTTGGACTAAAAAATGCAGGGGCAACCTACCAAAGGTTAGTAAATAAAATGTTCAGCAAATAGATCAGAAGAAATATGGAAGTATATGTAAATGATATGCTCGTCAAAAGCAAAGAAGAGCTCGCTCACCTGGACAACCTTAGTAAAACATTTACCACACTCAGACAGTACCAGATGAAGTTGAACCCTAATAAGTGTGCTTTTGGAATAGTCTCAGGGAAGTTCTTGGGGTTCATGGTATCCTAAAGGGGAATAAAAGCAAACCCAGCAAAGGTGCGAGTCATACTCGACATGACATCGACAAAGACTGTCAAAGAAGTCCAAAAGCTCATAGGGAGGATAACAGCACTCAATAGGTTTGTCTCTAAAGCAACAGACAAATGCCTACCTTTCTTCACGACGTTGAAGCAAGCCTTTGCCTTGACTGACGAGTGTGAGACAGCATTAAAAGAACTAAAGCGTTACTTGAGCAATCCACTCTTCCTAAGTCTGGCCAAGGAGGGGGAAAACCTGTATTTATATTTGGCAGTATCAGGTACAGTCGTAAGCGCATCCTTGATTTGAGAAGTGGACAAGAAACAACTTCTAGTTTACTACGTTAGCCAAACTTTCCCGAGGGCAGAAGCCAATTACCTAAGAATTGAGAAGATTGCATTCATGTTAATAATAGCTTCGCGCAAGTTGCGACCATATTTCCAGGTGAACCCCATCCTAGTAATGACGAACCAACCCATTAAGAAGTCCATGAACAAGCCCAAGGCAGCAGGGAGAATGGTCCAGTGGGCGATTGAGCTTAAGCAGTTCGACATTGAGTACCACTCCAGGACAGAAATTAAAGCACAGGCTTTGGCGAACTTCTTCGCTGAGTTCACCTTCATAGACGAGGACAACCACCCCAAAAAGATAGAACGGTGGACAATACAGACTGATGGTTCATTGGCCCAAAAGAGGGGAAAAGTATGGGTCGTTATCATTACCCGAGACGAAGAAGTGCTTAAATACAAAGTCTAGCTGAAATTCCCAGCCACTAATAATGAAGCAGAGTATGAAGGAATATTGACGGGGCTAAGGGTCAGAAAAGCACTAGGAGCAAAAAATTTACTCCTTTAGAGTGATTCTAAGCTGGTACTAGGGCAAGTAAAAGAGGAATATGAAGCAAAGGAGAAGAGAATGCAAAGATACCTTAGGTTGACGAAGCAATTAACACAGGAATTTGACAAGGTGGAATTCGCATAGATCCTAAGAAGCCAGAACATGGTAGCAGATGAGATCACAAAGCTAGCATCGTCAGAAAAAGGATCAACGAGCAGGGACTTGAAGATGGAAGTCTAGAAACACTCTAGTATTGAAGAAGTCCCTACATTTGTAATCTAGAGTACAAACAGCTAAATGACCTCGATTATATCCTTCCTCCAAGACAGGCACCTCCCCCAAGACATCGAGGAAGCTAGGAAGGTCCAAACGAGAGCAGCCAGATTCACGATCCTGAATGATATGCTGTACAAGAGAGGCTTTTCCATACCTACTTGAAGTGTGTCAATGAAGAGGAAACCAAGTACATTCTGGAAGAGATCCATTAAGAGGTATATGGAGACCACGTAGGCCCTAGAGCCTTGGTAAGCAAAGTTATTTGAACAGGTTACTTCTGGCCTACTATATAGGTAGACGCGAGAGAGCTCGTCAAGAAATGCAACAAGTGCCAAAGATTTGGGAATGTCCAACGCCTCCTAGCCTAGACACTGACAATGATAGCCTCCCTTTGGCCATTTGCATAATGGGGAATTGACATCGTCGGTCCACTACTACGAGGTAAGGGACATGTAAAGTTTCTACTAGTTGCTATTGACTACTTTACAAAGTGAGTTGAAGCAAAGGCATTGCCAACCATCACCGTAGCAAAAATCCAGAGCTTTGAACGGAAGAACATAATCTGTAGATTTGGGATCCCACGGACGATCATATCAGACAACAGGCAGCAGTTTGATAGTCAAGGCTACAAAGATTTTTGCTCAGGTTTGGGGATCAAGAACCAGTATTCATCCCCAAGACACTTACAGGCGAATGGACAAGCAGAGGTGACCAACTGAACACTACTTAAGATCATCAAAACTAGACTAGACAATGCTAAGGGAGCCTGGCCTGAGGAATTGCCCAATGGATTATAGACTTACAGGACTACAGCAAGGACCCTAACAGGAGAAACCCCCTTCAAACTCACCTACGACACTAAAGTGATGATTCCGGTTGAGATGAGAATAAGCAGCATCAAACAAGAGACATTCCACGAAGAAAGCAATGATGATCAATTAAAAATTAACCTGGATTGCTTAGACGAGACTAGAGATGAAGCCTTCAATATATTGACGAAGTATCAACAGAAAATGGCCGAGAACTATAGCAAAAGAGTGAAGCTCAGACGACTTGATATAGGGGACCTTATTTTGAGCAAAGTCACCTCAGCAGCCAAGGATCCAGCCCAAGGAAAACTCGGCCTAACTTGGAAAGGACCCTACTGGGTTGTCCATTATTCAAGGCAAAACAGTTACCACCTAGAGGCCTTAGACAGACAGAGACTTCCACGACCATGGAACATTGAGCACTTGAAAAAGTACCATCAATAGATATAACAAATTGTATTCATTTTTGAGAAGTAATAACAAGATTATTCAGCCAATGACCTAATGTGAGCAAATTTAACAGGCTAAAAGTCCAAGAAAATGTCTAAGTAACAAGATTCCACACAGATGGATGTAAGTTACTGACAAAGGCAAGAGTGACAAGATCCTTTAAATGGGTGTAAGTCACAAAGAAAATGGCTAAGTAACAAGATTTTGCACAGATGGATGTAAGTTACTGACGAAGCAAAGAGTGACAAGATCTCTTAAATGGGTGTTAGTCACAAAGAAAATGCTAAGCAACAAAATTCCGCACAGACGGATGTAAGTTACTAATGAAGCCAAGAGTGACAAGATCTTTTAAAGGGGCGTAAGTCACAAAGAAAATGACAAAGTAACAAGATTCTGCATACACAAATATAAGTTACTAGTGAGGCCAAGAGTGGTTAGATCCCTTAAATGGGTGTAAATCAAGAAGAATGGAAAAGTAACCAGGTTCCGCCTAGAACAGAGATAAGTTACTGACGCAGAAGGAGTAATTGAGGGAATGAAGCGAACAGAGATCACACAAAAACCAGAGTACAAACAAGTAAGCATATAATCACGAGTATAATTAAAAGTCCAAAAACAACAGGCAACCACCATCGTTTTGATACTAAAAATTAAAATGCTCATAAACACGGGGCTAAAAACATTGTTCTTAAATTAGTAATATTGTTCTAAAAATAGAATTAAAAAAGCCCAAAACATACTGGGCACCCAAAAAAAGAAAGAAAGAAATAATATACATGTGCCAGAAGTCATAGACAAAGCAGATTCAGGCGTCAGCAGCAGCAATAGGATGAAGGCCACTTCCAAGAGCATTACCCTCAGGTGCATCACCCTCAAGAGTCGTGGACTAGGAGGCTTCGTCAGCTACCATCTCTTTGTCCACCTCTTTCAGATTCAAATTCTCGAAATCCACTCTTGTAGGGTGCATGAAGAGGTATCGCCTTAGGAGCTCAAAACCCTTATAATACCAACTAAAGAGCATTGTGTTGTACTCCTCAGTCTACTGAAAAGCCTCGACGACCTTAGCAGCGATGGTCTTGAGTTTCTCCCTCCTAGCCAGAAGTTGCTCATCTTTTTCTAGAGTCAGCTACTGCTTAGCTTTGAGGTCATCCCTAAGGTTTTGATCTTCTCCTTAACAATGTTGGCCTCGTCCATTAATTTGATTAGGTCCTACTTCAGTATGGAGTTATTTGCTCCAGAGCCTCCATTCTGGACATCGCTGATGCGACCTTAGCCTTCTGAGTAAGGAACTTCGAGGTAATATGAAGACTCTCTCCCAACACCTGAAAAAGAAGAGTGAGGCCTTACCAAAAAAAAAAAAAAAAGGAGGAATGAAGGATGAAATGACGAACACTTTATTTGGATGAGTTTGTGGATATGACGACCCACAACCTCGTTAGAAGACATACTAGAGAAAACCTTCAACTCCTCAGGAGTGACGACCTCATGTGCTCTCTCCACTGCAAAACTGGTATCATCCTAAACACTGGAAGGACGAGAATCTGCCTTCTCCTTCCCTTTGTCAGTCAACTGTGGTCTCTTTGAGATAGGGGTGACCTCTTCAACCGAGGTGGCTGGAGAAGTTGTCCTCAGCATCTCAGTGCCAAGGGCAACTAGAATGACGAAGACTCCCTTCTCTACCACATGCACTGCTCTCTTCTCGAGATTAGATAGTGGCTCATTTTTCTTTGACCTCATCTTTGCATACATATCCTTCTTAAATTTGGTCTTCATTCCTACAAAGAGGAAAAACTCGTAAAAAAAAAAAAAGAAAAAAAGAAAAAAGAAAAAAGAAAGAGAAGATAAAGTTAATAACGAACTGAGCTTACTTTTTCTCTCCTCTCTCTCAATAGTTTGCAGGACGAAGAGGGAAGGCTCTGGCCGAAGACAATGCAAAGCCAAAGTACGAGGATCGATCAAATCATCGAAATCATCAATTGACTTCGCATACTGGATAGCAGCTTCAACATCGCTCTTATACCTGCTCTTAAGTTTGGGCCGTCTTTCACTGTATGAGACAACAAACATGAAAGATAGTGGCAACAGAATGTAAAAAAAAAAAAGAAGAAGAATGAAGTGCAAAATACTAATAAGAATAACGACGCACTTGAACTCGAGGTTCTCCACTGACGGAGCAACCTAGGGATTCGCCCCACAACTCGTCAGAAGGAGTCTTCCATTCATCCTTGGACACAAAAAAGAATTGAGACTTCCAGTATCTGAATGATGAAGGTAGGTCCTTGACGATCCTGATCCTTCTCTCTCAAGGTACCAGCTTGTAGTACCCATGCTCCTTGGACTCTTTTAGACGATACAGATAAACAAGCTCGTCCACCTTGATCATATCCCCTTCAGTAGCGGCCAGCCATAGTTCCATACAACTGATCACTATCCTCCAAGAATTGGGCATAAATTGACCAGGCGCAATGTCAAAGCGGCCTAGGAGCTCCATAATGAAAGGATGGACGGGGAATCTAAGTCCACTAAAGGAAGGTAGTCTCATAGAAGCATACCTCCCTAAGCGAGAAGTGGCAAGCTCATTCTTCCTTGTGAGGAAGACGAACCCTAACCCTGTCAAGAAATTGGAATCTATCCTTGAATCTAGAGAGCGTCTCGCCATCTAAACCACACATCTCCCCGAGGGCATGGAAAGCCCTAATTTCGCGAGGGACAGAGGCGACGGTATCTCCCTCCACAAGATTGTCGCTAGACAACAACCCGGTCTCAAGTTCGCTTGATCTCACCTCAGACATTGCCCCTCTCTTGCTCACCAAACTCTCAAACCAATTGATCGATTGACAAAGCACAGGAGATAACTCACCCAATACAACACCTAAACCATTAGCCTCAAAAACAAAATTCCCAACCAAAGGGAGAAAAGCACGAGAAGCACCTAAAGAAGCCCCTAAACGTGCAAAAAAGAAGGAAACCGAGGGGCAAGCTACCCTAAACTCAGCACTATTAACCATGAAAACCAGGAAATGGAAAGAAAGAGATGAAGCCTAAAAATCCCAAAAATCATAGAGGGAAGTTGGAGAAGAAGAAGTTCAGAGCAATGATTAGGAAAGTGAAAAGAAGAGAAGTTTAAAAACCAAAGCACAAAAAACTGAAATCCAGCAGAAAAACCAAGAGTCACACAATTGGCACATTAACTGCACTGGCCAAAATGTGCCACGTGGCCACGATGTACGATGTGCCGCCACTACGCATTAAAAGTGGAGCAATACCCCAAAAGCCACACCTAGTCAAAAGACCTTTCGTGTTCCGATGGTCATCTTAACACGCCACAACGACCACAGAACCTAGGGGCAATTGATGGGACTGACAAAATATCTTGTTTTGGACGACCCTAGAAAATACCTTCGTCCATCCATCCTGGGCATAGATGAGGACAGACAAGTCATTAATAAGAGGATTCAATACCTCGAGCAGTTACAAGTCAGCTGTTAGACCGTTGGAGCCTTATCAATATGCACACTAATAAGCCCTGAGGCGTTACAAGAAAGAGCATTAAAACCCCAATCAAGGCCCCAATAGCTAGAAACCAAGAAGCTATATATACACATTCATTAGGAATACAGAAGGTACATAATTTTCAACCCAAGAGAAATACTTTTACGCTTCTCATTTACTCTCAAAAGATTTCTAGGTACTAACTTAGGCATCAAAGACGTTGTGGCAGGCGCCACACCAGTGTCTATCTCAGGAAAGCTTGGGTCCATTTTACAGGGGCAATAACGAGGTCTTGATACCATCTAGACGGGTACACTAGACTGACGAATAGACTTCATCACCTACCATTAATTGTAAAAGTCTATGGTGTCGGGTGGCTAGTTTTGGGGCAACATCACGTCATACCATTAGACTTGGTATAGGCGGCGTGCGGAAGAAAATGATGGAAGGCTTTTGAAAAATCAGTGGCGAAAGTACGTCAATTTGCCTTCCACTACTAGTCAAGTAGCTAGGAAGGAAGACTCAAAAAGTTAATTACAAATGGGTCCTTAGGATGACCATGTCAAATAATTATTTGTCAAATTAAACATACCAATGATTGGGCTGACTGGATCACTTACAAAAAAAATATTCAAATCCATTCAATTTTGGGTGGTGAGAAGAAATCAGAAATCGAAAAATAGTAGCATTTTATATAATGTTTGAAGGAAATAAATGTATTAAAAAAAATGTTGTTTCACGCACCGAACAACTACTATAGTAGACTCTACGGAGGGGACGGAGCTAGAAATGGGCTTGGGGCAATGACCCCCTATTTTTTTTAAAAAAAATTAGTATATTAAAAATCATTAATTTTAATAATTTTGTTCAATAAAATTATAATTTGTCTCCCTTAACAATGTTATCGATTCTGTTATAACAATGTCATTGATTTTTTTAAGAGTAATATTATAGCTACAAATTTTTTTATAATATTTTTACAAACTATTAAGTTAGCAAATTCTTATTGATTTGCACACTTACGTCACTTTTTATTTATCAATAACCACTCATTACATTAGCAATTTGTAAAATTTTTGCAGCTTTAGTATTTTCTACATTTTAAAGGCCATAAAAAAATAATATATTAAATTTAAAATAAAATATACAAGTCTAAAAAAATTAGCTAAACAACAAAAATTTCTAATAGTAAAACTAGAAAAAAATTAAGCTCAATCATCCTATTTTATTCAAAATAAACAACCTTATCCTTTAAAAAGTTTTAAACAAAATAATTTTAATAATTTTTTCCTTATCCAGCACGCGAACAACAAAGACACAAAAAAAAAAAAAATCATTAGTAAATAAGTAGTAGAGTTAGTGCCGGAGTAACCACATATACCGAGCAACAGAGTCGTCTCTAATTCCAAATCTTAGCTCTGTTACTAACTCTAAGTAAAGAACAAGTAAAGCTTTAGGAGACACGGTACTGTACCGTGAACCACATGATGATTACTTCCAATTCCACGTGTGTAAATTGAATTTTCAATCTTGATTGAGTACTTTTCTAAAACATTCTGAAAAGAACTCAAACGTAGGCATGCAAAATTTTTAAATCATGGGAACAAACGATTTGAAGCACCAAAAGCAAGCATAGTTGATAGTAACGACGATTTCATGTCAAGCATCAAGCATGTGAAAGTTAAGATGTTGATAAAGTCATAAAACGGTGAGAACGACGTTACGCTGAAGAAATCGGAGAAAGTACCACACGGTCTACAGTCCACAGTCCACAGCGTCTAGTACGCGTTTCAACGGACGGCATAAACGACATGTTGTATTTAAATCTGACGGCAGAAATGACATATATTATTGTACACTCTTGTTATAAATAAAATAAGAAAAGTAATAATGGATGTCTTTTTTTATAGTATTAGTTAATAATGGATGTCTTTTTTCATAAGAAATAAAAAAATTATTAAAATATTAATTCTTTTTTTTTTTTGTCATAATAATTTTCTTTAAACAGATTATTAGCTAGTACCCTAAAAATAACCATTAGCATTTCTCATAAACAAAATAGAATATTGTATACCGTTATTTGGATAGGTGGTTGACTGGATAACACTGAAAAACTTGCATGCATGCATATTAGGAACTCGGGATGGCACAAAATAGATTTGGATTCGTGTTAAATTTGGAATACAAATGAGGTTGAACTCTTCAAAAAAAAAAAAAAAAAAAAAAAAAAACAAATGAGGTTGAAATCCATCATAGCTATTAAAAAATAAAAAATATATTTAAGGAGTTTTTTTTATAATTTTTTTAACCTTATTATGTTATTTATAATTTTAATTCTTTTCTTTGCTTATTTCCCTCACATATTGGGCAACTCATTGAGTTTTTTTTTTTTTTGGAGAAAAGATTCACTGAGCTTATTTTTTTATTTTTGATGAGAAAAGATCTTCATTGAAGCTGAAAAGGTGTACAACAAGGCACGAAGGAATTACACAAGAGCAATCAAGTTGGATAAGATGCTGAACCATTGGAGGGCTACATCTTTTCCAGACTCGATCAACACCATTACATTTCACATACTAAGTAAGAGTATGAGCTACTTTGTTGTATTCCCTTTTCAAGTGACAAATTTTCTAGCTGCTAAAAGACTCAAGAAGGGAGCAAATGCCCCATATAAATGGCCTAAGTTGCCATTGAATTCCTTTGCCTGAATGTCTTGGACCACTGTGAGGGCATTTGATTCAAGGATTACGTGGGAGAGCTCCATTTCCTCCGCAAGAAAAATTCCATGTTCAAGAGCAAGGACTTGTGTTTCCAAACTTGAAAATTGCCTTGGAAGGGGCTTATAGAGTGCTGCTATAGACTCTCCCTTGTTGTTTCTTATCACTACTCCTACTCCAGAGGATCATCCGTCTCCTAATGCAGCTCCATCCACATTAACTTTGTATACACCCGTGGAAGGAGCTTCCCATTTGATTGCTTTATAACTTTGGGAATGGCTGTATAGAGCATCAGCTTCTTTGTAGTCTGATTTGATTGTGTTAGCAGAATACTATACCTGGTCAGGGGAAAGGCATGCATCCTCAAAAACTTTTTGATTCCGATTATACCATATCGCCCAAGAAGTTACAAAGAAAGTCTCAAGCTCATTTGCAGCTCCATTATTCAGAAATTGCATGGCCATATCAGTGAAGTCAAAATGACTTGTTGTCAGGTTTATAGGACATCCTTCCCACTTGTTGCAGATTTGTTTAGCTAGATCACATTGAAAGAATATATGGATGATGGTTTCTGTTTCTTTCTCACAGATTGGGCACTTGGGATTAATGTTCATCCCTCTTTTATTAAGATTTAATCTGGTTGGGAGTCCATTCATGCAAGCTCGCCACGCGAAGATTCTGATTTTTGCTGGAATCTTTAGATGCCACAATTTCCTCCATAAGGGGTTCTCGAGTCTCCAGATAAGCATTCTCCTCTGTTATCAGCTTCCACTAGACTAAGAGTAACATAATAGGCACTCTTAACCATGAACTCCCCTCTCCTGTTGCCAATCCATATGAGCTTATCTTCTGCTAAGTTATAACTCAATGGAATATTTAGGATTGTGTTTGCCTTAAAAGGAAGGAAGACAGTTCTAATTACATCAAATTTCCATCTTCTAGTTTTAGAGTCTATCAATGCCGAGACGATTGGAAAATCATTGAAGGACCTAGGGGGAGTTATTACCTTGTATGTTGAAGGGGTGGGAAGCCATTTGTCGTCCCATATGTGGATTAGTAGCCCATTTCCCACTCTACATCAAGTGCCTTTTCTTATTACTTCCAAGGCTTGAAAGATGCTACATCAAGCATACAATGGGTTGCATCAAAGCTTTGAATTGAGCACATCACCATGAGGGTAGTATCTTGCTTTGTAAAATTGAGCAACTAGAGACTGAGGATTAGAGAGCAATTTCCAACCTTGCTTTTCTAGCATAGCAAGGTTGAATGCTTGAAGGTTCCTAAAACCCATGCCTCCTTTTAGCTTAGACTTGCATAGCTTCTACCAACTAACCCATGCTATTTTTGATTCTTGATCTCTTTGCCCCCACCAAAACCTTCTTATCATTCCTTTCACAAAGACTCTTAGGAAGTAAGAAACAACTCATGGTGTAGATGGGTATGGATTGAGCTACTGTCTTTATAAGAACTTCTCTTCCACCCATGGAAAGCAATTTTTCTTTCTAACTAGACAATTTCTTAGCAACTCTTTCCTTTACATCTGCAAACACTATCGATTTGGATTTACCAATGATAGAAGGTAGCCCAAGGTACTTGTTATGTTTTGAGTCTTGCATCGGTCCCATTACTTCCAGCAACTCATTTTTAAGCTCAGGTGGAGTGTTATGGATAAAGAAAATTGAGGAATTATTTGCATTGATTTTTTGTCCATAAGCTACTTTATAGAGATTAAGGATTGCCCTTAACTCCTGACATTCTTGTATGTTTGCTCTGTAGAAAAGAAGACTGTCGTCGGCGAAGAATAGATGGGTGACCATAGGGTAGCCTTTATTTATGATGACACCACTAAGCATATTGTTTCTAGCCTCATCATTTATAAGAGATGAAAAACCATCTACACAAAGAAGGAACAAGTAAGATGATAGGGGATCTCCTTGCTGGAGCCCCCTTGGGGGGACAATGCATTTGTGGGCTAGTCCATTAGTCAAGATAAAGTAAGTTACAGTTGTAATGCAATGAATTATAGAATTGACCCATCTTTCATTAAAACCCAATTGCTCCATTACTTTCTCGATGAAACCCCTCTCAACCTTTTCATATGCTTTGCTCATATTGAGCTTGACAGCCATGAAACACTCTTTCCCCTCTCTTTTATGGTCTGAATAGTGCATAAGCTCAAAAGTAACTAACACATTGTTAGTGATAAGCCACTCCAAAAGGAAGGCACGTTGATTTTCAGAGATGATATGAGGAAGAATGGATTTGAGTCGGTTAGCTAGGACCTTAAATATGAGCTTATAGATGACATTACTTAGACTTATAAATCTAAAGTCTGTCATTTTGGTGGGGTCTTTGATTTTTGGGATTAGGGTAATATTAGTCCTATTTATCTCAGTCATAGACATGTTAGAATTTAGGAAATTCAAAACCATGCATGTAACATCATTACCCACGACCTTCCAGTATTTTTGAAAGAAAATAGCTGACATACCATTTGGTCCAAGAGATTTTGTGGGGTGCATTTGCTTGAGGGCTTCCTCAACCTCCTCTTTTGTGAATTCTCTGATAAGGCTCTGATTCATCTCTCTTGTTACCCTTGTCGGTATTGTGGCAATAACTTCTGCTATTCTGCTTGGGTAAGAAGTGGTGTAAAGCTTCTCAAAGTATGACACAACAATGCTTATGATGCCATCCTGTATTCTTCTTTTTCCTTTCTGATGCTTTGAAGTGGAAATACTTTGTATTTTTATCTCCTAGTCCAAGCCATTGAACTTTAGCTCTTTGTTGCCACATTATTTCCTCACTGTCCAGGAGGTCATTGATCTCTTTCCTTAACTTATTGATTTCTCCTCCCATTTCTCCATCTCTATCTCTTGCTACCATATCATTGAGGGCTTTTCTTTTGACTTAAATCCGCTTTGGGACTCATCCAAAGGTAGGTATATTCCACTTATTAAGTTCTTTTGCGCACTAATTTAGTCTCGCTACTATACCACTAGGGGTATTTTGGCTTGTACTATTTCTCCAAGTAGCCTCTATTATATCCCTGCATTCTTTCTCTTTTGTCCACATTGCCTTAAAGTGGAATCGATACTTCCTCGGTGGTTAGGGAGCAATGGAATCCAAAATTAACAAAGCCAAATGATCAGAGGTTGAATCCACTATATGGTGAACTCTAACTTCTTTGTAGTTATCAATCCAGTTTTGTGTTGCAAGAGCTCTGTCTAACCTTAGGTAAACTCTGTCCTCCCCTTCCTGCATATTACACCAAGTGAAATGTGGGCTAGTGAAACCCAAGTCTTTGAAACCACAAGTATTGACTGCTGATCTGAAACCTTCCATTTGTTTTTGGGTTCTTCGTACTCCTCCAATTTTTCATTCACTTATAGTATCTCATTAAAATCCCCAAGGCATAGCCATGGTAGATGAAACTTTCTATTCAGTGCTTTTAATTGGTCCCATGACTCTTTCCTTCTATGCGTTTCAAATTGCCCATAGAGCTGAATTCAGATAGCTCATCAATTATGATTGCATCAATAAAATTTCCAATATATCCCATGATCTCCAATTTAAGCTCCTTCTTCCACAGCATCACTATTCCTCCACAATTCTCAGACTTAGGAACAATTAAACCAAAGACAAACCTAGCCCTCTCTTTTGCACATTTCATGCCTTTTTTTATGTAATTTAGTCTCCATTAAGAAGACTACATTGGGATCCCAACGCCACTTCATTTCACGTAGCACATTAACTGTCCGGAGGTTCCCAAGCCCCTGATAGTTCTGGCTCAAGGCCCTTATTATTCCCAGCGGTGCTGCATCGCAGCCACCGCTAATAAAACATCAATCATGTTATCATCAAGGGTATGCACTTCATATGCACGTTTTTAGGGCCTTTCATTTTCATTTTCAAATTCCTTAGGTCTTTCCCCTCTTTTCGTGCCCACTGAAGGGGATTGGGCTAATATATTTAAATTTTGGGCCGTGCTCTTTTCCCTTGCCACCTTTTTCAACTTTCCTCTACCTTGGGCCTTTTTTTCTTTTCCTAAGCCCACTTGGGATATATCACTTACCTTACTTTCTTTAGTTGTTGACTTACTCTTGATTGGGCTGGTGATTTCTTATGTTTCTTCCTCGGGCTTTTGAGCTTGGCCCACACTTGACAAGGCATTGTCGTTCTTTTTGAACAATTCTCTGACTGGTTCCTATATGGTTTCCTTTTCTCGTTCGCACAATTCGTTTCCTTTCCTTGATTCTCTCTTTTCTTTTTCTCCATTGCCCCATCTTTCCGGATTATCCACTGTTGTGGGATCTAACATTTTCGTATCTGCACTTCCAAAGTTTTGACTTTCCTTTCGTACTTCGATATCATTGCCTCTGGTTTGAATTGGGATTCAAATCTTCTTCGGCTCCATAGAAGACCTTTCCCTGGTACTCTCATCTTCATTGGACTCATGGCTTTTGCTTGTTGATGGTCTTATTCTATTTGTTCCTCCCTTGTTTGCATTCCCCGCTCTAAGCCATTCGCCATATTAAAGGTTTGCATGTTGCCAATCTAGATTCACTTGGCAGTGCTTGTTGTCATACCCGATAATTCCACAGATAAAGCAAAAAGTGGGTAGTCTTTCATACTTGAATGTGACCCACGACCTTTCCCCTTCCGCATTAGCAATATGCCCCCCTCTTCTTAGAGGTTTATCAATGGGTAGGTATACTTTTTTTCTCATAAACTTGGCTTGGCCATCTTGCCAAGACTGCTTATCCACCTCAATTGTTTTACCAACTTTATTGCCAATCTCCCTCCCACTTATTCAGTCATATTCTCAAATATAAAAACCCTATACTTGAATCCAGATAGGAGCATGAGTGAAGCTAATGTTGGCTGATGGTAGGCCCTTTCTCCATCGGCAGAGTAGAAGGAGGTTGTTGTCAAAATTCTAGAGCCCACTTTTTTCTACCTATTCCATTTGGTACCTTAAGCTAAACTTGAATTAGAGGATGTTATTCCCCACCTCTACAATTCTTAAATTTGAGCCCATCTTCCATGCCATTCTCAACATACTCTTGAGAGCACATAGGTTTTGTTGCCGATCTGAAAGCAGTCCCCCAAATAGACTCAGTGAACATTCCTCAAACAACTCTTGTCTACCTATGGTTGATATGGTGATATCTTCTTCTTTTTCCTTCGTGAGTTGTAGGCTCTGCAAGCTTTCAATAATTCCTTGTTCCATTCTATGGCCTTGTGTGGATACTCCTCAGTGGGAAGAGTAGTCCAAGGGAGGCTTCTTATGGTTGAACTATGGGAGAGAAAAGATTCACATAGTATTGAGCTTATTTGTTGTTAACTTGTTTACTTAAATGTGAAATAAAATATAACTTTAAACAACTAGTAGCAAATAAGCTAATTAAACTCCCACTATAAATGAACTATTTTTGAACAGGTGATAATTAAGAGGGTGGTGAATTTTTCATCAAATACCTTAATTAATATTTACCTGACTAATGTTTATTAGTATCTAATTACTTCATGTAACTTAGAGTACTATTTAAGAAATTAAAGTTATACATATATAATTAGTATTATCAAATAATTAAAGATTCTTTTTAGCATCAAGATTCAAGAGTTTTATAGTTTAGTAGTATTATGTGATCTCTCTTATAAAGAGAATTACCATGTGTTTGGACTTTGGATGAAGAAATTGATAATTACCAAAGCAAAAATTTATGAATAAAAAGGGTTACGTAGTAGTTATTTAAAATCCTTGCAATTATTAATTTCATTATTTAGATTAAAATATAGAAAATTTATTTATCTACACCGAAATTTCATAGCAACCCCTTAAAAAAATCATCCACATTGATATAATTATTAATCTTTATGGAAAGCACAAATAAGATTTTGAATTGATTCGACTATTTGAAGCTTAAATTCACTTGGCTGAAAAAATTCAATTATATTGGGGTTTACGAGAGAGAGAGAGAGAGATTGATTTGGCTGGATCCTTGTCAGCCCAAAAATGGGAGGCATAGATCCATGACATTAATGCATTGCGTCTTGCTCACCCCAAGATGTCCAAGCTATTGCCACAGTAGCCTATCGATGTAAGACTTTGAGGTTCCCAAAATAACATCATTCATGTCATCAACATTTTTCATTTTTGTGTTCGCTATCATATCAATTAGTGACACGTCGAAGCTCAGACTGCGTTTGATTGGGTGTAAAATATTTTTCGAATGTAAAATAATTTTAGGTGAAAATATTTTTAAAAAAGGAAAATATTTTTAGGTGTTTGGTGGCATTTTAAAAAATATTTTGGAAAATATTTTCAAGTGTTTGGTAACATTCTGAAAATGTAAATTTTCTACTGATTTCTCATATTTTCTCAGCCATTTTCTCACATTCCAAACAAATTTTATAATAGAAAATTGCAACAAAAATCTTTACAACACCATGGGCAAACCATTCGGTCAAACTGAGAGAGAGAGATCGGTGGGTCACCGATCTCGCCGGTGTGAGTTCTATGGTGTGATCTCGCGCCGTCGAGCTCTCTCAGTGCGAGATCGCGCATCGATCTCGCCCTGCGCGAGCTCGATGGCGCGAGATCGTACCTCGATCTCGCTCGGCGCGAGCTTGACGGCGCCGCTTTGGGTTGAGGACGACGATCTTGGCTTCACCGGCGTGAAGGTACAGTGTTCGGCGATCTCCCTTAATCTCACTCTCTCTTCGTGCTCTCCTCTCTCTCTCTCTCTCTCTCTCTTTGTTTTCAATTCGGAAAATGTGATTTGAAGGTAAAATCACAACTGAAATCATTTTCCAGGTGAATAAACATATTTTACGATCAACGCGGAAAAGAATTTCCGTTGACCCAATTTTCTGAGCGTACCAAACACGGCGAGGAAAGGAAAACGATTTCCTGAAATACATTTTAACCCAACCAAATGCAGCCTAAGTGAAACAATGGAGTTGTTGAGTTTGGGGAGTCTCACATTGGATAAAGTTGCTAAGTGCATTACCACCCCCCCCCCCCCTCCCAAATTGCTATTTTAGCAATCCATTGGCTCAAATTGAGTTTTACCTGGGTGTGTGTTGCTAAAAAATATTAGCAATCATGAACAGTAAGTTTGTGTTTATACAACCTACTATTATTGAGTTGTAAACATAAAAATATATATTTTCATCACTCTCTTTTTGTACTAATGAAAATCTCAGACTCTCTCTCTTTGCTCTTCCTCTCACTTTCAAACTCTCTCTCTCTTCTTTCTTTCTCTTCTCTCCTTCTCTCACTCTCTCTCCTCTCTTCCTCTCTCTCACTCAAGATTTTGGTTAGCTGTCTAGGGTGGATGTAGATCGGCCTGGGGTGGGTGGCTTCGGATTAGCATTTTCAATGGTGGAGGTGTAATGGGTTTCGACTTCGATTTTGGGTTTTATGGGTTATGGGTTGTTGGTGGGCCATAGGGTCATGGTGGTGTGGATACAAATCGATTACGGTGAAGTGCTAGAGGTAATGGTTTGGTGTGGTGGAGGCTTGAAGGCAACAGTGGTGGTGGCTTGAAGATGGATCATTTCTAGGTTTTGGTGGGCGTGGGTGTTTGAGGCTTGGGTTTGAATGGATTGTGAGTTTTGGGTTGGTTTCAAAGTTTCAATGGTGTTGTTTTGATGGTCGGTGGTATGTTTTGTTTGTTGGTGATGTTGTTTTGGTGATTGCATCGAGTTTGAATGGGTTGTGGGTTGTGGGTTTGAATGGGTTGTGAATTGTGGGTTGGTTTCAAAATTGATTTGTGATTTGGTTGGCTGGTTCGGTGGTTCAATGGTGGTGGTGGTGGTGGTTTGGTGGTGATTGGTTGTCGGTTTACAATTAAGAGAGATATAGAGAGGAAAAAGAGAAGAGTAATTTATTTTATTTTATTGGGTTGTATGTAAAAATAAAAATTGAAATGTTGAGTGAATTGTTAAATAGGTTGGTAAATTAGATAAAGTAGTATTCAAAGATATAAAATAGGTATGTTTTTACATTCTCAATGTGAATGCTCTAAACTTTTGTGGTCTCTTAGTTGATGATTGTGGTGGGTACATTAGAAAAGATGCTAGGTCCCCGACTAGAAATTAAAGCACATGACTAAACATGTCGTAGAAAATTTAGAACTAACGCATGGATGGGAAGAATTTGTTGGTGGAATTTTAAGCCATTCAATCCCAACTATAAGCTCCTCTTGAGTTTTAATTTCCTTTCTATGCTTCATCCAAACAAAGAAATGTTTTTGTTAGAACCTTAAAATTATGTCGTGGAGAAAAATTTGGCCTTAAAGTTCTTTATTCATAAGTATAGCTAAGGTTCAAATTCTTTCTCTCCCATTTGTTGTAACTTGCAACAATTATTTGGGGAAAAAAAAAAAAAGGTGTCCAACTAATCTTATAATTTTTTTTTTTTTGGATTGATTGGATGTGGTCTTTTTTTTTTTTTTTGTCGGTATAATCATACTTTTATAGTATTTATTTTTTAAATAAAAGTAAACTTTTTTAATGAATTTTTAAATAAAAGTAACCAATTAAAATAAACTCATAAAAACTCATTCTGAGATAACTCATTTTCTTTATTTTTTGGGAGAATCCATTCTAAGATCTCTTTCAAATTAAGTTGGAGAAAAATGTTGAACAATATAACTCAATCAAAGAGATATTTCCAACGGTTGGTTGAGTATCAATCGCATAAACAAAATGACAATGCACAAGGAAATTCAACAGTGCAAGCAAAGACCCACTCTTAATACATCCAAAAGACAAAAGTATACAGTCTATAGGTAGAAGCAACAAACACAGCCCACCAAGGAAAAACATCTTCGCTAAACTCCAAAAATCTCCTACGCCCAACCTTCCTAAAACCACCAAACACAAACCGACTACGTGTTCAATTCCAATACCACTTTTATTTCCCTTCTCGTATAAAAAAAAAAACAATAGCATACTAAATCTCCAAAGAAACGTAAACAATATTAACGCCACCCAAAAAATAAAAAAATCTCTCTGCCTCTTCTTCTTCTTCTCCTCTCTCTCTCTCTCTCGTTCTGGTCCAATAGATCGAAAATGGGTCCGATCGTTTTGACTCAGCTGGCAACGGGTCTGGGTGTATTGGCCGGAGCGGCCCTGGTCAAATCGGTCATGGACCAGAAGACCATGGCTGGCCCATTTCCGAGGTGCCCAAGTTGTAACGGAACGGGTCGGGTCTCGTGCCTTTGTTCCCGTTGGTCCGATGGTGATACTGGGTGTCGGACTTGTTCCGGGTCGGGTCGAATGGCTTGCAGCAGCTGTGGTGGGACCGGTACGGGTCGGCCCTTACCGGCCCAACTGTCTGTACGGACTCCGAACCGTCCTTCTTAATCGGTTCGTGTATTACAGTCTTGTCCTCTCTTATATATATTTTTTCTTCAAATTAAATTATTGTAACATAAAGTCTTTGATACTTTTAAGTGAGAAATAGAGAGAGATGGGAGATTATTATAGGTACTAATTGTAATGACCTTTACGGTATTGAAATTCATATAAAGTGGGATAAGTTTATAAGCTAGTTTCTGTTTAGTTATTGACAAATTGCTTGCTTATTGTAGCTTGGTTCACTTAATTGAGTTATTTGAATCGAAAATTACCATTTGCTTCAGGTTGATTTTGGTTCTATGATGTAGTGCGGCTTACTTTGCAGATATTATAATTGAAATCTTGATTAGCTGTTTGTTTCAATAGAAAAGCTTGCAGCATTTTTATGTCTGGTAGAATTAAAAAATAAAGTTGTTTTCGCCTATTTTTTTGGAAAAAAAAAAACTTAATTTTATGGAAAATTAAATTAGAAAAATAACTTTATCTCACTAAAGATAAATGCGAAAAGTCAACAAATAATTATTTAATTTATTTTCAGGTTGTTATCATGCATAGAAAAAGTGGGATAAATTTTTAAAAAATAATAATTTTTTTAGAAAATGAAACAAACACTCAATTATACGAATATGCTGCTTTTTTTTTTTAAAAAAATTATAAAACATGGAAAATTGATATTTTCTGGCCAGAAAATGAGAAAAGATAGGTTCATGAACATGAAGTTTCGTGTACTTTTCAAATTCAGTTTGTTGCAGACACTTTTTTGTGTACGGAAATGTTTTGTAAAGGGCAACTCACTTTGAATAACACAAAAGTAAGTTATGGTTAATCGGTTAACCCAAAACTTAGATGCAGTATGGATACAGCGTTTTGCCTGGGTGCAAACGCGTTTCACCTCTTTATTTATTTATTTATTTTTTTTCGTTTCTACTGCAGGGGGTAAATGTGCTATGTGTGTATTGTATATATATTGTTTATATATTTTTTTTAAATTTTTGTTATTAAAAATAGGTTCTGCAGTACTATTTATATATTTAAAAATTATTTTATTAATGTTTTAAGTTTTTAACAATAAACTCTATTCAAACGGCCTTTTAGAATTGAAGCAATTTTGTTAGTGCCACATACAAATTTTGACTCATGCACCAGAACTCTCTAATTCTTTGGAGCAATGGACCTAAAACTTAGCGTGTAAGGCTTTGCGTAAGCGTCATAGAAGTCATTTTTTCAGAAAGAACTTACTCAGCTGAGCATCAAGAAAATAATTAGTATGAGGAAACTGTAACCAGTCATGTGTCATGGGATTCGTATGTCATCAAACATTTTTCTCATCGGTATTTTACTTTTGCTTTTCCCTATTGTTTTTTGGCTCCAAATGTGATATAGTTGGCACGTGAATATTAAATTCAACTCCAATTTCAGAATCTATATGTATAATATGTCCCACTTTTATTTATTTTTCCTTTTGTTTTATGTCGGTATATGATTGTTATTTGTTAAAGAACGAGATACACAATGGTATGCCTCCGATCTCAAGTGAATCCACTTGACTGAGTTTTTGTTTTTGTTTTTGTGTGCAATCCACCTTTCTGTAATTATATCTAATGCATGTCAGCTGGCATCCAAGTCGATGATTTAGTGACCTCAAACGTAGGAATCACTTTGAGGTGAAAAAGAAAACCGAAACTTAAAAAATGCTTTAAAAAAAATAATAAATCAACTCTGTTTGACTACTGTTTGAATGGTGCTTTATTTTATTTTATTTTTCCCATCTTTCTCTAGCAGATATTCATCGGACAAAGCTTAAATCTAAATTAGTTTAAACTTTAGTCGAATTTTCTTTTACCTATTATGTGGTCTTCTATGTGTATTATAATATTGTGGTGGTCTATTCCCAATGACCTTAGGTTGATTGTGCCCAAACCCTAATTTATCATGGTTTTGAAACCCGAACGGTTCAAAGAATTGGACAAAAAAAAGAATTAAGGTTTTTGATGTCCGACCGAAGTCGATCTAAGGTTGAACCGCGATGATGTTATAATTAGATTAATAATTATTTAAAATATAAATAAATAATTAAATTAGTAAAACATTGAGAATATATATTATTTTAATGTATATAAATTTAATTATTTGATAAATATTCCTATAAATTATCAAAAATTCCATTTTTTTTAATCATCAATTCTAAGTTATACATGATCCAATAGGACTCAGCCCATTTTATAATTAATAAAAAAATTAATTAATGAAAACCATGAAGAGTGAAGAGGAAGTGACGTTGGAAGGGACGTTTTTAAATTGAGAGGTGCTACGTTAACAACATTTTCATAACAAATTATAGATGATTAGTTGTTATTGGTTCAAATTTAAACCTAGCACAAAAATTACTTTTTTGCTCCAATAATAACAACCAATAACAACCTGCCACTTAAAATTTATTGTAAAAATGTTATGAAAATACTGTGGACATCTCATTTCTCTTTTAAATTTCTTATACTTTTCAAATTGCCTAAGTACAATTCGTTTTTCCTTTTCCTATTTTTTTTTTCTTCCCTTTCTCTCCACCGTTTGATTGACCGATTTATCTCCTCCCCTGTTTATAATTCTACATCTTTATATCCTTTTTTTTTTTACTAGTATCTTAAATTTTTCTCATCCACCCATTTAAAAATTTTACCTTCCCAATGCCTTTTTTACTTTCCCAATGCTTACACGTTTCTTTAGTATTCTCTCTTTCTCTTTTTTGATGAACCCTCTTTTCCCTTTCTCCTTCACAAATCTCCTCACAAAACTCTTCCTCTGCCTCCTTCTCAGTCTCACTCACATAAACAATCATGGTTTTGTTTTGTTTTGTTTTTTTTTTGGTCAACAACTCTTGCAGAGCATTGCATTGTCACCGTGTAGTGGCTGCTCCTTTCTTCTTCTTTTCTTTTTTTTTTTTTTTTTTTTTTTTTTTTTTTTTGTCAAAAAAAATTTGTAGAAGCACTCATTGCCGAAAAGAAATTTTTGCCTCAAACTATCCAGAACATTGCTGCGAGTTCAACGTTTGACAGAATGTTATGGTTGAAGCTTCAACAATGGTGATTTGGTGCTATGAGTCTGTAATGTTTTTATTCTTTTAAATATAAAAATAGCTTTGACTTGAATCGAGAAAACTGTTCACGGTTTTCAAACCCAGGCGGTTCGACCGCAGTTTGAACAGTTCCCTACTTTTCTTACTTTAAATGGTTTCTAGGGGTAAAAGAACCGTAATAGTGAGAGGTTTGCGGTTTTTCTGGTTGGACTGTACAGTCCAGTTTGAGTTTCAAAACCATGCAATTTATTTGTATCATGAGTTGTGCTTATCCCACAATGGGAGGTCCAAGGAGGAAGTAGACAATGTCAGTAATGATCCCGTGGTGGCACCTAATCACTGAATTGCTTTAATTTCAGCTCGGCCATGGAGGTTATCTGACTACTGAGCTCCCTTTGGTAAGTTCGAGTTGGACTTACTTCTCCCCAAGACAAGTTTCTCTCTCTTGTGTGTTTCCCCCCTCTTTTTGTTCCAACCTCTTATTCTTATCCCTTCCTCCTTATTTATACCCTTCTTTGAGTAGGGTAGTCATGATGGGGGAATATTTGGCGTGTCAGTGAGTCCCTCTATATCGTATCATGTGTTTGAGGGGGATCCACTTCCTGCTATTGAGTTGACCCTTAGTAACTTGTGCCTAATGCTAGGTTTTGTTGCCCAACAGGTAGATTCCCCTAAAGCATTATCTCTTGTTCTTGGAATATCTCAGATAGTTCCCTAACTACTTGGTTACTTCTCTAATTGCTTGGCTATATGGACCCATGTTGGGTCGAAGTCGTCCCAATGGATGTGGGGCTTGACACAGTCCAGGGGGTAGGCCTGTTATTCTTGGTCCATACAAATATTATTTAAATAAGTCACATTACTTATATATATAACTGAAGTCTCTAAAACTTTCACAATTTTCACATCATCATCCATATTATTTATTTATTTATGTTTTATATTTTAGTAAAATATTTTTTTTGTCCTCATCTTCTTCTCCTATAATTTCTAAGTTGATTATAATTCAAATTCCATCTAACTCCAACTCACTCCAAAAATTTTAATTTGTTGAAAATTATACGTCAGTGATTTAGTCTAACTCCAAGTTGGTCTAACTCCAACTCATTCTAATCTTTCTTTCATTCTCATCAGCTTCCACTTTAGAAAGGAAGAGATTCCAAACCCAATTGTATACTGTTAGGTTGTGTGCCCTTAAATCCTATTGTATGATACTATGTATGACATTATGTATGACCTAATGTTATGATAAATAAAATTGTTTTATTATTATCTAAAATAATGGTAACATGAATATTGTGACATTATCGTATAGTCCATAAGATGCATAATATGTGATTTATGTGAAAAGTCACAGAACATATAAGTCACAAGCTCTTTGTAAAGTCAGAATTGTAGTTCGTAGTCAGTGATGAAATTGGGCATTTCATCTGCGAAGGCTATAACATATCAACTAAGATGATTTGTCTTGATCATGGAAGTGTAGACTTCTAGTTGATGTGTTGATATGTTTGAAGAGTTAAGACATATTGATCTGGACCGCTGTGAAATTTATTATTCTCCTAACAACTGTCAAATGAATAATAAATCTCACGACTTCTATTTACATGAACTCTTAATCTTGAGAGGATAATAGACCTGATAATGAAATGTAGGTTATTTTGATATATCAGGAGTGAGATCTAAAACAACGGTCAAAATCTCAGTATGTTGGGCAACCACATTTAGTGTTGATGGAACATATATTCTCAAAATGGAATTCAAAATCGTTTAACGAAGATATAAAATATTCCTTTGAGATAAGTTTAATGGGTCAGTTATTCAGAGAGTTAGGCCTAACCACTTTGGTAAGAAACTACTAAAGTATATATTTATGAAATTGGATTTCATAAATATATAAGGAATAACTTTAAATGATTAAACTGGACATTCAAGGATTAAGATGTAGAAATATTCAAAGTAATAGTCTATATTCATGATTTTGTATTACTACGAATATTTTATGAAGGGGTTGCATGTATAATAAAGTCTTGGGATATAATTTATTAATAAGGCCTAGAGTGCAATTATATTTATATAGTGGTATTAAATATAATTAATGGTAATTTTGGACTTGTCAAGAGTTGACGGAAAAGCCCAAGGCCCATTGGAGCTAGTGTCTTATTGGTCTCTTTTGGTCCCATTCCAAGCCACACACTAAAGCCCAATTGGAAAGACCCAATAGGCTAGCCTAATTAGATAATCAGTTAGTTATAAAAGGAGAAACATACAAAATTTTTTATAAGCGTGTAGAAAAAGACAAAGAGAGAGAGACACACACTTTCATTCTCCCTTTAGAAACTGATAGAGAGACCACACTTCTTGGGCATAAAGTGGAATTGCAGTGAAGATTAAAAGTGTTCCCAAGTACTTCTAATCTTTGTTTTGAATTTTTCCACGCCAAAGTACGCTATCTTGTTCTTAAATTCTAAAATTTACATAATGCATATTATCAATCATGAATGAAATAGATCCTTATTTGTTGCTTCTGCTGTGTGTTTTGTATGAGATACAAAACCAGATTTTCCAACATATACTAACTATATAAATTAATATTTGGTAATTGTGGTTAAACTTCCATTCAAAGACTTTTAATATGTATGTATGTGTGTGTATGTATATATATGTGTGTGTGTGTATGTATATATATGTGTGTGTGTGTGTGTATATATATATATATATATATAAACAAAATTATTATTGTTTAGTCCAAACTTAACAAGGAATGAATATCTATCTCTCTAACAAGTCCAACTTAAACACAAACACAAACACAAACACAAACTCAAACTCAAACTCAAACGTTGATAATCCCATATCAATAGCATCACGACAAATTAACGGCTCCCATGAGTAAACCTACAATTTCCAAGCATGAATGTGATGCTTAGGTACCATTTTCATATAATTTCATTAAACTACATGATAGTGACATTCCAAATTTTCAAACTATCCTCCAACCAGAAAATAGGGTCCTTCCATCGAGATGAAAGGTGATTTTTTCTTTGATTAATGAATTTTATGTCAAATTTGTTTATATTGTTATTATTAATGAATTTCAATTCAACATATGTGGATATTTGTTTATATTGTTATTAATGACTTTTATCTTTTATGTCAAATTTTTTATTTGCTTTCATATGTGCCTGAAATTTTCTTTCTATCTTATTCTTTTGTTATGTTTAGAATTGATTTTCTTTTGAGTATTTGGGTTAATCTCCAAATTTATATTTACATTGTTTTCATGGATTTAGTTTTTGGGTTGAAATGTCTACTAATTATTTTATATTGTATATGGTAGATGAAGCATCTCTATTTTTTGGAGAAAAATCAAAACTACAACCAATGTCTTCCAACCTAGGGAACGATAAATTATTATTTGGTATGTTATATATAAATTTGTTGAATTTGAAGGGTTTTATTTGGTTTTGAAGTAGAATTTTGGGATTCTATAAATTTGAAAGTTTTAAGTCTTAGATTTTTTAGTATTTGCGTCTTAGTAGGTTGATCTTAATTCTTCACCTTAAATACTTTTTATTTGGGTTCATGTGATTTTTTGTTTTCTTAATTAAAGCTATGATTTTTGGTTGATTGATTATTTGTTTGGATTCAACATAAAAGATAATTGAATTGTCTATATTGTTATTACTACAACTAAGTAGGATTGAGAAAAGTATAGAAGTTAAATATTTCTTCAATTTTATTTAAATACTAACTAACAAAATGTCTATAATTTTCATATTATTAACCCAATTTTCTATTTCTAAATTTCTTAGATTTTATTATAAATGATTTTTTTTGTGCATAAACAACAATCTACCACTGCCACGTCAAAGTTGTGGCAAAAAAGTTGTAAATTTAAATTCTTTACTCATTCTTGGATTTTTTTTTTCATGATCAATAGCTTTCCCGTGCGATGCACGGGTTAGCGACTAGTTAAATATATTATGGAGAAGTGTTATGTTCCAAATAATTTCACAAAAAAACTTAGGTGATAATATGTTATTGATTTTTATTTGGGATCAACACTAATTTCAATTTTTTATTTATCATTAACAGTTTGCTACCTAAAACTTGTTGTAAAATTATTGTGAAATTGTTGTGGAGGTAGAATTTTGTATATTTTATGTGACTAAAAGTATACATATAATTTTATCAATCATCACGAATTGAAGGTTATGTCTATAGTCTGTTGGCCAGCTTGTTGGTTAGCTATTGTTAGTATTCTGTTGTGTATTTATTTCTTTTCAGTTTGGTATGTACCTTAAATCAAGAGTCTAGTCAGTAGTCACTCTTGCTTTGCTATTCAAACTCTGTTACGTGTATGTTAGTTTAGTTCCCGTCAATAAAATTTTCCTTTTACGCACAAAAGGATAAAAAAAAAAAAAAATCATCGCGAATTGAATAAATTTTCCTCTAAATTGAGTTTGATTTTTACCATATTTATTTACTAGTCACTTCTTTATTTTCCTGTATATTAGACTATTAGTCACTTATGCTCAGGTTAATCAAAATTGACAAGATTGTTGTATAACTTTAACGTGGGCACTTGGTTTGCTGTTCTGATTGCCAAGACAGAAAGAAAAGAAAAAAAAAAAAAAACTCCAGCGGAAAGTATGCAAAGTGGTTCAATAATATTTACATTTGCAGTCTAAAAACTCTTTAAGAGAAACTATTAGGTCCCCGGCAGTGGTGTAATAATTTCTCATCCTTGTCAACAAATTTTCAATTAGCTTGACCGGGTAACAACACTGATACATATGTTGATGGACAATGTTTAGCTCTAAATTGGTTTGAAGCTATTTTATCCAATCCACTAAATGGTGGTCAATTTATAAGACTCTCTAAAGATTAAAACTTATTATTATCAATTATATTTTAATATAAATTTATAGATACACTCAAAATTTAACTCTCAAAATCAAGAAAATTCTAATTCCACGTCAAGAAAGTTCCCAAAATATATAATTCACATATCGAACTAGGGGTGTCCAAGCTAACCCACACCTGGCCAACCTAACCAAACTACCCTGGCTTGAACCGAAAACCGTCCGACTTGACTCCGATGACAGTTGGTGGCGGGTTTATGTGTCCAAAAATAGAATCTGGCGGGTCGGTTGGTGGGTCTCCACATGAAAAACCGAATCCAACTGACCCGACCGAGATCCACCACTCTCAGACGTAGATCCAGCGAGATCCAGCCAATCTCGAAGAGATCTGTCGGGATCTAGCCAGATCTTGACAAGATTTTGTTGAGATCCTGCCAGTTCTTGCCCGTGGTGCTGCTCCATCAATTTCAACCGAAACCGACGCTGTCCAGTGGACATGAAAACGAATTGAACTGTGTTTTTTGGCGGTTGGCGGTGGATTAGATTTCCTATCACCTGAACCAACCTGTGGATAGGCCTACATCAAACAACACAATACACATAAGCAAAGAGAAACCATCATATTTATATTCGTATTGTATCATATGAAATAGAGCCAAAATCAATTCTCAATATACTTGAGATTAGGATCAACAATGCATGCATTGAGAGTGAGATTATTAGATTCAAAAAGGGTACATTAGAAACACTTTAAAGTCAAGTTCATTATTCCAAGAATCCATTAGAAATTACAACTTGTCTAGGAAAGCAAAACTGAAAAATTATACCAAAAAGGAGCTTTTGTTCATTGGCCAAATGATATGGCCTTAAGAAGCCTTTTTACTTGAGTTTCATGCATTCATTAACATACTCAAATATGTAAATTTAAGGACTGGAAAACCATATGGCAGTAAAGTATCAACCTCAAAACATCAATTAAAATCAAGGACTACAATTGACACTACAAAAAACGCGAGCTATAGCCACGTTTTTTTTAGCCGCGTTTACAAAAAACGCAGCTATACCTGACCTATGGCCGCGTTTCTAAGAAACGCGGCTATAGATCCAACCTATGGCTGCGTTTCCTAGAAAACACAGCTTTAGACCCAACCTATGGCCGTGTTTTTCAAAACGTAGCTATAGGTTAGGTCTATAGCCGCGTTTATCTGCCTTTAGTTGCGTTTTTCAATAAAGTCTATAGCCGCGTTTCCAAAAACACGGCTATATGTCCAACCCAAAAATATTTTTTAAAAGGATGGCCGCGTTTCCCCAGAAAATGCAACTTTAGACCCAACCTATGGCTGCGTTTTTAAAAACGTAGCTATAGGTTGGGTCTAAAGCCGCGCTTCTAAATGCCTTTAGTTGCGTTTTTCACAACGGTCTATAGCTGCGTTTTTGAAAACGCGGCTATATGTCTAGACACAATATTTTTTAAAAGGATGAGAAAAGGTGGCTTTAAACCCAACCTATGGCCACGTTTCTAAAAACGTGGCCATAGGTCCAGCCAAAAAATATTTTTTACATGGACGGTATGTACAGCAGCACAATTTTTTTTATAAGCAGGGCCTATAGCCGCGTTTTTTAGAAACGCGGCTATAGGTCCAGCCAAATAATATATATTTTTTAAGATGATGGCCAGGCCAGGCCAGCCGAATAAATTTTTTCCCTTTTAAAGGAGGGCCTATAGCCGCATTTTCAAATGCGGCTATAGGTCCAGCCAAATAATATAAAAAAACCCCACTTTCCCACCTACCCCTCCGGTTTTCTTTTCTTTCTTTGGTCTTTCTTCTTTTGGGTTTCCTGGGTTTCTTTTTATGCTTTTCTTTCTGCAAATCACGCTCAGCTCTTCTTTTGTTCTCTTCTTCTTTTTTTTTTTTTTTACTTTTTCTTTCTTCCTTCTTCACTCCAGCACAACTCTTTTTTTTTTTTTTTTCTTTGTTTCTTTGCTGCTGCTACTTTTTTTCTTTCTTTCCTTCTTTTTTTTTTTTCTTTCAACACAATGCACACTCCACACCACCATTTTTCAGGCAAGGGCAAATGGAAAACTTCATAAGAAAAACTAAGGCTCACTCATCTCTACTATTTGAGGTAAAAAATTTCAAATCTTTTTATGGGTATTATACTTTTGCTAGAGGTTATTTTTGCTCTTGTGTTGTGATATTGTGCCTATGTTTAAATGGGTTTGTGTTCTTGAGCTTGTTCTTGTGTTTCTGAGCTTGTGTTTTTGTGTTCCTTGAATGGATTTACTGTTAAATTTGGGTTGGTTTTGTTGAATGAGATGAAATTCATGGGTTTGTATTGTTATATTTTGGAGCATGTTGTATTTGTATTGTCAATATATTGTGTTTGATTTTGAATTTTCTGGGTTTGTGTTTAAGGTTTGTGTTGAATTTTGAATTTTTTTTGTTTGAATTTTGAATTTTTTGGGGAAAAAAAACCCAGAATTTTTTTTGTTAAAAAAAAAAATCCAGAATTTTTTTTTTGTTTTGAAAAAAAAAATCCAATTTTTTTTTTTTTGTTTTTAAAAAAACTTATAGCCGCGGTTATAAACGCAGCTCAAAATGGGTTTGTAGCTGCGTTTATAAAAAACGCGGCTTTAGGCCTGATCTTTAGCTGCGGTTATAAAAATGTGGCTACAAACCCGCAGGGGCTGTTGCTGCGCAACATAGGCCTGGTTTGTAAACGCGGCTATAAAAAACGCAGCTATATCCTATAGCCACGTTTTCGGGGTCTATAGCCGCGTTTTTGAAACGCGGCTGTAGACTCCGTTTTTTGTAGTGTGAATTTCAAGATTGTTACTTTAAGCGTATTTGTACCAGTCCATTGATCTTAAGGTACACGCATTATTTAGGGATTCCATTGGTCATAAAGAACATAATTGGCCTTAAGAACTTGCTTGACATAAACTGACCACATGTTTTTGGCCATAGCAGGATGATTCCAATGAAATCTAGAGCCATGACCACCACATCCTAGCAAGAGTAGTTACAATGGCTCATTTACAGGACTTAAGGCTGTTGAGGATTACATTGGCATAGATAAAGGCACTCAAGATGGTCAATACTAAGAGACTAAGGTGCTGGTCATAGCATCAGGACCAATGTACATGACAAAGAAAGCTTACGAAGGTCATTCAATTTACAACCTGCCACTTACATGGCAAACCAATGAAACAAGAGTTGGAAACATGTTAATGAATTTGAAACATTATTCAAGGAACACTTGAGAAATTAAAATACCATGGCTGTAAAGAATAAAACATGTAGATAATCCATCACCGAGAGCTCAAATAAAGACTAGAACCCCATCCAAAATCATTTTCATGTTTTGAAGCATACGCAAATCGAAATTTACTTGAGGGCTCTAAAAAATTGAAGTTGCAGCCACTTGAATTAATAAAATACCATCAAGAATAGTCAACAACGGAATGAAATTTTATCACATAAAAAAGACAAGATAACAAGGAGAATTAAAGCCATGAAATCATTACTTTGTTAAATATGAAACCATAATTTGTTAGGCATGAAATTGCCTTATTTCTCTTCTATTTTACTTCATGTTCTTGTCGTCTCAAATGCTTCCTACCTAAACTCTATCTTTTGGCTGAAATGGGGGCCGCAAATGGCACAATTTGATGGTATGAAACAACTTGGTTGCATGGGAAAGTAAGAGGTGGGCCTATAAATGAGTCGATCTTTGTCAAGTATTGAATATTTAAGCTCATCTTGACAATAAATATAAAATTTTCAAGGTTAGCTTTGTTAGTAATATGAAATAATTTTTGTAATCTCTTTAGTTTGGTATTTGGTTGAGAATATTATAAGGTAGTTAGGATTTGAGCACATGTAGCTCATTTAACACATGGCTTAATTCATAGAGCACATGTTGAATTAACTAGCCAATTATCTTGAGTCATGTGAGCCAATGACATTAGAGCTAGTCTTTTATAAATACAAAATTATAACATTAGATATGAATTGAAGAATAAACCAATTTCTTAGTGCATTAGTGCGTCTCTCTCTCTTAATCTCTTTCTTTCTCTGTGGAGGGTAAATACCTTGAATTAAGTCAATATTCCCACCATTCCCATCAATTCCCTCACAATTCATACCCATCCCCATTAGGAACCTCTAGGTTCCTAACAAGCTTGAGCTTGAACCAAGCCTACAAACTATGTATGAGCTTGAGCTTGTTAGATAGTCCAAAGGCTTAAATTTGGCTTGATTCATTAGTCAAGTAGAGCTCAAGACACAATATAAGCACATTATCAAGCCCATAATAAGCATAATATCAAGCACATTTGATTTAGACATGTGGTCCCAATGCCTAATTAATTAAAGGCTTAGTAAGATATTAGTTTATTTTTCAATCCCATATCAATCTTATTACTAATCTCATAAACTATCCTAAGCTCAACTAGTTTTATTTTATTTTATTGAGCCTTATTGTTCATAAGCTTGTTCATGAACTTTTTTTTTGGCTTGGGCTCAACTCGTTTATTAAACAAATCTAAATTTAAGGCTCAAGCTTGGTTTGTTTATAAATAAACATGAATGAGATGGTCATGTTTTCAATGTAATTGGCATATGCTTCAACAAAATGCACTTTATGTGCAATCAAGTCTTAGTTTCTAGTGTGTTCAAGATGACCTTAAAGTTGAAAGCAAGTGGTATGTTTCAAGACACAAGATTGTTCAAGAAACTGCTCAAGACAAACTACATCTGTAGGTCTCAATACTTGTTAATCTATCGAGATTTAATGAAGCTCGATACCTAGCTCAAAGCCTCTTGATCTATCAATCTTCGAGAAAACTAAATGTTAAGTTCTGTTTTCAGCCTATGATGACTTGGCTTTTATTTTACACCTATCATCATAGAGACAAAGAGTAACATGCATAACAAGAGTTGTTATGATGTTTGTGCGCCTAGGGTTTTTTGCTAAGCTACTTCCAATTCATCCAAGCATTGATTGAAAAACTTTGCAGAACTACAACAATTAAAAGGTTGCTATAGAGTCAGTCACGGATAGGGAGCTTGGTGCCAATGAGAATTTTTCTATAAGATCAAGTCCAATTGAGGATTAAAGCTGATACTGATACATGTCAGTAGGTTTTATTGTAGGTAAGATTCTTTGTACTTGTCACAACTTTTTCTTATTAGTGGATTCTTTGAGAGTGATGACCTGAAATTCACTCGGTGGGGGTTTGCTTGCAAGGGTTTTCCCCATCATGATCAAATTACCTTGTCAAACTTATTTCTGATGCTCTTAATTTAGTTTGGTGATTTAATTATGCTTTAATTTGAATTGCATGTAATTTGAAGTCATGTTGCAATGAAGTTATGAAATGCGATGAAGTAAGGTTGGTGGTGTCAAAGGGGAAAGCATGAGGTGTTATTGGTTGGAAACTTGAAAGTTATTTTGCAAAAAAGTCTCTTAGTTTATGCCTAATAGCATTAAGTCTCTACTTATCAAAATTTTTAGCAACAACATGATGCCTAATGTGAAAGCTTTCACATTATTTAAGTAAATATTTTATTTTTAATTTTCATTTGCTTAAGATATTACATGTAAATGAGGTAATATCCCCATTTGGATTTAATAACAATAGCCTAAATCGAAATTCCCAAAGGATAAAAAGTTGATTTTCACTCCAAAGAAGAAAAAATTGCAATATTAGGTGGAACCCAATAAAATTGAGTCCTTTAATCCGAGGGTATATTGACAATCAGTGAAGCTTAAAAATCATTTTATGCATGTATCAAAACATCAAAACCATTATCATGTCATATGCAACTTTTTATCTTATTGAGTTTTGAGTTAAAATAGCCACCTGACAATATAAAATGCCTTAATAACTTTTCAAATCTGTAAGTGAAAAACACACCTCAACTCCAGAACTAAAGGCTCTAACTTCAATATCAAAACTGTTAATTTTGCTTGAATCTCATTAATATAGCCAAAATAAGAAAGACGATCATTAATAAGTGTACATAGTTATTATTCCTAAAAAAATAAAAAAAGAAACCATAGTTATTTATTAGGGTTATAGGTACGGGATACCACATCTGCTGACGTAGGTGTGGCTTGAAATTTCCACCACAACATGTCAACATATAAGGTCAATCAAGTTAACCAACGTCGGTTTGTGTCATGTATGTATATATTTTGAGCCACTCTCGATTTTTTCAAGTATAGAAGCAGCCACAGAGAAGAAAAAAAAGGTTTTCTTGCTGCATGTGTTTTGTGAGTGAAAACATCGATGTATTTGAGGTTTTGATTTTTTGAAACTTTTTATGTTACTGTTGTAATCACCCTATTTAATTGTGAAACTTTCTCTTCATTTGTTGAAGTGGATGTAAACAAGTCTTAGTTATTTTTGTATAAGACTCATCTGCAATCAAGCTGATCAAGGAAAGTTGCAAAGATTCTTGTCATGACCCTCTGGTCAGAATATCAACACTTGGAAGATAATGAAGAAAGATGTAGACTAAACAAAAAAATCACATCAAATCTTAACACTCAAATATTCATTAAAAATTTGGAGAAAGTACAAAGGGAATTGTTAGACCAGAAAAAATCAAGGATGTCTTCCATTCAGGTAGACGATCAAAAAGGTATTCCATGTAAATGGGTGATCTTACCTAAAAGGTTGTCTATACAAGACAACCATCTTCTACCACCAGCTGTCCAACAATGAATAAAAAGCGTAACTGATAGAGGTATTTAATAGCGTAACGGTCGACTATTACCCAACAGCTACACTTGTCTATTAATTTAGAAGCAGTTTAGTCAGAGTAATAAATGATGAATTTTATTAACCCGTGTCTTTAGGATATATAATAGTATATAATTATTAGAAAAAATTTTATTAGAAATTAAAAAAATTTTACAACTTTTTCAATTCCCTATAAAATAATTTTAAAAATGGATGGCTTATTGTATGTCTTTAGAGCACACATTAACTTGGCCCATAAATGATAAGTATCGTCCAAAGCCAGCATTCAATGCGAGTATTTATGAAAAATTAATGACCGATAGACGAATGACCGTGGTCACATTAAATGGGCTAGACGTTATGCCAATCAGATAAATGCATAACATTAATTGACAGATAGCCAACAGCTGAAATATACGCCTATAAAAGGCACCCCATTTCCATGGATAGAGATATTCTCTTTGGGACACTGAATATATGCTCAATATGCATTTTATATACAGTCTGTAAGTTATCATATTATCTCTTTGGAATCCTGACATAAGTGTCGGAGACCTTTAGGCTATTGCCACACCGAAGTTCCCTTCGATCAGCCCTTTCTTTTTTGCAAGCTAGTCGGACCTTTAATCGCCACTTCTTTGAAAATATCTTGCATCAACTTCTCTAGATGGACGACCCAACTGAAGGTGAATTTTCACTCTGACAGGAATTTTATATTCTAACCCCAAATAAGTACAAATAATTCCAAGGCCAAGTCATTTAAACGAACATACAAAAATAAGAGAAAGTTACTCCATACAGTCAAAATGAAGAGGGAGAATGTCAAGGACAAGAAGGAGAAGCTTGTAAGGAAGCAGATACCAATCACTAAGGTGGAGGTCGTCGGGTCAAGCTACTTGGATTGTGAATTGTTCTTAGTCTGAAAATCAACCTCATTCTCCTCAGACTCCAGCCTCCTCAGATATGTAAAACTCGAGAATGAAGTAACTAATGCAAATATAACCAATATAGGGTCCAAGTCATTTACTCAGCTAGGTCGTTAGACCCAGCCAACTCGGACATGCTTGGAACGATCAAGCAAGACTTCAACTGGTCAAATTTAAGGCCGATCAATCTAAACATGACAATAATAAACATGCAACCTAAAATCTCACATATAGTTACAACCGTTATCCCCACAATCACCAAGACTAAAAGAATTCAAAATAATGGTCATCCATAACATGTCATCCAGCTTCATTACAAATGAAATTTTACACCATGATCACGGAATTCAGTGATGACAAGAAATTATCAACTTTCTTTCCAAAAGAAGAGAGTATATACTAACTTAAGCATAAGAGGCCCATGTTAGTCATAGTTAAACTTAGACTGCAATTTTTGGTTGTTGGACCAACTTCACCAGGAAGAATGACTTAAGAGTGTCCAGCTATCAGAAATCGAATAAAATTGGTTCCATTATAGGTTATTTGTGATCCAGTGCCTTATTTTTCAAAACCACATCGTATGGCAGTTCTGGTCGACTCTAATGCAGTTGTTGGACAAAGTTGAAGAGCAGCTAGATATCCGATATTCACACATTAGTTAGATGCTGTGTTTTTTGTGCAATGAGAAGGTATCAACCATCTCATGTATGTTAGATAATTCCATTGGTGAATTTCATTAATTACTACCTGAACTTATATTCACGGCATCTAAATTACAAGAGGTATTTGCACATTGGATTAACATTCTGTAGAAGACATACAAAGACAATACGAGTTTCAATTAAACAAGCATTCCTGTCTGAAAATACACATCTACTAGGCGGCCTTCTTATGGGTCAGTATGTTCACCCAATATCTCTCACAGGCTTCTAATCATAGACAGCATTCTTCCTTGCTTTCTCACTTGGGGGTGAAAGCCTGCAATAAACCATACAAACAGTTAGCACAAACAACTAAATCTATTTCATGGTTCTTGATATTTATGTAATTAATGATTATAGCAAGTTGTACTGCTTTAACTCTTAAGGGCTTCACTTACAGCAAAAACGGTGGCATGGCCAGGATCAGCAAGGTGGGCAAAGAGGTTGTCAATGGGGCCTGTGCCGGTGTAAATGTGTTGGAACCATGCACCCATCACAGCCAACATAGCCAGCCTCCCATTCTTAATCTCTTTGGTTCTCAACTCCTTGACTTTCTCAGGAGAACCACTTCCCCATCCAAGTGGATCGAACCAAAGCCCTCCAGGATAACCAACGTCTGTCCCTGTGAGCTTGTTGTTGGGGAAGATGGGGTCTGTGTTTACGGACCCTGGCTTGAGGATGTCTGCCCACCGTCTTCCCTCGGCCCAGCCGATTAAGATCATCTCGATAATGAAGAGGGTGGTTGTGTCAGTGAAGTATTCCAACTCTCCAGCAGTGTACCATGAAGGGGTGTTCAAGATACCAATCTTTGTTAGGAACTCTGGAATGAAAATACCTGCAGCACCTAACATTGCCCATCTGCAGTGCACAAGCTCTGATTGTACATTCCATCTCAGGGTCTCAGGATCAGATCCTGTTAAATAACCAACATCACAACATTTGATTAAAACCAAAAAAATACCCACAACAACACCACTATATAAACCGCATAAATTAAGTGATCGGTGATTATATAACACATTTGAGACATAAGAGTTCCCCATTTGAAATAAATTTATTTAAGGTTCTTACTAAATATTACAAATCTAAAAGTAATAGTACTTTGTCATCTGAACGTGGTCAAATGCAAAAAATAAAATCTTACTCCTGAAATGGATTCTCTTCATTTCACTTAACATAAAGACATTGTTTAACTCAAATACTTAGGTATAACAATATATTAAATACTTTATTATGGAGTTTATCGCTTTTCAAAAATATTATGATGTCAATTTTCGCCATTAGATTAAGATACAAATTAATTATTATTTTTTATTTTAATGCAAGGTTTGATTCCTATATTTCTTATTTGGTTACTTGAGATTTACTAGTTGAGTTAACTAAAATCACAAAGAATTTTATCGCTTAAAAGCCTTATTCAGAAATTAATATTCTAAATTAGTAAATAGGAACTTGAACTTACCAAGACCCAGAGGATCAAAACCAAAGTCTCCAGGGAGGCTGCCATCAAGCCATGGAGGAGGGACGCTTCCTGGGAACCAGAGGGGCCTGTCAGGGTCAGCTACAGCACACACCGAAACTGACCGTTTTGCGTTGGGTGCTGTATATTTTTTCACCACTCTCAGTTTCCCCCCACCTAGGAAAGAAGCTTTTGTTCCTCCCAATGTAGATCTATTCTTCTGGGAACTGCAATATATATAATACTTGCTTAATTAATTAACTATAATTGTAGTCATTATGTTAAGCTCCAATCTGCGATCATATATGCAATGAATATAACCTGTGATCATTATGTGTGTGTGTGTGTGTGAATAATGCATTGTTCTTTTATCAACACGGTTGTATGTTATGGACATTAAGAAAACTTGCCTGGGGGAAGAGATGGCCAAAGCTGCAATGGCAGAAGAAGCACACACAGAAGCCATTTTAGGCTATCGGCCAAGATTTTCTTCAAAGAATTGGTGTTGCGTTGATTGGTGTATGGGAACAAAATACATGAAAATGTGATAATGTAAGCAGAGGCTTATCTTAAAGGATAGGAGAGTGAAGTTGTAATTGGATACTGGTATGCCATGTGGCATGCAGAATCTGATATCAACACCCTCGACCTCCAGTTCTTGGGCTTACCTGGAAAAATCAGGACTTGGTGGTTCAAATTGTACGCACCTGTGGCTCATATCTAATTATCGGTTTCAATAGGATGACACACCACTGGCCCAGGGAATCCAAACAACGGGTCTTAGACTAAAAAAAAAAAAATTCACAAAAGCTTCCACAATTATTTGTGGTGGTAGAGAGTGAAATTTTTAACCAATCACAAAGTGACACTTGTTATTGATGATGTTTAGTGATTAACAAAAATTTGTCAAATGTCATTGAATGAAAATTACAAAGGATTTTTAATAGTCAATTTCACACAACACACTTGGTGATATATTACACATGCAATGTAATCAAACATTGCCATGTGTTACTAGAAATTAAGACATTTATCTAATTAAATAATGACATGTGTCCCTCGGAGGAGAATAAGACTTAAAATTCCTCCATTTAAATTATGACTTATTACCAATCAAAATTAACTATATGTCATTAAATCTCTTCACAACTCTTATAAATAAAGGTTCTTATCAATCTCATTGGGGGATATTCAGAAGTTTTAAAATTCTCCTGAAATCAAATCTCTAAACCTCCAAGAACTTCGACTGTCGAAGCTCTATCAAATTCAAATTCCAAAACCATGAAAAACTTTTACATCAAATTTTAAAACGAAGGACACACAAAGAACATTTAAATAAAAAAACAAAAAACACAAAGAACATGAAGAATGATAAGTCTCTAATAAACTTGCTACTAGAGATTTATTTCAATTCCATTAAAAAAATTAAATCCATCTTCGAATCAAAGTGGAGGACATTTTGTATTCTAATTAAGATTGCACAAGCACAATTCTTGAATTAAAGTCTTTTTTAATGAGATTGAATTAGTGGATTATTTTGTTACGATGCAATACAAACAAAGAGAATTTTACCTACTTATTCATTAATACAAAAATACATTTGTGAAACTATTTCTATCGTTTGATTTCCAAATTTGAAATTTTGTATTTACAATAGTGTTAATGTTTGGCGCAAAAGAAAATCAATCTATCGACAACTTAACAATTATGAATATTTTTTTATTAAAAGAGATAAATCTACCCCGCAAGTGTTGAAATGTGTCTTTTTTGCCTACTTATATTGCCTCTCATGGCAAATGAAATTTGGTCCTTGCCATTAGCTGGAGTGGTTCAAAGCCCAATTAAGCAAGCTGGTTGATTGGGCTAGATATGTGGCTCAATATTGCTTCCTGGGCTCTAATTCTAGATCGAACACAGGAACTGCTTTGATTAAATAATAGAATGCCCACACCCAATTTAATTGGGCTGGACAGAACCCATTTTTTTCAGTTGGACTTAACTTGGATTCCATTATCCAAAAAATAAAACTTGGAATCATGGCATGCAACCTAATAGTTCATTATTGCAATTGACACCCCCACCCATTTCTCTTTCTCAAATCCTTATATGTTGGACTTTGCTGCGGTCTGTAATTTATACGTCAACAATAGGTAGCATTGAATTTTATAAACAATTTTTTTTTATTAAATAAAACATAGGTAAAAATGTAAATTACACTCTTTAAGTTTGACAAAAATTCATTTTAGTCATCATGATGAAATAGATGCAATGGGTTGAAATTCTATCAAATCTTTTTTTTTCCCTTGAACTTGTACAAAAATTGTTGTAAAATTCATTTCCATTTAATCAAAATTTTAAATTAATAATTAAATTCAAAAGATAATTATATGAAAACCAAAGCTAAATTAAGAATGACACCCCTTAAATCTAATTGTACCCGTTTTCAATCCATTCCTTTAACTTCCATTGATGACTAATGCAGTCATTCTGTCCAATTCGTACTGTTTATTACACCAAAGCAATGTCCTTTTGGATATATATAAAGACTAAAGCTAAAACTAAAGAAATAATTGGACAAAACTAAATGGAAACATTAAATTGAAAACACATTAAAATTAAATAACTGAAATGAAAGAAAAAAAATGATACTTAAATGATTGAATTGAAATTAAATTAAACTTAGAATCTTAGACTAAGTAAATTGTAATTTAATTAAAACAACAATCTCATAAGCGAATAGAGTTCACTATATTGTTTGGTAAGGATGGGAAGTATATTGTTTGGTAAGGATCGATGTAAAGTACCTTCCCAGATGGCAAACTAGTTCTTACCTTCTTCTTTTTTTTATTTATTTTTATTAATTCTTTGGGGGTATCAACCATCAACGACCCATGTTAATTCGTTCTTATCTTCATTCCTGAGGCAAAATCATAACCCCCAGTTGTATTGTATCACTCTAGGCATATAAAGGGGAGGCCCACAGCCACACCACACTTTCAATGTCTGCTTCTATCAACTTGTCCTCCCACTTTGGTCATGGAGCCAAATTTAAAAGTTTCAAATTAACTATGATTTTTTTTAGAAGAAAATTAACTATGATTTTGGTCAGTGAGCTATGTATCAAAGTGCATTTTCGTTCCTGAGTTATCAACTGTTTTAATTTAGTCTTTAAAATTTTAAAATTGAATGACAATTGCTAATTTGAGGTCAAAACTATGAATTTGGACCCTTATTAGTTATTAGCCCTATATGAGAACAGTAATTACTAATGCGATACACATTTACTATATATGTGTCCTTAAATCACAAAATTCTGTTATATATATATATATATATATATATATATATAAACACGAGATAAATATAAATATTTAAATCTTGATTTTGGGAGACTAGCATAAAGCCTAAGGATGAAACTGAAATCAAATTGTATAATTCATAGACAAATATATTTTAACTTTTTTTTTTATAAACACAAATATATTTTAACTAAATAAATGAAACTAGAGATATTTGATCTAGGATGGAGGAGATCATGATTAAACATAGACATATTCAAGTTTGCGTATTTTTTTTTTCAAAGTAATCTGTGTGGTGATTTATCGAATGAAAATATTTATCTTGCTTTGAGTATTCTATTTTATATTTTACTAATTTTAAAATGTTTGTTACACATATCTTTTTCTTTGAAATAATGAAAAAAAATGAATAAATGACTTTGTATTTTTTTTTTTGAATAAAATATAATTAGTTAGACAAAGAACATAATGAATCTTAAAGTGAAACATAAAAAATGAGGAAAAAAAATATTTCTAATTTATCCTTTCTGATTGCAAGAGAAATTTCATATTTAATTTATTTTTTCCATGTGATAAAAAATTGACTTTATATGATCTTATGTACCTCCTTTCCACTCATGTGGCAGATGCTATTAGGCATCCATCACACACATATATTTTTCTTTGAAATAACGAAAAAAAAAATGAATAAATGACATTGTATTTTTTTTGAATAAAATATAATTAGTTAGACAAAGAACATAATGAATCTTAAAGTGAAACATAAAAAATGAGGAAAAAAATATTTCTAATTTATCCTTTCTGATTGCAAGAGAAATTTCATATTTAATTTATTTTTTCCATGTGATAAAAAATTGACTTTATATGATCTTATGTACCTCCTTTCCACTCATGTGGCAGTTGCTATTAGGCATCCATCACACACATATATTTTTCTTTGAAATAATGAAAAAAAAAATGAATAAATGACATTGTTTTTTTTTTTTTAATAAAATATAATTATTTAGACAAAGAACATAATGAAGCTTTAAGTGAAACATAAAAAATGAGGAAAAAAAATATTTCTAATTTATCCTTTCTGATTGCAAGAGAAATTTCTTATTTAATTTATTTTTTCCATGTGATAAAAAATTGACTTTATATGATCTTATGTACCTCCTTTCCACTCATGTGGCAGATGCTATTAGGCATCCATCACACACAGTTCCAAGGGATGTGGACATGAATGAAGGGTGTCATGCACAAATATAGTTATGTAAGACAACAAACCCTGTTTTGGGTTGAGTTAGACAAAATGATCCATCCAATTTATGCAGTAAAGAACCGACCAAGAAGTTTAAAATAGTGCAATCAAAGCCTTTTAAGGAAGCAAATGGTTTCTAGGCAGCAATTATATGTCTAACGTAATTAGTGAATGTTTGAGGTCTACCAACAATATCAACACTTGTTTGATAGGACTTAGCAACCATATTAGAAAGAGAGAATGTGATACTAACATGTTCTCCCCCAAAACTTAATTTCATTGGATTCCTTATTATATACTTTATTTTCATGCAAGCATGTGCTATCTATTAGTGCTCTAATAATGTCTTAAAAGAAATTATGGTTAAAAAAACGCTGTCTCCTACTGATGTGGTCCGAAAATGATAACACAAATGTGTCCTCACTATAAGATTATCATCTCTCTCTCTCTCTCAAAAAAAAAAAATGGGGTCCTACAATTGGCCTTTACATTTTCACCGTTAGGTCTTTTTCATCGTTCCTTAGTTGTGAAGTCAACATGCGGAAGATGCACTACGTGGCATCATTGACTTGTGTTGGAGAAAGAACAGCACTCATAGTGAGTTTTGTTCTGAAAGTACTAAATAATGCCACATTCGGTTGTTATAATGACTGGTACAACTCTGCCAAACCTCGAAAAAAGCTAGGATTATTGTGTCGGTCTCTTCCTTACTTGGCCCCAAATATTATCATGTTGTTTTTTCAGTTTATCTTCAAACCATTCATTATATATATTCACATGCTGGTAGGGTTATATTGCTCATAGATTAGGGTTTCAAATTGCAACTGGAGTGGAAAATCTAATGCCAATAATGACCAAGTCTGCAGTTGGTGAGTACATCACAAGAATTGATCAAAAATGGGGATATATTGTTGGAATGTTAATCCTCACTTTATGAGTGCAATGTCCGTTGGCCCTAGCCCTAGCTCTAATACTACATCACCATCAAATAAAGTGAAAGAAATGGAGAACATCCATATATATATATATATATATATATATATATATATATATAACTACACACCCCTTTATTGCCGTATTTTTTATCCCACATTTCCATTTGATAATTATAGCAGCTGGGTTCCATTAGCTACTTTTTGTTGAAATGGTTCCAGACTACCAGAACTTTCCTTATGTACGTGGGCCATTGGTGGTCATCAAACAAGCACCAATTCAACCTAATCCGTTGGATAATCAACGATGAAAGCCTGGCTGGTAGATAGGGAAGTAAGACCCTTCAATTTCACCCTAGCTACTAGTGGAAAACATTAATGTAAAAGTCAAAATGTTTTGACATTTCATTTACTGTTTATTTAAAATATTTTGTTCATACACAACTTTCAAAATTTTACTTTTTTTTATTTTTATATACAGTTCTACTTTTATTCAACTTATTTTATATATATATATATATATATATATATATATTAATAAAATAATGAAAATAAACTCTTTTAAAAGAGCACTAAAAGAACAATTTTAAATGGTTGTTGAAGCTTTATTATATCTTATCCCTCTAATTGGTAGCTTTGTGCACTAGTGCAATGCTCTACAACTTCAGTTAACTTCTTTATTTTCTTTTCTTTATTTTACATAATCATTGTGAGCAATTTTAATTGAGTTCCATTGTGGTCATTTTAATGGAGTTCAAACCATGTTGTGAAATAAGTACCCAGTGTTGTGTTATATTACTATTAATGTTTCCTTTCAATAGGTATGCCTGCGAATACTCACATCAGCCAATGTAGTTTTAGTCAATTTCGGTCTAAAAATCTCACTTTTGCTGTGAACAAACATAAATTTACATACATGGTACACCTACATCATGCTGAATATTTTTTTTTTCCTCTTCTATTTATACTATATTTTCTCCCTCTGAAAATAAATAAAATGAATATATTTTCTCTTCCTCACTTTCCCTTTCACAGCAACAACATTTTCTTCTTTCACACAAACCGTTCACATACACCTACCCAAGATGTTTTTCCCCCTTCACCATTCTTCAATCCTCATCGAAACAAAAATCAACAAAATTACCATCATGATGTTTATATATATAGTTGTTGTGTTGATGAATGGTACCTCAGTAAGCGTATTGAGGTATTGTTCATATATGGACAAAATTTTGAGATGTAGGGTAGTTTTGATTGAGTTTAAAATTATTTTTGCTGAAATTTTTATTTTATTGAGGCTGATAAGAGTACTTTGATGGACACGAGTTTTATTTTTACTAATTAATTCTTTGAATACTAGCTAACCTCTACCAAGGAAGGATGCAATACAAATTTTATAAAAAGATTACTAGTGTGTCTATATATATTGGAAATTTTGGATTTAAAAATAAAGTGGTCAGTATTATAGTTTGCTTCTTAGATATTTGGGATTTAAGGTTGAAATTTTGAGAATTTAGGTTTTGAGTGATGTTATGTTATCTGGCTCCCTCTAATACCGATTGTTTAGGTACTGGTACTTTTTATTTTTGCCTGTGTTTCAGTTTTTTTTTTCCCTTAAAAAGAACTAATTGCTTTTTAAGTAAGAAAAACATTTGACGTATAATGACAATGCATATAACTTTCAACTTTCATGATTTGTGCTTTTTTTCATCGTAAAATAGGCGAACTTCCACTTACCCTTTCCATTTCTACTGCAATTAGCATTTTCAATTATGAATATTGTCAAAAATAGATTTTGCAATAAGAAGAAAGACAATTTTCTAACTAATTCTTTGATTTTGTACATTAAAGGGACAATTACTACAACATATAGTACGAAATGAATTGTAGATAATTTTAACAACTTAAAATAATGTCAAGTTCTATTTTGATAAAGTACAAATCATTAAGTAGAAATGTATTAAAAAAACAGTCATCATTCATTTTAAATACATTCTATTAATATTGAACAGATTTTAGATTTAATATATATTAACAGTTTTAAATTTTAATATATTTCTTGTCCTTGAATATTAAAATTTTCTTTCACTTCAGGCTTTAGCCCTCCAAAGAAAAAAAAAATCATGATTTTGTTAATAACTTCTACTTAAAAACATTTGATTTTCTTTGCAAACTAATAAGTTAGCATATTCAAAATTTTTTTTCTAAAGATATGATATATTTGAATCTACAATGTATCATTTATGATAATTATTCCTTATATGTCAATATACCAATTGGTTTTTTTTTTTTTTGGTAGATTCAAACCTAAATCTCTTATTTAATGATAAGTTTCTGATGGTTGAATAATAGATCTGAAGTTCAATTCCTACCTATACCAAAAATCGATTGATATCTTGGTCTAATAATAATGAGCTATTATCGATAGTGGATGCCATAGGTCGAAACTCTATAAAATATATATATATATATATACACGATAGAATTTCAACTTATAGTATCCGCTCTTAGTATAATGATTATTCTTTATCATTAAACAAAGACATTCTATCACTAATTATAGTATCAATTCCATGATGATTGTTCTTTATCACTAAGTCAAGATACTATATTTCTAACTTGACGTGAATAATCTTTACTAGTTGATTTATATTTAGAAGAATCAAACTAGAGGAAATGCTTAACATATTTTGGACGGTCCATAGCATTATGTAATACTGTTAGCTCGCGATAGAAAGTAACAATCATCCCCCTTACTTACGGCCTAAGTTGCCAACTACTCCATCTAATAGAAAGTCAATGATTATGAAATATAAATCATTGACTCAAGTCAACTTTAGTAATCATACGTAATGCACATCCAACTTGATCCTCAGAGTAATATATTCACACAGCAAAAGCAAAAGATTTTAAACTTGAATTGATTAAATCACCTTAATACACCTCAAATTTTCAAAATATTTTTGTTTTGAAATGTCTGAATATATATGGATGAATAATGAATTACCTATCTACCCCACAACAACAAAAAAAAAGAGGAAATTCTTAGGGACAGAATCATTTGAAGTCCTTTTGTACTATACAATTTGGATTGGATAGGTCCATGGCAAAATGTCACTTCCAAATGTTGATCAAGCATAAAGCCTAGGAAAATTAACTAGCTCAGATTTGAAAAATGTGATAAAATTACATGGCTAAGCTAATTCCTATTCTACTTGATGTCCAATATATGAAGAGGTTAATATTTTAACTTGATTTAATATGAAGTCAACTTCAAACTGCATCATGTAGCAGAATGTGCTTTGAGGAGGTTGAAAAAAACGTCATGCCTTTTAGCAGTTCTTACTAATAGTCTAGCTCCAATGCCAGCAGCTAGCTAGCTAAGTAGTTAACTAAGTCAAACTTCTAATTGCTATCATAATGATCGCAAAATTGGATACAGCATGATATTCAATAACCCACCTGATTTGAATTATGAACTTATCATGCATGCATGGGGACCTAAACAACATGAAAAAATTTTGAATTTATTTTCTTTACTGTACCTAATTAAAACCAACTATGAATTACATGTTTAAATATTAGGCTGGTATAAATTTATATACCACCCCACCTGATTTGAATTATGTACTTATCATGCATGCATGGAAACCCAAACAACATGAAATTTTTGAATTAATTTTCTTTACTGCACCTAAAACCAACTATGAATTACATGTTTAAATATTGGGCTGGTTTAAATTTCTATACCCCCCCACCTGATTTGAATTATGTACTTATCATGCATGCGTGGAGACCTAAACAACATGAAAGTTTTGAATTAATTTCTTTACTGCACCTAAAACCAACTATGACTTACATGTTTAAGTATTAGGCTGGTATAAATTAATTTACCTTCTTCTATAATATATACACAGTCTATGTTACTCACACGTGGAACAGTGGAAGATGGTATTCCTAAACCAATTCATTTGCTTAGGTTTATCTTGCACAATTAACATGATACAAGCAAAAGTACCTTAGTTTCCAAACCTATGAATTCAGATTCATTGTTTTCCTACCTATTCCTAGCATTCAAACAGAGGTTGAGTTATACTAATCTAGTTATTGGACCAACATTGAGGCTGTTAAGCAAGTGACAATGTGATGTGCAAATAATAATAACAAAAACCCATGAAAGTTTTGCTGTAGTTTAACCTTTTTAATTAGTAGAAGTCGGCTGAGAAGAAATATACAAAAAATAAAATAAAGAAATTACACCCCAAAAAAATGAGTAGTCATAATCTCTTAGGTAAACTTTATTAAGATCAGATGCCGACCAAACATCACAATTTTGTTTTAAATATACACAATGATGCAAACTTTGCTTGCTATATATACCAACTAATCCGACTCTTCCAATATCTTCAAAGCTATATCAGCCTGTCGTTCTTTTAGACGGCCATATATCATCATCAATGTAATGTACGTGCCGTCGCAGTCAACCTAATTATTATTATTATTATTAGTATTATTATCATAATCATCATCTTATATACATAAATATATATATATATATATACGTGGATATTCTTAAACACATAAGTGAAAGCTACAATATATTAGTTTTGTTTGTAAGTCAAATGGAAAATAAGAGACGATTAGATGAAATGGAGCCCTCAAACATGACGTTTAACTAGTTATCAACCAAGGTGCATGCATATGATACTACTATCTAGGACCACTACACGTTAGCAATATTAGGCATGTTACACTCTTTTATTAAATTTATATATGATGATATGACATACTTTGGCATATGTTTGAGGCTACTTCTTTGTTTTTTTATTTTTTTGAAGTTTAGGTTGGAAAGTTCCCATATATATATATATATATATATATTTTTTTTTTTTCTTTCTCAAAGGACGTCGCTTTATCTATAAATTAACTTTCATATAAGCTTTTTTTTTAGTTGAATTTGTGTGCCAATTCACTTCTAGATGCTGTAACATCAAAAGAAATCAAATAATTGGAATTAAATTCAGAACTCTAACATGCGAGGATTCAATTTTTAATCTTAAAAAGATTAGGAATTGACTAGGCTAAAACTAGATTATGGTAAACGCTTTTGTAATGATGTAATTCAAATAAGAGAAGGGAATGCTCATATCTGTCCTGATACGGAAAAAGTGAATATATTACAAGTAGAAAAATATCGCTGATGCAATCTAATATCATTGCTCAACCAAATTTACTTTATTGGCCAACTAAAGAGCCTAAGGAACAGTCCGATCACGTAAGAGCCAGTGTTTAGAGCAGCCCAAGCACCCAGTAAGAGTAACGACCTCCGATCGCCAAATATCCAGATACACAATATGGAAATCAGTGGTTTCATATGAAGAATCATAGACATAATGAAGGCAGTTATACCCACCATTTAAGACTCATTACAGATTTATAGTCACATACAAAATGTGGCTGATGTTAGAAATTCTAAATTCAATAGTATTGTATTTCATGATAAAATAATATACATGAGTATTTTTATATAGGAGGTAGATGTGTAAAGTACAAGTAAGAGTGTAGTGCAAGTATGTGTGCTATACAAGAAATCTAAGTGCTAAAGCCCATAACATTATATACGTTAATAGCCTCCATCAAACTCAAGGTGGGTGTGAGACCAACTTGAGATTGTCAACCAAAACATGAAGGCATCCCTTAGGATGTGACTTGGTGAATATCTACAAGTTAATCTTTGGAGGAGACTGAGAAGAGCTTGAGAGCACCATGAACAAGATGATAACAGATAAAATGACAATCAATCTCAATGTATTTAGTTCGTTCATGGAAGACATTATTGTGAGCAATATGAATGTCACTTTGGTTATCACAATAAAAAGGAGTAGTAGAGGATGTGGACACAACTAAGTTCTTAAGAAGCCATCGTAGCCAAAGGAGCTCAAATGTGGTATCAGTAAGGGCACGATATTCTGCTTTAGTCCTGGAGTGAGCCACAAGGGTTTGTTTCTTGTTTCACCAAGGAGTCAAAGAAGAACCAAGGAGAAAGCAATAACCAGTGGTGTATCTGCCATTAGTGGGATCTCTTGCCCAATCAGCATCAGAGAATGCACAAAGAACAAGAGGAGACTAAACTGAGTAGAAAAAGCCATAGAAGAAAGTGCCTTTCAAGTATCGAAGAATGCACAGAACAGCAATATTGTGAGTCGATCATGGAATAGACGGATACTGGCTCACATGATGAACAGTATAGGAAATGTCTAGATGAGTAACAGTGAGATAAATTAGGCTGCCAACCAATCGTCTGTAAAGAAAGGGATTAGACAATGGTTTCCCCTCTGAGGGAGTTAAATGTGCATTAAGTTCAACTGGAGTGTCAAATAGTCTTGCTATCAGTGAGTCCAACTTGAGACAAAAGTTCAGAAACATACTCAACTTGAGTAATATAAAGACCATCTGTGGAAGGAGTGATATCAAAACCCAAGAAATAGCTAAGATGTCCAAGATCTTTCATATCAAATTACTGACTAAGAAAATCCTTGAGTTCTTGAATGCCACTAAAGTCATCACTAGTTATGATTATATCATCCATATATAGAAGAAAAATGGTGCATTTGTCAGTGCGATGAAGAAATAAGGCAGAATCATAAGAACTGGCAGTATAATCCAAGTGAAAAATGGTGGAGCTGAACTTGGCAAACCAAGCTCGTGGAGCTTGTTTAAGGCCATAAAGTGCACGTCAAAGGTGACAAATCTTGTTTGATTCAACAGAGAGACTAGGAGGAGGTTGCATATAAACTTCTTCACTTAAATCCCCATTAAGGAAGACATTTTTAACATCTATCTGAAAATGTGCTATTTACTAGCAATGGCAACAGCTAAGAGGGCACGAATAAATGAGAAATGAGCTACTGGAGCAAAGGTCTCTTCATAATCAATCCCATACTCTTGTGTAAAACCTTTTGTAACAAGACGAGCCTTATAGTGCTCAATGGACCTATTAGAGCGTGTATTGATCTTATAGATCCACTTACAACCAACCACAAATTGTCCAGGAAGGAAAGTGACCAAATCCCAAGCATGGTTTATGGATAATAGATCAAGTTCCTCTTTCATCGCAATCTGCAATAAATGGTCAGTGGAGGCCTCACGATAGGTGTGAGGCTTGTAGAATGTAGCAAGGGTAGTGTAACAATGATAGTTAAGTAAATGTGCAGGAATGAATCTTACCCGGGTTAAGTGACGAGGTGGAATGTCTTATGGAAGATCTTCAGGCAGAGCAGGAGCAGGGGGCCCAGGCTCAAAGTGGGGTAGCATCATCAAGCTGTTCATCTTCCACCTGTCCAAGAGAAGCATAAAAAATATCTGGAGGGTGGATAGAGAAGTCTAAAGGAGGATCAAGAGTATTTGTAGAAGGAACATGTGACTCGTCTGGAAAGACTTCTAAAACAGAGAAGGTAGTCAGGGAAGAACGAAAGTGAGAGAGTTTAACAAATAAGTAATGTTCCCAAAAGACAACATTACGAGAAACACAAAGATGATGAGAGACAGGATCATAACACCGATACCTCTTTTGAGTTTCACCATAGCCAAGGAAACAACAAAGTCGAGATCGAGGTTCAAGTTTCAAGTTTGTTATGCTCATGAGGCTGGAAAAGAACAAAACAGGCAGAATCGAAGGAGCAAAAGTGATGATAGTCGGGAGGTGACCCAAAAAGGAACTCACATGGAGTTTGATTATGGATGACAGTGCTTGGAATGTGATTAATAGCATAAACAGCATGAAGAGCAGTTTCACCCCAAAATGGAACAGGAACTTTGGCAGAAAGAAGAAGAGCATGAATAGTGTCAAAAATATGACGAAGTTTTCGTTTGGCTCGACCATTTTGTTGAGAGATAGTTGGAAAAGTTAGATGATGTGCAGTGCCATAGAAATGCAACAAATCTTGAAAACCATATTGAGTATATTCAAGAGCATTATCAGATCAAAAAATTTTGATACGTTTAGAGAATTGTGTTTTAACCATTTTTGCAAATTTGCTGTAGATTGGTAAAATTTCCAAACGAGATTTCATAAGAAAAATCCAACTACAACGAGAATAATTATCAATAAAAAAAACAAAATATCGAGATCCACCAATACTAGCAACTGAAGAAGGTCCCCAAACATCAGAATAAATTAACTCAAAAATACTATTAGAGATAGATTCACTATTGAAAGGCAAAGCTGGCTATTTTCCTAATTGGCATGAAGTACAATCAAAATTGTCTTTGGACACAAAACCTAACAGACCCTTAGAAGCTAAATGTTGTACCCGAGAAGAGGGTGCATGACCAAGACGAGATTGCCAAAGTGTGAGAGAAGGTAAGGAAGAAACCGCAGCAACTGCAGCAGCAACGAATATAGGAGCAACTGGTGGAAGATGAAGATTGTCCATGGGAAACATATGCCTAACTTTAGGACCGGTCCCAAGCTTTTGTCCTGTCCTCGGATCCTACACAGTACAACATAGTAAAAAATAAGGCAATATCCTAGTTCAGCTAATTGTCCCACAGAGAATAAATTATAGGAAAGGTGAGGTACATGGAAGATCCTAGGAACAAAGAGATTGGAGGTTAAAACAAAATCTAGATTATTTCCATGCATGGTGGAACCATTGGCCATATGAATATTAAAAGAATGTGGTGCAGGGTCAAGTTTGGAGAATAAAGACGAGTGAAGTGTCATGTGATTGTAACAGGAAAAATAAAAAAGCCAAGTGTGAGACTTACCTAGTAAAACTAAGAAAGCAGTGGAAAGAGATGCATTACCAACCATACGAATAGTCTGAGCTATGATGTCCTGTAGTTCAGTGGGGGAGAGGTTGATTGTGGATCTAGAAGACTAGGACTCAGCTGAAATGGAAGGCATCGGCGGAGTAGACTTCCTATTAGAAACAGCAGCAGTAGATTAGTTGCAATGGTAACAAGTCTTAATAGTGTGGCCAGGATGTTTGCAATAGTTGTAGAACTTTTTGTTGGTCTGCTTGCAATGATTGCTAAAGCCAGAGGAATCAAACCCTAATTGTGGAGGTTGCTCTATGGGTGGAGTAAAAGGAGCAATATCCAGAACCTTATTCTGGGCATGAAGTGTTGCAAGAGGAGTTTCTTCTCCAACCAACTCATTTACAACAGTATCAAGAGAAAGAGGAGGACTGCAACTAAGAAGCTGACCTCAGATGGGCTCATAATCTTTGTGAAGTGACATCAGGAATCATAGAGACAAAATTCATCTCTAACAATAGCATATTGATGAGCATCCTTTAAGCATGCCCAAGTTGGATCATAAAGGTCAATTTGGTCCCGAATGAAGCAAGGCTGATCATAGTAGCCATTGATGGATTGCCTTGGTTCTTGCCTGAGTTGACGCAATTCAACCACTAACTCATATTTCATGGATCTGTGAGTAGTGGAGTGTCTTTTGGCCAACATATCCCATGACGATTTTGCATCCTCAAAGCTGCCCAATAGATTGCAGATGGAGGAAATGGAAGTGTTCTGAATCCATGTGAGGATCATGTGGTTGTGACTATCCCATTCAATCATGCGACTGATGAAGGCAGCATCTTCTTCACTTGCCCCCTTGACAGGATTAGTGATTGTACCAGTACAATATTGCCAGAGTATGCGATCCTTAAGAAAACTACGCATAGCTTGAGACCAAGATAAGTAATTTTTATTCCCTTCTAATATAGTATTGATTGGGGCGAGGAAGAAAATTATCATTTTTATCCATTTAGAGCCACAATATGCAAAAACAGACTATAAAAATGAAGTCTACGCAAAAAACTGGGTAAGGAAAACCTGGATTGCAAAAGTCAACCCTGGAGAAAAGTCAATGGTTAAAGTCAATGGTCTGGTCAACGCAAGTCAACGATGATGGCAACTTTCGCGGCGAGTGACGTCAGTAGATGAATGGACGATGACGTGGCGATGATGACGTCAGTAGGAACAGAGGCCAACGCGTGAGGTGCGTGATCGAGGCGCAGCTTCTTTGGGCAACATGTGAGGGCGCATGCAAGCTCCGATGACTGCAAGACTTCCACAATTGAGTAGATCGAGGCGAGATGATCATTGTGGTACCTACAAAATACTTATTGAAGCAAGATGCACGGCGAAGACGATAAGTGCAGTGGTCTGTGTGGTGCGAGACTTTTCAACGATGGTGGCTGCAGGTTTGGAACTCAAGGAAGACAACTGGAAGATGTCGGAGGTTCTACAGCGAAAGGCTACGATGACTGCTGTGACGGCAGAAGTGATGTTAAGAATAGAGTAACACTAATAAAGACAAGACTGCTAAAAAAATGTCAGAGTAGTAGCTCTGATACGATGTTAGAAATACTGAATTCAATAGTATTATATTTCATGATAAAAGAATATACATGAGTCCCTTTATATAGGAGGCAGATGTGTGCAGTACAAGTAAGAGTATAGTGTAAGTATGTGTGCTATACAAGAAATCTAAGTGGGCCTAAAGCCCATACCACTATACATATTAACAGCTAAAAAAAAAAGACAAAGGAGATCATTATTGTATTGGGTGAACAAGTTCTTCTAGCCATATTTTCTAACTTGGAATTGGAATTGTTAGTTTGATACCACACCGTACTACTTTGAGTTTTTGTTTTTGAAGGGCATTGCTTCAACTAGTCAATTGTATTACCAACTTCACCAATATACATAATCAATATGCATACTCCAATACTCCCTTTAGGGTATTATGTAGTGGACTCATTGGTCTAAGGCCTGATGTAAATTGGGAAGTTTTAAGTTTAATTCACAATACTTTTGTTCCATGATATTTTCGAGGTGTATCATAGGCAAGGATTGAAATAATCTTTTCAAATGCTAGAAAAACACTTTCTTAAAAATATATTTAAAAAAATGGAAGAGGTTTCAGTCCAGTGGCCAGTTTCAATGGACACTTTAGGATATGGACATGTGTCCAAAATTCGACATGTGTCTACATCTCAACGTGTCCAATGGAATTGGCCACTAGACACAAGTCCAACCTTAAAAAATAAATCTAAAAGCATCATCCAATATTATTATCCATTTAAATTCCTTGCAAATGAGGCTAGTTGTAACAAGACATGACTAGAAATGTGATAAGGAAAAATTTATTTCATATAGTAACTGATGATACGGTAGATCGACGGTCCAACTTGGTCCACAAATGCCTGTAAGAAAAGGAAGAGATGGTAAGTGATTCATTAGAGTTGATCCAATAAAGGAACTCTCCAATGCTTAAGTTAGTACATAAGATTTTAAGAGAAAAGCTAAAAAATGTGGTTCTAAGGTTATTTGTTAAGACTTGTTCCGGTGATCAACTCCCATTATTTATGTTGTTTAGGAATTTGTTCTCTTTTAGATATTAGCAAGATTATCCAAATTAATTCCGTTCCCTTAATATAGAGTTTTTGAGTGAATAATGGGATGATATTGTATCATAAATTTTTTTGTTGGTAGCTAGGTAAGTCAGAATGTACTTCTTTATGGAAGGGGAGTTAACATGATTTGTCATATTTAGTGTCCATTTAGAACAACTTATTTAACTGAAATTGAAAACTTTTTACTAAACGTGTGAAGAAAAAAAATGGTTAAAAAATAAGCTGAATAATACAGTGTGACCCATAAATAATATCAAAAAGTACAGTGAGACTCATCAATAATAGCAAAAATAAGCTAAAAAAGGAGATAAGCTGAAAAATTTTAGCTTATCCCAAATGCCCACTAATAAGTCAGGCTTCTCGTTCTGCTACATCATTGTTTGAATTGCCACCTTAGCAGCCTTATACCTAAGTCGAATCGAAATGACATGTCATACTTTTCTCATCAATAAAATTGTGTTCCAAGTTGTTGCATAACTTTATTTGATACAATAAAGTAGAAATGTGAAAAGGTGGGAGCTTATTAAAACAAATAAATTTCTTCATAATTTTTTTCCCCAAGTGAACGAAATGATTAAGCAAGCAAAATATATGATGCCCGTATGTGATTTACAAAAGGATATGTTCAAGTTTTATTATGTATGGTTTTAAAAACCAAATTTTTAAAGAACAAAAAGAAGAAGAAGAAAGATTTAAGGTTTTGAGGTCAAATTAGGTTTCGACTAGCTAGAGATCAAATCATGATGATGTAGTGTTTAATTAATATAAAAATCAATAAATTAAGTTTATAAAAATTAACAATCTAACAGTATTAAAGAGGCTCAAATATATCTTGATTAAAGACAAAATGATATTTTCTTATATTAGTTTTAGAGATTAGGTAGATATTTTCTTATTATTTGAATTTTTTGAACAAATTTGTACAATTCTTAAAACCCCAAAATATTGAACTAGTTAAAGAAAATAGTTTGGCTAGTATAGTTATCTCTGCACAAGTTACCTTTCAAAATTGAATGAATGAGGTTTATTAAAAAAAGTAAGACCATTCATGTCTCTCTCGCGATCTCTGTTTAACCAAATTCATGGCGAGGTAGACATCATTTGATCATGGCAATAATGGGTACATTTTGTTTGGAGGCATGGGGCCATATACAGTAGTCAACCAAAGGCTCTAGTTGATATGGCGGGAAAACTCTTCTCTTATTTTATACAAATTTTTAACAAGCCCCACTCAAATTTAATTATTTTATTAGAATAATATATGGAAATTATTTGGTTACTCTAATACAATTATATTAAAGGCTTGTGGCTAGTCAAATTAAAAAAGAAAGAAAGTATGGTGTGAGTAATAAAATATTAAAATGTTGTATGTGTTCAATATGAGTGTACTAATTTTTTTTTTTTTCAAAAATTTATTATTATTATTTTCTTGTATTTTGTTGATCTTTGAGACAAGAAAGAATGTAAACTTGTATGGGATGCCAATTGAGATTTAAAAGGTTGATTGAAATCATAATTTCCTAAAATGATTCTTTATTGATATGTTTCTTTCTTTCTTTTTTTAAGAAACTTATAATCTTAATACAATATATTTTTTAAAAAATTAAGGTTTCCTCTGTAATTTTAGTTTAATTAGTTATCTCTCATAAATGAAAATTTTAACTCAACTTTTAATAAAAATAACAAATGCATAGATTCCTGCATGCTGTGTGATTTGAGTTTTATGCATAAAAAATGCTAAACGTACTACAAGTTTTATTAAATAAAACTAACAAATTGATGTGGCAATAAATCTGATTGATAGATTTTAATCATCTCATAATAAATATTTGAATTGTTTCTTTAATATTTGTAAGGGCACAGATTAAGCCTTGGGCCCAAATGCGTGACCGGGCCGGCCCAAATGGCCTATACAATAGAATTTGTAGAGAGTGGGCTTAAAGTCTAGACTTTCTGGGGCGGTAGAAAGCAATGGCCTACGGGCTAAGTTCACTATTGGTGTGCAACGAGCTAGTGGAGTGACTTTTACTTTCCTCGGACGTAGGCCGAGGAGCTTCTGTCCTTGCTTCCCTTGTGCTATCTAGGGGGAGAGAGAGTCTTCTTTTTAGAAAAATCTGGACCCCTTTCCAATGGTTCCCCCTTCTCTATTTATACTCCCCCTTCCTGGTTTTCACCTGTCTTGTCCCTGAAAACGCTCCCCAATGGCTGTAAAGCTGACCGCCGTCCCCTCAGAAGTCACCTCCCCATTAATGCGGCCAAGCAGGTAGGTGAGAAGCCTTTAATGCAGTGGTAGCAGCTTTATGCAGAGCACGTCCCACTTCTCCCCCTCCTCAACGTTCCGTTGAAGCTCTGTATGACTTATTGCGCTTCAGGAGCTCTTCCTTGGGCATCATACCGCGCTCTTCGGTCCTTGATGCTGTTGTCCGAGGATACCCTCTCCTCGGACTCTCTCTCCCAACAGGCCAACGCCTGGTCGGCGGGCTCCTGGGCCCCCGTTTAGGAGGCCTCATTATCGATTTACCGCCCATTGGCAGAGCCTACATTCTCGGACCAGGCCCAAGGCCCACGTAGTGTTTCGACATCTTTGCCCCCCACAATAGCCCCTCAAAAAGTCATTTGACTCCGAACCGAGGAAGCAGATGGGTTTTTGACTTGCGAATCTTTATCCACGTGGCCTCTTAATTGTTACACGTGCGAAATCCACTCGCGCCTTCTGGGAAGACCTTTGACACTTCGTTATACACATCGCTTGCATTAATTGCACTGAATAACTCCCTGTCACGCATGTTCAACGGTGAGATGTGGATCTAACGGCTTGGGTTTGCTCCCAAAAATTTGAGCGGGATGTTTCTCACGAGTCGCCGCCCCCCAATCATCCAAAACGCTTCAGTAGTCATGATGTTCACCATTTCTTCCAAGGAGTAAACATATTCTGGAGTTATTCAATCTCTCTCTCTCTTTCAAGAAGCTCTCAAAAGTTCGTGCACCTTTCTCCTGTAAGTTCTTCCTCTCTTCGAACCTTCCTCTCCTCGGCTGTCAATCTTCCTTCCTTTTCGTCGTAACTTTTTACCTTGATTTTCAACCCAATGGGTAGATTTAAGTGTCTAGTTGATACGGCTTCTGGCATGGAAGGATTCTGGGCCAAATACCACATTCCTCCGGATGTGGGCCTGAAATACTGCGCCCTAGAGGCCGTAGCCGATTCTAGGCAAGAGGGTCAGGTAGTCATCCCTATAATCGCCTTCCTAGAGGGTGGGATGACTCTCCCCATGAAGGACGTGACTAGCGAGTACCTTCGTAACCATAGGTTGTGTCTAGACCAGTGTACACCCAACATGTTTAGGATATTAGGCCGCGTCGATGCCCTGAATGAGCAGATAGGTCTGCGCCTTATATGGCATGACGTCGTTTACATGTACGAGTGCCACCGATTGAGAGATGTCGACTATTACCTCAAGTCAAGGTCTAATGCCGTCAGGCTTTTCTCTTGTCTGCCCAAGTCCAATAAGGGTATGAAGGATGACTACCTCATCACCACCAGGCGGTGGTATGATGGTCCCCATTGCCCAGTGAGCGAGGGGCAGCCAAGTGTGATTTTCCAGGACTTAGGAGTTTTTGGTTCTTCCCCCTCTTTCTTTTTTGTTTTGCCCCTTTATGCTCTCCTTGGTAGATTCGTTGCCATTTGCTGCTTTTCTTTACTGGATTTGTCACTAGTATCTAACCATGTTTGGCTCCTCTTCTGTCTTCCTTGTAGACAAATGGCACACTTCCCCTCGCTTGGGCGACGTTAACATCTCGGACCTTAATAAAGTTCTGAGATCCGAGGTCTTTGTAACCGAGGATCTGCAGGTGAGGGCCGCCCATCTTATATTTGGGTACGAACCTATATCAAAGGCTTTTGGCGAGGTTGAAGACACTATCCTTGCGGGTGACTAGAGACGCGCGAGAATAGACGTCCGCTACCCCAAGTTCCTCACCCCTCGAGCTATTTCAGACGCGTTGTCCACCATCCTGTACGGTCGGACCGTCGAAGCTATCCCTTTGGCAGTGCAGCGGGAGGACCAGATCATCCGAGAAGAGTCTACGGCTTCTCCCCATCCCTTGACGAAAAAATCGATCGGTTCTGCCTAGAGGAGGCCGAGATACCATTGGGGGGCCACGTGGTCAATATCTCGGACAAAGAAAAGGGCAATTTGGACAGGAACTCTGGTATCAAAGGCTTAGTTATTACCCGACCAAAGGATTCCTCCGAGGAAGACGACGAGATGGAGTCTTTGAAATAGCTCTTTGCCAGAAAGAGGGGCGTCCAAGTCTCCAAGGTGGACGCCTCGGGGTCCTAGTTGAGGTTACCTCCGCCTCCGCCTCCGCCTCCCCCTCCCTCTGACCCACTCCCTCCTCCCCCTAATGATCCAAAGAAAAGGAGGAACGAGAATGAGGAGGCAGACAGGGAGAGGGAAAAAAAGCAAAAGCACCAAAGGCAGCTACAGCAGCAACAACAGCAAGCTGCTAAGGGTGGGGGGCGAGCCTCATCCGTCGAGAGCGGGGAGATCCGCGGGCAAGCCGAGGTCCGCCGAAGGGAGTCCAGTTGGTCCCCCGCTCTGGAGGTGGACGAGGCTCCGGTGTTTCTCCAGGCGATCATCAGGGATTTTCAGAGAGGTTACGCCTCTCACCTGGCCAACACTCTGGAGCAGCCCCTCCTCCTGCCTAGGTACATGAAGGACTTAGGGAGGATGGGTCGGACGTGCCTCTTCCTTTCCCTTAAGAGGAACCTGGGCCTGGTACGCGCTATCCTTCTAGTTTGTTGCTGTCATTTTGGTCTCTGTGTATGTTAGTTTCTTGTTTACTGTGTATCCGTTGGAATTTCCCTCCGCAGGCCATCCAGGAGGCTTTTGCTACTGACGCGCTGGTAGAGCACTACCAGAACCAGGTAGGGGTCGAGCAATCGGCCAAGGCGAAGGTTGAGAAAGAGCTGGGTCGCGCTGAGGCAGAGAAGGCTGACTTGGCCGCCAAACTGTCTTCAAAGCAGACTGAGAGGATGAGCCTGGTTGCGGGCTTAAAGACGGCTCAGATGGAGAACTAACGCAAGCTATTGCACCAAAGGGACGAGGCACTGTCCAAAGCAGGGCAAGAGATTTCGAACTTAAAAAGAGTGCTTACGCAGGCCAAAGAAACGGCTCACACCATAAAAGAGACCGTGGAGGCCGCCACCAAAGCCGCCTATAAAGAAGGGGTCGAGGCGACGGAGAACCACTTGACCGAAGAGCTGGCCGAGCTGTGCAGGGAATACTGCCAGCAAGTTTGGGCAGAAGCCCTAAATGCTGCGAGAGTCCCTGCCAACTCTGAGTGGAGGACAGCAGAGAAGGTCTAGTATCCCAAGGATATCAGGCTTATCAAAAACGCTCCTACCACATTGGTTGCTCCCGAGATCGTGGCCCTGACGCTGCCTCCCTCCTCTCACGAGCAAGTCCCGCCCCACGAAGAGGTTGTTGCCTCTAATGAAGGGGCCGAAAAGGGGTTGAGCGAGCCGGCTGGTCAGGTCGTACCTCTTCCCAAGCCGAAGGACAAGGGGAAGCAAGTCTAAGACTCGTCTGAGGCCGAGCCGAAGCGAATTAAGGTGGAAGGCCAAACCAAAGAGCCCTTAACCAAGTTGGTCAAGGATCCCCCATTGAAGATAAAGGGATAGCGCCCCCCCCCCCTTTTTTGTAGATTTTTTAGTATCCCTCTTTGTAATTCCTTTCCTTTAGTCTTTTTGTAAACAGTTTTTTAACGAATTTCTGTGTTTTGCCTCTGATAATATAACTTTCATGCTTGGTTATGTTTATTGCTGTACACTTCGCCTTGTTGCATGCGGACCCCGATGTAATTGGGTTAACCGATAAATAGCTAATTGCACATAAGCGTGCTCGAAAGTCAAGGTGGTAGCGGCCTTTGCATAAGGGTAATCGAACCGTGTGTAGTTCAACGATTAATATTAACACTTAGTTAAAGAATGAATTGCATGTTAAATTTTCCCAAGGCAGAAGGTCCGAGGATCTAGCTTAGCCTAGGTTGACATTAACACTTAATGAACATGAATTGTGTGTTAAATTTTCCCAAGGCAGAAGGTCCGAGGACCTGGCTTAGCCTAGGTTGACATTAACACTTAATTAACATGAATTATGTGTTATATTTTTCCAAGGCAGAAGGTCCGAGGACTTGGCTTAGCCTAGGTTGACATTAACACTTAATTAACATGAATTGTGTGTTAAATTTTTCCAAGGCAGAAGGTCCGAGGACCTGGCTTAGCCTAGGTTGACATTAACACTTAATTAACATGAATTGTGTGTTAAATTTTCCCAAGGCAGAGGTCCGAGGACCTAGCTTAGCCTAAGTTGACATTAACACTTAATTAACATGAATTGTGTGTTAAATTTTCCCAAGGCAGAAGGTCCAAGGACCTGGCTTAGCCTAGGTTAACATTAACACTTAATTAACATGAATTGTGTGTTAAATTTTCCTAAGGCAGAAGATCCGCGGACTTGGCTTAGCCTAGGTTGACATTAACACTTAGTTAAGAAATCAATTGTGTGTTAAATTTTTTCAAGGCAGAAGGTCTGAGGACCTAGCTTAGCCTAGGTTGACATTAACACTTACGCATAGTTTAGCGATAGAGATTGACACATTAACAATTAGCATGATACAATAATATCCAAATGCTTGGCGTGTATGCCTTTCATTAATAGTAGTACCTTCGGAGGTTGTTTACATTCCAGGATCGTTTTACAGGTTTGTCTTTTAAGTCGGTGAGATAATATGACCCTATACCGGCCACTGAGGCTATGCGGTAGGGCCCCTCCCAGTTTGGCCCTAATTTTCCCCACCCCGGGTCCTTAGTAGTTCCGACAACTTTTTTCAGGACTAAGTCTCTTAGAGTGAGGGGCCTGGATCTCACGTGAGAGTCGTACCCCCGCTTGAGCTTTTGCTGGTAGCAAGCTAGCCGGACCATAGCGTTTTCCCGCCTTTTTTCCACCAAGTCCAGACCTTTCAGCAACATGTCATCATTAGCGTCTGGGGTGAAAAACTGCGTCCTCATCGTCGGGAACCCCATTTCTAAAGGGATCACAGCCTCGGCACCATACGCCATCATGAAAGGTGTCTCCCTTGTGGACCTTCGTGGCGTAATTCGGTAAGTTCATAGCACGTGTGGCACCTCATCCACCCATCTGCCCTTCACATCGTTTAGCATTTTCTTGAGCCCATTGACTATCGACTTGTTGATTGCTTCAGCTTGGCTGTTCCCTCGAGAGTAGGCTGGGGTGGAGTATCTGTTTGTGATGCCGAAGTTTCCACAATACTTTCTGAAGGTTTTGCTGTCGAACTGCAGTCTATTGTCCGAAATGAGAGTACGTGGGATCCCAAACCTGGTGATGATGTTTTTCCAAACAAATTTCTTCACGTCCACATCTCGAATATTTGAGAGGGGCTCGACTTCTACCCATTTGGTGAAATAGTTTGTCCCGACGAGCAGCCATCTCTTGTTGCCTGCTGCCCTCGAAAATGGTCCCACTATGTTTAAGCCCCATTGTGCAAACAGCCAAGGGTTGACCAAAGGGTTAAGGACGCCACCAGGCTGGTGGATGTTGGGAGCGAATCTCTGACACTGATCGCATTTTCTCGCGTACTCCTGCGCCTCTCTTTGCATGTTTGGCCACTAGTACCCCTGTGTAAGGGCCCTGTGAGCTAGTGATCTTCCACCCGTGTGGCTACCACATATTTCTTCGTGCAACTCCTCCAAGAGTTGCTCTGTTCCTTTTGGATGCACACACAATAGGTAGGGCCTTGAAAAGGAGCGTTTATAGAGCTTCTCATCCTCGGATAGCCAAAATCGCGGAGCCTTTCTACTGATCTTGTCGGCCTCAGACTTCTCTTCTGGCAGAGTGTCGTGTTTAAGGAAAGACACTATAGGGTCCATCTAACTGGGTCCCGCTCTAACCTGGTGGATCTGAAAGGTATGGCAATCTGGCTTAGCTGGCCTAAACAGGTCCTCAACGAGAATGACCCGAGGAAGGCCCTGAGCCGAAGAGGTTGCAAGTGTGGTCAGTGAGTCGGCGTGGGTATTACCGCTCCTAGAGACATGCAATAGTGCGAAATACTAGAATTTGGCCTGCAAGTGCTTGGCACGGGCTAAATACTCTCGCATTCTTGGTTCCCTGGCTTCCAATTTCCCTTCCACCTGGCCGACCATTAGTTGCGAGTCTGAGAGCGCCTGCACCGTCTTTCCCCCCATCTTTCGTACCATGTCCATTCCCACTAGCAAAGCTTCTTACTCGGCCTCATTATTGGTAGCCGAAAATGCTATCCTTAAAGACTTTTCCACAACGATTCCATTCGGAGATATCAAAACTACTCCTACACCCGAACCTCTTTGGTTGGAGGCTCCATCCACAAAAAGCTTCCACCCCGGTGGTTTCTCGCACGAGATTACGCCAACTGGTCTTCCGTCCATGCCCTATCCCTCTAGGCTTTCCTCTATGGAAGGCTCAACGAACTCTGCCACCAGGTCGGCCAGGACTTGCCCCTTCACAGAGGTGCGGGGCATGTACTTGATGTCAAAGGCTCCTAGGACAGTTCCCCATTTAGCGATTCTACTGGAGTAGTTGACACTCCACAGCACGGACCTAAGTGGGAGTTGGGTCAGTACGACAACGGTGTGGGATTGAAAGTATTGCGGGAGCCGGCACGTCGCGTGCACCACAGCTAGAATCGCCTTCTCTAACGGCAGATTCTGAATCTCGGCCTCCTGCAGGGACTTGCTGACATAATAGACTGGTCTCTATATACCCTCGTCATCCCGTATCAGAACTAGGCTGACGGCGTGGGCAGCCACCGCTATGTATGCGAACAGTACCTCATCCAAATCGGGGCGAGACATTATGGGCGGTCGAGAGAGATATTCCTTCTGCTGGTGGAAGGCCAAGGAACATTCCTCGGTCCATTCGAATCCCTTCCATTTGTTCAACAGCTGGAAGAAGGGTCGGCACCTGTCCGCGGACCGGGAAATGAACCTATTGAGGGCAGCCGTCATCCCTGCCAGCCTTTGGACCTCCTTCGGGTTGCGAGGAGGTTGTAGGTTACAGATTGCGGTGATCTAGGCGGGGTTGGCCTCAATACCTCTATAAGTGAGCATATAGCCCAGAAATTTGCCAGACCTTACACCAAAGGAGCATTTTGAGGCATTCAAACATAACTTGTGCTCCCTCAAAGTTTGGAATGTGCTGTTCAGGTCAGCCACATGCTCTGATATAGCCTTGCTCTCCACAACCATGTCATCCATGTATACTTCAACGGTTTTTCCTAACTGTGCCTCGAACATCTGGGTCATCATCCTCTGATAGGTAGCCCCTGCATTTTTCAAGCTGAAGGGCATCACCTTGTAATGGTAGTTGCCAGTGGAGGTAACAAAAGCTGTCTTCTCCTGGTCTTCCAAAACCAAAGGTATCTGGTGGTACCCTTGAAAGGCGTCTAGAAAATTCATACGAAGGTGGCCAACCGTCGCGTCCACCAACTGATCTATGCGAGGCATTGGAAAAGGGTCCTTGGTACAAGCTTTATTCAGATCCGTGAAATCCATGCATACCCTCCATTTCCCACTCTTCTTCTTTACCACGACTGTGTGTGCTAGCCACTCGGGATAGAACACCTCTTTGATAGCCCCAGCTCTCTTAAGTCTGATGACTTCTTCTTTAACAGCTTTCGAATGTTCTTTGGAAGAGCGCCGAGGGGGCTACCTCTTCGGCATGGCAACCGGGCTAATATTCAGGTGGTGGCAAATGAAGTTCGGGTTGATCCTAGGCACCTCATACGCGTCCTATGCAAACACGTCAATGTTCTCCTTCAAGAATGCAACTAGTCCCTCTCTTTCCTACGCCGGCAACTGGGTTCCTACCTGGAAGAACCTATTTGGGTTGTTATCCATGAGAACTTTGTCTAGCCCCTCGCACGCGGGCTCTTCCGCCATTATCCCCACCGCTGTGGCAAAAGGGGCTAATTGCTATTGGGTCGATGCAGTAAGGGCCAAGGATTCAAGTTCCGGCCCGCACATAACTGCGGCCGTTAGGCACTGCCTCGCCGCGGATTGACTCCCAATAATTTCTTTGACTCGGCTGCCAAAAAGGAACTTCACCTTGGTGTGGAGAGTGGAGGAGACAACCCCTAAGGTGTGCAGCCAGGGTCTCCCCACAATGGCTGTGTAAGGAGAGTAGGCATCGACCATAATGAAATCCACTTCTACCACTACTGGGCCTGACTGGACAGGCAACCTGATCTGCCCCTTCGGGACGACTGCCTTTCCCTTGAAGCTTATCAGTGGCGAGTCGTAGGCCGAAAGGTCCTCTTCCCTCAAGTTCAACCCCTTATACAGGTCAGGGTACATAATGTCTACGCCACTTCCTTGATCCACCATTACCCTCTTCACGTCGTAACCTCCGATTCTTAACATTATGACCAAGGCATCGTTGTGTGGTTGGATGGTTCCCACCTTGTCCTCGTCCGATAATCCCAGCATCAGGGGTCCATTACCCTTAAACTTCTTTTGCTCGGAGTTAAGACTCTCGGCAAGGGCTCGCGCCACGGACATCACCCTGGAAGGGCAGGAGCCAGCCCTTCCAAGAGTAGCGAGGATGCCGTTAATGGTTCCCAAATGGGGTCTGGAGGTGTGACGGCCGTGATCTGCTGGCCTCGGATGTTTTTCTTGCCCATCCGGCCAATACACGAACTGCCTTAACTTTCCCTCCTTCGCCAAATGCTCTAGATAATTTCGAAAATTTCTGCAGTTCTTTGTCATGTGGCCGTTTTCTTGGTGATATTGGCAATGGAGATTCTGGTTAAGCTTCGTAGGGTCTTCTAGCATTTTGCTAGGCCACCTGAAGTAGGGTTCGTAACAGATTTTCTTAAACACCCGCTATATGGGTTCGCGGAACACGGCCTCGACCACTTGCTTAAGTGTTGGTCGAGGTTGCCCAACGAACTCTCTCCTCGGCCTATTGTTGCTGTATCGGTCCGATCTGAAATCCCCCCTCTCTTGAGGGATAACCTTCGCCTTCCCCTTTACTTGCAGCTAATCCTCCTTAACCCATGTGTATTCATCGATGCGATCCTTGAGCCGACGCATGCTCTTGACAGGCCTTTTGATCAACGACTTCCTTAGGTCGTGCTCGTTCGGGAGGCCGACTTTGAAGGTGCTTATGGCGACTTCGTCGAAATCCCCATCGATTTTGTTGTACATCTCCCAATACTTGTCGGTATACGCCCTGAGGGTCTCTCCTTCTCTCGTGGCCATGGATAACAATGAATCCAACGGCCGGCCGAGGTACCCTACTACATATGATGAACCGCGAGCCAAACACCCTGGTGAGCTCCATGAAGGAATCGACAAAACCTGCCTTCAGGCCATTGAACCACCTCATCGCAACAAGTCCCAGACTGGAGGGGAAGACTTTGCACATTAGGGTCTCATTCTTTGAGTGCACTGCCATCCTCTGGCTGAAATGGCTCACGTGTTCTACTAGGTCCATCCTTCCGTTGTAAATGGTGAAGGTTGGTTGGGTGAACTGCCTCGGAAGCTTTCCCTTCTTAATCCTCCGAATGAAGGGCGACTTGGAAATCTGGTGGAGCGCCTTGCTATGTGCATTGTTGGCCAGACCTCTGGAGGATGTCCCCTTATCCTTAGGTTCGCGATGGCGTTCGTCCTCGTGAGAGGAGGATTCGCTGGGGGGTTCTTGACCTGGAGCTGCCGAAGCTACTGCCAGGATCTGCTGAAGACCGGTCTGAAGGAGAGGGCGTGCGTCGTCGTTTCTCCCGGCGCAGTTTCTTTTTCAGATGGTCAATCTCCCTTTGCAGGGCCTCGACACTTTTCTCGCGGGAAGTTCTACTTCCATCCCGTGCATGACTCCTCCTACGCGTATGTCCTGTGCACACGCTAGCTTCGCAATCTCTTTCTCGCTCTAACTGCAAGAAGTGATCCTCGCGCTGGGATCCTATGGACTTGCACGATGTAAACCCGAGCCTTCCATGACACTTCATGTCCCTTTCGTCGAGGCTCCTCACAGACGGTGCCAATTGTAAGGGCATAGATTAAGCCTTAGGCCCAAATACGTGACCGGACCGGCCCAAGTGGCCTATACAATAGAATTTGTAGAGAGTGGGCTTGAAGCTTAGACTTTCTGGGGCAGTAGAAAGCAATGGCGTATAGGCTAAGTTCACTATTGGTGTGCAATGAGTTGGTGGAGTGACTTTTACTTTCCTCGGACGTGGGCCGAGGAGCTTCTGTCCTTGCTTCCCTTGTGCTATCTAGGGGGAGAGAGAGTCTTCTTTTTAGGAAAATCCAGACCCTTTTCCAGTGGTTCCCCCTTCTCTATTTATACTCCCCATTCCTGGTTCCCACCCGTTTTGTCCCTGAAAACGCTCCCCAATGGCTGTAAAGCTGACCGACGTCCCCTCAGAAGTCACCTCCCCATTAATGCAGCCAGGTGGGTAGGTGAGAAGCCTTTAATGCGGTGGCAGCAGCTTTATGCAAAGCACGTCCCACTTGTCCCCCTCCTCGGCGTCTCGTTGAAGCTCTGTATGACTTATTGGGCTTCAGGAGCTCTTCCTTGGGTGCCATGCTGCACTCTTCGGTCCTTGATGCTGTTGTCCAAGGATACCCTCTCCTCGGACTCTCTCTCCCAACAGGCCAACGCCTGGTCGGCGGGCTCCTGGGCCCCCGTTTTAGGAGGCCTCATTCTCGATTTATGGCCCATTGACGGAGCCTGCGTTCTCGGACCAGGCCCAAGGCCCACGTAGTGTTTCAACATCTTTGCCCCCACAATATTAATGACACATCGGTTTATAAATTTAATATTTTTAAGAAGAATTTGTAAACCCAATATAGTAAAACTTGTAGTATCCATATTATACTCCTTTTTATACAATTTCATCGATACCAGAGAATATCCCTCTATTAATTATTTGGGGTTTCATCTCCGTGGGGGCAATGGCAATGCTAGATAGTGTTCAAGAGTTCAAATGAACCCCTCGACTTGGGGAATTTTATATATGTATATTTAAAAATTTTGTTTTGACCACCCTATATTGAAAAATTAGAACCCCTTAGAAGAAACCTAATAACAAATCAATTCAACACTAATATTTATCTTCACCTTTTTAAACAAAAGAAAAAACTCAATAACAAACCAATTTAATCTAAAATCTAATAATAAAAAAATAGCAAAGCCAACAACAAAAATTAGTAATTTGTTGCTTTTAAATTTCCGAAAGCGTGAGGTAATGGAAGCGGGAAATGGGAAGTAAAGACATTTTTTTTTTTAATGATTGTATTCTTGTGTTGAATTTTTGATAGTGTAACACAAAAGAAACAAAAAAAAAAAAAAAAAAATTTAAATGAGTTATAAAGACTAATAAGTTATCAAAGTTGAGTTGAATTGTTAAATATAATAATTGAAAAGAACAAAGACAAAAACTAAAAAATAATAATTAAAGTTCACTTAACAATAATAATTAATAATTTTATTATACTAAGAGGCCATAGATGATTTCCAAGATTTAATTTTAGCAACACTAATCTTCAATATACTAAGAAACAATATGCTTACTGAATTTAAAGTTTATCCTTTATTCTCTTGTTGAAGGGATGGAGGCATATATTGACTAGGGGGGCAATGCCCCCCCCCCCCCCCCCCCCCCAACCCAAAATTTTTTATTAATATATATATATATATATATATATATATATGCACACACACACTAATTTTAGCAATTTTGTTCAATAAAATTACATTTTGTCCACCTTTACAATATCATTTATTATTTTTAGAGAAATGTTACAGCCATAAACTTATCTACAACTCTTTTACAAACCCTTGAGGTACAGAGTCTTATTAGTTCGCATCTGAGCCCACCACTTACATCACTTTTTACTTGCCAATAACCACTCACCATATTAGCAATTTGTAAAAGAATTTGTAGCTCTAACATTTTCCTCATTTAAAGACCATTAAAAAATTTATAAATCTAAAATCTAAAAGAAAATATACAAACCCAAAAAATTAGCGCAATAACAAAAATTACCAATAGTAAAGTTAAAATAATTAAGCATAATTAAGAAACTTTACTCAAAACAAACAATAGCCCTTTAAAAAATTTTAAACAAAATAATTGTATCTTTACCTAGCAAAAAACCCATGCATCAAAATCTCAAAAAAAGAAAAGAAAAAATCTCAGCAGTTGAGAAGCAGAAAAGTCAATGGTCAGAGCCACCCCCCTAACTTTAAGTCTTGGCTCCGTCCTAGTCTTGGTGTTCTATGGATAAATTTTTTATAATGAAATCACACATATCGCAAGATTCAACTCTCACCTAAGATTTGTTATCTCAAAGAACTCATGTTGAATTGAATAAACTTCCTTCAAATCATAGGTTGCGAAGAGTCTCATCTTAATTATCATCCTAATTAATGAGGTCAAAATCGTCAGTTGTGTAGGTTCGTCCAGATTGTGTCCAATCCTCGTCACTGAACCTGCAAGATGTAAGATAGAAGCTCTCCTCAAGTAGTCATTGGTGTGGTGCCTGCCAAAGGGCCTCTGATGATAAAGTCAGTAATGAAAGCTTTTTGTGAAATAAGAAAGTTCAGAATATCAGAATGAGGTAAGCTAGAGTGTGATTCAGTTATGTATGTGTCTGTATCTGGTTCGGTCCTGGTGGACTTGTATATACAGCTCCACTGTTTCTAGCCATTGGGCCTTTAATTGTGGCTTTAGTGCCTCTTTTGTAATGCCTCAAGGTTCATTAATGTGGGTGTTGATGAGCTTCCAACGGCATGATAGCTGATTAGTAACTAATAGGGGCATTAACTCCTTTTATTAATGATTTGCCTATGCTCGTCCATGCCGAGACAAGGTGGATGATCTTTCTTAATGAGGTCGTCTGGCCAGGAGAGCTCGTCAGTCCCATCAGATGCCCCCTTAGGTTCTGTGGTCGTCAGTGCGTGCTAGGACGACCACTAGAAGGTGAAAGGTTTTCTACCTAAACACGACTCTTGGGATTATGGTCCCCATTTAATGTGTAGTGGCGGCATTGTACACATCGTGGCCACATGGTTTACCCTGGTTGGTGGAGTAGATGCCCCACTTATGTGACCCTCGAGTTTCTTGTTGTTGTTTTTTTTTTTTTTCCAGTTTTTTGTGCCTTGTTTTTAAACTTCTCTCTTTTCTCATTTTTCTCTCACTTTTTCACTATCATTTTTCTGTGCTTCTCCTTCTGCGACTATGCGCTTCTTCTCCGAGCTGCGATTTTCTCAAGCTTTCTCTTCAGATAGAGTAAGAAGAGTACTTACTCTTCTTCTCTTCAGATACTGGAAGTCCCAGTTCTTTTTTGTGTCCGGGGATGATTGGGAGACTCCCTCTTATGAGATTTGGGGTGATCTCCCTAGGTTGCTCCGTCAGTGGAGAACACCGAGTCTAGGTGCGTCGTCTTTTCAGCTAGTCCGTCTTTCATTCATTTGCATACACTATCACAACTAATCATCTTGTTTGTTTTTATGCAATTAAGAGACGACCCAAGCTCAAGAGCAGATATAGGCAACGCGTTAAGGTGGTAATAGAGTACGCTAAAATGATTGACAATTTCAATGATCTGGTCTATCCCTGCACTTTAGCCCAGCACAATTTGGCCCAGAGACATCCACCTACGTCTTGCGAACCATCAAGATTGAAGAGAAGAAGAGTAAGTACTCTATTTAGTTTGTCACTATTTCTGTCTTCTTCTTTTGTTTTTTTACAAGTGTTTCCTTCTTACAGGGATGACGACCAAATGTAACCAGTAGAAGCAGCTAACTGTGGAGAAGGACGAGCAACTCCAAGTCGCGAAGGAGAAGTTGAAGACCATTGTTGCCAAGGCCGTTGAGGCTTTCTAGCAGACTGAAGCGTACAACATTATGCTCTTCATCTGGTACTACAAGGGTTTCGAGCTCCTTCGTCAAAACCTAGCCAAGCATCCCTCCGAAGTAGACCTGGAAAAGCTGGATTGGGAGATGTCGACCGACGAAACCTCCCAGTTTGCTACTCCTGCTAATGATACTCTTGGAGATGCTGATCTACCCCTTCCCAACGATGCGGTTGCAGTTTGACCCGTTGATTATACCTGCTTTTTCCTTGTACTTTTTTTTTTTAGGTGCCCAGTGTATTTTTTTTTTTTTTTTGGCTTATTGTTTCTACTTCCAAAACAATATTTTAATTTCAAGAACCTGTTTACTTGCCTATATTGTCGTGCATATATTTGTGTATGTGACCTTATCTGCTTTGTCGCTTCCTTTAGCTACGCACTTTATACGTCAGTAACTTTCATTCGTCTGAGTGGGTTCTCGTTACTTAGGTAATTCTCGGTGACTCACTTGTTGAAGGGGTATCGCCACTTCTAGATGCATCAGTAGCTTACATCTTTCTAGATGAAATCTTGCTACTTAGGCAATTTTTTAGTGACTCACCTGTTGAAGGGGTCTTGCCACTTCTAAGTGCATCAGTAGCTTACATCCGTCTAGGTGGAATCTTGCTGTTTAGGCAATTTTTTGGTGACTTACACCCATTGAAGGGATCTTGTCACTTCTAAATGCGTCAGTAGCTTACATTTGTCTAGGCGGAATCTTGCTATTTAGGCAATTTTTGGTGACTTACACCCATTGAAGGGATCTTATCACTTCTAGATGCATCAGTAGCTTACATCCGTTTAGGCAGAATCTTGCTACTTAGGCAATTTTTTTTTTTTTTTTTTTTGCACACATCACACTGGCTAAATAATTCTTTTATTGCTTAAGCACGAATACAATGGACTTATTACATTTACTGATGGTATTGTTTTAAATGCTCGATATTCCATGGTCACGATAGCCCTCTTTCGTCTAGCGTCTCCAGGTGATAGCTGCCTTACTGAGAGTAATGAGTGACTCTATAAGGCCCTTCCCAGGTGGGGCCAAGCTTCCCTTGGGTTGGGTCCTTGGTAGTAGGTGTGACCTTGTGCAAGACAAGGTCTCCTAAGTTTAGTCGCTTGAGCTTCACCCTTTTATTGTAATATTTGGACATCTTCTATTGATACTTCGCCATATTAAGAGATGCTTCATCTCTAGACTCATCTAAGCAGTTCAGGTAGATTTTTAGTTGACTCGCATCAAGCTGGTGATTCCTACCTCGACTGGGATTATTGCTTCGTGCCATAGGTGAGACTGAAGGTGGTCTCTCTTATTGGGGTCCTCGTTGTAGTCCTGTACTCCCACAAAACGCTAGGGAGCTCTTCCGACCATTCTCCCTCTGCTTCATCCAGCCAAGCCTTGATGATCTTAAGCAAGGTCCTGTTCATCACTTCTGTCAGGCTGTTGGCTTGGGGGTGACCAGTGAATGAGAACTAGTTCTTGATTCCCAGCATCGAGCAAAATTTCCTAAAACCTTGACTATCAAATTGCTGGCCGTTATCTGATATGATATTCCGTGGGATCTCAAATTGGCAAACTATGTTCTTCAATACAAAGTTCTGGACCTTCGCCTCTGTTATGGTTGATAGTGCCTCTGCTTCGACCCATTTTGTGAAATAATCAATGGCAACCAGTAAAAATTTTACCTATCTTTTACCTTAGGGTAATGGGCCGATGAAATCAAGTCCCCATTGAGGAAATGGCCACGAGGAGGATATTGTCTTCAGTTCTTTAGATCAGATATGCTAGACGTTTCCAAACCTCTAGCATTTGTTGCATTTCTTGACGAACTCCTTTGTGTCCTGCTATAGAGTAGGCCAAAAGTAACCTGTTCAGATAATTTTGCTGACGAGAGACTTCGGGCCTGCATGGTCTCCACAGATTCCTTCGTGGATCTCTTCTAGAATGTATGTTGCTTCCTCTTTGTTGACACACTTCAGGTAGGGTATGGAGATGCCTCTTTTGTACAATGAGCCATTCAGGATCGTGAACCAAGATGCCCTCTTCCTTACTTTCTTGGCTTCTTTGGCATCTTGTGGAAACTGTCCATCTTGAAGGAAGACAGGATCAAGGTTATCCAGCTGAGTTCTATAACCCATTAGAGTATTTGGCTTCTGCTCCCTGAAAGGCCTAGCTAACATAGTAGACTGGGAGCTGTCTTCTATCCTTTTCTCAAATCAAGGCAGCACTAATAGCTATAGTTGACACTGCCATGTATAAATACAGGTTCTCTCCCTCCTTCCACGGACTCAAGAAGGGTGGATTGCTTAAGTATTGTTTGAGTTCCTAGAAGGCTTTCTCACACTCGTCTATCTAGACAAATGCCTACTTTAATTTTTTGAAAAAGGGCAGGCATTTGTCTGTCACTTTTGAGACAAACCTGTTGAGCGCTGCTATCCTTTCTGTGAGCTTCTAGACTTCCTTCACGATCTTAGGTGATGCCATCTCCAGTACAGCTCGTACCCTCTCTGGGTTTGATTCTATTCCCCTCTAGGATACCATGAACCCCAAAAATTTCCCTAACGCCGCCCCAAAAGCGCACTTGCTAGGTTTTAACTTCATTTGATGTCGTCTGAGAGTTTCGAACGTCTCTTGGAGGTCATCGAGATGAGTGGACTCTTCTTTACTATTAACGAGCATGTCGTCCACATACACCTCTATGTTCCCCCTAATCTGTTTACTGAACATCTTGTTTACTAACCTTTGGTAGGTTGCTTCTGTATTTTTCAGCCCAAAGGGCATCACCTTGTAACAGTAAAGCCGTTGGCTAGTGATGAACACAGTTTTTTCCTAGTCTTCCTCTACCAATTTTATCTGGTTATACCTTGAGAATGCATCCATAAAAGTCAAGAGCTTATGCCCTGCTGTGGAATCCATCATCTGATCTATCATCGGCAGGGGGAAGCTGTCCTTCAGGTAGGTCTTGTTCAAGTCTATAAAGTCCACGCAAATCCTCCACTTCCCATTTTCCTGCTTCACGAGGATGACGTTGGCCAACCAGTCCGGGTAATAGACCTCACGAATAAAGCCTGCTTGTAGTAGCTTATTTACGTCATTCATGATCGCTTGGTTTCGCTTTGGAGCGAACACTCGTCGTCTCTGCTGGACAGGTTGCTTCTCTGGGTCCACATCTAACTTATGTCGGATAATCTTCGGAGATATGCCTGGCATGTCCTCGTGGCTCTAGGTAAAAATGTCTAGGTTTTCCTTGAGGAACTAGACTAGCTTCTTCTTCGTGTCTGGACTTATGGTCGTCCCTACTTTGGTGGTCTTCATTGGCTCCCCTTCTACCAGCTCTACAGTTTCTAGGGCCTCCACTTTCTCCTTTTATTTTTCCTCAATCATCAACGTGTGGTCCTCCTTGGCTGCCAACACTACTTGGTAGCACTCCCTAGCTAGTACTTGATCTCCTTTTACTTTGCTTACCCCATTTTTCGTTGGGAATTTCGCCTTCAAGCAATAGGTGGAATTGGCTGCCTTCTAGCGGTTGAGTGTGGGCCTTCTGATGTTCACATTGTATGAAGGACAATTTACCACTAGGAAATCCAACTGACGAGTCAACTGTCTTGGATAAGATCCTACTGTGACTATTAACGTCACTATGACTTTGGGATACACCCTGTCCCCACTAAAGCTGACGAGGGGAGATTCAAAAGGGCGCAATCTTTTTGGATCCAGCTTCAACTATTGAAAAGTAGAGAGGTAGATGATGTCCACAGAGCTACCATTATCCATGAAGATTCTCCTAGTGTTGAACCCTTTGATTGTGAGCATGATGACTAAGGGGTTATCATGAGGTTACTTGACTCCTCTGGCGTCTTCTTCATAGAAAAATATATCCTTGTTCGTTTGCCTCTCTTTCAAGGGGGTATCTTGTGGACGCTATTCACCTACCTCTGATATGACTTCTTGAGGGATTTGGACGGCCTCTTGTGGATGGCCCGCCTGTGATTGTTTTTATCCCGATCACACTTGGTGGACGTTGGGACGTACGGTCCTCGTCCTTTGGTGAGGCTTCATGATTGTTCTTGTCTTTGTCCCTGGACCTACTAGGTTCTCCCTTCTTCACAAACCTCTGCAGTTTCCCTTTTCGTATAAGCTATTCTATCTGCTCCTTCAGCTCTATGCAATCATCTGTGTAATGACCGTGATCCTTGTGGAAACAACAATACTTATTCTTATCACGCACGTTGGGTGATGAATGTAACAGCCTAGGCCATTTGAGATAGTGCTTATCTTAAATTTGTGCCAAAATTTTATCAACACACATAATTAAAGGAGTGAATTTTACCATCTGAGAAGCTTTCTCGTCTTTCCTTTTACCCTGGTCATTAGTCTGACGATCTGAGCATTCCCTCTTCTGTCCTCTTCAGTCGTTCTCATTCCTTCCTTTTTCATTAGTTTTTTTTACGTCTTTTATCGCGATTAAGACATCTTCAGCGTTCATGTACTACTGTGCCTTTAAGAGCATCTCTACCATCATTTTTGGAGGATTCTTCGCAAGTGAGACCCCGAATTCCCTGGATTTCAATCCAACTTTAAAGGTTGTTAGCTGGACATTATCATTAGCTTCATTTGCCTCTAAAGTTTCTTGAGTGAAACGTTTTACGTACGACCTCAGGGTCTCCTTCTCTCCCTGTTTGATGGTGAGTAAATGGTCTGCTAGCCTCCTCGGGTGCTGTCCTCCAACGAAGTGGCGTAGGAAGGAACTACTCAATTACTTGAAGCTATCAATGGACGATGCGGGTAGCTTCGTGAACCATTCCCTTGCAGCTCCTTTAAGAGTAGTGGGGAAAAAGTAGCACAATATTTCGTCAAGGGGTTGTTGGAGACCTAGTATCCTCTTGAAAGTGTTGAGGTGGTCCAAGGGGTCCTTGAGTCCTTCAAACAGCTCAAGCTAAGGCAGGCAAAACTTTGACGACACTGGGCATTCCAAAACTGCTGCTGTAAAGAGGGAATATGTCGTCCTGACCATTTTGTCCAATCTTCAATCTGTTTTCCCTCTAATGGCGTTCCTTAGCTCATTCATCTCCTTTTTTATTTCCCGAAGAAGCTCTAAGCTCATCCATTTGGAGTGGTTGGCCTTCAACAATTGCTCCGTCTTTGGCTATCTCCCTCGTCTTCCTGATTGATCCTGGAACAGTTGTCTTCTTGTTGGAGTCACTGCATCATCTCTTGATTTTGTCTGGTGAGTTCTTCCGCACTTGCTGTAAGTGCTTGGATCTGTAGAGTCAGTGCTGCAAGATCTTGGTTGGACTCCATCCGAACTTAAAAAATGAGTGGAACTATACTCTCGAACCTTAGTGCGAAAATGTCGTCCCCACATACGACGCCAAGCTGATGAGGTTAAAATCGTCAGTTGTGTAGGTTCGTCTAGACAGCATCTAATCCTCGTCACTAAACCTGCAAGATGTAAGATAGAAGCTCTCCTCAAGTGGTCGCCGGTGTGGTGCCTGCCATAGGGCCTCCAATGATAAAGTCAGTAATGGAAGCTTTTTATGAAATTAGAAAGTTCAGAATATTAGAATGAGGTAAGCTATAGTATGATTCAGTTGTGTATGTGTCTGTACCTGGTTCGGTCCTGGTGGACTTGTATATATCTCCACTGTTTCTAGCCATTGGGGCTTTAATTCTGGCTTTAGTGCCTCTTTTGTAACGTCTTAGGGTTCATTAATGTGGGTGTTGATGAGCTTCCAACAGTATGATAGCTGGTTAGTAACTGATTGGGGCATTAACTCCTCTTATTAATGATTTGCCTGTGCTCGCCCATGCCGAGGCAAGGTGGACAATCTTTTTTAATGAGGTCGTCTGGGCAGGAGAGCTCGTCGGTCCCATCACTAATGATGAGGAATAAATAAGAAAATATTATTTATAAAGAAATTCTTGTCAACTGCTTCAATAGGAATTTGAATAATCTCCCTAAAAAATATTCCTAAAGCCACCACTGCGTGCAATGCATTCAATTTCTTCAACGAACGTCATACAAGAGTAAAGATGATCAGGGCACAAACCTTATGTTATGTATGAAAGTGGTAGGAATACATTAAACTATGGAACTTGATTATTTTCAAGAATGAACAGTAGCGTGATTGGTTGCACAGAAATCCCATCAAGTCATAATCCAAGGAAGAAATTGTAATTACGAACTCACATGGGCGGCTTTAACTGAGTTTAACTTCACTTACCATGCACGTTAAGATTGTCTTAGGTATGGCCAGCAATAAGCAATCTTACCACATCACGTTGGTTACTTTGTGAGCTTCTTCCAACTTTTTATTGTTTTTGAATAAACCAGCTTGAGTTCTGCTTAAGCCATCAACGCCCCTCAACTTAAGTCACATCATGCAAAATTGTACATATATACTTGCTACTTGCTATTACCACTACTCTTTCTTCCTTAGAAAATTCTTCGTAAACACCACCTTTTTCTTCTTCTTCTTCTTCTTCTTCTTTTTTAACAAATACTAATAATAAGTTTGAATTATCTTATCCATTTTATGGTAAAAGTGACTTTCCCACTAATCCTGGATATGATTTCTAAGTTTCTAACTCAATTTCAATGCATGTTACCCCATTAGTCATTAGCTAGTGTCAATCTCATACGAAAGTGGAGTCTTGTGGAGAGTAAATTATAATTACCTTTTAGAATTTTTTTCAATAATTGGTTGCTTTCAAGACTCAAATCCTCAAAGATTCGATTGATAGTCCGAGATTTACTATTAGACCAAACAATGGTTTATCTTCATAGCTAGTAAATAAAATATAGTTTCATGAAAATTCTATAATTATCCGCACATATTGAGGTGACTGTAGCATATTTTGAAAGTAGAGTATGACCAAAAGTGAGAACAAAATGCCTACGACATTTTAAGATAGAAGACAGACTCAACGGAGAATCCCCCACAAAAAAAAATATATATATATTGGTATTTTATTAGTTCGATAGGACTAATTTGAAAACTCCAATTTAGTTTTCTTTTTACAAAACAAAAGCCGCATCGTTTCCTGATTCCTTTGTGGAAATCTCAATTATTTTCTTGGCTCACCACCATAAAGAAGAAACAAAGAAAACACATATTGCCCATTAAAAAAACACAGAAAATAAATATTTTTTATGAATTGTCGGGGTCACTTTGTAACAAATTAGATTTTCAAATTGATAGTTCACAAATAAAAGTAATATATCATGTCCAAAATCCAGCAAAGATAAAAATTGAAATAATAACCTCCGTGGGTTTCGGTGAGCAAAGGTCCAAAATTAGGTTTTATGATTTGCCTCTTTGACTTTGAATAAAACATGTCTGTACATACAGATAGAAAGATTTAAAAAAGAGCTCCCAAGTTCAATAAAAAAAAGAACCCAAGTCCTAATTAGGTAACGTTCTCCAACTTTTTTTTTTTCTTTTTTGCAATTTCAAGTAAAATAATAATGGGGTACGTTTTATTAACTTTTATTAACGTGACCAAGTGGGTCTAGACCCTAGAGAGAAAGAACTAAAAATTTTAAAAATAAATAAATAAAGTAACAGAGAATTTTAGATGGCTTAGAGATCACTCTAAGAATTGGGCCACCACGTGTGCACGCTCACTGGGATTTTGCACAACATTCAATACGATAAAAGACTTAGAAGAAGAAGATCAAGAAGAAGCCAAGGGACCCAACACAAATGCCAAATGCGTTAAGCAACATCCCCTTAGTTCCCTCTTCCTAATCTCATTTATAGTTCGTTACGCTAAATTCTCACAAATCCCAATTACATTAATAATTAATATATTATAACTACTATATCATTATTCTTAGGAATGAGAATGGCGGTATTTTACGCTACCTTGAGCTGCCATGAAGATTTAATTATGTTTGTTTTACTGTGTAATCATAATGTAGGTGTCCTATAACCCTTGTGATGAGTTATAAGCTCTATTTTTTCTATGTAATCATGCATAGTAGTTACTTTTTTTATAATATAATTATTTGGGGGGATTTGGTTGTTGAATGTTCAAGCTCACACTTATCTTGAACAGTTTTACTATCATGGACTAATAAAAAGTAAAAACATTGGATACTTATTTTCCTTGTTTTCTAACAAATGACACCGAGTTTGTGCTTTGATGAGTACCTGGAAACCTAAAATCTTGTCTCTTAATTTTACGTCTTTATGTCAGTATGTGAAGATTTAATTATGTTTTTTTTACCGTTTAATAATAATGTACCTGCCCTATTCCCTTGCATTGAGTTTTAAGTTCTATTTTTACTATGTAATAATGTAGTAGTTACTATTTTTATAATATGTACTTATCATTTGGGGGGACTTTGGTTGTTGAATTTTTAAGCTTCACAATGTTCATGAACAGTTTATAATTATTCATAAACAAACAAAACAAATTGGATACTTTTCTGCTTTTAATAACTAGATAATTTTTTTAAAAAAATGATATTCTAACAAATATCACCCAGTTTGTGTTTTGAGTGCCTGGAAACTCAAGTACTGTCTCTTAGTTTTATATGTGTATATGAACTTATAATGTGGTCAATCCTCTCCAATTAATGCTCAATTTTGTTCTATTGCCATGGGTTTTGGTTTGTAAGATTCAACGAAGGATTCAAGGAAAGATTGATCTCTTTTTTTTTGCCAGAATCTATTATTGACACCTTTAGAGAAGATAGCTTTAGTTCCTTTTTGGTAGTTCTCTAAATAAATTAATAAATAAGAACCCCAATAAAAATGAAAGTAAAAAAATATATATGAAATAGAGTTTTTCACCAAAAGTGACAAATGATTGGTTTGCTTTGAATTAATACTCTGATATATTTTTCGGATTATTACAACCATTTTAACTATGATTTTTAATTATAGTTGATGATGCTTATTTATTTCGAAAAGAATCTGAATTAGAATTGGAATTAGTCCTCAAGAGAATATAAACGTGAACAATCAGACAACAGTGGTTAAGATGGCATGTCATCGATCTCGTGGTGTCATTGACTTATATGGGTTTTTTTTTTTAATTGAGAATCAAAGTGAATCCAGAGTAGAGTACTACAAAGCTCTCGTGATCTTTAGTTAGGGTTAGTCACCGACCATGTATTATAACAAATGAATAATTTGTAAGTTTGTTTAAGAATTAAGATATACGCAGAAAATTGTAATCATCAATTTATAATATGCATACCAATTTTAATTGATAACTACGAGAATCAATCAGGCGGTAATTCAGTATATCCTTTGGTCCACTTTATTTTATCACCATCACGTAGTTTAAGTGTTTAGGATTATAAACATCAATATCTTTTAGATGGCTATCTTATCCACCACTGGAAAAAATAAACCACAAAAAGTTATCCTCAAGTATTCAAACAAAGTGGCTAGCTAGAACAATCTTCTCGAAAAAAAAAAAAAAAAGTGGCTGGAACCTGCAGGAGATGCATGTGTGTGATTTTGTCCACACTCACCTGTAATTTATATAGATAATGAGTGCAAAGGGATTTTTTTTTTTTTTTTTTTTCAAGTATCTTACTTTTTATTCAACAGAAAAAAAAAAAAAAAAAAAAAAAAAAAAAAAAAAGTACCTATGCATTTTATCAGCCAAAAAATATATCCTTGATATATATCGTAGTTAATAAAATACACTTATTATATCATATATTATATGTATATAATATATGATTAACCATAGACTCCCAGTTACCAGATCTAATCGTCAATGATGAGAAGTATAAAAAATATGCATATTTGGACCAATTAAAAGTGAAAAATGGGGTTGCTTCCTCAACAAACTACGATAAAATTGAGCCCAAAAATCCCAATTCAAGATAAACTCACGAGGAATTTTGATCTACTCTAGCATTTCAAAATTGATTAATACGTAAAGATGCATGTACTTGCTGAGTCACACAAAACTCTACATGCCCTATGCTACTTCGGTTAGAGTGTAAATTAGTGACTACACTAATTTAGACTGCTTCGCATAGCAATACAAAGCTTATATCATTCACAAAAACTCCTTGTCTTGTGTTGCCATTTATATAAAATAATCGGATTATATATTTATTTGACATGTTGAAATTTTTCCATAATTTGTATGATTAGATCTTAATCTCTCTCTCTCTCTCATATATATATATATATATATATATTAAATAAACAAAATGGATTATGCAATATGACAATACAAATTTCTATTTGTTATTTAACATGAAAACAAATCCAAAAATTGAAGAAAAAACTATATACTACACAACCAAATACTTGATTAGTTAGTTTTTGCTATATTTTATGAAATTATACCAAAAAAAACATAAATTTCTTAATAATTTATGAAATTATTTTTTGTTCCTGTACTTGATGGTTTTGTTTTAATTTTATTATTTGAGCAATACAACACACATAATATATTTCAAAACTGTTAGGTTGTCAAGTTTTTATTAATTCTTATAAAATATATCATTGATACAATTTTATTATCTTCCATTTACAACTCGCTACCTAAGTTGTTAAAAATATTATAACTCTAGACTTATTGTAATTATTTTGTTCATCTTGTGTTCCTATGAGTCCAATTATGTTAGATAAAAACTTATATATCATCTAGACTTCTTGTTAAAAATCTCTTGACTCTAGACTTTGTTATAAATCTTATGACTCTAGACTTTTTGTTCTTCTTATTGTGTTACTTAGAGTCCCATCATGTTAGATAAAAATATTGTAGCTCTAGACTTATTGTAATTATTTTGTTCATCTTGTGTTCCTATGAGTCAAATTATGAATTATGTTAGACAAAAACTTATATATCATCTAGACTTCTCGTTAAAAATCTCTTGACTCTAGACTTTGTTAAAAATCTTATGACTAGACTTTTTGTTAAAAATCTTATGACTAGACTTTTGTTCTTCTTATTGTGTTACTTAGAGTCCCATCATGTTAGATAAAAAGATATATATTATCTACCAGAATAATCCTCCCAGTCCTATGGTGAGAAATGAAAAGATTTGTGTTCCACCCACTCCATATCTTAAACCTTATCTCTTCCCAAAAGTTTTTAATCCCATCTTCTGTGTTTGGTAGGAGTTTTACTTTTTCCTCAGTCTATCAATAAAAATCAAGGGTTAATTTAAACGTGTTGAAAAATATCCAGTACTGTACAGATATTTCTGGAAAATGCAAATTGCCTTGAATTTCTTAGCAAGTTCAAGAATATGGTATGTGGCCCTATATCATTGGTTCCAAGAATTGTAGAAGAATTGACCATGACAGGGAGAGAGTCAGTGAGGGACAGTGATAATTTTACAAGAATCCAGTAGAAGAGAAGAGAAGCACATAATGACTACAGTCACCTTGGTCGGGTTTATAAAGTTCACTTATCATGCACGTAAAGGTAAAAATGTACTTGTCCCAGAACTAGGAGGCATTAAGCAATGTGACCTACCCATTGCTTGCACGGCCAAACACTCTGACTGTGTGTGTGTGTGACCGATCGACGATATCAAAGCTGTGTTGTCAAGAAAGCCCCTATAATCACTGCACCAAGTGCTCTATTTTCAGGGGATGTTTCTGTCTTTTGAAAGAATTTCGTTACTCATTTCAGGCCCTTGAACCAAGTAACAAAGAGTGTGACTTTACTTTACTCTTCCATTGAGTTGTCACACTTGCTCTCAGACATGGGACAAAATGTTAGGACAAAATCTAAGAGATAATTAAGTTTTCAAAGCTAGGGAAAAAAAAAAAAAAAAAGCAATGTTTGATGTAAAAGACCAGTCAAAGGATCTGTCAAATTTTTTTTTTTTTTTTTTTATCGCTGACTTATTCTGATTCGTTCTTAGATCACTACCAAGTCACGTGGAGAATCACGTGTAGTTACATCAACGGCTCAGATTAGACATGCATGGAAAATCAGATTTAGTCAGCAATGCTTGCTTGTGTATCAAAAATCTTAGGGTGTATCATACACTTTTTTTTTTTTTTTGGTAAAAGATTGGTAGGCTTCGAATACTAAAAGGTTAAGTAAAACATATAGTTTGGCCTGCATTGGCTGCATGTGGCCCGACCAACCCAAACATCAAAGGTTGACCACAATCTGACTGTTGTACAAATATGATTATCACCAATTTTTATTTTTATTTTTTTTCATTATTTTTTTCCTTGTTGCCAATTAAAAAAACACAACTTTAATCAATCATAAAGTTTGTGTTTATTTAATTTTTTTTTTATGATTGATTATAATAAGCACATTCATAGCACAAGTTAAACAAGCAAAATTGGCTTGGACCATACTCAACCATGCGATAGTATCACGTGGTAGCTCATGCTTGAAGAACCCCATTTTAATTATTCACACCCTTTACGAGGGTCCCCTATTAGCAAATGAATGGCCAGTGCGTCAAGCAACATCCTCTGCATTGTCTCCTTCAAAGTTCTCTTTGGAGTCAGTGGTGGTAGTTTATAGATTAAGAGATCTTCTCTTTTCACTCTCTTAAGTTAAAGCTTTTTTTGAATCTCTCAACGTACACAATGGAGGATAAGGAGGAATGAGATTGATATTTCTCTACGTTAAACTGTGCCTTAAACTCTCACAAGTTTCCATGATTTGTATTTTGTGACCGTAATAATAACCCTCATGTAAATAAAACCTTTACAATTCACTCAATCCCATTCAATTCCTTGCGATTAAATTAATAGGCTTTGTCATTTTACATATCATATGCTTTTTCTTCTATGATACATACCACAACCACCTGATCTTGTTTTCTAAGCTAAAAAAATGTTCCTGCATTAGGTATGAGAAAAAATCATAAATGGGTCTTGCCGCCTTGGCCATATCATTCATTTTTTGTGTCACAAGGTGTGGTGTAGATGCTACCAAGCGTTTTCAATTTCTTCAAGTAAATTTTGGGTGGTCCAGGAATTAAAGAGGGAAAAAGATTGGGATAAAATGACTTTATTCATCGAATAAATAGTGGTTGTTTTGGTCTATTGGTATGTGATATTTGTGTCCATAAAAGCAAAGTGGGTGTCCATCCTTGTCAAATTAAACATAGAATTTATCATGGTGTGGAGTAGATCCTGAGTTTAAACATCTAGATATGGTGGTGTGACATTACTCTTGGACTACGGATTATTGCTATATATGTACCACTTAATAGTCATCCGTACTAGGCATTACGATTAAGCATTACGATTGTGGACCCATCTAGGACCCTTAATTCTTTGGATAAAGTTTACTATGATAATGTCCAATAATAAAATTATCACCAATATATATGATCTCCAATCTTACTCTCTTTTTTTTTTACTCATAAGAAAATTTAATTCCGTTATGATAGGAGTATAGACTATAGAGTCAAACTAATAATTTAAAACGATTTTTTTTTTTTTTAGAAACAATAATTTAAAACGATGTTGACACTTGAGTACTTGGCACAATTATATAACTTACTAAAACTTCATCTAACCACTAAGATTTAATTCATAGATGCCTTCTTTGAAACTCTGATGAATATCTTTTCAAATAATTCTTTGCCTTCAATTTCCAAACTAAGATGTGGTTGTGTCAATCTGTATTTTTTTTTTTTTTTTAGTATTGATGGATAAAATCTGCTAGACTGGTAGTGTTTAATCATACATCTTACCACGTTTAATTTTAAAGACAAAAAACCAAGCAATTATTTCAAATAAATTCAACAAAAGTTTTGACAATTTCAATAGCTTGCTAAAGGATACCTCGTACTCTACGGTTATTTGTGTACAACTTTTTTGTTTATATTTTATTTTTATTTTATATATACCTTTTTAAAATATTAAATTTTCTCACTTTTTCAAAATGCAAATATATTTTAGCTTACTTTCAATATATAAAAATAATAATAAGCAAAAAACCAAATAATTGACTTGAAGACTACAATTTGGACAAAATTTGGTAACAAACTTAACCTAAGGTTGCAAGTTACAAATCTACTCAACATCTTTTTATTGGATATGAATTTTGACAAATACACCATTAAATTACTTTTTTTTTCTTAAATTCCCTATGCTTTTAAAATTTTCAAACTATCAATGACTAATAACTATGCCATTAATTAAATGTTTAAATTTCAAGTTTTTATAGTTTTAAACTATTAAAAATAAGCTTATAGATTGAATAGTAAATAATGTCTGATTGACACTAAATTTGACATGTGTTTTAAGAAAATAAAGAACATGCAATTCAATGATTAGAATTTTAAAATATGTAAAAATGTTAAATTTTTTAGTGAGGGTTATAGCCTTAAGCTACAACCAAGTTTGTAGTCAATCTTTGTCCTTACAATTTTATCCAAATTAAAGCTCATTTCTCCTTACAATTTTATGCTTAAAAATAGAGATTGTAAATGAAAATGCAAAAATAAATAAAATAATATAATATTTGTAATGTCACAATTTGTACCTAAGCCCAATAATAGGAAAGGTATAGGTCCAAAGAGCCCAATACAATAAATTTGTAGAGAGTGGGTTTGAAATCTGGTTTCTTATGAGCTTAACTAACAACGGTAGTAGCCCAAGATCACAAAACAATATTGATGGACTAGCTTGTATGATGAAAAGTTATCCTCGAACTCAAGCTGAGGAGCTGGTTCTTATATTTCTTTCTTCTTAAAGACATATTACAAAAATATTCAGTCTAAAGTGTTTTCTCGCTTTCTCTCCCGATCCCCCTCTCTTGGGGCTTTCCTCTTCTCTTTATACTCTTCCTTCTCCTCTTTCTATCCTTCACGTATGGATCAGATTGTCAGTCAAAATACTTGTCCCATCAGCACCTTCTTGAAACTGTTAAAGATAGCCTTATGGCTAAACACTGCTACTCAGGCATCGCTTCCTCATTAATGCGACCAGAGAGTTAGTTGCAGAACATTCAATGCGGTGACAGTAGCTTTTTCTTTAGATATTTTATGGTTTTCCTTTTTCTTATACTCCTGTGTTGCACATCCTTATCAACAGAGTCTCATAAGACATTGCCTCTAGATGACAGATAACTCATTTTGACCTTTGCCTAGCTGATCCGAGGAGACATTCATCTTCAGACCAATTTCACGGATGATCACAGTCAAACCTTGCTTCTTTATAAATTAACAAAGGCCCTCAGTAAGATGTTTACTCACCCTCTGACCGCTTAATGTCCTTGGCTCGGGCCTCCAGCCCATTATGCACATAAATGTACACTACTAGGCCCATCTCCCCCACAATAATGTTTAAATTAGGGGCCAGAGAGTTAATTGTAGAACATTCAATGCAGTGGCAGCAGTTTTTTCTTTAAATATTTCATGGTTTTCCTTTGTCTTATACCCCTGCGTTGCACATTCTTATTAACAGAGTCTCATGGGACATTAACTCTGGATGGCAGATAACTCATTTTGACTTCTGCCTAGCTGATCCAATGAGACATTTCTCTTTAAACCAACTTCTCGGATGATCACAATCAAACCTTGCTTCTTTATAAATTAACAAAGACACTTAGTAAGATGTTTACTCATCCTCGAACCACTTAATGTTCTCGGCTCGAGCCTCCGGCTCATTATGCACATAAATGTACACTCCTAGGCCCATCTCCCCCACAATAATGTTTAAATTAGGGGGAAAAATTATGCCATAAGATTCTTTTTTTTTTGTTCAAAGTTTCAATTTTAAAGCTTCATTTTTGCATTACAATTTTTGACCCAAAAACAAGTTTCACATATTTGATTAAAAAAAAAAACCTTTTTTTTTTCTTTTTGTCTCAAGTTTTAAAAATAATAATATCAAAAGTTACTTTTTTGAAATTAATCGAATTTTTATATTTTTTTCACAAAGCTAGTATAAAAATTATCAAAAATTATATCTTTTGTCTCATATTTAGTAAATAAACCACCAAAAACTAAATAGGATGTTAATGTTTAACTCATTCTTAATAAGGCTGTAAATGAATGAGGAAAATTATGAATAAATTGAGCTCATCTCTTAAAAAAAAAAAAAACTTGCTTATGTTCGTTTAGTAAACAAGTCAAGTTCAAACTCAATTTTAAGCTCAATTATTAAACAAGCCAATTTTAAACATAATAATGCATTCATAAACAAGTATGAACATGAAAGCTCGATTTAATTGTATATAATATTATATTTTCATATATATATATATATATATACTTGTCTAAAAATATATTTATATACTTGAAATTAGATTTTATAAGGTTGTAAATAGATTCATATGATATCAAATTATTATTTAGAGTTTACTAATAACATAAACAATCAATTCATAGTAAAAATTTGTGAAGGGTAAATTTCTTTTTTGTCATGTTTTTAATATATATATATATATATATATATAAGAAAATAATAAATTAATCAACTAAGTAATGAAAATGAATTAAATTTGAATATATAATCATATTTGATAATGAGCTCAAACTTAACTTGTACTCAAAATAAATTTAAATAAACATGTTTAAAATTTAAATACACGGTTGGACTAGACTCGACTCGTTTACTATTACGAATATATTTTTCCATTCAAAATGTTTTATATATACCATGACATTTCCGATTAAGTAAAAAAGATACCATAGAGCTGTCAAACTTTTGGCATGAAAGGTTCACTACTTGGTTCGCAAGACTTCTTAAAAGCAAAGCAAAAAAAATCCAAAGCATAGTTCAAACAGTAGACTTTCTAGTTTCTAGTTTCTACCAAGCATTCCACCGTTAGGAAATCGCGACACCTCATGTCGTGGTTTTTGCTTCGAACAAATTTGTCTTGCGCGCGTGGCATGTGTTAAGATGTGCCAACAGGTAGCCAATAACAGCTGAATGATTGCCACGTGTCTGTCTGAGAAAAGAGACGTGCATCACTGGGAGGGAACAAACTGACCTGTCTCAAACCTCCCAACAAAAACGTGGGTCCCACCCTAACAGCTCCCTTCAACAGATTCTGTCCTAATTTTAGTAGAAAAAAAAAAGGTCCGCTCTCGGTTTGGTATTAATTGGAGCCTACCTTATTAATCGCAACAAACCCCTCTTAACCATATATACAGCTTTTAAAGCCAATAACCATACTTTTTTGCCTATCAACAATTCAACATCATCGTCCCCTTTTTATGGTATCAAACTTTTCTCAACTTTACCCTCTTCTTAATAATCTCTTTTTTATACATATATTTTCCAAATTTTGCAATACAAAAATAACGGTAAAACCAATAGCGGAGCTAGAAAGTTATTTAGGAGGTATCCAAAATTCAAACAATTACATGATGAATAAAACTTGTGTTTAGGACTAATTCAAAAGGATTGGGGAATTAAAGGCCTAAATTCTAAAAAAATTGGGGGCTAATAACTACATTGTTCTATAATTTGTACTTTTTTATTATTTGAATACTATATATATAGTTGAAATTTGGAAAAAGTGGCCCCCCTAGCTTTGCCTATGGGTAAAACTATTTTGTTTACGAAAAATTATTGTGTACTCTCAGAATATCATAAATACGTACTCCCTCCTCTCATATAAATAGTGGATCCCACTAATTAAATTCATGATAAGACCCATCATTCATGTGAGAGGAGGGAGTACGCATTTATAGTACTCCGGAAATATCTAATAATTTTCCTTTATTTGTTATGGTTATTATATTTTAAATAATTCAATTAAAGAATGACGATGTGAGCCTTGATATTTCGTTTGAAAATATTAAAAATTGTAAGAATCAGAATAAAAACTACTTTAGTAAATTATAGACATTTAACAATATACTAGTTTTTATCTTCTTGGCTAGCTTGTATTGTCTTCTTTTACCTCACTTCTCTTATATAAAGAGTGTAATTCTTATTGTATGAATGATGAATCAACCCATGTAAAAAGGTTGTCTTCTTTTACTTCACTTCTCCTATGTTAGGGTGTATTTATTTTCTTTATATCGTACTTGTATCCTATAACTCAACTTAAATACCATATGTCATATAATTTCCTTTGAATAAATAACATACTATAAGTATGTGAAAACTATTTATGTAGTTTGATTTTTGGTAAAAATTTATTCTAGGATTTAAGACATTTAATATATTTTTTAATTTTTTTATTCATTTATCATATTTTTTAATAATAGAATTTAAGTTTTATATGTCGTGATTTTACTGTATAATGCAAATATAAGTAAATTTGAATTATTAACATCATTGGTCCCAATTGAAACCCTATTATATTTTTTAAAAACTTAATTCAAAGCTACTTGAATTAAAATTTCATCATCAAATTTTGCAAAATAAAATAGAAAATATTTTTATATTTATTTTAAAATATTATGAAATAATTCATTATAATTATTTTTTATAAAAAGATATTGTTTTACGGGAAATAATTTCACCATGGATTTTTAAATAATCTAATTTCTTAAGTTTTACTATCTATAATACATTTAAAATTTAATTATATTACTAAAATATTCTTCTAAAAATATATTGTAGGGACAGGGACACGAATCAGACCTGAACTCAAGTGCGTGATAGGACAGACCCAAGTGGTCTAAATAATAAAATTTGTAGAGAGTGGGCTTGAAGCCTAGATTTCTTAGGACAATGGAAAGTAGTGGCGTTTGAGCTAAGTCCATAGTTGCGTGCAATGAGCTTGTGGTGCGATTCTAACTTTCCTCGGACGTGATCCGAGATAGTCCCTGTATTCGTTTCCCTTATTCTGCTTAGGAGAGAAAAAGCATTTGTCTTGAAGAAACCGGATCCCCCTTCCAATGCCCTCCCCCTCTCTATTTATATTCCTCCTTTTCATGTTTCTATTTATGAAGCCATAAATGCAAGTCTCTTTCCCATCCATTGTCTTCTTGGAACCTTCCCCCAATGGCTATAAGGCTGATTACCGTCCCCTTAATGGTCACTTCCCCATTAATGCGGCTAGATGGATAGGTGTGAAGCCTTTAATGCGGTGGTAGTAGTTTTATGCAGAGTACTTCCCACTTGTTCTCCCCCTTTGCATTCCGTTGGAATGTAACATTGCTTGTTAAGCTTCACGAGTTCCTCCCTAGGCATCACAGTGCACCTTATGGCCCTTGTCTCAGTTGTCCGAGGAGACCTCTCTCCTCGGACTTTTCCCAATCGGCCAATGATCCAATCAGTGGGCTCCTAGGCCCTTAAGTTAGGAGGCCTTATCTCCGCCCTGCAGCCCTTTAAAGGAGTCAACGTTTTCGGACCAGGCCCAAAGCTCAAATAAATGTTTTGATACTTCTGACCCCACATATATTATGAAAATATATTTTTGAATATTTTGATTTATTTATGATTTTTTATTAACATAAAAAGTCTTTTAGTGCATAGTAATACACTTCTATCTCTTCTTCTCTTTTCCATTCTTTTTCTTGCTACCACCTACAAGTAGGATTAGATAAAATTAATTAAATTTAGAATATGAATCCATCAATATCATATGATAAATTTCTAGTTTGGTTTTCGTTTAATTTAAAATATTTGGTGCCTTTTGAGGGTGAAAGAAGTTGGCAAATTGCATTTTTTTTTAATGATTAAAGAATATATAAATAAGGCACCCTATAACAATCAAGATTTTTTTTTTTTTTTTTTTTGTTTGCTTTGAAATGAATTGAGATCATTTTTAATTTTTCTTCTTTTTCTCATGTACCTGAAGGTAAAGTTAGATGTAGTATTACATCATTTAAATCATATTCCATCAAGAATAGAATAGAAAACTCTTTTCTTTTTTTCTTTTTTTGTTAACCAAGAATAACATAGTTAATTAGGTTTAAATAACGTGAAACCATATTTATCTTTAAATTTATGAAATATATAATCTTCATCTTTATCGGCATATTTGGAGGATTAGTTTGAAGGTGAATATTTAGTATTAATGTTTTTCATGCAACTAAAGGTACACATGGTACTGCTACATTTAAATCTAATTTTAATAACAAAATGAAAACGGAATTTAAATAATATGACACCATGTTTGCCTGGAGCATTGAAATACAAAATCTTCTTAATTAATAGACTCATTATGGTTCAAAAGCAAACGAAGAGTGTCCTCTTTCACAACTAAAAGGTAAGGTTGCAGTCTGACTTTAACATAAACTCCAAGTAAAGTTTGCTTTATGTATTTCACACCAAAAAAAAAGTTTGCTTTATGTACCACAATTCGGGCCACGTCAAAGGATTATTTGTAATTAATCAATTTAATATATTTTTGTATTTAATCAATTTAATATTATGATCATTGAATGGTAGTCAATACTTAGGTGGACTTGGAACACTGCTCCGGATTCTCACAAAATGGATGGACTCATCCAATTCAGAGCAGTGTTTTGGAACTACCTAAGTTTTTTTTTCGAATGGTGGTGGTGACAATAACAATAATAATGACAGAAATGATGATAGTACAAAGAGCAGTGGTGGATTGAATTTAAATGCAGAATTTAGATGCTTGAAAATTCTAACTCCAAAAATCCCCAAAAATTTTAATATAACATTTTTTTAATATAAACAAAAGAAATCCCAACCTAGATCAAAACCTTTCATCCAAACACATTATTGGGGTCACTAGTTTTTTTTTTTTTTACCCCTTAAATTTTCTTGTTAGATTTCATAATGGTTATGTTGTATATATATATATATATATATATATATATATATATATATATGTGTGTGTGTATGTGTGTGTCTATATATATATCGACTATGATGCCACATGGGTTTGCGTACTTGAAATTGTTCTCAAAGCGAGAGTAGCATGGAAGAGTGAAAATTAAACCAGCGGATTACGTGGGAAGTTGATGAGGACTTACATCCTGATCCCGCAATTCGTTTTCAAATTCGCACCGTAGATAGCGTGAGATGTTTTTATTTATTTTTGTTGGTTACTTCATGATACTGAGAGACAAAGCTATCTCTCAGCAAAAAAAAGACAAAGCTATCACTTGATGTGCTTGTGTTGCTTCTGCCTTTTGCATGTCACGTACCTGCTTAGCTTGTGACTTAATTGACTTACATTTTATTTATTTATTATTAATACCAATACCACTTGCAAATGTGGGTTAGTGGTAAGAAACCCTCATGATCTATCATCGTGCATGTTCGAGATTATGGGTTTAAGTGGTGGTAAATTTTACCATTGTACAAATTGTCTCATGCCATTCATGAATAGAACTTAAGTGAGAGTCGGGGTAGTGATCACAATTACAATTTCTTCTTTTTTTAGTCAAAAGAAGAAGATGAATAAAATTTAAACGAGAGTCGGGGCAATGACCATACCTATATAGTCTCTCTTTTTTTAGTTAAAAGAAAGAAGAAAAAAATATTGAATGGGTTTGGAGGGTTTCTTGAGTCTCAAATCTCCTCAAGATTGTGAATTATCACAAAGCAAGTGTTTGGTAATTGATTAATCACAGATAAATACAAACTTTAATTGAAAAATAAAGTGGGTTAGCCTTTTTCCTGACAAAAAGATAAAGAAACATTGATTTCCTCTTTTCTTTATCCCTCTTGTGGAGAAGGTATCACTGTAGGACTGTAGGAAGCCACTTAACACAGCTCTCCACCTTTGCTTTCAAATCCAAATTACCCTTGTGTTATCTAAGCCAAAGGAAGCAACTTGGTCGGCCAGCCAACCACGTGTCACTTGTTGAAAAGCCTAATCCAAACCCAAAAGTTTTAAATATCTAAAATACTTCAAAACCCAAAATGAAGAGTCAATATCAAGTAACTTGTATGTATGAATCTAAACGTCCCACTCCAGATATTATGATCTAAAAGTCTAGCTGCTAATACAGCAATTGCTAGGTTCTTCTTACGTGACTAAATAAGCAAGTTACTAGATTAAGAAACCATTGAAGCGGATGTATCTTTTGGTTTTTAGCTAATGAATCTCTGTTTCAAATTAAACAAATATTTAAACACACAATATTTTTACATTTATATATACATATATATACGTTCCACTTGGAATATTACTTGCTTCAACTATCAAATAATTGGCAAAAGAAGAGGGAGGCTAAGGAGTAAGTCTAGTGATGATTCCTCGATCTCAAGATTCCAGTTCAGAGCACACAAGTTTGACTCTCCGCACCAACACCTTTGGAAATTCCCGTGTGATCATTATACACGAATTTTAAGACATTTAGTGAACCAGATGTGACATTCTTAACCATTGTGTGCTTTCTTGCTATTGGGTGCATCTTAAAAGATTAGACTCAAGTTAACATGAAATTTGAACCTATTCTATACGACATGTAATGACATGTGGAGGGCGTTTGGGAGGGGCTGAAACGCCCACCTTCACTCTTTTTCTTTTTTTCTTTTTTTTTTTTTTTTTTTTCACTTAAGTGGGACGCGTGTGGTCACTGTTCATTAGCCATAAACAGTGATTTTAGGTTAATGAACAGTAATTTTATGCGTGAACAGTATTTTTTACACATTAAAAAATTATTTTACTATAGTATTTTTCAGTTTTCAGTTTCAGCTGCATCCAAACCAACCTGTGATGATAGAACATCACGTTTTTGCTTAACTCTACGACGAGTAGTAAAACTTTGACGTCTTAGGTTTGAGCAGTTATACGTGCATTCACTCCCTTGAAACCATCGAACTGGGGGAATTTAATTGCCCTTTGAATTACCCGAGGTGTACTTGCGAAGAACTCTTTGCCGAGGCCCTATGCACCTCTAAAATTAGTTGGGACAAAGTCCTGGACACCCGGAGCCAATCAAAAAAAGAATATCATGTTTAATTTCAAGACTTTTATGGAAAATGGTCATGTCCACATTCTTATAGCATTTAAACTCCCAAAATATCTTGAAAACTAAACACATTATCCTAAACTAACATATCGATATATATAAGATGCATGAAACATATGATTATATGTGGTGGCCCATGGAAAATCAGTGGGTTAATCTTCCAAACAAGAGCATTTGTAAGTCCTACAAGGATGAAATCGGAGGGCACTGATGTGGTACGGACTTATGCTTCTCCGGTGCTTAAGCCATGAACTCACAAAACCTAATAACACTTAAATATATGTAATTATGGACTCATACCTTGAAGTGAAGAATACTTGGGGTTTATATAGGAATCTAAGTTGACTTTCTCTTCACGATTTCCTCCATTTTGCATAATTAAGGCCTGATGGAAAATGTGTAATTAATGATGGCAATCAGAGATCAAGGGTTGGTGGGTGAATACCTCGCATGGGAGTATTAGAGTTCCCATGTGGGGCACCTTCATCATCATAGGGTTATCCAAAGGGGAGTCGGATAGCTCACTTCATAAGGGTGGAAGATATATACCCATTAATATGAGTAATGTGTTATCTGACATAGATCTAAATAATTAATTTTCATTTAAGAAAAATCCAATTGTGTGAGGGGCAAGAGTCGGGGTTCAAGTCTTCAAGAGGGAGCTTCACACACATATACACTTAAATTATACTAGAGTATAAATTCTATCTTGTATAAAAACATAAAAAAAATAAATAAAATTTTATATATAAGAACATTTACTACGATAAAAAAATTAATCAAGGCAAATTTGAAGTACATGCTCTCACACTCCTCATAAGCTTGAGTGGTGAATCCTCCAAACCTCAAGAGCACAAACTTGGATTATTACACACACTCTTTCTTCCTTCGATTCCTTAGATCACCATGCTCTTCTTTTATAAACTCTCTTACGACCTTAGTACGTGGAGTAGAAGTGCAGTTTGGTTCGATGCCTTGATCTGTTGACAAGTATGATCAATTCATCTACTTATAAAAGATCTAAAATTTGGTTTGGTGGCGATCTATGGATTCCTAGAGGAATCGAGTGAGGTCTATGAGTTATGAATATGCAAAGATAGTGAAGAAAAATCGAGGGTCTTGGTGGAGGTAGGGTTTTCCTATCATTAGAGCTCTAATTCAAAGTGGTAGGTAGAAAATTCTAAACAATTTCACGTTTAATGCCTCCCCAATTTATATAGTGAGGATTTCCACTGTTTTAGGGTTTAGAGGTCATGCATTTAGAGATAACATTTTGCCTTTAACTCTCATAAAAAAATAAAAAATAAAAAGGAAAAAAGTACTAATTTCTTTTTTTCTTTTTTTTTTCTAAAGAACATTGAAACCAAAGTGTCGATCAGCACTTAGGTTGCTCACATCAAAACTTTGTTAATAATTGAATCATCAATTATGCATGTGGGTTCTTTTTTGGAGTTTTTGTGGTTTTTTTCTCTCAAATTTTACTTTGAATTTCTTATAATTTTTAAAAGATAAATCAGACTTTTTTGCCATTTATGGACTCTTTCTTAATTAGTTGATCCCAAAGTAAATTCATTTTTTTAAAATATCAAGATGATTATCAAGACATAATAGTTTTTTAAAGAATTCAAAAAATTGCACTTTATCTTCTTGGAATGTTTTGTGATTATCAAGAGATTGCATCCATGCATTATTCTAATTCTTTAGGGCTAGGATTTTTCGTTTCTTATTTAAAAATTTATCATATGTGACGAATGGATTTATAATATAGAATATTAGGGTTTTAAATGTAACATTACATGTTCAGTTATATGCCCATGCCTCTTTAATAAAAATTTTAAAAAATAAAATAAAATTCAGCATGTTTAGATCTTTATGCATCACGTAAAAAAATTTTAAAGAAGGCAAAATGATTGGCTGTTTTGGTTTGATTCAAGTCATTCACTTGTGACTTAGATTAAATTGGGCTTTATGATACATGCTTACATATCATGTACGGCTGCATCTAGGGTTTCATGAATCATAAGACATGTCCTCCAGTTTAAATTATGAATTTTAGCACATTTAATTCATTCCTTGCGTCATAAATTATCAAAAAAATACATCAAAAGAACTTTTTTTTTTTTTAATTTTATCTAATTCATTCATATGTCACCTACAATTGTATCTAGGTTTTCTTCATGCATATTATTCTTTCTTTGATATATGTTCATTACTAACCTTGTCTCTTTTTCCATGCAAGTTATTTTCGTGCATGATGCTGGTTTAGAGTCAATTTTTATTATTTTCTGCTATGAATGCTTTATTTTTATTATTCCTTGTTTGTTTGTGAATAAGTAGATTTTTTTATAAAATTAAGATTAAATCGTATAAGTTTGTAAGTAAATTTATATGATACCAAATTATTATTTGTAGTTTATAAACAATTTATTCATAGTAAAAAGTCATAAATTTGTAAGGGGATAAAAAAAAATAGTCATAGTTTTACTATATATAAGAAAAGAATAATTTGATCTAGTAACTCTTGAACAAACTCGAGCTTGTTCGACAAAAAAATGAATAAAGCTTGAACATATAATCTTGTATGGTCATAAGCTCAAGCTCGACTCATGTTCAAAATAAAATTAAATGAACAAATATTAATTTGTAATATTTGGCTCAGTTTGGATCGTTTACAACCTTACATCCTTCTCAAATCAGAGACTCATCAACCACTAATACCTCTAGTCGTTGACCACCTATAAAAACCCTCTAAGACTAACTCACAAAGCTCATCTTGCCACCCCCATTCAAAACTCCCAAACTAGCTCACATCACCACCCAATATTAGAATAGCTACCTAATGAGTCCTCAATCGACCATCACCTAGACATTGATTGTTCCTCATGACCATTGTTAGGTTCAAGCTCAAGTTGTAAAGATTAATCAGAGCACATTGATGAAAGAGAAAATGAGTCCTCGGATTGACCATCACCTAGACATTGATTGTTCCTCGTGACCATTGTTAGGTTCAAACTCAAATTGTGAAGATCAATCAAAGTAGATTGATGAAAGAGAAAATCAAAGATAAATAGGGTATAAACATAATTTTATATATAAATTTTTTCTATTTTTTATTGGCGACATGGAATAAGCGTAGAACAAAACAAATGTAGTCTTTTTTTTTTTGGGTAGAAACGGGTGGTCTTATTAACAAACCATATTGTTTATATAACAACAACATTATCCAACCTCCAGGCACACAGTCTACAACTCCCGAGGCAGGCCAAATCCTTTACTAAATAGTGATATACAAAACTGGGACAAGTATTATAAACAAACAAAAGATGCTATTGGTGGGCTCTCAATTTTGCTAGTGTATTCGCTCATCCATTTGCTTCACGATATATATGATGTGCCTACACCTCCCACTCCTACTCCATGAGGCTCATGCAATCACATATCAAAGACATCACATCAAGCGGATAAGTAGAAGTTATATCAGTTAACCAAGATAACATTGTGACAAAATCAAGCTCAAGTTGGATAAACTTAAACCCTAGTTCCCATGGTAACAAGAGACCCTACCTAACTGCTTCCAATTCTGCCATATTATTAGTTGCTATACCCATCTTAAGAGAAAATCTGGATATCCAAAATCCTGAACTATCCCGCAGCAAACCCCTAGCACCGGCCATCCCTAGGTTCCCTATGGCACTACCATCAGTGTTTAGTTTTATGTAGGGTTCAAGTAGCGCATCCCATCTAAGAGCATTCACATCAGCTCTTTTAAAAATTTCTTCTATTTTACACCAAAACACCTATTTCTTTTATTTTACACATTTATTTTTACACAACACTCGCATCAGTCTGTTTATTATACACGTTTGTTAAAATAAAATATTCAAATCAACAACCCACGCAGCAGAACCGACCTCCATCAACAGCCCGCACAACCACCACCATCAAGCCAGCCTCCACCATCAACCCACCATCAAAATCCTAAAATCACTAATCAAAATCATCAAAACCCACTAATCAAAATCATCAAACCCACAGATCAAAACCATCAAACCCACAAATCAAAACCATCAAAATCCATGGATCAAAATCACAAAACCATCAACGATCAGAGAGCGGCGAGGCGAGAGAAGTGGTGAGGCAAGGCGAGAGCAGCGGCTAGGCGAGGCGAGATGATCGGCGAGGCGAGGCGAGATGATCGGCGACTTGAGCGAGATGATCGGCGAGGCGAGATGGTCGGTGACTTGAGCGAGCAATGGCGATCAGTGGGGAGGAGAGATCGATGGGAGAGAAAAAAAGAGTGAGGCAGAGAGAGAAAAAATCAATAAAATAAGTTATACACGCTCTACAGTGCCCGTGTATATTTACACGGGCACTGTAGATCTTTTATGAATTTGTACATTTTTTGCTATTTTTACACCCACTGATGTGGGTGTATTTTTGCTCAAAATGTATAAAAATGGTACTTTCTTTTATTTTACACCATTTTAACTGATCTGGTGTGATTGCTCTAATAATACGTGGGATCATAACTTAAGTTGGCCTTTCCGAGGTGGCGAAGAAAAAATATTTTATGGCTACTTGCACTGTTATGTGTACTAGGTTGTGTTGGGATCGAGATTGATTTTCAAAAAATCGTTCATTCCTGGCTAACCAACATAGGAATGGAAAATATATTTTCTAAGGGAGCTTCTGGTGCAAAATTACTCTCTTGTAAGGGCATGTGAAAAAAGGAGATTGGCAAGATTCCCAAGGAATGACGCCACACTTCCTTAGCCTAGGGGCAATGTCATAAGATGTGAATTGTCGTTTCAAGAGTGATGCTTTTGGGGCATTGGTCAGTAACGTTTAGGTGAGAAAACGATAAATACTACCTAGTGGGAGGCCGGTTATGCGTGACTTTCCAAAGGAAAAATTGGATCTTTTTCGGGCATTGTAATTTCCATACTAAATTTCACAACTGTTCATCCAAAGGAACTTGTTTTTGCTAATATAAAAATTTTGATGCTGAACTAACCGAACAAATACCATTATTTTGGGGCCATGCAATGGCATCCGAGAGCCGGGCTATTCGTGCCATCGGGATACCTTAAATAAGTCTCAAGTTGTGGTGGGAGAAGAACATGGAGAGAGTTGAAATTCTAAGTCTGATTAGTTCACAAAGAGCCAACTCGACTGTTTTCTTCGTTCTGCATTAGCGGTCCTACTATGCGACTACGGAGGGTGCCCTTAGGGAACCAATGATCCTCCCATATCCTGATAGTGTGGCCATCCCCTACTATCCATTTCATACCATATCATAACCATTGAATTCCATCAAACAAGGCTTTCCTAATATGTGACCCTCTGAGAGTTTTGACATTCTCAAACAAGCTCGTATGTGGGAAATATTTACCTTTTAAAACCTGGGCCCAGAGCATATTAGGAGTATGGTACAAGTGTCATGCCTAATTCATAAGGATTGCCCTATTTTTATGTCAGATCGATTGTATCCCCAACCCTCTTGCATCCTTTGGAATGGTTATTATGTCCCAACTAACCATATGACAGCTCTGGCTCTAGTTTATGTCTCCCCATAAGATTTGGCAATTAGTTTATCAAGTTGCTAACTAACTTTTAGGGGAAGTAACGCAGTTTGCATGGCATAAATGGGAATGGAAGCCACTGAGGATTTAACAAGCGCAGCAGGTCCAACCATTGAAAGATACTTTGCCTGCCATCCTTCAATTTTCTTTTGAATTTTGTCAACTAAATACTAGAATGCAGTGGCCATTCAGCAGGTGGTAAAAATGGGGGTCAAAACAAATGTAGTTTACAATAACAAAATTACGCTGTTTTAAAATCATTGACACATAACCCCCACGTCACTAACGGAGTTAGACAAGATGTTTACTTTGAAAACTTCTATTAACTTGAGAGATGAAAATGAAAACTTTCATATTAGACGGATAAATTGATCCCACTCTCAAACATAAATGGTAAAAATTGTACTTTAATCTATAAAAAAAATTTACAATGTTTGGGATCCATGGCCTGGTTGTGTTATCAAAAGAGGGGACAAAATTGGCTTTTGCCCTTTTCGGGCAAATTAAGTAGCATTTTGCCCCCTTTCTCAAACTAATTAAGAAAATGCCCCTCTTTTGAAACTCAATTTTCTCAAAATCGAGTTAAGCCCTATAACAACGTTTTAAGGAATCTATAGTGACATTTTTAAGGACCTATAGCAGCGTTTTTAAACTCGATTTTCATGAAATCGATTTATAGGTAAAATAAAATAAAATAATTGCATGTAACTCGATTTCATGAAGATCGAGTTTAAAAACGTCGCTATAAGTCCTTAAAACGTTTCTATAGGGCTTAAGTCGATTTTGAGAAAATCAAGTTTCAAAATAGGGGTATTTCCCTAATTAGTTTGGGAAATTGGACAAAATGCTGGATTGTTTTTTTGAAAATGGCAAAATCCAATTTTGTCCTCAAAAGAAGCTTATATAACAAGATCTGGCTGATCACTCCTTCATTGGATAGAGAGAAAAAAAGAAAAAGAAAAAAAAAAACTATTACTATTTAGTAATTTTACTAATCATAAACTTCAGAATGGCAATTTTCATACCCCATGAACTGAAATATATATATTTATTATTGGATATTTACTATTGGACAAATTTGGTTACATAAAATTGATTGTAACTTAAAGATACAACCAAGCATATTTATTTCTTATTGTTGGTTAAATACAACTAATGGCATGCTTGTCATGCTGAATGAAAATTACGATAAAAATAGTAATTTATATTACTAGGAATAAAATGTGTTGTAATAAAATAACTAAAAAATCTATCCCTTTTCAAAAAAAACTAAAAAATCTGTTTATAAATTTGATTATGAGCAATAATAAAAACATAACCAAATTATAGAATAATTTAAATTATAAAAATAATTATTACACTACAATACTTATTATAGCTTACCGAACGTGCCATTTTTAATCAAATTTTGTCGTGTTTTCAAATTCCTTGCAATTGGCACGATCAGAATCAGCGAGTCCCTGTATAAATTTTGACATGCAGTGGGGAAGCAAATGGTATTTTACCATATATTTCCCAAGTAAGCACGCAATTTTTGGTGCCCAAAGTCTGGAACCAAATTCGGCTACGGTGATTGCGGGGGCCATCTAATCCAACTATCCAAGGCTCTGGCAGGTTGGCAATAAGAACACGGTCCCTTACACCTTTACAAAGCAAAATAAATGGGTCCCGCGCGCCCTACCCTATTTTGTATTCTTATTTTACGAGCTCCTTAAATATGTTTCTTCACTTCCAGAAGGAGCCCTCAAGGGCATACCTGGGTCCCACTGACTATGACATGACTGGTCTACATCACTACTTGATATCCACGTCACTCCTCAACTTTCTTTGTCCCCTTCACTACTTGCTCTTCTTCTCTGCTCTATTAAGGCTTTGTTTAGGTAAATGTAAAATATTTTTTAAGTGTAAAATAATTTCAGATAAAAATATTTTTGAAAAAAAAAATATTTTCTACTTGAAAAATATTTTAAGTATTTGGTAACATTTGAAAAAATATTTTAGAAAATATTTTCAGGTGTTTGGTTATAATCTTAAAAATATTATAGAAAATACATTTTTTACTTGTTGCTCATATTTTCTCAACTTCTAAACATATATTTTCTCATGTCATGATTCAGAGAAACATAAAAAAAAACAAAACCCAAAAAAAAAAAAAACTCATATCTGGGAGAGAAGATCGCGCCGCCGCACGATCACGATCGTGATTGCGTCGCGGCGTGATCTCGCAATCCCAATCACGAGGCGGGATGGAGCCGCCTCGCGATCGCGATCATGATCTCGATCGCTTCGCGAGATCGCAAGGTGGGATAGCGCAGCCTCGCGACTCACGGTCGCGATCGCGATAGCGAGGTGGCACAATCTCGCGATCGCCACCTCGGGATTGAGATCGCGACTCACGGTCGCGATTGGGATCGGGATCGCGATCACCGCCTCGCGATCGCGATCTCTGTCTCTCGCACGATCTCTCTCTCTCTCTCTCTCTCTCTCTCTCTCTCTGCGCGTCCCAAAAATGGTTTGAAGTGAAATTAGCAACTGAAAAGATTTCCCGCCCCATGAAGCTTATTTTTTGGTCAAACTGAAAACATTTTCAAGTTCACCAAATTTTCCAGACCAACCAAACACTTTATTTTATGAAAAACAATTTTCAAAAATGATTTGAAGTCAAAACAAACACACCCTAAATCTAATCACACTGCCTTTTCCCATTAAATTTAAGGAAAAGTATACATTACACCGTATTTTTCACAACTTCTAACTTAATAGAATAGGGTAGAAAAAATAAATAAATTTATGTGTAAATAACGATTAACCATTCGAAACACATCAAATTTATAGTAATAATAATGTGAAATAATTTATAGATTTAGAACGAGCCTAAATTTAAATTTAAATTCTATATATAAAAGTGCAAATGATATCCTTACCCATAGCGTTCATATAACACATATAGTCATTAAGAATAGAATATGAATAGAGTCACCTCCACTCTCACGTAGTGCTATATATCTATACAAACAAAGTCAGCTGAATTGAATTGAAAAAAAAGTGAGATGCACGACTCCACTACGGTTTTTCATAATTCCTCTAGATTAAATTCTTTTGAATATTCTGTAATTTGGACCATAATTTCTTGCTGAGTCACATGAAAAGGAATTCACAATGACTAATAACAATTTGTGTACCTTGAACCATGACTTCAAACATATATTGTGTACGAATGGTACATGTAAGTGACGACCTTCTTAATATTTTTCTTTGGAAAAATTCATTTTAATATTTGATTATCCGCCAAATTGAATATTAATATTAATATTAATATTAATATTAATATTATTATTATTATTATTATTATTATTATTATTGTTGTTGTTGTTGTTGTTGTTGTTGTTGTTATAAATTTACATTGAAATATGACCTTTTTTTTAATTATACACAACCACCACCTATAAAACTCTTTGTCTCTCTTTATATATATATATATATATACACATCTAGATTCACGGGTATGATAATATATTGATATATTTCATTGAGTATCAAAGAAAAAAAAATGGGGATGTCTTTATTAATTTCCACCTAAAGTCAAACAAAAATGCTGCTTAGAATTGCTTAGTGAGGAAAAAATGCTGTAAGAATCCATTAGAGCAAGCTTGCTTAATTGTACCGTGTATGACTATCAAGAAAAAATAGAACCATGGTTAAATCAAGTCAGAGACTGATTAAAATGTTCATAAATAATATTAGGGCGCGTAAAGTGTGTGTAATAGACAGACTATTTTATTTTATTTTCACTTTGCTGAGGTTTAAGTTTGCAGCTTGTCATATATATATGTAACTATGTACTACTTTTTTTTGTGGAAACTATGTACTAATTGTAAACTTATCTCCATTTATTTGCAAAAATGAAAGTAACTCATTAAAAAAAAAAAACAAAAAACAAAAAACTGGCAAGAATCGTCAGTGACGGGCTTCAGCCTCACAGAAGAGTGAGGTGAAAATTGGTTCCTTAAAAAATGTTAATTTTGTCGAATGTTATCATTTATTTGCAACAAAAAATAATATATGTTTATCAAAAAAAACAAAAAATAATATATATTTATATGAAGCTGAGATTTTACTATCATTCACGTCACTATTTGACGTGATGGGAATTGTTAAATTTACGGCGACGTGACAGCAGGCCGATATTTTCGCGTTACTTACGCGACCAACAACCTATGCTGCTAAGCCTGCTATCTAGAAATTCTATGCAAAATTTTCCAACCGTGGATAACAATTCACAGTGCAAAAATGACTTGGTCAATGAAAATATTCAAATAAGAGGGGCGATACTTTGACCAATAATATGCTCTCAAGTAATTCAATTCCCACATTAAAAAAAAAAATTATAATAACTTTTACCGGAATTATAACATCTTTTACTATTGTTTCAAAAAAAAAAAAAAACATCTTTTACCATAATTATTTTACATTAGAGATTGTGATTAACTATTTATCATTTTTATATAAATTTATTATTTTTTTATTACTCACAATTAACGCGTAGACTTACCGTTAAAATTGTGATTTTTTTTGGTACGAAATTTTTTGCTACTTTGTAACTTGTAACAACTACAAGTCTACAATTAGTGGAGCTTTGCCCTTTCGTAGGTGATTTTGATTAACAGGTTGGCTTAATGCTAGACAAAGAAGTGTGAAGAGCCCGAAGGTGCGGGTTGATAGGGTGGAAAGTTGAGAGTTGGGAAAGTGGAAACCCACCAACATAAAATCGGTCTTCCTGTGCAATAAAATCCCAATGATTAAAATCTACTATGAAAATTAGTGGTGTCAGAAATTACGTATATATTTAGAGCATAAATAGGAAAGAAAGAAAAAAATTTAGTCCTTTCGTGTCGGTAAGGAGTCAAGTTCAATTAACTCACAATTATGGAATTGACTAATGAAAAAAATTTTGAAAAAAAAAAATCTATTACATAACAAATCTATAAAATATTTTTCTTGATTTTATGAATTTTTTTCAAGAGAGAAATTTTTTTTTAATGGCTATTTTTTTAAATGAAATTGAATAGGAGATCTGAATTGAATAAATTTGAAACTTAAAGGACTCAATTGAAAAAAATAAATAAATAAAGAAAATGATTGAAATGAATTTCAATCAAATGTAGAAAGTGCAATTTGCATTTTAGCCAAAATAACAAATGATTAATGGAATTAGAAAAAAAATTCAAATTTAATAAATTTGAAACTTGTACTCAATTAAACAAAAGTAAGGTTAGATAACTAAAATGAAAATTCTCGTGCATTTGAAAAGAGAAAAGAATGTAAATTCTGAAAAGAATGCGTACATGTGGAACAAATAAGAGATATATTAAGACAATACATGCATTTGAAAAGAGAAAAAGCATGTACTGCAGTTAGAAAAATATGTTCTTATTGAGTTGGGGGATTTTGCATAGTACTTTATTACGTAATTTACCCATCAAAAACAAAAACCAAAAAAAAAAAAACGTAAATTCTTTTTGAAGTTCTACTCATTTGATATAAATGCAAGATATAAGTTAGAAATGTTACAAATCTCAAAGCAAGTAGATAGAGTAACCGAGACAATAAGTGGGTTTTTATTCTTAGTCCAAGTTCAAGAACTGAATTAAAAGATAGATTGGAATGAGTATGATTGATCTTTACGCTTTGTGTAGGTCCGCACTTTACTTCCTCCCAATGTGAAATTGGTCTGCAAAGTGAATAGATTTAGAAGCCGAACTTTTTTTTTTTACTGTGTACAAATCGGCTATTTTCAGTAGGGTCTCTAAGATCTATGCTTGACTGGAAAATGGTGGCTTTAAAGGTATAAGTGTAGGACGAAAAATAAATAAATAAACAAAATAGGAGACCCCACCATTGGTTGGTTTCATTTTAATCCCGGTACGGCTACGGAAGATCACGTTTCTGATTTTTGCCGTAAGGTTTTAGATTACAGACAGTTCAACTGTTCAAGTGTCTGCAATTCTAATACGGAGTACAACTTTGACACGGTTGACTAAAGTTACCAAAACGTAAGTTACGCCGTCTCAAGTAAGCACTAGGGAAAGAAAGAAAGAAAGAAAGAAAAATTCTCCGGACAACTGTGTATTTTATAGGACTGTTTTTTCAAGAATCGAAAATGTCTTTTTTTAATAGGTAATTAATGGAATACAATCAATACATGCAGGCAAGACTTTTTTTTTTTTTTTTTTTTCAAGGAAGAAACTAGAAATTTTATACAGTAAAAGGCAACTAGAAATTTTATACAGTAAAAGGCAAATTTGCCTAAAAAATAGTGAATGCGTGGGATGAGACATTTTCTTCCACTGAGAAACTAGTGACATAACATGTATGTTTAGTTAAATTGTGTGCTATAATATTACCCTCTTTACAAACATGGGAAGAACTAATACATTGAAAAAATTCAGTATAAGCTTTAATATCTTGGAATAAAAGACTAAAAGAAGCTAACAATAGCGAATCATCCATCAACGCATTCATAAGTATCTCTGAATCACCCTCGAGAACAATAGAAGCTAGCCCCAACTCTATAGCAAGTTCAAGTGCTTTTATCACTGCTAGTTTCAAGTACCACAACAGTTAGAGGGAGAGGAATTATTTGAGACATGGAAGCCATTACCAATCCGTGACAATCTTGAATAATAATACTAAGAATGGCAACAGGTCGGGTTCCGACCTAGTTTTTTCATACCTAGACCCGACCTGCGGGTCTGCCCTGGAAACTCGAACCCAGCCTGTCGGGCACCTGCGGGCCCCGCCAACCATGCCACTATTTAAGCCCAAATCGTGTCCCAATCCAAAAAAAAAAATTGCCTGAAGCCTATACCATGGCCCAATAATTAAAAAAAAAAAATGTTTGTCCAGATTCATTATTTTTGAAAATGTGTTTGCCAGATTCTTTATTTTTGAGAATGTGTTTGCCCAGATTCAAGGCTTGAATATGGGCAAACATAATTTTTTTTTTTTTTATATACTAGCAGGAGTATACTTAGGTAGAGAAAATCAAAGAAGTGAAAGAATGAAATACCCACATACAAAAATTGTTGAAAAATAATAAAGATTTGAGGATCGGCAGAGAAAATCAAAGAATGAAATTGAAAATTTGAAAAATACAAAGAACCACCAGGAAATCATAGATGAACAATGACCGATGATTTATGATTTTCCCTTTCAAAATCACAAAAACAAACACAAATCCTAAAACAAATACAAAAACAAAAATTTCAAATTTATAATTTTCCCATTCAAAATCACAAACACAAACACAAACACAAATTCAGATTTATGATTTTCCCATTCAAAGTCACAAACACAAACACAAACACAAAAATTTCTGATTTCTGATTTTCCCTTTCAAAATCACAAACACAACACAAATCCTAACACAATCACAAACAACTTACATGATTGAGACAAAATGAACCTAGGGAAAAAAAAAGAAAAAAAAAAAAAAAAGATAGAAAACAAGGTGGTCCAGTGGAGACACATGGAGGAAGCGAGGCGGCTGGAGGTGCAAGTGATGATCAAGTAAGGCTTGAGCATGTGTGTAGGTGGAACGTGTTTCAGACTTGAGGAAGTAGTACCCCGACTTGACAAAGTAGTTGCCAGATTGCACGAATGGCCAAAAAAGAACATCATTTGACTGTCGCTTAGGGTGATTTTCTGAACCAGATCAACTTCAATGGGACTAAGAGCAATGGATAATAAAGGAAAATCTCATGTTCGAGTATGGTGATTAATTAGAGAATTTACCGTAGCATATTGGAACTTCGGCAATAGAGGTCCGTGTACACCAGAAAGAGTTGTAGTAGCAACCAATTTTAGCAATAAATTTTGATAGATTCTCCATTCGCCACCCTCCATTTTGCTCCTCGTCTAATAACACTCTAACCTTTAAAAATGCTCTTCCAAGCATAAGAACCACCATGACCTTCTTCAACTTCCATAATTGAACAATTGGGAAAGAACCTTGATTTAAAAATCCTATAGAACAAAGAATTTTTGCTATGCAACAACCTCTTTGTCTAATAACGCTTCATTGAAAAGCAACAACTTAGCAATAAATTTTGATAGATTCTCCATTCCCCACCCTCTATTTCGCTCCTCGTCTAATAACACCCCAGCCTTTAAAAATGCTCTTCCATGCATAAGAACCACCATGACCTTCTTCAGCTTCCATAATTGAACAATTGGGAAAGAACCTTGATTTAAAAATTTTATAGAATAAAGAATTTTTGTTATGCAACACCCTCCATGTTTGTTTGTCTAATAACGCTTCATTGAAAAGCAACAACGCCTTAAAACCCATCCCTCCTTTCACCTTTGGATCACACATATCACCCCATTTAACCCAATGAATTGAATAATTTTAAAATATAGAGAACTTAATCAAACGAATGTGAAATTAGAGGCCTAAAATTAATTTTGGTCAAATTAATTTAAAAAGTGTATTTTTCATTTTTGCCTACAATATGTGTAATGATATCTCATATTCATTTTACTCAAAAAAAATCTCATATTTATTAAAAATAATAATAAATAAATAAATAAAGTGACATCTATGATCAGTGCACTTGAAAATAAATAAAAAAAATTACCCTTCCCTTTTTTTTTTTTTTAAGATAATAAAACTTACGAACTCAATAAGTTAAAAAGAAATGGTGAGAAATCAATAATTTATCCATATAATCTAATATGTATTTATCTATAATCAATAATAATATACATGTAACCGATGACATATAATTTTTGGTTGACCTCATCATAAGATGCCACATAAACCTTTGAAGACTCATAATTTTACATGTCAATATTTTAATATAATTTTTAATTGAGTTTCACTTTTATTTTATACTTAAACCCTCAATTAGAATCTTGCAACAATATATTTTCTTTAAATAATATCATATATACTTTCTGTAAGCGAGTGTAATCGGACTTAGTATTCCCAAAGCAAAGAGCTCATGTATGATAGCCCTATAAAACTAATTTGTTAGAGAGTAGGTGTCTGAGGTCAACCTTGATACATTCAAGTGGTTTAGATATTAAGTGAATGGAAAAACATCATGCAAATTACAAGAAAGAAGTAGATTATTGGATTTAAACTTCCTCAAGTTAGACCGAGGATTAACAGTTTATATGATATTTGAGTCTCGGTTACAAGATAGTTTTGCACAGAGTAAGTTTCTCTTGTTAATTTTTCGTCCCCGCATCTGGAGGGGTTTCCTCTCTTTATATAGCCAACTGAATTGCATCTTAGCCCTCCACTTGTAAAGCCACTAATCCTTCTTTAGATACTTGTCTCATCAAGGTTCTGCTGGAGGTGGTAAAAGGTGCTTCAAGCTGTGAGGATACTATTCAAGGGTCATTCCACCATTAATATGGCCAGCTGAGTTGGTGCAGTGCATTGAATGTGGAGGTGATTGGTACTTTATTTGGATATTTCTCCTCTTCTTTGCTTACACATCTCTACCGTCTTCCTCGGTACTTTGTCTTTTGGTCCAATGTGGTCTATTCAATGTCTCCTTAGGAACACTCCCTTCTTGGGCACCTCGAGCAGTCAACCTCTTCATTCTTGGACTTTCATCTATGCACCGAGTCAGCACTAACACAGGAATGGGCCCTTGCACATCCTTGGACTAAGCCCACGGGCTTTGTTTAGTACTCAGATCTTACCCCTCCACATTTTCATATACAAACACAAGTATAATAAATACCTATTATTTACCATAATTATATATTTATTAGTTTCATATAAAAACAAAATTATAATACATACTTATTAATTATTGCCATAATTATCAAATATTCTAATTATAATAAATGCACATTTCCTCATTTCACACAATAGTAGGTTCCTCAAAGTACATATTTTTTCCTATTCATATAAATGAAAGAAGTACACGTGTTTATTGTACTCCTAGAATATTTTGTAACTTTCCCTTTAAATAAAAGATAAATTTTTGCTATAAAATTGATTGTAACCTAAAGTTACAATTTCTACTAAAAAAATTAACATGACTACACATTTTGAAAATTTAACCATTAGATTGCATGTTCTTAATACACATATTAAATTTCATGTCAATCGGATGTTATTTATTATTCAATCCATAAGTTTATTTTTTATGCATAATTTTAAATTACAAAAACTTGAAATTTAAATATTTGATTGATGACATAGCTATTAATTTTTAATCTTTTAAAAATTTTGCAATCATGGAGGTTAATAAGAAGAAAATGTAACTCAATAGTGGATTTGTCAAAATTCACATTTAATAAAAAAATAAGAGTAATGCTACAGATACAAACTAATTTACAAACTATTGATGTGACTTTAGCAATTTTCAAATAACTATTGGTAAACATAAATGTAATGTTAGTGGTGAACTCATATTAGAACTAATAAGAATTTGTCACATTACAAGTTTGTAAAAATATTGTCAAATAGTTTGTGTGGGGACAATTTTTCCCGCGCATCGTTGTTTGTCCGCTTTGGGGAGGCAAGCCTGCACGGTTTTGTTCTCAAGCAACATGGGAGTTATGGATTTTCAGCTCAGAGGATTGCACCCCATGTTGGCTTGACACCATAGTCCCACATCGGCAAGAGAAGCGTCCCACACATGCCTTATAAGCCCTTGAAGCAAGGCATGTGTGGGGCGCTTCTCTTGCCGATGTGGGACTATGGTGTCAAGCCAACATGGGGTGCAATCCTCTCAGGTGAAAATTCGTAGCTCCCATGCCGCTTGAGAACAAAACCGTGCGGGCTTGCCTCCCCAAAGCGAACAAACAACAATTCGCGGGAAAAAATGTCCCCACAGTTTGTATCTGTAGCATTACTCAAAAAATATTAAGTGAAGTTGTAATTTTAAGTTACAACCAAATTTGTAGCCAAATCTTGTCCATAAATAAATGAATAGATGCTATATATACCTATTCAAACACAACCATATTAAATTCTTGTTGATAATTACCGTAATTATATATTTAATAGTTTCATATGAAAACAAAATTGTAATAAATACATATTAATAATTGCTATAATGATCAAATTTCATACACAAGCACAATCATAATAAATACCTATTACTATTTTTCATAATTGTATAATTAATAAATCTATATAAAACACAACAAACAATAAATGCTAATTTATAATTATCATATTTCGACACAATCATAATAAATATTTATTAATGACTACCATAATGATCAAATTCCATATTTATATTCCCAAAAAAAAAAAATTTAACTTTTTGGCTAACCTCATGATATTTTATCACATAAGCTTTTGAAACTTCACAATTTTACGAATCCTCTCTCTCTCTCTCTCTCTCACACACACACACATATAATTGAATTGGAAATTTTATTTTATATTTAAACCCTCAATTAGAATCTTGACGCATCGTATTTTCTTTAAATAATGGAATAGATATTTCTATATACAAACACCTACTATCATTTTTTTTTTTTTTTTGAGAAATAATTACAACATGCTGCTAACCTCACAGCTCGAATCCTTTCCCGCTTAGACCCTCAAGCACTTTGTACATGAGGATGTGCTAATTCGGCTACAAGGCCATTGACCCTATTATCATTATTATAACTATAAAATTTAATATTTCAATATACAAACACAATCCTAATAAATACACCTATTAATAACTACCATAATTATCAAAATTCATATTTAATGGAGTATTCAATTTACAAACACAATCATAAAAAAATACTTATTAATAACTACCATAATGATCAAATTTCATATTTAGACAACAAATAAATAGAAAAAAAAAATTTAGTAAAATATTTTACTAAAATTTCTCGTGCATTATACTAACTAATTATATAGAGGAAAAAATTATGTCCTCTACTGGGAGAATAATATTATATAAAAATGTTTATAATTTATATAATCTTTTTAGATTTGGTTTTCAACCATGTTAATTAACGTCTCAAACTTTTGAAATTGTAATAATGTAAGATCTTTAGCCATCTTCATTATTCATTTCCATTATTTTGGACAATAATATAAAAGTGGGAAATAATTTATCAAACCCTACATTGGACTTTTTTCATTCTTCTCTACATTGAATAAGGATGATAGAGAGAAAGTTTCACTTTCAGTGAGAAATTAATTAGAAAAAAAAAAATCAAAATTGATCACTAAGGTGAAAGTTGAAACAAATTTTATTAATAGTATCCAATATTTCTCTACTCCAAATAATATAATTGACTAAAACGTTTCAAATTGAAATGGTTTCATAATTTTGGATTTTTTTTGGCTCACGAAGGTTTTCAAAGCCCTTTCTTCGATTATGTGTAATCATTCATCCCGCACACACCATGTAATTATAGAGAGGGATACCTTAGAGGTAGCTCTAAGATACTGGTTAGAGATTTCAAGGCTATGACCTCATACAAAATATTGTGCTTGCAGTAATGCTTTTCTAAATATGGATTGTTTCTATTAATGGGTAGAATGGACTATAATAAAAATGGGGGATAAACTACAAAAAACATCTCATATGGTTTGGGTCCTTAGGACTAATACCGAATACTACCAAGATATTTTAATAATATTCAATTTGCTCCCTATGAAAAAATGCCACTTAACACCAAAGCTGTTGGAAGGAAGCAAAAGACTTTGAGGAGCAAGGTATTTTCAAACAATGTTAAATGTTATTTATACTTAGGGTGCAAATTGGATATTTTTGAAAAGTTTTAATAGCACTAGGCACTAGACCAAACCTTAGAGGTAATTTTTCATTTTACCAATTTTTTAAAAATTAATACGGTCATGTAAGGCAAAAAAAATGTTATTATTATTATTATTATTATTCAAAGGCTTTGTTGGCAATTGGCACTGCACCCATTCATTGCTAATTCTTCTATTAGGCCACTTAAACAATTATCTAAGAGTCATAATTTTGGTTTTATCCTACAATACCCTATTTACATAACAACTTAAAGGAAATTGCATCTCATACATGTTTGACGTTTTTTAGAAAGTGGTCTATATCTTGATAAAAAATAATATGGTATGCACGTGTGAGCGAAGTCTAACATTAAATAATAATGATAAAATTAAGTAACTAATATAACATAATTTGCCTAAACTTATAGGATTAAGTGATGTCCGTATATATTATATTAAATTATTAACACTCAATTAGAATTTTAGAAACTATTATCTCTCTACAATAAGTGGTATAAAATTCCACACAAATGTGCATTACACAAGGCTAGCCCATAACGCCCACACAGAGATGATCTTGAATCAGTGGCGGAGTTAGGAATTTATCTTTGGAGGGGCCATATATAAAATTAGACAACTAATTTTTTGTGTGTGAATGAAACCTAGAATAGTAATGTATAATGCAATTAAATAATCAATATACATTTCAAGAATGTGTCAATAGTCTTAAACTTACCTATGAACCTAGATTTATCAAAATAAATTATCACCCATTAAATAAAATGATTGAGATTTAAAAAAATACTAATAATTTAAAGATTGCTAAATAAAAGACAAACAATCATTCAGATTTCACCCAAAAAAAAAAAAATCTGATAAACAACAACTAAATATATGTTTTATTATTTTATCAATAAACTAAATGTTATATAGTAGTATATTTTAATCAAGTACACTTATAATGCCATATGAATATATATATATATGACTGAGTTCAAGTTACACCTGGCATAACTTTAAGCAATATTACACAACTCAATATTTTTTAATTGGATGCAAATTTTGACAATTCCACCGTTGGATTATATTATCTTCATATATTCTCCATGCTTGTAAAATTTCAAGGTAATAAAATCAATAGTTATGTCATCTGTCAATTATTTAAATTCAGTTTTTGCAATTTAAAATAATGCATAAAAAATGAGTTTATGAATCGAATAGTAAATAACATCCAATTGACATGAAAATTGGCATGAATGTTTAGAACATATAGAATATGTAATTCAGCGGTGAGATTCAATAACAAGTTATTGGGTGGAATTATATTACTTAGAATTACACTAAATGTAACTTGAATCCAGAGTGAGTTAGGGGCACAGCCACATAGGGGCCTACATGGAAGCTTGGGGAACTTTGTCTATCTTGTCTAGTCTACCATTATTATTCACACATGGCAGCTTTGTTAGTTTTTACATTGTAAATCACAGAACTGCAGCAATTTAGCCTGAAGGAGAGAAGAACTAGAAAGAAAAAAGAAGAAGAAAGGCAAACAAAAATAGAGAGAGTGAGAGAGAGAGTCACCTGTGTGAGTACTGATCAAAATGTTCTGCAATTGTGTGGTGGACTTGGTGGTGCGGCAATCAACAAAACCTCTAACCTTCCAATTTATAGATGCTAAATGTCTAATTATTGTATTTTTTTGACATGTATATATTTATCACTAATCGAATTGTATTCTATTTAAGTGAAAGTTATATTTATTTTTAGACTTTCTTAAATCTATATATGCATATTATCGGGTATGGGAGGCCAAAATGATAAGGGTTCTTTAAAGAGTTTTAAATTAATTAGGATAATTCCAAATATATATATATATATATATATTTCCTTTTTTTTTTCCAAAAAATCTCAATGTGGCTTCGCCACTATGTTGATCATGAAAAATGTTCAGCAAAAAGGTATTGTTAATGGTGCTATACTAGAAAGAATGTGTGTGCCAAGTTCACTTGGACATGGATGTGCAAGTTGGTTCCCATGAAATATAAGAGTGTAAATTTGAGACATAGTTCCCATAGATGACATATGAGAGGCCCATAAATGACATGTTGGTCAAGGAAAAAGTCCATAAGCAAGGGAAAGAAAAAAAGGCCTGTTCGTGACCCACAAAGAAGTCTCAAAACTCACAAAGAGACAATGACTTACATGTAAGGGAAAATTGTTGGGTTGTATGTACGTATGAGTGAATTTTCACATTGAATAATAATGAGAAGAACTAAATGATCATATAGCATAGTTAGATCCAAATTCCTAGACTTGAACTTTTGGGTTAATTGCCGGTGTCCCTGTATGCTATGTTAACCTCTCGATTAGAATCTCCTCAACCTCTTATCTCTCCCTAACAATATTAAAATAAAGAACATCTGTAAAACCATTCACCATCAAACTAATACTTCCTCTATTAACCATATTCTTTGTTTCCCCTATTTACAACATAGCATCTCTCCTTTTCCTGGTATGTAAATAGTTATCATATAGTTGCTTTCACCAAAATAGTTAATAATCTTCATTCCTCGTACAGTCACGTCGCCCCGCTCCATAATTTTGCTTTACCCCACGACGTCTACCCTCTAAACTATCATGATATCCTTCTTTAAAACCTCCATCAACGACGATCTAAAACATTTAGTCACTAAATCATACATATGTGTGTTGTTTGGCAATCGAGATGAAAAAAATAGTTTCTTTGTCATCATTTAATTAAATTTTTGTATGCGTTTTGATTTGAAGATAGGCAATGAGATTATTAATTTTTAAAATATTTACTTTCTAGGATAAATGAATTCCACAAGATGTGTAAATAGAATTGTTTAAGTAAGAAATTTCATAAATACAATCGTAAATTACAGTTTTGAGGTTCTATTTTCGTTTTATAATTAAACATATGAATAGAGATAATTATTCCATTATAAGTACATCTTCTATTTTTGGTTATGCAGATTCCTATTTTTAATGTAATTTCCATTTAATGTACAGTAATATTTTTTTTTTATTATACATTATACAAAATTAATGAGAAATTTATATTATTAATTTTAATTGCATTGAACTTTTTCGTTTGTGAAAGTTCAAGATATTAACGGTACATTTGGTACACTCAATGAGGATTACGATAGGAATTGTAATATTTATTACTAGTAATAAAGTGTGTTATAATGTAATAACTAAACTTATTCATTAGTTTGGTTGTGAGTTATAATACTAGAATGAAACTTAACATTTATTTTAGGAAATATCTTACTCATACAATTATATCTCCTTAAAAATTGTTAAATTTAAATTTAAAAGAGATATGTGTTATTTTTTATAATTTTTTATTTTTATAATTGTTAGATGTATATAGAAAGTTTATTAATTTGGAAATATATTAAGTTTTGAAATTATTGCACTTACTAAGGAATAGCTAATACAACCTTTTAAAGAGAAATAGTTATTCCTCATTTTGAAAAATAGCTATTCATAAGAAATGGCTATTCCTTGTAATAAAAACATAACCAAACTAAAGAATAACAAAACCATAAAAATAACTATTACATTACAACGGTTATTACAGTCTACCAAACATGCCCTAGGTGATTTTATAGTATGTAATATAGCCCCCTCTTACAAATGGCTAACATAGCATTAGCATCCGGTTTCTTAAAAAAATGCTACTTTTAATACATAATACAACTTTTACTACTTTTAACACACCATTTCACAATTCATCCTACATTTTATCTATTTTTTTCCAATTTAATCCATTAAAAATACTATAAATCACTCAACAGAGAGGAGAGAGAAATGAGTAAAAAACTAGTAGTAGTTGCTACTCAAGCAAGTGCTAAAGAAATTTTTCTTTACAAGTAGCACACCGGATGGAGGCCACTTTTTTGGTATTTGGTGTGTTTTAGCACATTGGATGCTAGTGCTCGATCCAAACCTACTCTCAATCTTGATCTGTGTGAGGTCATTGCTAGTTACAGGATTCCTTCACAATAAAGCATTAGTCATTGGAGCTTCCATTCATCCATACACTTTAGTGGATCCAGAAATTATGGTAGTCGTTAAAACGCATGAATGGAGGTGTAATGTTTATTGAGAGTTATGGTAGTCAGTTGTTTTTTAAATCATTTATTGACAGCTAATTTTGACGCACCATACTTGATCTTGTAGGACACTTGTTCATTAAGTTGTAGATAGGCTTTAACTCTCTTTTTAAATCTCAAAATTACGATATTTGAGTCCATGTAATAGGTCAAACTTTATGAAGATAAAATATCATTAGATGCATTTTGGATAACAGTTTGTTCTAGAAAACAATGATTCTACTGTAGTCCTACTACCCCGCCTGTAGCACTTACATATCGGGTCGTTTTCTTTGAGACCGCTAGATAATAGGGGAAGGAGGTTAGGAGGGGTGAGATTCTAACCCTTCATAGATGGATCTACAAAGGATGTAATTAGCACATAACGGTCACTTAAACCTCAACAGTTATACATTGGTTTAGGTAGATGATTTTTTCGCAACCATATCAGATATATAAAAAATACATAAACAAAAAAAAAAATTAGAAATTCCTTCAAAAAATGAAACCAACACACACCCTACTTTGAAGGATTATTAACGTAATTGTCCAATTTAGTAGTGTGTCACCTACAGTCAGTTAGGCAAAAATAAAGAGGTTATAAAAGGAAATAAAGCTAGCAACAAAAAATAAATTTGGTATATACGGAAAATTGCAAAATTATAAATAGGAAAGCAAAACAAAGTAAAGTAACAGAACATCTGTATTCTACCAAAAACAAACAAAAAATAAAGAGTAACTGAACATCTGTGCTCATCCATACATTTGACCTTCAAATGCTTTGGTCGTCGACGACCGCCCAGAATTTGCTACCTGAGTTTGTTAACATGTGCTCCGTTTCCCCACGCTCACCCTCAGCGCGTTATACGCACGCTCACGTAACACATGCCTTAATAGTTAAGAGCACTTAACACCCGTTTTGTTGACGCGCCCGAAATTATCGAGCATGTAGTTTTACCCTCGTGGATGAAATTTGAATGTTGAAAAACCAAAAAAAAATAACCGATGTTAGTTTTCACTTTGGTTTGTTTTTTTTATTTGGCCGTTTTTGAAAAAAACCGTAAAATAAATTTTTGAGAGAGAGAGAGAGAGAGAGAGAGAGAAATTAGAGCCTGAAAGTCTGAAACACATACACACACCTGTACCGAACAAGCATAAATAAAGAGACGAGACTCACCAGTCACCACTCTTTTTTACCTAAAGAGAGAGAAAGAAAGAAAGCGTTTGATTGTGCGTTCAAAAGCGTGCAGACAAGGGAGAAGGATTTTTCATTTCTTTTTTTTTCTTTTTCTTTTTTTCTTTCTCAGTACAGAAAATACACAGAGGTCGATAGAAGTAAAACAATCCGACGTTCGACGGATCTGGTCAACGCCGTTTGACCGGAGAAACGACAAATAGAAGGGTAGAGGTGTAATTTGAAGTAGACCCACTTCTCTCCTTCTATTTAATTGTAATAAATATATTTTTTATTTTTTTGTTTTCCTTATAAGCATTCGGCTTTGTGTCGTTGTTTTTGTTGTGTTGTTTTTGTTGGATTTGTGAAGCCTTTTTATAAGCTCTTCAGCTTTCCCTCATTTCTCATTTCCCCTCTCCATAAAAGCCCGTGTCTCTCTTTTAGAGAGAGAGAGAGAGAGAGAGAGCGAGAGACGCAAAACAAAGTTATAAGAAGATAAGATTTTCATTTAGATAGAGAGAGAGAGAGTCAGAGAGATATGAGAACAAGGAGAGGGCTTTGTTACCCAAGAGTTGTAGAAGATAAGAACATGAGAGTTGCGAAGCGAAGGAGAGATTTCGCCGCCGAACAAGTTAGTTACCGGAAAAGAAGCCGGAATTCTTCTGATATCGCCGGAAAGCGTGACTTGTTCGATTCCTTGCCGGACGATCTCGTCATTTCCATTCTATGCAAACTTAGCTCCTCCGCCACTTGCCCCTCCGATTTCGCCAACGTTCTCCTCACGTACGTCCTTCTCTTCTTCCTTATGAAAAATAAATTCCGACCATTTCACCGGAGTTTTTCATTTCCGAAATGTGAAAATCATTAAAGACTTCTTTTTTTTTTTTTTTTAAACGTAGTAAAATACCTGATATTGATGGGTCGTTTTTGAATTTTGAATCTGATGTAACTGATTGTTGTATGCAACGAACTTTTACAGGTGCAGGAGGTTAAACGGTTTAGGACTCAATTCCTTAGTGTTATCAAAAACTTCTCAGAAAACGTTCGCCATTAGAGCCAAGAACTGGTCCGAGTTCGCTCACCGCTTCTTGAAACTCTGCGCCGATGCCGGAAACGTCGAAGCCTGTTACACTCTCGGCATGGTTAGTCTTTTTTTTCACTATACCATATCATATACATACTTCATTGTTTTTCAATTTTTTCAAATGCTTTTTTTCCACACACAAGTTTTTAACATTCTTTTTTTTTTTTTAATTCTTTTGCAGATTCGATTCTACTGTTTACATAACCGAGGAAGCGGGGCTTCTCTAATGGCCAAAGCGGCGATTAGCTCTCACGCGCAGGCACTGTACTCGCTCGCCGTGATTCAGTTCAACGGTAGCGGAGGCTCCAAAAACGACAAGGACTTGAGGGCCGGCGTGGCCTTGTGTGCCCGTGCGGCTTTTCTCGGCCACATCGACGCGCTTCGCGAGCTTGGTCACTGTCTCCAAGACGGTTACGGCGTTCGCCAAAACATAACCGAAGGTCGCCGATTCCTCGTCCAAGCCAACGCAAGAGAACTCGCGGCGGTGTTTGCCACGTCCGCGAGCCCCACGCGCCCTCTCTTCACGTGGAACCCACTTCCTCTCCCACACCCACACCCTCATCCACGAACCGTGAACAGTGGCGGCGGCGGCGGCGGCGGTTGCCCCTTGCTAAGCGATTTCGGCTGCAACGTTCCGGCCCCAGAGGCTCACCCGGCGAACCGGTTCATGTCAGAGTGGTTCGCGGCTCGGGCTGGGATTCCCGGACCGGGTTTGAGGCTGTGTTCGCACGTGGGATGTGGGAGACCGGAAACTAGGAGACACGAGTTTCGTCGGTGCTCAGTTTGTGGAACCGTGAATTACTGCTCACGCGCCTGCCAGGCGCTTGATTGGAAGATGAAGCACAAGGCGGAGTGTACACCAACGGAACGGTGGGTCGACGAGGACGGCGACGGCGACGGAAACGGTAACGGGAATGGAGATAACGGTGGTGGCGGAGGAGGAGGCGAAGACGGAGTTAATGGGAACGATGATGTCATGCCAGACAGTTGAAGTCAAGTGGTAACGCTGAAGATGACGGAACGGTTACGCCAGATAATGTGGGTTAATAGGACAAAGTAAAAAAAAAAAGGGTAAAAAGATAAAAAAAGAAGGAAAATATGGCCATTTTTGGGGGAAAATTATAACATAATTTTTTTTTATATGGCCAATATTAGGTGGCAGCATCCGTTTTTTCTTTGTATAGAGTTGTTTTTCGGAGAAAATCAGAGGGAGCCTTTCTTTTCTTTTCTTTTCTTTCTTTTTCCAGTTTCTTACTTCACTTTTTTTTTTTTTTTTTTTTTTATGGTACTTTTTTGTACTGTAGAGAAGTTCAGGTTGTCATCAAACTTTATTTCGGTAAAGTAAAACTGCAAATTTTCGATAATGTTGTCTTTTTATTTATAATTCACTTTCTTGAGCCATTTTTCTTTTAATTTGGTGGATCTTGTTATTTTGGGTATGGTTGTCTTTCATATGCTTTGTGTAAGGAGAACATTTTTGTCCAATAGAATCCAATAAAAACAAATTTAGGTACAGGGATAGGATGTACAACCAAACTGGCAAAATATAAATCAGCATTTATTTCTTGGCAATTGTGGGTCTTTCCTTTGGGGTAAAGATATGGCTGTTTCTTATCTTAGATGATAGAGAAAGTCAATTTCTAACATTCAAAAAAAATAAAAAGAACAGAATGACACTACCTACTAGATAGAAAATTTAGAAATGGTTGATTTCAGTGAGAACAAACTAAAAACCATTAATTTTTTCAGTACCGAAGAAAGAGAGAGGCTGAAGTGAGAGACAGGTAATATATGGAGAGGAGACATGAGGCATCATATCAGGTAATTATCGCATTATTATGTTTGTTTTCCTTTAAAGCTTTTTTCATGGGCCTTTTGGTAGTCAAAAAGGGTTGGACATAGCAGGTGATTGACTAAGAAGCATAGTCATAGATATAGAAAATATAAAAGGAAACAGAATAGGATCATGGTATAGTGGGAGAGGCATGCTTTGTGCAAGTGGATGATGTAGTTGCTGGGAAAAAAACTTTATGCTTGCTCACAGGACCAACAGAACATTGTTTTACTCTTTTAAATTCTCTCTTTTTTGTTTCTCAAAAAAAAAAAAAAAAAATCTCTCTTTTTTAAAAAGGAAAAAGAGAAAGAAGTAGAATTTATACAAAAAAGGCAAATCTCATAGGGGAGTTCTGTTTTACCATCATTATTGTGATTCAGTTAGCTTAAGAAGTTTGATTCAGAAAGTGGTCCAATCCCAGCCCAATATTCAAAATTTTGCTGAGTTGGGATTCATCCAGTGTTTTGGAAAACCATTTGACTGCATGTAACCAATTTCATTATGAGTCTGTTTTTGTATTTAGATGTAAAAATAAAACTGATAGTGTACATGTTTTGGAAGTTGCTCTTTCATTGTGATTGGCAATTTCATATGGCAGCTAATTCTGACATTTTAAGGGAAGCATAGGTGAGGTCTGAAGTGAATGGTATATCCTAACCAATTTGCTCAGTCGCTTTAAGCAAGTTTTTAAAAACCTTGCGTTTCTAAATATTTGACCTACCTTAATTATAAATTTATAAACAAAACGGTTGTAACTTCCTTGTGTGCCTACACGATGATGGTTTCATTTTTTATGACGCTTTATTCGGTTACTTAATAAGAGAAATGGGAAAATAAATGAAAAATGGGGATCTTATCATCAATTTGCTTAAAAATGGATATACAAATGTTGTTAGTATTACCATTCTATCTCCATATAATAAGTGAACAATAAGTTCACGTTTCTTTATCATTTTATGATTACTCTTTATCACTAATTTATATTTATATATATATATATTTATTTATATACTTTTAAGTGTGTTGATAAGAGATTAATAAAAGAAGCTTCTAAGATAGCATAGCATAATTTAATTGAGCCTAATTGTTAATTTCTTTTATTGTCAACAAAGTAGTCTGAGATCGAAATTCCATCTATCATTGGCGGATGAAAGGATTTTGAACTGTAGATGTATAAAATTAAGAGGTGTTAATTGAGCTATTAGGCATATTGAAAGCTCAATTAGTGTGAAAACACTAATACTTGTTTAGACTCTCAATTTTAAATTACAGCTTAATTACTTTTACTTTAACTTATCCAAGTGCGAAACAAGAATAAATAAAGCGCAATAAACCAGAACTACTCTAGTGCATGAGCATAAGCAATAAACAATAAATGTAAATCACAAAAAAAAAAAGGGAAGAGAGATGCAAATACAAGATAATACCAAGATGTGTTGTCGAAGAAGAAGCCGAAGAACCTCTCCGCAACCATCCAAGTTGAAATCGATCCACTAGTGAATAAGTTGGAATACACGAATATCAAAAAGACCCTCCAAACCTAATCTACCTAATGTACTTGAACCCTCTAAGTTTCAACTGTGGACATAATGGGGGGAGTCGCCACCTAGTTTTTGCGATGGTCTAGGAATCATATATATAGCGTCCTCTCGAGGAAGGATCTTTGATCTTACTACCAGAGTATGGGTTTAGAGTTTAGGTACACTCTTGAGAAGGTGTTAGGCATCCAAGATCGCTCAACCCTAAGGTTGGCCTTCTATCATCATGTCTAATATCTTAACCCTATCAAAAACTAATTCAACACTTGTGTTTTAAACTCTCTCTCTCTCTCTCTCTCTCTCTCTCCCTCACACACACACACACACACACACACACACACACACACACACACACACACACACACACACACTAATCATGCATCTAACATGACATCTTTATCCCAAAACACATACTTATCTATCCTAAAGCAAGAGAAAGACAAACCACACATAAGAAACTCTAGCATTCATCTAGCATGTGAAAACTCTACCATACATCTAATACAAGGCAGCAAACTTGATCATGGCAACAAGGTATCCTGGCAATCACAAAATCATATAAAGCATGCAATTTGGACATAAAACCAATATTCAAATGACATACATCACCAAATGCATGTTCATACCAATGCATGACTTACATTCACTTACATTTTAGTAACACAGCACCTATGGCATTATGAGTGAATGTCATAGTATTAAAACTAAGACACCCTAATCTAAACCTATGACAACAAGTAAACAAATAAGCATATGAACAAAGACTTTCGAAGTGCAAGAAAACAAAAAAGAAACTAAACAAGTCAACATGTGAAGGCAGAGGCAAAACAAACAAACAAAAATTCAGGTTTCTGGGCAACAGTTCACGCATGCAAGAACAAGCATGAATACGCATAATCAAGCCTGTGTACACAGACAAGATTATGCGTATGCAAGTCCTTGCCCAGAAAACCTAACAACACAGAAATAGACCGAAACTTTAAAATGGAGATTCTAACAACTTAACATTCATTTTAAACATACGGAAACTTAAACATAATCTAGGAAAGCATATTAAAACATATTCTAACAAACAAACAAAGAAAGCAAGAAGATTTAAAGGCATAAAAGAAAAGTTTAGACTAGATAACTCACACAAAAGCTTTCCAAGCTTGATTTTGATCGTTCTCCTCAATCTAGTCTATTCACAAACCAATAAGAAAGTGATTAGTAGCGTTAAACTAAAAGGATTGGGGCCAAAAAAGGTCCCAAACAAATAAAATTGACTTGAGGGGTTTTTGTGAAAAAATCCCTTTTGATTCACTATATTCTAATGAATCTTAGGTTTTCCCCGTAGGATTTCTGTGTGTTTTGAAATTGTACCATGTAATGCTTTATATAGTGGAAAAAATGGAGTTTGGAATGACTCCTAGACGATGTTAGATTCATTCCAAACCCTAGCCATTATTATAGAAAACTTGCCTTTTACATGCTTCTGAAATCCTAGCTGTATATGCATGCTTTGGCTCATGTATGCAGGTCGATGTCCACGTACATGGGTTGGAGGCCACTTTGGTTATTTTATTTCCAAAAATAGATTTTTTTTCTTATTTAAAAGGTTATATTTTCTATTTTAAAACTTCTCAAGTTAATTTGATATCCGATTGGGCTCTAAACAAGCATTGAGCCTTAGAGTTTAAGCATTATTGGGGAACGGGAGCCCGAATCATAAGAGGTATAAAATGTGGTGTCTACACTAGCTATTAACGGACTTCTCGGAGTCTTGTCTTCACTAATTATCCAGATCTTGCAATACCACCAGATTGCATCCGCCAAGTCTCACCGGCTTCTTTTGGCAAATTCCAAATGCTTCACAAGTTCCAAAATACTCTCTACACTCTGAATGGGTGTGAGTTGTGTTTAGTTACGAATCTCCTCTCAAGGAATAACAATGGGAGAGGGAAAGGAGAAGGGATTACTAAGGAATTCTCACTCAAGGATCAATGGCTCTCTCTAAGATGGTGGGTGTGTTGTAGAAACCTTTCTAGGGTTTTCTTTTGAATAGCCTCCTTACACTTTGTGGATAATGAGAATATATATAGTATGGGTGAAGAGTAGAAAGTTTATACTTAAAATCCTTTAGGTAGAGAGTTTCGCAAGTCACTCGCGACTTGGCCTGAGTCGCGAAGTGACTCGCGAAATACAGACTGACACTTGATTCTTCAACTTCCAACATATATTTCTCATGTGACTTTTCACAAGTTGCACCACTCACGAGACAAGTCACAAGATCAATTTCTTGAGCAATCTTCACCTACTTAATACTAAACCCATTACAAATAGATTCCACAAATTCAAGGAAATAAATTAATGCATTTACAATACTTTTTCTTTCATGGAATAAAGCCAACATAAATGTTATATGAAAAACCATAACTTAACACATATTATCTATGAGCATGAGATTGAATAGATGAAGTGCTCAAGGTGTATATATATGCTCAAGGCATACATATTATTATTTTATTATTATTAAAAGATACGAATGTTTTCTAATTCTCAAGGTGCTCACTTAAGTCATATTATCATCCAATAATTTTTATATATTTTTAAACTAACACATGAACTCAAATATCCAAATGCTCAACTTAATATGATGAATATTACTGTTATAACAAAGCGTAAATTGGCACCCAAGAGATGAAAGACTTGTGATGGATCTTGAAGGGCTAAAAGAGCTAAAAAATCATGATTGACACATGATGGATGAGGTACCAGATTCTCTTTAATGTTTAAAATCAATAAAAATGAGAGATGCCAGTTACCATAAATTCGAGATTTAAAAAGAGAGTTAACGTCCAATGATAACATAATGCGCTCAAGTGTCTATAAGATCAAGTATGGTGTGGCACATTACCTAATTGTTAATAAACATCTATCTCAAAAAAAAAAAAAAAAAAGAATTATGTGTTTGGGGGGGGGGGGGTGATGTCAGTTGCCAAAATTTTGAAAAGTAGAAGGAGAGAGTTAACACCTAATGATAACATAATGGGTAAGTGACCTATAGGACCAAGTGTAGTGCACCACATGACATGAATAAGTACAATTGACTGTCAATAACCGTCTATCTCATCAACAACAAAATTGAGAATGGGGTGTCATTTACCATAATATCAAGATTTAAAAAGAAAGTCCATGCCTAATAATAACATGCAAGTATTTATAGGATCAACTATGGTGCATTACATATCCTGAGTAATTACAATTATCTATTAATAATAGCCTATCTAAAAAAAAGATAATAATGAAGAATGGGAGTGTTAGTTATTGTATGTAGTTTTAAACTAATAAATGGACTCAAATATTGAAATGCTCAATTTTTATCATTATTTTGCAAATTTTTAGAATCAACTTAAAATGTATTACGATGTAATAACAATTGGCACTAGAGAAATAATACCTTTGTGATTGATCATGAAGAGCTAAAAAAGCTAGATAATCACATGGTTGACACATGATGGATGAGGAAGCCGTTTCTCTTTAATGTTTAACAGTATCAAAAGTGAGAGGTGTCAGTTACAGTATATACTTTTAAACTAATACATGAACGTAAATATCCAAATACTCAACATTTTCTTTTTAGAACAACTTAATTTGGCATATGTTAGTATTGAAATGAAATAACTAGCACCAGAGACACGAGACACTTATAATCAACCATGAAAGGCTAGAAAAGCTAAAGTATAACATGGTTGACACATGATGGATGAGGAAACAATTTCTCTTGAATGTTTAAAAATATAAAGAGTGAGAGGTGTCAGCTATTGTATATACTTTTAAACTAATACAAGGACTCAAATATTCAAATGCTTAACTTGATATGGCATATGCTATTATTATGATGAAACAACAATAAGTACCAAAGTAATGAGACACTTGTGATCGATCATGAAGCGCTAAAAAAGTTAGAAAATAATATAGTTGACACATAATGGATGAGGTAATCTCTTTAATGCTTTAAAAGAATCAAGAGTGGGAGGTGTCAATTACCGTAATTTCGAGATTTCAAAAAGAGTTAACGCCTAATAGTAACACAATTGACAAATATCTTATATAATCAAGTATGGTAGGTAATATGACACGAATAAGTGTAATTAGTTATCAATAATCGTTAAAGCCTCAAGTATAAATAGTCTCGTATTCCAAAAAAACTTAGTTACAACAATTTGTTTAAAAATCATAATTAAGTTAGGTCAATACTAGAAACACAATGTTTTTAAATTTGCTTAAAGCAACTAACAATTGGAACTCCTCGACCCCTCCCTCCCTCCCTCCCTCCCCTACTACATGCCTATCAACAATATATATATATATATATATATATATATATATATATATATGCAAATGCTAAACTTACCTATTCAAACCACCAATTATTAGTTTGGTCAATTTAAACATATTTTGTTAAAGCCATTAAACCATATTATTTTCCAATAATATTTAGATACTTCTAAACTAACACATGGACTCACTTGATATGATATATATTACTATTATAATAAAGTGACAATTGGCACCAAAGAGATGAGAGACGTGTGATAGATCTTGAAAGGCTAAGAGAACTAGAAAACAACATGATTGACATGTGATGGATGAAGTAGTAGTTTCTCTTTATTGTTTAAAGTCAATAAAAGTGAGGGATGTTAATTACATTAATTTCAACATTTAAATAGAGAGTTAATATCTAATGATAACGTAATGGACAAGTGTCTATAAGATTGAGTATGGTATGGTGCATGACCTGAATAAGTACAATTAACTGTTAATAACCACCTACCTCAACAACAAAGAAGAAGAAGGAAATAAGAGGGGGTAGGGGTGTCAGTTACCATAATTTTGAGATTTAAAAGGGAGAGTTAATGCCTAATGAGAGAACATAATGGGTAAGAGACCTATTGAATCAAGTATGGTGCATCAAGTGACATTAATAAGTACAATTAACTATCAATAACTATCTATCTTAAAATAAAAAGAAAAAAACATTTAGAGTGGGGGTGTCAGGTACCATAATTTTAAAATTTAAGAAGAAAGCTCACACCTAAGGGTAACAAGGAAGTGTTTATAGGATCAAGTATGGTGCGTTACATAACTTGAATAATTACAAGTATGTTTTTAATAACTATCTATCTCAAAATAAATAAATAAGAGTGAGGGTGTTAACTATTGTATGTAGTTTTAAACTAATACATGACTCAAATATCCAAATGATTACATTTTTTTTTTTAGAATCAACCTAGTATGATATATGTTAGTATTATGATGCAACAACAATTGGCACTAGAGAGGAAGTAGTATTAAAAGTGATGGATGAGGAAGCAGTTTCTCTTTAATGTTTAGCAATATCAAAAGTGAAAAGTGTCAGCTGCTCTATATACTTTTAATCTAATACATGTACTAAAATATCCAAATACTCATATTTTTCTTTTAAGAATCAACTCAATTTGGCATATGTTAGTATCGTCATGAAATAACAATCGACACTAGAAACATGAGACACTTTAAAAAGCTAAAAAATAATGTAGTTGAAACATGATGGATGAGGAAAAAAATTTCTCTTTAATGTTTAACAGTATCAAGAGTGAGAAGTATCAGTTACCAAATATACTTTTTAACTAATACATGGACTCAAATATTCAAATTCTCAACTTAAAATGACATATGTTATTAATATGATGAAACAACAATCGACTCCAAAGTGATAAGACATTGTGATCGATCATGAAGCGAAATAAAGTTAGAAAATAACATAGTTGACACATGAAGGATGAGGTAGCTTACTCTCCTTAATGCTTTAAAAGAATTCAGAGTGAGAGGTGGCAGTTACCGTAATTTCAAAAAGAGTTAACGCCTAATGATAACACGATAGACAAGTGTCCTACATGATCAAGTATGGTAGGTAATATGACATGAATAAGTGTAATTAACTATCAATATTCGTTAAAAGTTTGAGTATATATAGAAGATCATATTCCCAACAATTTTTTTTCTTTTGAGAAGATATTCCAAGTGAACTTAGTTTCCACCATTTGTTTATAAATTATAATTAAGGTAGGTCAATAATAGAAACATAATGTTTAAAATTTGTTTAAAGCAACTAATAATTGGCATTAATTTCCCACCCCTCCCTACCCTATTACATGCCTCTCAACAATTGACAATATATATAGACACACACAAACTTATTCAAACCCACCAAATTATTGTTTTGGTCAACTTTAACTTATTTTGCCATGCCATTAAGACATATTACTTTCAAATAAATTTAGATACTTCTAAACAAACAAATGGACTCAAATATCCAAATGTTCAACTTAGTATAATATATGTTAATCTTATAATGAAATAACAATTGACATCTGAGAAATGAGACATGTGTGTTAGATCATGAAGGGCTAAAAAAGCTAGAAAATAACATGACTGCCATGTGATGGATGAGGCAGTCATTTCTCTTTAATGTTTAAAATCATTAAAAGTTGGGGATATTAGTCACCATAATTTTGAGGTTGAAAAAGAGAGTTAACACATAATGATAACATAATAGACAAGTTTCCTATAGGATCAAGTATGGTGCATCCCATGACATGTTTAAGTTCCCCCTTTTTTTTTAAGTAAACAACTAGTGAAGTTTTGGATTGAGAAATACTGGCTAAATTAGCCTAAAATACAGAAAAAGAATGCGGAGGAACATACTCCATCCACACAACATAGTTTGAAACATGTATAGCATGCCTAACTAAACTATGGGCAACCTTATTACCTTGTCTCCCCTTGGTTTATTGATAGAGGATGTTAAGTCTTTTACTAGGCACGAATAAGTACTACAAATTTTCAATAACCGTTTATCTAAAATAAATTTGAATTTTTTTTTTTAAAAAAAACTAGTAAAAATAGGGTGTCAATTACCATAATTTTAAGATTTAAAAATAGAGTTAACGCCTAATGATAATATAATGGATAAGTGTTCTATAGTATCAAGTATGGTGCATCACATGACATGAAAAGTACAATTAACTATCAATAACCGTATTATCTCAACAAAAACCAAAAAAGTAAAAAATTGTCAAAGCCTCGAGCATAAAACATTCAAAGCAAACTTGGTTATTTCTAGTTTAGGATGCTTTGTAAGAATGTTATTATTTTTAGTTTAGGTTGTATTGACAACACTTTTTTTAATATTTATGGCCCTGCGAAAATCCTTATTTCAAAACAGAGTTAAAGCCTGAACACAAGGACGCCAATATTACACCTTGAGCATTTCATCTAAAGAAATGATTTTTTTTATTATTTTTTAAGAACAATGTCTTTGAGAAGCAAAACCATCAATCTACCTACACCTTAAGCATTTTACTTATTCAATTTAATGTTCACAAATAATATGATTTGTAGCTAAAATAGTATATTTTGGTGTTTTTAATAGGAATAACTAGAATTCAAATACTTTACTCCTAACTATCGATATATAATACATATAAAAAAAATGATTTTTTTAGTAGATAAAATTTGATTTAGATTACTTATTTGATGATAAGAGACATTAACAATTCGGCTCAATTAAATGATGTATTAAGTTATCATAATAACATCTTTTATTTCTTTTATCTAATTAAAGGAAAAAGAAAAGAGAACAAATTGTCGGAAATTGTTTTAAAGGTAAATTGACTTCGGCTCTCTTGTTTAAGGGCAAAGAGTTATGAACGTAAGTCTCGAATTGAGTTCAATGAATTGTGCCCACTCAAACGAAGCATTGACCACCAAATTAACATAGATGGGCTACAATGTAATGCTAGGCAGCTAGGTCAGTATCTTTTCCAAACTAGAGAGAGTTTGAGATGAACTTAAGCTCAAGTCAATACAATGAGACAAATTTGTGGTCGGTAAAGGTTGAGAAACTTAAGCCGTAAGGGCCTTTGGTTGGATGGGAAAGGAGAGGTTGAAAATTTAAGGAAGGAAAAGTAGAAGGATCGTGAGAGTTTCCATGGTTTGTTGAGTGGAAATTTGGAAAGATAAGAGTGGATTTTGGATTCTTTTACCAAGGTCCACCAAAATTTATCCTCTAAATTGGTATGAAAAGAAAGGAAAACATGTTATCCTATTATTTCAAACCACGACTAATTCAATTTTTATTCTGCTTCCACTTTTTTTTCTTTTTTTTTTAATTCTTTGTACCAAATTCATTGGAAGAAAAACTAAAAATCTTTTATATTTTCCAAACAATTTTTTATTCTCCTCACCAAACAGAAGCAGTCCCCAGCTGGATTCACAAGCTTGCCACGTGGTAACTAGTAATTGATTAGGGGTTTGATTGTTTGATGAAATAAATTAAAAAACTAGTGATGCCTTTTCTTAATTTCTCTGCAAGATACACGCACTTTTCTGAAAATGGACCAGGTTAAAAATATAAATAGCCTAATGTCTAGACTAGTGGTATTGACCCTACTCAAAGGAGGGTATAGGTAATAGGACCTCCATTTTTGCAAGTATTTTGGTCGCCGAGTTTTAACTTTTATGGGCTGGAATTAAGTGAGCACCTCGAGATTTATCTCAATATGAGTGTATATTAATATAATCAGTAGATTGGTGGTCTCTCCCAAAAACTGTTCTTTCTCTTCGGGTGCCGGTTTGGCTACCTTTTTTGCTTTTTTTATTTCGATGAAAAATATGGTGTAAAGATAAATTTTTATATTTTTTAATATTTGGTAACATAAAAAAAATGTAAAAGAAAAATTATTTTGGTTAATATAAAAAATATGATTTTTTTTTTAAATTATTTTTCTCTAATTTTTTTAGAAAACATCTCTATCTCATAACAAGTTAAATAAGTGAAGTTAGAAGATTATTTTTTAATTTATTTAAAATTTCTACCAAATATTGAAAATGAGATAATTTTATAGAAAATACATCTTGAAAAATTGACTCATTTTTTAGAAAACATCATCGCTGATACAAACAGAGTGTTAAGACATTTGTTAATGAATCATTTTAAAAGAGTTTTTACTAGCAATTTCTTAGCAAAATATATAAATTGTCAAAATAATCAGTAAATTTTTCTTCTTTTATAGTTTTTTTTTTTTTAAATTAATGCTCTTAAAACATGATTTTTCCAATTTTTTTTTAAGAAGAGGGAAAAGGCCCAAGTCATTGGGCCTATGTTTTTTAAGATAAACAATAATAAAACTTTGACTTGTACAAACTTTGAAGCTATTGGGCCTTGGCCCAAAGTTTCATTCCACAATTTGCACCGCAATTTTAGTTTAAGCCACTGCCTGGACTTTTCCCCAAACATACTGTTCTGCTCAGCGAGTTCTATATCTAATCTTCAACCAGGTAATTTCACTCTCCCGTTGATTACTTTTTTTTTTTGGTTTCGATTTTTCATATAACAGATTAGTGTTATATGGCTTCGATTTCAAATTCAGTTTTTTCTTTCAGTAGATGAGTTTTTATTTTTTAATAATTATATTTAAATTTAAGCTCTTTGTGCTTTGTACACACCGATCTGTTTGGTTGCTGAGAAAATGTAGGAAAATAGAATAAAATCCTCAAATTTCATAAATTTTATATTATTAGCTCAAGGAAACGAAAATTTACTCTTGGCTGAATCTAATAACTCAATTGACTTCGTTAATGAGAGATTTCCATATTTATGGTAAATCAGATAATAAAAAAAATCAAGCTCTCTGTTATGATTACAATTTATTTAATAAAATTTTCCTTGATTTTCTCAGCAACCTAACGGAGTCTTTGTTATTTATGTTTCCCTATAAAATCGGGAATTTATTAAAATGCTAGGTCAGATCCTTGATAAGAAAATTATATATGATTAAGCTAGGGTTTTGATTGAAGGTGTGTTTAGGAAGAGAGATCAAGATGGGATTTATAATGGAGTTTGCGGAGAATTTGATTCTGAAGTTGATGGAGGACCCTAAGGAGAGGGATAAGAAGTTTAGGGAGCATTTGTATGCGGTGAAGGATCGCTGCACCAAGACCAAGGAGATGTGGAGTTACCCTCTTCGTCCATACGGGTTCTGGACCTTTGAGCAACACAATGTTCAGCTGAGGAGAGATGCACAGATCAGCGAGGCGCTTGGTCGTAGGGACGTTTATGATGACGTCCTTCGCAAAGCCTTAGGACACTCAATGAATGAATAAGGTCGTGTTTCTCAGCTTTTACTGAATTCAAAGAGATTAATGTTATTTATGTTGAGTTCATGATGCTGTGGTGTGGAATGTTCTATATATGCCATAAGCTTTTATTAGGATTATGGTGGATTATCTGCATGTGTGATGCTATCAGAATATTAGACTTAGCTAAAAGATATTAAAGATTCCCAATGAACTCGTGGACATGAGATTGAGTAAATGAAATGAAATAAAATGTGTTTCGGTTATTTGTGTTCCATGTAACCAGTTGAGCTTGAAAATTTAGAGTTGCTGAAGGGCGTGATGATTTCAAATATTGGGCTGTATTGTGTTGATGTGCTAGTTTGTAAAGTTTTTTCTGGTTTTTGTTAGTGTTTACTAATACAATATAATAGAAACCTTTGTAAGTGAATTGATTAAAATCAATTAAAGGATATCTTATATGTCCATGGCATTAGAGTTGAAACCAGGGAATTGTTGCGGCAAAGCAGGCAAGCTGCCTTTAATGATACATTTTTTACATAAGAGATGTCTTTGTTGGTGATTTCATTCAGCGAGATGCTTGGTCGTAGGGACGTTTATGATGACGTCCTTCGCAAAGCCTTAGGACACTCAATGAATGAATAAGGTCATGTTTCTCAGCTTTTACTGAATTCAAAGAGATTAATGTTATTTATGTTGAGTTCATGATGTTGTAGTGTGGAATGTTCTATATATGCCATAAGCTTTTATTAGGATTATGGTGGATTATCTGCATGTGTGATGCTATCAGAATATTAGACTTAGCTAAAAGATATTAAAGATTCCCAATGACCTTGTGGACATGAGATTGAGTAAATGAAATAAAATAAAATGTGTTTCGGTTATTTGTGTTCCATGTAACCAGTTGAGCTTGAAAATTTAGAGTTGCTGAAGGGCGTGATGATTTCAAATATTGGGTTGTATTGTGTTGATGTGCTAGTTTGTAAAGTTTTTTCTGGTTTTTGTTAGTGTTTACTGATACACTATAATAGAAACCTTTGTAAGTGAATTGATTAAAATCAATTAAAGGATATCTTGTATGTCCATGGCATTAGAGTTGAAACCGGGGAATTGTTGCAGCAAAGCAGGAAAGCTGCCTTTAATGATACATTTTTTACATAAGAGATGTCTTTGTTGGTGATTTCATACAGTTTAAACTTCTTGCTCCGTTGCTTTTTGTCCCATAAAAAATAAGTTGAATGAATGGACAAAATAAATGAACTTTCCAATTGCCAATGAGTTATAGCTCAACTAGCACTTCCTTCTCTCGTAATAATTAGTTGAAGTTGTGGGTTCGAAACCCCACTAGGTATTGTGTGTATATCAATAAATAAATAAATTGGAATTTTTCGATCTACTATTTTATTGGTATTTGTTATCATCACATTGATGAAGATGTTTCTTAGCTTGCTTTGTTTTGACTGGATAACTCCATGCTTAAAAAATGCTTGCCCATGATACTATTCCAACTATTTTGGGTCACATGCAAGGGCGGAAGAGGGGGGGAGATCCATTTTGTATGTATGTATCTTTTTTTTCTTTGATGAAGTAATTTTATGCATTTATTTATATCATTTACCTAGAGAATTTTTTTTTTTTTTCCCTTTCAGAAGTGATATAAAAAAAATGGTAATAGGATCTTAAATTCTTTATAAAATAAGTAATTCTTCTTCAAAACAGCTTGTGTGAACAAATTAATTATGGGTATTATACTATTATTACATAACAAATTCCATCTTTCAATATTATTTAGATCACACTTTGAAATTTGAAGTGTCAAGATGTTTTTGATCAAGTTTTAAAGTTATTACAATCTGAAAATTTTACAAATATATTAACCAAAATAGCATAAAGTTACGTAAGTTCTACTTGGGTTTCTTTTTAGCTACCAAAAATCCTTGTGAATCGTAAATAGAATTTTGATTTTAAAAAACTTGGAAAACGTAATATCATTTGTAAAAACCCTAATAGTTAAAGACAATATAACAAAGATGCTCTCTTGTTGTGGATTTTCTTGCATTAAATATCACTTATTTCTTTCATAGCACTTCATTATACCATTATAACAATTGTGTGGGAATGTTGTTTTACAGATGCAGATATCTCATGTGCCTTCTGCAGAAAGAACTAAAGCCTTTCTGGGGGACGATTACAGGGAGGTATTATTGCCTGTTTTTCTGTTGAATTTTAGTTTTTATGGTACAAGAGTATCATTTGGTTTGTAATACTTGAAGGTGAATTTGAATAGATATCTATGTAACTCTGGTGTTATGAAACTTTCTTCTTTGGAATGCTTATCATCATTCTTGAGTTCTTCATTGTTCTGCATTGCACCTTTACCTTGAAGAAGCCCCTTTACGTTAAAGTTGAGCAGCTAGCAGCCTACAGCATAAGCGTTTACCTTTCTTCAGGGATTTATTTTTTGGCCGCTGGAATTGGCATATGATTTGCCTTCAGCTATTATTGGAACAACCAATTACAATGCCTTGTAATACTTGAAGGTGAATTTGAATAAATATCTATGTAACTCTGGTGTTATGAAACTTTCTTCTTTGGAATGCTTATCATCATTCTTGAGTTCTTCATTGTTCTGCATTGCACCTTTACCTTGAAGAAGCCCCTTTACCTTAAAGTTGAGCAGCTAGCAGCCTACAGCATAAGCGTTTACCTTTCTTCAGGGATTTATTTTTTGGCCGCTGGAATTGGCATATGATTTGCCTTCAGCTATTATTGGAACAACCAATTACAATGCCTTGTTATTGGACAGAAACGAAGGGAAAACTTGGATTTAGACTTCTCTATGGTATTCAACACGTTACATGTTTAGATAAAATGGCAGTGTAAACTCATCAAGACAGAGGTCAGTACTCGGTAACAGAAATTAGGATCTAAGAGACGGGTGTGGGCTTGATCAAGGCACCATTACAAAGGGGGCCTTACATCCTTATTGAAAGGCCAGACGCCTAATATAGAAAGGCTCAAAATTTTATGATAATTAAATTTTTTTCAAAAAGCTAGTTGTCTACTATATTTCCCCCCTCTAAGAAGGCATCCAAAATGTGAAACCAATATAAATAAAACCCAATTGAAATCTTGAATTGTTTGACAAAAAATGAAAACAATGATGATTTTTTTTCCCTAGTATCTGGATATTTTAATTATTTTATATGATAGATTGTCAAGATTAATCACCTAATCTCCCACATGATAGAGACCGTCTCACTCTTAATAATAAAATAAAAATTGAAAATTATATTACAACTTTATTTAACCATACATCACCTTATCTAAAATAAAGTAAACATTTTATTCAAAATATATATACAATTTTATTTCTTTTTTGACAAATTTTATTCTTCAACATTATTTGATTATCTATACGAAATTAGTTTTGGATTGGTTAAAATTAATTCATCAAGTTGTGTTTGATTTCATCAACTAAACCTCAGTTTGGTTAGTATTAAATAGATTTTTTTAACTGATATTTAAATTTAAAAGACCTAACTTAAATTTATCGTCTTAGACCTCAAATTATATCAACCTCACCTTAATCTTGATTATGGCTATTCAGAGTAATCTGGAACTAACTGACTCAGCATCACTTGAATAGAAACTGACTTGATTTAAGCAACTTGCGGTCAATGGCAAACTCGATGGAAATTGAACCGACTGGTTGGTATCTCCCTAGAAACTACTATCCCTAATCCTCGTCCTCCCTCTCTCTCTCTTAGCCTCAAATTCGTTGAGATCCGTTGAGATCTAACTAGATCCTGTTAAGATTCGTCAAGATCTAGACTAGATTCGGTGAGATCTTGTCGATATTCGACAAAATCTTGGCTAGATCTCGACGAATTCGACCAGATCCGCCTAGATCTCAACCCCAGTAACGAACCTGAAACTGACCGATACCACACAACACTTGATGAGACCCAATCCAGTCGATCCGACATTTTTTCCAGGTCAATTGTGGGTTACGATTTTCTTCACTCGAAGTTGTCGAGTCGTGTTCGGGTTGGAAACAAACCTGACCCGTGGACAGCCCTGGTCTTGATTATGTCTTGTACAAAAATTTTCATAATCATATTTGAACCTTCAATTGGAAGATAGTCAAGACAATTGACAGTTAGGAGCGAATTGACAGTTATAGATAATTGGGTTATAGATAGATTTTTTTTTGGGATGAATTGATAGTTAAGAGTGAAGGATTTGAATCCTAGATATTTACATTAAAAAAAATAAAAAATGTGCCAATTGAGTTACAAGGCTCTTGACATATAGATACTAGATCAAGTAGAGTTGAGCCTCCAAACGCATAATAGAATAGAAAGAGATTAGGATAGTAAATCAAGCATAGATGCACCTCCAAACTTTGGGCCAAGAGCTTAATTGCTTATATCTCTTGTGCAAGACGAGAAATTTTCTAAGAATATCGATTCCTAGTGGAGAGCCCAACATTGATGATTATATGTGACAAGACCACAAAAATACATATACATTTTATTTGGAAAACCAAAAAAAAAATGAAGGGAGAGAGAGAGAGAGAGAGAGACTTGGGTAATAGTCTTAGGCAATCACAAGGGAGCTGTTAAAATTGCCAAAAAGCTATTTTAGCTACATAAAAAATGACCCTCTGTTGAAGTTGCTAAAGTTAAATTTTTTTGGCAACTTGCTACTCACTTTTAATATTAGTTATTCCCTCCTTCTCTCTTTTCTCACTTTATTATTTTTTATTCCCCCTTTCTCTCCCTCAGATCACATGCTCTCATCACCCTCACTTTACTGTTTATGTTTTTTTTTTTTTCCTACTATTATTATCACTATTGGTTCTACATTCAAAGCTCAATGGTGTGAAAAGAGTAAAAAAAAAAAAACCCACTATACTAGCATGTTCTTTGTTATGATTTGGTATTAAAATTTTGAAAATTATAAATTATATTTAGTTTTATATTGTTTGTATTTATAAATTGATATCTATATGTTGTGATAAAATAATTATATTACTAAGATATGATGTTATCAATTTTTTATATTTATTAAAATTAATTAATAAAAATAATACTAATCAATTAATCATATATAGCCATATTGTAAAATATATCTTTTTTAAAATGATATTTTAGGAAATTTGACAAAAATATAATGACATTCCACTATCTTAACATAGATTCAAGCTTCTATTACAGTGTTAACACCAAACAAATAAATAGGAATAATTATGCCATTCCAACTCCTAGTTGTTCAATGCTCAAACCAGCCCCACTGAAGGTGTGTACTAATAGAACCATTAATCCTACTCCATCGATCTCCCTCAAAACATGAAAAAAATTGGCACGTGGAACATGTAACTCTCTACCAAATATTGAACCTACGGTAGTAGATAGACATCTTGTACTTTGAGGTGGCTGATTTGAATGATGGGAAAAAACAGTGTGGCATTTTGTAGTTCTTTTGATAAAGAAAATATTAAGGTGGTGGCTAATTCCTAGCACCACTGGTCCCAATAAGTTGTCTTAGCTGGAACTATCGTGAGCTTGGAAACCAATAGACAAAAGATGAACTCACTATGTTAGTATGTAACAAAAATCCTAGGTTAATTTTTTTGATGGAAACGAAGGTTGAAAAATTTATTTTAGAAAGAATTGACAAAAGATTCAATTTGCTAATTTGTTTGTAGTTCTATGTCATAATACAGGGGGTAAGTTAGCCTTGTTTTGGCTTGCTGATATGAATGTGGATGTGCAATCCTTCTCTGATTGGCATATTGATGCCACTATTGACCATGGAGTTGATGATGCCTGGCGCCTCACAGGTTTTTATGGAGACCCCGAGACCACCAGCTAGGAAAACTCCTACTCGCTACTTCAAACTTTAAGTAACCGGTTCAATCTTCCTTGGGTGTGTCTAGGTGATTTTAAGGAAATCTTGTTTGCAGATGAGAAACTGGGGTGGCTTGATAGACCAGAGAAACAAATGCAAGGCTTTCGGGGTGCACTTGATTTCTACAAGTCGAAGGATCTGGGTTTTAAAGGCTTTCCATTCACATGGTGTAACAAAAAACCCGAGAACCACAATGTGTGGATTTGGTTGGAAAGAGGTGTGGCTTCAATTGAGTGGATTTTGAGGTTCCCTTCTTCTCGTATTCATCATTTGGATACTTTTCACTTTGACCATAAACCATTAATTTTCTGTTTGGACTCAGAATTCAATTGTATTAACAAAAAGGGCCGTCCAGTCCGATTTGAAGCTATATGGTTGAAAGACAGCTCTTATGAAGAGGTTATTCGTGAAGCATGGGGGGAAGGGCAACAATAAGCCACAACATGGGGTTTTAATAATAAAAAAATTTATGTGTCAAGAAAATCTCAAAATGTGGAATAGGAATACGTTTGGCCATGTGAGAAACTCTCTAAAGAAAAAATTGGCAGAATTGAAGGCAGTGGTGGAAAATGCGTGTTACATAAGCCATCCAACTCGGATTCATGCTTTACGGGAAGACATCCAACAACTACAATCAAAGGATGAGTGTATGTGGAAGCAAAGATCTAGAAATAGGTGGCTTGAAGAAGGAGACAGGAATGCAAAGTATTTTCACTACAGAGTTAATCAAAGGAACCACCGTAACTTGATTTCAGGTTTGGAGGATGATAATGGCAATTGGGTGGAGGATGAGGCTAGTTTGGGCAAGGTGGTGGAGAGGTACTTTGAGGATATTTTTTCCAGCTCAAACCCATCTAGGTTTGAATATATTCTAAATGGCATTCAACACATTGTAGTGAATGAACCAATCGGCCCTATAGACGGTGATTTTCAAGCTAGTGATGTCAAACAAGCTCTCAACGAATGGCCCTGCTTACCGCACTGGGTCCTAATGGTATATCCCCTATCTTTTATAAGTCCTTTTGGCATATTGTGCATGATGATGTCACTATAGTTGTGCGTCGGGCTCTGAACTCAAGAATTGTCCTAGAATCCATTAATACTACTCTCATTACGCTCATCCCAAAAAAATAATAATATAAAAAAAAAACCAAAGAAAGTATCATATTTTAGGCCCATTAGTTTATGCAATGTCATTTATAAACTAATTGCAAAGGTGGTGGCTAATTGCTTGAAGAAGTTTTTGACTAGTTCTGTTCCAGATTCCCATAGTGCATTCCTGTCAGGTCGGCTAATCACTGATAATATCCTTTTGGCATTTAAGACTCTCCATTATCTTAAGAGAAAGACTCAAGGCAAGTTGGGGTATGACTCTTAAAATAAACATGAGTAAAGCTTATGACTAGGTGGAATGGGGCTTCTTGGAGAAACTAATGCATCACCTGGGTCTTAAGGAGCGGATGGTCAGAATCATTATGTCATGCCGGAATTCGGTGTCTTATTCAGTTCGCATTAACTGGGAACATCAAACCCTGAAGGGGTCTTCGCCAAGCTGACCTTCTATCACCTTGTTTGTTTCTTTTGCGTGCCATGGGATTACTAAGCTTATTGCAATAGGCTGAGGTTGATGGGAGTATTAGGGGTGTGGCTATTAGCAGAAACGGTCCTTAGGTTTCCCACTTATTCTTTGCAGATAATAGTGTTCTTTTCTATCATGCTACAAAAGATCATGGATATTTTGGCAATTTATGAGAGAGCGTCAGGTCAAAAAATTAACTAGGAGAAGACTAATATTTTCTTTAACTCAAATACCCCTCAACCAATCCAAGCTTGGATTCAACTTCTATTGGGAGTTCCAGCAATTAAAAAATTTGAAAAATATTTGGGGTTGCCAGCCTTAGTGGGAAGAGAGAAAAAAAAAGAAGCTTCATCTATCCTAAGGAAAGGGTTTGAAAGAAATTACAAGGTTGGAAGGAAAAGTTGCTATCTATAGCAAGTAGAGAGGTCCTCATTAAATCTGTTATCCAAGCCATCCCGACTTATACAATGAATTGTTTTAAGCTCCCTAATGGTTTGTTTAAAGATTTAGGAGTTCTTGTTTGCAAATTTTGGTGGGGTTATAATGGAGACTTGAGGAAGGTGCAATGGGTTAGTTAGGAGAGGTTATGTAAAGAAAAAGAGTTGGGTGGTTTGGGTTTCAAAGAAATTGAGAAGTTTAATGATGCTCTTTTAGTTAAACAAGTTTAGCGGATGATACACAACCCTGAGTTTCTTTGCTATAGAGTTTTCAAAGCTCGTTTCTTCCTAAAGTGCTATATTCTTGAGTGTAAGGACTCTATCACTGAGTCCTATGCCTGGAAGAGTATCCTTAGTGCTCGAGATGTTATTTGGAAAGGTATGGTTTGGCATATTGGGAATGGTCAATCAGTCCAGATTAAGGAAGACAAGTGGCTACCCGTGTAGCCCAGTTGTATGATTAAGGAAGACAAACGCTGGAGAGAAGTACAACGTTTGTTTCTGGCCCATGAAGCATCACTGGTGTTGGGAATCTCTCTAAGCCCCAAAAATCTCCCAGACCAAGAGGCATGGGCTTACACTCCATTTGGGAAGTTTAGCCCTTGCAGTGCATACAAGCTATTAGTTACCTCAGCCTCAACAAGTCTCTTGCAGGGAGCTTAGATCTGGACCCTCAGAAGCATTTTTGGAGAGGAATTTGGCAACTGCGTGTGCCCAATAAGATTAAGCATTTCACATGGAGTGCCTGCAATAATGCATTGCCAACTAAATGCAACCTGATTCAAAGACATATTGCAAAATCTGACCTATGAGAGTTGTGCAATGAGGCTCCAGAAGATGCTATTCATGCTTTGTGCTTCCGCAAAGAAGCAGTATCTATATCGAACTATTCCCCTTGGTTTCAGACCTCAATAGTTCCCCCTCCCTCAATTTTTGGGATTTGCTTAACAGATTTCTGCAGGTACAAGAGGATTTCAGAAAGGAGATGTTTGTAATGACAGTTTGGTGCTTATGGAACCGTTGTAATGCAACCCACTTTGGTCGGTTTGCTCATCTCATCTCAAGCATCAGCTCCTTAGCAGGTTCATTGCTCTAGGAATTCATTGCAGTCTAGTACAATGAGCCAGCTTTACCTCGGTCTACTGTGCTGAAGCATTGGCACCCCCCAGGATCAGACACACATAAAGCAAATATTGATGCTGCTATATACAAGGATTTAAACTCAGCTGGAATTGATGTCATAGTTCGTAATTGGCGTGGTGTAGCTCTTGGTGCGCTGTCAATGCCAATTATGTTGTCTTCTTCAGTTGCTGATATGGAAGCTCTAGCATGTCGTCAAGCAATCTGGTTTGCTGCCGAACTTGGTCTTCACAATGTGATCTTCGAAGGAGATTTGGCTACAATCATTAACGCGGTATCTCAGGGAAACGCAACGTTATCTTCATTCGGAAACATCGTAGACGATATTTGGTGTTTAGCTTCTAGTTTTTCATTTTTTAATTTCCTTCAAGCTCACCATTCTGTTAAGTTTGTGGCTAATGTTCTAGCCAAAAAAACTTATATCATTGCAGGTTGTCAACTCTGGTTGGCTGCCATGCCTCTAGACATTGCTGCCATGATCGACTTTGATGTCCATTAAATTTTGTTATTCAGCCTACTCCCAGGCTATTTGTCTACTATCTCCAAAAACAAAAGAAAAAACACTTTTTGTATTCCTTGTCATATTTATTCCACTTACAATGTAATAACTAGGGCACATGTAGTTTAGCTGAAATTTAAATTGTCTACTTGTGATTTAAAATTTGAAACTTTACTTACTTGTAATTTGACCAAAATTAAAGTTACCGTGCTTGTGATTTAAAATTTCATGATGAAAGTGTTCTGATGAATAGTTTTTTATCTTATTTAATTTTGTATTTTTATGTTTATTGTGATTTTAAAAAAAAAAAAGACATAAAAATGAAGAAAAATTACATATTTAGCTTTATTTTTAACAGAGGTGAATTATAAAAATCTAACTGAGATAACCTCAGGTAAATAAAGTGTCAAATTTCAAACTATAGGTAGACTAACTTAAATTTCGACCAATCCACATGTGAGTAAATTGTGATTTGCCCTAATAACTATTAAGTGCCCTAAAAATTCAGTTTTCTGCTCATGGAAAAACCTAAAAGCTACATGTATTGAATAAAATCAGTGAATCTTAGAATGGGGAAGGAAAGTCTGCCCCAAAGCACACATGAATGTCAGTCTCAACCACAAGCCTGGGTACACAAACAGAATTCCAGAATAACTCACATCATTCATACATCAAGAGGTTCAAGGTGTTGAACGTCTAGAAGTTATTTACAGTCACAACCCACCCACATTTCCCACACCCATAACCTATTTAAGTTTCCATAGTACATACTAGGAGAAGCAAATAGATTTTACACTTTAGACATTATAGAAACTCTCTTAATCTGAATCAGAAGAATCTGATTTATGTCCAGAAGATGCAGCTGTATCTCCTTTCTTTCCAGCCTCACCCTGCTTAACTGCCTTGGATATCTCCTCAACAGGAACTAAAGGCATATAGCCAAAGATAGGATAACCCTTCTGGGTCAAGCCCTTCACCAAATGGTTGTATTTCTCCAACCAGTGGGCAGCCGCAGGCACAGCCTTCTCTGCCACCTTGTGGAATGGTGAACAGTGGTTCAGTCCAACCCATATCTTCACAGTTTGAGATAGAAGGAACTGCTTATACTCTGAAACAGCATAATGCACAGCAGCACGAGGACCCCCAGTTTGAGCCTCATTTACAAGTTTATGAGCCTTTTGAGCTGCCTTGTGAATCAAATTGTTAGTTTTACTTACAACCTGCTTTGCCAACGGCGGAGCATGCTCATCAAACTTGTGTGTAGCTTCATCTACCTGTGGTGGTAATCACACAATGAGTAACTTCGGCCAAAACATAACAAAATAAATACTTTGACACACTTAAAGGTATAATAACACAAATTAGCACCAATAAGTCGTAGAACTTATTAGTTTAGACTGGGTAGATTTTAATCATTAGCACAAACAGGTGCGTGTTGATTTCAATTTTTTCTTCAGGTCCTTCCTACGCCTCTCAGTGTTTCAGCCCACAAAAAGTTTTGGAGAAAGCTACAAATTTTGGTAATAATTTACAACACGGACCCAATCTAGCACAAAGAACAGTAAACAACCAACCCACGCAACAGTAAAGCCGTTTTTTTTACTGTATACGAATTATTAGAGTATATAATACAAATCCTATTTCCACAAAAAATAATAGATATAAGGGCAAAACTTAAGTATACACTGCCATCGCACTAGGAAAAAGCCACCTACACCTACAAGCTACTATTCCTAAGTTTTATCCTAGAAATAAATAAAGGCCTTCTTAATTCTTACAGATACAGAGAGAAAAATGTATTAAGTTAAATTAAAAAAACCAAATCAACAAGGCTCGTGAATATGCTTGATCTAATTCGAAAAACTAATAAACGAAGCCTGAACTTAAAATTTGAGCTTGGTCTTTGGCCTTGATGAATAAAATAAAAGGTTATGGATGCAAACAAGAACGAAGATGATCAAAATTAAAAAAAAACAGTGAGTAGCGAAAACCTTGTCGTCAAGGAAAACAAGGAGATCATCAGGAACGCCTTGGATTTTTCTGTAGACAGGGCCCACGACGGTGGTGACGGCAGATTCGACGGTGGAGACGGTGGATCTGAGAGGCCCCGAGTTTTGCTTGGCGTAATCGTAGATATTGGAGACGCAGACGAGCGCGTGAACCGCCACCATCCTCACGAACCCTAAGTGCTTCAGCTCCCTCCTCATCTTTCTCTCAATCTCCATCTCTTGCTATAGCAATAAACACAAACACCAACTATAAGCTAAGAATAAATAAATAAATACAGAAGAAGAAGCTGGAAATTTTGCGTACCATGGTATCAGTGCTCATTTCAGGATTTTTATTTTTTATTTTTTTTGGGTTTGATCAGAAAATTAGAAGAGAGGTAGGTTCTTCTTGCGTTGGAGTCGTAAGTCGTAACAAAAAAAAAAAATATCTAAGGAGAGATTTGGGGGTGGCAGGTCTTATTTATGGTAATGGCGATGGAACTTGGCCTTTTTTTTTTGGCTACGAGCTTCTGTAACGTATTTCACTCCAACGGTTGATATGAGATCTGATCTGATGGGGCCTAGTTGTATGTGTTTCTGTTTCTATGTTTGGGTTTTATTGCTTAAAAATTAAGTAGCGTAAGTAACAAATTAAGAGAAGTGATTCGTTCTTTTTTTTTTTTTTTTTTTTTTTTTTAGAATTCTATTGGATGAGCTCCACTTTTAATGATAATTCTTTATCATTAAATCAAAATATTAATCAATTTTTGACCTAAGTAGAAATTTGATCTCTTTTATATATTTGTTCTAGAGGAATAACAAATCACAGATGATTAGTAGTTATTGGTTCAAATTTAAACCTATCGATTTATAATAAATATCAATTTATTCGTTTTTTTTTTATAGAAATTTATTCGTATATTTATTTTAGTTCTTATATTTATTTGACCTATATATAAAAATAAATAAAAAATAACTATCTAAAAAAAATTAGTTCTGTTTAGTTATATTAGAACTTTTACATCTACTTTTTTGGAACTATTCTATTTTACCATCTTAAAAATTATTTTATTAATTATATTATACCATTTTATAATATACTCAACATCTCAACTTTTATTTATTTCACCTATTTATTAAAATATTAATTTCACTAACTCTTTTTCTCTCTTTCTCTTCATAAACAATAATTAAAATCTTACCCACCCACCGCCATAAAATACAATATAAATCTTTTACAAGTTGTCACATTAGTACTGTAGTATTCTTGCAAAACTTTGCAAGGTCGAGTAATTAAAGATTTTGGGAGTCTTTTCCTAAATATTACCGTCACATGAGATTTACAAGATTTGTCTTTAAGGCCCTAGCTAAAGAAGTCCAAATCCAGAAGCTCCCAAAAACAAACAAAAACAATAGACTATAGTCTAGACTAGAGGAAAGTAGAGGCTAAGGGAAGACACTCGGTGATTTGGGCTCATTTGTAGGTGGGTTTAAATAATAATTTTTAAATTTATAATTATTTTTTAGAAATACGTGTAAATAAAAAATTTATAAAAATATGTATAATGTTATTTAAAAACTAAAAATTATTGTTTGAAATATATACCAAACACCCTTTGATCTCTTTTGTTCTAATAACTTGTCATTTAAAATTTATTATGAAAATTTTATAGATATAACTTTTCTCAAATGTTAAAAATAGGGATAAATTATGGTTTTAGTTGCAGATTTAACATTATTAAAATACATATCTCTAAAAATAAAAATACAAAAGAAAAAATTTAAAAACACAACTTTTGTACTAATAACTCACAATTTTTAAGGGCCGTTTGGTAATGTTATTCTAGTAATATTATTTGTATTTTTTGAAAATATATGTATAAAAATATATATAATGTTTAAAAATTTAAAACATATATTTAAACACATGTACTAAACAGACACTAAGGGAGGGAAAAAATATGTTGTTTGGGCATTTTAAATTTACATGTAGATAAAAAAATATGTAAAAATATATATAATATTGTTAAAAATATGAAAAATATTGCTGAAACTAATTTACTAAACATGCTATAAATATTACCGGCGTATAACATTTAGAGGACGGAATCCTCTTTTAAAGCCCTAGCTAAAGAAGTCTAAATCCAGAAGCTCCCAAAAACAAACAAAAACAATGGACTAGATTCTTGACTAGAGGAAAGTAGAGGCTTAAGGAAAGACACGTGGTGATTGATGAGCGGTCGGTCGGACTTCACAAGGAAACTTCCTTCTTTTTTCTTTTTTCTATTTTTATTGAGCTACTAATGTAACTAATGGCCAATGGGTGAGGCGGCGTGAGGGCCTTTCAACTAGAGGGCAAGGTGCCATGGTACACACTACACAGTCCTTCTTTGTTGAATCGTGTGGACTAGAATTAAAGAAGCCATCCAAAAACCGCAAGATTTCAAAATTATTAACCCGTACGAATATTACAATTACTTTGTCAATTTTTTCTACCTGAATAAATACAACTTTGAGATGAAAGTTTATACATATATATAATATTTTTTTTCCAATTTCCTTTTCTTTTTAAACCTCACTTTCCTTTTAGATTTATTTAAATGAATAGGAATTTAAAAAAAAAAAAACAATTGAAATGTTCTATTAGGAAAATCATCACATGAAATTACATAAACTTATTTGTCTCCTTTTTTATTAATTGAATTTTATGCCATATTGATAAAAATTTCGATGAAGGATTGTCATTTCATCCATAATTGAGCAAGATTAATTCGAACATCACATTATCATATTACTAGTTTTAGATTTGATCAGTGTTTTGAATATACAAATTAAAGAATAATAAATTTTATTTAAATCTCATAGCCTTTTGATAATAAAATTTTAGTTAGAGTAATATTTCAAATTTCTTAAAACTTAAGTAATAAAGTTTTCCCCTAAATAAAAATTTTATAAATAGTAAAATACTAAATGTTATTTTTATATATATATATATATAAAATAAAGCAACTTGATATTTGCTAATTGGGTTTCATATAAAAATACCATCTTAAGAGAGCCCCATGATAAAATTCCATTATGCAACTTGTAACACGTGTTTAACCACTTAATGCAATCATGAATTTTAGGATTTAACTTTTATTATATACTATATAAGTATATTATATAATATATGATTTGTACACAATTTGGCCCTTTAAAATATATATATATATATATATTTAAGGTCACAATTTGTACCTAAGCCTAATAATAGGAAGGGTATAGACCCAAAGAGCCCAATACAATAAATTTGTAAAGAGTTGGTTTGAAATCTAGTTTCTTATGAGCTTAGCTAACAACGATAGTGGGCCTAAGATCATAAAACAATATTGATGGACTAGTTTGTATGATGAAAAAGTGTCCTCGGATTCAAGCCGATGAGTTGGTTCTTATATTTCTTTCTTCTTAAAGATAGATTACAAAAATATTTAGTCTATAGTGTTTTCTCTCTTTATCTCTTGATCCCTCATCTTAGGGCTTGTCCCATCAGCCCCTCCTAAAGCTTTTTATGACAGCTATAGGGCTGAGCCTTACTACTCAAGCATCACTCCCTCATTAATACGGCCAGAAAGTTAGCTGCAGAGCATTCAATGCGGAGGCAGTAGCTTTTCCTTTAGATATTTCATGGTTTTCTTTTATCCTATACCCCTGTGTTGCACATCCTTATTAACAAAGTCTCATGAGACATTATCTTTGGATGGCAGATAACTCATTCCGACCTTGGTGTAGCTAATCCGAGAAGACATTCCTCTTCGGACCTACTTCTCGGATGATCACAATCAAACCTTTGTTTCTTTATGAATTAACACAGACCCTTAGTAAGATGTTTGCTCATCCTCGGACCACTTAATGTCATCGGCTCGAGCCTCCGGCCTATTATGCACATAAATGTACACTCCTAGGCCCATCTCCCCCACAATATATATATATATATATATATATATTTAAATCTTGTTTTATTTTATTAAATATAACTTTTGCCTTAAGAACATTTTTTAACAAAAGGATTTTCTAAAAGGTAATATTGATGATGTGCAGAGATTATTTTTTGTAGAGAATAAGAAGAAGAAAAAATATACAAGCAAATAGGGTTGTAAAGTGTAAACAGGCTGTAAATAAGCCAAACTGGCTAGAGTATTACAATTTCAAGGTTATTCATTTAATTATATGTCAAACATGATTCAAGCTTGAGCCCATCAATAAAGTAGATTACAAAATAAAGTATGGTTCATTTTCTTCAAATAAGTTGAGCTTGTTCACTAGTTACCTTACCAACTTTTTTTTCCCCAACCATAGTATTAGTAAACACCATGAATAAAAATTTTACTCCTTCACAAATATATACTAATAATTAATAATTAAATTATAGTTGATATTCTATTATTTAAGTTAATTATATAAAATGATTTTGTTTATGAACTAATAAAAATTAGATTCACTAACTTTTTTATTATTAAAATTTATATTATAATTTTAACACAAAAAGAATTATTTATATTTCAATAAATTATAAACAATAATTTGGTATATTATAAGCTTTTTTACAAATTTACACAATCAAATATCACATCTACATGAATAAGTGCATGTGCATGTGTGTGTGTGTATACACACACACACACATGTATACCATAAATAGTATTATATATAATTAAATTATAATTCATATCCACAAACTCATTCACGAACACTTTTTTTTATGTAACATTCACAAACACATTATTATATTTGAGTTTAACTTATATAATAGTTGAGTCAAAATTTGAGTGTTTGAATTTAACTCTTTTAATATATATATATATATATATAATTCAAGCTTGGACTATTCATATGTACTTCGAATTATTTATAACCCTACAAATGAATCGCGAGTTCAAATTTCAAGATCATGTCCTCCCATTTGAATTGTATAACTTTATTTTTGTTTTTTTTTTAATATTTTTGGTAATTTGATAGTTAGAAAAAAGAATATTAAATTTGAATGTCTCGTTTAGAAAAATAATCTAATATTGTTGGGCTTAAATCATGTAATTGTTTTTATTTAGATCTAGGATAATATATTAGTGTTCAATATGTTGCTACTCTTTTATTCAAAGGCAGATTTATGACAAGACGTTGCCAAAACAAAAAGAAAAAGAAAGATTAAAGAAATTATAGTGGGGCTGCATTGGACATTATTGGCATATGGTCAATTAAATCTCCTGGATGTGATTTTGTTTGGCGGTAACACAAAACAGAAACAAAAAAAGAAGATAATTTAGATAATTTATAACCTTATCCAGTGCGATTACTATAATTCTATTGTAAATGCTAATCAGGGGGCCGTAGCCTGTTTTTGAAAATAAAATTATAATTTTAAAATGTTTTAGTTCTTCCAGAGGTAGTTTCATTTTAGTCCTTAATTTTTTTCATAAGTTAAATGACAACAAGGATTAAAATGAAATGTATTTTAAAAAGTTAGAACTAAATTGACATATAAAATTTGCAAATTACCCAAACGGAACTGTAAAAAATATATTTAAATCTGAAATTGAAAGTATATACATCGGGATACAATATAACTAGTCACTAATCCATGCGATGCACAAAAAAACTATTGATTCTAAAGAAAAAATCCAACAATGAGTAAATAGAAATTCTGAAAAAAAAATAATTAATTGAAATTAATCTAAATAAATAATTAATCAACAAAAAATATAGCTTTTAATAAGAAAACAAAAAATTACATGAATCTAAATAAAAAAAAATTTAAGGTGAAGAATTAAGATCAACCTACTGATATGCAAATACCAAAAACCCCCAAGACTTAAAATTTCAAAATTTATAAAATCCTCAAATTTCACTTCAGAAGGAAACCAAATTTAACAAATTTTTATATAACATACCAAATAAAAATTTATCATTCCCTAGGCTAGAAGACATAAGTTATGTTGGAAAAATACATGTTTGTATCGCATACAAAATATACACAACTAAAAATTAATGGATCTACTTCATTTGCAATTGTTAACATGTACTATGTAAATTTCCAAATTCAAGAACAAAAGAGCGTACCTTGATGCGATGAAATTCAAAATCAAAGATAAGAAGTACTTGGGAATATTTTTAATTTTCACTCCAATTCCAATTTATGTCCAAGAAGTGTGGTCTTTTAATCAGTTTCTAAGGAGAGAATAATAGAGAAGTTTACACTCACATACACACCATTTCATTCCACACAATAGTGCATCATCAAATTCTGTATGTTTCTTTCCTTATAACTAACTGATTATCTAATTGGACTAGCATTTTGGGTCATTCCAATTGGGTTTTAGTATGTGGCTTGGAGTGGAACCAAAAGAAAACAAATAAGATTCTAACTCCAATGAGTTTTGAGCTTTTCTGTCAACTCTTAATAAGTCCGAAATTACCATTAATTATATTAAATACCGCTATATAAATATAATTACACTCTAGATCTTATTAATAAATTATATCCCAATACTTTATTATACATGCAACCCCTTCATAAAATATTCATAATAATACAAAGTCATGAATGTAGACTGTTACTTTGAAGATTATTACATCTTAATTCTTAAGTACCCGGTTTAATCCTTTAAGTTATTCATTATATATTTATAAAATACAATTTCATAAATATATACTTTAATAACTCCTTACTAAAGTAGTTAGGTTTAACATTCTGAATAACCAAGCTCATTAAACTTATCTCAATAGAATATTGTATATCTCCGTTAAAAATTGTTATGAATTCCATCTTGAGAATATATGTTCCATCAACACTAAATGTGGCTGCCCAATATACTGATGTTTTGATTGTTACTTTAAATCTCACTCCTTATATATCACAGCAACCTACACTTCATGATCAAGTCCATTATTATCTCAGGATTAAGAGTTGATGTAAATAGAAGTTGTGAGATTTATTATTCATTTAATAGTTGTTAAGAGAATAATAAATCTCACAACAGTCCAATTCAATTTGTCTTAACTCTTAAAACATATTAATATATCAACTAGAAGTCTCCACTTTCATGATCAAGACAAATTATCTTAGTTGATATGTTATAGTTTTCGCAGATGAAATACCCAATTTCATCACCAACTACGAACTAAAATTATGAGTTTACAAAAAACTTGTGATTTATATCTTCTATGACTAAATCACATACTATATATCTCATGGACTATATGATAATGTCCAAATATTCATGTTACCATTATTTTAAATAATAATAAAATAACTTTATTAATCACAATATTAAGTCATATATAATGTCATACAAAGCATCATACAATAGGATTTAAGGGCATTAATCCTAACAATCTCCCACTTGCCCTAAAGACTATTGTGCACTGATCTAACTCTCATTCCCTCCAAATGTGACTCAAAAGTCTATTGGGGCAAGGCATTGCTAAAGTAATCTACTAGATTATTTGCACTATCAATCTTTGCTGCTACTACATCTTCTTAAGCAATAATGTCTCGAACGATAGGGTACTTTCTTTCTATGTGCTTTTCTTTCTATGTGCTTTCGTTTCTTATGATTCCTTGGATCCTTGGATTGTGTAACTGCTCGACTATTATCACAGAATAATGTGATAGGAACTTGCTTCATTCTCACAATACCAAGATCATAAAGGAATTTCTTGTGCTAAACAGCTTCTTTTACCGCTTCACAAGTAGCAACATATTGAGCTTCCATGGCAGAGTCAGCAATGCAAGATTGCTTAGCACTCTTCCAACTTATGGCTCCACCTCCCAAGGTGAACACACAACCTAAAGTGGACTTCTTGAAATTAAGATCTGACTGAAAATTTGAATTTGTATAACTAATAGGTATCAAATCCTCATAGCGGTAAACAAGCATATAATCTCTCATTCTCTTTAAATACTTAAAAATATGCTTTACAGCTTTCCAATGTTTAAGTCCTGGATTTGATTAATATCAGCTGACCATGTCAACTGAATAACAGATATCAGGCCTAGTACATAGCATGGCATACGTGAGACTTTCCACTGCAAAAGTATAGGGAACTTGACTCATCTTATATTCTTCTTCAAGAGTCTTAGGCCTTTGGTCATCAGACAGAAGAACTCCATGTCTGAAAGGAAGTAATCATTTCTTGGAGTTTTGCATATTAAACCGTTCTAGAACCTTATCTATATATCCATCCTATGACAAGCTTAACATCTTATTCTTGCTATCTCGCCAAAGTTTGATCCCTAAAATAAAGTTAGTCTCGCCCAAGTCCTTTATATCAAATTGGCTTGACAACCAAACCTTTACTGATGACATAACCCCTACATCATTTCCAATGAGTAAAATATCATAAACATAAAGTACTAGGAACATTACTACTTTATCTTGATGTCTTTTGTACACACATGGTTCATCAAGATTTTGTTCAAAACCAAAAGACTTGATTACTTAAAATCTGATGTTCCATGATCTAGATGCTTGTTTAAGTTCATATATGGACATTTTCAGCTTGCATACCATATGCACTTGATTCTTTGCTATAAAACCTTCCGGTTGCATCATATAGATTTTTTCTTCAAGATTTTGCCATTAAGAAATGCAATCTTGACATCTATTTGCCAAATCTGATAATCATAATGAGCAACAATAGATAAGAGAATTTTGATAGAATTAATCGTGGCTACTGGCGAAAAAGTTTTCTTATGATCAATACCTTCTTTTTGTGTATATCCTTTCGCTACTAGTCTCGCTTTAAAGGTTTCAACATTTTCATCTATCCCTCTCTTCTTCTTGTAAACCCATTTGCAAACAACAGGTTTAATACCATTAGGCGTCTTTACAAGATCTCATACTTGATTGGAATACATAGAATCCAATTCAAATTTCATAGCTTAGACCCAATAATGTGCATCTATATCATTCATTGCGTCTTCATAAGTGTAAGGATTAAATTCAGCCTCTTCTGGAATAGTTTCATAAGTTTCTCCCAAACCTATAATCTTATAGGTGGCCGAACAATTCTCCCCACTACGACGAGGCTCTTATGTACTATCATCTCATCAATAATATCTTGTGGTGTATCTAATACAGCCACATCATCCCTAGTTTCATTCATTGGTTGTTCAATTACAGGTTCATCTATTTCAGCCAAGACAACTTTACTTCTAGGATTAAAATTATTCACATAATTATCCTCCAAAAATTTGGCATTGGTGCTAACAAATACTTTGCTATCTTTATGATTATAGAATAAATAACCCTTAATTTCCTTTGAATACCCTAAAAACATGCATACTTCTGTTTTTGCTTCCAACTTATCAGAATTCTGTTTTTGCTTCCAACTTATCAGACTTCCCTTTCAACATATGTGCTGAACATCTCCAAATGTGGAGGTATCTCATGCTAGGCTTACGCCCACTCCACAATTCCTTAGGTGTGTTAGACACTGATTTTGATGGAACTAAATTTAAAATATGCATTGCTATTTTTAATGCATATCCCCTAATGGAAACTGGTAAAGTTGAGTAACTCATCATGGATCTAATCATTTCTAAAAGAGTTCTATTTCTTCTCTCTGCTACACCATTTTGTTGGGGAGTTCCAAGTGCAGTCAATTGAGATACAATCCCATTTTGAGTTAAGTAGTCCTTGAAATCCCCAAGAAGGTATTCGCCACCCCGATCAGATCGAATGACCTTTATACGTTTACCTAAATGATTCTCAACTTCAGCCTTAAACTCTTTGAACTTTTCAAAGGTTTCAAACTTCTGTCTCATTAGGTACACAAAACCATATCTTGAGTAGTCATCCGTAAAAGTAATAAAATACTTATAACCTCCTTTTGCTTGGGTTGACATAGGACCACATGCATCCGTATAAACTAATTCAAGCAACTCTTAGACTTTTCTACCTTTTGTATTAAAATGTCGTTTGGTCGTTTTACCTTCCAAACAAGATTCATAGACTGAAAATCCATCAAAGTGCAATGGCTCTAAGAGTCCATTTTTAATTAGTCTTTGAATTCTGTTTGAATTAATATGATCCAAACGCAAGTGCAAAAGATATGCATCATTAGTTGAAGGAAACTTTCTCTTTAATGATTTTACATGAGAGTTATTGTCTAATTCAGAATTGTATAATTCATGCTTATCAGGAGTTAAAATATAAAGATCATCTACAATATTGCCAGAACAAATAAACATTTTATCCTTCTTTATTACAACATTATCTTTTAGGATAACACAATACCCATGTTTACTTAAATAAGTTGCAGAAATTAAATTTTTACAAACTATAGGTACATACAGATAGTCTTCCAGTATTAAAACTTTATATTCAAAATATAAATTAAACACTCCAATAACTACAACTAAAATTCTACTCCTATCTATTAAGGTAAGAAAGCTTTCTGGTCTCTTGCAATTTCTGCAAAGAATTGCAGATATGATTAGTACAACCTAAATCCACACACCAGGAATCCGTGGGATTCTATACTAAACATGTTTCAAGAAGGAATGTACTTTTCATACTCTTATTCTTGGCTGCTCTAAATATTAGACAATTCCTCTTCTAATGACCTTTCTCACTACAATGAAAATACTTTCTTTTGGTATAGTCCTTTTTCTTTCCCTTGTTGGCAACTCCTAAGGCAATTTATTTACCATCTTACTTGGTGAAATCCTCCTTCTTCTTCTTCTTCTTCTTCTTCTTACCATTGTCTTTCGACTTAGGTTGAGAAGTAGAAATTTTAGCCATATTGGCATCAACACTAGATGTACCAAGAATGCCTTCTGCCACCACTAACTCATTTATTAATTCAAATAATGAATAAACCTTTTTGTTCATATTATAATTAAGTTTGAATTCCTTGAATGATTCTGGTAGTAAAAGGAGTATCATATCTACTTGGGATTCTCCATCAATATCGGCACCTAAAACTTCTAATGTATTCAAATTAGAGATCATCCTAATACAATGCTCCCTCACTGAAGTACCTTCAACCATTTTGGTATTATAAATTTGCCTCATAGTTTCTTACCTAGCAAAATGACTTTGCTCACCAAACATCTCCTTCAAACTTAGCATTATGTCCGAAGCTAGTTTTACATCTTGCATTTGATGTTGTTGAACATTTAAAATAGATGCTAGGATATATTACTTGGCTATTTCATTAGATTTTTGCTAACGATCATATCACTATTTTTCCTCAAGAGGAGCATCTAATGATGGAAAGTTAGGACAATGTTGACTAAATACATACTTGTGCTCTTCAGCAGTTAGAACAATATCTAAATTTCTTTTCCAGTCAACATAGTTGGATCCAGTCAGTTTATTTTGATTAAGAATAACAACAAGTGGATTAAAATATGCCATCATTTAAATCTGAAAATAACAAACATGAATATAATAAATAAATTGGACATTATCAACTTAGTATATAAACAAATAGTATGGAACTTTAATAAAACCATAATATAAAATATGCAACAACAACCCAATCCCATTTCTATAATTCCTTGGTAGCAAGTATATTATAAACACCATGATTGATTGAGAACTATTCTCATTATTAGTGTTATCATGATAACTCTTATCAAACACTAATAATATGCCGTATTAACTTTGGCCTCTAAGTAAATAATGACATAGCTCCTTTTGGAGGTTAACATTACACTTAATTTAGTGTATACCAATATCTAGAATCATGTGTAGCCACATTTCATCTCTCTTATAGTATTTAAACTTGTAGTACCATGAAATAAAACACCCACATTTGGGATCGTGAGGCATATACGCCAAGACAAGGTGTTTGTTCACACAGCTTTAAACAGGTAAGTTCAATCTTGTGGTACTATGAAGTAAACACCCTCCTTTGGGATCGCAAGACATATACTCCAAGACGAGGTACATACCCACAATACAATGAACCGATAATGGAGGATATGAAATCCAACCCTTGTAGCACTCTCCCACTAGTTATTTGAAAATAGAGGTTTTTAATTAGAAATTATGTGTAATCTCATTACACATAGCCTTGCACTTTTAAAAGTGTGAAAACACTTAGAAAATTCAAAAATTACAACTTTTGATTGATCGAATGTATCCCTCGATCGATCGAAAAAATTAAAAAATTCGTACCAAACTTTCTACCTGACTTGATTGGTACATCGATCGCTGCTCGATCAATCGAAAAATAATATTCGATCGATCGACTAGCAATCGAGAGTCAATCAAATTGGACAAAAGATTCCCTATTTTACTCGATCAATCTAAACTAATTTTCGATCGATCGAAACATGTAAAACACGAATTTTCCAAAATTTTTCTAAAGTAATTTTCAACGGTGTTCATTAACAAACTATCATCATATGAACATAATAGATTGAGTTTGAGACCAAAAACTGAATTCTATTGATGCTATAGCCTTAAAGTTCAATCTAATATACTTAATATCGAACTTAAACAACATCATAACATCAATATCAGTTATCATCAAACAATAATTTCAATAACTATGCAGAAAATTGATTTTTTAATCTTCTAACATCATGAAATTACTATCTTTGATTCCAAAATTCACAAAACATGTTATACTAATTCGAAGTTGAAGACCGCTCTGATACCAATTGTTGTAAAAATGCATGTTTGTATCGCCTATAAAATATACGCAACAAAAAATTAATGGATCTACTTCATTTGTAATTGTTAACATGTACTATGTAAATTTCAGAATTCAAGAACAAGAGAGCATATCTTACTGCGGTGAAATTCAAAACCAAAGATTAGAAGTACTTGTAAACGCTTTTAATCTTTACTCCAATTCCACTTTATCCTCAAGAAGTGTAGTCTCTCAATTAGTTTCTAATGGGAGAATAATAGAAATGCTTACACTCACATAAACACCATTTCATTCTACACAATAGTACATCATCAAATTCTGTATGTTTCTTTCCTTATAACTAATTGATTATCTAATTGAACTAGCTATTTGGGCATTCCAATTGAGTTTTAGTATGTGACTTGGAATGGGATAAAAAAGGAACAAATAAGACTCTAGACCTAATAGGCCTTGGGTTTTTTCGTCAACTCTTGACAAATCTAAACTTACCATTAATTATATTTAATACCATTATATAAATATAATTACACTCTAGGCCTTATTAATAAATTATATCCCAAGACTTTATTATACATGCAACTTCTTCATAAAATATTCGTAGTAATACAAAATTATGAATGTAGACTGCCACTTTAAAGATTACTATATCTTAATCATTGAGTACCCAGTTTAATCCTTTAAGTTATTCATTAGATATTTATGAAATCCAATTCCATAAATATATACTTTAGTAACTCCTTACTAAAGTGGTTAGGTCTAACACTCTGAATAACTAAACCCATTAAACTCATCTCAAGGAAATATTTTATATCTCCGTTAAGAGATTATGAATTCCATCTTGAGAGTATATGTTTCATTAACACTAAATGCGGCTGCTCAATATACTGAGGTTTTGATTGTTATTTAGATCTCACACTTGATATATCAAAGCAACCTACACTTCTTGATCAAGTCCATTATTCTCTCAGGATTAAGAGTTGATGTAAATAGAAATTGTGAGATTTATTATTCATTTGACAGTCATTAGGAGAATAATAAATCTCACAATGGTTCAGTTCAATATGTCTTAACTCTTAAAACATATCAATATATCAACTAGAAGTCTCAACTTCCGTGATCAAGACAAATCATCTTTGTTGATATGTTACAGTTTTCGCAAATGAAATGCCAAATTTTATCACTGACTACAAACTAAAATTCTAAGTTTACAAAGAACTTATGATTTATATCTTCTGTGACTAAATCACATAAATCATATACTATGTATTTCATGGACTATATGATAATATCCAAATATTCATGTTACCATTATTTTAGATTATAATAAAACAACTTTATTAATTACAACATTAAGCCATACATAATCCTAACAACTTTATTAATCACAACATAATATCATACAATAGGATTTAAGGGCACTAATCCTAACAGGTTACATCTTTGATTTTTCTCCAAAAAAATAAAGATGTTTTTTCTTCCATATACAATATAAAAAAATAATTAGTAAAAATTTCAACCCAAAAACCAAACCCACGATTTTCAATGTGAGTCTCTTTTTTTTCAACGTTAGGTTTTTTTTTCTTTTTTCTTTTTGAGTCCTATCATAATTTTTTATTTTATATAGATATTCAATGGCTGAGTTTGAGTTTAAGTTGTACTTGTTAAAAAGATAGAGTTTCACTCCTTGTTAAGTTTTGATTAAACAAAAATAATTTTATTTTAAAAAAATAATAATGATGAATTTGAGTTTAAGTTGGACTTATTAGAAATATAGAGTTTTACTCTTAGTTAAATTTAAACTAAAAATAGTAATTTTATTTAAATAAGATGATAATTTTATTTAAATATTGTGCTGACGTAAAAAATTGTGAGAGATTCAGAGGTTTCGATTTTAGATTATGCTTTTCTAAATAACTTTTTTTAATTATTTTTTTTGTTGATTAGCTTTTCTAAAGGATTGTTGTTTAATCAATTGACATATGTCACATATCACATATCAATCATTATTTGGTTTACATGAACCACTTGTTTTGGCTGACAAGAAAATGATAATTTTACGATGTTCCTATTGTTTTTTCTTTTTGGACAACATGAAAAATCTCTAAAGCTTCAGACAAGAAAAATCTCTAAAGCTTCAAGCTTTAGAGATTTTTCATGCTAAAGTTACAATGATATGTTTTTTAGTACAAAAACTTGTAGATAAGGTATAACTTAAAAAAAAAAAAAAAAAAAAAAAAAAAAAAAAAAAAAGAAAGAAAGATAAGGTGTAACATTTTACCAATAAGTTTTTTTTTTTAGAATACTAAGTATTTTAACAAACACACACACACACACACACAAAAGGGGAGAAGGGAGAAGATTTTAAAGAAACTAACATTGGTGTATATCCAAAATGTCCTAAACTCTTGAATATACAGCATAGACTTTAAACCTCTATAACTCACACTCATTTTCCAATGTGGAATTAATCAACTATTTTTTTCTTTTGAGAATACTACGTATTTTAATACCAATAAGTGAATGTTATGTGATTTAATTTATATTTAGTACACAAGCTAATAGATAAGGGGTAACATAACACCAAGTCACTCATGTAATAACTCAATAAGTGAATGCTATGTGATTTAATTTATATCAAGTCATTCAGGTAACAATCTAATAACCTTCTCAACCAAAAAAAAAAAAAAAGTAACAATCTAATAATTTTTTTTAAAGGAAAAAAAAAATTTTGATAACTTTGTGCTTCCTAATTCCAATTTATTAAAAAATTGAATTGGATAACCATGTGGCCTTGTCCCAACTACACACAAGGATAAAAACATTTGTAATTGTTAAAATTGAATCCCCTCAATTAACTTATTAGTGATTTAGTACATGTTTCATGTTTGTAATACCATATTTTTAGTTTATTTGAATTATCAACAACTCTTTAAAGTTATACTTTTTCTAGGCACAACAATACTTCTATTAGGGACATATTTTATATAATTGGTAAATCTTTTGACAAAATGCACTTTTCTTGTAATTGGGTAGATCAAAAATTAGTTTAGTACTTCTAGAAACAAGTGTTCAAGTCAAGTATTAAAGTCATGAAGATTGTACCAAGAAACATGTAAAGAAAAGCTGTTCATTAATGCTCAACAACAATCTCAACAGAAAGGACTTCTATCGAGTTTTAAAGTCGAAGCTCGACAGAAGCTCAACACAAGTTGTTTCTATCGAGGCTTATGAAATTAGAATTTTCAGATCTGATTTTCAGCCCATGTTTGTATATTTGTATAGAGTTTCTTTTCTCACGACCCTAGACATATATAAGGCTTATTTTAAAAGTCGTCGCATATGTAGAAAGTGCCCTAGTTCATTATTCTCTCTAGGGTAAGAGTTCAACTGTAGGTTTGTATTTTGGGATAAACCAAAGGGTTGGTAAGATTCCTTATACTTGTAACCACTTGTGATTGATAATAGTGGATTCTTGGGAGTGGTAGCCTTAAAATCACCTGATGGGATTTTGTCTCGGTGGTTTTCCCCATTCGTAACCAAATCACCTGCGTAAAATTTATTTTTCACTACATTTAGATAATTTGATGATTTGTTTGTACTGCCACGTCATTGCATGAAATTTTATATAATTAATTAACTTGGGTAATTAATTAATTAATTGCAAAAAGTCAATTTATTTTTGCCCTAACAAGTGGTATTAGAGCAGGCACACTTTGATTAGGTTTTAATCTTTGTTACGTGATCCATTGAACCCTATTTGTAATGGATAGAAGACAGTCTCTTATTATACCTCCTTTATTTGATGGAACTAACTATGCATACTAGAAAGAACGAATGAGAACTTTCTTACAGTCTTTAGATGAGAAGGTCTGGCAAGCTGTGGAAATTGGCTGGGTGAAGCCAAAGGAAGCACCGACTGATTGGGATGAGGCCAAGATCAAAGCGGTAAACTTCCACAGCAAAGTATTGAATGCCCTATTCAGTGCAAAGACCAATGAGAAATTCAAGAAAATATCCTCAACTAAAACTATAAAGGAAGTATGGACCATCCTCCAAACAACTTATGAATGAACTAAGGCTGTCAAGGATTCAAAGCTCCAAAGGCTAACGACTAGCTTTGAGGAGATAAAGATGGAGAAGGATGAGACATTCGATGAGTTCTATGCCAAGTTGAAGGACATAGTGAACTCAGCATTCAATCTTGGTGATCATAATCCTGAGCCCAAGATTGTTAGAAAGGTGCTCAGATTTGTCCCTGAGAAATTCATGCCAAGATAACAGCGATTAAAGAATCAAAGGACATTGACACCATTCCTTTGACGAAGCTAATTGGCAACTTGCAAACCTATGAATTGGGTTTTATTAGACTTAGGAAAGGAACCAAAAGTAAGAATATGACACTAAAGGCCAAAAGTAATGAGACTAATAAGTCTTCAGATGATGAAGATTCCAAGATGAAGTCCTACATCATTAGGCAATTCAAGAAGTTCATGAAGAATGCCAATGTGAAAGGTTTTGACAGAGACCATAACCAATCTAGTTCTTCTCAATTCAAAAGTCAAGACAGAGAGAAAAAGGATTCTAAGGATAGCAGTCAGTATACTATTCCCTCTGGACCAAAGTGCTTCGAATGTCATGGTTTTGGACACATGAAATAAGAATGTCCAACATAACTAAAGTCAATTGGGAAAAACAAGACTCTTGTTGCTATCTTGAGTGATACCAAGCCTGAGATTGAATCAAATGATAGTGATGACGAGGGAATCTTGAGTGCTTTCACTGCCATTGTGGATCCTACTAAGGGGATTGTAGAAGCAGTGGATGAAGAAGAGGACTTGGTGAAATCCAAATTCGAGAAGATAAATGAACAAAATGACATCCAAATAGCCTATTCAAAGTTATACAAGGTATCTAAAAAGCATGAGAAGTTGTATAAGTTGTCTACTAAGAAGCTTAGTGAAGTGGAGCTGGAACGAAAGGAGCTATCCACAAAGGTTGATGAAGTCAATCAAACTATCGGAGCACTGAGGTTCGAGAACAACTTCTTGGCTAAAAGAACCAAGAAGCTTGAAACAGAATTGTTCCAAGTTCAAGCTCAATTGGAGAGGACTTCTAATGCAAAATTGGATGAAATGCTAAACCTCCAGAAATCAACTTTTGACAGAACCTGCTTAGGGTATGAACTCTCTAACTCTTCTCATATTGCTTCCTCTAGTAAGACTATTTTTGTCTCACCTGTTAATGATGAAAATCTTGAGAAAAATGAAACTAAAACTGAGATAGCTAGTGAGAACAACCTAGACAAAGACAAATCTATTATAGAAGCACCCTCTAAGATAGAGAAAAGAGAGACTAGAAACCCTAAGAGTAATAAGGCTAAAAATACGAAGTCTCAATCAAAGAAGCCGCATTTTTGACATCACTATAGAGCTTCAGGACACACTCGTCCAAATTACTATAGTAGTTAGCCACTCAACAGAGCAATAGTGTGTTATCATCTGGTAGTTAAGGTTAGATTCCACAATCTTTGGGTCCTCTTGGAGATCTTCTCAAGGCCCTCATGTTCCTTTCGAACTTAAACGGTTTCAATTCTTCCCCCCTCACCTCCAGAACAAAGGCTCAACTCTAAGAAAGGATCTTCCTCCAAAACCAAAGTTTGGAAAGAAAAAGGCTTAAAGTGATTCAGTCACTTTTTCTCTCTCTCCCTTTATGTTTTTTTTGCATTACTTCTTTGTTTTGTTTTCTTGTTTTTAAGTAAGTCTAGTTTTATGCTTTGTATGTTTACGTGTTTTTGTTTGTTTGTTTTTAGTTTTGTTTTATTCTTGTTTTACATTAAAAAAAATTAATCAGAAAAATACAAAAACAGTGTGTGTTTGTGTATATTGGTACTTGTGTACACTGAATGGCCATTGAAACAAAGTTTTCTAAATTTTGTATCTCTTATAACTTCGATGAACATCTCAATGCACAACTAAGTAAGTGAGCTTTGTGGCTCGTGTTTGTGATGAGTACGATTAAGATTGTCTCTTATATCTCATACTCATATCACTCTTTTTATGGAAAGGACTAGAAAATCCTAAGAGAAAGGCATAGCAAAATTGAGGTATTAAACATACATAATTGGGTATTTTCTTTTCTCTCTCTTATATGCCCATGCATGCTATGCTCAAAAAGAAAAATATGCAAAGAATAAAAGCAAAAAGATCAAAATACTTTTGATATGATTGTAAACGTGTGTTAATACCGTATTCTGTCCGCCCTCGATTTACTTGTTGGACCCTGAAAAACTCAAAAATATTATTTTCTCTCTAAGGGGCCGCGAGAATATCCAAAATGACGTGGTGCAACCCCTTCAAATACTGGAGCACCCAAAGTACTTTTTTCAACTAAAATGACTAAAATGCCCCTAGTCAACCCTATGTTGACCAAAAGTCAAACAAAGTCAAAATCTCCTTAAAATAGTACCTGCCATAGTTTTACATCAAACTCGAGTTTTTCGGAGATTTTTGGTTGTTTTGACTAAGTTTGACCCGGAATTGACTCCTAGCAAGCCCCAGAAAACCTAATTTTGACCCGGCCGTCAAAATGAGTTGAAACCAACGTCATTGCGAATATTATCAAATTATCAGTCCAACGACCATTCATGGGTCGAAATCGTAGTTAAAATGGCCGAGATATCATGAAAACCAGGTTAACACATCGATCGATGCACTGCTAACTTCCGGGAGTCATAATTTTTTATCTGACCATTGGATTTTTGAGTTCCATACCTTTTTATAAACTGGAAGTCTAGATTTTTCCAAAGGTGTCAAGATCAACCCCATCCAGGACCATTTGAAGGGCCGCCACCTTGTAATTTATGACAGGCCTATAAAAGGCCCTAGACACCTCCAGATAAAAATAAATAAATAAATAAAGAGACTTCATGGCTGTTTGCTCTCTACCTGGATGAATTTTGAGTTTTTCTCCTCTCTTTCAAATACAAAAAACACATCAAAACCTCTTGATTCTTCTCTTCACCAAGAATACAAGGTGGTGTTCATACCCTCCATCTTCCTCTCCTTGGTTCCATACCTTGGATTTGAGGTTTAAGGGGTATGGATGTAGCTTTTTAGCTACAATCCATACCCCTTTTTCTTTAAAGCTTCATCTAGCTTTCATCTTGCTTTCTCTTGCCTTAATAACATGATTTATTGCTTTGTCTAGCATGCTCTTTGCTTCATTTTTCTTCTAGCAAGTTTTTGGTTTATTTCCTTTTGCTTCCATGTTTGTTCATGTGCTAGTTGCCTTTTCTTCATGCTGTATGCTTTATACTTTATGCTTTATGCCATGTTTAGATCATTCTTTCTTATTTGTTGATGTTTGGGTATACATACCCATATGCTTGACATCACTTCTTTGGCTATGTCTTGCTTAGATCTTTATGTTTATATGCATGTTCTACGCTCCTATGCCCATGTCTATGCCTTCACATGCTTGTATGCTTGGATTTGTGACCTCCCATGCCTTTATGTTTATATCTACATGCTTAGATGTATATCCACATGCTTACATGCGCGTTTCCATGCTTATATATGTAGATCGGTGTGTTTACATGCTTAGATTAATGTTCTCTACATGCTTTATCCCATCATTCATGTGTTTGCGTGCTTCACGCCATGTTTATGTCCTTAGGCCTAGACCTTGTTTGTCATGCCATGTGCTATTATAACCTTTTTGTTCCTTTTACAGCATTTTATTGTGTTTTGGGCTAATGTTTAGGACCTGATCTAGACCCTATGGTCTTTGTCATTGTCCATACACCAAGGCCCACATCAAAGGGTTTGGATCATCCTATTTGCATGTCCATGCTGGCTTGCTTTTATGCTTTATGCTTGTGCTAGCCTCTCTTGTTCTAGGTTTTGTCATGCTTTATGCCCTCCACAGGCTTGATCTTGTTTGGTGACATCCGACGCCCATGAGGCCTTGTTTGGATGTGACCATTTAGGAAGCATCTCTAGACACCGGGTTGCTTCGTACATACCCTTCCCTTTCCACTCCATGCGATGCTATGCTTACCATGTTTATTCACACCACCTGTTGGCTTTCTATGCATCTTTACATGCTTGCTCATATGTCCATGCATAAGTCTTGCTTGCTAGTATGCCATCCATGCTTCAACACAATGAAGTTATGGACATTTGATCCAAACCTACATTTGTCCCTCACGGACACCACCTTTTGTTTGCCTTCTCGCTTGGTTGCTTGCTTTCTTATTTCTTTGCTTGCCATGTCTATCATGTTTATCTGCTTTATGCCTCTTTCATATGTGCTTTACATCTTTTCTTTCCATTGTTTGTCTGCTAGTTTCTTGTCTTTGCCTTTGCATGTACATACATGGAGCAAGGCCACATAGAGCTAGGGCACAGTCTTTCAAGCGTAAGTAAAAATGGCGAGGATGCGATCATGTAGATATAAGTCAAGCGGTTATGTTCAGTAGATTTAAGAGTTTAGCATCTCCCATTTGGTTTTGTACTCTTTTAAACCCCCTTCCTTCCTCCCTCCTTTCTCTCTCAGATAGGTTGTATAAGGTATATCATGTCATGTACCATTCGTCCTCATTTCTAGAGTATTGCGACCCTTGTTTACTTTCCTGCACCTATATTTTGGGCCATACTCTAGGGATGTAGGCATTTACTTTTTTGCTCTATATGCTAGCATTGTGCATGATGTATATATATATATACTTACTCGCCCCTTCCGGTGTGATTGTCACAGTCCATGTCACCTAAGACAAAGCGATGCCTAATTTCTGCCACGAAAGTAAGGTGACATGTCACCAGATTTTCGCCGTGGAAATCTAGTACTTTGTCCGAATGCCTTAGGAAAGCATAGACTAGGACCACACCCATTCAAAAGCCAAACCTCAAACCCCCCCATACATGCAAAGCCGCGAAAGCCAATGCCAAAATCATGATTTTTACTGCCAATCTCTTAAAATTAAGGTTTTATCAAAATAAAGGATTGTCCTTGGACAGGCGTTATAGGGTGTCTAACACCTTCCCCACACATAACCAAACTTCTAAACTCAAGAATCAAGATTTTTTGCCATCCACATTAGATTAGGAAAAATGCCATTTTTCTTAGTCTAGGATTGGTAATAAAATCAATTAGAAACAAGTGACCAATCACACCTTAGAAAAACCCAGTTATTTGAGGCCTGGGCGTCGACAACGTGTTTCTAGGAGATGTGGAAGTTATAGGATATACCTCGAAGGTGATAGTCCTCATCAAGCAGTTATGATTATGTGTGAGTGTAATTGATTTTCTCTAGTCTCAAATCTTCATAATATGGGACACTTATGCTCTCTTGCTATGTTTCACACACAACACGCAAACTCTTTTCTACTTTTGATACATGTGCAAGAACAATGTAATTTGGCCATCACAGGAGATACATGTGTTAATATATGTTTACTAAACTGTCTCAACTTGTTTTTTAAATATAGCATTGGTTAAACTTGTTTTGTGTGTGTGTGTGTGTGTGTGTGTGTTTTTGGATCTATATGTCTTGCATCTTATTTAAGTTAAGTTTTGAAAGCTTAACATGGTGCTTGGATGTTTGGTTGAATAGCTTGATCGTTGTATTCATCTTTATGTGTTTTTCCCTTCTTGAAAAACCTCCTTTCTTCAAGCTCGACACATCCTCGAAAGATATCATTTCTATCGAGCCTTCATCTTGTGATCTCAACAGATTCTCGATCCATCAAGATTTCTGGGTTATCTCTCGATAGCTTCTTGACAGTTTCCTTAATCCATCGAGAAAAATTCTTGTGCTCTCTATCTTCTCGATAGATTCTCGACAAATTCTTGATCCATCAAGACCATCCTTTAGCCATTGACAGATCCTCGATAGATTCTCTTCTGTTGAGAATTAGTGCTCGACAGATTCTCGATAGAGATCTCGATCCATCGAGCTGCTTTTTCTATTTAGGGATGAGACGAGATTCAAAGTTCATTCTTTTCTCTTTCTCTTGATAGATTTCTCTCCTCTCTCGATCCAAACACCTTTCCCTCACTAAAATCCTTCAACCCGTCAAGTTTTTGGCCAAATCCAAGTTCAAATCCCTTGGTAAACTCCCCAAACCCTTCTTCTCACTATCTTTTCATGCATTCATGCATTTAGGCCTAGGTTTTGGTTTTTTTTTTTAAGTTTTTTTGGGGTTTTGAGTTTTTTGTGTATATTCTGGGTTGGTTTTGTGTTATTGATGTTATATGATCATACATTGCACTCTAAATGCATTATATCAATGTTTCATGCATTATAGACTTATGTGCTTGATTATCTCCGTTATGAGTGCTAATAGGATTGGATTGGGTATCACCCATGAGGTCTTTATTTTTACATGTCACATGTTCATGCATTCTTCATGCATACGTTCTTTTCCATCTTTCCTATTATGAACTTGTGTTGTGTTGTGTTGTGTTCTTTCTTCTTTATCTCTCTCTCTCAAATAGTACCTATCTATGGCACCCAAATAGAGAAAATCCACTCAAGCTTGGAACCCTAGTCAAGGTTCCGGGTCATCTTCTTCTACTATTCCTACTGCTCCCTCTCACATCTGGTTCTATGATAAAAAGGCCAAGATTGACTTCTTTAAGAACTTCCAAGACCATGGCGTTCATCTGGAACGCCAGGTAATTCTATTGTATTTTGCCAACACTCCTCTCCCTGAAGTCATTCAAACTTGGGATTGGGAATCTATATTTGAGAAATCCACGAGGTGTCCCGTCGTATTTATTCAGGAGTTTTACTCCAACATACACAGCATCGATACCGATGTGCCTTAGTTTGTTACTACATTCAGAGATACACGTATTGTAGTTACTCCAGATCTTATATCCAAGGTACTACGTGTCCCTAGAGTAGCGCATCCTAACTACCTTGGCTGTGAACATCTCCGGAACATGTCTAGAGACAACCTTCTTTCTCACTTCTTTAAGAAACCCTTTCTTTGGGGTAGTGCTCTAAACACCCCTTGCCCAGGCTTTGCTAAAGGCCCTCACTTTTTAAACATAGTGATGACATTTGATCTTACTCCTCTATCACATTATAAGTCCATCACCAAGCCTCGTGCTCGATTTCTTTTGTCTCTTATGAAAGGTCTTTCTATAAACTTTCCCTCTCACTTTATGACATCTATTATAGATGTCTATAGAGACACTACTACTCGTGATAATTTCATCTTTTATTCAACTATCATGTGGATTCTAAAGTACTTCTCTGTTCCCATTCCTCTCTCTCCTCTCTTCACTATCATTGGTGCCATCAGCGCTGGCTCTATTTGGTAAAGTGAGGCTCAGCTTCAATCGAAGCAGCCACGTGTGGAGACGACCGATCCTGCAGCTCCTATTGTTCCACCTTTTTCTACTCTGACTTATTCTACTCCTTCCTTTTCTTTTGCTGGTGGTGTGACCCTCAAGGCCATCATGGAGCAACTTCAGCTGATGCATGCTGACTTTAGTGGTCGTTTAGACTTTCTCACTGATGAGATGTGTTAAATGAACACTAGAGTAAGATGCATTGCCCGCCAGCAAGCTCGCATGGTTGGTCTTGCTCCTTCTCCCTCTCCTTCTCTAGAGGCCTCTCCTGATGATGAGGATAGTGCTGACTTTTTTGGTGATGACGAGATAACGACCTCTCAGTGACTTGTCCTTTGTCATTCGTGACAAAAAGAGGGAATAGTTTTAGGTTTGAAAGTAGTCTTGTACTTAGGGAGAGAGTTAGTATAGGACTTTTTGTTAGGGGGAGTGTATACTATATTGAAAGATGTAGTAAGGCTCTATGTATTTTCTTTTCTTCCTTATTTACTTTAGCCTCTTGTACACCAGTCTTGTGACCATTATATTACATACATAAAACTTTATTTTCATATATATGATAATGATGTATGTTTTTCTTCACCTACTTCTACATGTGTTTTTTCTTTTCTCTCTTTATACACGTGTTTCTTTATGTATGCAATCTTTATTTATGTTTCACACATGATGCATTGATGAGTCTTCTTTAAGTGTGTACACACAATTTTCGTTAAAGAAGAATCACACGATCATGAAGTAGTGTTTATATTGATTTGTATATATGTAAATACAATCCTCTATATGAATCTTTACAATGAAAGAGTACAATAAATTCTTTGGTCTCCAAGAAACTTTACAATCTAAAGGGGTTTTGAAGCTTGATCATGAATCATGCTTTGATGTCTCCAAGTTGAATGAATATTTGAATGTGCTTGATGTGATACAAGGGTCGTTGGCTTAATCTCAGATTGTATTAAAGGAAAATCCCCACTTTGATTTGAAGAAGTAGGAATAAGTATTGATGAACAATGGAATTCTTATGAACTTAGAGATGACTCTCTATTTCGGTAGAGTGTCAATAGGTTTTTTATCTCCCCAAGTGTCCCCCTTTTCTCATATGAGAATCCCCTATTTAAAGGCAACTCAATAGTATTTAATTTGAAATTTTCTCTCAACATTTATTAAGAATTAATTATGAATTTAATTTGGTCTTTCATTTAATAAAAACTTTCCATATAGGACTTTTCTTTTGACATTGCCATATGGCTTTCTTCATTTGACGTCGCCACGTGGCTTGAACATGTGTCATTTATATGTGAGTCATGGTAACTCAAAGACTTGGCATATGGCTTGATTTCATTTGCTAATTGCCCATTGTTGACACATCATCAGATGCAAACTAATTTGACCACAAGTATTTGATCATGATCAATCAAACGACTGTAAATACATCATAAAATTTTGATTCTACAAAGTGTTTCAGAAAGACAGGTTGTAAAAGTCTATCATATCATGAACTCTCGTCTTGCAAAGTTTTTCAAGAGTTTGTAATAGGGATAGATTTCTTATGTAGTACAACAAGTGGTTATGAGTTTAGTGATTTAAGACTTCTCTCATGATTCATTTGTTTGTTGTGGTTTTGTCACGGATTGCTAAAAGGGGAGATTGTTAGGGACATATTTTATGTAATTAACAAATCTTTTGACAAAATGCACTTTACTTGTAATTTGGTAGATCTAGGATGAGTTTAGTACATCTAGAAACAAGTGTTCAAGTCAAGTATTAAAACCATGAAGATTGGACCAAGAAACAAGTAAAAAAAAATTGTTCATTAATGCTCGACAACAATCTTTGACAGAAAGGACTTCTATCGAGATTTAAAGTCGAAGCTCGATAAAAGCTCGACATAAGCTGTTTTTGTCGAGATTTACGAAATCAGAATTTCCAAATCTGATTTTCGGCCCATGCTTGTATATTTGCATAGGGTTTCTTTTCTCACAACCCTAAACATATATAAGGCTTATTTTAAAGGCCGTCACGCACGTAGAAAGTGCTCTAGTTCATTAATCTTTCTGAAGAAACTACTGCATCTTTATGCCAAGGGTTTTGTGACCAAGAAACTTCCTAATTTTCATCATTGATGAACTGCAAAACTTTGCAGCCAACAACCTCTTCAAGTTGCTGGAGTTAGTCACATACTAGGATCCATACACATTAGTTGGTCACGTACTAGGATTCGTGCATCAAGAGAAAGATTGCTGCTACAATACAAGTCCAATTGGGTATTGAGGTAAGAGTTTAACTATAGATTGGTATTTCAGGATAGGCCAAAGGGTTTGGTAAGATTCCTTATACTTGTAACCACTTGTAATTGATAATAGTGGATTCTTGGGAGTGGTGACCTTAAAATCACCCAATGGGGTTTTGCCTAGGGGGTTTTCTACATTCGTAAATAAAATCACCTATGTAAATTTATTTTCTGTTGCATTTAGATAATTTGGTAAGTTTTTTGTGCTGTCATGCTACTGCATGAAATTTGATCTAATTAATTAACTTGGATAATTAATTAATTGCAAGGGATCAATTCATTTTAACCCAACAACTTTACACAACTTATTATTTAAATCAAGGAAGTTGATACCATACCGTACCAACCAATACGGTCGGTATATTACTTACCGGAACTTAAAACGGTACAAAAACACATGTGTTTCATTCCGGTTCAAAAATCGGTCATACTGGGTTGTTCTAGCTATCCTGGACGAAATATCATGCTTCGGCCGAAAAAATCATATCGGACGACTTTCTGATCAAAAAGAAAGAAAAATTTTCAGATCCAGTATCTCTCTCCTCTTTCAATAACATATTAACTTACAGGCTCTCACTATGCTGCAGCTGCCACAGATTGTCACCGCCAAGTTGCCGGATTTTGCTAATCTTCTTCTCCTCCCACTTCTTCTTCTTCATTAAATAACCCAAACCCTCTTTCTTCAGTTCTTGGCTTTTGTTTTGTTTTAGTTTGTCTTTTCAATTTCTTTTGTTTTGTGCTTTTTGTTTTATGTGCTTGACAACTTTACCCAACTTTACTTCTAACTTCAGCAGTTCAGCCCCTTTATTATTATTAATTTATTTGAATAAAATAATTTATATATTTTTTTATTATTTTGTGTGTCTAACACCCACTCACTTGAAGTTGAATTCAATCTTAACTTCCTTTTATTAAGTTTTTTATTTATTTTTATTTATGTATTTTGTTTTTAACTTCAACTACGGTACACCAATTACCAAATATATCAATTTCTAATGGATTTATAATAATAATAATTAACAAAACCTACAACATGTGTCATCTAAAAAAACTTTGTATTATTAAAAATAATAATTAAAAATAATATCAATGTATAATGGATTTTAAAAGATAGTATTTTAACTAAAACTTAAGGATCAAAGATATTTAAATGAGTTTTTTTTTAAATATATATTTAAATGAAACGTTTTATAATTTACAAATACTTTTAATAAATTGTGTGCACTTTGACTTTTATTAACATGATTTTTACACTCAATCATTACTAAATTTGACCTCTTTATAAAATAACGGTAATCTTGAAACAGTACACAAATGCTGACCGGTACTGAAATATTTTGTTCCACTGGCCAAATCGGTACAGCCTACAATACAAAATTGACTCCCTTGATTTAAACCTCATAAATCAATTAAAACAAGCTCACCACATATTTATAATGGTTGGACAAAAATTTTAAAAGTACTAATAATTGTCATAATTATTAAAAATAGATCAAATATATAATTTTTATTAAACTTTTCCCGTATTGCATGGGTTTCCTTTTATTTCTATGAACTCCACCTATACAAATGCCTCGCGGCTCAACAAATTTTTAGATCAAACATGTCTCCCAAGATCACCATCTGGCATTAGTTACCAAAGATTCTCAAAAGAAATTCTTGCCCTTCTCAATCGTCAGTCATATGACCTAAAACTTCAAATAAAAATCTTGCCCTTCTCAAACGTTTTTTTTCTGCCCTTCTCAAACGTTAGTTGTTCACATTTTGGGTCAACAACACACCATCTTTCGCCCGTTTAACCTATGGTTCGGCATAGCTTACACCTTACAGCATTAGTATTAGACTCTTAACCATTTTCATAGCCAATTTCTACCAATACCAACATCATTTATGACATTTCCCATTAATTTTCAAGTAGCATATGCATAGTTCCGTTGATGTTTCTTGTACTTTATGCAATATTTTATCTTCTTGACTTGAAGTATACCTTGTCTGCAAGACTGCAAGAATTATGGGCTCATGGATATTCCTACCTAGAGTTAATCAAAGCACAAATTGTCTGAAATACCACTGCCCTGTCAGCTTGTTTCCATGTGATTAAAAGGATCCAATATACCAAAAAGCACAGTACTAGAGATTGCATAATTGCATAGACCAATTCTTATAACTCATCCATCATCACGCTAAAGGCGAAAGAAAGAAATAAGACCGTTTTGTTTTTTTCGTAGACCACCCTATAATGGTAGCCTAGCTAATAAATTGCAAGTATATACGCAAAAGCATTCTCAGTACCACAAAGGACTTTCAAGGAGAAATGTAAATTGTCATGATTGTGACATTCTAGCTGAGGTCACAAAAAGTTACTTCATTAAATTCCACACATACAAGCGGAAAACAAAGTCATGAAACTATGGAGAAAATGCAATGTAGTAGCATCACAGCTCCAAAGCATTTCAAGCAGCCTGAGATCTCTGGCGTTTCACATACTGAAGGATAGGCTCCCTAACCTACAAAAGAGAAAATGTCACAATTCAATATATTAGACTAGTCCCGCATGAAAAAAGTAAAAAACACCCAGTGATTCCTTGGAAGGAATTAAAAGCATACAGTGCTTGTTTTTCTTGATCGCCTTTCTTGACTGGACTTGCTGCAGATAACTCCTTCTGCCTCATCATTGTAATTTGTGTTTCCATTTGCTCTGCCATTCTCGTACCCTGGCACAAAACTTTCTCTTGAAGCTACTGGCTGCTCAATTTACATAGTGAATTACTTATCAAGTGGCAGTGAACCAATCCAATTGCAAGACATGTTAATGTTAATTGAAAAGAGTAGATGTTTCGTTTCTACGTTACCTCCACCCTACTTGTGGGAGTGTTTCCATGCTCCCTTGTCTTTGAAATTGTCTGCTCACTCCTAATTGAGCCATTTTGATTTATTTCAGATCTCACTTTCATGCGTGTGAGATCTGATCCAATTGAGTGTAGGGCACCACAAGTGGACATGTCGTTGTAGTTGCTCCCTGAAATAAACAAAGCATGTTGTAGTGACAAGTGCTATTATAAATATATATGGTCAAATCCGTGAAGCTGAACTTTAAGTAGAAAAAGAAACTTTGATCAGGTACCCATTTTCTGGAGCTCAACATAACTGGATTTGTTATTTGGTTCATTAGTATCGATATCCTGTTCAATTTGAGGGATCAAAGAAGAATTAGTACTATTACATTCGATGAAGATGCAGCTTTGAACAGAAAACTAAGTTTTATGGATATTACCATGGCATCAGTGTTCAAAGCTTTCTTGACTTCTAGTAGCTTTTTCTTAGTCATTTCAGAATGGATCACACGCTTGCCTATGTTATAAAATAGATGAAAGAAAAGTAAATTGACTGCAATTTAATCCTGCAAATTTAAGCCAAGCACAAACTTTTCAATTGGGCTGCACAAACCTAGCTTTCTGCTGCCTTTCGCTTCAAGAAAACCATCTAGAGTCATTTTGCTGATCATTTTGCGCACAGTTGTTTGGTTAGCTTCTCCTTCAAGCTTGCTTTGAAGCTTTGCCACAGTTACATAATTCATTGGAAGAGCATGATACAAAGCCTGAAAAATTAGACAAAGAAGTTGAGGAATGGAATATAGAACAAAATTACTGGACACCTCTTATCTAACATCCTTTCTCAACAATCTTAAAGAATAAGGAAAAGATTATCCTTATTTGATAATCAGAATTGACAATTTTGTTCTCTAAACCAATCAGAGAACTCACAATGACCAAAAACTGAATGTATTTGGTGTCCATATGGCATAAAAAGTCAATAGGCCTTATTCTAACTGCTGATATTAGCCCTATGCCGGCACTTGTGGACCATTGTTGTGGATACTGTTGGGAATGTTGCGGATCCTAAGGAAATCACTCTAAATATACATACAGCAACAGTTCATGTAGAGTGTAGATGCAGGAAACACATGCTAGTTCGCATTGTATATGAGAAATCAGCTCATTAGACCACAAACTAAGGAAAACAGAATAAATTAATCTTACCTTCATGTACATGCTATCTTCAACCTGGGGAACTTTGCCACCAGAAGGTGTTGTTTGACCATCCATTTCTTCTTTCACCGTTGTGAATTCATAGTCAGAATTCTAGTTTGTCAAAAAGAAAATAAGTATGAGCTGGCCAGATACAGATACAATCTTCAATAGAATAAACGGGGAAAAATGATAGATAAACCTTTTGCTTGTTAATGGTGTAACTGTCCCTCCCAGTTTTCGAAAGAACACCTTCCTTAACAAGCTTTTCCATGATTTCTGAAATTCAGTTTAGATAGAATCAGAAGTGATTCAGAACAGTAACAAAAATTGATAAGTAACAAAAATATACAACACTAAATGTGCTTATTCTTGTTTAAAAGCTTTAACATGGAATAAAGCGTCCAATTACCCTCTGTCAAAACCTGTTACAATAACACAAAACACTATCATGAATATTACATATATTGGGTACCATTATAAACTAGGGAAACATTAGGAATTGAATTTAATCTAAGTCGCTAATTGCACTGACATTCATTCTTTCAACTGTTTGTCCAAAAGAGTACAAAAATCATAAGCCCTTACCATTGAGATGTCTGGGAAATTAGAGAGAATATCAGTAAAGTCAACAGTATCAATGTGATGATCGTTGATCCATTCCTTTACTCGGGCCAATTGTTGTTCATCTTCCTCTGGGTCTTGAGTATCATCTGCACATATAACAGGAATAGCCACACCCCAGTGATACGTCCGTGAAACCACAATTATCAGCCAGAAGATAAGAAAGAAAAGTGCAAAGAAACAATGTTAATGAATCTTTTACTATTCTTCAGGTTTATCTTTGAATTTACCACACTCATTTCATATAAAAGTAGATCTACCAACATAGAAATGTGTACTTGTAATGTTACCTTCATCTACCCTGCCATTGTTATCTTCCTCTTGGTGATGTTTATCTGTCAAGAATACTATTGCTATTTTCAGTATCAACTCAAACGCAAACTATTTGCAAGTTGGAACATAGGGACAAAGTAATTACCAACTGGTGCAACTATATATTGATTTTCTTCCGAATGGTTGACCTAAAAGAAATAAACAAAATATTAGAGATTTTTTCAACTTAATTGCTGTACCTGTACATGAAAATCAAGTCAGCTCCATTCAAGCCTAGTTGTATCCTCAAAGGGAAATGAAAACATAAAAAATGGAGTAATGTTGTCGGTTCACCTCACTGTCAGAATCAGAAGAGTCATCTTTTTGAGCAGAATCAGCCCCTAAGCTCATTTCATCATCTTGAATATCTTCATTTTCATCCTCACAAGGATCAAGCACACTCTTTACCTGTACACAAAACCATTTAAGACAAAATTTAGCTCTGAAATATGAACCATCGATCCCAAATATCAAGTCTATCCTGCAAACTTACTCCCTTTACCTTGAGAGCTAATACAAGATGCTTGCTGTTCACGTTCCCCACCTCCATTCTCAAAGGATTTTTGGTCCACGGATTACGAGCTTCTTCTTCTGTGCAGCCTTTGAAGAACGGAGGCTCATAATCCGCAGGCTGCAAGGGCAAAAGACCAAAATGTACATGCATCTTCCATTCATTACAAAAATATACAAAATTCTCCAATGCCACAATTATGTTTAACCAGTCCAAACACATTCGAAAACCACAGGATTTACAAGTGTATGGAATTTCCATATTCATAAAATGTCACTCATAACTGCATAACTAGCTTCCTAATTGAAAACTGAATTATAAGAAAACATTGAAAAGAGCATACCGTCACATCATCATAGTAAAGCAGCTTCATCAGAATAGTACGCTGAAACAAAAATAACACCATACAATCACTTCACCAATATAGTCAAAATCTCATAGAATCTCACATAATCAATATGCACAATACTCTGTAACATGTCATATGTCATACAATAATTAGTCCCCGTAACCGATTTCATTTACCTCTTCGGGCATCCTATCCAGAGTTCTCATCAACTGAACCAATGTCCGAACCATCTTACAAGCCGAACTCCTAAAAATGCGTAAATTCAAAAACCAAAGCCAAACAACACGAGAATGCAAATTGCTTTTTCTAGTCCAATATATTAATTACCTCATCTGATTCGGAGTAATTTCATTCAAGGAGTTATGCTTGAATGTTCCACCCTTTTTCTTGTTACCAGTACGACTGATATCCATTGAAACCTCCTGGCTATCAGAATTTGAGTAACTGAAAGAAACTGCAGGAGCATATACATTCGTAATAATATATTAATCTTCTGAATTTTATCCTATATAACTAGTTTTGAGCACAATACAGTAATTTCCAGCAACAAAAGCAGTGAGATCTATCACTAAATGCAATATTGTGTTATGATCTGGTGTTAAGGCAAGAGTGCTAGAGCTCTCATCTGCCAACCACAATTTGACACGCGTCAAGTATGACGAATCAGATGAAGATGATCGAAAGCTTACATGCATATTCCTCAAGCATTGGTCCGTCCATTGCCTCACAAATGCAGAACAAAAGCGTTTTCAGATACTTCTTCTGCAATGCATCGTATACACCTGCAAAAGCCACATATATAAATAATTCAATATATAATCCAATCTCTCACACACACATACACGCATAGATTCTCTTTCAGATCAAGAGGATCTGTGTAGACGTGCCTTTTTCCATCCAATCAATGAGTCTGCGAGACTCTGCATCCATCGGCATGAGCTTTTTGATCTTCATCTCTGAAAATGAGATCATTATTCCAAAGAAAATCATTAATAGATATTTGAATTTTGAATTTTAGAGAGAGAGAGAGAGAGAATCTGATTAAGCCGAGCTTACCTAAAGCAGGAACAGACTTATCGTTGAAGTACTTCTCAGGAAATAGGCCTCTGATGTAACTAATATTGAATATAGCAATTCGGAGCAGATTCCTCGTCTGTTCCAAATTTCAATTAACATAACACAGCGATTAAATTACTTAAGATATAGCAGAAACTGAAGTGAGAAATAATTTCCATTCGCTTGAACCAATTTTTACATGGAGTACTAGAAACAGAGTATGATTATCTCTTCGTTACGAAAAATAATTCTATGGATTTTCTAAAAACAAATTGAATCTGACCATATAAACAAGTAAAATATGCTCAGGTGTAAATTTGATAAAAAAAAAATTCAAATGCAATTCAATGCAATAGTCCGGAATTAAAGTCTAAAAGCAAATTCTGATGATGACCAGAAGAAGCGAGTCCTGCTCAGTGATTTCAGCTTCCTTCACTTTCTGTGCTACAACCTGAGGAAAATGATTACGTTACAGAGAGATTCCGAAGCGAATGATCAATTGGAACGATTAGAGAGAAGAAGAAGAAGAAAGCAATAGTTTAAAGAGTTTTCTCGGCTCACCATGGCTTCAGCGCTTTGTTTCAGAGAGAATTGAGATCGGAGCGAGAGAGACTGAAAGAGAAAAAGCTGAGAGCGTTTTCTTTGAAAATTTGAATCTGAGTAAACAAATGAAAATGTGGCGGGAGGTGAACGAGGAATTGGGAGAATTTATAGACCGTTGTAACTTCCACAAGGAGGTTGAGTCGTGGTGGGCCACGCACGGGTACGTAGAGTTTGTTAGGCCTCTTCACACGCTTCCCATCTCTCTCTCTCTCTCAACCATTTTTTTCCTTTATAAAATGAAATAGTAATTTCTATCAGGAACTCGGTGTTTCTTGTTGGTGAACCAGTGAAAGTAAATAAAATTTGGAATTGTTTGTGAACTAGTGAAAGTAAATAAAATTTGGAAAAAAAGACCTATTACACACGTGTGGATTGTGGATCACACAAGTAGTGAGTTTAACTCATGATTTCAATTTTGAAAATGTGAGTTAAACTCACGATTTCAGTGTTATTATCTACTTATGTGCATATACCCAAATGTGTAATAACCTAATAAAATATGTTACCCTTTTAATCAGCTGGAGCTTAAGATTTAAAATTGAGAGAGAGAGAGAGAGAGAGAGAGAGAGAGTGGCACAAGGTCTAATGCAACATGGCCCAAATGCACAAACCCAATTTCCATGTCAAGTTAAATGGGCATGGGTGAGAACTGAGAAGCATTTGTGAGCGAGCACGCGACTCTTGAGTCTTGACACATATGCAACCAATTTCACCTATAAGTCTATAACTGTATAAGCTTTAGCACAGCAACAAGATCATTTTGTTTGCCTCCATTTAATTAGACAACATTTAGGGGATTCAAATTCAAACTATTTTTGCAGACTTAATCCCCAAAGCCCAAAACATAAGCAGTTGATGGTATTAGGAAAGCTTATCAAGAACACCTTTCAGCCCAGACGGCCTACAAATCTGCCATGGCTATTATTTGGTCTAAACCTCCTCTCTGCTGGATTAAAAACAACTTTGATGTTATCACGCTCCATTGGACTTCTCTTCGTAATTGGACCCTTAACCATCTCTTCTCTTCTTGAGTGACTTTTCCACCCAAAAGTGAGAAATGGGTCCGGGACTCTCAGTTCCTTCTTTTGTCCAATATATTATCTCAATTATCCACAGAAAGAGGCACAACATGGCTTCTCTCGTATCATCTAAGTTAAAATAAATTGGCATCAGATACTAATTTGATTATCTCAATTATCCAATCATGATAAGAATTCTAATTAAACTGCATGAGGGCTTGCAGTTTATAATACAACAATTGGTGTCACTATTATTAAAATTCCATTTCCTCTTCCCTTCCTAAAGCCAAGTTGTTCTATCATCACCTGCCCCACGGAATACATATTTGAGTTTAGTAAGATTTACTTATTCCCAAACTAATTTTATCCATTAAGCATGCCTGCATGCCATCTTTGTTGTATAAATTGTTGATTGTATCCTCAAATGATATCCCCTCTCTTTCTTCTTGAAATCACAACCTAACTTAATAAAATACAATGGTGTTCCAGAACGTACAAATGATACAGAAGAAAAGCCAGAACAAAGGGCAGCAAACTTTAGAGCTCAAATTCACATTTGATGGCTCATCTTTCAAAGGGGTCTCCTCTATTTGAGTTTAGAGGATAAACTGCAGCTGCTATTTTCTCCCGAAGGTTGAATTTCTTTGCTATCAGTGGCCGAACATCTTCGACTCCTACCAAACTCTCCAAAAAAGGAAGCAAAAAAAGCAGTTCCTTATCTGAACGATCATCGAACCAGCTTTCAATTGGTATCCCATTGTCAACTTGGAAGCCAAATGCCTAAGAGAAAGTCAACATACTTGTTAAGAAATTAAGATTTCCAATATAATATAAAATAAATACCATGTCAAGGATGCACAATTGGCATTATCCCAATGTTGAATTCTGATTAACAAAAGAAATGGGGGGTTGGGGGGGGGAGGGGGGATCATAAGTTGATGATATTCATGCCTTGGAGTATTATCTATAGAAAGTAAAAGGTTCCAAGTGTTTATCAGCTATGCTGGAGCAGGCACTCTTCATGTTCATTTATTTCATGCAGAAGAGAGAGCTAAAACAGTACCTGTGGAGAATTGTCAATTATGATAACACGTGCCAAATCACGACCAAGAATTGTCAAATCTTTGAGGTAATTCCCATCCACATAAACACAGGAGTCACGGTAAACACGATGACGGAATACCTTCCTCTTTGGATCAAGTACATTAAGTAGCTGCTCTGCATAAATACTTTGACTAGCTGTAAATATAATAATCTCAAAAACACTGGAAACTCTCTCCAAGAAATCTCTGAGATGAGGACGGCATCGAACATAAACTGTATGCTCCTGGAGGTTAAAATTTACAGGAAAAGTGAAGTCTGCGTCATCACAAGGTTCTAGTGTGGAGTGCACCAAAGTTTCTGCAAATCAAGGCCACTCTCAGCATACAAGCACAGATTTACAAAGTTCAAGCAATACCCTCAACAAGCAAAATCAGTTCAAGAACAGGGTAAAATATCTACATTTTAAAAAATAATATAGAAACATTGACATTTGGCCCCCAAAATAACAAGGTGGGTTGTGAAAATAAGGCTGATCGGCTACTGTAGTTCAGTTCTAACATCAACCTGATCAAACATCATATTGCAGGAAACTAGAAGCAGTTGCTGCTTATTGATGTTCCATCCATCAATTGATGGGAGATGAATGGCAGAAACCTAAAAATAATGAAAACTAAAAATACACACTACAAGACTCACCGTGAAAATAATAATGAAAGTAACATATTATATATAACTATTTCAATTTTCTTACCATCCAAGTCCAAAACAAGTGTAGTAGGAGGGCAACTCCGCGTTTGTTTTGGTAGCAGCATGGGCCGAAAGGTTGGGACAACTGCTGACAAGTCAGGTAAGTTTTTTATGAAAAAATAAGGATCAAAGTCATCAAATTCCTCATATTGATCATCCTCCACATAAACATCAGCTGACATAGAATCTTGACCGTGCTCATCAATGCATTCAAGCTTAGAATTTTTCATGGCAAGATATATAGCTGAAACTTCAGATGAGAGATTTGCTCCCTCCGAATCCACATTACAACAAGAATCTACAGCATTTCTACCTACATTATGTATCTGATCAAGGCTCTGCGAATTAAAATTTTGTGTATCAATATCCATATCATCAGGGAATGTTACTGAAGTTACTGCATTCTCAGTGTAATTCTTCACTTCCCCAACAATGGGTTCAGAAATTTCTTGACCAATATGAACATTCAACACATTATCCTGGGAGTATTCTATTTCATGATCTTGATGATATTTCTGGTCTCCACTACCAAAGTATTTCACAAAATCAACTAGAAAGGGAAAAATAAATAAAAGTTAGTAATGTGTAGTAAACACACAGCTCAAACTGAAAGAATATACACTAAGATCTGTGTAGCATTATTTTTGGACAAGTCTCTTAGCAATTATTTAAGGGAAGCAAAGAAGCACAATTACATTTTTTTTAAATTAAAGAACCAATTCTAATAATCTACCTCCATTGGTGATTTCCCCTCCAGCATGTTTAGAAATGTGAAACGATGGAGAAAATATGGTTCCCATCATGCGATGAGCAGTTTCCTCGTTGCCACTCTGCAGTATGTTTTAAGAAGTGTTGCAAGAGAATCTTAGATATTTCATGAAGCACTCACATTAATCATCCCATTATGTTTTTAAGGGACAGCATGTCCATTAAACACCAAGACATGCCCATGCAAACACACATGGTATGGATGAATAATTACCTTACATTCCACAGAAGCACCATTAATCACATCATGCCCCAAACAAACATCGGAAGCCTCATTATGCAACAACTCATACTTAGCATTCAAATTTGTTGCCACAACAGGCTCCCTCTTCTTCTTGGGAAGAGCTCCAGCTGAAAGTTATGGAGGGAAAATGACAATTACATTTACTTCGTAAGGGAGAGATTTTAAACAACCTATTGCTTTTTGGGGGAAGGTACTTGCCAACACACCAAGGCCCAACCTAGGATTATTATTCTATAACAACTTTTAAAAAATGGTAGTCTTTCCCTTTTTTTTCGCCCTTCTCTTTTCTTTTCTTTTCTTTTTAATGGTAAGTTACACACACACCCAATGGGCCTTGAACTTACAATCTCACCATCCCCCTAGAACTTATAAGGGTAGGAGGTTCTAGTTGAGAAGGGCCCTTTTCTTTGATTATCTTAGATAAACGATACAAGAATGGTCCAAACAGGATACTTTATACGACAGACCAGCATACAAAAACAACATAAATATAGACATTCTAAAAATGTAATTATCCTTTTACATGTAAAAGCAGGTGGTTTATCACAGTTTCTTGTTATTACAAAGACTGACAACATTAATCATCACATTAATTTTCTAGGGAGGGAGTGGGTAGTTGTTATGATTTGAACTTTGATGTCATCAGGATAAATATGTACAACCATCTTGTAACACTATTCACATGCGATCATGACTACTCACAAACATTTTAGGTACTAATATATGAAACTAAAAACCAATTAATTTCAAAGAGAAAATTCAACTTCTTTTTTTCCGATAATTGAGAAAATTCAACTTAAGCTAACAATATATGACATGAAAAAAATAAAAAAGAATATCTATAAGAAAACCAGTATTGATACATGATACGATACTTGAAATACTGCTCCAGTAGGACCAGCATAAGTTAGAGCATTTCAATACTTGGTGTATGAAGTGATGGACGGCTCATAATGAACCATTAGTGAAACTTTTGACCTCCAACTATAAAAACTTAAGAAAGCTACATAAACTATTATTGTAATAAGCTTTTCCAGACATACAAACATGCATAATTTTTTCCCAAGATTATAATGAACAAGTAGGAAGGTAACAACTTACCTTGTTTCTGCTTTCTAGCTGAAGACGTAATCAAGTCCTTAACTTTTACTTCTACAGCTTGAACTTTTTCAGAGACCTTCTGCTGAGCTCTTGTAACCCTAGAACTGACATTCTCTCGAACAGCACTCCTTCCAGGATTTTTTTTCTTTGTTTGCATTTCTATGTTGGAAACAAGTCCTCAATCTTGAGAAAGTTATTGATACCAACTTGGCTTAAGTAGATGTGCAGAACAATTGAAAATACAGTTCCTCAACAGATTCTCCTCTTTTTTTGTGATAACATCTGACAGACAACAGCAGCCAAGGATAGGAAACCCACCAAATATGTATGAGATTAAACAGAGTATGGTTCAAATGTTTGCAATAACAAAATAAAAGAAAAATGCTAGGGATTCTCCAGACATGCTGAATGGCAAAAACCACATTCTATATATGCAAATATTCATCAGATCAAAGTTAGGGTGGAAAAATATAATCCACCACCTCTCACTATCAATAAAGATTAGTGTGTGCTGCACTTAGCACGCTATGTACACGCTTGTAAAGAAATGAAAATTTATTGAGTAAGAGTGATCAACACCATGGTATAATGCACATTAATATCCCAATAGCTTATGGCTTAGAAAATTTAAAATATATATATAAATAATTTCATAAATTCATTTTCATTAGCAGCATGACATTAGCTAAAGCTCGAATCTTTATGATCTCTACCAGCAGATTTTCCATATTCATTTGACAATACTATATATGGCCGCTTGATAAATAGATTTCAGCAGTACCCCTTACTGGGTAAAAACAATTGACAAGAATAGAGATAGCCCTTCTATAACTTTACAAGCACATAATGACACATAGAACAAATTCAATTTCAAGCAATATGCGCTCAATTCTGAAACAAGGAATCCATTCGGCTTGCCCAGAATTTGTTAAAACCATTCATGAATTCAGAAACACAAAGCTCTCTAATTTTTCCAGGCTTATAATATAGACCCACTAAACAGAACCTAGAGCTTCAAAATTAACTTCTTGTGGAAAACAAAGATACTTCATTCCCTATGCCACTTAATATATCCAAATAACAGTCACATGATCATTAATCAGTAAGCATAAACTAAAAGCTTAAACCCAAAACCCTAAAAATCACAACACTTTCAAAATCACTAGCTCAGATAGAATCAAAACAGCAAAACCACCAACAAATTAACGGAACCCATAACCACAAAACGCCCCATCAGCATCAAATTCGAGAAACCAATACAATGAAGAATCATAAAATCACAACCAAGCTGTGCACAATAACTGAGCAAAACCCTAAAAGTAATAAACTTCATGAAACACAAAATCGAGACCAGAAAACAACAACTAGAGCTACAACTTGAGCTAAAAGCAACTAAAAGTCAAGAATTGGTACCTGATACAGAATCAAATGGAAATGAAGACCACAAAAAGCTGAGATCGCTGTAACTTTTTTTTTCCTGTGATAAGAACAAAATGGAACGGTAAATTAGTTCACAGGGAAATGAGAGAGAAGTGAAACTTGAAGAACTAAAACCCTAGATTTTGTTTACCTGTGTGAGCAGGGACTTCGCTTTGGAGTGTTCGGAGGTTTTTCCCTCCAAAGGTTGGGAAAATGAGAGGGAAAATTATGAGGGATCGAAAATTATTTTTGTCTGAGAAAACAGAGGATTCCAGGATAAAATAATATATATTACGGGAAATTATTTTCTAAGAAGAATTTTGTTTTCCTTGATTTGAAAAAGTTTCTTACTAACGGGCTTGTAAGCAATTACGTAATCGCAACTACAAATATAGAGATTTACTCGCTCTTTCTAGTGGCCACGTGTTGTGCTTAGCAAGAAGATTAGGCAAGTGTGGAATGTGGATTAAAGATAGCGAGTATTACTGGTTTTAGTATACGTGAGAGTAAAGAAAGTTTGTCTTTTTTTAATTTTACATTTGAAAGAAGGGTTATTTTGTCCGTTGGAGGACTGGATTTGTCTTAATTTATTTTTGAATAGGAACTCTATTTCTTGAAAATTTTAGTGGGAACACTTCTTCTACGAACTTTAGCAAGTAAACCCCATTGCCAGCAGAGGTGTTTACCAGTCAAGCCTATTTTATAGAATCTCAAGTCAATCAACACAAAGGATGACTTGTAGTCAACCCCACAAGGACTTTAGCTAGGCAAAATAAAATTTAGCTCTGGTCAATGTTTCGATGTACAGGATGGGATGGAACACATATGATAATTTTAGGATACGTGTTTATGTTTTCTCCAACGAACAGGATCGATGAAAATAAATTGAGTCCATTTATTGTCATGACAAGAAATGTTTCCCCAAAAAAAGGAAAATTCTAATATTTTTAACATATTTTGATTATTATTAGTATAATCAAAAAGTATAAATAAAAGATAATTGAGAATTCTATAAACTCAAATGACAACAAAAAGTAAGAAATGATGCTAAAAAAGGTAAATTGAGAGAAATTTAATCAAAAAAGAAAAACTCCTTATCAATTTTGATTCATTTCAAGATAAAAACAATTTAAAAAGTTCAATTAATTAGAATATCAAAAGTATGGAACAAGAGACATTCAACCTAGTTGACTTTATATTTGGAGATATAGAACGTTTAATCTTGCATTGTTTCAACTTCTTTTTTTTTTTTTTTTTGTGTTTGTTACAATGCACATCATGATAAATTTATCAATACTTACTATTAGTTATATGGTTCTCATATTAGTCACAAGGTATTGAATTAGGATGATTAATCTTGTGACTTGATTTTCCCAAATAAGTTTTTTTTTAAGACTTGAATTTTAAATCCAAAGCATAAGACTGTCTAATGTTGAATTGCCCTAGCATTTTGGGATATACCTAAAGCTGAGTGTTGATGCTCAATTTTTTTTATCTGTACCCAAAAGCCCGCATAACGGAAAACCCAATGAAAAGCAAGGCCCACTAAGAAAACCAAAGAGTAAGAGAGGTCCAAAGAAAGAAATGTAAGGAAAAGCGATCTGCAACAGAATATAGCTTTGCCGCAGAATACAGTTCTCTGGCATAATAGTTTCGGAAGATAAAGACAAATTGGGCCCAAGAACCTTTTGATCCAGTCAACATTATTTGGCCCATAAAGGCCCAAATCCTTTTATATAAAAAGATAAGCGTGAAAACTAATATGAAGAAACACGATGAAAAAGAAACAAGGAACAGCAAGAAGTGTCAGTAGCAAGAAATGCCAGTAGCAAGAAATGCGTGAAGGAAAGAGAAGCCAAAACCAAAAGAAATGACAAACATTGCAATAAACGCATGAAGGAATAAGACAAAAACACGTAGCAGAACGAAACAAAATTAATCTTTTAAGATAGAAACAGCATGAAAGTGAAAGGAGATAAAAATAGAAGATAGTGGAGCAAGCACAAAAGGGCCGAAGTACCATCAACCTGTAGCCAGCCAATACAAGGAAGGTGAGCCTACGGTCAAGAGGATTAAGAAGGTGTGGTTTGGTGGTGAGGGGAAAGAGGGTCTATATTTGGTTTCAAGTCGTGACTTCTTTTAGGAATATACCTTACTAGGATGGTATCTTACTCAAAAGAAGTAATAGATGGTTGGGATCATCTGATGCATACCATATAGCTAGGTAGTGAGATAGTCCAATCCTTATCCATTTGAACCTAAAGGTAAAGGTATACAGCAAAAACAAACAAAAAGGAATTTTATCATGAAATAAGCAGTGGTGCAGCATACATGTACTAAGCAATGGCAGTGGTCGGAGCAACCAATGGGTTGGTGAGTAGTCCTAAATGGATTCCCATAACAAATCAAAAACAGTTGGTGAAACTTTAGGGGTAAAAGGGATAAATCCCATTGAATTAGTTCACTATAAAAGAATGAGGTAACCATGGGTGAAAAAGGGGGAAGCACCTAAGAAAGGAAGCACCGGAGGGAGAGACTTAATGGGGAAGCACTTAAGGGGGGAACCCATGGTAAGAGAGCAGTAAACACCTAAGGGAGGCACTTAGAGAGAGAGAGAGAGAGAGAGAGAGAGAGAGAGAGAGGCACCTAGAGAGAAGGACCGAAGAAAAGGAAAAACCAAAAGGGGAACAACCCACGGCAAGAGAGTAGTAAGAAACTGAGAGTAAAAAAGGAACGGAGAGAAAAAAAGAAAGTGGTAAAAAAAATAGAGAAAACACAGCAAGAATAGGGGCATGCATTAATAGACCATCTATTCCCTCCCTCTTAGCAAACTCACTCTTTGAAATCTTCAAAAGTAATAGCTAGCCATTTATGCATATTATCCAAAATGCACAACTTTGATGGTAAAAGCCTATAACAAAGTTATTCAAGTTGGGGTTTGGGTTTCTTCTTGATTTACTTATTCTATAAGAATATTCAATACTTGATTCTAATTGCAAATATATTTGATTTCTCTCGTTATAACTTATATCTGTTATAGTTAGTCATTCTACTGTAGCACGTTTTTATCACGTTTGCTGCATCAGTTGTCCCACTATGGTATCTTTATTTGCTATATTAGTTATTCTTTTGTAGCACACTTTTATTATGTTTACGTTGTTAACTATTATACTAGCTAAACCTTTTCTGCTTTCTTCTTTCTTTGTTATTACATGTTTTACTTTTGACACAAACTAATCATTATCCTGCCATAAATATATATATAAATATATATATATATATATATACATATATCTTGTTTCTCATGTTCTGCAAAATATATCTTATAGATGTATATGTAAATACGTATAAGTATATTTACGAATATATGTATGTATTTTGAGAATATGCTAACCCATGTAAACTAACATTTGCTTGATGGGTAATTTCTTTGTGTTTTAGATTTGTTTACGTGCAAGAAATAAAAAAGTATTTCCGCAGTAAAAAATAAGAGTAGTTATTCACATTGCATAAGGCTTTACTACACAGCAGAAGGCTTTACTGCACAGTAGAAGACTTTAATGCACAGCAAAAAATTTTACTGCATAGCAGTGCATAGCAGAAGGTTTTAATGTATAGCAGAAAGTTTTACTGCATAGCAGAAGGCTTTACTACATAGCAAAAAACTTCTTTGCACAGTAGAAAGTTTTACTGTATAGCAGATGATTTTACTGTATAGTATAAAGTTTTGCTGCATAAGAGAAAAGTCAGACCTGTGGCAGAAACTAAAGAAAAGTTCCTTCTGCAGCAAAAATAGAGGATAAGTCCACTTTGCAACGTCTTCCCTTGGACTTTGGACTCGTTTGTGCACAAACTGGCAACGGCAGAATGATACTTTGGAGCCCATTTCGCAGAGTGCTAGGCCCAATTTCCTTCTTAAAAAAAGCCTAAACTAAGCGTTATTCAATAACATCAAGACGCGTGTCTAAGATATAAGAAACGTAAAAAGAACTCTCGACACTAAGTATGGCTATTTGTAATTTTGTATTAGTCTCATTTTCCAAACAATAGACAAAGATCATGACATTTTTTGGGAGTAAAAAAAAATACGACTTCAATATTAAATAATACTACAGTCACAAATTATTTTACAACATATTTACAAATTATTAATGTGGCCAATTTTCCTAGTTTTCATCTGAACCCACTACTACCATCATTTTTATCACTTATCAATAACAACTTATCACATCAACAATTTATAAAATAGTTTATATCTTTAAGATTTTTCGCTCAGTATTAGCTATTGTGCCTGCGGTATATAAATGTAATTTTCTTTTTTTTTTCTTTTTTCCTTTTTTGGTTGTGGATCAATTTTACACAACGGTAAACAACTAAATTCAAAAAAGGGAGCGGCATTCTAAAAGCTGAAATAAAAACCGAAAGTTGTGACCAATTTGTTTGAACAGAGAGTCCTATTGTAGCATATATAAATTCTTACAACTCAAAGGGTATCGTAAATAAAAATGTATTATTTTCTAACATTTCGGCCGTGCCTCGTGGGGAGAATCTTTTTGAAATTTTGAAATTTCATTTCTCTCTCTGTGACGTCAGGCCTCCTCGAGTCAAATTCTTTGCTCAATTATTTTTGTTTTTTTGGGTGGTGGTTGTGGGACTCAAGTTGCCTAAAATCCATCCAACGTGTCTACCACGTGTTCCATGTTTGGGTTAAAACTTAAAAGCCCACGCACCAAGTTTAGACATGGGTTCGAGCTAGACCATTCTGTAGGAATTCTGATTCAGATCACTCTTTGAGACTGGCCCATTAAACTAAGTGGAGCTTCCTACAGGTAATATGGGTATTTGCCTTGCAAAAGGTTAAAGGGTTCAGTGTACATGAGTTAGGGAAGTGGGCTTTTAGTAAGTATCTAAATGTATTCAAGGTCGGTTAACAACAATAAAATGAAGCTCTTAGGAGGTTATTGAAGCGACTACTTTTAGCCAAGGATCATGGAAAGGTAAGCAATTACAATGCAATACATGAAAATGCCAAAATTTATGTATAATTAGGAAAATACTTCATCTCACAAGGATTATGGAAGAATCATAGAAAGGTGGGTAATTGCAATGTGACACATGGAAATGCCAAAATCTATATATAAATAGGAAAATACTTCCTCACATGAGAATCATAGAGAATCATTGAAGGATTATGGAAAGGTAGGCAATTGCAATGCGACACATGAAAATGCCAAAATCCATGTATAAGTAGGAAAATGCTTCCTCACACAAGTCCCACACACTCATCTATCAAATCAGAGATATTGATTCCTTCATTTCAAGACTCTAGAGGTTATTACTTCATACTTGTAAGTGAGTCATCAACTCACATGAATTGGGCTTGTAATTTAGGCTTTCTTAATTTCAGCATTTTAATTGTGTGATTCTTATTACAAGTAAAGTATCTTTAATTTCCTAATTCTCATTGTTAACTTGTGCTTTTAAAAAATTCCTATTAAGTTAGGCTGCACCGAACCCATCCTCCTTGTGCAAAATGACTTTCCTAGTTTAAGGAGTGTTTTATCACTTTAAGCGGATTGAAAAATGGTTTGTACTCAAACATGATGAATTTGAGAGAAACTTTGGTCAAAACCCCTAGGTGCAAAAATGCAACTTTCTCTCCTCTAAAAAATACCTAATTTAGGTTGACTTATAATGTACCTTTTATACTCTAACTAGTAGGGTTTGAAATACATGTGTTTCAATGTCTTTAACAACTTATTAAAAATCAAGTTCTTGCAAACTTGATAGATCGTAGTTGCTATTGAGGTAGTTCGACATATTGAGGTTGCTATTAAGCAAACATAAACTTCTCTTTCTTGAGTTAATCTTGGGATGACCATATTTTTTCCCAATACTCAAAACTATATCATCAACTTTGCAAATTCAAGGTAATGTTTCTTTCTAGTGTAAATCTCAAATATGAAGCTATATGTGTGTATGTCTATATATATAAAAGGTATTGAAAAAATTAAATACACCAAGAAATACATTAATTAATGAATAAACTTGATTGCTGTGTTTGCATGCTTGAATTGTTTTTATGACTCACTAACCACATGACTCACTAGCCACATGTCTGGATTATGGTAATTCTAAAAAAGTTTAAAATTTTAGGGAGCCACGGCCCCATAGGTTTATCTGTAAGTATATCCTTACTCACGAGGATAATAGCTAGATTCTTCTAAACTTATTTATTAATTCTTACAATGTGGTTAGATATATGGAAGTCTATACAGGCTCCACTCGCTCTTTCATACCAATTTTTTTTTTTTTTTTTTGAAGCATACCACTTTTTTTTTTTTTGAGAAGCTATTTCATATCACTTACACAAAAGAAGTAGACACTCAAAATCAAACTCAAACTATACGCATACTTTAATTAATTTACATTCGATGATCTCCACCAAAAGTATAGTTATAATTTTATAATGAAATTTAAGATAAAGTTGACAAAAAGTACTTATTTCTAATTAACCAATTTTAATAAAATGGTTTTATTATTTTGAGCTGGCATTGTTCTTTGACTATACTTTCAATTTAAGATATCAGTTTATAATTTTGGGGCCTAGGTACAATTTTTTCGCTAAACATATATATATATATATATATATATATATATATATATATATATATATATTCTAGGGGCATGACTCTTTGCTATAACTATAATTTTGTTCCTACTTAGAAGGATAGAAGCTAGATCATTTAATATTTGTTTACATATTCTTACAAAAATGATATGGCTACGTATATGGATAATGCAAGGCTCCATAGGCTTAACGGGGATGTCTAAAACCACTTACAGAAAAAAGAAAAAGAAAAAAAAAAGATACTCAATTTCAAACAATAAGCATGCTTGAATTATTTTTACATTCAATGATTCAATCAAAGTTACTTAATTAACTTTAATAAAGTAACTTTATTGTCGAGACTTGACATGGTTACTAAGAGGCCGTTTAGTATAAGAGTTTAAATATATATTTTCAGTTTTTAAACAATATTATGCGCATTCTTACACACTTTTTCATTCACACATATTTCTAAAAAATACAAATTACGTTAACCTTAATTCACTTTAACCTCTTTGATATTTTTTTTTTAATAAAAAGTGCCACCAGTCCTAGTAATTGATTATTGATACTTTGATAGCTTTATTGGCTAGGAATCTATTTCTTTCGGGGTTTTTTTTGGTGGATTGATATTCTCCAAAAGGTTTTTTATAAACTATGTTTCAGACTGGAGTATCCTTGTGTAAGTAGCCCAACCTAAATGAAGGAGCCTCAAAATTTATTCCCAAATTCACTATATATCACAATTTTATTTATCCAAACTCGAAAGTCCAAACCCATCAAAGATGACTTGGACCGGTCGCCAGCCCATGAGCAATTCAAGGCAAAGCGTTCAAATATCGATGAGGGGCTGCCGGGGGATTAGCAGGTTGGGCAATTCATCCCATGAGAAGACCTAGAAGGGGACCACACCTTTTTTCAAATACTCTCTCAATCTCTGTCATTGAAGTTCGCAAATCCAAGGTTTTCTTCCTTTCTAGTGTAATTCTCAAATATAACTATATAAATATTTTAATTTTTTTTGGTAATATAAAAATGAAATACACCAAGAAATACATTAATCAACAAATAACATTGAGTGTTGGTGTATTATCATGCTTGAATTGTTTGTATGTCTTTTTTAAGACTTGAAATTGTTGTAAATAGATAGTGGATATTAAATTTATTAAATCAAGTTTTAACAAATTATAACATAGGAATTTTTAGATTAAATCGATTTGGAGTAAGCTTTCTTCAACCCACCACATGGAGGTTAAAGTGATCGGACAATCAGACACATATTTTTAGTCATGTGAATTTTTAATGAGTTATGTGATTTATTTAAATAATACACATCTCATCACATAATGGGTTGAAGTAGATTCTTCCAAATTGGTTTAGAAGAAAACCTTATCATTTTATTATGAAATTGAAGACAAAATTGACAAAAAAGTACAAATTGCTAACTAGCTAACTTTAATAAATTAGCTTTATTATCATGAGCTAGCATTGTTCCTTGAGTCTACTTCCAAATTAAGATATCAATTTTCAAAATATATGAAGTTTAAAATTCCAAGGACCAAGACCCCTTGGTTTATCTTTAATTTTGTTCCTACTTTTACAAGGCTAAAGGTTCATCCTTCAAAACTTATTTACAAAATCTTACAAAAGCGATACGGTAGATATATGGAAAAATTTTGTTCCTACTTACAAGGCTAATAGCTACATCCTTCAAAATGTGTTTATAAAATATTACAAAAGTAATGTGGATATATGGAAGGTTCTATAAGCTTTATTGAGCTGTCTAATACCACTTAAATAAAAAGAGAGGCTCAAATTCAAATTATAAGCATAATTAAACTACTATTTTATATTCAATGACTTTCACGAAAGATATAATTATCATTTTATAACAAAATTTAAGGTAGGTTGATAAAAAATGTAACTGTTAGCTAACTGATCAATTTTAATAAAGTAACTTTATTTTTGTGAGCTCACGCTCACTTTATCTTTTGAAAAGAAAAAAAAAAAGGCCTCCAAGCCAAATAGTTAACACTTACGTAAATTATTCGATATGAATATATGTGTGTGGAGATTTTTCATCAAAGTCAAACTATATTTCCAACTAGATTGAGTTAGGTTAAGCTGGTGGTTGAACCGATGAAGTCTCATTGTGAGAAGCTTGGCCCAACCTAAATGAATGAGCCTAAAGATTTATTCCCAAATATGACAATTTTTATTTGTTTAAACTCCAAATCCATCAAAGATGACTCGGACCAGCCCATGAGCATGTCATGGTCAAGCACTCAGTGAAGGGCTGCGAGTAAGCAGGTGGGGGCAATTCTTTTTGCAAAGTTATTTGCGAATACAATATTCCCCGTGCATTTGGGTCTCCAAAAAAACGAGTTTAACACTTTGAACATTCGAAATCCAGCATATTCTTTTAACAAAAAAGCAAAAACCTATTTATGAAATCTTCTAAAAGTGATATGGCTAGATATATGGAAGGTTATATAAGCTTTATTGAGCTGTCTAGCACCACTTAAACAAAAAGAAAGACACTCAAATTCAACTATTTTATATTCAATCACTCTCACGAGCGGTATAGTTATCCTTTTATAATGAAATTTAAGTTAAGGTTGATAAAAGAAGTAGTTGTAAGCATTACTTGACTAGCTTTAATCAAATAACTTAATTATTATAAGCCTACACTTTACCTTTTGGAGGAAAAAAGGGGCCCACCAATTCTACAATTTGGTAAATTATTCGCTTAGAATATATATATATATATATATATATATATAATATGAGTTCAAGTTATACTTGGTGTAACTCTTTAGAGTTACATATTTTTTAAATCATTTGATTTAAATAAATCCAATCATGAGTTTATTAATTACCCTTATTTATTACATTCTAAAACTATCTCTAAATCCAAAAACGTTTGACGTTTGACTCTCTCTCTCCTCCACCATTGCTCCTTGTTCCACCTCTACAGGTTGCCAGCAAAAAAAAAAAAAACCAAGCTGAACACTAAAAATACGCCACATATATATATATGAACACAATGGTGGAAATTATGTATAAAGATTTTCGATCAGTCTTCCTAAACTCGTGGAAATTAAGGTTCACAACAATGACCTTGAGAGGTTTGAATTGGAAGAATCGAATCTTCATTATCTATGTTAACGGAGAAGCATATATCCGAGCTCAACTTGCTTCCTTTAAAAAATCTGAAAAAGCTAAATCTAGATATGCCAAACTTAACAAAAAGTGACTTCATGACCATCTTTCTGGACTTCAGTCCTTGAGACCTTAGAGATAACTTCTTGTTATATGCTGAAAAGAATAAAGCTTTCAAGTCGTCATCATCATCTTAAATCATTGGGATTGTCGTCATGTGACAATATGGTAGAAGTCGTGGTTGATTCCCCTATATTATGTAGACTCTCATATTATGGCAATACTAGCAATGTGGCAAAATCTATTTCATTGGATGATTCGGATCTGTTAGAAGTTAAGTAGTACTTACGTGGTTCCGGCTATCGTTCCTGGAATGCTGAAAGGATTAAATTCCTCTCAAAGATGGGAAATTTAAAAGTATTTTAATTGATTATATATCTTATTCGTAAAGTATTCGGCTTGGTTTTTTTTTTTCTCTCCTGCTGGCAACTTTTGGAACAATGGTGGGGAGAGAGAGAGAGAGAGAGAGAGACATCAAATGTTTTTGGGTTTAGAGATAGGTTTAGAATGTAATAAATGAGGGTAATTAATGAGATCCTAATAAGAATATTTGTAATAATGAGGGTCTCTTTTTAACCGTTGGATCTACTTAAATTCAACTGTTTAAAAAATGTGTAACTCTTTAAAATTATACTAGATGTAATTTGAACCCATATATATATATATATATATATATATATAAACAAGCAAGGCTATATTTTGAAGTGGATTGAGTTAGGTTAAGTTAGTGGTTAGTCTTCTTATAACTTGTGAGAAGCTTGGCCCAACCAATAAGAATGAGTCTCAAAATTTATTCCCAAATATAACAATTTTTATTTGTTTAAACTCCAAACCCATCAAAGATGACTCGGACCAACCCATGAGCATATCATGGTCAAGCACTCAGTGAAGGGCTGCAAGTAGGTAAGCAGGTGGGGGCAATTCTAGATGTAATTTGAACCCATATATATATATATATATATAAACAAGCAAGGCTATATTTTGAAGTGGATTAAGTTAGGTTAAGTTAGTGGTTAGTCTTCTTATAACTTGTGAGAAGCTTGGCCCAACCAATAAGAATGAGTCTCAAAATTTATTCCCAAATATAACAATTTTTATTTGTTTAAACTCCAAACCCATCAAAGATGACTCGGACCAACCCATGAGCATATCATGGTCTAGCACTCAGTGAAGGGCTGCAAGTAGGTAAGCAAGTGGGGGCAATTCTTTTTGCAAAGTTATTTGTGAATACAATATTCCCCATGCATTTGGATCTCCAAAAAATGAGTTTTAACACTCTAAATAGTCGAAATCCAGAATATTCTTTTAACAAAAAAGCAAAAAGTTATTTACAAAATCTTACAAAACTGATATGGCTAGATACATGGTCGGCTGTATAGACTTTATTGAGCTATCTAACATCACTTGCACAAAAAGAAAGACACTTAAATTCAACTATATTATATTCAATAACTTCCACCAGCTGTATAGTTATCCTTTTATAATGAAATTTAAGGTTGATAAAAAAAAGGGGAAATGCTAACGAATGCCCTTAGGGCAATGTTTAATAATCTATTTAAAGAAATTTAAGGTTGAGCTTTTTTCATTTCCCAAAAAAAAATGTAGTCACAAGAGTTAGTTAACCTTGACCAACTTTAATAAAGTAACTTAATTATTATAAGCTCACATAATCCAACAATTCTACACTTTGGTAAATTATTGGTTTGGAATATGTGTGTGCGTGTGTGAAGATTTTTTTTTTTTTTAAATCAAGCAAGGCTATATTAAAAGTTAGTGGTTAGTCTTCTTGTGAAAAGCTTGGCCCAACCTAAAATGAATGAGCCTCAAAATTTATTCCCAAATATGACAATTTTTATTTGCTTAAACTCCAAACCGGCAAACCCATCAAAGATGACTCAGAGCAGCCCATGAGCAAGGTCATGGTCAAGCACTTAGTGAGGGGCTGCAAGTAGGTAAACAGGTGGGGGCAATTCTTTTCATAAAGTTATTTGTGGATACAATATTCCCCATGCATTTGGATGTCCAAAAAATGAGTTTAACACTTTGGTTATTCGAAATCCAGCATATTCTTTTAACAAAAAAGCAACCCCAAAAAAGAAAATCCAGTACATAACATATTTGATATTTGATAGTGAATTGTAACATTTAAAAAAGAAAATAATTCATAAAAAGCAATATATGAAAGCCAACATTCTGATTTTACGTCACATTTGTGGATTGTTCTATCAACAACTACATGGAGACACGCTGAAAGGACATCTAGCTTTGGGAGATGCTGGCGGGTCCCAACTCAATCAGGGTTTAGATTTGTGGAGCATTAAAATGTTATTGGAAGTGTGTGTCTATGTGCAAATGCTAAAGGCTAAAAGCTTTGCCTTCGATGCTGAAAGGAAAGAAAGAAAGAACAACACCCAAAAAAAAAAAAAAAGTTAGAGAGATTTGGATCTAAAAAAGCCAAAACTTTTGGGGCATGCGTTACATGTCTTTACCATTATGTACAAGTTTAAGGAACAAGGTTAGTTCAAAAAAGTATGGGCATGTTTGGTATATTTGTTTAAACACACATTTTCAGTTTTTAAATAACATTACACTTATTTTCACATATTTTTTAATTCATATGTATTTTTAAAAAAATTAAAAATTATTATTTAAATATACGTACCAAACGAGCCTTATATATCTCAACTATGTCATTTTTTAAAAAATAAATTTATTGTACTTAGAATCTAGTGATTTGTAATTAAGTCCTTGTGGGGCTTCTTAATCATCCATTGAAAAATAAAAGAGAGGAAAAAAAAAGTGTTGCGTCTATATTAATCTGTTGTGACAATTAATGATTTCTAATCCTCTCTTTTCATCTGTACGAAAAGTAACTTCAAGAAACACTTTGATTAGCCGAGAAAAAATAGATCATCTTTTGGTTATAGGAATTAGCAATCGCATAGACAACTTTATGAAAAGAAAAGCAAAAGAAAAAGACATGAGGTTACATGTTTTTAATGGGGGCTATATATAGGCTTAGCTTGAAATATCATTGCAAAAGTTGAAATGAGGAACAAATAAAGGCAGGTTTACTTGGAGTTTACTTTCAATTCCAAACCATAATGACATAAAAAACAGCACCTCTTTTCATGTTTATTAAAGCATAAAACACTGGGTTTAGTAGTGGGACTTAGCTGGCAAAACTCATTACTGGGTGCTACTTTTGTTTGCTCCGAAGGGCTAACTTTATTCTTACCATATCAATTCGGAAAACGATTTTGATGTAATCTCCTGAATCAATTTGCAAATAGACAGAAAGAAGTTATCTAAAAATGCAATTATGAAAAATACTAATACAGTAATACTTGTCCAAATGGAAAAAAAGGGTCTTCACCATTGTTCATTTCCCACAAAAATATTGGTACCGTATAGTCATTGACTGTGTGGGGGTAGAAATGTCAAAACACCAATGTGGACCTTGGGCCTGGTCTGAGAATGTAGACTCCACCAAAGGGTTGCAAGGTAGGAATAGGGTCACCTAACTTAAAGAGCCCAGGGGCTCACGAATCAGGCCATTGGCCAATCAAGGGCCAATCAAGGAAGGTCTGAGGAGAGGGTCTCCTCGGGCAACGGAAATAATGACCAAAAGGTGCAACATGGCGTCTAGGGAAGAACTCTTGAGGCTCAACAAGCCATGTTACACTTCAACGGGACGCCGAGGAAGAGGACAAGTGGGAAGTGCTCTGCATAAAGCTGCCACCACTGCATTAATGACCCCACACCTACCTGTTTGGCCGCATTAATGGGGAAGTGACCCGTAAGGGGTCAGTGATAAGCCTTATGGCCACGATGGGTAATTTCCAAGAAGACAATGGATGGGAAAGGGATCTGCATTTATGGCTCCATGAATAGGAACAAGAAAATAAGGAGTATAAATAGAAAATGGGAGGCCAATGGAAAGGGATCCGGTTTTTTCCAAGAAGAAGACTTTTCTCCAAAATAGCACAAGGGAAGCAAGGACAAAGACTCCTCGGCCCACGTCCGAGGAAAGCCAAAATTACTCCACCAGCTCGTTGCACGCTAACTGTGGACTTAGCCCAAACGCCACTGCTTTCTATCGTCTCAAGAAGTTTAGGTTTCAAGCCCACTCTCTCTACAAATTCTATTGTTTAGGCCATTTGGGCCAGCCTTATCACGTACTCGGGTCTAGGTTTGATTTATGGCCCTACAATTGGTGCCAAACTTGCTGGCAGTATTCCCTACACAACTCCGCTAGCTCTTCGACTAGCCGATTCTCCGTCGTTTCCACCCCCTCGTTATATGCAGCCTTGGTGGCGGCCTCTACAGTCTCTCTTATAGTAAGCCGCTTCTTTGGCCTAGGCAAGCTCCCTCTTTTTCATCCAAGATGTTCACCACGTGGCCCCCCAAAGGTCTCTCGGCCTCCTTCAGGTGGAACCGATCTATTTCTTCGTCGAGGGATGAAGGGTAAGCCTCAGACTCTACTCGGACGAGTTGATCTTCCCGCTTCACTGCCAAAGGGGTGGCTTTAACGGTCCGACCGTAGAGGATGGTGGACGGTGCATCGGGTATAGCGCAAGGGGCAAGGAATTCAGGTTGGGAGACGTCTATCCTCGCGCGTCTCCAATCACCTGCGAGGATAGTGTCTTCAACCTCTTGGAAAACTTTTGATATCGGTTCGTACCCCAATATGAGGTAGGCGGCCCTCACCTGCAGGTCCCTGTTCACAAAGACCTCGGATCTCAAAACCTTGTTAAGATCCGAGATGTTGACTTCACCCAAGCGGGGAGACGTATGCTGTTTGTCTGCAAAAGAAACAACAGGGAAGTTAGACATGATCAAACACAAACAACAAGTCAAACAAAGAAAGCACCAAAGGGGCAATGAATCTACTTGGAGAAGCTAAAAGGGGCAAAACTTTAAAACTAAAACTTTTAAATCCTAGGGAATCACACCTGGCTGTCCCTCTTTCACTAGGCAATGGGGACCGTCATACCACCTCCCAGTGGCAATGAGATAGTCATCCTTCATACCTTTATTGGACTTGGGTAGGCAAGAGATGAGCCTGACAGCGTTAGACCTCGACTTGAGGTAATATCCCACGTCCCTCAGACGGTGGCACTCATACAAATGGACGACATCGCGCCATGTGAGGCACAGGTGCATCTGCTCGTTTAGAGCATCGACGCAACCTAATACCCTAAACATATTAGGTGTGCACTGGTCAGGACATAACCTATGGTTACGGAGGTACTCGCTGGTCACGTTCTTCATGGGGAGTGTCATCCCACCCTCTAAGAAGGCGATTATGGGGATGACAACTTGCCCCTCTTTCCTAGAATCTGCCACAGACTCTGGGGGACAGTATTCCAGGCCCACGTCCGGAGGGATGTGATACTTGGCCCGGAATCCTTCCATGCTAGAAGCCGTATCTACTAGACGCTTAAACTTACCCATTGAGTCGAAGATAAAGACAAAGATTTACGAAGAAAGGGAAGAAGGATTGACAGCTGAGGAGCAAAAGGTTCGAGGAAAGGAGAAACTTATTGAAGAAAGGTGTACGAACTTAGGAGAACTTCTTGAAAGAGAGTGGGGTTGAAAACTATAGAATACGTTTGCTCTTTGGTAGAAATGGCGAATGTCACAGTTACCAAAGCGTTTTGAATGATTGAAGGATGACAGTTCGTGAGAAACATCCCGCTCAAATTTTTGGGAATAAACCCGAGCTGTTAGATCCACATCTTACCGTTGAGCGTGCGCGACAGGGAGTTACTTAGTGCAATTAATGCAGGCATTGCGTGTTACGAAGCGTCAGAAGCCTTCCCAGAAGACGCGGTGGTGCACGTGCGATAACTGAGAGATCACGTGGAGGTAGGATTCGCAGGTCAAAAACTCATCTCCCTCCTCGGACCGGAGTCAAATGAATTTTTGAGGGGCTATTCTGGGGGTAGAAATGTCAAAACACCAATGTGGACCTTGGGCCTGGTCTGAGAATGTAGACTCCACCAAAGGGCTGCAAGGCGGGAATAGGGTCACCTAACTTAAAGGGCCCAAGGGCCCACCGATCAAGCCATTGGCCAATCAAGGAAGGTCCGAGGAGAAGGTCTCCTCGGACAACGGAAACAAGGACCAAAAGGTGCAACATGACACCTAGGAAAGAACTCTTGAGGCTCAACAAGCCATGTTACATTTCAACAGGACGCCGAGGAGGAGGACAAATGGGAAGTGCTCTGCATAAAGTTGCCACCACCGCATTAATGACCCCACACCTACCCGCCTGGCCGCATTAATGGAGAAGTGACCTCTGAGAGGACGGTGATCAGCCTTATAGCCACGATGGGTAGTTTTCAAGAATACAATGGATGGGAAAGGGATCTGCATTTATGGCTCCATGAATAGGAACAAGAAAATGGGGAGTATAAATAGAGAATGGGAGGCCATTGGAAAGGGATCCGATTTTTTCCAAGAAGAAGACTTTTCTCCAAAATAGCAAAAGGGAAGTAAGGACAGAGACTCCTCGGCTCACGTCTGAGGAAAGCCAAAATTACTTCACCAGCTTGTTGCACGCCAATTGTGGACTTAGCCCAAACGCCACTGCTTTCTATCGTCTCAAGAAGTCTAGGCTTCAAGCCTACTCTCTCTACAAATTCTATTGTTTAGGCCATTTGGGCCGGCCCTGTCACGTACTCGGGTCTAGGCTTGATTTGTGGCCCTACAGACTGTACTGAAAAAATATTAAATATATCGTACTAGCCATTAAATTGATACTGGTGCTTCTTTAAAATGTAGCAGAAAAAATACTGGGTTGTATTGACCTATATTGAACATATTTTGGGTGTTTCAGTCATTATAATAAAAAAAATTTTAAAATTGATTTTTTAAATAAAAAAATACATGTTATTTAAGCTAATATATTGGTTAATGTACTTAGACTAATATTTAGCCTTACAAAATATGTGGATTTTAAATTTGTTGTTGATAAACATAAAAATTAATAAATGAATACTTACATAAATGAAAAAAATCATGTATTTATGTATAGAAATTATATAAATAACAATAGTCTCAAAATGATACATCGATATTAAAATATTTTGTTCCCTTGTTCAAACCAAAATGATCTTCAATATGAAATTGACTCCCTTGATTTTCCATGGAGTAATCAATTATTAGTGATGAGTCCAAAAAATAACAGCTTCGTCATTCAATAATGGACGAACCCAAGATATGTTACACATTTATGGTGAGCATTTACACCGAGGAGTAATAGACGAACTAACGGGAAAGAAGAAAGAAGACGTTACACAAATCAAAGCATCAGCCCGTAACGTCTCAACCATTACAAATGAGAATGAATGCAAAGATTCGTTACTCACTAAAGACAAAGATGGCTATAAAGTCAAAAAGGAACAACGCCAAAAGGTGCACACAATTCTCACCCCAAAAACTACTCTCAAGTTGAATTCTCTTGCAATATACTTCAATTGAATCTTATTCTAACTTAATCATCGAATGGTGTTTGACAATCACCACACCGGTGTATTCCTTTTTCTCTATTTCAAATCTGTTGTGGGCTCGTCCCTGGACGAATCCATTACTATCATCTATCCACACGGACGAATATCTCAACTATTGATTTTCTACATCATCAGTTTGGCGCCGTTTGTGGGAAGCGTTTGCAAAGCCATACAGTTTCCCGAATTGACAAAAGAGATCTCCATAGTGTAAGATGGACCTTGAGCAAGTTGCACAACAGATCCAAACTTTCACAACCAGTGTAGTAGAATTGATACGCTAGAATGGAGAATTGAAAAAAGCAGTTGAGATCCAAAGTGAATATGAGCAACATGGGAGGATAGAATGAAACAAACATGAATCCAACAATAATGAAGAGGAGTCAAATAGTTAGAGCAATAGGAGAACGGGAGCTTCAAAAGAAGATCCATCTAGGATAGAAGGTGAAATCCGTAACATGAGGAAAGAGATGGATGAACTCAGGAGGATAGTGAAAGAAAAAGGCGTGGAGAACCTAGATGGAATAACCCGAAGCACAGATTCATTGTTCACCACTAAGGCGTTGAATTGTCCTCTTCCACCAAAGTCAGTAGTAGAGTTGTTTTACAAAGCCCAAAAGTATTTGAATGCAGAAGATGCAATAGTCACAAAAGAAATGACCAACAAAAGGAAGAGAGATGAAGGAACAAGTCGTCACCTTGAGAAGAAGAAGGAAACACAAAGCAAGAATCAGACTTCGGATGGAAAGAGAAACCTCCCAAGTCAAAAGTCAAGTTGTACTAACTTTACCCTTTGATAGTGCCCATTGAACAAGTATTGTTGCAAATAAAAGATGAATCGTTTTCGAAATGGCCTCAACCCATTTGGCTTTAGTGTAAGGTAGGAATATAAGTAGGCATTGCACATTTCATCAAGATCACAGACATCATACCGACAAATGCAGACATTTAAAAAGGCGAATAGAGACCTCAATTCGTCAATGAAAGTTGTGGAAGTTTGTAGGAAAGACGGATTCATCAGACAATACTAAAAAACAAAAAGAATCAAAAGCAAGAGGCAGACAATACCAAGGCTCCCACAGGTAAAATAAGGATGGTAGCGGACGAGTTAGTAGCAGATGGAAGGAGCCTATGAAGTTATGCTCATCCATAAGGCATAAAGTACTTAGAAAAGTACTACCAACAAGAAACTTTGAAGGATTTTCATTTTCACGTTAAGTGTATTTCCATTTCTATTATTTCCTCTTTTTGCTAGGATTTTCTATCATTCGCAAATAAAGCAGGAAGAACAATATTATTTAGTAGATATCATCATCATTAGTATATAGCCAAAGGTTATTAATACATAACAAAATCGTCATTAATACATGACCAAAAGAAGTCATTGATGCATAATGAAACCGTTATTAATACGTGACCAAAAGACTTATTAATATAGAACGAGATCATCACTAATACATGATCGAAAGAAGTTATTAATACATAATGAAATCGTCATTTAATACGTGACCAATAAAATTATTAACACATAACGAAATCGTCATTAATACGTGACCAAAAGAGTTATTAAAACATAACGAAATCGTCAAGTGTACACGAGAACCTCGAGAGGTGGCTTGATGGTACAACGAAGCAATCTCAGCCCTACACGTGTCATGGGGCAGACGAAATGTCATCTCACAATAAATACAAGTACACAGAAAACGAAGAGACAAAATTTCAAATTATTCCTATCTTGTCACATAGACAAAGATAGGAATAAAGGGGCAACTAATGAGTCCAAAAAATAAAGGCTTTGTCGTTCAATAATGGACGAACCCAAGATACGTTACGCATTCATGGCGAGCATTTACGCCAAGGAGTAATGGACGGAGCAACAGGAAAGAAGACGTTATACAAATCAAAAGCTACACACAATTCTCACCCCAAAAACTACTCTCAAGTTGAATTCTTTTACAATATACTCCAATTGAATCTCATTCTAACTTAATCATCAGAGGGTGTTTGGCAAACACCACACCGGTGTATTCATTTTGCTCTATTTCCGATCTGTTGCAGGTTTGGATGAATCAATTACCATCGTCCATCCACACAGACAAAGATCTTAACTGTTGATTTTTCAGCATCATCAATTAATTTAGGTGAAGGTGAAAATGTAAAACTCATTGATTATCAATTACACTAGTAGCTCTAGAAATTTTTTTCAAGGTGGTCATTAAAAAACTTAAATTAAACAAAATTTAATAAAATAAAATTTGAATATATCGATATCACAAAAAAACGCAAATACATAAATCTTTATAATCTTATTCTATGAGTTTTCATATTTTGAAATTCATGTATGATAGTTTCATTATCAATTCTATCAACTGCATCATTTTCAATGTATACAACCAAACAATCATTAAACTACTGATTTCCCATCCAATTACTCTTGCCTAATAAGTAACTGATAAGGATAATTTTGTAATTAGCCCATGACGAAACAAAGAGCGACGGATATAATAAGGTCATCAGCTTCACTCATGAAACTACCTTCTTGCAAAATCACCTAATACCTAACAGCTGCATCTCGAGAACAGTAAGCTGAAGATAGTAAGCTGAAGGTAGTAAGCTGAAGACAGCAAGCTGAAGGGATAAGCTGAAGGTAGTAAGCTGAAGACAGCAAGCTGAAGGGAGGGGGACGATGTTGTAGACTGAAGACGTTATGGAGTGGGGGCAGCTGATGAGGGTCATTTTGACAATCCTAAAGGCTGACGAGCCCAAGGCTGACGACCCTGAAGCTGACGAGCCCAAGGCTGACGACCCTAAGGCTGACGATGCTGAAGCTGACGACCTCAAAGCTAGGGAGATCTGAAGCTGACAACCTCCACCAACAACGACCTTAGAAGTATGTATAGCCAAGCTGACGGGAACAGGCTGAAGAAGTCAGTCTTGGCTCCGTCCACAACCTTACTTGACCAGCACGCATACAACAAGGATTCTTGCACGACACGTCTAACTCAAATTAAGAAGACTCCTATAAGGACAAGGATTTTATGAGATGCATAAGATCCAAGAGTTACTCTCCTAGAAGGAAAAGAACTTCTTGACCAAGGCATGCATTTCGACCCAACGCTATTATAAATACCCCAAAGCCCTCTCAAAGCAAGGGACGCATAATTCACCTCCGCTCTAGCACTTTAGAGTTGTGAATAAGAGATTTGTCTAACTTGACCGTCGGAGGGTGTTTGGCCGGTACCACACCGGTACCCTTTCCTAGGTCTTCACCTTTTGTGTTGTGCAGGTACGTCATCAGGAGCACGTGTGGATCATGTGGCTTACTGATGATTTTTTGTGCATCATCAGTAACAATATAAACAAAATACATAATTTTTTTTTATGATCTATTCCAACCAATTTTTGTATTCTTTAAACTAATTAGTACTAAATCAACACAATTTTCCATTAATTTCTTTTTAGGGTAAATCATGGCCAAGAAGTTGACAAAAACCTCTTTGTAAATATGCTCTTCTTATTTCAACTTGATCATTAGGATGAAAAGATGAGACATTTTCTCATAACCTATGATCTGAAAGAAAATTATTAAAGTCAATACAATTTTTTCTTAGAATATTAATCTTGCAATACAAGTGATTTCTATATAAGAAATTTATTCAAGGTGCAAAATAATAAAGAGTAAACTATATGTTCATTCAATATATTCAATTTAAGCATTCAATTGTTATATTAATCATATTCAATAAAGTATTTAGGCATTACTTAATTTAATACATATGCGTGTGTACAAAATATATCACATAAATCCAGCAAATTCAGCTAAAAACTAAAATAAACACTAATAGACTAGTCATTTGAAAATGTGTGTCTTTTGAGAACACAATTTAAAAGTCACAATTAAACATTTGATTTGGGCTTTTGGGCTAAATTGTATTTGTTTTGGCAATTTTTGAGAAGTGTTATGTTCGCATTATTTTCATGACATTTTTATAACAAATCCTAGATAAGCAGTTTTTAGTAGTTATAATTTGAACCTACCACATAAATCATTTTTTTGTTCACCAATAACAACCAGTACAGGGTGGTCACATGACCACCCTGAGGAACACGTAGAGCTGCCAGTCAATTATGCCAATGAGTTACACTCATCTAGTGAATAGATTTTGTAAGTTTGGATTCCTTAATTTATTTTTATTTTTTTCAAAAAAGGAAAATTATTGATGTGCGTAAGTGATGGGTAAATATTGGGTACTTTCGAAGTACCATAAATGCGTACTTTCTCTTCTCACATAACTGTGGGTCCTACTAATTAAATTTATGGTAAAACCCACGATTTATGTGAGAAGGAGAAATATGCATTTATGGTACTCTTAGAGTATTTAATAATTTTCCTTAAGGTATACCTCCTCAGTCCTCACCTGTTAAACGTGGAGTTTGTGGATAAAGTCCATCCCTTTATGAGATCTAGCAGCGGAAAACTATACACCAATAGCCTTTGTTAGTTGATAAAAAAAGATTATTCCCGAAAGAATAAACAAAACAAAGAACATTTGAACTCCAATCTAATTCCTTGACAACCATGACTTTCGGTTTCTTTTTGGATGATATAAAGAATTGATTGCTCCTAAAAGATTTAAACAAAACAAAGCACCTTTCAACTCCATTCTAATTGCGGTATGATGTCAACAATGATTCCACTAGAAGCTGCTTAATTTGTATGAAAATACTATAGAAGCTTAAGCAATAAGCACTGTGCTTGAATTCAGGATATAAATGTTGGACTTTAAATTTATATTTGAAATCTAATATTTGTTTTAATTTATGTAAAGGAATGTAATATCTGAGATTACCTTTTTGTTTCTTTGGACTAATCATATGGAATTAGATGACAATAAAACAAGTTGAGACCTGCTTGATTGAGTCTTTTTTTTTTTTTTTTGCTGAACTTGATTGAATCAGTTGAACTATACCATTTTCAGATGCTACGTACATAAACTCAAGCAACTTCATTAAGTAATTCAACAATAGCTTACAATGTCCACGAGACACTACTCAACTTACATTACTTTTTTTTTTTTTTTTTGGTTGAGATTTGGAGGTTCAGTTCAGTCACCCCCCCCCCCCCCCAAAAAAAAGAAACTTAGACGCATAAATATTGGACATATTACATACTTAATCACACCATTTTTTTTAAAAGGTACAAAGTTCAAATTACATTCACTAGCTTCATGAGCTCATAATCCCACACACCGACGAACCACGTGACACGCCAGCGGCTTCTTCATTTCGAGAGAGAGGTTCAAGCATTCAGAAAGATCAACCGGCTGTGCCGGAATCCACCTATATTGGTGGAGAAGCCTTCCAAGCCACAAGTGCACCGTGGCTAAACCTAATGCCTTGCCAGGGCATGCCCTGCGGCCAGACCCAAATGGTGCAAGCCTCAAATCCGAGCCCATAATAGACACATCCTCTTCAATAAACCTTTCGGGCTTGAAGGCCCATGGGTCCTTCCAAATAGTTGAGTCATGGGTTATGGCCCACATGTTCACCATTGCTGTTGTGCCAGCTGGCACAAAGACCTTTCCAACGTGGACATCATGGACAGCAAGGCGGGCCCACGAGAGCAACGGGCCCGGAGGGTGCATACGAAGAACTTCCTTCACTATGGCTTGGAGGTAAGGTAAGTTTTGTACGTCGGAGTCTTGCACGTGCCTATGATTTCCAACGCACGTGTCAATTTCTTGCTGTGCTTTTGCTTGAATTTCTTGGTGCAAAACCATCCTTGCCATAATCCACTCCAGAAGGATAGCAACGGTATCAGTTCCTCGAAAAATCATTTCCTGGAGAAAGAAAAGATATATAGTATAAGATTTTAGAGTGCACAAATTTTTTTTTTTTTTGGGGTAAAAATTAATATCTTTATTTGCATGTAAAAAACATTCGCAGTCCCAAATAATACAATATATAGTTAATGTGTGTCACAAGAGAAAGAATGTTGAACGTGGAAAGTGGAAACCACATCCACAAGGCACTGTAATATAGTAAATCCCCAAAAAAAATAGTTATTTTAATTTGTTGATGATCTAGCTAGGCTTAAAAGGACGACCCACTACCCACAAGCCAAGTTTCGATGTCAGATTTTTTATCAGTTATTGCTATATATAGTTCAACCCGAAAATGAAAAGGAAAAACCCCAAAATGGAAGAATTGGATTACAACTTACATGCCAATCTTATGTGTAAGTATGAGATAACGCACACTATAAAATAACATAATGAAAGTCAAAAGCTAATGAAGTGTACCACGACAAAATATTAAATATGACTCAAAAAGCTAGATTGAAATAGTTTTAGTCAACTACCAATCATATTCACAGTGTGCGGTATTGGCGTCATGTCACAAACTCATAATCATTGCGCCCGAATCTAAAAAGCCTACTTTCATTGCTCAATATTGATATGGACTACATGAATCGACAGATTTAAGGTTCTATAAAAAGTTTTTGTGAAAAGATAACTAGGGAATAAATATGAAATATCTCAAACATCTTTAATTTTAACCCCCCAAAAAAAAAAAATCTGTCAACCTAGCTGAGAAGGAAATTCCAAGCAATATCACAAGGAGAACATATAATAAAAGCCAAAAGAGAATAAATCTTAGAACAATCAAAATTAAAGATGGAACAACATATAGGAATAAAACAAAGATTTTGATTTTTTTTTTTTTTTGAGAAACAACAAAGATTTTGAATTTGATTCATTATTGAGTACCATTTAATATATATGTAACTAAGTTTTGCTATCGTATAATTGGGAAGTAAAAAGTATACAACAATATTTAGAAAATTTCTTTTATGAATTTGTTATGTATAACATCCTTTTCAATTCTTATATATGAGACCTTCATATAAAACAAACATTATAGTTGTACACTAATCTTCATAAATTAATATGGTTTTTTAATAGAATTTGTAGTGTGTTTCTGGGTTAAAACCTCATTCTCTCTTTCTCTTGTATTTATATGTGTTTGTTTCTCAAAAATATAAGAATGATGATTTAGATTATCATATCATGTTAAAACTTATTGCTATGAAGGAGGATAATTACTAATTAATTTCTTCATCCTATGGGATTTTTTTTTTCAATAATTGGATGATAAGATATTCAAACTCAGATTTTCGTATGAGTTATGTGTGTGTATATACATATTTTATTGAATTATTAGTGATATATATATATATATATATGTGTGTGTATGTATGTATGTATGTATGTATGCATGTGTATTTATTACATATAATTATATGTTTTGGTTTAAAACAATAAAGGATTATTAATATAACTGTAAACATATGATGATTTTCCTAAAATATTCTTCTTCTTTTTTAGAAATCCTAAAATATTCTTAACTTTATATTAGCTAGAAATGATAAGAATAGTATAGGAAACAGGAAATTAAACACAATCTTCATCATCACCTATTATAACACATGTGAAGATATTATTTGGCCCAATCATATCAAAGACATCTTTTTTTTTTATGTACCATATCATAGACATATCACATCATAGCATCAACCCTGTCTCCTATCCTTACCCACTCACCAGAGTGTGACAAGTGTACGTATATGTGTGAGACGGTGTATGGTGAGAAAGAGAGTCCTTACCCACAAGACAGCAACCATGTCTGTGTCACTTAGTTGATCCTCCATAGGCAAAGTCAACAGAGCACTAAGCAAATCATTACCACTACTGAACTCTCCAGCTCTTTTCCTCTCTTTAATCATCTTCCCCACAACACTATTAACCTGACCAGCCAATCTATGACACCTTCTCTTCACTCCAGAAAAGTCCAAAAACCTTAATGGAAAATAGTCCTCCCAATTGTATTTTGCAATAAGATCATACCCTTCTCTAACCATATCACCCAACTCCTCTCTTTCTAGCTCCACACAACTCCCAAACACACTCTCTAATATGTTGCTTAGAGAACCCTTTTGCAATATGCCTCTCAACTCCACAACCCCTCTCAACTCCATCTCCTTCAACACACCACCCAACATTTCATTAGCCACACGTTGCCTCAGTCCCTCTAGGCTGGAAATTCTCCTAGGTGAGAACATGTAATTTGCAGCAAGTCTACGAAGATGGCGCCAGTAGTTATCATAGGGAGCGAACCCCATGGCACGCTCAAACATTAGCAAACGAGCTGAAACTTTTACAGGTCGGTCTGAAAAGGAAGACCCACATAGGATTTCCTTAGCAGTATCAGGATGGCTGCTTATGATTGCACGTGTGGTTCCAAGACTAAATGCCATGAGCCTAGTTGCGCCATATGATGAAGCCATGGCAGCTAGTTTGCGATGAGCAAGAGCACCCATTTGGTCAGGTAAAGTGCCCAGTATAGGCCAGCCACTTGGACCATTAAGTTTGGGAGAGTTTTGGTTATGGTTTCTCCATGCAAAGCCTCCAGGGACAAGCCAATAGTTCAGAAGGATAGCTAAGAGAAACAACAAGGGAAATAGGAGAGTGGAAGGACATGGAGTTTGGTGTGTGGCTCCAATAAAAAGCAATAAAAGAGAGAGGTTGGCTATTGTTAAGGACTTCATATCTCTTTTTTTCCAAAACCGAAAGAGGGATTTGGAAATAGTAATTGAGAAAAGTTTTTTTTTTTTTTTGAGAAAAGTTAGAAAGCTAGTGATATTGTCTTAGAGATAGACGTCTGTCGTGTGAGGATTGCATGGTGGGTGACTTGAATTTATAGCATGTGGAAAGTAATTCTGGTTCAAGTTTTTGGTCATTTTGCTAACCATGGTTAAAGACTTAAGAGTATGCGAGCACCTCATGTGGGCCTTCTCCAAGCCCATTGGAGAAAAGCACGGACTTCTGTCTGGAGTGTGCACGGTTTGGTCAGCTCGATTTTTCTTAAATTTGTTACTGAACTGATAAGGATTAATTTTTTCATAATTAAAACCAATGCATATCGATTAGGGTCGGTTTTTCGACCTATAGCGGAGCGGTTTGGTCGGCTCGATTTAATCAGTTTGATCGGTTTGAAACATTAAAATTCTATTTGTTATTTTTTTTAAATAAAAAAATCTATTCAACAGAAACTTTATAAAAAAAAAAAAAAAAACTTTTCAAGACAGAGAAACTCCAATTAAAGTGGAGAAAATAGAGTCGGTGGGTCACCCTCACCGCACTTAAATGGGAATCTTAAGGGTCTAAATGTCTCAGTCTAATACCTTATCACCTTTAGTCCTTTACTATTCACCTTATCAACAAATCAAGAACAACGTGTTTTCTCATAAAACACTAAAACAGAGTACAAAGTTTGTAGCATGTAAAATAACAAGAAACACAAACCCAAGACACAAAGATAATAAGAAACACAAACCCATGTAAGGCAAAAATTCACAAAGAAACACAAACCCAGCATGTAAAGTTTGTACTACAAACAACCAAAAAAATAACAAGATACCCAAGACACAAAGATGGCTTACCAATGACTATGGGCGCTTGTTTGCGGTGAGTCGGAGCGAGCTCAGACACAAGGCATTAGTTTGGCAAGAGGCGAGAGCAAGAGTTAGGTCTTATGAGAGATAATAGAGTGTATTTATAGTTAGGGAAATCTGAAAACCTAGAACCAAACAGTGTTGTTTTGTGTTTTTTTATTATTATTTATAATAATACCCCATACGACGACACTTTAGTAAAAAAAATTAAAATCTGTACTTAGTAAAAGGACGCCGTATCCAAACGTTTGAAAAACTAATAAACTATTTACATATATTGGTTCGGTTCGGCACCCATCAGTGAGGGATTTGCAGCTCTAATGACTGCACCGCACCGGCACGGATGTCCCTTCGTGTTTCGATCACCAACATCGGCTCCTTGGATCTGTTGCAGTGGCGATGCGGGAAGGTCGACACCAGTTGGTCTTGTCGGCTTTGGTACAAGTTTGCACAGTCCTAATTGCAAGCACATATCAGCACCTACATCAGCTTGGTGTACAGACTCTTGGTATAATTTATTAAGGTTAAGGAGTTTTTTTTTAGAGTAATGATAGGAGCCTAGGAACGCCAAAAATGACACAATTTTGTGCCACAACTCACAATTTTGTGCCACAACTCACCACATGGCAAGTTGTGATTGGTGAATTTGTGTCCTCACATGATTCACTGACACACCTTCACCAATCACAACTCGTTATATGGTAAGTTGTGACACAAAGTTGTGCCAATTTTGATGGTACTAGCATTACTCTTATTTATTTATTTATTTAAAAATAAATAATTTGATTGTTGCAGGAGTGAGTATTTCAACCTTGGACGTCTCTAAGAAGTGTTAATTGATTTACAATATTTTCCATATCTATTGAGTTAACTAATTTTTATTGATTCTCATATATTTGAACGCATTGTTTACACTATTTTTATCATTAACAACTTGCTACATCATAATTGTCAAAAAATTTGTGATTTAAAGTTATTAACAAAATAACAGTTATTTTGGTAAGGTGAAAATAAGTTAATAATTGATGAAATTGTATTTTTAAACAATTGTAAGGGTTTAAAAAAAATGTATTTAATGGGTTCCAGTTAACTCAACTGGTAAAGTCACTCGTTATCAAATAAGAGATCCAAAAGTCAAATCTCTCCTATACTAAAAACCAATTTATGTCTTTGCTTGATGATAGAAAACAATCATCATAAAGCAGATGCCATATGTTTTAATTCAATCACATTAAAAATTATAATTAAAAAAAAAAACACAACTTGTATTTAAGCCAAGAGCATTGTAGCTCAAATGTAATTTCCTGGTGTTTCCAAATAAGATATGTATGGTTTAAAATTTCAGATCTCCCTCTCCCAACTATCGAATTAGCTAGAAAAAAAAAAAAGATATGTTTAAAAGAATAGACTATCTTAATTTAATTTTTAAGTTGTAACAAACAAAGCAGTAAAGATGGATTTATTCATATAATTTTACAAGAGGTTTTAATATTACTTCAACCTGTAATTCATTCTCTTTCTTTAAAAAAAAAAAAACTTGTACTTCAGTCTCCATACTAATGAGATGTAGAGTGAAATCATAGGTTTAAAACTCACTAAATGCATGTAACTCACCAATACAAAAATAAGGTTTAGAATTTCATTTTTAGTACTCCAAATGTCTAAAGGGTGAAATGTAGTAATAAAAAATTTTGTGGGACTAAATTGTGATTTGGCCAAATTACAATATTGTAAAGCCTTTGCCCAAAAATATAAAATCTATTAATTTGAACAAAATTTTAACAATTTCATTTCAAATCTAAAGGGGTTAAATGTATGGTTCAAAGTTTGTTAAAATTTATGAATGTTTCTCTAAGTATTATATCTTAGATTCCCTAATTAGATTCATTCAAATATTTGCAATAATAAATATAACACAAAACGTGTTATTTTTTTTAATGATAATTAAATTTAACTATATGGTTTACATGTGATTGTATTGATTCAACTACATGTTGAATTCAATTAGAAAACCTAAGATATAACATCTAAACCCAATAGTCCTTTAATGGTGACAAACTTCAAATCTCTCCTAATATCTCTGACTTTAACATTAAAAAAAATTTAAAAAAAAAAAGAAGAAGAAGAAGAAGAGGATATTTTCACCTGCCTGTAAACTAACCTCTATCATAAAAGGACGCATTAAATTCAGATTTGGGCTCCCCAACCCCAAGTTCCCTACTTCATTTAAAATTATTTTATGGTTAAAAGAATTACGAGTATTTAGAACTGGGCCAACCCGAATTCCATAATAAAACCAATAGATCTAGCCTAACTTCAGAATCGATTTCATAATTTTCAAATTTTTTTTTTTTAACATGACTTCTATTTTAGATATGGACAATAATTTTGAGTTTTGAGCTTCAAGCTGAGACGACTCACTTCATCTATGTAAAATGTATTCGTTTTTAGTTTGACAATTTAATGTTTCAAGTTTCAACTAAATTTACAATTCATTCCAGAAAAAGCTACTCCTATTGTAGCTTTATACAGTTGTGTAACCAGCAAACACAATTTTTACAACAACAGACAGATTAGCAATCATACAGGTCGATCTATAGTAGCAACTTTTGAGCTGCATTTTACAATTTTACACCTTAGTTATTATGAATGCTGAATGCTACTACAACAGTTATGAAAACCAATATTTATTACACCATTTTGTTTGCTTAAACAGTGCTAGAATTGTATAGTTAAATAATTAAACTTACCATATCTTAATAACTTAAACTTTTAAAACAATCGATAATTTAACAAACGGCATGATTGCACTTGTCAATACTCACTGAGTGATAGCACTAGGAACCTTAGACAAGTTTCTGGGAAGATTCACTGTAAGGACGTAGACCAATTGATTAACAAAGACAAAAAAAACTGTGCTAGATCTTCCAAATATTGTATAAGAGCTTTGTAAAGCTGTACCTATCCAATAAGATATACTTTTTTGATACGAACTATTCAATAAGATCTATATTTTTGCAAGGAAATCCAATATATTTCTCACTAAATAAATAGCAATACCACTCCAAGCAGAGGGGTGGACTTGGTGGAGAGTCCTTAAAGTTAATCAATCGTCACCTATTACTCCAACATCAACTCTTGAATTTATACCAATCGCATTTGATATATATAAACTTTGTCATCTTTAGTAGACACATACCAGAACTCTCTAAATTTTGCTAACAACTACCACCTCTCTCCCAACCAGAAATAAATACAATTCAAAGACAAAAGTGAGAGAAGCTTCGAGCAGTGCCCAATAGTACATTATAGGCACTCAACGGTTTCACTTGTTGCTCTCATCCAAAAGGGTCCAATATCATTGGGGCCTATAAAACTAAATGCTTTTTAAAATTCTTTTATTATATTACACACCAGAGGAGGAGAAGGTGCTGTAATCTCAGAATATTTAATCAGAGAAAAGCAAAAGAAGATGGCGTGGATGCTTCTTCACCAACAAAACCTCACCACACCCTTGAGTTTCTTTTAGGATCATGAGGACTCAACATTGCAAAGCGTGGCTAAGGGGAATATAAAACACACAACTATTGGCGCAGCCCATAACTTTGGATGAAAGAAAAAAGATAATGGCCTATGAAGGTGGGAGGAAAAATACGTCTAGGACAAAGACCATGAATATGGATTCCACCAACAAGAGTGGGACTAAAAAAAGAATTTCACTTTTGTTAAATAGAGACGCAAAAGATCGTAGTCTTTCAGGCCCAAATTTAATAATATATGAATATATCTTTAGCAAGAGTAAGACCCTTCTAGGTGATCTCCTTATAAGGCCAATTATAAAGTAGAATATCCTTGCATAGCTTTCGATACTTTATTTATTATCATAGTATTTGCCAACATAAATGTACACGACACACCAACCACTGCACTTGGAAAATTCTTTACAATTATCATTATAGAATTGATATTTGTCTGAGATTTCTTTCCACTATTGGAGGGTTGTACCTGCTGAATTTTGCCTGCTTACACAACACTGCATTCCATTAGGAGAAAGTGGTGGGCCTAAAACAGCAACACAAGCATGGTTCTTGGGTCGATTTTTATCAATTCAACAAAGATACATACATGTTGTGCTGTGCATTCCATACCATACTTCCATGACCAGATAATCCTGAAAAAATTAATTCTTGCAGGTAGGCCACTCAGGCCTGTTGGCTTATCCAAAACCAAAATTACTTCTAAGAAAAAACCACCATCGCTGCCAAAGCCACATGAATAATTAATTTACAATTTATAATTGATTACTAGCTAATTGAGACATTAGAATTAAATAGTTGAACACTACATTATTGGCTTGATTTGTAGGCCAAATGTAATCCCAACTCATTGACATATATGTCACATTCGATTAAAGTCTTGACTGTTAGTTTGGCTTATGTAACCTAAATGAATACTTAGATAATGTTTAGTAACGCTATAGGTGGAATCAATGCATTCTAAAGAATAATTGCTAAATTGGTCTTGATCTCTTTTTAGTTACTATACTATCATACATTTGGGGAATCATTTCTTGCTTGCCACTTAGACATTATTCTTCTTTATGGAGATTTATCCTTTACAGATCTATACTTTCTCTTGCAATCCGGAAACAATCTACATTAAACTCAAATTTATCCGGATACTTTATTACCAAATTTCAAGATAATCATAGATCCATAGCTATTTCTTCTATAAAATGTTTAAATTTTAAAATTTTGTATTTTAAAATTATGCATAAAAAATGAGTTTATGAATTGAATAGAAAATAGTATTTGATTAATGCAAAATTTGACATGTGTATTAAGAATATAAAAAAACATGTAATCCAATGATCAAATTTTCTAAATATTAATCCAATAGAAAATTATTAGGTAGTGTAAACTTGCTTAAAGTTACACCATGCATAATTTGATAATGTCCTCATGCCAATTATTGCAATTCTCACATTCTTCTAAAATAATATACTCAAGACTCCAACTGCCCTCAACATTTTCCTTAAAAAATAAAAAAAAAGATACTTGAGTTTTTCACTTCATAGAAAGGGGATGAAGGGATTACAACTAATCACCTTGGTTACATGAGACATAGACTTGTTATATTCTAGGATTTACATTTCATAATCTCTTTTTGTATATGATTTCCATTCAAATTAATTGAGCCCGTTTAATTATATAATTATACTACTATTACCTTAGCGAACTTCTTAAAATTTAGGGTAAATTATATTATCATCTTTAATTAATGGTGAAATTAGATTCACTATACCTTATTTTCAAAAAATAACAGTGTTTTCAATTATCAAAATAATTGACACTTCACTGCTCTCCTCCACCGCCCCCCCCCCCCCCCCCTTTAACTTTTCTCATGGTAAATGACGTTGAGTTAAGATCGTGGAGGAATATTCTCAACAAAACCACTTGTTAGTGTATTTTTAATTTATATGAGCTTAAAATAAAACAAAAAGAACTTATTATAGCTAAACTGTACCAAGCAAGTTTCATTCATATAGCCAAACAGTCCCAAATATCCATCACCCATCCTCCTCCACTGATAACATATCTAAGCAGAAACCAGTGTTGTCATCAACCTTATCTCACCATCACCCACCAACTAATTTTCTAGCAAACAAACTTAGACAACAACATCAAAATCAAATCTCATTATCCATTTACTTTAAAGGTAAAAAATTTAAACAAGAAACCTAGATTTTGAACTAATTTTCCCTGATTTTCTTATGAACAAATGTAACACAAAAACTTAAAGCCACCCCCCCTCCCCCTCCCCCTTTCCTCCCCCTCCCAAACCCAAACACCAAAATCTCCCCATAGTTTGTATAACATTAGCTTCTTCTTTTTTTCTTTTATTTTTTGGCTAAAAGTGAGCTGAAATATATTTGTATTTGAAAAGAATAAAGTTTTAAAAAGTTGAAGATAAACAAAATAAGCTAAGAGCTAAACGTAAAAACTCATTGCAAAAAGAGAGTCATCAATCATCCAAATCAATTTTGTAGCATTGAAACAGAAATTTAAGGAACACCAAACAACAACTAGAGGCAAAAGGGATTTGACTGTTGACACTAATTAGGGTAAGCCTTGATCCATTTCCAAGTTTCCAACTACAATTTGTCATTTTCAAAATTATTACAAATTTGTCAATCACTGCAAAAAGAGTTTGAATTACGTAAGAGAATTGGGAGGAAGCCCAATTAAATAAAACTGACAATGTTCTTTTTCTTTTAGCAAAAAAAAAAAAAAACTGACAATGTATTGAAGGCTAAGAAGAGGAAATTTTGAAAGCCTATAAACTATGTCGAATTAAACACAATTGTTCTCTAAGACATGAACAACCGCGTACACCTCTCTTTTCCCGCTTACAGGCTACTATCATTTGTCACGAATCATGCTCATATTATTTTACCCTCTTAATTGTACTTCTCATTAACTAATTAGAAATCTCAAAAACTTTTGGCAATTTGATGGAATCAAGCATCATGCTTGGTTGCAGTGGCTGATTAAGATATTATGGAAATGCAAATTTCAATTTTTCAAGCTCAGCACTACAACACTCTTTTTTATGTACTTTATGAATAATTTATTACCGCTAAAAGTTTTGTAATTCAATTTATTAACATCTTTTGATATTTTCAATGGAAGCATAAAAAATTCAAATCCTCCCATCCTCGTTGTAATTATTGAATTATCAGAAAATGAAAGGGAACAATCTCCCACCACTCCAAAAGATAAAAGAAAAATTAAAAAGTCCAGCAACAATAGACAAATCTAAAGCGAGTAAATTCATTATGAGCAAAAAATTTATGACGGAAAAGTGGCTCCATCCGGTGTGCCATTTGCAAAAAAAATATTCACCATAATAAGGCTACTCTTACTCTTTATTCTCTCTCCTCTCACACCTCTCTCTTGGACCTCTCTCCTCTCTCTAATCGAGTTTTGGTGGTGGATCATTAATCAAGTTGTGGTAGTTGAGTTGATGGGTTGTGGAGATGGTGGGTTGTTGTGGTTTGGGTGGGTTCTGACCTTGGGATGGGTTGTTGCAGGTTATAGGGGAGGGGTTGGTGCTAGTTTTTTTTTTTTTTTTTAATTTACATTAAAATTTATTTTAATGTGTTATATGGTAAAATAGAAAAATGAAATATAAAGTAAATTATTAAATAATGTGTTAAGGTGGCCAAAAAATGCTTCTTTTTTTTTTTTTGAAAAAGCAAAAATGGTATTTTGATGTGCTAAATGAGCTTCTTCTTTTTTCTTTTTTTTTTTAACTCCGGATGCTAATGCTAAGTGGCAATTCTATGTCAAGAGTTCAATTTTTTTTTTTTTTTAATAAAACTTTATTCTACATGCCAGAGTACATTTAAAAAATAAATAACTAGTTCAGTAAATTTAAGTATTAAACTGTGAGGGCGTAAAGAGAAAACAAATTATCAGCGCATGACCTGCACGTGACACATCTATTCAAAAGAGAGAGAAGATATTTCCGTCCTTGCGTCTTTTATCCTGTTGATGCCAATAACATTACCTATACAGCCTTAAGAAGCCAAAGCTGACTTAAAAAATCACACATTCAAGCGTATGAATGAAAAACAAATAGCTTAAGATAATCTGCCTAAATAGCCAAAATTGAAAAGAGAACAACAATAATATATTTGCCTAACCAAATCAGCAAAAGAAACATTATTAGTCAAAATTAGCATGTGGATAGCATACCACATGCTACTAAATTTACTACATCTCCAGAATGGTGAATTTGTCAGCCCAAATTTTGGTGAATCTATCAGAACAAATTTGAACCTTAGCTAGTCTTGAATATGGAGCAAGGTAAAAGGCCTATCTTGGAGCAGGCGGAGGAACGTGGGATTTTGCCATACCCACCCATGCAACAATTCCAACTGCTAGGATAATCCATCCAAATATGTCATATTTGAGGTCACTGCTCTTCTTCTTCTTCTTGGAAGTCTGGAAAAACAACAATAATTTAATAGCAAGCTCAAAGAAAAATGAAGTGAAGCATATCTGCACCTATAAAGAACTTCTCCAGACAATGGATGGTATATTGGGGAATGATGCAGCAACAGCACTCATGTCCTTGCATGTCTAGAGCAATTTAGACAAATCACAATTAAGTTCAATGTAATGTAAAACAAGAGAATTATGCCTTTATTTATAAGAATTATCAAATGTATCCTTTCGTCATTGTTTTACTTCTATCATTTTTCCACAAATAGAAACCAATGTGTATAGACTCTGCTTAAATCATGGAGACACTCCACACAATAAAAACATACAAAACAAATATGCGTTCATAGATTATATGTAATGTAATATCCAAATACATAATGTTGACATGACAGGACATTAGCAGTAACCAAGACAAGTTACAAATTTCAACTCAGGCAAGAACCGAACTTCGTTATTATCCAAATGCTATCCCAAACAATACATCTTTCAGATTCCAAAAATTGAAAACCAAGCAAATCCAATAAAATTATTCACAATTAGATGAAATAGTGGCTTCACTGCTTCCGGATTATGCAACTGCATGAGTATATTTGTAGGATGAGAAGCTGGAAAATTTCCAATAGGTGAGAGAAGAAGGGAAAATTATCTAGTGGGAAGGTCTCATGAGACCACCATCATAGCATGTGGGACCCACGCATCTCAAGAAGGTGAAAGTGAGTTTTTAAGATTGTTCATTATGTGCAGCAAAGCATTTAACTGATTAAGAAGTATGGTTGAAACCAAGCAATGGCCTAAAGAACACAAAATTAATGAGAAGGATTTCATGAATCCCAACCAAACAATTGATACAGGAACACGCCAATTCAGATCAGACCCAACCACAAATGGTTTAAAAAATCCAATCAGGATCTGTTACAAATTCAATAAAAGATGTATTATGATAATTACAAGATATACCAAGATATTACCCAAATCTGGAAATTTATTGCAAAAATACCAATTTCACAGTCAATTTGGTCCCTACATTTCGGAAGCAATAAATTTGGCCCCTTTTATTTTCAACTTGCAGTCAATTAGGCCTCTAAGAGCATTCCCATCAAGAATGCTAAAAAAAAAAGGCATTTTCACAACTCATCCCACAAAACACATGCTACATCAATGCTATACTTAAATTTTTTAGCAACTTAGCAACAGTAAACTGTCATTTTTTACAGTCTACTGTAGCTCAAAACTTATAAAAAATATAATAATATTTTATTACTCTTCAAATAAATATCATTTCTCTCTCACTATCCTCTCTCTTTTCTTCTTTCTTTCACCGGCTCTCACTTTTCTTCTTTCTTTTTCTTCCACTGGAGACTCTTTTTTTCTCTCTTTCACTGGCCTCTCTCTCCCTCTCTCCGTCAGCTTTTTTTTTTTTTTTTTTGAGAAGTTCTCTCCATCGGTTTATGGTGGTTGATGGTGTGTGGGTATGGTTTGTGGTGAACTAGGATGCACGGACGCGGCAAAACGGCCGCTGCACCTGCGTCGGATGCAGCCCGACACAGCATCGCACGAGGGACGCCACTGCCTGCGCATGCGTCCATTTTTTTTTTTTTTTCGTTCCACGACTTGCACAGACTCGAGCCGACGTGGTGCCGACTTGGGCTGTATCGGGCGAAATTGCCGAAACTCTATGTTCTCCGATTCTCAGGCTGAAATTTAAAATAAAATAAAATAAAGGTGCAAAACGCACCGTTTCAACTTAATATAACAAACCCTATTCAGCTCTCTCTCACACCTCTCTTCTGTGCTCTCTGCCTCTCGCCACTGTGTCACTGCTCTCCGTCTCCCCTGTGAGTGTGAGACAGCCACTCACTCAAACCTCACCAACCCACTCATCACAGCTCAACTCAAGTCTCAAGTCTCAACTCTCAACTCTCAAGCTCAACCCACTCTCAAGAGTCTCAACTCAGGTATCAAACTCAAGCTGATCTGATTTTTTTAGTCTGAACTGTAATGTTGTGAACTCAGAACTGTGATGTTGTAAACTGTGATGTTGTCATCTGATTTTTTAACTGTGAACTGTGATGTTGTGATGTTAATAGTTATTATTAATTTATATAGTTATTATGAATTTGTGAACTGTGATGTTAATAGTTAATAGTTATTATTAATTTTTTATATAAGCTGTAATGTTGTGACTTGGTTTTGATTTATTATTAATTTATATAGTTATTGTGGTTGTATTTAATTTATGAACATCATGTTTTAGTTATTATCTAATATTGCTCTTAAAGTGGGTATATGTTTATATAATGTGAAAAAGTATGCTTAGCAATATATTAAAAATATAAATATAAATATTTTTAATAATTTTTTTATCGCCACACCCGCACCCTAATTTTTCAAAAATTTCCGAGCCCACACCCACACCCGAATCCCAAAACGCACCCATGCTTCATAGGTGGTGAACCGGTGGTGGTTGATGATAGGTGGGTACGAAATTTTATGGGGTTTTTTTATTTTTTGGGTTTGTTTTTGTTTGTGATTTTTGTGGTTGATGGTTGAGGTTATGGGTGGTGGTGGCAGTGGCAGTGGCAGAGGGTGTGGGTTTGAGTTTGATTTGAGTTTGAATTTGTGATTTGATTTTGGTTTTGTGATTTGGTTTTGGGTTTGTTTTTGTTTGTGATTTTGGTGATTTGTTGTGGGTGGTGGTGGTTGTGGCAGTGGGTGTGGGTGTAGGCAGTGGTGCCAGTGGCAGTGGGTTGGGTTTTGCAGTAGGTTTCGGTGTGGGCAATGGAACTGTGGAAGAGATGAGATTGAGAATAAGAGAGAATTAAAAAAATAATAAAGAAATAATATTTTAATGAAGTGGTAAAAAATATAAAACATTTGATATTAGGTATATTATAAAGTGAGGTGTTAAAATAAAAAAAATAGCGTTTTGAGTTGCAAAAAGCTATATTTTTAGCGTTCTTGATGTGAATGCACTAACCTTAAATCATTAACAGAAAAAGCTTATGTGACAAACGGTGTGCACTGTTGGCACACTTAAAGCTTATGTGACAACTATAATAATAATAATAATAAATGCCACATCAGCATATAAATAAATTTTTTATCATCAATTTTAAAGGAAAAGGATAAAATTATGAATTTAGATCTGGCTTGAACATGAACCCAGAACCCAGAAAAATCTAATCCAAATCAACCCCTCTACAAATCTCAACTCTTCAATTCATATAGAAAACTGATGCCTAAATGGGGAAGAAGACGAAGGTGAGGGAGGGGGAGTCCATAAATTGTTCATTATGTGCAGCGAAGCATTTGACTGATTAAGAAGCAATGTTGAAACCAAGCGATGGCCTAAAGAACACAAGATTAATGAGGAGGATTTCATGAAGCCAAACCAAACAATTGATACAGGAACACCCCAATTCAGACCAGACCCAACCACAACCAGTTAAAAAAATCCAATCAGAATCTGTTACAAATTCAATACAAGATGTATTATGATATGTTAGAAGATCTACCAAGATATTAAACAAATCTGGGAATTTATTGTTCCAATCTCAGGCTATCTTACAATAATAAGCTCTAGCTAAAATGAGACATCCTCCTCAACAATAATGGGATAGACGGTCAGGTCAAGGGTCTAAGACCCAGCACATAACTTACCAGAAAAAAAATCTTAAGCTTTCGTACGCTTTTCACATTGAATAGCTGAGACAGTTGAAACATTTTTTTTTTTTTTTGGTTGATAAATGCTGAGACAGTTGAAACATGAGTCCCTAGAAAATTATTATATCATATATATCTGGAAGCAGGGCTGAAAACAATGAGAAAGCTAAAAGGGCAATTGTGTAAAAGAGCAATCTAAAGCACTATAAAGTTGTTAGTCCAAACTAAAACTGCAATACTGTGCACATGATATTGAAACACTATCATCAAATCTTTACAAAAAAAAAAGAGTGACTTTTGCAGTTTCAAAGAGATGTGATGTTATTAAAAAAACTGAAGACAGTGGTCAAGAATCTGTTAAGCCCTGAAAAACATAGCCTTGTCACTTCAACTATGACAGAAGCTCAAAGAACTCCAACCAAGTAAACAGGTTCTTTGCATCACAGATTATGGAAGCTTCTTAGATAAAGCGCTACTCCTTCAAAGTAATATTTAGAAAATAACAACGGTAAAGTAATAATTTAATAATCTAACCTTTTCATTAGAAGAAGCAGATGGCCCACCACCCAGTGTCTGTTGAACAAGACCATGCTTGTGGATCTCCATGTGCAAATCAGTCGCCTAAGAAGAAACAGTAAACAATGGAATCAAATTAGTTAGATAAAAAACTATCAAACTAATTACTCCTCCATCCATTATTGTTAGTCATCTATTCCATTTTGGGACATTCCAAAAACATGGTCCTCTTTAAAATTTCAATGGGTGCAATATTAATAACTTTCCTGACTTATCCTTTTACTTTCTTTGAATTCAATACCTCTTTTCCATTAACTTCATTTAAATTTAAATTAAGAAGAGAAGTATTAAAAACTTTTACTTTTTATTTGAAAGACAATCCGTTGAACAATATTCCCTTAACAAGAGAGATTTCTATACAAGACACTTATGCACAACCTAATCAATCCTATGAACTCAAGCCCAGTTCAACATATAGTGCAGGCTGCTCTGTCCTTCTTAGATTTGGTCTCTTTTCTATGTATAACTAGATATGTTGCAGGCTGCTCTGTCCTTCTTAGATATGGTCTCCTTTCTATGTATAATTAGCTAAGTCACCATTCACCAATAAAAGAGATTAGTTATTTTGCAAGGTGCATTTATGGCTGTGGGTATTGTCACTAAACCAGTGTATACTTCTTGCACCTTTACCACCAAAATGCTACTCGTTTTGAAATCTCATCACAATCTCAATCCCAACCATACCCCAATTATATATGTCCCAGACTACAGCCCTAAAACAAATGACACAAAAGTAATACTTATAAAATGAATAAATTTACATAGATGTTTCCCAAACATAAAAATTCCAATTAACCACTAAGCAAGGCTCGATATTAGTATATTCTCGGCCATGTAACTAGTACTACCATGCAACCTAATAAACCAATATATCCTCTTTTCTAGGCAATGTTCATATGATGTGAGTGACTATACGAAAGGGCAGTACAGTAGGATATTATGGTTCAAGTGAGACAATAGTTAAAGCTTGAAAATACCTTATCCGTGTTTTCCAAGGACTTCTGGTAGAGTTCATTAGATGGATTCTGCAAAAACATATGCCACAATCAAGCTTCTAAAAGAGTCTTAAACTATAAAATACAATGTAATTGAACACTTAAGGAACTTAAAATTTTACCTCATCTGCTGCTTTTTGGAAATAGTCACGCGCCTTATCAAAAAAAACCTTCGCCTCATCAATGTCAGGAGTGAGAAACGCCTGAGAGGTTTGGGCATTTCCCAGGCACCACAACGCCTCATGCTTCACTGGATCAACAAGCAAAGCCTCTTCCAACTTTGAAATAGCATCTACATAATTCAATTTTTTTTTCTAGAGTCAGCCCATCAAAATAGTTGGGTTTTATAAAGAAAAATTCTTTGCAGCAGAGATTCCAGTTCAATCATGTATATATTTAAAATACCATAGTGTGTTTTAATTTTATAAGAAATTCAAAATACCATTAATCATATTCTTTGAATCGGCAATGTTTTGAAATTGTGATAGCTCCAGCAATGCTCCTCCCCACTTTGTTAGATTCTGCAGAGTAATTCACATAGCCAAACAGATGATGTCATAATTCACATCTTTATATATATATATATATATATATATATATATATATAACTCTAAGCATTGTTACACCACCCAATAACTTGTTAATGAATTCATATTTTGAATCCCACCGTTAGGATTACATGTTTTATATGTTCCTAACATGCATGCCAATTGAATGTTACTTACCATTCAATCCATAAACTCATCTTTAAGGAGTTATTTTAAACTACAATAACTTGAATTTAAACAATTGATCAATGGCATTGCTATTGATCTTTGATAATCTTGAAATTTTGCAAGCAAAGAGAATACGCGAAGACAATGTAATCCAATGTTGGATATGTTAAAATTCGCATCTAATTAAAAAAATATTAAGTGGTGCAACATTGAACCCAAGATATGAATATTTAAGAAGTCATATCACTTAAACTGACAAACCATGCTAAAATTTAAGTATCCCAAATAGTTCACAACAAATACATAAAAGCTAAAACTGTGAATCAACTCCAATAAACGGTTCAACCAACAAAAAATTAAAATTAGAGAATTAAAATGAAAGCATAATATACAAACACAGACGCAAATACAAATACACATGGTTAAATATAATGGACGTTGAAATTGAGGAATGAAACATTGAGATTAACACACAGAGAAAGAGAGAAAGATACTAACATCGGCATCAAGGGGGTTCTGGGCGTAGTTAGATTCGGCAGTTTTACGAGCGTGCTCGAACAGCAAGAGGCGATCGAAGTCTTCCTGAGAGAACTCCATGTTGTACGGACTGGTAGAAGAAGAGGTTGTTGTTGTTGTTGTGAGAGAAACTGTGTGAGTATGTGTTGTGAACTGTGTACTATGAGTTAAGTCCTAGGGTTTGAAATATACGACTTGTCGAATTGTTATACGCTTACTTTACAGTTGTGTGCGTGTGCTGCGGGTTCTGACTCAAGTTTTTGTTTTAAGGTACCCGGTCTTCTCTGCTCGCACGTGTTACATTCACTCTATGGACCCAGCCCAACTTATGTCTTGGATTAATTTTTCATGGGTTTTTTTTTTTTTTTTTTTGGGCTTAGGCTGGCAAAATTTTGAACATGTAACCCGACCCCACCCAACCCACAATATTGATAGATTGGAATGTATATTTTTAATTTAATAGTTTGATTTATTTTGAATTTTGAGATGTTTAATTTTGTTAATTTTATTTATTTTGGCATATTGAGACTTAATTTTGATAAAATAGAAATATTAAGCCCAAGTCAATTGTAATCATTTATTGACTATAATTGGCTTAAAACCTTAAATGAAAATCAAAATTCTTTAATCGGACAATACTAAATGGCTCAATTAACAACTCAAGAGTTGTCATGAGTTGAGCTGGATTGGAGATTTGTCAACTTGACAATATTAGGTTAGAATGAAAAATACCTCAAAACATAACACAACCAATGCACACCTCTACCTATACCACCATATTAGCTTGCTAATAGTGGACCAAAGTTTTGAATAGGCCAATCCCAAATATAACTTGAAGTTCCACCCAAGAAGTCAAGAACTACCAACCTACATGTCTAGTTGTAACTTGTGTTGAAATAAAACATCAATGATGATATATCATTTTTAGCAAAAAAAATTTATAACTTGATAAAGGGATAAATTGTGATTATTATAATGTCATTCTTGTATGAATCCACAACTAAACTCATTTAATTTTGCACGGTCACAATAAAACATGTTAATATTAGCGAAATTTGTTGAATTGCTAAGCATATTGTAAATATATAACCAGTTTTGGGTTCTAGCCATCAAGGTACAAGAAATCACCTTTCCCTTCATCTTTTTGTTTTCCTTGTTTCCTCTATAAGTCAATAATAGTTGAATATATTATAATTTGATCTACAATAAAGGTGTACATGGTTCAATGTAGTCGATGGGAGCACCCTTTTTTCATCAAATCGATAAGTTTGGTTTAATAAAATTTGCAATTGTACCTCACCATAGTATAGGGTCTACCCACGATCAACTGGGTTTGATGGGCTCAGTGTAACCAACTTAAGATCTGTTTGAAATCCGTTTATTTTGTTGAAATTGAAAACTTTTTGTTAAAAGTACTGTAGATAAAAGAATATATGAATAGTACCTAAAAATAAGTTAAATAGTAAAATAAGTGATTTTTTTTAATTTAGAGCCAAGTGCACACTTAGTTATGTTAAAGCCACCAAATCGTATCTTTCTTTACAAACTCCTCTATGGGTGAATCTCCTTTGTTAAGCTTAAACCTTCATGGTTGATCATCCTTGAGGTCTACCTTCCACAACCTTCTACCACTCGCCGATGGCAACAAGCTCTACTACTATAATTCCCCATTAACGACCATCACCAGCAATGACCTTTCTCTCACTCGGTGTTAAAATGATATGTTGCTTCTATGGTCGTAGCTCTCACCTTCCTTCTTCAATTTGCTCCTCATGGTCAGGCCCTTGTTCCCCTTTCTCAAGTGTTTGTGTTTGGATAGGGGTTGGGCATGGTCGTTTGGGATTTTGTTGGTGACATGCTTAGGTCGTTTGAAAGATGGATGTTGGGCATGTGAAGAGAGATACTACTAATAAAATAGAAATGATCTATGGTACCTATTTTAATGGATTTGGTGTGGCATGTTTTTTGTCGAAATTTTGAAATGGGTAGGGGTGTGCAACCAACCCACTAAAATCAACCTGATACAACCAAAATCCACTGTACTAGGTCGGTTTTTAGGGGTTGGTGGGTTAGGTTGTCAATTTTATGTTGGATATATTTCAACAATTTACTTTTGTGATAAAACAAAAGGAACAATATACAGATCTAAGAATAAGCAATAACAAAAATAAATGTGATAGACAAAAGCAATAAACAAATAATAAATATATACAAAGAGAAATCTACAAATAATTAAAAACTCACAAACTAAATGCGTAAAGGATGAACAATTCAGATTAAGTCTTGTGTTTGACATAATCTCCTTAAAGCAAATTTCACCTCTCACACAATCACTGTGGTGATTTGAGACTCACGGACGTCTACCTCCCAGTATAAAATGATCTACAATACGAAAACAAAGCACACAAGGTCTGCTCTGCGAATTACTCAATATCTCTTTCTCTCTCTTTGACACAAAATGAAATGCACAAAATATTCTCACTGGAAGAGTTTTTTTAAAAAATTGTTTTTATGAATGAAGGGCTATGAAAAATTATACGTTACTGAACAGACATTCTTTTTCAGTAATAACTGTTGTGCACAGACTAACTGACTAAAATATTAAACTAATAAAATATTATTATTTGTACAAGTAGGCCCAGTTCACATATGCTAAAAGCCCAACCTAATATCCAACTCATGAACATATGAACTCATATATTATCTCTTTCTTTTCCTATTTGGGACTGAGCATTTTTACCACTTTTAATAATATCTTCAAGTGAACATAGAAAATATCAATTTCTTATTCACTCCATGTTATTTTTCCAACAATCCCCTACATTAATAGAAATTGATAAACACAATGCAAATAATGATGCAAACACAGAGAGAGTAGAAGAAAAGTTACTGTATCGAGAGAAATAGCTTGTGGCTTTGAACTTTCCTTTATGAAAAAGTATCGGATATATTGGCTAACTAGTGAACATGATGTCTTGAACTGTTCAGTCATTTGTGAAAGACAATAGAATTCACAAAGTTCATTTTCGAACATATTTTATTTTTATAGTTGTGTTCATTTCGGCCCTGAGCATATCCTAGTAAATTCATGAAGTGTTTTAGAGAACTCAGTCTTAAAATTCTCATGGAAGTGGGCCACTTCACACTCATATAGGTGACTCTTATTAAGAGTATCCTACTATATCCTACTATATCCCACTTGGAATTCCAAGATATAAGAATCATTAAAAGTAAAACTTACCCAGAACATCGCTTACAGGCATCACTATTTCATCATAGGAATGGGCGGGAGATGTAAGGATGGCAATTTCTACCTAACCCGCGGGTACTCGGCCTGGCCCGACCCTAATGGGCCAGGTTTTACCTGATTCGATAAGGAATAGGGTCGGGTTTGGGTTTTAAAAAAAAAAACCTGAACTGAGTCCGGGTCCGGGTCCGAATTTTTACAAAAATCTAGCTCGAACCCCGACCCAACCAAACCTGACCCAACCCGGTTATATATAATTTATAATTCCTAAAATACCCTCATATATATAATGTTATAAACCCTAAAATTTCTATTACTCGTCCTGATTTCATTTTAGTTCACACAGCCCGCCTCTCTCATCTCTATTCTCTTCAGTCTCACTCATACAATCTCACTCATACAACCTCACTCTCTCACTCACAAATCACAATCTCACCTTCGGCTAACTACCCAACCTCTCACCGCCGATCCAACTCTCCTCGTCGGTCTAACTCTCGCCGCAATCCCAAGCTCTGTCAATGTCACCGGTCCCAAGCGCTCTACTCTCTCAACTCCATTTCGTCCTCCCCGTCGCTGATCTCACATGTCACACAGTCCTCTGCTCTTCTCATCTTCCTCGCCCATGGGTACAAGTGTGACACGGCTCACTCCACCTCGTTCTCCATTTTTTTTTTCTGGGTTCGGTTCGCCTCAATCATGTGAGTTTTGTGTTTGTGTGTATGATTTCTGAAAGGGAAAAATGAAAATCATAAATCTAAAATTTGTGTTTGGTTTGTGATTTTGAAAGGGAAAGTCATTGATCTGAAATCTGTGTTTGTGATTTTTGTGTATATGGTTGTGATTGTGTTTGGATTTGTGTTTGTGATTTTAGGCCAAAAAATCATAAATCAAAATTTTTGTTTATGATTTTGGGCTGGACTGGGCATGAGGGACAGGGCCCGCAAGGGCCCAATGGGGCAAGTTTGGGGTGGGAAAAAAAAACCCGTTTATTAAAAGGGCCGGGTTCGGGTTATAGTAGCAGGCCCGCAGGTCGGGTTCGGGTATAGAAAAACCCAGCCCAAACCCAACCCGTTGCCATTCCTAGGGAGATGTAATCTCCATAGTGATAAAAAACTTGTCTTCACAATTTGTTGTCCCTTTAAAAACCTAGATTTTGGGATCTCCAGTCAACTAGGTGGGGTTGCCGTCATGAAAACTTTAGGTCATAGGCTTTAACCCCATTCCCTTCGATGAACACGCAATTTATTTGCTCTCTACATAAACAATTGATTACGGATCTATTTTATAATCTGGAATACTTCCATTTGCGAGCAACTGCCTTATGGTATTGTCTCCAACAAATATGTAGAGACCTACCATAACTCTGTGCCTTACCAATATATACAAATAGGAGGCACAAGTATTCAACAATGCATGTTTGTTTAGGTTTATAAAGACTTCCTAAAAAGACATATGCTCTTCACACAAGGTGTTCTTATTAGACTGTCGTTACATCTCTCATGTGATTGAGACAAGACAAGTCCATCAGAAATATTAGAAAATTTTATTTCTAGTATCACATCTACAACACCTACATCTTTTGAGTTGAACTTAATGGTCAACATCATCTCAATAGCTATTATTATTGCTATATACACGAGCATATCTCACAACGACATAGCCTCATGTGATATATTTCACATAACACACTAGTCACATTAAACCTAAGCTCATTTGACTTCATCTCATTGTCAAATTACTTATGTCATTGCATTGAAACTTGCTTCAATCTATACAAAGATTTAGCAAGCCTACACACTTTGCTTCCTTGTACAATAATCATAAACCCCTTTGGTTTATTGTGTATCAAGAAAACTTCACATCTTCCTTTTATTTGTAGCCTTCTATAACTAATCTTGCCTTGTAATAGTCAATAATTCCATCAACTCTCAAATTCTTAGGTGCTAGATCCACCAATTACTATGCATAGATTTCAAAGATGGATTTATTGCACTATTGACAATCTTTTTTCCAAGAAAGCATTTGAGGATTTTGCTTCTTTGAAACTTTAAGTTCATCTTCTAATATATAAATTAGAAATTTTGAACCAAAAAACCATAACGTTTGTTCTTTTACTCTGCTTAAGCTCAACCTCTCTTCTATCAACTCTTGATCATGAGAGATACTAAACGTAGACCCAAACTTTTTAAAAGAAAGTTTGACACTTGAAATATATTCTAATTAATTTTCATGCATATAAAAATAATATATTCATAAATTAGAAAGCACTATGTACTACTATTATAACCATAACCAATGAAAACACAATCAATGGTTCTTTATCCTTTAGGAATAGGAACCACCACCTTCATCAAACACCCCAACATTTAAAGAATTTATAGAAAGGCAATCACTATTTCCATAATTCACAAGTTGTCTTAGTGGTTTTCTTTTAAGTCATTTCAATGAAAAAGAAAAGTGGAAATAATAGCTTCCCCCCATAAGTTCTATTGTAATCAAGAACTTATGGCATTCATTGAATTATTTCTCAATTTCATTCTTATAATGAATGGACATCTCTAATGTCTCATCCTTGCTTACTTAATAAGCACTCATAACATACTCTTATGCATTCCAAATTTTTGACAACTCAAGTATGCCAACTAAGGCATGTAAAATATATTTCATCTAAAAAATATTAATATCCAACGGGATTAAATACATTAATATTTAATCAAGTTTACACATGCCCAAATACACACACACACACACACACACACACACACACACACACACACACACACACACACATGTATGTAATAAAATAAGACTATAGGTGCTCAAATACAATAATCACGTGTCCTCTGTACCAATACAAATAATTGTGCGTTAAACTTTATAAACAAATAACAAATCTGGCCAAAGGGTGAACTATGGACTCTCTAACTTAGAGTGAAACCCCATAATTATAGCCCCATGAGTGTGCAATTGGTCTCATTCTTAGACTTATATCCACACATTTATAATTATTAATAATAGCTCTCATAATGCTATTTTAATTATCAAATAAATGATCACTTGATGAATTAGTAAAGGCTAACCAAAAACTAAAAAAAGGGCAGTCACGCCCAAAATTGAATGCATTTAAATGGATTCAAAAAATTTTGCCTCCATTGAAATTCCAAATTTCCTCTATTCATCTGGCCCATACACCATTGCACATATAAAGTCAAGGACATGTTACTAGCATTAATGACATTTTTAATTGTCATTTACATCTACCCTTGATATCAAATAAATACCATATGACCATATATATCAATATATGTATTACTCATAGATAGATTACATGCCATGAACTAGTGCTATTACAATCTTGCACATAAATCAATGGTTAGACATTAACTAAATTACAATTTTGCCCAAAAATCCAAAGCTTCCTGTTGCGGGCCATTGCAAACATAGTAAATAAATCTTACATAGTAGAATGAATCAAGTTTGTAATATTACAATCAACCAAAAGCAACTATAATTGTTAAATGATTATAGTTCAATTGGCTAAACTCCAAAAGAAGAACATATACTGGATTGAAACTAAAATAAATCAAATCTCGTTATTTGAAGCATAAATATAACGTTAGGCATACAATATAATGATTATATATAATGTATAATATTGCTTTCACAAAACATTAAATGCCCAAAAATTAACGAAGGCACACAAATTAAAAACAATCAGATTTATATGTTGCACAATACAAACACACTAGCAACAAAGTCTAAATAATACCCAGCCAAGCTAAAAAGACAAAAAGGCTTAATATTATATAATATAATCATAACCACCAACTCTGTCAAGCATAAAAACAACTTTATCAAATATTTATAATAATATCAAAAACACTGAACCAATGAAGCTATACAAATATCTATAGTCAACCCACGGAAACAAAAATCTACAAACAAGAACAACGGTCAAATCGACACCAAAACGTAATGGAAGACAAAGACCAATAACTTTATAGAAAAACAAAGAAGATAAAAAATCACAATAAGATAAACACAAACCCAATTTTGCGCAAGAATACAAACAATTGTCGATTTAGCCTTTTTCAACAATCACAAAATTTCTTTTATCGTAAATCACAAAAATAAATTAAAATATATGAAATGTGCTTTAAGACTGTTAGATATATTTCAACAATTTACTTTTGTGATAAAGCAAAAGAAACAATACACAGATCTAAGAATAAGCAATAACAGCAATAGATGTGATAGACAACTGTTGGATATATTTCAACAATTTACTTTTGTGATAAAGCAAAAAAGAACAATACACAGATCTAAGAATAAGCAATTACACAAATAGATGTGATAGGCAAAAGTAATAAACAAATACTGAATATATATATATATATATATATATATAAAGATAAATCTACAAATAATTAAAAACTCACAGACTAAATGTGTGAAGAATGAACAATTCAGATCAAGTCTTGTATCTGACACAATCTTCTTAAAACAAATTTCGCCCCTCACACAATCACTGTGGTGCTTTGAGACTCACGAATATTTGCCTCCTAGGATAAATTGATCTACAACACAAAAACGAAGCACAGGAGGTTGTGCTCTGCGAACTATTTAATGTCTCTTTCTCTCTCTTGACACAAAATGAAATGCACAACATATCCTCACTGGGAGAGTTTTTTGCACAGTTGTTTTTATGAATGAGGGACTATGAAAAATTATACGTTACTGAACAGATATTCTTTTTCGATAACAACTGCTATGCACAGGCTAACTGACTCAAAAATTAAAATAATAAAATATTATTATCTGGACAAGTAGGCCCAGTTCATATATGGCAAAAATCCAACCCAATGTCCAACTCATGAGCATATAAACTCATATATTATCTCTTGCCTTTCCTATGTGAGATTCGGGATTTTTACCACTTTTATTAACATCTTCAAGCGAACATAGAAAACATCAATTTCTTATTCACTCAATGTTATTTTTCCAACATTTTTTTCTTAAAGTGAGTCGAACAGGATTCGAGTCATAAAATTCACAAATTCTTCTAACTTGACTCGATCTGCCTATATTTAAAATATATATTTAAAAATATATTATACAATTTTGTTATTTACTTTTTTGCCCCTCTTCCTAAATAGAATACAAATCCTAAGTTCTCCTCATATAGTTTGTATTTGTTTAGTGTTATGCTCATGATTAATTAATTATAAATTTGTTCTTATTTATGGTGGTGGTGTTCTAATGCTCAATTTTATAATAATAATAGTAATTTAAAAATAAAAACTGTCCGACCTACAGGCTCACCTGATCCACGTGAGTTGGGTTAGGTTGGACTCTTGTGATGGATTGGGTTGGGTTGGATTGGATTTGATTTTTTTAACCCACCATAGTGGGTTGGGCTGAAAAAACCTCTTAACCTGACTCAACCTGACCCATGCACATCTCTAGAAATGGAAATTGATGACAGCACCATCTAACATTAAGTTCTCGTCAAAATCATAAATCACTTGCTCATGCATCAATGGTAGCAGCTAGGGGTGGTGTGATTTGCTTAACTCCAATTAGTTTCTATAGTTTCAACTTTCAAAACTTAACTACGTAATATACAATAAATATTGAAGCTTTTTGAACATTGTTAAAAGAAAATTCAACTTACAGATTTAAACAAACATGCCTTATCTTAGTCCTCAAGTTAAGGATGAATCTTCATCTTTTTTTACAAGTGTGAGATTGAATTAGCTCATTATGGGGGTGGGGGTGGGGGTGGGGGAGGTCTATGAGTGGTACTTTTGTCAAAATAGGACCGAGGAGTGACTAGGCCAAATCCACCTTTAAACCAAGCCCAGTTCAGCCAAAATGGCTAATACATCTAATGAGTGAAGATTCCCAAGGGGTATCCCATGCCCGAGGAAGTATTGTTAAAGCAATCTCATGGAAGATGAGAAAGAAGCCACCTAAATTGAGAACTAGATAATCCAAGAAAGTAAAGGTGATAGATGCAGGTTCGGGTAGGAATGACAACGGTTCGGGTTCAGGGCAGGTTTTTCTATACCCAAACCCAATCCGCAAGCCCGCTACTATAACCCAAACCCGGCTCGTTTAATAAACGGGTTTTTTTCCACCCTAAACCCGCCCCATTGGGCCTTGTCCCCTCATGCCCAACCCAGCCCAAAATCAAAAACACAAATTTTGATTTATGATTTTTCGGCCCAAAATCACAAACATAATCACAAACATAAACATAGAAATCACAATCATAGATTTCAGATCTATGATTTTCCCTTTCAAAATCACAAACCAAACACAAATTTCAGATCTATGATTTTTCATTTCAAAATCACAAACACAAACACAAAAATCATAAACACAAACACAAACTCGATTAAGACGAATTAAACCCAAGAAAAAAAAAAAGAAAAAAAAATGGAGAACAAGGTGGAGCAAGGCCGTGTCACGCTCGTGGCCACGGGCGAGGAAGATGAGAGGGGCAAAGGGCTGTGCAATAATGTGAGGTCAGTGACGATGAGGATGAAACGGAGTTGAGAGAGTAGAGAGATGTGCTTGTGCTTGACTGCTTATGGGCTTATGGTTGTGTGAGTGAGAGAGCTGAGAGATGAAGAGGGAGAGGCGGTCGTGTGAGACAGTGAGTGAGAGATCTGAGACAACTTGGGACAATGGTGAGAGGTTGGATTGTGAGTTGAAGAGATGACTCAGATGAGAGGCGACCTATGTGAGTTGAAATGAAATGAGGAATATAAAATTTTAAGGTTTTTAACTCTATATGTGTGTGTGTATATATATATATATATATAACTAGGTCGAGTCGAGTCCGGGTTGGGGCCGAGTTTTGGAAAAAACTCAGACCTAACCTGGACCCATTTTAGGTTTTTTTTTTTTTTTTTAAAACCCAAACCGGACCCTATTTTTTATCAGGCTGAGTAAAATTCCGCCCATTAGAGTCGGGTTGTGTCAAGTGTCTACAGGTCGGGTAGAAATTGTCATCCCTAGGTAAGGGGGAAGGAAGCTTCCCTATAAAGTGACAATCACCTCTGCATTAAATGCACTGTAACAACCCACCTGGCCACATTAATGACAAAATAACACTTGAACAGTGATCATACAACCTGTATCTCACTCAGCCACCACCTAGAAGGGAAAAATGGGACAAGTATCAAAGGAAAGATCAACAACCATACAAGTGGAAAACCAAGATTAAAGAGAAAGGACTACAAAAAGAGGAAGATCCCTGATTAACAGGAATCGGATAATTGTAATAGAACTCCATAATTCATAAATTGAGAAGATTTTATGAAAATGCATCTTGGATTGCCCGTGGAGACCTAAATAAAAAATTAATGTCCTTTTTTTTTATTTGGTAATTCTCAATGACTTAACTTTCTTCTTTATACTATCTAAATTGTTCAATTTTAAAACCCAACAATTTTAAAACCCAAAGTGTTAGCCTACAAACTCATCTCTATAAATAAATTGAACTAGGCCTAAGAATTAGCCATATATTGATTTTAGGCCCATACAATTGCCGCCATATGTGGGAAGGGCCACCTTGAATTCTTACATACCATTTGAAGTGGTTGAAAAATGGCTAATCTAGAAAGAATAATTGTGGCCCAGAGTGAAGAGTGAGAATCTGTGGGGTCTGGGCATAAAGAAAATTGGGTGAACGTGGAGCCAAGGAGAGCCCAAGCACAAACCCTATCTCGTAGCAGCATTAGAGCTTCGCCTACTCATTTTGTTCAAAGAAGCCAAGGCCATTCAGTTTCATCAAGACCTACCCCAAGGGATCTAGAAATGGATGAACTTAGAGTTCAAGTCTGCCAATTGCAGCGATAGTTTTGCCAAAGGGTGAATATAAGGGAGCAAAGAAGCCCAACGCGTAGTCCGAACTTTGGCTCAGGAGAAGAGCAAAGTCATAGGAGGAGAACTAGAAGCCCATAGAAAGATATACATAGAGAGCCTTCTTTCTCCATAAAGAGAGAAAAACACCTTTATAGGAGGAACATAACCCCCTGAGGAATATGAGGGGTAATGCCATGAGTAAAGCTTTGCACTAGATATCTCATTCACCGTTCTCCAACTATATTGAAGATGTAAAGCTTCCTCATCGCTTCCCTTAACTCATCTGCAAAATTATTGATTCTCCACAAAAAAAAAAAAAAGGTTCTAACTCAATACTTGCCGAATTGTAGGATTATCTATGTATATTATTTAAAGAAGTTAGATAACACATTAACGTGATTAAAACGGATCCGGATCCTCTCCATTTCCCTTTGAAATGGAGAGTGTCCAATTAAGGGACATGATTCTCTTGAAATAAATCGAAGGCCTAAATTGTGCCGCATCAATTCAAATAACTTAACTCTTCAAGTTCAACCGGCATCAATAGACTTAACTCTTCAAGTTCAACCGGGGTTAGCATTATTGTTTTACTTTGTGTAAACTCTATTGAAAAAGAAGAATGCACAACAGAGATGGACGCTAACAACACAAACCAGATTTGATGGGGTTGCAAGGTAGACATGGGCAAACGATGGCTCACTCTAAGTCGATAAGGTCGGGTCTGGTAGTGTTGTGCTCGTTAGGGCTAGTGGCGGTGGCAATGGTCATTGGCGGTGACTTGATGGGGTTGCAAGGTAGACATGGGCGAATGGTGGCTCACCCCAAGTCGATAAGGTAGGGTCTGGTAGTGCTTTGCTTGCTGGGGCTGGCGGCGGTGGCAATGGTCATTAGCGGTGACTTGATGGGGTCTGGTTTGGAAGATGAACTTCTGGATCTTTCCCCAAATTTGCTTTGATTTTTTATTTAGGTAGGTGATATTATAGTTGAGTTTGTTTGATTTTCGTCCCCGATATGGAATGATTTTGGATTTAGGCATGGTTTGATTATTTGGATATGAATTTGGATTATAAATATTGAATTACTTATTTTGCACATAGGTTTCTTAGATTCATTGGGTGCTTCTTTTTTGGTGGATCAAAATGTCAATGGTCATCTCAAAAACTATCCTGGGGTATGAAATAGGATAGTGCTTTCTTGGGGGTTTTTGTTGCTTTGTGATAGTGCTTTCTTGGGGTTTTTGATTTTCTTTTAAATTAGGATTAGTTTATACGCTTAAAATTTTTATTGGGGTCTCTCTTAATGTATATATATATATATATATAGATATATATATATATATATATATTATCTTGGTGTGTGTGTTTTATGCTGTGGTTATTAGAATGTTTGGTTCTATTTTTTTGGTTTGTGGGTATTTTTTTTGGTCTCATTGTTATGTAAATGTTTTTGCTTTTGCATGGATTTTGATTTTATTTTTAATTGTTTACTTTATTATGAAAGGTTTTAGGGAATGTATTGTGAATGTCTTTTTGTTTTCTCTGTCATGCCACTGATTGCAGAATTTGGTTATCCATTTGCAAAGTCTACATAATTTTTGGACAGGTTTTGTTATTGGTTTCTCTATAATTCTGAAGGATTGAGATATGTTAATATTGCTTGTAGGTTTCATTGATCCTAATCATTAGCAATTGGGAAAGGCCTTTGGAGTTATGATACATCTCAAAGCTTTAATACTAAAAGAACTTACATAACAAAGAAGCATCACACATTCATACCAAGAGATGGGGCAAGTTGTTTAACATGAGGCAAGTCAAAGTGATCAAGCTAAGATTGAAAATTGTTTGACTTTGAATTATAAATTTGACCAACTCAATCTCGTCCAAAAGAGCCGTCCAGAAACAGAAGATGCATCCCACACAAGAAGGTCGTCCACGTAAGGATAACCGTCCATGAGAAGGTCGTCTATATAGGGACGACCTTCCGTGGGAACAAGGTGCGCTCGTCAGGAAGGCTCCTGGACGAGCCCTTGTTTGGAAAAATGAGAAGGTCCTCCATAGAAAGACGACCTTCCGCAGGAATAAGGTACACTCGTCAGGGAAGCTTCTGGACGAGCCTATGACACTTAGAAAAATTCCCAAGAATGAACTTACCTACGTGCTAATGTTCTAGGACACGAGTAAAATCCAAGTTCAATACTACAACTCCTTATAACGTGCATAACTTCCAGTGACAGTTATTTGAAAAATGTAACTCCTAAACGGTTGTAGAAGTTATCCATGAACCCTTAAACCTCCTCAGATATAGGGGAAGTTACAAGTCTAATAACCGTTTCTAGGGCGCACTATATAAATGCCCTTTCAGACCAGACAAAGGGACGTTTTTGGACATTTCCTGAAAAGTTGGAACTCTAAAACTCAAGAGAAAAAAACTAACTTTGGCATCGGAGGGTTCTTGGTCAGCGACCCTGATCACCTTTGATCTTTGTTTTTTCTTTTTTAGGCCATCAAGACAACCAGTAGTCCTTTCAAATCTAAAACATCCAGTCTACTGATTTTCTTCGCATCATCAGTCAGTGTCGTCTGTGGGAATTCATATTCTTTTCGCTTGATTATTTGTTTTCGGCAATTCGCCTTTCTCAGACAAAAGGCTGAATGGTTCGGAAAAAATCAAGGGCTACCAGCCCTGGCCACCAAGAGAGTAGGGATGCTTCTAGTAATCCACATTGTGATCGTCAGTCAACGCCTGTCATGCAACCGCCTTCCATTCAACATATACAATCCATGGCTGCCACTGTGGCGAAATTGACCCGTCAGAACCAAGAGTTGAATAAGGAAATCAATTTAAGGAGATAGTAGCATGAACAACAAGCAGAAGGGCAAGTTTAGAGTCAAGAGGGTAGAGGAGAAAACATTGAGTTTGAGAATCAGTCAAGGGGTACTACTTCAAGAAGAGTGCCACACTTAGAGAGGGAGACAGACCAGATGAGAAAAGCAATGGATGAAATGAAGGAGAATATGAGATGGGCGAACCCTGCGGATGACTTAGTTCACCAAACAGACTCCCCTTTCATGACTTCCATCAACAGTCATCCATTACCCCTGAAGTTCAAAATGCCTTCCTTGGATTCATATGATGGAACTCGTGACCCATGTGATTACATCGCTACCTTCAAGACCACCATACACCTTCAAGGGGTTCCGGACGAGATTATGTGTAGAGTGTTCCCTACCACCCTCAAGGGACCAGCGCAAGTATGGTTCAGTAAGATACCCCAAAACTCGGTGTGCTCATTCGAGGAGTTGAGTAAGTTGTTCGTCAATAATTTCATTGTAGGACAATGCCATAAGTGTTCCTCTTCTAGTTTGCTAACTATAGAGCAATGGGAAAATGAGAGCTTGCGGTTTTTCATTACTCGGTTTAATAGAGAAGCCTTCACAGTGGATGAAATGGACGACAAGTTATTATTGGCGCATTTCATAATGGGGTCAACTCTGACTTGTTTATTCTTAAGCTCTACGAACAAGAACCACAAACTATGGCCGAACTCATCCATTCGGCCTAAAATTTCATAAATGTTAAGGATGCAATCATAGCCAAGAAGAGGAAATGAGTAGAGTGTTCGAAAGCAGGTCACTTGCATCATCCAAATCAGGGTCCTCGTCTAAAGAAGACTCAGGTAGAAGAGAAAAAAGATAGAGATGGTAAGAAGGCAAGCTTTTCAGCGAGAAACCAGCAATATAATCCCTTGAATACGCCACTGGAGCAAGTACTTATAAAAATCAAGGACTATTCGTCCTTAAAGTGGCTAGAGAAAATGAAAAGAGATTCTAACAAGCGCAATAGGAATAAGTATTGTTGCTTTCACAGAGACCATGAGCACGACATGGACGAGTGTTTCGATTTAAAGCAGCAGATAAACAATCTAATCAGCTAAAGAAAGTTAAGGAATTTTCTTGGACGAGACCACAAGGACGAGAAGCTAAAGGCCAAAATGGAGGAGTCGTCACGACCGCCACTTGGAGAAATAAGAGTTATTATAGGAGGAACTTTTGCAGCTCAGCAATCCAAATCAAGGAAGACATGCCTAAAGGTGGTGCAAAACATCTAGCTGTCTAGACGATCTCCCAGGATGAGAGAAGCTAACGAGCAAACCATCACATTCAAGGACGAGGATGCTGAAAGAGTTTACCACCCACATGACGATGCGATTGTTATTACCCTGCTTATTGCTAATTATACAACCAGGAGGGTGTTGGTAGATAATGGCAGCTCAGCAAACATCCTATATTACCTCGCCTTCCAACAAATGAGTCTAGGACGAGATCAACTCTAACTTGTGAATTCGCCATTGGTAGGATTTGGAGGAATGAAGGTGCAGCTTATGGGCACCATTACATCACTTGTGGTAGTTGGAACGTACCCACAACAGATAACCAAAGAGGTAAACTTCCTTGTTGGTGATTGTTCGTCATCATATAATGCTATTATTGAAAGGCCGACTTTGAATAGTTGGAAGGTGGTAACCTTTATCTACCACTTGTCCATCAAATTCTCGATCGAGCATGGAATGGGTCAAGTACAGGGAGATCGGTTAGTCACTAGAGAGTGCTACTTAGCCATGTTGGCAGTGAACGAGCATGTGTAGACAATGAGCATAGACGAAAGAAAGATGTCCTGTTGGACGAGAATAGCCCTGAGAAGTTTACTAGAATTACGGTGAGTATGGAAAGGGTGGTCCAGTTTTTGAAGAAAAGCCTTGATGTCTTCGCATGAAGTCATGAGGACATGCCGAGTATTGATCTAAGTGTCATTACTCATCATCTGAACATATATCCTTACTCCAAACCTGTGCGTCAGAAAAAGAGGATTTTTGCTCCTGAGCGAGACAATGCCTTCAAAGAAGAGGTACAGAAGTTGATTACCATGGAGTTTATTCGAGAAGTCTATTATTCGAACTGGTTAGCAAATGTGGTTATGGTTAAGAAGGCTAATGGCAAGTGGAGGATGTGCATGGACTTTACTGATTTAAACAGGGCTTGCCCCAAGGACAGTTATCCATTACCACGCATCGACTAGCTGGTAGATTCGACAATGGGTCACAAACTGTTGAGTTTCATGGACACCTTTTCAAGTTACAACCAAATAAGGATGAATGAGGTAGATCAATAGAAAGCCTCCTTCATTACTAGCTAGGCATTATTTTGCTACAAGGTAATGTCTTTCGGATTAAAGAACGTAGGGGCGACTTACCAAAGACTAGTTAACCACATGTTCCATCCTCAAATCAGATGGAATGTGAAGGTTTACGTAAATGATATGCTGGTAAAGAGTTTAGACGAGGGGAAGCATATGGATGGCCTTCAAGAAATCTTCGACACACTTCGGCGGTATAACGTGAAATTGAATCCAAGCAAGTGTGCTTTTGGGGTTTTATCAAGGAAGTTTTTGGGATTCATGGTTTCACATAGAGGAATTGAGGTTAATCCCGACGAAATCCAGACAATATTAAATATGGAACCACCGAAGAACATCAAAGATGTCTAGTCTCTTACCGAACGAGTTGCCGCCCTTAACAGGTTTGCATCGAAAGCTACTAACAAATGCTTACCATTCTTCAAAGTCCTCAGGAAGGCATTTGAGTAGACGGACGAATGTCTGAAGGCCTTCTAATACCTGAAGGCTTACCTCACGACGACACTGTTGCTGAGCCTGTCTGTACCTGGAGAGGAATTATATTTGTATTTAGCGGTGTCCCCACACACAGCAAGCTCGGCATTGGTCAAAGAAATCAGATGGAATGTGAAGGTTTACGTAAATGATATGCTGGTAAAGAGTTTAGACGAGGGGAAGCATATGGATGACCTTCAAGAAATCTTCGACACACTTCGGCGGTATAACGTGAAATTGAATCCAAGCAAGTGTGCTTTTGGGGTTTTATCAAGGAAGTTTTTGGGATTCATGGTTTCACATAGAGGAATTGAGGTTAATCCCGACGAAATCCAGACAATATTAAATATGGAACCACCGAAGAACATCAAAGATGTCTAGTCTCTTACCGAACGAGTTGCCGCCCTTAACAGGTTTGCATCGAAAGCTACTAACAAATGCTTACCATTCTTCAAAGTCCTCAGGAAGGCATTTGAGTAGACGGACGAATGTCTGAAGGCCTTCTAATACCTGAAGGCTTACCTCACGACGACACTGTTGCTGAGCCTGTCTGTACCTGGAGAGGAATTATATTTGTATTTAGCGGTGTCCCCACACACAGCAAGCTCGGCATTGGTCAAAGAAGAAGGGTGGATTCAGAAATCGGTTTACTATACGAGCCGGGCATTGAGAGGAGTGAAAGGACGATATCCGATGATGGAGAAGCTAGCCTTTGCTTTGATCACGGCTTCTAAGAAGTTGAGGCATTATTTTCAAGCTCATGTTATCAATGTATTAACAAATCATCCCCTAAAGAAGGCAATGAATAAGTTGGAAGTCATAAGAAGATTGATCCAATGGGCAGTAGAGCTTAATGAATTTGATGTCAAGTACCAACCAAGGAGTGCGATAAAAGCACAAGCATTAGCAGACTTTATCGCGGAATTCACTCCTGATTAGGATGAGCTAGATGAAGAGTCTCAAAGGTGGATTATTAATGTAGACGGATCGTCCACACTATACGCAGGAGGGATTGGAATCATACTAAGATCCCCAGAGGGTGATAAGTTAGAGTATGCAGCCCATTTAAAATACCCAACCACCAACAACGAAGCTGAGTATGAAGCTCTACTCAAAGGGCTGGAATTGGCTAAGTCCCTAAGGGTGGAATCAATAATAGTCAAGGGAGACTCTTAACTAGTCATCAATCAAGTAAATGGAATGTGTGATGCTAAGGAAAATCGGATGAAGAAGTACCTCAACAAAGTTAAACGGCTCGTCCAAAAGTTTAAAGAAGTGAGTTTTGTTCTACTCTCCAGGGAGGAAAATATGGAAGCAAATGCCTTGGCGAAAGCAGCTTCGGCAGGAGGAGTTATGGACAAGTATAACAGAATCCAATACATGCCAAGCATAGACCTTCCAGATATACATCAAATAGGTGGAGGAAAAAATTGGATGAGTCCAATAATAATCTATCTTAAAGATGGAAGGTTTCCACAAGACAAGGACGAGATTAGGAAACTGAGGGTCAAGGCTGTGAAGTATGTCTTTATAAATAAAGTGTTGTACAAGAGAGGTTTTTCTCAGCCCTACCTAAGATGCCTGGTTCCGGACAAGTCAAATTATGTATTAAGGGAGGTCCATGAAGGAGCATATGGAAATCACTTGGGAGCAAGATCGCTAGTCCATAAGGTTGTCCGTGCAGGATACTACTGGCCTACTATCCAAGCAGATGCTAAAGCTTATGCCAAGGTATGTGACCAGTGTTAGTGCTTCAGCAACATTCCGAGACAGCCATCGAAGTACCAGACCCCAATGATGGCCTCGTGACCCCTTGCGCAATAGGGACTAGATATCCTAAGTCATTTCCTCCTGAGAACTATACAAATGAAATTCTTGGTGGTAGGGATTGACTACTTTACCAAGTGGATGGCGGCCGAGCCTCTTGCAAATATTACTCAGCAAAATGTTAAAAACTTTGTTTGGAATAACATTCTATGTGGATTCGGAGTACCTAGAGTACTGATATCTGATAATGGACGACAATTTGACAATGCACCTTTTAAGAATTTTTGTGAACAATTTGGAATCAAGAATAACTATTCCTCACCATCTCACCCACAAGCGAACGGACAAGCAGAAGTAGCGAACCGATCCCTACTGAAAATCATCAAGACTCGGCTCAAGAGGGCAAAGGGGGTATGGCCAGATGAGTTTCCAGGTGTTCTTTGGGCCTACAGGACGATTGTAAGGACACCGACAAGAGAAACTCCCTTCAAGCTAGCCTGCAGAAGTGAAGCAGTCATACCTATGGAAGTTCATATGACTAATCATTAAGTGATGAAATACCAGGAGAAAGAGAACGAAGAGAAACTTCATCTTAACCTCAATCTCATTGACGAGGTAAGGATGGACGCAAAGCAAAGGACAGCAAGATACAAAAATCTTATGGCTAGGTAGCATGATGCCATGGTAAAACCCAAGCGCTTCAACGTTGGGGACGTCGTTCTCAAAAGGGTCTCCTTGGCAACCAGGAATCTAGCTTATGGAAAATTAGGACCCAATTAGGAAGGACCTTATAGGGTAATCAACTACAAGAGGCAAGGGTCGTACTATTTAGAAGCTCTGGACAGACGGAAGTTAGAGCATCCCTGGAACGTGGAGCACCTATGGAGGTACTATCAATAAAGGGTAAGCTTGGACGAGAATTGCCATGGATGGTAGATATGGACGAGGTTGCAGCCGTGGTCTATGCGTTTACTCATGTTTACTATCATATGTTTTTACTACTACTATTGTGTGTTTCAAGAATAAAAAGTGCACAAATTCTTAAACTTTTGCACCGTCTATAGACAAGTTTATGAAGATGAGGTTGTATACATATAAGTTTTTAAGTATTTTCATAAGTCATTAGCTTTTAAGCATATGCCATATTTATGGACGATGTTTATATAATAATATGGTTTAGATTTTTAATGTATTTAATGTATAAATCTAATTTCCATAATAATACCCACAAGAAGTCAAAAGCTTAAGACAAATGAAAATCTCTGGACGCAGGGATGTGATGTTCATAAGCTTTCCTCGAAATGAGGATAAAGCAAAGAAAAATAAACTAAGGCATACTCGTCTGAAAAACAGATGAAGTAACTTATACTCGTTCAAAGAAAAAGGATGAAAAGAAACTATAAACCTAACACCCAAATAAGTGGACGAGAAAAAGCATACAATGGGCATTAGAGTCCATGGATAAGCATCTAGCCAAGACGATCCTGCGTTATGGATGAGTCAAACACTAGAAACGTCTTGATGAAAGGTGAATGCCAATTGCCTAGCCTATGGACGAGGAAAAGGACAGGCGAGATCATCATTGCCACTTCTAGGACAAGAAATAGCAAACAAGACGCCCATGCATAATTGGGTCGTCCATAAGAAAAGTTCGTGGACGACCCTCCAACACTAAGAGTGGGTAGACTACTTAGAAGCCAATAACATCAATAGCAAAAACAGAGGATAGATTCATCCATACAATAAAGTTCAACGATGGGTAAAAAATAAACATTCATCAAAGTTTAAAAAGAGTAGATGACTACCGTCCAAAAACCCTTACAGAGCCTTATAAGGCAATTGTTAATAAACTCGCTCAAAGTACTTTGGACGAGTGAAACGTACTCAAATAAATTTTAAAAAATGGTCCTAAAACAATGGACTAGATAAAAATAAGAAGAAAATACACTTGAATAAGCACAATATTAAAATCTCGTCTTCAGGCAGGAAGGGCGTCAACATTGGGGTCGTCCTGAGGTGGCAGTGTAATGGCATCGTCCTCTACATTGATGTCTTCTGAGCTCATCTGGAAGAGGGAGCTTGAAGTAGCCTCACCAAGGTTGAGTTTGATAGAACTGAAGTCAATCTCAGAGAATTTCTCCATGGCGTCCATTTGGAAATCTTCAAACCCAGCTGCATAGTTGGTATCCATTAAATCAATGAATTTTTTGGACGTCTTAAACTCTGCAACTGTGTCTCCCTTAACTTTTTCGAGAAGGGCACTTAACTCGTCGTTCTTCTTCTGGAGCTGATCAAGACGAGTGTTCTTCTCTTTGACATCAGTCTTCAACTCCTCGACACAGCTCTGTAGCCCCTTTGCCTCGTCCTTAGCCTTAGCAACCACCTTAGCCCACTTTTTACACTCGTCCTTTACCTTTTAAACCCTCTTCTCTAGCAAAATCATTGTCTTGTCTAGCTCAGATGCCTGCCTAGATGCGGTGATGAACTTAGACATTGCCTGCATAAATTAAAATTTTATTACAATACATACATGTGTATTAATGACAGGATGAGGTGTGTGTGTATATATATATATATAAAGAGTACATACCTTAAAAAGGTCACAAACACCATAATGCTTAAAGTCCTTCAAAGACATGTCATAACATGTCGTCACGTCCACGTCCATCACAACCTTCTCGACCATTTCCTAAGCCAATTCCTCATTTCCAAGAAGGTTTTGAGGCACCTATTGAGAAGGTTGAGAAGAGGTAGGCGCATCAACCCTGGACGGGATTTGCACGAACGAGGGATCCTTGGGCTCGGAATCAACATCCAGAATCTGGAAGGGTTGACCCTGGAGGAGGAGGAAAGGATTAGTTTGGGCGGCCTGAGGTTGGGCGTCTTGAGGCTTGGACGACCTGTGCTTAGCTTTTTTCTCTTACGCATGCTTGGAAGATTCCCCAGATCAACTCCTAGTGACAGGCCTTTTCTTTTATCACCAGTGGAAAGATGAGGCTGGGATTGCACCCCTTGCCTAGCTGCCTCGTCTACCACTTCTTTGCCTTTGTTTTCCTTCATCGCCGCCATTCCTGAAAAGAAAGACGTTAATCAAAAAAAAAATGAAGAGAGAAAAGGAGAACTTACGTCTACAAATGGTAACCTCATGGGCAATAGCTTCAGTGGATGGCTCTGGACCTAACTCCCAAGTGGCAAGACGTTGAAGGCTTATCAAGGAATGGAAAGTCTTGTCAGTATATAAACACGCCTTCTGGACTCGTTCAAGATAGAACCTGCTCAAATGAGGTCGTTTAATACTTTTAAAAAAATGTTTTAGACGACTACAATCAAGAATAAATCTAACAAATAATAAAATGACAGTCATACCTTCGGGATGAAAGTTCCCTATCTCTTTAGTGTAGGGAGGGAATGGATCCTTATCAACCTCAATAGGGCGTCTAGCCCAAAAACCAGAGACAAAGAAGAACTCCATCGTCCACTTTCTATCTGATGTGACTAGAGACTTTATTAGCCTATAATCTTTCCCTCTGGCTGTGAACTGATAGGAGTCAAGGGATTGATTAATCTTGAAGGATTTATAGCAGAAGAGGAACTCGTCCACAGTAAGAGAACGATCTCCCTCAAACACCTCCCTCCACAAAACTTGCATAGTGACAATTAGCCTTCATGCATTAGGGTTGAATTGACATATACCTAAACCTAACCTAGTAAGCAACTCCCTAGTAAAGGCATTAAGGGCAACCTTAAACCCCCCAAGAGGTAAGCCTTGTAAATGCCAACGCCAAAACAGGGTTGACAACACCATTCCCCACACACAGGTACCCTGGGATTTAAGTCTTCAGGAATTTGGTACCAAGTCTTAAGGACACCTAATTTTTTCTTGTTTGTCTTAAAGGCGATCCCAACAGCACAACTATAAACTATTTCATCCTCGTCTTGAACAATGGACGAAGGAGTACTTGTACCAGCCCTAGTCCCAGACTTAGCCCTCGTCCTAAGTCCTTCCTGAAATACCTTTAAGGGAACCTCAGGGATGCCAAATGTATACTCATCTGTAGTGTTTCCCCCACTGCTGCTATCGCAATTACTGCTACTACTATCACTAGAACCACTAAAACTGCTAGGGTCATGATACTCGTCTATGGCCTTATCAACACTATTACTAGACGAAGAAAGGACAACCTCAGACATGCTTTAAGAAAACTTAAAACTTGAGGACGAGGATGGAGAAAATACCTAAATCTAGATGACGGGAGACTATAAACGTAGGAGACTTCTAGACGAGGCGCTAAGACGAGGGGTGTCAAAGAATACAATTTGAAAAATGCAAAAGGTACGAGGAGAATTCCACTATTTATAGGCATTGAAAAATGGTATCTTGAATTACGTGACCAACTAAGAAGTGCCCGTGGCGTTTCCCTTGAAAACTTGAATCGACGTGACAAATCGCCAATAAAGTTATAACGCGTGGCATCCACGTCCGTCCACGTCCACGTCCACGTCTGTCACAACCTTCTCGAACCTTTCCCAAGCCAAGTCCTCATTTTCAAGAAGGTTTTGAGGCACCTATTGAGAAGGTTGAGATAGGTAGGCGCATCAACCCTAGATGGGATTTGCACGGACGAGGGATCCTTGAGCTCAGAATCAACATCCGAAAATCTGGAAGGGTTGACCCTGGGGGAGGAGGAAAGGATTAGTTTGGTCATCCTGAGGTTGGGCATCCTGAGGCTTGGATGACCTGTAGTGTTTCCCCCATTGCTGCTATCGCAACCACTGCTACTACTATCACTAGAACCTCTAAAATTTGAGAAATGCAAAGGGTACGAGGGGAATTCCACTATTTATAGGCGTTGAAAAATGGTATCTCGAATTACGTGACCAACCAATAAGCGCCACGTGGCATTTCCCTTGAAAACTTGAATCAACGTGACAAATCGCCAATAAAGTTATGACGCGTGGCACAATCTGAAACCATAGAACTCAGTCATTAAGATTGTGACACCTGGAGTAGCATATGATCACCAACATGAAGACACGTGTCCTGAGAATAGCAGTAGGTCCTTCAATGCTCTGGACGGCCTTTTGGACAAGGAGGCAACTGATGGTGAATTATAAATTTGACCAACTCCATCTCATCCAAAGGAGCCGTCTAGAAATAGAAGATGCATCCTACACAAGAAGGTTGTCCATGTAAGGATAATCGTCCGTGAGAAGGTCGTCTATATAAGGGCGACCTTTCATGGGCACAATGTGCGCTTGTTAAGAGGGCTCCTGGATGAGCCCTTGTTAGGAAAAATGAGAAGGTCGTCTATAGAAAGACGACCTTCCGCAGGAATAAGGTATGCTCGTCAGGGAAGCTCCTAGATAAGCCCATGACACTTAGAAAAATTCCCAAGAACGAACTTGCCTACGCATTAATGTTCTAGGATACGAGTAAAATCCAAGTTCAGTACTACAACTCCTTATCACGTGCAAGACTTTCAGTGACAGTTATATGAAAAATGTAACTTCTAAACGGTTGTGGAAGTTTTCTCTGAACCCTTAAACCTCCTCAGATATAGGGGAAGTTACAAGTCTAATAACCGTTTATATGGCGTATTATATAAATGGCCATTTAGACAAGATAAGGGGATGTTTTTGGACATTTCCTGAAAATTTGGAACTCTAAAACTTAAGAGAGTAAAACTAACTTTGGCAACAAAGGGTTCTTGGCTGGCAACTCCAGTCACCTTTGATCTTTGTTCTTTCTTTTTCAGGCCATCAAAACAGCCAGTAGTCCTTTCAAATCCGAAACATCCAACCTACTGATTTTCTTCGCATCATTAAAATGTATAATCAAGAAGTAAGAGGTGGAATGTATAGTCAAGCAATAAGCACATCAATTGTAGAAGTTTCATGTTACTATAATCATATAATCAAAGTGTTTATTTCAATGAAATTCTTGTTATGTGATCAAAGTGTACATTTTAATAAAATTTGTTCTTTTTTTTATTATTAAGTTCTCATATTGTCTACTTTGTTGGATTGAATTTTGATTGTAATGTCAAGTAACTCGTAAGGGTGCAACCCAAGTACATAGATTAGCTGAGCAATGTAAAAGAAAGTGAAAACTGATCCACTCCTAATAGTATAACAATTATGCAGAAAACAACTTATGCATAAAGTTGTTTCCGGAATACTGAGGCCTAACATACTTTAACAGCCTTCATGTTATCATGCATCTCATAGACTATAACCAAATCTCCATCACAAATGTGATGAGTACAAGTTTTCTTTTTTGGATCAACTAGCAACATCCTCAAAATCTTGGAATTTGTAAAATCAATTACAATAACAGTTGCCTGTGATGATGAAATTTCAACAAAGGGTAATAAGGAAGACAAATTGACATTTATAAGAATCTAGAGAAATTGAGTCTTATCAACTTTAAAAATCCTGGGTAATATTTTATATAGTGCTCATCAAAATTTGTAGGACTGCTAATAAAAACACACGAAAGCTATCATGTTTCACACAGCCTTAGTCAATTTTGCTCTACAGCATGGTTTGTAAACATAAAGGTACAATTATCAGTTCCTCAAAAAAAAAAAAAAAGATACAATTACCAAGAAACTTATATCCCTTTCTAGCAAAATAAATCTACACTAAACAAAATAAATCCTCACTTTCTAGCAATAAATCCCCAATTACATTAGAGTATATATTCACACAGTATATGGAAATATTCAAAGGACTAATAAAAACAGAGGGATTTGGCAATTTTTGTCTAATCAAAACTATCTTAGCATGTGGCAGCATCAATTACATTCATATAGAAAATAGAACACCTAGCAAGCATAGAGATCTACCAACTTTTCACAAAAACTGAACACTATCTATAGTAAAGAGGGAAACAGAATGTGCAATACAAGACCTATTCTGCAGAAACAGTAATTATGCAGAAAAACATAACAATTTCTGCAGCAACAAATAATTATTCTTTCCAAATGTGACTAAAGGAAATGCTCTTTGGTAACAAAAGGAAATGTTCTTTTGGAAAGTATTCTTTCCAAATAATAAAAAATCTGAACATTTGAATGTGACCAAATGTGACTAAGTTTTGGACCATCAAAACTCTAGTCCTAAACTAGGAAAATTACAAAACAAGAGCACTAAATTTCAACATGTGTCATAGATTATAAAACATGATCCTAAACTAGAAAAATGACTTGACTTTATGAACCGTCTCATTCCATCCACTTGTAACATTTTCTTGAGTCAAGGGACCTTCACTTGCAACACTTCATTGAGTCAAGAGACCTCTGGCACCATCAATTTTGTCGTTGGAGCCTACAACACTTGATATACTCTCTAAATGTGATGCTAATGCAACACTTACTGATGAGCCTCCCTGATGTGATGTAGAACTTGTAGAAGCCGACTATAAAAAAACCAATTACACATTACACATATCGCAAGCTTAGCATTAAAATTATCAAATCATGCATCTAAACTATTATTAATGTCAAATTCAAATACATAATTGTAAATATTTTTACCATTAAAAGTTGTGTAAAACTAGTAATATTTCTAGAAGAGATATCCTCAGTTTTCTTTTGTGTCATGATATCATGTGCATATATTTCCTGTAAAAATTGTACCTGTTTAGCAACAATAATATTATACTATATTAATGTGTAAAAATAAAATAGAATGATGAAAATAAGGATAATTTAGAAGATTACCTCCTGCACTTTTCTTTTCTTTGTTTGCTTCTTTGATGTGCCTTCCTTTGGTTTCGGCATCTTTTCTATCCATGATTTCGTCCTACGTTTTTATTACAATAAATCTCCCTTTTCTTTATCCCTTTTGTACAATCGTAATTGAAGCACATAATTGATTGTCTACAAAATCGATGGAAGGCCTAATGATGTCTTCTTCTGCATTAGCTTTGCAATTCCTAAGGGCACAAAGTTTTTTTTTTTTTTTTTTTTTCAAATCTGCAATTGCTAAGCTTAGAATATTATGGCCTTCTTTAGTTTCACATACCTCATTCACCAATTGAATATATTTTGGACATAAATCTTGATATCGATCTACATATTCCAGTTGAGTATCCGGCTTAATGTTATGTGTTGTGCAATTTTTTCCGCTTCCATCTTTTGCATCTCTTTTCTACCTTTTCATGATATATCTATTAGGAATCAACTTGATATCCAATACATCAAAGACTTTCAAACCATGCCTACATAAAATACCAAATGACTCGAACTTTCTGCAATTACAAGAAAAAGTCTCATCTAATGGATTCCACATGACTTCATATTTTCCATTTTGATTGAAAACTTCAACCACATAACTATGTGTTTGACTCACATTGCGTTTTAGGATGGAAAGTGCCATTACCTCTTCAACTTCTGTCTGAAATAAATGAAACAACGTAGGTGTGTACACTGTTGCTACTTGGTTAAGCATAGGAGAGCTTTTGAGCTTCAATCTTGAAAATTTATGTCTAGAGTTGTATTCTGCTTCTAACTCCTTATCCCATTTTTGATTGACAACTCTTTCAAAATGAGTGAAAAACTCTACTATATTGAGATTAGTACGCAAGCAATCCTTCAAGTCAACATTGAAACTCTCACTAAGCTGGGTTGTCTTCATTCCTGCAGTGAAAGTTCTCTTAACATATGCTTGGGCCCATTTTCCCTTCAATTTAAATAGATCAATTAGCTATTTATTTTCACGAACATCGTACTTATCTAGCATTTCACTCCAAGCTACAAGAAACTCATCTTCACCATCATACTCATAGATACATGATAAGAAATCATCATTAAATTGAGACTCATTTTTGAGTAAATGACCTTAGTGTTTCTCAGCATTCTGCCACATATGCCAACTATACAATACGATATGTCTTAAGCATGACTACTTTTATTACAGCTGACACTGCTGCATCTTGATATGTGAAAATAGTAATTGGCTTCTTTTCAGACATTGCTTCTAAGAATGTCTCAAATAACCATACAAGAGATTCAATCATTTCATCATATAAAAGTGCACCTCCAAATACAACAGTTTCTCTATGGTAATTGAGACCTAAAAATACTCCAAGTGGCCTTGCATCTCTATTTGTACTATACATTGTACCAAATGCTATTACATCACCGAAGTGGCTATAGTCAATGATCATTCTTGCATCGGCCCAAAAGATATTAGTAATCTAACTTTTCACAGTCCAATTGAGTAGCGAAATAATATGAAGGATTTTCCTTAAGTTGACGACTAAAATATCTTCCTAAGCTAGCAGCTTCCCCATGCTCCATGTCTATCTGTCGTTTGGTGCATGAATAGTTTTATGATCTTGCTTGGTAAAACCAAGATTATCATATCCACCAACTTGCTCACTAAGAAGTCCATAAGATTGCTTTAATCTTAATCCCGATTCATGTGCCAAATCAATTTTTATACCATGAGTTGCAGTCACTTTCCGTTGTGATGTCATCATGTGTACAATTGATGGGAGGTGGAGATAGTGGTTATGCTCAGCAATAAATTCATTCACTACATATTTTTAAATATCTCGATTAAGTACAATAACCAAACGTGCTTCAGTACCACTTCTTGTTTCTGCTCTTGGATTCTTTATATTTTGATCTCTTTTGTCTTTGCCTCGAATTCCCTCCTTCGCGCACACAAATCTCCTTAAAGTAACCACTCTGGTCTTTTTACATTTATTTACATACTCTTTTCTAATACTAAAACTAGTCTTTCTGCCATATTCATTATAAAAATTATATGCAATCTCATCTGCTTCAAACTCCATCCCTTTAAATGGGGTAGATTCCATGGGCACATTAGAAAGAACATGTATTCCCATCATTATCCCTAGAAAAAATTGACCATAAATTTATTATAACTTTCACTTATCATTTGTTTTCAAAACGGAGATGATGTAAAAAAATGAGAGAGTAAATATGAAAGAGTAGCTAGAGTAAAAATGAAAGAGTCATTGGAAGCAAGGGAAAATTTGGCTGCTGAATGAGCAGTAGAGTTACGACATCTACTAATCCAACTAAAATTGCAAGAAACAAAAGACATAGCCAAGTCTTGAATGTTAGCAATCAAATGGAAAATAGACCAGGCAAAACAAGGACCATTGTTGTAGATAGACCATGCAATCAAATATGCCATATACTAATAAAGATTCAATCTTTATCTCAAAAAAATAAAAAAGATACTTCAAGAATCATCCAGCCATTATAAATATTCAATCTTTATCTCAAAAAATTAAAAATAAAAGTTCAGATAGACTCTAACTTGCATCCAGCCATCAATTCAACAATATAAATTCACCAAGACAACAATCTAAATGCAGAAAGATGAGACGGACTCCAAGAATCATCCAGCCATTATAAAGATTCAATCTTTATCTCAAAAAATTAAAAATAAAAGTTCAGATAAACTTTAACTTTTATCCAGTATTCAAAACAACAATATAAACTCACAAAGACAATAACATAAATGCAGAAAAATGAGATGGACTCCAAGAATCATCCACCATTATAAAGATTCAATCTTTATCTCAAAAAATTAAAAATAAAAGTTCAAATAGACTCTAACTTGCATCTAGCCACCAAAACAACAATATAAACTTACCAAGACAACAATATAAACACAAAAAAATGATCAAATATCAAATAAGATAACCATAAACAAGTTTTACGGATATACCTTTGTTTTGGCAAGATAGAAACAGAGTTATGCTCTGAACATGTTCTCTGAACCTTTGAACATGTCTTTGGTTTCCACTTTTCCCTCCTAAAAGAGTTGTAACTTTCTCTCTCTTTTTACTTTTTATGTTTTATTTTTGTTTTCTTGTAGAAACTGTGGTTTGTCCAGTTCAGTTAAAGAGCCTCTAATTTAAGTGTGATATGGGTTAAGTTATGACGTGCCATGTTTTTGACCATTGATAGTTTTCAAAAAGATTTTAGCCATGAAATGAACACTCTCAATTTTAAAGGGAAATGAAGAGAATCCAGATCCATTAAAACTACATATGAATCATTGCCTAAGAGCAATCACATCAGTCTGTTTAAAATTTTCATCTATTTTACACTAAAAACCTTTCTCTTTTATTTTACACTACCACATTTCTAAAACACCCACATCAGTTAATTTATTTTACATATCTATTCTAATTAAATAATATTATTTATTATTTTTGTATTATTATTTACTAATTCACACTCTCACCGATCTATTTTACATTCTCTTAAGTCTCCCCTGTTCTGTATCAAAAAAAAAAATCTCACGATTCCTCTCCTTCTCTCACTCTTTCCCTCACAGCTGCCTCACCCAACCCGCCATCGCCACCGATCCAGCTCACCGCCTCAGTCCTCCACCGATTCGGCCTCCCTCTTTCCTTCGCCCCTCCCTCTCTCCTCCACCACCAACCCTTCGCCTCCCACCCCCAACCGAGGAGCACCGATCTCCCACCCCCAACCGACGAGCATCGATCTAACCGATGAGCATCGATCTAACCGATGAGCACTGATTTCCCACCCTTAATCGAGAAGCACCGGTCTCCCATCCTTAACCGACGAGCATCGATCTCTCACCCCCAACTGACGAGCACCGATCTCCCACCCCCAACCGACGAGCACCGATCTCCCTAGCTCCGATCCACAAGCACCGATCAGATTCGAGATGTCCCTAGCTTCGATTAGGCAAGCACCGACCTGTGTTGTTGTTGTTGTTGTTTTTTATTTTTTTTTTTAATTTTTTTTTCTGAGCAAGTGTATCTATTCTCTGTGTGGGTGTGTCTGTGTGTGGGTGTGTTTGTGTGCATCAGAGGAAAAAGAAGAAGATGAGGGGAGACGTTATAGTTTGTTGAGCACGAAGATGAGAGAGAAAAAAATGAGCGAACCTAAAATTGATAAAATAATGCATGAACAAGCTACAGTGCCCGTGTATGTATATTTACACGGTAAAATAATGCATGTTAGAACAAGCTGATCTATACCGGGTGTGTATACACTTTTACACGATGGCAGTGTTTTTTTGCTGCAAAATGTGTAAAAGTTGGACTTTTTTCTATTTTAGAGACTTTAGTTTTACACGGACTTTTACACACTTTTACATGTTTTTACAACCACTGATGTGAGTGTTTTTTTGCTCAAAATGTGTAAAAGTTGGACTTTTTTCTATTTTAGAGGACTTTAACTGATCTAGTGTGAATGCTCTAAAGTAGGTTGAAGAAAGATTTAAGCTCAAAACATGTTTAAATAAATAAATAAATATATATATATATATATATTTTTTTTTTCATTCAAATTCTCTTATTTATCTTCAGGCGGGAAATGCAATTTTTGTGGCGGGCAAACTATAATATGACTGAAGCACCCTCGCATAATATTCAGAAACGTTCTTGACAATTGAGGTAACACAAGGGTATTCTTGAACAAAAACAACAAAAGAAGAAGATGAAATAGCAATAGGTCAAATTTCCCGCCAATTCAAAACCCTAAAATCTTCTATCCTCTCCAGTTAATCTGATAATCTCCGTCCTCATTTCCAAATCCGAAGCTTTGCTTTTCATCAATGGCGGAAGAAGAAAACACATCAATGGCGGAAGAAGAAAACACCGAGGCAATCCGACCGGAACTCCCAATCGGAAGGGTCAAGAAGATCATGAAGCTCGACAATGACATCAACAAAGTGAACTCGGAAGCCCTATTCCTAGTCACGTGCTCCGCCGAGCTCTTCCTCCGATTCCTGGCCGAGAAATCCGCAGAGATCACAACGGAGAGGAAGCGGAAGATCGTGAAGCTCGAACACATAAGAATCGCCGTCAAGAAGCACCAGCCGACGAGCGATTTCCTCCTCGACTCGCTTCCCATGCCATCTTCACAGCCTTCAGATCGTCCGGCAACCGATCAAAAGCATTCTCGCCCCGTCTCCGAGAAACCGGTTCCGGCCGGCACTCGGCGAATTGATCACTTCTTTCATAAGCCGGCAAATGAAGCTCCGATTCTGATCGACAACGAGGAGTCATAGATTCTTTTAGATTTGAGCACTTTCAATTGTGAATGTTTGAATGTAACTTGTGCATTTTTCCTTTTTAACTTTTTGTTTATGTTAAGGGAAAGACTAGAGAATTGAGACATTTTGAAATGTGCCAAATCAACAAGGTTCATGAATTAATCCAATTATTGTAGTTTATGTATAAATCAAAAAGTAGAAATGCTAATTGCGCGTAGTTGTGAGGGTAAGGTTTATTTTTCAAATTTAAGGAAAGTATTGTTGCAACTCAGGAGGTTATAAATCCGGTGATTTACAATGACATTGTTTTTAGGTAAATTGATCCATCAATGTACCTTTTATGTTTTGTAGGCTAAGCATTTACAAGTAGCCGGAAAATGGGCATTCAAACTGCCAAAGATTGTGTGTAAGCTACCAATTTTATGTACACTTTCAAATAATGTGCAATTTGTGGGGTCTGCAAATTGTTGTTCACAATTAATTATGGGAATTGAACATTTGTTATTTCATTGGTTAATTGCAATGTGATTCTAGCAGATGACAATGACTAAATCTTAATTTTCTTTACAATTAAGTCTAATGACAAAATTTTTTATTACTGCTGATGTCACGTGTGATTTGTACGTTGTGAAAGTAGTGTTAAGTGTTGATGGTGGGCTCATGTGAAAGTGATTGCGTCGATCACAATTTCACAACTTGACACCTTCGCAAGTTGTAATAAAAGTTGTCCCTAACATTTCTCTCTCTATAGAAGTTGTCATAGTACAATAATAGAGGAGTGCGGTTTAAAAACTTTTGGTATGAATTTTATAACTGGTATGCAGTTTGATAACTTTTTTCTTTTTATTTCTTCTCTAGATTACAATTTGTTTTTCTTTTCTCCTTTCTTGTATTCATGATTTTGATTGTTAGATTGAATTTGTTGATTTTTATGTCATATCACAGGAGACCAGATAGAAGACGCTAATGCAAGGGCATTAGGAAAACTCTTTCTGAATTTTGTTTTTAGAGGGGATTGTAAAGTGGTAGATAATCACCAAATGGTTTTTGCAATAATTATGTTTTTTCAAATGCCTATGATTGTCCTTCAATATATATTTTTTCATTTTTTTCTTGGGGAGTTCAACAATTGGTGTCACATTGTAACTATACATACACGCTTTGATTTTATGACCGGTACAAATGTAGTCATGCTGAGCTTATTAAAAATATAAGGTTTTATATGCACAAGATTAAGAACTTGTGTTGATGACAATGCTTGGATTAGGCCATTGCATGTGTGCTTCGCAATGTGATTTCTTATCCAGAAAATGTTTTGTGCACTAAGAAATTTGAAAATAATTTAGGTGGGTTCAAAGAATGATATTGTGCATCTGATTTGAGAACTAAGTTTTGCACTGTGAAAACTAATAAGCAATGGATGTCTGAGATTTTGGCGTTGGTCTGTTGCTTGTAGGATTTTCAAAATAGTCTCCCATTAACCTCCCTGGCTGTCATTGCTCCAGCCTCCAGGCTTGGATCACCTGGCATTGATTTCCAGTATGAATATAAAGAAGGTGTAGCTCAAATAAGAATTCTGGTCCTTGCTTATTCTGGCTGTATCTGTATCTGCATCAGTTAAAATCTAGAGGAAGATAGGGTAGTTTAAGTTATTAATTTTCATCTTGCCTTAGTCACTGAAATTCTGAATCATCTAGTGTTGCGTCTGTTGTAAACTATAAAAGATTATTAATCAGAATCTATATCTGTTGTTAGAAGATTTGACCAGATTGTCAGTAATCATTTTCTTTTGCTTTTAATGTGGCAGGAAAACGTGGTAACCGAGTTAACCATCTGCAACCTCGTTCCAAACACTCTGAACAGTGGGAACCAGTTTATGCCTGGTTGGAATCTTTGAACAAGAAGGAGGTGGTCAAATCTAAAGAGATTTCTTACTGGCTGTCTGCAAACCATAAGATCAAAGAACAACTGTTTTCCCAACATTCTCATTATCACTTGATGCACTAGATCCAGAAATGCCATTCAAAAATTGCTGAAGAGACAAGAAGTAAAAGGTATCAATTGCCGAAGTTGCTGCATATTTCATGATAGTATATGTTTACTGTTTAGTAGGAAGATAAGTGCAATAACATGTCATTTTATATAAAAGAGGTCAATTTATAAATGTGCAGTGCTCCTAAAGGTAGGAGCTAAAAGCCTAAAATAATCATATTTTGGTTGCTACCTTACTGTTCTGTATTATCTGTTGTTTTCTTTGGTCTCTGTGTAATTAATTATTAATGTGCAGCCTTTCAATGTATGCACTTCAGTGAAGGGTAATGACAATGGGGCAGCACTACTTGTTTCAACTCCATGTATGTTTTTCATATGATGCAATGCAAAATTGTTTTTCTTTTGACTTGGTTTCAAGTAATATATCATATCTATCAGCTCCTGTGCTGCTTTCTATATTACTTGCCCTTTTCTTTAGTGTTTGGGTGCTGTAGTTCCCTTTCACTCTTGTCAGCTTGTATGTGCACAGATGGTGGGATAAGTCCCAGATATGATCTTGCATGCCTGTTTGGTGAAACCCTTGGACCTTGTCTCCTTTCAGCAGAGACGCTAATATGCTACAGCAATAACCTATGCAACCAGGACAGATGTAAATCACTATTATTTTAAAGATTAAATTGTTGCACAAATTATTGCCGTAGCCAAGAAAATTTTAAAAGTATTATATTGAGACTAGCAAAGTGTAATTTTTGATGGAGCCATATATGAATTTTATGATGCCAGCTGGACTCTGTAAGGTTTGTTTGTAGTACAGTGGTAGTACCACAGACTTTGGTCAAGTCTCCTTCAGTTGCACATCTTGTTCAAGTTTTGTCCCCCCTTCCTTGTTTACCTAAAAGAGGAAAAAGAAGAGCTACAACATGGCTCTATTTTATTTTATTTTAATATAGATTGGACATGGTCCACTTAATGCAATAGCAGTAGCAGATTTATGGTCGTTGGCTTTCCATTGGTGCACATTATATCAATATCGTGTGGTGAGGCTTGCCTCATTGGGAGTCTATGTCCGTCAAGACTCAAGATGCATATAAGCTTGTTAAGATCTCATGGTAGCAGTATACTAGATTACATTTATGGTGCTATTATTTTTCTTTTTCAAGATCCAAGTTTTAAGATGAATTCTCTTGCAGGAATTTCTTCAAGCAATGTTGGAGGATAGTTGCATATATATAAAGACAAAATGAAGTTCTTCACAAATACAAAATGTAAGTATATAATTGTATAACTGATATCCTTTGTTTACTTAGTCTTTAGTTTATTCACACTGATGCTATTATAAAGAGTACCAGTTTAACAAAGTTGGAGAGCTGCTTTTCTATTGTCTTCTCTCTAAATGAATAAAAAATATGGAGTTTAAATGACTTTCGTTGCCTCTACAAAGAAATGAAGACTGTACATAATAGGTTTGCTATGGCCGATAAAGAAGGAAGATCAAAGTTCATGTCAAATGCTGCATCTCTTTCTCCCACTTAGGACTGCTGTTGGGATCTTGGGTTCGCTATTGTTTGGTCTAAAAGCTAGGTGCTTGAGAGGAAGCTCTTACTGCAGCATGGTCCTATAAGAGTGGTGAACCTGATTGGTTTTTGGAATTGGATATCAGGAAGTGTTTTCATACCATCAACTGATTGTTTAGTTTGATAGCATGTATTCTCAATCAATTACTGTGAAGATGCAGAGGTTGACAGAACTTAACAACTACAATTTTTTTTATAATTTTGAACACAAATTTTATTGATGCATCTAATTGCAAAATGTACATCAGTTGTACTTGAAGTCAGAATAAAATGGCCCTAAAACTTATTACATTTTCCCTTGGAATCACCTGTTGTCTTGCGCTCCTAGACAGGGCAGATAATTCAGAGAAATAGATAAATACACGGCTATATTTTGGATTAATCTGTCTGCAGGATTTATTATATTTTTCAGAAAATAAACTTTCTCAAATCTCTTCTACCTCATCACGCATGAGGCTCTACAAATCTGACTGAAAATTCAAGGAGATAATGGGCCTGAAAAGGTTGACACCACTGAAGCTGTTTCGTCTCTAAGATGAGCAAGGCTTGGTCGAGCAAACATCTTTTCACCTTGTACTTTCCTTCCTTCTTTTATGAAAGATATGCCTTGTGTTGCTGAATTAATGCTATTTGATCCCAAGTGTTGAATGCTCAGAGAAACCCTTCTGTTTAAAGGCACGGCATTAGTAAATCCTCCGTTCAGGCTCCCATTTGAAAGACGTCGGCTACTGGTACCTGGCCTGGACACAAACAAATTCTCTTGCTCAACTACTACTTGGCTTTGCACCTTCTTATTTTCCTGTGTGACAAAGACCATATCAGAGAGTAGGTAAGAATATACTGTTCTATTGTGAGTGTTGGTACATGCATATATTTAGTGTTTAGAATGTTTTACAGGAGAGCTCCACCATAGAAAGAAGACTGCAATATTTACTTTCAAGAATACATGAACTTGATTAGCAAAAGAATGAAAACCATGAAATTGTGTTTACATTGCCATATTACACTAACCCTTTGTCTTTGCTTCTCCTCTTCTTTTTCCAGCCTGAACATGTTATACTCTTCCAACATTGCCAGGAGAGGTACCTAAGACAACAGGAGATACCATTTTCAATATGATCGTTTACTTGGTTTTCTCAATGAGTCTGGAGATGCACAGTAACAAATGACACAGAAGTTGTACAGTAGGAATTCAAACTGTCAGGCATTAAAAGAACCCAAGAGTTGGAGTTCCACTGACTTGACATATTTTCTGCTCAAAATATTTTCAGGTTTTTGGTATCATTTTTTTAATTTAATTTATTACTCCACGTTTCTTGACAAGTATCATTTAGTTTACACTAATGAATCCATGTGTATGAAAGAGTTTGCTTGACATTTTTTTGTAACACGAAAAATCTATGACTAGCAATTACTTTTGAAGTTTTGAAGCATCATGATCGTAGCTTTTCTTTGATGTCAAAAATCCTATTTTGTGGTTGGTTAAATTTAATTTACTCCAAAAGCTCTTCAATGTTGATTATGTAATTGACATTGCTGATAATACACAATGAAGGAAAAAATATTTTTCTTTATTTTTTCTTTTAGATAAGCTGGAATAAAAAGTCTAATGCTTTTGTAGCTGGAATAAAAAGTCTAATGCTTTTGTTTTTTATCTGCTTCTAGGGAACCATATGAGTAATGACTTGCAAGATTGATTTCGAGATATGCAGGCCAACACAGGAATATATTAGTGAGTCTTTGCTTAAAATCAAATACAATTGAGCGTGTGGGTCCCTGCTGTTTGAACATTTTTGTATAGGTTTCTAGAGTAATGGGGGTGCTATCAATCAAAATAGGGAAAAATTAATGATCACAGGGAGGAAATCTACAAAGAACATTAGTTATCCTTAGCACAGATTCTGAATCATATTAGAACAGTTAGCCTATGAATCTTGTCTGATGATGCTTGATTTCTATTTATTCTAGATTTTTCTATATTTGAACTTCTAATTGATTCTCAATTTTTGCCATCTGTGAACTTCTCTGCTCTGTGGTTTCACTGAATAAAAACTGGTGTTTCTTATTTATAGTTTCAGCCAACAATTCTTTTAGTATAGCTTATTTACATTGGCCTATTTTGCTTTAAAAAATAAGCTGGAGAAAAGAACATCTGTATCTAGAAAAAGTAAGGCTTTAAAAAGCTGAACAAGGGCCAAACCAAACAAGCATAGATTAGTGTCATGCAATGATAAGAAACAATCTTTTATCAGAATGTAGTCACAAGCACCAGAATATCTACCTCATCATACAAGAAAACTTTCTTTCTTTCTTCTTCCCAGCTCTTAGTCTTTACTGTTAGCAAATCTACCAAAGCTGCAGTAAAACCATGATGTGAAAACAAATAATGTTAAATATATTTATATATTTATCAGAACTCCACATGATTTTTCATTTAGTAGCTTTTGATCTTTTTAGTTCAAGGTAAATATCATATGCTGTCCAAAATAAATAGATGGTTATTTTTAATTCACTGATGGTTTATATTTTATGATCTGCTTGGTTAGTATTGCATAATATACCATTATTCTGCAAAATTTTAGTTTTCACCTAAAAAAATGTAATATTTCTTGACAAAGGTTTTCAAATTCTTTCTTCCCATTGGGTGTATAAATTAACATACAGAAACTCTAAACACCTGGGATTTTGTTGACTGTTATTCTGGCACGTTCTGCACGTCTGAGGTTCTTGTGGGCACCTCTGCTGACTGAGTATCGATTCTCATCCTGAAAGCATACATGGATTAAGAAACATGTAAAGGCGATAAAAGGTCAGAGACAACTAATGTTATTAACCAATGACTATAAGAAAAATAACCCTGTTATATTCTTCCAGCCAGCGCTCCTCATCACGTGCCAACATCCACTTTTCTACCTTCTCCATAATAGCCTTCCTGCTAGAAGCTTCTTCTTTTGCTCTTGATATCTGTTCATCCATGCTCATGAGGAGATCAGCATGGTCAATCTCTCCTATTGTACATTCATGCCAGATTATTAGTTTCTTTAGTTTCAAACAATAACAACACCACATGCTAGAAAACAAATACATATCAAGAATCGCACCGGTTTTTATGAGGTTTGTTATGTTATCCATCTCTGATTGTGAAGGAATCTCCATGTGTGATTTATTGCATATCTCTTCCAGCTCATTTTGTTTCTTGTGGAATAACTCTTTCATCTTACTTGCTTTTAACTGATCCAGTCTCTTGACTTCAGCTTCAGCCTTGAAACCGTTTGAGTTACTATTATGTCTAGTTGTTTCTGATATGTTTGAATGTCATAAACATTATATACTGACCTGCTGAATTATGCTAGGAGTGAGGCTTCCTGGATCTGATACTTCAGATGAGACTAATAATAAATCAGTAACATGACAGAATGATTGACGCTCTCTGGAGGGTGTGTCCATGAGATTCCACAGGTTTTTCAATGCTCTACCAAGTTGGCGTAGCTACCAAAATATATGAAGAAATAAATTACTATCAGAATACTGCAACTGAAAAAAAAACAAAAAAAAACAAAGGAAACTAGGGAGCTTAGCATCACTACTATCGAATTTATGTGATTTTATCATTAATTAGGTCAGGTCAGCATTGTGTTTCAAGTTATGTGAAACTCTTCACATTTGTGATTACTCACTTGATAATCACCAAAATACCTTGTTTTGCTGAGGAAGGTTGGAACCTCATGCAAATAAGTTCGGCTCAAAAATTTTTTAGCACAACAGCATAAGCATTACCTTCTCAAGTCGCTTTTGCTTTTCTTCCTCCAGAGACTCCACTGTGCTTTTGAGTTTAGCCAGAATACTGTCGCTTATATTTTTCGACATTCCACTCAATTCATTCAGGCTTGGATGAACTTTGGTTATGATCATCGACGAATCCATTCCCAGTATTGCAGTCAGGTTGTGGATTTTGCCTATGTATTTTTCTACTCTTTGGAGCCTTTCATTCTTTGAGGTAGACAAAAGAGTAAAAAGAATATGAAAATTGATTATTTCAATTATACTCTGTTCATTCCACACAACAATTTCTTAATCACTCTTATTTGTACCTTCTCATTACGGAGTCTTTGTAGTTCAATCTGATACTCCTCAAGTTTCTTCAATGAAAGATCATTCTCGTTCACTATGACAGTTGATGATGAATTATCGTACTCTGATTGACCTGCTATTTCTGTAGAAATTTTCTGAATTTGTCCTTGCACAGCTTGGAATTGGTTCACCCTCTCTTCTTTTCTTAACCGCATCTCTCGCAAAGCTGGTGTGATTGAGTCTAGCTGCTCTTTCAATGTTCCTGTCATCTTTTCTGGCTGTTCAGACAAGAATTAGTTTAGTCCATGCGAGTATAAGTGAGTTGAGAGTTTCTGTAGTCAAGAGGAGTAGATTCATTGTATGCGAATATTTCACTCTCATTGTAATAGTCACAATTTGATAGACTCACCCAAAAGCATATTTCTGGCCGGATGTCAGCCATGACAACATTATCGGGCCATTCCTTATAATGGCAGGAAAAACCTGTGGCCAATTTTCTACGGTGACTAGTTTAATGAAATTCTGTTTTCTTTTGAATCTTGAATCTTGTTTCTTTAACTCTATTTAATAAATTGCATTGATATTCTCCAAAAATCACTTGGCTGAAGGATTCCAGAATTGAACACTACACCCTGACGACTTTTCACATGTATGATGTATACCAGTATTCTAATTATATGAGACTTTCTAATTAGAAATTTGAATCTTGTTTCTTTACTGTATTTACTAAATTGCATTGATATTCTCCAAAAATCACATGACTGAAGGATTCCAGAATTGAACGCTACATCCTGACTACTTTTCACATGCATACCAGTATTCTAATTTATATGCATGCTATGATTTGTGGTTACATGAGTTGATAAGTGGTACCCGTCCTGGGAGAGATCGTTCACCAAGGGACAAAAGAAGATGGGTAAATTCAGCCTCAGCTTCTGCCAACTCCTGATGCAGGTGAGCTCTTGATATGTTTGCAGTGTCAACTTTTCTCCTGTAAACCTCTAGACATTCCTGTTCCAAATCTAGCAGAACCTTCTCTCTTTCAAATTGATCTTCTCCAACTTCATCCCATATCATCTGTTTCAAATTTTTTATATAAGAACACTGAATGAGAAACATTCCAAGCCATTACTTTTGTATACAAAAAAAAGAAAAAGAAAAAAACTCTTGCCTGCAATTCCTGAAGTAAATATCCGCATGAAGTTTCTAGCAATGCAGTGCTTCTCATTCTAATTGTTGTTTGCAGTGAACTTATCTGATGGTCCATTTGATATGGGTGGAGCTCACAGATAGCCAAGCTACTGGTGTGAGAAGTTCATTGATAATACAATTGGAATTGAGGGAAAGTGGAGAAAGAGAGACTGATGGGGTGGGAGTGGGAGCTTTGGGTGTGACTTGTTGCTTAAAAAACAAGTGTGACAGAGTTAGGTAATGTTGAATCTTTGGGTTCAAGGATCAGTAAGTTCTTTTCATCCTCCAGGTTGTCTTTCCCTCTCCTATTTTTATTTGAATTTGAAAAATGAGAAAAAGGTGTATCTTCTTTAGTTTAGTCTCTTTATTCAGAAATTTATATATACGACATATATCACCCTTTAGCTGAACTTGATTCCGAAGCAATCCTATGCCTAGAAATGTAGACAGCTCAATTCATGTTTCCACAACTAATATCTATTATACCCTTAAGGATGGGCCACTGTGAGAATCTGGACCACGAGATGTGATGCCCTAATCTTGATGTCCAGTAACGACGTTTGATTGCAAGACTTTTCACTTGAATTTGGCTTGATTGGATTTGATTTGCTGATTGAGAACCATAAATTTAGATTGCAATATGTACAAGCTACTCAATATAGCCAATATAGCCATTAGCCAGACAAAATTTTGATAGGTAAAATACTTCTTTCTATATAGGTGGATTTTTTTTACGGGTTTTTTAGTGCTGAGATAAGATTTCATTGGCATCAATATCACGTCATTTAGGACTTTATACTGTAGCAGTTTCAACACCCCACCTTGTACACCTTTCTGATATGCTATTTAATAAAATAAATTGAAGTCAATCTTGATAGGGAAGACTGAATTTAGGTGTGGAGAGATAGAGATACCAAGAGTGTTAAGTACATATTAATGGCATAAAGATGGAACTGAAACCGACTGGAGCTTTATATTTTTAATAACTTTGTCAAGAAAAGAAAAGGGAAAGTGAGATCTAGAAGTCGTGGAACAAAATGCAAACCAAGGCTTGCAATTTAAGAATTTAAGTCCAACAATCGGTGGGGTGTCAATATTTTGGGCCATTGGATTATCCTAATATCGGAACCATCTTTTAAAGGTGCCACTTCAACAAAAAGAGTATACATATATTATGCTTCAACGATCAAGAAAGGCAGTCTCACCCACCACAGAAGAATTGATGCAAGAATGTCTTTTGAGATATCATGTTGGTGATACTTCCTCCACTAGCGATTTCTTTCCTTCGCCTTATTATTATTATTATTGATCAGAATCCACTACGAAGTTGATGAATGGGTTTGTAAATTGATTGTGGGCCTCATCTAACATCATAGACATTGTGTTTGTTCGAGTTGAAGAGTGAGCATGTAGACCCCAACATTACAAAAAATTCACCTGGAAAATTCATATGAAATTGACAGCCTTTTATAAAACTTTTATGGGTTCTACCATTTTGCGTTGAACAATCCAGCATTTTTATCCTATTTCTAATATATCATAGCATTATTATTTTAATATACATGTGATAATATCTACCTCTAATATTAAGGGGCAATGATAAAATATAAAGAGGGTGAAGATGGTAACTGATTTTAATATTCTATTATTATTGGTGAAGAAAGCAATTTTCAACACCAACGATCTTATCCTAGATAATTTAATAAAAAAAAAAAAACCAATTTTTGACATAAGAAAAATTGGTTCAGAGTGTTTAATTTGTAAAGCTTACTGTTATTTCCCCAAACTCATAGTGACACTTGCTGTAGAAAGTTTGATTTTTACCCTTATTATCACATTCAAAATGTCAAATTAATACTTAAATTTCAATGATGAGAATTAAATATGATAGAGCCAAAGTTTTTAAAAGACCCTTATGTTAATTTTTTTCTCCTTCCAATATGTAGTTGTAATATTTCCACAAACTCATAGTGACACATGCTGTAGAAAGTTTGATTTTTACCCTTATTATCACACTCAAAATGTCAAATTAATACTTAAATTTCAATGATGAGAATTAAATACGATAAAGACAAAGTTTTTAAAAGACCCTTATGTTAATTTTTTTCTCCTTCCAATATATACTTGGATAGTTACAATAACGGGAATAATGGGAGGAATAAATATTGGACATCTTTTTTGGAAAAACCTAAAAAGTGTCGCTTAAATTACAAGGCTTTTGGCCTAGCATATTGTTGTTGCCATTGCCTTGTTCTATGGTTTTACTCAAGGGAGTTAATCTCGTACCGAAGGCTGTACCGGTTTGATCAATGGAACAATATATTTCGATACCGGTCAATACCAGTGTATCGTTTCGAGTTTACCATTATTTTTTATATTTATAGATATATATATGTGTGTGTGTGTGTGTGTGTGTGTGTGTGTACACATTTATATTATAATAAATATAAAAATTTATCATAAAACATTACCTCAATTTAGAACAAATTATTTATGATTTTAGACTTTAGAATCAATGAAAAGAAAAAAAAAAAAAACATCATATAAAAAATTGAAGGTTTAATTGTTCATTGCATACTAAGAAAACAAATAATACGAATAAGTTAATGTAAGTAAGTTACCATTTTGCCCTTATAAAAATTCAAAATTTCCAAAAAAAATTTATGTACCAGCCAGTATGCCAAGTATTGCCCAAAATAAGCCGGTATTTAAACCGGTATGAAATATTGGTGTTTCGATACTGGTACCAGTATGGTATTGACCACCTTGGTCTTACTTACCACCCTCGGATAATTTAACTTATGGTACACATGCCAATGACTTAACCCTATACGAAGTTTTACCAAAAAAAAGAAAAAGAAAACCCTATACGAAGATTGGCAAGGTATCCACTTAGTGAGCTTGAATTTGAAATGTGTTTAAACAAAGTCACCTATAAGATTAAAAAATAAATATAACAATAACCCTTAGTACACTTATTTTCCTTATAGTGAGTATTTATTTATTTACATTTAAATCTTTCCTAAACCATGGATAGTATAGATTTTTTTTTTTTTTTCCAATTCAACCATAAATGATTAATTTGTCTACCAAAAAGTATATCGCATATGTTGGTGGTATCCATTGATAGAGTTATAAATTAATCGAGCTATTTATGAACTATTTTAATTTTTTTTCATATTTTAATCTTTAAGTTATTCAGATCAAAATACAATGGAGCTGGAGGTTACTGTTTGGGGTTTTATGTTCCGTGTCATTGTGATAAGTCGTATTAATGACAAGACTAAAGGTTAAGGCCTCAGCATGACTCTACAAAAAGGTGCAGTACCAATTATTCACCCAAAATGTATAGAATAAAAAAAAACCCAAAACTTAAAAAAGTAATTGAGTGTTAAAATATTTTACAGAGAGAGAAGAAAACTCATAATCTTATCTATTTTCCCCACTTTAACTAAAGTAATTAACTTACCATGCACCGCCTCCTTTTATACATAAAATAAAATCTAATTTTATTATATAGGGAAGAGTCGAAGATGCTAATTCCCTTGTGGATAAATACCATGAGCTAGCAGGAAGAATAGACAAAACTTTAAGGAAGACCCTTTACGTCAATTGAAGAAGCCCTTACAAATAATAATGAAGCCAAAAGCTAATTAGAAAAAAAATTTAGATCATCAATTAATTATTAATTTGTCTACAAAGCAAGTTATATCACGTGTTGGTGGTATCCATTGATAGGGTTATAAATTCGTCGAGCTATTTATGAACATTTTAATTTTTTTTTCGTATTTTAATTGTTGAGTTATTTAGATCAAAAACCAATGGAGTTGGAAGTTACTCTTTGGGATTTCAGGTTCCGTATAACTATGTCAAGGCGTATTAATGACAAGACTAAAGGTTGAGGCCTCGACATGGCTCTACATAGGGGTGCAGAACCAATTATTCAGCCTAAGTGTATAGAATAAAAAAAAAACCAAAATTTTAAAAATAATCTAGCGTTAAAATCTATTGTAGAGAGAAGAAAAAATTTATAGTTTTATCTATTTTTCCCACTTTTACTAAAGTAATTAACTTACCATGCACTGTCTCCTTTCATGCATAAAAATTTCAGGATAGAGATGCAAAATGTTATTCCTTGTGGATAAGATGTACATTGAGCAAGTAGAGAAAATTAAGGAGAATTTTAGGATGTCCTGTACTAATGATTATAAACAAATGTATGTTTCTAAAAAAATTAATGTAGTTACAAAATCAACCATAAACATAAACATATATACATTTATGCTATATATTTTTAATGACACATTCAAATGACGTATCTTCAATTCTTAAGGATTCCTTGAATTTAGGGGAGTCAAGTAGTGCTAGTTAGGGATGGAGCATCATTGGACTAGGGGAGGTAATGGCCCCCCATTTAAAAAAAAAAAATGATATATATATGTGTGTGTGTGTGTATATATATATATATTTGTACTAATTTTAGCAATTTTGTTCTATAAAATTACATTTTGTTCCCTTTAAACAATATTATTGATTCTTTTAAGTGTAATGTTATACTCACAAATTATTTTACAACATTTTTACAAATTGTTTTGGTAACAAATTCTTATTGGTTTGCATAATGGGCCCACCACTCACATAATTTTTTTACTTACAAGTAACCATTTATCATATTAGTAATTTATAAAAAAAAAAAAGCTTATAGAGAACATTTTCCTCATTTTAGTGACCATAAAAAAAATTTATAGACCTAAAATCTAAAAAAAAAAATACACGCCTAAAAAAAAAAAAAAAGGTCAACAACAAAAATTACTAATAATAAAACTAAAAAATATTAACTTCAATTAACCAATTTTATCCAAAATAAACAACTCCTACCCTTTAAAAAATTCTAAACAAAAATAATTTTGTTCTTGTAGTGACTAAAATTAGACCTTCAGCCTAAAGAGAATAGATGATGGCCCAACAAGCCCACAACAATATATTTGTTAAAGAATCAATTTTATAGGTAAAGACTTAATGAATCAAGTGTGGGCCACAGGAGATTGGATTCGTGCTAGAAAGGTTAGTAAATACAATTTGAAGAGAAAAACACTTCTCGGTCAAGTCTAAGGAAGAGATGTTCTTATATTTGTTCAAGCTTTTTCTAAATACAAAGAGTTGTTTCTATTCTTCTCAGATTACATGCCCCCTCTTTCATGGAGGTCATCCCTTTATATAGTCTTCTTCTTTTCTTTCATCCTAGCCTTCCACTTGTTAATTATGTAGATGATCTCCTGAATACTAGTCCCATCAGAGCCATCCTGGAAACTTTGTGTGTAGCTGTAAGTCTAAATATTTCTATTCAGGCGTCATTTCCACATAAATGCGGCCAGGTGATTAGGTGCAGAACATTTAGTGTGATGGTGGCAGTCTTCTTCTCAAATATTTCTTAGCTTACTGTTGATTCCTTTATCTGAAGCTTATCCTCAAAAGTATGATTGCCTCTTACACATTATTTTTTAGGCGGCCGGGTGCCAACCTTCAACAATGTTCCCTGAGGATGTTTGACTACTCAGGAGTCGGGAGAAGCCACTTGCTTATTTTCATTTGTCCTTATCCTCGGCCAATTAATCACCATGCTTATCTTATTGGTTTTCTCATCATTGGACTCCTTTACATCCTCGGGCATGGCCCATGACCCAATATTCTACTCGGTACTTTTATCCCCACAGTTCTTATCCACAACCACAAAAAAAAAAAAAAAAAAAAAAAAAAATCTTAGCAGCTAAGTTGTAGCAAAGTTAAAGTTTGAAACCACCATACATGGCCAACAGTAAAGCTACCCCTCCTATCTCAAAGTTCAGACTCCGTCCTTGGTGCTAGTGATATCATTGAAAAGTCACATACAACATGTGACTTATTGGTTGTTGTAGTCAAGCGTTAGAGCATCTACATCAGTGGATGCAAAATCATGTAAAATGGAAAAACAGACTACTTTTACACATTTTGCCTCAAAAATGCTCCACATCAATGCTTCTAAAAGGGTGCAAAATTGTGCAAATCCATCCACGAGTTACAGTAACCATGTAAATATACATGTCTACTGTAGCTCGTCCATTTATTATTTTATTGATTTCCCTTTCGCACCTTTTTTTTTTTTTCTCTATTTTCCGTGCTCAACAAACTCAGTAACTGCTCATCTTTTTCTTTTTCCTCAGATGCACACAAACACACCCACACACAAACGCATCCACACAGACAAATCAACACAGAGATACACTTGTTCCAAAAAAAAAAAAAAAAAAACAGAGATACACAAACACAGATCAGTGCTTGATCAGTGCTTGATCGGTGCTTGACTGGATCGAAGCTCGTGGGTCTTGCTTATGGATAGGAGCATGTGAATCGTGGATCGGAGCTCGTGGATCATGGATCGGAGCTTGTGGATTGGAGCTTGGTGCTTGTGGATCGAAGCTAGGGAGAGTTGATTGAGAGGGAGAGTTGATCGAGAGGGAGAGATGGGTATAGAGAGAGAGAGCAACAAATCAGAAATGGGTAGAGAGAGAGAGAGAGAGAGCCCGTGTATATATATCCGGGTAGTTGAGAGAAATAATAAAAAATTTGAGAAAATTGATTATTTAATTAAAAGAAGTGATAGAATAGATGAACTGATGTGAGTGTTTTGTAAAAATGGATGTGTAAAATAGAAAAAATAGGTTTTTAGTATAAAAATGAATGTGTAAAATAGAGAAATTGATGTGGTTGCTCTTAGAGTCTCGTAAAGAAGCCTCCAAGCTGCTAGAGATATGTATGTATTTGATATTTGATAACCTTGTGACTACGGGTTACTAGAGTATTATACTATTATTGCACTACAAAAAAAAAGGCTATTGTGGCGGGCCTGAAGCGCTGCTAAAGCCCCAAAAAGCGCCGCTAAAGGTACATATAGCCTTTAGCGGCGGGTGCTATTGCGGCGGGCGAACCCGCCAGTGTTCCAGTGCCGTTGTAGGTATATTGCGGCGGTCACCAAAAACGCCGCTAAAGATGTACCTTTTAGCGGCGGGAAACGGTCTATTGCGGCGGTCAAAAAGTGCCGCTATAGAGGTTTAGAATTCGAGCCAATTGCACTTTTAGCGGCGGGACATGCCCGCCGCTGAAGGTAGAGACGAATAGCGACGGTCAATAAGCGCCGCTATAGGTAATCAATGAAAGTGGAGAAAGTTCACTTATAGCGGCGGTCAATAAGCGCCGCTATAGGTAATCAATGAAAGTGGAGAAACTTCCCTTATAGCGGCGGGTAGAAACGCCGCTATATGTTTGAACCTATAGCGGCGGTCAATAAGCGCCGCTATAGAGCTTCAGTTTGAACATAAACTGTACACCTTTAGCGGCGGTTCTGACCGCCGCTATAGGTCTTTTTTTTTTTTTTTTTTTTTCCCCTGGTGAGTTTTAAAATCACTGTTTGCTTAAATGATTCATAAACCTGTTGGAATGAACCTGTTGGTTTTTTTTCTCACTAGCTTGATACTAAATTCACAACTTTTTCTCTCTTTTTTGGCTCCAAATTTCTACTTAAAACTTTGCAACCTCAATGATGGACTTATAATCAGTAATTTTGAAATGGGCCCTCATTAATTTCTTGTTTGCCTTTTTCTCTGTAAAGTAGAGAAAATTTTGAGTTGATAAAGTTCCTTAAGGAAATTATGCACCAATTTCTTGCTCGTGAGCTGAACCAGAAATGTAACTCTTTCTATGGATCAAATTAAGGTTAAATCATTGTCATTGAAGTTAATTAGTCTCTCACATTTTGTATATTGCCTTTCTACTAGTACTGTTTCCTTCACCTTTTCTACATACAAATAAATAAATAAAGAGAACAAATCAAGGGAGAAAAAAGGAACAAAAACCCAATACAAATCAACAAGCAGAAACAAACTATAGAAACCCATAGCAAAACCAAACTAACGAACCTGTTTCTCAGCTTAGGATCTCAATGACATGCCTCTGTCACTGTGAGCTCTTACTTGTGAAGACCAAACCGAGCCGAGAAGAGTTCATATCAGAATATTCATATCAGAATATCAATTGGGTTTCATAAAACAATGAAAACAAAAACGAATCTGTGAAAATAAAAAACAATTACCTGTGGATTAGAATGGGAGCGAATCTAGGGTTTCGAAACGCCAGAGCAGAAGAAACTTCTTCGTTTTTGTTAGTTGTTGGTTAGAGAGAGAGAGAGAGAGAGAAAGAGAGAGAGGCGGATGAGATAGCAGAAAGAGGGATGAGCAGCTAGGGTTAGAAATGATGAGAGAAATGGGTCGGGCTAGACCTGACCCATTTGTTTTTGGACCTAACTAGGCTCGATTTTTGGGTGGTGGTGGCTATGGTTGTGGGTGGTGGTGGCTGTGGCTGTGGGTGGTGGTGGCTTTGGCTGGTGGTAGAGATGAGAGTGTCTGTGCGAGAGAGAGTGTGTGTGAGAAAGAGTGTGTGTGTGTGTGACTGATGAAATGGGTAAAAACGAAAACGCGCTAAAACTGAAAAAAAACCCAAAAAAACAGAGGGAAAATTAACGCGCAGAAGGGGCAATGGCAGGGTCTATTGCGGCGGGTCAATTACCCGCTGCTATATCTAACCTAAAGGCCTGTAAAGCAGGCCTATTATGGTGGTTCATTGGCCCGCCACAATAGTACGCCGCTACATGTGAGATCTATGGCCCGCCGCAATAGATCTCACGTGTAGCGGTGGGCCGAAGACCCGCCGCAATAGGCGACCTATAGCGGCGGATTTTGCACCCGCCGCAATAGGTCCGCCGCAATTAATCTGTTTTTTTGTAGTGTTGTTACTATTGATTTTTTCTTTTTGGGGCAATGAATGCCAATTGTTCACGTATGAAACATTTATATTTTTTTGTGCTTGTAGTTTTATTTACTATTTTATTAAGTGTAGTAAAAAAAAAAATCCCATTTTTTGAATGAATACGATGAAAACCATACAAAAGGTCTACTATCCATGTTGTTAAAAAGAAATACAAATTTTTGTGCATGAGTTAAAAAGTTTATGAAGTTAGCTCTTCTATTGTTTCCCGCCATTTTGTAATCACAATCTTCTAAAAAAATTGTATATTTTTAATGAGGGTTAATTCATTAAAAAAAAATGGCATATCAAATGAGACCATTTCCAAGGAGGTTTTATTTCTTTCAATCATGAAGGGCTTTGTCTTGTAGGGAAAATTATTAAGTACTCCTGAAGTACCATAAATGTGTACTCCCCTCTCTTACACCCCTCTCTTACATAAATGGTGGGTCCCACAATAAATTTAATTAATGGGACCCACCATTCATGTGAGAGGAGGGAGTAAGCATTTATGGTAGTTCGGGAGTACACAGTAATTTCCCTTTTTGTAGACGTTTGAACAAAGATTTCATTTATTTATTTTTTTCAAAAGGAAAAGTTAGTCTTGATTATTTACATATATATTTTAAAAAACAAATATATATTAAGAAAGAAACTGTATTCACAAGTTACATTGGATAAGTTGGTGGTATCCAATGATAGGATTATAAATGAATCAAGCTATTTATGAACAATTTTGGCTCAACTTGAGAGAAAACTAGTTTATATTCATTTTTTTAGCAAATGAGCAAAGTTCAAGTTCAAGCTTATACTCGATTATAAAACAAGCTAAGCTAAAACATAATAATGCGTCAATGAACAAGCTAGTGAGTATAAGACTTGATTTATAATATTATTTGCATGCATGTACATATATAAAATACACTTATATAGATTTTTTTTTTAAGATAAATGCTTATATAGACTTGAGATTGAACTATGTATATAAGTTCATGAAATATAAAAAATTGTTATCATTCCAAAAAAAAAAAAAAACATATCAAATTATTATTTGTAATTCATTGATGATATAAATAATACATTTTTGAGTAAATTTATATATAATTTAAAACAATACTAGTTGGTGAGTCCCTTTTTTTAAGTTCAATGAAAATTATTTTATCTAATTAACTCAAATGATGTAATTTCAACAATAATTTAGTTATAAGTTATTAGCATACACTTGTGAAGATGAAATAATGAGTCATTCAAGAAGCACATCATTGTTGACAACCCATTTTGCAACCCGCATTTAACCTCACATGACGGGTCGAAGGGGTAATTTCACATTAGAAATAGGCATCTTAATTGTGGCCACTATATCCTTTATTTCATTCCATCAAAATGATCTTGATATTGTAACGATTAAATTGACTGGTTATAAGCCTTAATCGGACCATTAGATTGAAAGTTATCATTAAATCAAGTTTTAATGGCTGAGATGCACTATCACAAATTGAGTCTGACTATATGTGATTATGACCAATTGGAATCAATTGGTTATAATTATAATTAATTTGAAATTAATGATGTGTCATAATTTGATTGGCTAGGACTACATCTTATGGTAAGGTTACACACACTTGATTACTTAAATAATCAAATATTAATTATTCAATGAGTAGTTTGTGTAATTATCTTTTTAATTAGGGCAAATTTGGAACTGATTACATCTGAAATGGAAGCAATTGGAGCCTATTAATGTTATTGGAAACTAATTTGGGGTCTATTAATTCTAATTGTGCTGAAATTATTTTCCAACAAATGACCTTTGTTCACCATTTCGTTGATATCTCTCAAAATATTTGAATCTGTGAGTAAGGTTAATTTTTCCAGAATCTAGACATTCAGGGCTTCAATTTGAGTTACGAGACAATTCCAATAAGAATTGAGTAGGATATGATTTTTTGAATTTGTCTTTGTGGGCTGTTACAATAATTATAGGAAAATCAAATTTTGCTTGCTCATCCCTCCCACCAATCTCTACATTTAATGCACCAGCTTCCTCCGAAGTTTGAAATAGGGTCTAGGTTCATTATTCTTTTTATCCTTTGTCAACCCTCATTAAATGACATTCCATTAATATTTTTTCGAGTACTACTATATAAACCCCCCCTCTCCTCCATTCCAACACACTAAAACCCCCTCTCTTCTCATCTCTTAAGTTCTAATGAAGTAGAAAAGTTTTATCATATCTTGGTTTTCCTGAGACTCACTTTCTCTCTCATTGTTCTTCTTTTCTACTTCACCTTTAGGACCTTCATCAAGAGTCTCCTCCACTACCATGTGGATCTTGCATGCAAGTACAATCCTTTTTCCTAACTTGTTTTTATTTTATTTTTAATTTTGTTTTTATATTATTATGATGAGATTAGTATTAGAGCATGCCAGTGTTTATTTAAATTCCTTGAATATGTTTTTGAATGTTCTTAAATGTTCATATATGTTTTTTACATGTTTTTTGTTGTTCATCACATATTTATGCATAACACTAGTTTTGATCTTAAATCCATATATAAAATATGAAAAACATGTTAGTTTCATAATTCTCTTAAAGCCTTGAATCTAGAATGTAATGACCTAAGAAAAAGCATTAGTCACATCTGCGCTACACCTCAAAAGAACTGGTCACAATTGAGATTCCTTGTAATTGTTAATAAAGCCCACTTCAACCCAGTAAATACATGATGTGGGACTTATTACACACCTACACACATCACACAATCAATCAAATTGGGACATCACATAGAATATCACCATCCATACACATTCACTATAATTTATTCTTCAATTCATATGTAATGATTAATAAGTGGAATTAGGGTTTATCACATGCACACACATTAAATTCAACATGCAAATTGATTGATAATATATTGGATGATATGATATAAATGTTGGCCACCATAGTCTAGAAGACTAGTTTCATCGGGCAAGATGGGTCTCTAACACCTTTCCATCTTGTAACATAGCCTCTGATCTTAGATCAATGGTTGATAGATCAATGCTTATCCATATAATTTTCAATTTCTAGATTGTAACTAGGAAACAAAGCCATGTATTTTATCTTAGATCGTATCTAGGACCAAAACCATGTAATTTCTTATGATCAATGTAAATTCATTTGTAAATAAATAAAATGAAGAATTTTTCAATTTTGGTTTTCTTATTTATTCTAATAATAAAATAAGTGGCGATTCCATTATAAATTTCTTAATCTAAAGGGGAAAATATAATCAGTTGAACCTCCATTCTGAGAGGCAATAACAAGACTCTATCCATTCACGTGGGTTTAGCCCAACACCAAAAAAGGGGCCGGGGGTGTGGTCTCTCACAATCATTTACCACAATTATCCTATGTGGCAATTTGGGACAGGTTGCTTCTCACTTTCACATAGACCCAAATCTATTTCTCTACTCAAAATAAGTTATGGTCCTAGATTTTCTCGTAAAGAATACTAGTCTTGGTATTTATTATACATAGTCAAAGGCCTTGTAGCTGAATTGACATATTCCCATGTACAAAGTGTTTGGGAGTCTAGGGGCAAAAGGATTCGAACTATGGAGTTAGCAGCATATTGTAATTATTTCTCAAAAAAACATTTGTTCGTGATTTAGTACAAGTTTGTTCAGCAATAAAATAAATGAATATTTAATGTGCCATCTAACTTGGTGATGTGCTCGAACTAAACTCATGATTGAAATAAAATTATATTAGCAAAACATGAACTTTTAATATTTTGCTCAGTTTAATTTGTTTATCCAAAAGACGAGTAGGTCGAATTAATGGTCTATAATAGTTTGTTTATTCCAAAGATGAGTGTCCTGAATCAATGATCTATAACCATTCTTGAAGTAAAACTCATAAAGTTAACATTCACCTATTACGTGATTGCTTGCTTTTATATTGTTTGAGGCAAAGACTATGTTTGGTTTGATAGAATTAATTTTTGGAAAATATTTATGCATTATGGGTGTTTGGGGCGATGAAAATGTTGGTCAACCAGAATCCTGGAAGTTATTTTTCTGTTGACGTAAAATAGACACTTATAGTGGAAATTAGTTTACACTTTCATTTTTTATAAACCATTTTCAGCCTCACCAAAAACTTATCAACCGAACCTCCACTCCCCATTGTCTACCACCTAACCACCACCCCATACTAACCTTTCTAGTCTTTGGTGGCCAATCATCTTCACGACGTTGGTCCCTCGATCATGATTATTGTCATTATTATTATTATTATTTATCTAAGATTTTCATTTTTTATTATGTATGTGCTTAGGAGATGACAAAATGTGAGAAAAATATGTTTCCATAGCATTTTTAGGAGTGCAATCAAACGTTTGAAAATAATTTCTCATAAAGAATATTGGTCTTAGTGTTTATTATACATAGTCACAAAATAAGTAAATCAATTTGTTCATGATCTAGTACAAGTTTGTTCAACAAGAAAATAAATGAATATTTAATGTGCCATCTAACTTGGTGATGTGCTTGAACTAAACTCATGATTGAAATAAAATTAAATTAGCAAAGCATGAACTTTTAATATTTTGCTTAGTTTAATTTGTTTATCCAAAAGATGAGTAGGTCAAATTAGTGGTCTATAATAGTTTGTTTATCCCAAAGATGAGTGTCTTGAATCAATGATCTATAACCATTCTTGAAGTAAAACTCATAAAGTTAACCTTCACCTATTACGTGATTGCTTGCTTTTATATTGTTTGAGGCTAAGACTGTGTTTGGTTTAATGAAAATTAATTTTTGGAAAATATTTAAGCATGTATGGGTGTTTGGGGTGATGAAAAATGTTGGTCATCTGAAATCCTGGAAATTAGTTTACACTTTCATTTTTTGTAAACCACTTTTAGCCTCACCAAAAATTTATCAACCAAACCTCCACCCCCCATTGTCTACTACCCAACCACCGCCCCAAACTAACCTCTCTAGTCTCTGATGGCCAATCATCTCCGCGACGTCCGTCCTCCGGTCACGATTATTGTCATTATTATTATTATTATTATTATTATTATTATTATTATTATTATTATTATTATTATTTATCTAAAATTTTCATTTTTTTTATTATGTATGTGCTTAGGAGATGAGAAAATGTGATAAAAATATGCTTCCATAGCATTTTTAGGAGTGCAATCAAATGTATCAAAATAATTTCTTTTTGGAAAAATATTTTCCTTTTAACCAAACACAACCTAAGAGGAAATCATAATATTATCTATGAGAGATCAAAACATGGAATAAAAATTTCAAATTCAAGAATAAAAATACATTAAGATTTAAAAATCTAAATTAATACATAAAAATTCAAACTAGTATTTATTCATTATTCAAATAATACAAACAAAAACATACAAAATAATTGTTTCGTAATTCATTTTGATTTAATCATTTGAGTAATGTTACGTTCATAATGTTTGCACAACAAATCCTAAATGGCAAGCAATTACTGGTTCTAATCTGAACCCATCATTGACCTCACTTTTTAAACCACTAATCACAGCTTGCCATTTAGGATTTGTTGTGAAATTGTTGTTAATGTAGCATTACTTTAGTGATTTACCAAAATTGGAATTTGACATTTCTTTAAAAAAAAATTGAAAATCATCTATATGGTTATTTACAAGAATTCAAATTTATTCTCTTTTGAATGTACAAAATAAAGAGTCTCTTAGAAAATAGGCTAAAATGCAAATATCAATCTCTAAGTTTGACTAAAATTCATTTCAGTCCTTTAACTTCACTTTTTTTCAATTGATTCCTCCAAATTTTCAATTTATTTAATTCAAGCATTCTGTCCAATTTCGTTAAAAAATTGCCATTAGAAAAATATTTTTCTTACATTAACAAAATCTATAGAATTAATACAAATATTTCATATATTTTTTATGTGAGATTAATTTTTTTTTTCATTAGTTAATTGCATACTTAATGACAAAATTTTAACAAAATTGGACGAAAACCTGAATTGAATAAACATGAAACTTAGAGACTTAATTAAACGAAAGTGAACTGAAATGAAACAGTCAAACTTAGAAGGTGAAATTTATATTTTAGCCTAGAAAATAATATTAAACCAATTGGTCTCTTGCAATAATGATAAAGAGGATTTTATTGGCATTTAACATAACTTTTGGAACAATTTAGTTAGTTTTCGAGTTTGCAAAACTATTTTGTAAACTAGAATCTCAAGGCTCTGAAACTTGAATTTAATGATGGAACTCCAGTTTCTAAGACCCGAGTTTCAGGTGGTGGCAATTTGATGCGGAAGATAAAATCTATGTGGAACTAGAATCTTTGAGACCTGAGTTCTTGTCATTGGATATAGGAGTTTTTGCATGTTAGGGTTGTAGTTTCGAATGGGTACTCTATATTTTGAAAGAGATGGGTTTGGTATGGTGGGTTTTGCTTGGTTGTTGTACACTTCTCCAGATCTTCTTCTTCAAATCTACTTCTTCTTTAGATCTTTTTCTTCTTCTTGTTCAGACCGCTTCTTCCCCAAACTCTCTTTTCCCTTGCTCTCTTCAATCCAAAAAAGAGAGAAAGGACTCTCTATTCCCTTGCTCTCTTCAATCCAAAGAAGAAGAAGAAGGAGGGGGAAGAAGAAGAAATCAACTTAAACAATTCTAAAAACTCATCACAAATCTAGCACAAAATCAATCCAAAACAAAATCCAATGGAAAACCCATTAAAAAACCAAATCAACCCAAAACCCATGTTGGAGCTGCTGTCACCACTGCCATGGAAGCTTGGGTGGAGTGTTCGTTGTTGCCATGAAAGAGAGTAAAGATTTGGACCGTAACCCTTGAATTGGGTTTGTGATGGTTCAAGGGTTGGGTTTGGACCATTGATTGTGGCTGTGCCACTAGTCTTTGCTACCATTGGTGGTGTCGAAGGCTTTGGGGCTCTCAATCTTGGACGAAGCTTAAGGCGAACTCTGGCTATGGAGGATCGTGAGGGAAAGAGAGTTTTAGAGATAGAGAGGACATAATTGGGCTGTGGAGAAGAGAGAGTATTGTTCTGAAAAATGAAAAAAATAAAGAGAGAGGGAGACTCTGTGGAGTCTTTTGGGTAAATATTGCAAAAAATAAATTTTTTTGGTGTTACATTCATTGTTCAAAGTTATTTGGTAGAATGAGGAAAGAGATTGAATTTCGGCAACAGCGTTGCTGAAATTACAACAAAAAGTATGAGAGGGAAATAAATTGTTAGGAGATGACAGGATTTGAATTCCGGTAATCTCATTACCGATATCCTGCTACCTAGAAGTGTGCTCGAAGTGCTATGCAAGGTGAGTGTTCAAAGGAAAATATGAATTGTGGCACCCAAGTTACCGAAAATGAAGGAAAAAAAAAAAGAAGAGAGAAAAAATTGTGGCAACCAAGTTGCTGAAAGGGGGGGGGGGGGGGAAGAAAAAAAAGAAAAGAAAAAGAAAACAAATTGTGGCAATCCGAAAATGGGAGGAAAAAAGAAGAAGAAGAGAGAATTATACATATTTTAAGAGTATTTCGCTGCATAGGTTGTTGGAAAAATGGGAGGAGGAAAAAAGAAAAAAAAAAAGAATTATACATATTTTAAGAGTATTTCGCTGCATAGGTTGTTGGAAGTTGACAATTCTCTTCTTCTTTTTTTTTTCTTTTTTTTTTTTTGATTTTTTTGTTTCCTCCTCCCATTTTCGACTTGCCACAATTTTTTTTTTCCACAATTGTTTTCTCTTTTTTTTTTCCCCTCCATTTTCGGCAACTTGGTTGCCACAATTCATATTTTTCTTTTGAGCACTCACCTTGCATAGCACTTCTGGCACACTTTTGTAATGCAGGTTAGGCAACAGAATTTCAGTAATGAGATTACTAAAATTCAAATCCTGCCATCACCTGGCAATTTATTTCTCTCTCATACTTTTTGTTGCAATTTCGGCAACGCTGTTACCGAGATTCAGTCTCTTTCCTCATTTTGCCAAATAACTTTGAACAGTGCCTATAACACCAAAAGACTTCATTTTTGGCAATATTTACCCAAAAGACTTAGACTCTGTGTGTGGTGGGTAGTTGGCAGGTGAAATAATAAAATAATAAAAATAAATGATTATTTAAAGAACATATAGTGTACAATAGATGATCTGGTGTAGGTGTTTTTGTTGGAAAAAACAGTTTTGCATCTCATACAAAAACATGCAACGAAAATAAACAAGTTTACTTCATTCATGTGAGATAACATGGAGCATTTATATTTTAGGTACAAAGAATAGGAAAGCATAACTTGATGAGTGAAATTTAAAAAACAAACGAAGATTGAATTTGGGAAGACATTCAATATTCACCCTAATTCCACATATGCCTAAGATGTGTGGTTTCTCAATCAGTTCTATACGTACTTGTTCAAGAGAATAAGAGAGCGACTTGAGAAATTTGTGTGTTTCTTTTTTAATCATACGTATCTATCTTTAAGTGCCTTAGCAATTACTTTATTTAATAACTTTTATTAAATAAATAAATAATTATTTAATTGGCTTAGTCTTTTGAGCCAGCCCAATTGGGCTTCATTATGTGGCTTGAAGTAGAACCAAAAGGGACAAATAAAACTCTAACTCTAATGAGCTTTGGGCTTATTTGTCAACTCTTAACAAGTTCAAAGTTACTATTAATTATATTTAATACCACTATATAAATATAATTGTACTTTAGACTTTATTAATAAATTATATCTCAAGATTTTATTATCTAAACATTTAACCCCTTCATGAAAATATTCGTAATAATACTATATCATAATGAATAACTATCACTTTGAAAATTACTACCTTTTGATCTTTGAGTACATGTTTTAATCCTTTAAGTTATTCATAATAATAATAATAATAATTAGGGGTGTCAATGTTCGACCCAACCCGTGAACACGACACGAACCCGACACGGGTTTTTTCGGGTTAGGGTTGGGCTTTAATGGGTTTGGGTCATAAACGGGTCGACCCGAAAACGACACGATAAGAAACGTGTCATAAGCGGGTCAACCTGTGTAACTCGCAATAGACACGTTTGACACGCCAATTTATTTGGGTCAAACCCGAAATGACCCGCTTAACATAACCCGTTTAACTCATATAACAAATAAACATTTATTTTATTTTAGATTTGTCAAATTCCTTTTATATCTAACATATATTTTAAATTTAAAAAGAAAAGTGAGAAATTACAAAAATTTACAAGGGATATAATTGAAAATTAAAACTTTATAAACCCTAAATCTCTAAACCCTACAAACCCTAAACCTCTAAACCTTCTTATAAATATCTAATTTCTTTTTATTTCAGCCGTACTTTTCTTCACACACCAATTCTCATACTCAAGTGTAAACTTTGCAGCCGAGTATCTCTCATTCTCTCTAATGTGTTTATTTTTTTCTGCATAATGCTTTTCAGCTTTTGTACAATAAACTTTGAAGTTTGAACCCATGTGCCTTGTGTTTTTCTTGATTGCATGATATGGCCCACTTGTTTTAGTTTCTTTGAATGATAATAAGACAACTTGAGATTATGCTTGTTGGCCATCTTATAAACATGTGTTAATTTCCTTGGATCCGTATACTATGTTATTTTGAATTTGGGTTGAAGTGTTGCACTTCTTTTGGAGTGTAAAGAACTTATTTCTAGATGAATATTATATTTTTGTTGAACTATATTATTTTGAATGTGGGTTGAAGAATTGAAGTGTATGCACTGCTTTGTGGGATGTAAAAAAAAATTATTTCTTGATGGATGTTATATTTAATATTATGCAAATTGAAATGGGTTGTGTTACATTCGTGTCAACCTAACACGACTCGTTTATTAAGCGTGTTAAATGGGTTGGGTCAGGTCAACCCGCCTTATTAACAGGTCGGGTTAGGGTTGAAGGATTCTGACACGATTATTAAATGGGTCGGGTTAGGGTTGAGTCATTTAGTAGAATACCCCTACCTCGACACGACACGAACCCGACACGCTAACCCGAATTGACACCCCTAATAATAATAGATAAAACAGAAAGAAAATCTAATTAAATTTCAAATTGGAATTCAATTTGAGTCTAATTTTGCGCCATGTGTCTCATCTAATCTAAATTTTATAATTTTGTGCCAAGTGAGTTAATTTAGTGTAAAAATTGAATTTTAATTAGAGTTTAATTTTATGCCACGTGACCCATTCAATCTAAATTTATAAAATTTTGTGCCAAATTAGTTAATTTAGTGTAGAAAACGAAGAGTCCAAAACATAATTATATAACTAAAAAAAATTAAAATTTATAAGTTATCTATATATACATATATATATATATATATAATAATAATAATAGGTAAAACTGAGAGAAAATCCAATTAGATTTTGAATTGGAATTAAATTAGAGTCTAATTTTATGCCTTGTGTCCCATCTAATTTAAATTTTTAAATTTTTGTGCCAAATGAGTTAATTCAATGTAAAAATTAGATTTCAATTGGAGTTTAAGTTTGTGCCATGTGTCCCATTTAATCTAAAATTTTTAATTTTTGTGTCAAATGAGTTAATTTAGTGTAAAAAAAGAGGAGTCCAATATAAGTAAACCATAAAAAATATAATTTTTGAATGATTTTATATTTATGAGCTTTTTTTTTGTATAACTAAAAACAATTCAAGTTTATAAGTTATATATATATATATATATAAATATTAATAGTTAAAGTTAAGAGAAAATCCAATTAAATTCAAATTGGAATTCAATTAGAGTCTCATTTTGCACAATATGTCTCATCTAATATAAAATTTAGAATTTTGTGCCAAGTGAGTTAATTTAGTGTAAAAATTGAATTTCAATTATAATTTAATTTTGCTCTATGTGTCCCATCCAATCTAAATTTTTAAAATTTTATGCCAAATTAGTTAATTTAGTATAGAAAATGAGGAGTCCAATATAATAAACTATAAAAAAAAAATTATATAAATAAAAAAAATTCAAATTTATAAGTCATTTATTTATCCATATATATATATATATATATATATATATATATAGGTGAAGCAGAGAGAAACTCTAATTGGAATTCTAAATTAGAATTCTAATATATTGTTGTGCTACATGTCAATGTAAATATGAAATTGAAGTCTAATTCGTAATTCCAATGTGCTTTTTTTTTCACACCCGTGTATTTTTAGGTTTACCTCCATTTTTCACACCCATGTATTTTCAAGTTCACCTCTCTTTTCCACACCCACGTATTTTCAGGTTCATCTCCCTTTTTCACATGGAATTTCAAAAGAATCTCTTGATATCAATGATGCATGTATTTGGGTATTTTTGTATCTTATATAAGAAGAGGTTCTCCAAATGTTTCGATTGTATTTGTTTTTACAATTTTCATGGTCCTGGTTTATGTTCTACAAAACGAATTCCAATCATTCCTAAGGTTTGCTTACTGCTTTCTTTCATCTACCTATATTGTCGTTTCTTTTTGTGTAAGTTTTTTATTATTTAATTATATAATTTTGTGGTTTTCCTATAATTGATGTTGTATGTTTATTATTTTTCATCTGCCTATACTTTCTTTCCTTTTTGTCCATAATTTTTATTGTTTAATTATAAAATTGTTTCGTTTTCTTATCATTAATGTTGCATATTTCTTTTCTTTTTCATAACACATTATCAACACAAGTCTCTACCCAATTTTGAAAGGAAGTTGTAATTCCATTATTTTTCAAAAATCAAAGATTATTTATGTAGTTTTCTCAACTCACTGTAAATTTTCTTTTAAAGAATTAGTATTTATCCTATTTGTTTGTGTTTACATTTTATGCTCATAATTTTAGTGATTTTCAATTGATAAAATTTGTTTTATGAGATTCATGTTATTCTATTGTTATATATTATTATTAGATGCACGTTATGAGATTCACATTTAATTGATTAAAATATTTTGTTAAAAATAGTTTGTGATAAAGCAATTTAATCATAGTTATATATACCGTGAATGAATCAACCTTGAATATATATGTCTATGTAACATTCTTTTATTACAATTTTGTATGATAAAAATATTTGTTAAAAAATTACATAATACAAAGTTTTATTAAATATGAATAAACTAAATCTTTTAAATATGACTAAACTTATGATTAATGAATAAACAAATAAATAACAAAACCAAAAGTATCACTTAAATAATAAGATGAAATATATTTATTGATTTATTAAATTATATTCATTCTCGTGCGGTAGCATGAGTTACATACTAGTATATAATAATAGGTAAAACTGAGAGAAAATCTAATTAGATTTCAAATTGAAATTAAATTAGAATCTAATTTTACACCATGTGTCCCATTTAATCTAAATTTTTAAATTTTTGTGCCAAGTGAGTTTATTCAATGTAAAAATTGGATTCCAATTGGAGTTTAATTTTGTGCCATGTGTCCCATTTAATCTAGGTTTTTTAATTTTTGTGTCAAATGAATTAAATTAGTTTAAAAAACGAGGAGTCCAATATAAGTAAACTATAAAAAATATAATTTTTGAGTTATTTGATATTTATGAACATTTTTTTGTATAACTAAAAACAATTTAAGTTTATAAGTCATATATATATATATATATTAATAGTTAAAGTTAAGAGAAAATCCAATAAAATTATAAACTAAGTCTAATTTTACGCCACGTGTCTCATCTAATTTTTAAATTTGTATGTTAAGTGAATTATTAGGTGCAAAAATTAAAAAAAATCTAAATTCAATTAAATTCTAGATTGAATTTTAATTGGAGTTAAATTTTGCGCATGTGTTCCATCTAATTTTTTAATTTTTGTGGCAAATAAATTATTGAATGCAAAATCAGAAGAGTTTAGATTTAATTAAATTCTAAATTATATATATATATATTTAATATTGATTGTTTTTAAATGTATCCGTGCATATGTACGGGGTTACACACTAGTTTCATGCATATATATATATATATTTATTTATTTATTTATGAAATCTAATTTTACAAAATATAAACTTTAGTAACTCTTTACTAAAGTAGTTAGGCTTAACACTCTGAATAACCAAACTCATTGAACTTATTTTAACAGAATATTTTATATTTCTATAAAGAAATTATGAATTCCATCTTAAGAATACGTGTTCCTTTAACATTATGTGTGATTGCCTTACATACTAAAATTTTAACCGTTAGATTAGATCTCACTCTTAATATATCAAAGCAACTTACATTTCATTATTGGGTTCACTAGTCTTTCAGGATTGAGAGTTTATGTAAATAAAAGTAGTAAGATTTATCATTCATTTGACAGTCGTTAATAGAATAATAAATCTCACTATGGTCTAGTTCAATATGTTTTATACACTTAAAACATATTAACATACCAATTAAAAGTCTTCACTTCCATGATCAAGACAAATCATATTAGTTAATATGTTATAATTTTCGCGGATGAAATGCCCAATTTTATCCGCAACTACAAATTAAGATTTTGAGTTTACAAAAAATTTGTGATCCATATCTTCTCTGACTAAATTATATACTATGTATCTCAAGGACTATATAATAATGTCTAAATATTTATGTTATCATTATTTTAGATAATAAAATAACTTTATTGCTTATAACATTATGTCATACATAGTATTATACAATAAGATTTTAGGACACTTACTAACAGTTTTACAAATTACTTTTGTAAAGTAGAAAAAGTAAATTATTAGTGTAAAATTCTAACAAAAAATTTTAGTTAGAATGATATAAATGCTTTTAAAAGCCAAAAAAAATCCTAATAAAGAGGCCGACTAAAACTCCACCAAATTGCACAGAATACATAATTGATAACCTAACATATTAAAAAAAAAAAAGAAAGTTTCAACTATGAAATTCGTTTTTGATGATAGCTCTTTATTATCAGACCAAGACACCAATCAGTTTTTGGTGTAGGTGAAAATTAAATTCCAAATCTCTTATTTAACCATCAGAGATTTTACCAGTTGATTTAGATAAAACCCACTATAACCCAACTTTTTCAAAAAAAAAAAAAAAAAAAAACTGACAACCCAATGATGTTACGCTGACACGTGTGAAAAACCAAAAGCTAACAAAATTGGGAGTTCTCGTTGAGAGCTAACTAATCCCACATCGTCTAGTTACACGAAGCTATCTATGTTTATAAGAAAGAGCGAGAGTGTAAGGCTTGTCCCTTCGGGGACATCCGATAAAATTGGAACGATACAGAGAAGATTAGCATGGCCCCTGCGCAAGGATGACACGCATAAATCGAGAAATGGTCCAAATTTTTTTTTTTTCCCTACCCAAAATTTCCCAAACCCATTTGTGAATTCTTCCTTGGTTTCGTTCTTTTACACTTTCTCCATGTTTACATACGTTTTGGAGTCTTTCTCAACAGGTAAGGCCAGACTTTTGGATCATTTTCGAGTGTTTCTTTTCTCTTCGCCTCTATTTGATATCAGAGCATATTGATATTTAGGGAAATTTTGAATCTTTGGTAGTTTTGGTGGTTGACTTGGAATTATCATAATCATATTCCAGATTTTCATTGAATTACATTCGCTTAGTTAGAGCTTATTTTCAGTGTTGTAATAAAGTTTGGTTGTTAGAAAGCATAAAATTCTCTAAATTTAAAACATGGGTTGTGTAATGCTGAAATGGTTGCCAAGATTGTCTCAATTTCTGCTTTGCCTTCAGAATCTGAGTAATGTTTGTAGTTTATGCATTTCACTACCCCTGTGAGTTGTGACACAGCATTCCTGGTGTGGAGATTGCATTTGACTTGGCTCCTCATTTAGTAAATTTCACTTGCTGGAGATTTTGAGAAATGCAAGTCCCACCTCAAATCCACTGTTCACTTATAGACAGGTAGCCTGCATCTGAATTGGGAAAATTTAGTTTTTAATGGCCAGCTAAGATTTTGAATGAATTTTTCAGCTTCCTAAACATCTGGTTGGTAAGTTGTTGTTTGATGGCATTTTCATACTTTTAGGTAGTCAATTTGTCAGTCTAAGCTCTGCACAAATCTCTGGTGCTAATAGTGGTTTTAGTGCGTGAGCTCCATTTGCACATAGATTTAAGGTTTAAACCAGCTCTCTAGGCTATAAGTTTCATAGGTACGATTGCTAGTTCTGACTATCATGCTTTGAGGATTTCCTTTAGTCAGTTGTTTTTGTAGCTGGGGTGGTGCAATCATTTTAAGAAGCTGCCGAAGAATAAAATTGACAATGCTGAGAACATCAAGTCATCAATTAGGAAAAATTTATCTACATCTAGTGTTAAGAATGGAATTGATGGATATGGTATTATCTAGCTGGATTCGAGGTCAGCTGGTCCTCCATTGGAAAAGAAGAATACAGAGAAGGGAAAGAAAGAATACAGAGAAGGAAACAGTTGAAAAGAAAGAATATGAATTTGCGATTAATCTTGTGTCCTCTGTTCTGTACAATCCATTCCCTTTATACCCTTGACAATGCTTCTCTCCTAACCCGTAATTGTTACTACTCTAACTAACCATTACTCCAACTAAACCCCACTTCCTAACTGACTTCTAACTCCCTAACTTGCCAACTGTCATAACCACCTTGCCAACTATCTTCACTAACTCAACACACAGCACAATATCACTAATACAATTGAATTACAATTATACAATGACCCAGCCCAGCTTGGTATCTGTACTAACCCAAATATTCCTAACAAGTACCCCCTCCCTCAAAGCACCTTGCCCACAAGGTGAGGAAATTGTTGTTGTAGCAAATACAAGTCTTCCCAAGTAGCATCATCAACACTTTCCCCTTGCCATTGCACCAAGACTTGTGTAATAGTCCTGCTTCTCAAATTGTGAGCTCGAGTCTGCAAAACAGTCACTGGTTCAGGACTAAGACAGTCAGCTGCATCCACAGAAGGTAATGAAGGAACAACAGCCACATGCTTGCCCAATTTCTCCTTAAGACAAGAAACATGGAATGTAGGATGAATTCTAGAATCTGGTGGCAAATCCAACCTATAAGCTACCTTACCAACCCTATGCAAAACCTGAAAAGGTTCATAATATCTAGGTGCCAACTTGCCTAGATGCTTCTGCCTCAGTGTCTTCTGCTTGTAAGGCTTCAATCTGAGATATACCCAATCACCCTCAGCAAACTCCCTTTCAGTCCTGTGTTTATCAGCATTCATTTTCATCCTTTCCTGAGCTGCCACCAAATTCTGCTTCAATAAGGTTAGAAGTTGCTGCCTAGTCCTCAATTGCACATCGACACTGCCTACCTTAGTGGTGCCTGGAATATAATCCAAAAGCTTGGGAGGAGGATAACCAAACAAGGCTTCAAAGGGAGTCATCTTGGTGGAAGAATGGAAATTGCTATTAAACCAAAATTCAGCCAATGGTAGCCATTCCACCCAATTTTGAGGTCTATCAGCTGGAAAAGCCCTCAAATAATGCTCTAAACTTTTGTTGACTACCTTAGTTTGTCCATCAGACTGGGGGTGATAAGCTGAGGACATAGCAAGCTGCACTCCTTGCAACCTCATCAACTCTTGCCAAAAATGAGAGGTGAAAACAGGGTCCCTGTCAGTGACAATTGAAGCAGGCATACCATGCAATTTTAGCACATGTAGCAGATAGAGATTGGCTACCTTAGCAGCTGTATAAGGATGAGACAAGGGAATGAAATGGACAAACTTAGTAAGTTTGTCAACTACCACTAGAATCACATCTTTGGATTGGGACTTAGGAAGGCCTTCAACAAAGTCCATGCTCACCTCAAGCCAAGGTTTGTCAGGTATAGGTAGAGGTTGTAACAGCCTAGCAACATGACAGGTTTCTGTCTTAACTCTTTGGCATGTATCACTCTCTCTAACATGCTTCTTCACATCAGACCTCAAACCAGGCCAGTAAAAATCTCTCTGCACCCTATGTAAAGTCTTGAGGAAACCTGAATGTCCACCCAAAGGACTGTCGTGGACTTGCTGCAATACAGCAGCCTTCAAAGCATCACATGACCCAAGGTAAATCTTACCTTTATATAACAACAACCCAGTCTGCACAGCATACCCTTTTGGCACCCCTTTTCCAAACTGACAATCATGGAAAATATCTTGCACCTGCTGATTAGAAGCATAACTGGCCTTAAGTTCAGTCAGCCATGTTGGGGAAGGAAAGGACACCATGCATAAGACCCCCTCATGAGCTCCTGACACTGCACCAAAAACTTCACAGGAAACACAATCACCAAAATCAGCCTTCCTAGACAATGCATCAGCCACTAAATTGTCCTTGCCTTTCTTGTATTCCACCACAAACATATAGCCTAACAATTTAGCATACCACTTTTGCCGAGATTGCGTGCCAATTTTCTGTTCCAACATGTATTTCAAACTTTGCTGATCAGTTTTAACAACAAAAGGTCTACTCACTAGATAAGCTCTCCACCTCTTGACAGCAACAACTAAGGCTAGCAACTCCTTCTCATAGGTAGACAAAGCCAAGTTTTTACCCTTAAGTCTCTGACTGTGGTAAGCTATTGGTCTGCCCTGCTGCATTAACACTGCCCCAATCCCTCTTCCAGGGGCATCACACTCCACCACAAAAGGAAGATCAAAATTTGGCAAAGCTAACACTGGAGGTTTAACCATAGCATCCTCAAGTTGATGAAATGCCAACTCAGCCTCATTAGACCAACAAAAAGAGTCTTTTTTTAATAAAGCTGTCAAGGGGGCTGCAAGTTGACCATACCCCTTGACAAACTTCCTATAATACCCAGTGAGGCCCAAAAAACCCCTTAGAGACTTCACATCCGTAGGAATAGGCCATTGTTGCATGGCAGCCACCTTCCTAGGATCAGTGTGTACCCCCTCAGCAGTAACAACATGTCCCAAATACTCAACTTCATTACAAGCAAACGTGCACTTTGACCTTTTAGCATACAACTTGTTAATAGTTAAAATTTCCAAGGCTTTCCTTAGATGGACTACATGATCAGCTAGAGATTTACTATAGACTAGTATATCATCAAAAAATACTAGCGCAAACTGTCTAAGGAAGGGCTTGAATACCTGGTTCATCAATGATTGGAATGTTGAGGGGGCATTGGTCAGGCCAAAGGGCATGACCAAGAATTCATAGTGACCCTCATGTGTCCTAAAAGCTGTCTTAGGTATGTCTTCTTCCCTCATTATGATCTGATATCCAGATCTGAGGTCCAATTTAGAAAAAATGGTAGCTCCATTCAATTCATCCAGCAACTCATCAGTGACTAGAATTGGGAACTTGTCCTTGATTGTGATATCATTGAGTGCTCTATAATCAATGCACATCCTCCATGAGCCATCAGCTTTTCTTACCAGCAATGTAGGAGAGGCAAAGGGACTGCTACTGTTCCTAATGAAGCCAACAGATAACAAATCTCTCACAATCTTCTCAATCTCATTCTTTTGGTAGAAGGGATACCTATAGGGCCTTTGACACACAGGTTGAGCTCCTTCCTTAAGGACAATGGAATGTTCATGACACCTAAGGGGAGGTAATCCTGTAAGAGTCTCGAAAACATGCCCAAACTCTTGCAATAAGGATTCCACTTCAACAGGAAGCTTCACCTCTAATGCATTTGCCTCTACACTAGCAATTTGTAATAGCAGCCCTTTCTTCATAGACCCTTTGAAAAACTTTTCACAATCCATAATAGAAAACTCTAAGGATGGAGTCAATCCTTGCAGCAAGACTTTCTGATCTTCATGACAGAAACACATTGTCAAAAGTTTAAAATTCCATTGAATCTCCCCTAAAGTGCTTAACCATTGGGTGCCCAACACTGTATCATAGCCCCCCAATGCTAAAACATGGAATGGAATGTAAAATTTCACTCCTTGAATGCATACTGGCACACTACTACAAAAACCTAGAGTTTTAACCACAGTACCATTGGCTACTTTAACTTCCAAGACCTTAGTGATTTCTACTCTCAATTGCAACTCAGAAACCAAGGAAGCATCTACAAAATTATGGGTGCTGCCAGTATCTATTAGAATTACCAACCCATTTCCATTAACCTTACCCCTCACTCTCATAGTACCAGGTGTAGGGGTTCCTGTAAGTGCATACAAGGTAATCTCTACCTCTTCTTCCTGACCAACTGCCTTGGTAGCTACCTCACTCTCCACTCCTTCTTCTAATTCAGTGATTTGTACTCTGGACTGCACTCCACAGGATAATTCAATTTCCTCTGACAAAAACAATTTAGCATTTTTATATTTGTGCCCAACCCCCCACTTCTCATCACAATTATAGCAAAGACCCTTCTTTCTTTTTTCATCCATCTGAGCAGGGGTTAGTCTCTTAATGGGTATCTTAGATTTAGATTCTATCACCATATTGTTCTTTGGTAAGCCCAAGATAGAACCCTTACCTGTTTCTTGTTGAAATCTAGAATTCTTCTTGCAACTGAACACATACTCCTCCTGATTCTTGGCCAAACCAAATGCTTCATTCAAGGTTCTGGGATTAAGCATCCTTACTGGAAGCCTGATTTCATCCTTCAAGCCACTTAGGAAGCAGCTAAGTTTGTGCACAGGAGACAAACCCTTCATCGGATTAGACACAGCTTCAAACTCTGCCTTGTGTAATGCCACTATTGAAGACTGTCTCAGCCTAGTTAACACTTCCATAGGATCATCATAAGCTGTTGATCCAAACCTCACGTGTAAAGATTGCACTAATGAATCCCAATCAATGAACACACCAACCTCCTCAGCTTCATGGAACTAATCAAAGCTTCCAATTCCATGTGGAATGAAGCAATTAGCAATTTCTCTGTAGCTGGAGTCTGATAATAACCAAAATATTGATTGACTTTATAGACCTAACTAGCAGGATCATTGCCTGAAAAACGTGGAGGTAGTGTTGGTGTAGGTTGAACTTGAGCTCCCAACTTAGGTTTCAAACAAGAAACATGGAAAACAGGATGAAGTCTTGAAGTGGAGGGCAAATTCAGCTTATAAGGAAATTCTAGCTTCACAGGTCTGGCAAAAGCTACCATCGAAGAATTCTGACTTGAAGAGTTGTTTCTTTGAGCTGTGGTTGAATTAGCATCGATAGCACTCAATTTCTGTAAAATGGTGTGGATATTTTGATTCATCTCATTCAACGTCCTAGTGTGAATCCCTTGAATTTTCTGAATTTCTTGAATGTCTTTCTCAATTTCTTGAATGTCTTTCTCGTGATGGTCTGAGGTTGTGCGCAGAGAGGCGATGGCTTCATTCACCAAATTCATGGTAGCCGAAGCTCGTGTTTCAGCCATGGATTCTCAGGAACAAGGCTTTGATACCAAATGTTAAGAATGGAAGTGATGGATATGGTATTATCTAGCTGGATTTGAGGTCAGCTGGTTCTCCATTGGAAAAGAAGAATATAGAGAAGGGAAAGAAAGAATACAGAGAAGGAAACAGTTGAAAAGAAAGAATATGAATTAGGGATTAATCTTGTGTCCTCTGTTCTGTACAATCCATTCCCTTTATACCCTTGACAATGCTTCTCTCCTAACCCGTAACTGTTGCTACTCTAACTAACCATTATTCCAACTAAACCCCACTTCCTAACTGACTTCTAACTCCCTAACTTGCCACCCGTCATAACCACCTTGCCAACTATCTTCACTAACTCAATACACAGTACAATATCACTAATACAATTGAATTACAATTATACAATGACCCAGCCCAGCTTGGTATCTGTACTAACCCAAATATTCCTAACATCTAGAAAAAAAGAAAAAGAAGAAGTGAATAGATAGATGAAGCCTCGGATTCAGCTATGCAATACTATGTATCTTTTTTTGTTTTTGTTTTTTGTTTTTGGGAGATGAGCAATACTATGTAAGTAGTTGGATTAGAACTTTGTAGTAGAATTCAATTGCTTGTCAATGTTCAAGATGTTGAGTTGTTGACTATACTGATGTGGTGTGATGTGCCTTACTTCCTCAAATAGCTTAAGATTTTAATTTTCTTTTTCAATGAGGAAGAAAATTATAGTTGCTCACAAATCGGAATGCAGAAATATAATCTATGTAGGATGCACAGACACTTCATTTGGGGCACTGTACCTATGTGGTATCTGTGTCGTAACAATGTCCAATCTGCTGTATTATGTTATAATTTTTCATAAATTGCTCATGTCACTGTATCATACGCATACCCGTACTTGTACCTATGTTCGTGCATCTTAGTCTAAGATTCCTTGGTTTCCTGTCCTATAACCTTTACAAAGTTTTAGTGATTTGTTTATTGTTAAAAAAAAAAAAAAAAATTATTCTTACAGTTTGGATTTGTTGGCTCATTATGTGTCCCTTTTATATTTTCTTATTTTGTTGGCAATTTTCTTTTGTACAAACAGTGCAATGCCTCCATGTAGTCAAAACTGTTACAACCCTACAAGCTTACAGCATACATCAAGCCCTAACCATGTGGAGTGAAAAAAAAAAAGGCACCTGTGTAGGCAATTGGTGGCCCATTTTGTCTGATGAGGAATATATCAACCACAGGTGTGCACATTACTGTGCAATTAGTCGCTCTTGATGTGCCCCAAACTCCAGGTGGATGAGCCCCTTCCATCCCAGCTCCAAACACCTTTTAAGGACATTACCTGCCTGTGATGTCCTTAAAATGAGAAATCCTCAGATACTTAGACGTTGAAGCATTTCCAGCATTAAGAAGGAGCAAGGTTGAACTTAATTATGTAAGGTTATGGTCCATGTAATTTCTGTTGGCTTTGAAAATCTAGTTGATTTTGCCACTGTGTCCGACCGGCCATTCCTAGCAATGGGTGACTTTGCTATGAAAGGGGAATGACAGGAGAAGCACTGCAAAGCCATGGAAAGAGAGAGTGAACTGTTTAGACCTTTGATTCCATTGTTGCTTTGCACACATAAGCATTGCTTTGATGTAAAGCAGGGGAATGATATAATTTCCTATTACCCATTCTATTGTTATTTATTGATCTATTGTTATCCCCTGATTCTACTGTTAATCCTTTGGACATTGAAAGGCAAGCTTTCCTAGTATTTGGGTCACTAACTCTAGAATGTATTTTGGAGATCAAGGAATTGGCTCTTTTTGAGAAAGTTGAGATGAACATCCAGAAATATTTATGGCAGATAAGAAGTAGAATGAAAAAAAATACATGAGTGCAGTCCCAAAATCTTCTTTGGCAATTCCCAAATTAAGGGATGTTAAATGGTCTAGTCCATCAGAAGGTGCCATAAAGATCAACTGTGACACTGCAATTGGCCAAGACAAAGCCTATCTTGCAATTGTTGCCAGAACTGGAGAGGGACATTGGTATTTCTAAGTCCAAAAGAGTGGAAACCAACATCCCTGTCCAAAGCTGAAGCCGAAGCTATCAACTGGGCTGTCCACCAGATAGTAAGTCATAATATTCACAAGGCCATTGTAGAAAGTGATGCCAAGGTATGCATTGAAGCCATGTTAGAATCAAGCTCTAGGCCTCCATGGATAATTGAGGTGCTAACTGCTGACGCTCTGTCTTTAGCTCACAGGGATAGTTCTTTAGAATTCAAGTGGCTTCATGGACCCTTACTAATAGAGTAGCTAATTGTTTTGTATTGGGCTCAGCCCCTGCTGTTCTTTCTGGTGTAATTAACTCTGATCAAGCCTTTGTCCTAGGCTCTTTTGTATAGCCCTCTGGGGTTGTTTTGTTTTGGAATAAAATCGCAGATTATCAAAAAAAAAAAAAAAATCAGTTTAGGAAAAGAAGAAAAAAGAAATCATAGATTAGAATGAGGAAAAGCCTAAGTTTTAGGTTGCTCAAGCCATTTGAAACTAATACTGTGCCTCCAATAATGATATGAACTTCCTCAATCTTGAGCTCTTCCAAAACTAATTTTGAGGCACTTCCATGTTGCCCTACGGGAATCATGAGTAATATGGATTCCTTATCATATAGTATTAAAGAAAGGGACTTTTACATGGTAGGAGTGTTTTTTAATTAAGTAAAAAAGAAAAAGCAAAAAGAATGGGTGCAGTGTAGAAATGTAATTACTAATTAGTCTATGGACACAGCTTTTATCACAGGTGTTGGAAGAATCTTATCAATAGAATTTGCACTATTTCATCAATTATATGACCGTTTGCTTTTTTCCTAACATAAATCAATATATAATTATTGAAGAAAAAGTGCTGTGAAGTATATGTTCTAATGAGAAATAACAATTTTATTTTCTTCTTTCTATAAGAGTTAATCTCCACTGCTGTCTCTTTCTCTCTTTTATTTATTTATTTATTTATTATTATTATTTTGTTATAAAATACTAAGTATTTACACACACACACGGGGAGAGGGAAAAAGGTCTTAAAGAAACTGACAATAGTGTATATTCAAAAGGGTTTAATTTCCACTGCTGTCTCTTGATGCAGCCAAATTGCAAAGAGCCTAACATTGCACAGAAGGACTATAGAGCTGTGAAAGTGCAGCCAAATTCCGAAGAGCCTAACATTGCGCAGAAGGATTATAGAGCTGTGGAAGTAAAAGAGAAAAAGGAAGTTCCTGCAGCCATGTGGGTAAGATTCTTATTATATTTATGAGGAAGTTTATTGGTGAACTTTATGCAAATTTTGTGTGGAAAACCTAATCTTTTTGAGAAGGATATCAAAATGATTATTTTGCAGGGGGTGTTGTTCGTTGAATTCTTAAAATTGTTGGTTAATGATGTGAGTGGTTAGCCATCTTGGCAGTTACTTGGCTTGTGTGGGAAACCAGAAAGCCACAATGAACATAACAGACTAGAAAATGGAATGACATTTTTGGTGCCTCATGTTTTAACCTAGTATAAGTTTAGTATACTATTGGTTGATCAGAATCATAATCCGGTTATGAATCTTGCCTCAAAAGGAATGACATTTTTTTTTATCATTTGTTGTTATTGAGTTCCATCATTGTACATTTTTATGTTTGAAATGAGAGGTCTTTATAAAGTTGATTATGAATCAAAGGATGTTTCATTCTTGTTCTCTTTTTGGAAGATAAATTCTCATGCTTTTCTCACAAATAGGGAGGTAATGACAAAACAACAGTTTCGCTTCTAAAATATGTCTTCACTGCATTTTCAGGCAGTTTCAGCGGAGCCTAACTTTGATAAAACTGAGAACAAAATATCAGCCATTAAGGAGATTAAAGGACCAGCAGAGGCAGTTGCAACAGCTAGAGAATCTCATTATTCCCCCATGCCTAAGGAAGTCCGGAAGGAGTGGACTTGTGATATATGTCAGCTAACTACTCAAAGTGAGAAAAACTTAAATTCATACCTTCAAGGAAAGAAGCACAAGGCCGCTTACGAGGCATTCAAAGCAAAGAACCAGCCAAACATGGTCTCAGCTTCAACTGCAAAGAAAACTGAGTAGCCAGTTGAGGAGCTGTTAAAGATTGTATCCACCAAAGGAGTGAAGCAGAGAACTATTACAAATTAAGAAGAGAAACAGCAAGGCCAGCCAAAGAGTGTTTTGGCTTCAACTGCAAACAGGGACGAACCAGGACTCTCAGTTAAGGGAGGCGACTCTACTCGGCGGATTCTTAGCCGCTGTGGTTTTTTTATTTTATTTTATTTTTTATTTTTATGTGTGCGTCTGCCGGGTAAAGACAAAATTATCCTATTTAAAACTTTTAAAAGGGCTAGTTGTTGTTGCACAAATGTTTTTGGGCTAGTACATATTATTTTAGATTTCAGATTTATAAAATTTTTAATGGTCTTTTAAATGAGGAAAATGCTAGAGGTATATTACTGATACAGTGAGTAATTATTACTAAGTAAAAAAATGATGTAAGTAATAGGCCTATATGCGAATCAATAAGAATTTGTACTTCAATAAGAATTTGTATATGCGAATCAATTGTTAAGGAGGGCAAAATGTAATTTTATAAAAAGAAATTGCTAAAATTAATGCATACATATATACTACTATATTTTTTTTTAAAATTGAGTGGGGGCTATTACCCCAAGGTCAATGTATGCCTCCGTCCCTGACTGCAAAGAAATCTGATCAGCTCACAAAAGAGGAGCTAGAAAAGAGAGTTTCAACGATGGACCAGAACAGAAGAAAGAAGTTGTTAGTGTGAAAGGATCCACTTTAAGGTGCAACATTTGTAATAAAAGCTGCACCGGAGAAAACAGCCTAGTTTCTCACTTTAATGGGAGGAAGCATTTGGCTCAGATTCAGTTACTCAGTGAACAATTTTTTTGTGGACATGCTGACCAATTTTTGTGGCTCATATCACTGACACGGAAACCATTGTGCTTGTTATGAACGAGAAGATGTTAGCTTATAATGAGCGTGTTTGTTTTGCTCTTTAATTTTAGCTTTTTAATTATACTCAATTATATCAATTTTGACTAAAATGAGCCACAAAAATTTCAATTCTTATTACCAGAGTTTTTCCCCCTTTCCTAATAAGTAAACACTCTCTTTAATTTTAGCTGATTGCATTCACTGAAGTTGAAATGTAGAACCCTAAACCAATGCTAGATTGTGAAATCCAGTGCAATAGAATTTTCTTGTGATTTTATCTATGATTAAAAGCGCCATTATATGATGTACAACGGTTATTTCTGTGGTTTTTCTTTTTATTTATTTGCCTAAAATATTCTTGTAATTTTTTAAAAATCCCTAATAAGATAAATACAACCTATTAATTAATTTATTATGATGAAAATACTAATAATACTCTAATTTTCTGTTAAATATTTCACTACATAGCATAGTACTAACACCTATATCCAAATGTCATGGAAATATGATATTGTGTAAAAAAATTCTATCTTATAAAGTATATTACTAATTTTTCAACACTTGAAATTTTACACCTCAATGATTTTAGGCTTTGTTCTAAAAGCTGGATTGGATTGGCCGGTTCAATTGGAAACCAATTTGGTTTGGTAAACTAGTCAAGCTGGTAAAATTCGAAAATTGGAACCAAAACTGGTTCTTTGATCATACCGGTTTTTAAAACCATGATTTTAGGGTCAATTGGAAAAAGAAAAAAAAAAAAAAGCGCAACCCAACCCTAAAAATATGAATATTTTTTTTCCTTAACTATAAAATTGGGATAATTGTAGTCATCCATCATAATTATGGGGTATTTGCAATGTGCACCCTATAATTCAAAATTTTAAACAACATCCTAATTCGAAAATGATTTGCAATTGTTGGATAAATACATGTTTGTATCGCATACAAAACATACGCAGCGAAAAAATTAACAAATCTACTTCTTTCGCAATTGATAATATGCACTATGTAAGTTTCAGAATTTAAGAACAAGAGAATGTATTTTGGTGTGGTGAATTTCAAAATAAAGATCAGAAGCACTTGGAAACACTTTTAATCTTCACTCTAATTCCACTAACGCCCAAAAAGTGTGGTCTCTCAACAGTTCAAAGGAGAATAATAGAGTGACTTTCTCTTACACATACACACCATTTTACAATAGTGTTGTTCCTTATTTAAAATTTTGTATGTTTCTTCCTTTGTATTTAACTGATTATCTAATTGGAATGGCCTTTTAGGCCTTTCCAATTGGGTTTAAGTGTGTGGCTTAGAGTGGGACCAAAAGGGACCAATAAGACACTAGCTCCAATGGGCCTTGAGCTTTTCTGTCAATTCTTGACAAGTCTAAAGTTACCATTAACTATCTTTAGTATATAGTTGCACTCTGGGCCTTATTTATAAATTATATCCCAAGACTTTATTATACATGCAATCCCTTCATAAAATATTCGTAATAATACAAAGTCATGAATGTAGACTGTCACTTTGTAAATTACTACATCTTAATTCCTTGAGTACTCGGTTTAATCCTTTAAGTTATTCATCATATATTTATGAAATCCAATTCCATAAATATATACTTTAGTAATTCCTTACTAAAGTGGTTATGCCTACCACTCTGAAAAACCAAACCTATTAAACTTATCTCAAGGGAATATTTTGTATCTCCGTTAAGAGACTACGAATTCTACCTTGAGAATATATGTTCTATCAACACTAAATGTAGTTGCCCAACATACAGAGGTTTTGATCATGACTTCAGACCTATACTTCATGATCAAATCCGTTATTCTCTCAGGATTAAGAGTTCATGTAAATCAAAGTCGTGAGTTTATTATTCATTTGACAGTCGTTAGGAGAATAATAAATCTCATAGCGGTCCAGTTCAATATGTCTTAACTCTAAAAACATATCAACATACTAACTAGAAATCTCCATTTCCATTATTAAGATAAATCATCTTAGTTGATATGTTATAGTCTTTGTAGATGAAATGCCCAATTTCATCACCGACTACGAACTAAAGTTTTGAGTTTACATAGAACTTGTAATTTATATATTCTGTGACTAAATCATATAAATCACATACTATGTATCTCATAGACTATATGATAATGTCTCAATATTCATGTTACCATTATTTTTAGATAATAATAAAACAGCTTTATTAATCACAATATTAAGTCATACATAATATCATACATAGTATCATACAATAAGATTTAAGGGCGCACATCCTAACAACAATATCCCTGGCATCACTTCAGGGTGGATGAGTGGATGATTTTAATTAAACCATATCAAAATGTAATTTAAGTGGTGAGTGGTGGAACATCAATAACTCTAAAAAAAAAAAAAAAAAAAAAACTACACAAAAAGATACAAAGTTGATATACCAAGCTTAAGCCTAATATCTTCTAAAAAAATTGAAAAAAAAAAACTAAGTCTAATAATCTGCAATTATACAATTCAAATTCTAAGCCAATAATTTATTAGAAAGATATTAGAAAGACAAATCCAATAGATTTATTTGTAAATCTAAAAGTTGTACTTCTATTACTTCAATAAATACATTATATCAGTTTGTAGAAATACAAGCAAAAGATTGTCAATCTTTCTAAAAGCTTTAAATAAAAATGTGGTACCCATGGGCCCAAATCGCGTATCTGGCCGGCCCAAAGGCCCTCACAATAAAAGAAGCCCAACACTACATCTTGAGATAATCCGAGGACATAATCAGTCCGACCTACAAGATCACTAGAGAAAAAAGATATCATGCATGTCCAGACACTAAGAAACATAACGTCCGAGGACAAACCAGTATTCGGCAAGGCTTTTAAAAAAGGACTATGTGAATGTTCTTATAGTTGAATAACGCCCATGATGAAGGTTTTTTCTTTTTGATGCTGGAGTTAAAAACGAGAATAAAGAATAAAGGGAAAGAATTGACTGTAAATAAAAGCTTTCACCGTTTTAATGCCTACACCTCTTCTCTGGCCGCATTAATGAAGAAGTGACGCCTGAACGTTAGGTTCTTTTCACCACCAGAGACCTGAGCCAAAAGGGGTGATGGGACAAGTCTCTAAAACAACACCTGTTGTTTGGAAAGGAAAGGGGAGGCCTATAAAAGGAAAATGAAGAATTTGGAAGAAAAACAAAAACAAAAGAAATAAAAACGATCGTTCTTAGTATCAATGTATTCAACTCCAAGTTACATACTCATACAAGTGTAGTGCCTGAATAAAAAGCCGAAGGAAAAAATTATCTATCATCTCAAAAAACCTAGATTAAACACCCACTCTCTACAAATTCATTGTTGAGTGCTCATTGAGCTGGTCCACTGTCCAAACTTGGACTAGTTTGATTTGGGCTCCTACAAAAAATATTTCATACAAAAAAATTTAAATTTTTATAACTATATATGACTTTTAAATATTATTCTAGAAAAAAAATATAATACTTTGGAAGACTAAAAATAAGAGAATATAAACCTATTAATCCTTTTAAAAAATGTACTTACATTATTAGGAATTATCAATTAATAACTTAATATATAGGAACAAATATAACATAGCCTTTGTTTTTACTCCACTGGATTCTTTTAAAATCTCTACTATATATAATAAGACTCAAATTCTTTGACATCTACTTTTCACTATTCTCAAAACAACTCCTGTTGTTTAATTAGTTGATATCTCAAAAAACATAAGGACAACAAAAGTATTTTGACAAATGATTAAAAAATGGAATAAAATAAAAGAGAAGGAATAAAATATTCCAACTAAAATATCCCTTCAATACATCAAATCCCATACCACATTTATTTTATTCATAATTGTAACTACTAATAATTTAAATTTCTTTTAAAATTATAAGCATCAAAATTTCAAAGCTCTTCAACATCTTAACAATTAGAATATTACACCCATAATAATAATAATAATAATAATAATAATAATAATAATAGTAATAATAATAATAATATATTATTATTATTATTATTATTATTACTATTATTATTATTATTATTATTATGAAGAAGCTCTCAACAAACACAACAAACACATAACACATACAATAGGTTAGTTGTTGTTGATGACATCATCATCATCATCATCCAAATCCAAGTCCAAATCTAAGTTCCCAAACACAACCTTAATTATGTCTAACTCCATATTGCATGTTTTTATCAATATTAATAACTATCTAAACATTCAAAACCTTTTCACATTCATACATTTACTTATTTTGAACAAAAAAAAAAAAAAAAGTATCTCACAATAGATTTTTTAAAATAAAAAAAAAAATGTCTTTAATCATGCGTATGACGTACGTGTTAGGCTAGTTATTTTTATTATACCTATCTTATATCTCTATGAATATGATATATACCAAGTTTAACCCTAATATTTAAAATCCAATGCTAATCATTTTTTTAAATTTTTTTTTTTGAGAGGTGCAATAGAATTTCACAATTTGTAGCGTTTATTCCATGATAATTGTTATTTATTATCAAGTTAAGACACCAATTAATTTTTGGAGTAAGTGGTAAAGACATTTGAAAGCACTTCTAATACCACTGCACATCTTTGGTGCGATGGTCACTCCACAAATATAAGTGCTCGTGGGGTGTGAGGGGTAAGGACCGAGGTTCAAGTCTCTAAAAGAGAGTTTGATACACATATACACTTAAATTATGTTAGAGTAGAAAAGAAAACGCTTCTAATAAATTTATTAAAAATATAAATGTTGTACTTTACTATTATAAGTTCTTTAATTATACTCAATTATATCAATTTTGACTAAAATGCGCCACAAAAATTTCAATTCTTATTACCAGAGTTTTTCCCCCTTTCCTAATAAGCAAACACTAGATTTAAAATTATTATAATACTATAGATTAATAAATGAAGAAAATATAAACCAATTTAATCCTCTAATTTTTTATTAAAAAATTATTTAAATTATTAGAAATTTTGAATTAATAATGGGAACGATGATTACAGTGGGTATTTCTTTGATTTAAATATATATATATATATATATATATATATATATTTGAGATAAAAGATAGAAAAATAATATATTTTTTTTATGATTAGAAAAATAATATTTAATTCCACCGTCCTTGGTTTTTATTTTTTTAATTTGACGTGATAAATCGGGATATTTCCACTTCCACCGACCTCAAACAAAATAAAAGGCCTCCCAATTCCGAATGGACTTCTCATTTTTCAGTTTTCAATTTTCAAATCTCTCTCTATCTCTCTGAGTCTGAATTTGAATCGAAGAAAGATCTCTCTCTGCGTGAAAGAGCAACAATCGGCTGACGTCTCCATCTTCCTTGATCGCTTGGAGTTCTCGCTCCAACTCAAGAACAAACGGAAACCCTAGAATTCAATCGAAGCCGAACAAGAATTTCTGATCTTCAAGTTCTCACAGCGAAAGAGGGATTTTTTTTGTTTGTTTGTCAATTAGGGTTTCCTTTGCTTGAGAGACCCAAAGCCCCAAAGGTGCTTGTAAATTGCTTATTATTACTGTTAATCAAACCCCAAGTTTGTAATTCTTGAAGCATACCCGCTTTTAGGGTTTTCATTATACCTCTATATCTCTTTGTAATATTTCTCTCAATTAGCCTACTGATAATAATTGCACCCTTTTTATGTGAATCTGGGTTTTTAAATTTTGTCTGTAATTCTTGAATATACGCCAAGCGAATTAATTGCATTACATTGTTGTGGCCACAGGCTCTTTTCATGAAATTAATGAATATTGAATGAATTTTTCTGCCGATTGTTAAATTTTTTTCGATATTCAGTATATATTTTTTCATATTTCTTGTTTGGCTAAATTTTTAGTTACTACAATATTGTAAAAAGAGACATTCATAATGGCAATGCCCAAATTGAATCAACTGCCACCACCGCCGCCTAGGATTGGAATGTGGGAACCGATTTCGACTGCTCAGCCTGCTGAATTGGATATGAGTAGGACCCGGGAATTACAGAAGTTTATGGAGGATGCAGGGTTATACGAGAGTGGTGAAGAATCTCTGAAAAGGCAGGAGGTGCTGGGGAGGTTGGACCAAATTGTGAAAGAATGGGTCAAAAAGGTTACTGAGGCTAAGGGGTATAATGAGGAGATGGTGGAAGAAGCTAATGCCGTTATCTTTACATTTGGGTCTTACCGGTTGGGTGTGCACGGCCCAGGTGCAGATATTGACACGCTTTGTGTTGGGCCGAGGCATGTTACTCGGGAGGAAGATTTCTTTGGTGAACTTCATAGGATGCTGGCTGAGTTGCCTGAAGTGCAAGAGTTGCATCCTGTCCCTGATGCTTATGTTCCTGTCATGAAGTTTAAGTTTGATGGGGTTTCCATTGATCTTCTTTATGCAAAGTTGGGGTTGTGGGTTATTCCTGATGATTTGGATCTTTCTGTGCCAACTTTGCTGCAAGATTTGGATGAGAAGAGTGTGCTTAGTCTTAATGGGTCTAGAGTTACTGATAAGATCTTGCATATGGTTCCTAATGTCCAGAATTTTCAGACGACATTAAGATGCATAAGATATTGGGCTAAGCAGCGTGGCGTTTATTCGAATGTTGCAGGGTTTCTGGGTGGTATAAATTGGGCGATTCTGGTTGCTCGGATATGCCAGTTGTACCCAACTGCACTGCCTAGTTTGTTGGTTTCTCGGTTTTTCAAGCTGTATTGCCAATGGCGGTGGCCTAATCCTGTTTTGCTATGTCCCATTGAAGGAGGATCTTTGGTGCTTCCGTCTTGGGATCCTAGAAGAAATTTCAGAGACAGGAACGATTTAATGCCCATAATCACACCGGTGTATCCTTGCATCAACTCCAGTTACAATGTGTCTTCAAGTACACTGTGTATTATGCAGCAAGAATTTCAGAGGGGAAACAATATTTGTGAGGCAATGGATGCAAGTGTGACTGGCTGGAATACTCTTTTTGAGCGTTTTCTTTTCTTTGAAGCATATAAGAACTATCTGCAGATAGATATTACTGCTCGGAAGGATGTTGATTTAATGAATTGGCAAGGATGGGTTGAATCTCGGCTTCGTTTGCTGACTTCAGAGATTGAGAGAGATACAAGAGGGATGCTACATTGCCACCCACATCCTGGTGAATGTTTGGACAAATCCAAACAATTCCATCGTTGTTATTTTATGGGCTTGCAGCGGAAACCAGGTGTTTGTGCTCAGGAAGGTGGACCGTTTGATATAAGGTTTACTGTTGAGAAATTTAAGAACATGGTGGGGATGTACACCTTTAAAAAGCCTGGGATGTGGATTGGTGTATGTCACATAAAACGCAATAATATTCCGCTGTTTGTCTTTCCTGGTGGAGTTAGGCCTGCTCGTCCGAAGAGTGTAGCCAGGAAAAATGGTGCTGCTGCTGAAGTTGATGAAGCTGGTGATGTAAAGAAGAGAAAAATAGATGAATCTATCACATGCCGTAAGTTGAGAAAATTTGATTCTGTGGCAGGGACTAAGAATACTCCTTTGGCAGTGGAAGCTAAATTAGAGAATAGTTCAATCACTGCAAGATGTCCTATTGTGGATTGTTCACAAAGTTGTGTAGGAAATGAAGGGTCTTTCAAATTTAGCCCACCAGTGGGAGCTTCACCTTCTGTCAGTGGTTAATCAAGCTCTACTGCAGTTGTGATCCTTGTTTCTGAAGTTGTTCCTGCTCCATCTGTGTGCCAGCAAGGTTCTTCTGAAGAACATGACAGATTTCAAGATGATGCACAATCAATGGGTGAAGTCCAACAAAATTTTGGTGAAGGAACAAGGGTTGAGAATGAGGGGATACGGCAAGGAGTGGCTACAGGGAGAGATTGCTCTAATATCTTCAGGAATGAAGGAGGGGTAGAGGAACTTGAGCCTACTGCACCCTCTAATGTGGTATCTGCTTCATACGGTACCCAGAAGCCACTTATCAAGTTTAATTTTACTTCTTTGGTTAGAACAAACTGCTAGAGCAATACACTAAAATTCACTTGTTTTGTAAGTATTTTTCAAGGAATGAATTCTTTATAGAGTGTCAGACCTCTTTCTTTTTTTTTATCCCTCCATTGATGACATCTGCAAAGATGGGCTTTGTATTTTTTCTTATTTTTTGGACGTGGCCTGGTTGCTATAGTGGAAGTGTGCAGTTTACAACACAGGCTTCTTTCCTTTACAGACCTCTTGTATGGAAATTAATTTTTAGTGAATGAATTCAGTTTTAGAGATTCTGACTCTCTCTCTCTCTCTCTCTCTCTCTCAACGTGTGCTGTTTCTTTCCCTCCTTTCGTTATATACATTTGTTGAGGTGGAAATTATTAGTGATAATAATGGTGATTGTGTTTTGTAATTTATCTGTTTCTATTTGGCCATTGAGAGTATTAATAATTGAATTTGGACACTTGAAAGCTGGTTACTTATTTTGAATTCTCAATTCTACGATTTCATTCTTGAGAAATGCTTTCATGAAGCTCCTTGAATGTTAATTCTGAATGTACACACAGTCAAATTGGTTTGCATGGCTATTAGGTGATCTGTGTACATCTAGAAAATTCTAAATTTACTCTTGTGCATTTTTGTCCAGTTGTCTTAAATTGGATTACCTAAAGAGATTTCCCCAATCTGCTTTGCTTTTCATTCCATGAACTGAATTAAGAGGTATGAAAATTGTATATAAGTAGAGCATACTATTTTTTCTGGAATTTCATAATCAATGGGAATTGACAATACTTTCAGAATCCTGTTAGTCTGGTCATTTATTGTTACGTAGGTGTGGCTGTAGGTTTTCTCTTTTCCTCCTCTTTTTTGGCAAATGGGGCAAAACTGTAGAGTCCGTCATGGGAGTCGTCTTCTTTTATCAAGAACAAGTTGTGGACTCGTTTGTTGCATGTGATAATTTTTTAGGTGGTCTCATTAAACTTACTTTTTGCATTTTGGACTAATTTAATAAATAATAATGTATTTCATGATCATATTTTCATTTATTATAGGAATAATCACAAATGTAATATAAATAATTTATGCTGTACTAAAATGAAAAAATACAATTTTTTTCAAGAATTTTAAAGGTAAGTTAGCGAAAATATTAATTTCTTTTAATAAAGTTTAAACCCAATTTTTTCTAACCTACAATTCAAAACACCAAAAAACATACCTAAAAAATTTAATAAAACTTAACAAAACCACAATTCAAAATAAAAAAAGAAAGAAAGGAAAAAATAAAACCTAAATCAAACTGAAACTTCTCCTCCTGAATATCTTGAACATGTTAGATGTGATGTGATCAAGCCAAATATCCAATGCATAATCAAATTCAAAATTTTTAATAAGGCTTGTTTTTTTGATAGAAATAAGGCTTTGAAATCACACAATAGAAATATGTGGTCATTCCTAAGCAAATGCTGGTTGTAGCTTTATACATGATGATTGTAAATTTGTAACTCTTTTTCCTTAATAATATATAAATAAATAATCAAGAGTACAATTCCAAAGGAAAAAAAAGTTTGAGAATTTTTTAAAAAAAAAAAAAGAATTATTATGTAAATACTATCATAATCTAATCTAACATGTAATCCAACATCTAAATAATAAATTAATAAATAAATAATTTTAAACACAAAATTAAATTTGTTTTCTTAAAAATCTCAAAGGATACGCTAATGATATAAGGAAGAGGAAGAGCAATATCAAATATTCGTAAACACTTAAAACAATTGCTCAAGCATCTAGAAACATCATATAACAAAAGATGTAACAATTTTCTGCAAATTTGTTAAACAAATTATTTACAAATAGTGAAAGGAAATTGCAAAACCCTCTACTTCAACTACGCAAACTGTTTTTTATTATATTGTCCCCACTATCCTGTTGTTTTCCAAATAGACTAAAACTTGACAACGATACAAAATTTGACATGATTTTTTTTCCCAAATCTAGTAAAAAAAAACACAATTCATTAAGAGCATTTAATTATTATTGTAAATAAAATGATAAAAAAAAACTTACATCAAGGAACACTTATGAATTTGTCAATAATAGGACAATGGAGGTACAAATATGATCTAGTAGGAGATCTATAACATACTTGATTTGGACCCCTCCTATGGGGCAGTTGTCAGGTTTTATATTTTCAACCATCAATGATTAAGCAAGACTTGTGAATACCTTTTTATAGAAATTAAAAAAAAAAAAAAATCTCCAATGAAAATTGATGGTTCAATCATGAAAATCACTTGTTCAATTGGTAAAAATTGAGAACTAGACCTATTTTTAGTTCTTTGACCATTCCAGTTTTTAACACCTTAAAAATTGTGTTTTTAGACTTCTTGATATATATAATACGCTGAAATCGTACTCTTGTAAGTGCCTAAGATCACACATGGCGTACCCCTAGACCCCAGTTGCCAACCCCTAGGTAATTACTCTTGTTTCAAGTGTTGGCTTTGTGTTTTTCAATAGAGAGAGTCTATAAACACAAAAAAAATCACATTCACTTATATGACCAATTGGTAGTAGTAAGTAAAAAATTGATTTTAATGGTAAATTTAGATAAGAATCAATAAAATATATCTTGTCAATTCAACTGTTATGAAAAATATTATGATCTTTTTAGTGTATATAGCATTTCTTTTCAATAAAATCACATAAGTATACAACCCAGCAATTTCTTAAAGAATAATTCTAATGATATACTTAATTACATATTTAATTTCACAATTTATTGATTTATATAACTTTGAGTGTTGGTCATTTTCTGCCCAAATATATCTATTATCTTTTATTGGCTGCTCACAAGCAAGTTATAAAAATTAGACGTGGGAACGCATGTGTCCCATTACCTTAGGATAAAAAAAATCTCATTCTCAAAAAAAAAAAAAAAAAAAAAAGATAAAAAAATCTCAACATCGTAGAATAATTGCTCCGATGCCACAGTGACACGTGTGGAAGCCCAAAAGCTAACTAAATTGGGCCTTCTAGTTAGGAACCAACTGATCCCACATTGTCTAGTTACATGAATCTATCTGTGTTTATAAGCAAGAAAAAGAATACAAGGCTTGTCCCTCCGGGGACATCCGATAAAATTGGAACGATACAGAGAAGATTAGCATGGCCCCTGCGCAAGGATGACACGCATAAATCGAGAAATGGTCCAAATTTTTTTCTTTCCCTAACTAATTCTTGCTGAACAGGTTAGCCGAGACTTCTGCTCATAATTCTTTGAAATTTGGGATATTTCTACTGATATTTAGGGAGATTTTGAATCTTTTGATAGTCGTTATACTTCAATATTAAAGCTTTAAAAAAGAAAAAAAAAAAAAAAAGAACTGTTGAAGCTTATGAATAATTCCGACCTTTTGGATTCGCAGTAGTTTTGGTGGTTGACTTGGATATTAGCACAATATATTCCAGATTTTCATTGAATTACATTTGCTGAGTTAGATCTTCTCTTGACTGTTGTAATAAAGTTTGGCTGTTAAAACTCATAAAATTCTTTAAATTTAAAACATGGGTAAAGCTGCAAATGTTTAACTATAAAAGTTTATCCAATTATTTGTGCAGTCATGACATGAGATCAAAAATAAAACCCCAATTTGCAGTTTTGGCCAAAGTCCAGAAAAAGAGGGAATGATGACATTATCGATTGTTGCCCCCGTAAAACACATGATCACTTCTCAGGCTTTCATCGAAATTTGAAATTAAGCAAACTGAAGGATGGATTTACACTTGAGTTTGCCTTGAATGTCATAGAGTGACCATAGGCTAAGCCATTGCCATAACTTGTCATTGTGCAATGCTGAATGGTTGTCATTGCTTGGGTCCACACTGTGAAATTTCCAAAATACAACTCATTAGTGTCCCCCGACTAGGAACTCGAGAGACCAGGGTATAGGTTAAAAGTTAAAACCTTTGTGAAGATTGGGGTCGTTTAGGATGTCAGAGTGAGCACCCGAGATAGTCTCAATTGTTGCTTTGCCTTAAAAAACTTACTAATGTTTGGAGTTTATGCATTTCACAACCCTTGTGACAGAACATAGCAAAATTTAGTATTAAGTGACCATCAAAGGTTAATATACACTTTTTATGTTATCTAAACATCCGTTTGGGATGTTCTAGTTGATGGTGTTTTCATAGTTAGTCAATGTCAATCTAAGCTCTTCACAATTCATTGGTGCCACTGGTGCTACAGGTGGTTTTAGTGTGTGAGCTCCATTTGGGCATAGATATAGGTGTCATAGGTACAATCGAACTCTCTAGGCTAGAAGTTTCATATGTACAATTGCTAGTTCTTACTATGACGCTCGGGATTTCCTTTAGCCGGTTGTTTTTGTAGCTGAAGTGGTGCAATCATTTTAAGAAGCTACTGAAGAATCATTTTGACAAAGCTGAGGACATCAATTAGGAAAAATTTGACAACAACATGAAGATAAAAAAAGAAAAAGAAGTTAAATGGGTTATAACTTGGAAGTAGGTTTGCTTGTAAATGTTCATTATGTTGACGATACTGATGAAGGTGTGATGTGCCATATTTCCTCAGATAATTTAAGATTATGATTTCCTTTTTCAACGAGGAAGAAAATGTGATGATAGTTTTTTTACATATATGAATGCAGAAAGAAAATATAAGATCCCTTGCCATCCTGCAGATAGAGCAACCTTTCCAGAGTTTTAGCGATTTGATGAGGAATTTATCCACCACAGGTGTGTACAATACTGTGGAATTAGTCTCTCTTGATATGGTTCAAATTTCAGTTGGATGAGCACCTTCCATCCCAGTTTGGAAAGTAGTAGCACATTACCTTCCCATGATGTCCTTAAATGGAGAAAACCTCAGATCCTTAAGATGTTGAAGCATTTTTCAGCAGTAATATTATTGGAAATTTGGAACAGTTTTCACCCCCTGGAGCGAGGTTGAACTTAATTATGTAAGGTTATGGTCCATGTAATTCCAGTTGGCTTTGAAAATCTCGTTGTTTTTGCCACCATTTCCTACTCTGTGTCATTGCCATTTCCTAACAATTAAGTGTTGGAATCTACAGCTGTGTGCCAATGAGCACTGGTATGGTTTTTATTTGTTCTGGAGCAAGAATGAAATGATGATTTTTGCAGCCATATTTGTGGGAGAAGATACAAAGTCTGGTTTCTCAAATAGATAATTGAAGAAAAACTTTCAGCTCGCTCAGTCGAGGAGCGTGACACCTCAAACGGAAAGAAAGGACAACCTTTAAGAGCCGCTCCTTTTGTAAAGGAGACTAAAGCCTATGCATCACATACATCTCGCTCTATTGAACCAGATAAACAGTCCAACCGGCTTCAGATTCATACTCGAAGCGAGGTCATGGCCATAGAGGGAAAGCAAATTCCAGGAGTTGAAGCTCCTAGAGAGGAGAGCTATGTGGTGCCCGCATCCCTTAGTGACCTCAGAAGGCACTTTACAGGTGATAAAGATCAGAGGGATTCCTACTACTAGCTCTTTTGGTCTGAGCTACACGTAAAGGGAAGCAAGGGAAAGGGGTGATTTTGTATTTAACTTCTCTTAATCCTAGATAGAATTCTCTTGTGAAGTTGAAGGAAGATGTAGGTTAAAAATGTTTGCTTACGGGTGACTTTGCTATGAAAGAGGAATGGATACTGTTTGACTTTTGGTTACATTGATGCTTTGCACACATAAGCTACTTTAAATTTCACTGTAAAGCAGTGGAATGATATAATTTACTAGTATCCAGTTGCAGTTGTTAACTAAAACCTAATGAGATGTGATTAGAATGATAATTGTTACTCAAATGAGAAGTTCCTTTGTGTTCTACACATGATTTGCCAGCAAATTTTTGTGGTAGAAGTGTCCATTTGGACTCAACTTGGAGAAGTTAATAGGGTATTAGATGGGTCATTGAGCTAGCAAGGGAGGAATGATGGCAGGTCATTGTTTTTGAAGGTGACCCCAAAGCTTCCATGGATGGTTTAATCAACCCAAGTTTACATGGCAGGTGATCAATATAGTTGAGGAGATTAGGAGGTTGGGAAAAAATCAGAGTGCTACGTTTCAACCTTCAAATGGGTTTGTAGGGGAAAGCCTACTCCTTAGCTCTTGAGTTGGGTATATGGGCTTTGCATATGGGGTTTGAGGCGTTTCTGAGCTCAATTGCTTAGCCTTTTGTTACGGTAGATGCTTTTAGGCAGGACTCTTTGTATCATTCTTTTGTAATTATCTTGGTTTTATGTTCGGTAGATTTTTTTCTGTTTGAGGAAAAAACAGAGGAAAAAAGAAAAGGATATTGTAGATTAGAATGGGGAAAAAGCCTAAGATTTGGGTTGCTCTAAGCCATTTGAAACGAGTATTGTGCTTCCAATAATGATGTGAAACTCAATAATTGGATCTCCCCCAAAACTAATTTTGAGGCACTTACATATTGCCCTACGGTAATCACGAGCAATATGTACTCTTATTCATGGGAGATAGATAAATGGAGAGGTGGAGGTGGGTTGAAATTACATATATGGGGGCATCACAAAGGAAGATATTATTATTGAATTATGACTTGATTGGTTGAATCTCATGTGAACTCTTAATCCTATATATTAAACAAAGAACTCTTAAATGGTAGGAGTGGTTTTTTAATTAAGTGGGGAGAAAAAAGAATGGTGCTGCACAATAAGTCTAGCCGTCTAGGGATAACATTTGCCACAATTTTGTTGATAGTGAAAAAAGAAAAAGAAAAGATAGGTCTATGTAATAAGTAATAACAGTTGTCCACCACTCATGGTAAATCACTTTTAACTAATTGCAGAAAAAATTGTGACAAATTTTGTGTCCCATTTATTGATATAAACGTTGCCCCAAATAAAAGTCATGATTTCCCAGAGAATATTAACATTGCCCCTCCTCAAGGATGACACACATAAAGCATATGATCACTGGATCTGCCATGTTATGAGTGATTTGGTTCTCATTGAAGCTAACCAAACTGATTGGAGTCACACTTGAGTCTGCCATGAATGTTATGGGTAGTTTTAGCGTGTGAACTCCATTTGGGCATAGATATAAGTTTACAGTTTAAAGTTCAAATCAGCTCAATAATCTATAGTCTAGAAGTTTGTTAGGTATGGGTGCTAGTCCTGACTATCACGCTATTTTTTTTCTTCTTTTGTGTGGATAAGTCATGCTTCAAGAATTGGCTTTATTCTGTTTTGGATAGGCCTTTTAAGGAGAAGTATGGAATGCCAACAGGCGCCTCTTAATCAATTGATTCTCTAGGCAGGGTGGTGCAAACATTTCAAGATGCTGACGCAGAGTTATATTGACAAAAGCCGAGGAAATCAGTTAGGTAAATTTTTGTCAACAACTTTATAGAAAAATAGAAAAGGAACAACTGAATAGATAGACGAAACCAAAGTTCAGCTACACAATACTGTTTAGTTTGATTAAAATGTGGAAGTGGATTTTCTTGCCAAGGTTCATGATGCTGAATATACTCATGAAACAAAAAGAGCCTCTCAATTTGCTTTGAAATGGAGAGAGTTCATTTTATGGGAAAGATTTAGTAGTTAACAAATTTAAAGGTAAGTAATAGTGTCACATCATTTTGAAATTAGTAAATCAGTTTAGCACAATGAAATTTTAAATAAAAGAAGTGTTACGTCTGTAATATTTTCATAATAAATCTTAGGTAATAAATTGTTACTAGTTCTAATTTAAATACATCACTAAAAGGAAATTTTTGTTTGCCAATAATAACCTTCTATTTATAATTTGTTGTAAAAATAGTGTGGATATAACATTTCTTTTTAAATTATGTGGCGCTCATGTACACTCATAGATTCACTAAATCGGAACCATGAAGCGAGGCAAATAAAGAGAATCCTGATATGTTGATGAAGGTGTGGTGTGCCTAATTTCCTTGGGTTACGATTTGATTTTCTTTTAAGAGTAAGAAAAAATTATGACAGTTGCTCACTTATAGGAATGCCGAATGGTTAAGAAATTATGACAGTTTCCAGCGTGATTCCTCCATGTGATGAATAACTGTTAACGGTCCACATCAGATCCTATAGTCAATAAATATATCCATCCAACATACGCACACACGTCATGTGTAATTAGTCTCTCTAGCTAGGAGGATCGAGGTGTTGGGACCTAAAGCCGTGTAGTGTGCCACTAAATGTGTGCCACTAAATACCAACTGGGAAAATATGAATATATTTTAGTATTCAAATAAAAAAACAATTTATAGTCATAGCTACTACAAATTTTACAAACTGATGTGGTAAAAATGTGATTAGTGTTACTTAAACAATATAATGAATATATGTTTGAAATTATTTTTTGTGGTTGGTGAGATGCCAATTTGTAAGACATAAATAGTAAAATTTGTAATATTTTTAGCATCACTCAATAATAAAATATTGTGAAAGATATCACAGTAAAACTTGGGAAAATAATGATATTAAATAAAAAAGAAAAAAAAATAGTGAAATAGGTGCTACACTGGACTGACAAAAGCTGCTTATAAGAGTAAAGGTGCATGGTTTGGTCTTCTTCCTCCTTTCTTTTTCCTGTGTCATTTTCAAGTGGGAGTTCTTTTTTTATTTTTCTTTTTTTCTCTATGTCAGGGAGTAACTTAGAGAAGGTTACTACGTATGCAATGATATTTTAGGAGTCAGGGGGGGCAGGTGCCCCCCTCGCCCCCCTGGGGCTCCGCCCCTGTCGTTTTGGATTTATACGTAGGAGTGTCAATTTGGGTTAACGTGTCGGATTCGTGTCGTGTTGGGTATTCGATCTGATAATTGTGTCATGATCCTTCAACCTTAGCTCAATCTGTTAATAAGGCGGGTTGACTTGACCTAACTCATTTGACAAACTTAATAAACGAATCGTGTTGGGTTGATATGAATATAACACAACTCATTTCAACTTGCATAACATTAAATATAACATCCATCTAGAAATAAATTTTTCTACATCCTAAAAGTAGTGCATACACTTCAAGTTTTCAACTCACATTTAAAATAATATAGTTCAACAAAAATATAACATTCATCTAGAAATAAGTTCTTTACACTTCAAAAGAAATGCATATACTTCAAAGAGAGAGAGGGAGAGAGAGAGAGAGAGCAATAGCCAGTTTAAGAGTTGGCACTTTGAGTTTGAGAATTGGGCGTGAGAAGAGTAGTACGGTTGAAAAAAAAAATAGATATTTTCATATTTATAAGAAGGTTTAGAGATTTAGGGTTTGTAGGGTTTAGAAATCTAAAGTTTGTAAAGTTTCAATTTTCAATTATATCCTTTGTAAATTTTTGTAATTACTCATTTTTCTTTTTAAATTTAAAATTGATGTTGGATATAAAAGGTGTTTTGACAAATCTAAAATAAAATGAATATATATTTGTTATACGAGTTAAACGGGGTGTGTTAAGTGAGTCATTTCAGGTTGACACAAATAAATTGGCATGTCAAACATGTCAATTGCGGGTTAAACGGGTTGACCTGCTTATGACACGTTTCTTATTGTGTCTCTTTTGGGTCAACCCGTTTATGACTCAAACCTTTTAAGGCCCAACCCTAATCTAAAAAAACCCGTGCCGGGTTCGTGTCATGTTCGCGGGTTGGGTTGAACATTGACACCCCTATTTATACATATAAAAACTGCTTTAATGTAAAGGATCGAGTGCTTTTTTATGTTAATTCTTTGTTTTTTTGGCAGTGGTTCAATAAATATATCCATCCAACATACGCACACCCATCATTGTGTAAGTAGTCTCTCTAGCTATGAGGATTGAGGTGTTGGGACCTAAAGCCTTGTAGTGTGCCACTAAATGACCAACTGGGAATAGTTTTGGATTTATACATATAAAAATTGCTTTAATGTAAATGATCGAGTGCTTTTTTTGTTAATTCTTTGTTTTTTTGGCAGTGGTTGTTGGTGTTTGTATACTCTCTTTGGTTTTACAAGAACAAAGTAGCTTTGTTATGAAGGCTGGTAGGTTTCTCCCACAACCCTGGTAGAACATGGAAAAAGATGGTTCTTCCAGTTGCGTAGAAAACTTGAATGAGGAATTTATTTGGAGGGATAGAATTTATCCTCACCTATCCATCAGGTCATGTGAGTACGTGACCAAGTCCAAGTCTGAACATACCTTTATTTAATTATTTTTTATTAAAAGAACGTATTCAGTACCTTTAAAAAAAAAATTAACAATTCAAATTTTTTTATCAAATAATGGAAACAATGCATTAAATCTATAATATTTTTTTCCCTTTCTTCTAAAAAAATCTATAGCATTTTTGATATATTTTCCACCATAGCATTTGGTAATTTATTTGGTCAGACTTATAATTAAAACTTTTTTTATTGTTGATATTATTATCTAGTAATTTATTTATTTATTCAATTGAAATAAACATAGATTATTATTTTTTGATAACCAAATAAACATAGATTATAGTTTTAGATATGTTTTCAAGTATTTTATTAAATATTTAATTGTTGTTACTTAATTTTATAATCTACAATAAACATAAATTATATCCAAAGATATTACAATACACCCAAAAGAATATATTATTAATTAATTAATTCCAGAATCACAGTTTAAGAACAATTTACAAATTAACAAAGTAATATATGGTGCTTCAACACAAAACTGTAAAAAAGGTAGAGATGAAGAAAACTACCCAAGAAAGAACTAGTACCAAATATATAGTACTTTTACTAGATGTATTACATGAGATGACTTTACTTTCTAGAATTACAGTTTGAGGAAATACGTACTTTTATTAATTCTGCCTATTCTGCTGATTTAGTATATGAATGGAATATATAGATGGAATGTTAGAATAAGAAATATTAGATGTATTACAGGAGATGACTTTACTTTCTAATGTTTATATAAAAAAAAAAAAAGGGAAAGATGGATCACCAAATAGCTCGTGCAATTATAACTGATTTTACTGGCCAAACTAAAAAGCTGGTGGGACCACTATTTAAACAATAGTGACAAACTAAATATTTTGTATGCTATTAAAAATGAAGCTGACGGAATTGTAATAATGACAGATAATCAGTCCTCACAAGACGTAATAAACACATTAATATTTACTATAACTGAACACTTTATTGGAGACCCTAATCAATATAAAGAATATCAAATGTTTTGATCAATTTAAGATGTCCACAACTGTTAGATTTTGGATGGTATAAATATATTTTTATTTCTAAAGTCTTAGGTAGAGATGATTGTCGACAGACTTATTGGAAAGAAAAATTTGTAGCAGGTTTACCTTATTTCTTTGCATAGAAAGTTAGACTTGACATAAAATGAAAAACTATATATTATCCTAATTTAACTTACAGAGTCATAATGTCTTCAATTACTAAAACAGGTTTATGGTAGATTCTAGTTATTTCAACTGGTAAAGTCTTTGATAGTTGAATAAGAGATTCTTCACCTACACTAAAAACCGATTGTTGTCTTTGTTTGATGATAAAGAGTTATTATCAGGAGCAGGCATCATAGGTTGAAACTTGTTAGGATTAGTGCCTTTAAATCCTATTGTATGATGTTATGTATAACATTATATATGACTTAATGTTGTGTTTAATAAAATTGTTTTATTATTATCCAAAATAATGGTAACATGAATATTGAGATATTATCATATAGTCCATGAGATGCATAGTATGTAATTTATGTAAAAAATCACAAAAGATATAAATCACAAGTTCTTTGTAAACTCAAAAGTGTAGCCCGTAGTCCGTGATGAAATTGTGCATTTCATCTGCGAAGACTATAACATATCAACTAAGATGATTTGTTTTGACCATGGAAATGAAGATTTCTAGTTGATATGTTGATATGTTTTTAGAGTTAAGACAAATTGAACTGGACCGCTGTGAGATTTATTATTCTTCTAACAATTGTCAAATGAATAATAAACTCATGACTTATATTTACATGAACTCTTAATCCTGAGAGGATAATGGACCTGATCATGAAGTGTAGGTTGCTTTAATATATCAGGAGTGAGATTTATAGTTACGATCAAAACCTCAGTATGCTAGGCAACTGCATTTAGTGTTGATGGAACATATATTTTCAAGATGAAATTCATAGTCTTTTAACGGAGATATAAAGTACTCTCTTGAGATAAGTTTAATGGGTTTGGTTATTCAGAGAGTTAGACCTAACCACTTTAGTAAAGAGTTACTAAAGTATATATTTATGGAATTAGATTTCATAAATATATAATGAATAAACTTTAAAGGATTAAACCAGGTACTCAAGGATAAGATGAAGTAATTTACAAAGTAATAGTCTACATTCATAACTTTGTATTATTACAAATATTTTATGAAGGGATTGCATGTACAATAGAGTCTTGGGATATAATTTATAAATAAAGCCTAGAGTGCAATTATATTTTTATAGTGGTATTAAATATAGTTAATGGTAACTTTGGATATGTCAAGAGTTGACAGAAAAGCCTAAGGCCCATTGGAGCTAGTATCTTATTGGTCCTTTTTGGTCCCATTCCAAGTTACACACTTAAGCCCAATTGGAAAGGCCTAAAATGCCAACCCAATTAGATAATTAGCTAGATACAAAGGGAGAAACATACAAAATTTTCTGTAGAGAACATAGAGAACACTATTGTGAAGTAGTGTAAGAAGTGTTATACTCTTTGATATTCTCCCTTGGGAAAACTGATTGAGAGACCACATATCTTGGGCGTTAGTGGAATTGGAGTGAAGATTGAAAGTGTTCCCAAGTGCTTTTGATCTTCGATTTTGAAATTTACCGCTCCAAGGTACACTCTTTTGTTCTCAAATTTTGAAACTTACATAGTACATGCTAACTTTTATGAATGAAGTAGATCCGTTATTTTTCCGCTGCGTATATTTTGTATGCGATACAAGCACATTATTTTCCATCAAAACTCTCTAAATAAAACAGGTTTATGGTTATATAATGATTTAAGACTTAAAAATCAAATAGAAAAAGATAAGAAATATGCTAAGAAAGAACTAGGAACCTTTTGTGAGCAATATGGATTTGATCCATTAATTGCTCCATCTAGAAGAAGAAAGAAAGAGAAAACATATATTGATAGATATGAAAGATACAAAAATAAAAGTAGAAAATATTATAAAAATAAATATAAGAAAGAAGAACCTAGAAAACCTTACAAAAAATGGAAATTAGATAGACAAAATAATAAGAAACAAATTACTTGTGACAAATGTGGTAAAATAGGACATATAAGTAAAAATTGTAGAGTTAAGGCATAGATTAATAAACTAGATTTAATAGACGATATAAAAATTAAATTAATGAATATATATGTAGGGGCACAAAGTTGGCCTTGGGCCCAGATGCGTTACCGGGCCGACCCAAATGGCCTATACAATAGAATTGGTAGAGCATGGGCTTAAAGCCTAGACTTCCCGGGGCTCTAGAAGGCTATGGGTAAAGGGTCAAGTCCGTTACTGGCGTGCTAGGAGTTGGGGAAGCACCTCTGCCTCTCCTCGGATGTGGGCCGAGGAGCCTATGTTCAGGCTTTCCTTCTGTTCTCTGAGAGAAAGGGAGAATCTTATTTCCTTAGGAAAAATCCGAATCCCCTTCCTTTGGTCCACCCTTCTCTATTTATACTTCCCATTCTTGGTTCCCATCTGTCTTTTCCCTGAAAACGCTTCCCAATGCCTATAAGGCTGTCCCCCGTCCTCTTAGAAGTCATTTCTCCATTAATGCAGCCAGGAGAGTAGGTAAAAGGCCTTTAATGCGGTGGCAGTAGTTTTATGCAGGGCATGTCTCCCTTGTCTCCCTTCTCGGCGTCTTATTAAGGCCTGGGATGACTCGCCGAGCTTTAGGAGCTCTTCCTCGGACGTCGTGCTACCCTCCTCTGTCCTTGACACTTATGTTCGAGGAGACCTTCTCCTCGGATCCTCATCCAACAGGCTGGCGGTCTGGTCGGCGGGCCTTTGGGCCCCTAGTTTTAGGAGGCCCTATTCACGACTCACGGCCCCTTTAGCAGAGTCCACGTCCTCGGACCAGGCCCCAAGCCCCAGGCCCATATGGTGTTTTGATGCTTTTACCCCCCACAATAGCCTCTCAAAAAGTCGTTTGACTCAGATCCGAGGAGGCAGATGGGTTTTTGACCCACGAATCTTTCCTCCACGTGTCATTTAAATTGTCACACGTGTGGAGCCCGCCTGCGCCTTCTGGGCAAGTCTTTGACGCTTCATTATACGCAACGCCTACATTAATTGCATTGAGTAACTCCCTGTCGCGCACGTTCAACGGCGAGATGGAGATCCAACGGCTTGGATTTGTTCCCGAAATTTTGAGTGGGATGTTTCCCACGAACCGTCGCTCCCTAATCGTCTAAAACACTTCGGTAATCGCGACACTCACCATTTCCTCCAAAAAGCAAACTTACTGCAGAGCTATCTAATCTCTTTCTCTGTCTCAAGAAGTTCCCAAAGAACGCACATTTTTTCTTCTGTAAGTTTCTCCTCTTCCCAAATTCTTTTCTCCTCGATTATTAGCTTTTCCTTCCCTTCTTCACGAATCTTCGTCTCGAGCCTATATTCCATGGGTAGGTTTAAGTGTCTAGTGGATACGCCTTCTGGTATGGAGGGATTCAGGGCCAAGTACCACATTCCTTCGGATGTGGGTCTGGCATACTGTCCCCCTAGAGCCGTAGCGGACTCTAGGAAAGCAGGGCAGGTTGTCATCTCGATTATTGCCTTCCTAGAGGGTGGGATGACTCTCCCTATGAAGGACGTGACTAGGGAGTACCTTCGCAACCATAGGTTATGTCTAGACCAGTGTACACCCAACGTCTTTAGGATTTTAGGCTGCGTCGATGCTCTGAACGAGCAAATGGGCCTCCACCTCACATGGCACGACGTCGTCTACATGTACGAGTGCCACCGGATAAAAGACGCAGGCTATTACCTCAAATCGAGGTCTAGCGCGGTCCGGCTCATCTCCTGCTTGCCCAAGTCCAATAAAGGCATGAAGGACGATTACCTCGTCGTCACCGGGAGGTGGCATGACGGCCTCCATTGCCCAGTGAGGGAGGGACACCTAGGTTTGATTCCCTAGGACTTAGGAGTTCTTGTTTATGCAGTTTCGCCCCATTTCAACACACGTCTCCTCGTTTGAGCGACGTCAACATCTCGGACCTCAACAAGGTTCTAAGATCCGAGGTCTTCGTGAACGCCGACCTGCAGGTGAGGGCTGCCCACCTTATATTGGGGTACGACCCCATCTCAAAGGTCTTTGGCGAGGTTGACGACGCTATTCTCGCCAGCCACCGAAGGCGATCACGGATAGACGTCCGCTACCCTGAGTTTCTCGCCCCCTGTGCTTTGCCGGACGCGCCCTCCACCATCTTGTACGGCCAGCCTATTGAAGCCATTCCTTTGGCCGCACAGCAAGAGGACCAGATCGTCCGAGAAGAGTCCGCGGCTTCCCCTTCATCCCTTGGCGACGAGATTGACAGGTTCCGCCTAAAGGAGGCAGAGAGACCGTTGGGGAGCCACGTGGTTAACATTTCGGACGAGGAAGAGGGCACCTCGGACAAGAACTCCGGCATCGCGGGGTTAGTTATTGCCCAAACATAGGACTCCTCCGAAGAAGACGACGACATGACGTCTTTAAGAGATCTCTTTGCCAAGAAGAGGGGGGTCCTAGTCTCCAAGGGTGATGCCTCTAGGTCCCAGTCGAGGATGCTCCCACCTTTGCCTCCCCCTCCCTCTGACCCACTCCCAATGTTCCAAAGAAAAGGAGGAACGAGAATAAGGAGGCAAACAGAGAGAGGGAGAAGAAGCAGAAGCACCAGAGGCAGCTGCAGCAGCAACAGCAGCAGGCTGCTAAAGGCGGTGGGCGGGCCTCGTCCGTCGAGAGCGAGGAGATCCACGGGCTGGCCGAGGTCCGCCGAGGGGAGTCTAGCTGGTCCCCAGCTCTGGAGGTGGACGGAGCTCTAGTGTCCCTCTAGGCGAGCATCAGGGACTTCTAGAGAGGTCACGCCTTCCACGTGGCCAACGCCTTGGAGCAACCCCTCCTCTTGCTTAGGGACATGGAGGACCTGGGAAGGATGGGTTGGACGCGCCTCTTCCTCTCACTTAAGAGGAACTTGGGTTTGGTAAGCACCAAACATTTAGTTTACTGTTATCGTCACAGTTCCCATGCGTGCTAACTTTGGTTTAACATGCTCCTGTTGGAACCCTTTCCGCAGGCCATCCAGGAGGCCTTTGCTGCCGACGCGATGGTGGATCACTACTAAAACCAAGTCGGCGCCGAGCAGGCGGCCAAGGCCGAGGTTGAGAGGGAGCTGACTCGTGCTGAGGCAAAGAAGACCGACCTGGCCATCAAGCTAGCCTCTGAGCAGAATGAGAGAAAAAGTCTTGATGTGGGGCTAAAGACGGCCACGGCGCAGGCGGAGGCCCAACGCAAGCTCCTGCAGCAAAGGGATGAGGCCTTGGCCAAGGCCGGGCAAGAGGTCTCCAACCTAAGGAAGGAGCTTGCATAGGCCCAAGAAGCGGCTCGCACCATCAGGGAGACGGTGGAGGTTGCTACCAGGGCCGCTTACAATGAGGGGGTCGAGGCGATGGAGAACCGCCTGACCGAGGAGTTAGGCGAGCTGTGCAGGGAGTACTGCCAGCAAGTTTGGGCCAAAGCCCTAAATGCTGCGGGAGTCCTTGCCGGCTCAGAGTTGAGGGCAGCCGAGAAGGTCTGGTATCCCAAGGATATCAGGCTCGTCGAAGACACTCCTTTAACTCCGGTCGCCCCCGAGATCGCGGCCCCGACGCTGCTCCACTCCTCCCAGGAGCAAGCCCCACCCCTCGAAGGGGTTGTCGCCCCTAAGAACGGTTCTGAGAAAGGGTCGGGCGAGCCAGCCGGCCAGGTCCTGCCTCCGCCTAAGCCGAAGGACAAGGAAAAGCAGGTCCAAGACCCGTCTGAGGTCGCGACAGAGGAAGCGGAGGGCCAGTCTAAAGAGACCCACTCTAAGCCGGCAAAGGAACCCTCATTGAAGATCAAGGGATAGGCGGACTCGGGCTCCCTTCGTCATCTCGCGCAGACTTTCACTCTCATTGGCTGTTTTTTGTGTAGATTTTTGCATTTTTCCTTATACTTCTTTATTTTGGCTTTGTCTCGAATAGCTTATTATTTATGAATTTCATTATCTTGCCGTTATAGCGTAACTTCTTAATGCATCATGTTTATTGTGGTATTGCTTATATTATTGCGCCATATGCTACATGTGAATGCTAAGTAACTCAATATCCCTTCTGACGTGACCTGGTCAAGAGACCAGTAGCTTAGTGTCTGAGGGCGTGTTTGGAATTAGGATAGGCGTGGCTTAACTACGAGAGCATTTCAACCTTTAGCTAAATTGCATGTTAGTTTCTTAGTAAAAATGGGTAGTGTGTTAAATCTTCCCAAGTCAGGAGGTCCGAGGGCCTAGCATAGCTTAAGTTGATGTCGACGCTCAATGAAAACTGAACTGCGTGTTAATAGAAATTGAAACTGTGTTAAATTTTTCACAAGGCAGAAGGTCCGAGGACCTGGCCTAGCCCCAGTTGAAAGTAACACTTAAATAAAATTTAAAACTCGTGTTAAATTTTATCAAGGTAGAAGGTCCGAGGACCTGGCTTAGCCGAGGTTGACATTAATAGTTAACAAGAACTGAAACGTGTTAAACTTTCTCAAGGCAGAAGGTCCGAGGACCTGGCTTAGCCAAGGTTGATGTTAACACTTAAAATAAATTGAACCGTGTTAAATTTTCCCAAGGCAGAAGGTCTGAAGACCTGGCTTAGCCAAGGTTGACATTAACACTTAAAATAAATTGAACCGTGTTAAATTTTCCCAAGGCAGAAGGTACGAGGACCTGGCTTAGCCAAGGTTGACATTAACACTTAATAAAAACTGAACCGTGTTAAATTTTCCTAAGGCAGAAGGTCCGAGGACCTGGGTTAGCCAAGGTTGACATTAACACTTAAAATAAATTGAACCGTGTTAAATTTTCCCAAGGCAGAAGGTCTGAGGACCTGGCTTAACCAAGGTTGACATTAACACTTAATAAAAACTGAACCGTGTTAAATTTTCCCAAGGCAGAAGGTCCGAAGATCTGGCTTAGCCAAGGTTGACATTAACACTTAAAATAAATTGAACTGTGTTAAATTTTCCCAAGGCAGAAGGTCCGAGGACCTGGCGTAGCCAATGTTGACATTAACACTTAAAATAAATTGAATCGTGTTAAATTTTCCCAAGGCAGAAGGTTCATGGACCTGGCTTAGCCAAGGTTGACATTAACACTTAATAAAAACTAATCGTGTTAAATTTTCCCAAGGCAGAAGGTTCATGGACCTGGCTTAGCCAAGGTTGACATTAACACTTAAAAAAAACTGAACGTGTTAAATTTTCCCAAGGCAGAAGGTCCGAGGACCTAGCTTAGCCAAGGTTGACATTAACACTTAAAATAAATTGAACCGTGTTAAATTTTTCCAAGACAGAAGGTTCGAGGACCTGGCTTAGCCAAGGTTGACATTAACACTTAAAATAAAGTGAACCGAGTTAAATTTTCCCAAGACAGAAGGTCCGAGAACCTGGCTTAGCCAAAGTTGACATTAACACTTAAAATAAATTGAACCGTGTTAAATTTTCCCAAGGCAGAAGGTCCGAGGACCTGGCTTAGCCAAGGTTGACATTAACACTTAAAATAAATTGAACCGTGTTAAATTTTCCCAAGGCAGAAGGTCCGAGGACCTGGCTTAGCCAAGGTTGACATTAACACTTAAAATAAATTGAACCGTGTTAAATTTTCCCAAGGCAGAAGGTCCGAGGACCTGGGTTAGCCAAGGTTGACATTAACACTTAAAATAAATTGAACCGTGTTAAATTTTCTGAAGGCAGAAGGTCCGAGGTCCTGGCTTAGCCAAGGTTGATATTAACACTTAATAAAAACTGAACCGTTTTAAATTTTCTCAAGACAGAAGGTCCGAGGTCCTGGCTTAGCCAAGGTTGACATTAACACTTAAAATAAAGTGAACCATATTAAATTTTCCCAAGGCAGAAGGTCCAAGGACCTGGCTTAGCTAAGGTTAACATTAACACTTAAAATAAAGTGAACCGTGTTAAAGTTTTCCAAGGCAGAAGGTCCGAGGACCTGGCTTAGCTAAGGTTAACATTAACACTTAAAAGAAAATAGTGACAGAGACTAAAATAGTGACAATTACCATGATACAATAAAATCCGAATACAGGGCGCTCACGCTTTCCATTAGTAATAATACCTTCGGAGGTTATTTACATTCCAGGGTTGTTTTACAAGTTTGTTTTCCAAGTCAGCGAGATAATACGACCCTATGCCGGCCACTGAGGTGATACGATAGGGCCCCTCGCAGTTTGGTCCCAATTTTCCCCATGATGGGTCCCTAGCAGTTCCGATGACTTTTTTCAAAACTAGGTCTCTCGGAGCGAGAGGCCTGGATCGTACGCGGGAGTCATACCCCCGCTTGCGCTTCTACTGGTAGCAAGCTAGCCTGACCATAGCGCTTTCCCGCCTTTCTTCCACCAAGTCCAGCCCTTTCAGCAGCATGTCGTATTAGCGTCCAAGGTGAAAGACTGCGCCCTCATCGTCGGAAACCCCATCTCCACTGGGATCACGGCCTCGGCGCCATACGTCATCGCGAAAGGGGTCTCCCCCGTGGACCTTCGCGGCGTGGTTCGGTAGGTCCACAGCATGTGTGGTACCTCATCCACCCATCTGCCCTTCGCTTTATCTAGTCTTGTCTTGAGTCCATTGACTATCGACTTGTTGATCGCTTCGGCTTGCCCGTTCCCCTGCAGGTAGGCTAGAGTGGAGTACCTGTTTGTGATGCTGAAGTCCCCACAATACTCCCTAAAGGCCTTGCTGTTGAACTGCAGTCCATTGTCCGAGATTAGAGTACGTGGGATCCCAAATCTGGTGATGATGTTCTTCCAGATGAATCTTTTTGCGTCCACGTCCCGGATATTCGAGAATGGCTCGGCCTCCACCCACTTAGTGAAATAGTCTGTCTCGACGAGGAGCCATCGCTTGTTGCCCGCCGTCCTCGGAAACGGTCCCACTATGTCCAAGCCTCACTGTGCAAATGGCCAAGGGCTGACCAACGGATTGAGAACCCCACCAGGTTGGTGAATGTTGAGGGCAAACCTTTGACATTGATCGCATTTCCTCGTGTACTCCTGCACCTTCCTTTGCATATTCGGCCACCAGTACCCCTGCGTAAGGGCCCTGTGAGCCAATGACCTTCCGCCCGTATGACTACCGCAGATGCCTTCATGCAACTCCTCCAAGAGCTGCTCCGTCTCTTCCAGGTGCACACACATTAGGTAGGGCCCCAAAAACGAGCATTTATAAAGTTTGTCGTCCTCGGATAACCAGAACCGAGGAGCCTTCTTGCGGATCTTGTCGGCCTCAGTCTTCTCCTCCGGCAGTATGTCGTGTTTAAGGAAAGACACTATGGGGTCCATCCAACTGGGTTCTACTCTGACCTGTTGGACCCAGATGGCCTGACAACCCGGACTGGCTGGCCTAAGCAGGTCCTCAACGAGAATGACCCGCGGAAGGCCCTGTGCAGAGGAGGTTGCGAGCGTGGCCAGCGAATCTGCGTGGGTGTTTCCGCTTCTAGAGATATGCGATAATGCGAAGGATTCGAACTTGGCCTGCAGGTGCTTGGCGCGGGCTAAATACTCTCGCATTCTCGGTTCCCTGGCCTCCAACTTCCCTTCCACTTGGCCGACCACCAGCTACAAGTCTGAGAACGCTCGCACTGCCTTTCCCCCCATTTTCAGAACCATGACCATTCCCACCAGCAAGGCTTCGTACTCGGCCTCGTTATTGGTAGCTGGGAACGCTATCCTTAGAGACTTTTCAATGACGACCCTGTCCAGAGATACCAAGACTATCCCAGCACTTGAACCTCTCTAGTTGGAGGCTCCGTCTACATAAACTTCCCACACCGGAGGCTTTTCGCATGAGACTACGCCGACTCGCTTTCCTCCCAAGCTACATCCCCCTAGGCCTTCCTCCAGGGAAGGCTCAGTGAACTCTGCCACCAGGTCGGCCAGGACTTGCCCCTTCACAGATGTACGAGGCAGGTACTTGATATCGAAGGCCCCTAAAAAGGTTCCCCATTTGGCGATTCTGCTGGAATAGTCGGCACTCCGTAGCACGGACTTAAGTGGGAGTTGGGTCAGCACGATGACCGTATGAGATTGAAAATAGTGCGGGAGCCGGCGCGTCGCGTGCACCACGGCTAGAACCGCCTTCTCCAACGGTAAATACCAGATCTCGGCCTCCTGCAGGGACTTACTCACGTAATAAACCGGTCTTTGTATACCATTGTCGTTCCGTATTAGAACCAGGCTAACGGCGTGGGCGGCCACAACCAGGTATGCAAACAGGACTTCGTCCGGATCCAGGCGGGACATAACGGGTGGCCGAGAGAGGTATTCCTTCAGCTGCTGGAAGGCTGAGGAGCACTCCTCGGTCCATTCGAATCCCTTCCATTTGTTCAGCAGCTGGAAGAAGGGTTGGCACCTGTCCGCAGATTGGGAGATGAACCTACTGAGGGCAGCCATCATTCCGGCCAGCCTCTGGACCTCCTTCGGGTTTCGAGGTGGTTGCAGGTTACAGATTGCAGAGATCTGTTCGGGATTGGCCTCAATACCCCTGTGAGTAAGCATGTAGCCCAGGAACTTGCCAGACCCCATACCGAAGGAGCATTTTGAGGCGTTCAGTCGCAACTTATGCTCCCGTAAAGTCTGGAACATGCTGCCCAGGTTGGCCACATGGTCTGATATGGCCTTGCTCTTCACAACCATGTCGTCCACTTATACCTCGACGGTTTTTCCCAATTGCGCCTCGAACATGCGGGTCATCATCCTCTGATAGGTAGCCCCTGCATTTTTCAGGCCGAAGGGCATCACCTTGTAATGGTAGTTGCCGGTGGGGGTCACAAAAGCAGTTTTCTCCTGGTCTTCTAAAGCCAAAGGTATCTGGTGGTACCCCTGAAAGGCGTCCAGGAAACTCATACGTGGGTGGCCGACCGTCGCGTCTACCAGCTGATCTATGCGAGGCATCGGGAAAGGGTCCTTGGGACAGGCTTTGTTGAGGTCCGTGAAGTCTACGCACACTCTCCACTTCCCACTTTTCTTCTTCACCACGACTGTGTGCGCCAACCATTCTGGATAGAACACTTCCTTGATAGCCCCAGCTCTCTTGAGTTTAAAGACTTCCTCCTTAACGGTCTCGGCATGCTCCGCGGAAGAGCGCCGAGGGGGTTGCTTCTTCGGTACTGCCGCCGGGTTGACGTTCAGGCGGTGGCATATGAAGTTCGGGTCGATTCCAGGCATCTCATGCTCGTCCCATGCAAACATGTTGAGGTTCCTCTTCAAAAACGAGACCAACTTTTCCCTTTCTTCGGTCGGCAGTTGAGCCCCAATCTAGAAGAACTTCTCTAGGTCATTGTCTATGAGGACCTTGTCTAACTCATCACACGCGGACTCCTCCGCCACCGTTCCTCCAGTGGTGGCAGAAGAGGCTAATTGCTATGAGGTCGGAGTAGCCGGAGTCGAGGGTTTGGGGTCCGGCCTGTGCAGAACTTCGGCGGTCAGGCACTGTCTCGCTGCGGACTGACTCCCAATAATTTTCTCGACTTGGCCGCCGAAAGGAAACTTCACCTTAGTGTGGAGAGTGGAGGAGACAGCCCCTAGGGCGTGTAGCCAAGGTTTTCGCACAATGGCCGTGTAAGGGGAGTAGGCGTCCACCACGATGAAGTCCACTTCTACCACTGCCGGACCTGACTGTACAGGCAATTTGATCTGCCCCTTGGGGATCACTACCTTTCCCTCGAAGCTTATCAGTGGCGAATCGTAGGCCGAGAGGTCCTCTTCCCTCAGGTTCAGCCCCTTGTACAGGTCGGGGTACATGATGTCTGCGCCACTTCCTTGGTCCACCATTACCCTCTTTACATCGTAATCTCCAATCCTCAACATTATGACTAGGGCATCATCGTGGGGTTGGATGGTCCCTTCCTTGTCCGCATCCGAGAAGGCCAGTGCGGGCGGCTCATTGCCCTTAATCTTCTTCAGCTCGGAGCCAGAGCCCTCAGCATGGGCTCGTGCCACAGTCATTACCCTGGAAGGGCGCGAGTCGGTCTTTCCAGGAGCGGCGAGAATGACATTGATGGTTCCTAGAGGAGGCCTCGGGGCATGGTGGCCCTGGCTTGCCAGCCCAGGGTGTTCTCTCTGCCCCTCATGCTGGTGCATGAACTGTCTCAACTTTCCTTCCTTCATCAAGTGTTCCAGGTAGTACCGTAAGCTCTTGCAGTTTTCAGTCGTGTGGTCGTTCTCTTGATGGTACTGGCAGTGGAGGTTTTGGTTACGCTTTGCGGGATCATCTATCATTTTGCTGGGCCATCTGAAGTAGGGCTCGTGACGGATTTTCTCAAACACCCGTTGTATGGGTCTGCGAAATACAACGCCGACTAGCTGCATTGTCGTCTGACGAGGTTGCCCGACAAATTCTCTCCTCGGCCTACTGTTGTCGTACCTGTCCAACCTGAAATCCCTCCTTTCTTGAGGGATAACCTTCGCCCTTGCCTTCACTTGTAGTTGATCCTCCTCCACCCGCGTGTACTCGTCGATGCGGTCCATGAGCTGACGTACGCTCTTGACGGGCTTCCTGGCCAGTGACTTCCTCAGGTTATGCTCGTTTGGAAGGCCGACCTTGAAGGTGCTTATGGCAACTTCATCGAAGTCCTCATCAATCTCGTTGTACATCTCCCAATATCTGTCAGTATATGCCCTGAGGGTCTCTCCCTCTCTCATGGTCATAGACAACAGTGAGTCTAGAGGTCGAGAGACTCTGCTGCATGTGATGAACTGCGAGCTGAATGCCCTGGTGAGCTCCGTGAAGGAATCGACAGAGCCCGCCTTTAGGCCGTTGAACCATCTCATCGCGACGGGTCCCAGGCTGGAAGGGAAGACCTTGCACATCAAGGTCTCATTCTTCGAGTGCACCGCCATCCTCTGGCTGAAGTGGCTCATGTGTTCTACTGGGTTCGTCCTTCTGTTGTAAATTGTGAAGGTTGGCTGGGTGAACCGCCTTGGAAGTTTTCCCTTCTAAATCCTCCGAGTGAAGGGTGACTTGGAAATCTGGTAGAGCGCCTTGCTCAGTGCATTGTTGGCCAGGCCCCTGGAGGGCGTCCTCTTATCCTTAGGTTGGCGATGGTGTTCGTCCTCCTGGGAAAAGGACTCGCAATGGGGTGTCCTCGACCTAGAACCATCGGAGCTACTGCTAGCATCCGTTGAGGACTGGTCTGAAGGGGAGGGTGTGCGCCTTCTTTTCTCTCGGCGCAGCTTCCTTCTCAGATGGTCAATCTCCCTTTGCAGGGTCTCCACGCTTTTTTCGCGGGAGGCTCTACTTCCATCGCGTGCATGGCTCCTCCTGCGCGTATGTTCCGTGCGCACGCTGGCTTCGTGCTCTCTCTCCCGCTCTAACCGCACAAATTGGTCCTTGTGCTGGGACCTCCTGGACTCCGCATGATGTGAACCTGAACCAACTATGATACTTCCAGTCCCTTTCGTCAAGGCTCCCACAGACGACGCCAATTGTAGGGGCACAAAGTTGGCCTTGGGCCCAGATGCGTTACCGGGCCGGCCCAAATGGCCTATACAATAGAATTTGTAGAAAATGGGCTTAAAGCCTAGACTTCCCGGGGCTCTAGAAGGCTATGGGGAAAGGGTCAAGTCCATTGCTGGAGTGCTAGGAGTTGGGGAAGCACCTTTGCCTCTTCTCGTATGTGGGCCGAGGAGCCTATGTCCAGGCTTTCTTTCTGTTCTCTGAGAGAAAGGGAGAATCTTATTTCCTTAGGAAAAATCCGGATCCCCTTCCTTTGGTCCACCCTTCTCTATTTATACTTCCCATTCCTAGTTCCCATCTGTCTTTTTCCTGAAAACGCTCCCCAATGCCTATAAGGCTGTCCCCCGTCCTCTCAGAAGTCATTTTTCCATTAATACGGCCAGGCGGGTAGGTGAAAGGCCTTTAATGCGGTAGCAGTAGCTTTATGCAGGGCACGTCTCCCTTGTCTCCTTCCTCGGCGTCTCATTAAGGCCTGGGATGACTGGCCGAGCTTTAGGAGCTCTTTCCTGGACGTCGTGCTACCCTCTTCTGTCCCTGACACTTATGTCCGAGGAGACCTTCTCCTCGGATCCTCATCCAACAGGCTGGCGGTCTGGTCGGCGGGCCTTTGGGCCCCAGTTTTAGGAGGCCCTATTCACGACTCACGGCCCCTTTAGCGGAGTCCACGTCCTCGGACCAGGCCCTAGGCCCATATGGTGTTTTGACGCTTTTACCCCCCACAATATATTTTTAAATTCAATTGACAGTGAACAAGAAAAGACAAATAATATTATTTATCAAATAGATAATAGTAAAAATTCATCAAAAATAGATAGTTCTTCGGAAGATGAAGAAGTAAAATTGTGTAATTGTAATAACCCTGATAACTGCTATTGTAAAAGGAAAATGAAAATAAGTGTTTTAACCAAGCAAGAAGATTTAATTATGGGTCTTATAGATAGGTTACCAAATTTACAGGAAAAGAAAGAATATTTACATAAATTAAAAATTCCCTAATTTTGATTAGAAAAGACAGAAACTGATATAAAAGAAGCTAAATTAATCTATAATTTTTCAAAAATCACTGACAGATTTAAACAAAGAAATAAACCTGTAACTATACAGGACTTATAGACACAAATAAATACATTAAAACAAGAACTAAAAGACCTAAAATCAGAAAATTTTACTATAAAAGACATAACTGAACAGATGATAGTACAAATAATTAATCTGAAAGATAGAATTGATCACAAGGATAGACTAAATTTTAATAGACCAGCCCCCTTTTTGACAGATCCCTCTTCCTCAAAAACAATTATTTACAGGAAAAACGAAAAAGAAAACTATAAAGATAATATTTTAGAAAATAATTTCTTAAATCTAATTGACAAACTTATGTTTCAGAATGGCATATAGAAATAATTTTGGACAATCATTGCTCTTGTTGATTCTAGAGCAGATTTAAATTGTATAAAAGAAGGATTAATACCTTCTAAATATTATGAGAAATCAACAAATAGATTAACCCAAGCTAATGGAGACATATTAAAAATTAATTATAGAATAACTAATGCTCATTTCTGCAATAATGGAATATGTTTCAAACTCCTTATGTCTTAGTGAATGAATGAAAATTATTAGGTATTCTCGGAGTATCATAAATGCGTATTCTTTCCTCTCACATGAATAGTAGGTCCCACCATGAATTTAATTAGTAGGACCTACTATTCATGTGAGAGGAAGATATACGTGTTTATGATACTCCGGGAGTACACAATAATTTCCCGTGAATGATTTATCCTCCAAAGTCATTCTAGAAAATCAATTTATGGCCCTTCTTTACCTCCTTCTCACCTCTAATGATGGAATAAGCACTAATGTACTTGGAAGATATATCCTCTTTAAATTCATACTACCCCCTATTCCTAATGAAACCTGATTTCCCTGACCATGATTGATAGAAAAGAAAGACGCTTATTAATTTCATAACAAGACATAATGAGACTTAACTAGCAATAGATGATACTACCCGAGAGCAATTGATTTTATCTATTATACTGTATATTTTAAAAGTTTTACAACTTTCAACTGGGTTTGTAAGGGAAGTCTACTCACTAGCTCTTGAGTTGGGTATGTGGGCTCTACGTATGGGCTTTGAGGGGTTTCTGAGCCCAACTGCTTTGCCTTTTATGTTGAGATAGATGCTCTAAGATAGGACTGTGGTATTTAGAAGGTATTCGGTACTGTTGTTTAAACAATAGTTTTCAGTGTTTAAATAATATTATACGTATTTTTATACATTTCTTACCCACATATACTTTCATAAAACAACAACAATGTTACTAGAAATCTTTTCCAAACGGGCCCTTACTGTTTTTATCATATCATTCTTTTGTAATTTTCTTGTTTTTATGTTCAATAAATTTTTTAAGTTTGGAAAAAAAGAAAAAGAAAAAGAAGAAATCATAGATTAGAAGGGCAAACAGCCTATCTCCTAAGTTTTGGTTTGCTAAACCCATTTGAAATGAATATTATGCCTCCAATATATAGAGCACCACAAAAGATGTTGGTTAAATCCCATATGAACTTTTATTCCTATATATTAAAAAAAAAAAAAAATCTTACATGGTAGGAGTGGTTTTTGATTAAATGAAAAAAATGGTGTTACACAATAAGTCTAGGGACAATTTTTTTCATAATTTATTATTTAAAAAAAAAAAAAATGATAGGTCAACGTAAAAATAATTGTTCACAACTCATGATGGATTACTTTAATAAATTATGGAAATAATTGTGATAAACCTTGGGTCTGTTTGAAATCTGCTTATTTTGCTGAAACTGAAAGTTTTTTGCTAAAAATACTGTAAATAAAAGTAAAAGTTAACTAAAATAATACAATAAAACTTATAAATAGTACTAAAAAATATAGTGAAGCCTATAAATAATAATAAAAATAAATAAAATAATAAAATAAACTGACTTTTTAAACTGAAGTCAAATGCATACTTTGTGCCACTGATTATTGATAATTTGATATAAAACGTAAAACCCCCCAAATAATATTCTGGCTGGTTTTGTGTTTTTAATGAAATTGTACTAGTAGTAGCTAGTAGACTGCAAAAGGACTAATACATAACCCGACGTTTATTTTGTTTTTTTAAAAAAGTCTTAGCAACGTAGAATAGTTACTACAATGTCACGCTAACGCTTGTGTAAAACCAAAAGCCAACTAAATTGGGCCTTCTGGTTGAGAACCAACGAATCCCACATCGTTTAGTTACACGAAGCTACCTATGCTTATAATCAAGAGCGAGAGTACAAGACTTGTCCCTTCGGGGACATCCGATAAAATTGGAACGATACAGAGAATATTAGCATGGCCCCTGCGCAAGGATGACACTCATAAATCGAGAAATGGTCCAAATATTTTTCGTTCCCCAAAATTTCCCAAACCCCTTCGTGAATTCTTCCATGGCTTCCACTGTCTTCTTCGTTCTGGTAAGCTGAAATTTTTAGCTCACACTTCTTTTGGATTCTCGTTATGTCATTTTGTAGGGTTTCTTTTGGACAATTATTGAAACCCTTCTGAAATTTGATCCAGATTTTAACATTCTGAAATTGGGTTTGATATTTTTGGAAAATTTAAATTCTGAGTCTTCATAGTTTTCATACTTTAATATTAAAGCTTTTTATTTTTGTTATTGTTTTGAACTGTTGAAGCTTGTGGGGCATTCCAAATTTTGGATTTGCAATCGTTTTTTGTGGTTGGCTTGGATATTAGCACAATATTATCCCAGAATTTGATTGAATTTCATTTGCTGAGTTAGAACTTCTTTTGATAATTGTAATGATGTTTGTAGCACAAAGGAGTTGCATAGGGATTGCTGCTAGGACCTCCATCAGCATCATGTGGGACCTGTGAATTGCTCTTAGACTAGAAGAGAACTTCATCAGGTGAATTTCAGTTATTTTGAAACTGTAATCTCCTTTTTATGAAGTTTGATTGTACAAAAGCACACAATTCTTTTCATTTAAAATAGGGGTAAAAATGCAGTGTAACAATTCAAATTTTGTTCAATTATTTGCTTAATCAAATCATGACCCCAATAGCAACTCCAATTTGCACCTTTGGCCTTGGTCCAGAGAAAGGGCAAATGGTGATAATATCAACAGCAACCCATAAAACGTATGATCAGTTCTTTGGTTCTCATTGACGCTAACCAAATTGATGGGAGTTACACTTGAGTCTGCCATGAATGTTATGAGCGATTACAGCCGTTTGCATAGCTTATCATTGTAAAATTCAAAATGGTCGTCGTTCCTCAGGTTGGGTCCCCACCCTGAAAATTTTCAAAATACAAGTCACTTTGGTAGTGGTGGTCAGGATTCCAGAGGTAGCATTTGAGAGGATCTCTCAATTACTGCTCTGCCTTCAGGAACCGAGTAGTGTTTGGAGTGCATGTATTTCACTGTCCCTATGACAGAACATTGCTGCTGTGGAGATTGCATTGACTTGGCTCTTCATTTAGTAGAATCAATCATTGGAGTTTAACAAAATGCTGCCCCACCTGAAATCTGCAGGTTACCTGCCATTGAATTTGCAAATTTTTGTATTAAATGACCACTTATGTAATTTTAAAACTTTGAGAAAGGATCCCCTCCAAATTTTAGACAGATGAGAGACGTGGCATCTAAAAAATCCAATGGTCTTAAAAATCACACAAGATCAAATAAATGCCACTTGTCATAAATTTGACTAAAAATTGGAAGGAATTGGAGGATTCAGATGGGAGGGGATCTTTCCTCACAGACTTTGGTTAGTTATCTAAACATTTGATTTGGAATTTCTTGTTTGATGGTGTTTTTTATGCTTTAGATAGTCATTATAAGCTCCGGATGAATTTGGTAGCACTTGTAGTACGAGTGGTTTTAGTGTGTGAACTCCATTTGGAAATAGATATAAGTTCACAGTTTAAAGTTCAAACCTACTCTATAGGCTAGAAGTTTGTTAGGTATGAGTGCTAGTCTTGACTATCACGCTTTAAGAATTTTTTTTGGATAAGTCATGCTTTAAGAATTTGCTTTAATCAATTGATTGTCTGGCCATGGCGGTCCAAACATTTTAAGATGCTGATGCAGAGTAACATTGACAAAGCTGAGGAAATCGATTGGGTAATTTTTGTCAACAACTTTAAAGGATAGAGAAGGAACAGCTGAATAGATAGACGAGATTAATGTTCAGCTACACGATACCATGTGTTTAGTTTGATGAAAATTTTGAAATAGATTTTCTTGTCGGGTTCATGATGCATACTATACCCATGAAACAAAAGGAGCCTCTCGATATGCTTTGAAATGGATGAGTTCTTTTCATGGGAAAGAAGTAGTATTTAACACTTAACAGATCTAAAGGTAAGTATAGTGTCACATCATTTTTAAATCAGTAAATCAACTATCATTCCTTATTTGGTGGAATGAAATATTAAATTATAGAAATGCTATGTTTACAACATTTTTCACGACAAATCCTAAGTAGTAAGTTTTTACACCACGCTACTTAGAATTTGTCGTGAAAATGTTATAGACATAGCATTTTCCTTTATATCATGTGAGGCTCATGTACACTCTCAGATTCACTAAATCAGAACCATGAAATGAGGCAAATAAAGAGGATCCTGATATGCTGATGAAGGTGTGGTGTGCCTATTTTCCTTAGGCTACTTAAGCTATTGATTTTCTTTTAAGAGGAAGAAAAAAATTAAGACAGTTGCTCACTTATTGGACTGCTGAATAATTACATGAGGTCCTTGGTTTCCCATCCCTGGGCAACAATTCCAGAATTTTGGTGATTTTAGTGTTTTATTTATGTTTTATGTTTTATTTTTTTTCTTTGTTTTGGGTATTATTCTTTTAGCATTGATTACTCATTGTGTTTTTATTTTTATTTTGTTGCCCTTTTTTCTTTTGCATAAACAGTGTGATTCCTCCATGTAATGAATAACTGTTACAGTCCACCTTAAATCCTAAAGAGTCAAAAAATTAGATACCTGGTAGCGTAGCTAATTAGTGGCCAATTTATTTATTTATTTTTTTTTGGAAATATCTGATAGCTAATTGGTGGCCAATTTATTTATTTATTTTTTTCTGATAAGAGAATTTATCCATCCAACATAGGCACACACATCAGTGTGTAATTAGTCTCTCTAGCTATGAGGTGTTGGGACCTGAAGCCATGTAGTGTGTACCAAACTGTGCCACTAAATAACCAACCGAGAATGCTATTGGATTTTTTCTTGAGAAAGAATGGACTGGTGATATTTGCGCTTGTATTAATGGAGGAGATTCAAAGTTGTTAATTTGTGAAGGAGAATTTGTAATTAGTAGTAAGCTTTTATTAAACTCAAATTTTTTTTTTTTGGTGACTTATTAAACTCAATTCGAATCTACTGGTGAAGTTTGAATAAAAGTAGAAGTTTAAAATGCTTATCTACAGATGACATATGAAGACGAATGGAATGGTAAAAACTGCAAGGGTCACTGAAAGAGAGAGAGAGAGAGCGGTCTGTTTGACGTTTGATTGCATTATTGCCTTGCAGGCGGTTTTGTACATATATACATTGCTTTAATGTAAAGGATCGGGTGCTTTGTTTATATTAGTTCTTTGTTTTGGCTGTGGCTTTTGGTGTTTTTATACGCTCTTTGGTTTTACAGAATTTGACATATGATTTTAATGAACATACAAAACATGTAATTCAGCGGTTAAATTTTCAAAATATATAATTGTATTAAATTTTGAGCAAAAGTATGAAGGATTCTCTCCAAATTATTTGGAAGAAAAATTTTGTCAAAAAAAAAAAAAAAAAAAAACTGGGCAAGATATTTCACACATTAATATCATGTAATTTTTGCATTTTTTTTTTTTCACTTTTATTCTCTTTTCTATTTTCTTTCCTAGCCGTTTGGTTGGATTAAAGCATTAGCATAAGCCCTTTTATGCCAAATGTCAATTTAACACATAAAAAACCTACTTCATTATTTTACTATACCACTTTACAATACATATTTTGTTAAGACATATGTGATTCATGTTAGGAACAAATGTCCTTTTTTTAAGAATAAATGTCATCTTGTATCGGCTAATCCTTTGACAAAACGCACTTTACTTGTAATTGGATAGATTTAGGATGTGTTTAATGCTTCAAGAAACAAGATTTCAAGTTCATGTGTTAAAGCTATGCAAGTCTATCCAATAATCAAGTGATGAAGTGCTAGATTTTAAATCTCGACAGCTAATATCTATCGAGATTTAAAAAGCTGTTTTAGCTCAATACTTGACAGCTGCTCAATAGATAAGGTTTCTATCGAGATCTATTACATTCAGATTTTTAGTTCTAATTTCATTCCAATCGGTGAGTATGTGTTTAGGCTTTCTTTTTTTACAATTCTAAACATATGTAAGGGTTGTTTTAAGGATCGTCACAACGGATACACATCAATGCAAACATATTGTGAACCAGAGACATATTGTGAACTAGAGACATATGCCCTAGTTCATTTTTCTCTTAAAGAAACTGCTATATTTGTATATCGTAGGGTTTTGTGACCAAGGAGTTTCTTGATTTTTATCGTGTGATGAACTAAAGAACTTTGCAGTCAATATCCTTCTTAAGTTGGTGATTAAGCCACGTATTGGGATCCACGCATTTATTGTTTAGTCACGTACTGAGAGCCATATATTGAAAATGAGATATTGTCACTACAAAACAAGTTCAATTGGGTATTGGGGTAAGGGTTCAACTGAAAGTTAGTATAACGTATTGAGATTCCTCTACTTGTAATCACTTGTTGTGATAATAGTAAATTCTTAGGAGTGGTGACCTTAAAAGCACCCGGTAGGGTTTTTGTCTTGGAGGTTTTTGCCTTGGAGGTTTTTGCCTTGGAGGTTTCCCTATTTGAAAACAAATCACCTTATTAACTTTATTTTCCACTGCACTATGTTTTAGTTGGTAATTTGTTTGTGCTGTTACGTATATTGCATATTAATTTGATTAATTAATAAACTTGGCTAATTAATCAATTAATTCATCACAATTGGTCAATACATTCTTGGCCTATCATCTTTATATTTTAACATTATTATACATTAAAATAATATAATCAACACTTTAAAAAATCATTTAACCTAGAAACTCTCTCTCCTCTAAACCCAAAGATTCATTCAATGCCACCATCACCCAACCAAAAATGGCCATTGTGACACATCTCCCAAAAAAAAAAAAAAAAAAAAACCCAAAATCGTCATAAATCCACCAAACTCATAGCACCACCCATAAAAATGCTAAACCACTATTGTTGTTTTGAACCAACCACCCAAAGAACCTTTGAAGTTGGCGAAGAGAGGGCAGTGTTGATCTAGGGAGGAGAGAGATGGCTTAAAAAAGAGGAGAAGATGAAGTGGGAGACGGAGGGAGAGGGCAGCAGTGCTGACATGAGGAGGAAAGAGCTGGCCAAGAAAAGAGAAGATGAAGAGGGAGAGGTGGAGAAAGAGCGCTGGGTATTTGAACTTTAAGCGAGAGAGGGTGAATTAAAAATAAGGATAGAGAGAAGAGAGGTGTGGGAGGAGAGAGAAAAAAAGAAGAAGAAATAGAATGGCTATAGTGTCATTCTATTAAAAGCACTAGCAGTAGGCATATCAAATGCTAAAATTTTAGCATTTCATACCCCAAATACAAAAAGGCAAGGTTCATGAAATGTCTCAAATGTTAAACATTTTAGCACTTTTAGCATAATTGCAATAGTGCAATTTCATTAATAGAACTAGCTTGTAATCTCATGCATACAAATAAATATACTTAAAAGATATACATTAAGATATATAATATAATTCCTATATATATAATTTAAATACTATTAACATATAGTCATTATTATATTTTGTTAACTCTTTAGAAAATTAAATAAAAATATTATTAGGTAGAAAATATAAAATGTCTATATTTTTAAAATTTTTTTATGAATTTTTAATTTTTGATATTGTGAAGCATTTTATTTTTTATTTTTTACAGTTTATTAATTCTAGACTCTTTGGTTTTTGTACTTAATAATTTATTTGGATAAAAATTGATTATGTGGTCCCACAATTAGCTCCAAAATTAAGAAATAAAACTCTCTAAAAATAAATAATTTAGAACATATAACGTAAAATTAGACTTTAATTGTAGAATCTAATTGAATTTTCTCTAAACTTTACTTATATATATATGGCATTGTAGCTGTGGGGGATATGGCTCGGATAAGGATGTTGAGCCGTGGGCCACGCCCGAGGATGCCAAAGAATTCGATGACAAACAAGTATTGGTAAAAGTAAGTAGGTTATTGGGTTGAGAACGAGAGTTGGTCATGACAAGTAGGTGATTTTTTTGAGGAGCCAAACCTCCTTGGGAAACCAAGTGGAAGCATGAAATCCAACCATCCAATCAATACTAGGAAGTGGACATCCATGCTTGGAAGGAGGATAAGCTTTAGAGAGAGAAGAGTCAACAAAGAATTGAGAAATATTTAGGAAGAAAGCTGCTACCATTACATTGAATACTCTGTACCTAACCAACTGGCCACATTAATGTGGAGGTGATGCTTGAACAATGAACTCTAGCCTTATAGCAACTCACAAAAATTTTAAGAAGGTTCTAATGGGATAAGTATCAAGAAAATTAGTTATTTAATCAACAAGTGGAAAGCTAAGATGAGGGAAGGTGAAGGAATATAAAAGAGAAAGGATTCCATTACAAAAGGATCATTAGAAAAAAGGAAAAGAAACCACTTTGTAATCAAGAACTTGAATAATTGTATAAGTCTAAGAGATATATACCTAAGAGCATACCATCCTCGAATTTGACCGAGGAACTGTTTTTCTTTTCAACTTGTTCTTCTCAGTCATTCTTACACTAAACTAACCCATTGCGATTCACATTTGACTCATTAAACGTTCAATATTAAACTCATTCTCTATAAATTTATTGTTGTGGGTTTGTTGGGCCATTGTCCAAATCTTTTGGGTTGTGGATCAATTTTTGTGTCCTTACAATAGCCATTCTATTTCTTTTTATTTTATTTTATTTTATCTCTCCTCCCACACCTCTTTTTTCTCTTTTTTTATTTTTAATTCATTCTTCTTCTTTTTTCTCTCTTATGTCAGATGCTCATAATTTCCCTCTTTCTTCTTAGCCAAAATGAAATAATCAAAATAATAATTAAAAAAGAATAGAGAAATAATATTTAATTAAAGTGGTAAAAAAGATATATATATATATATATATATATATATATATATATATATATAAGATTTGATGTTAGACGTATTGTAAAATGGTGTGTTAAAATAGAGGAAATATGTTTTGGTTTGTGAAAATGACATTAAAGATAGAAATGTTGATGCTAATGCTCTAATGGAATTGTACTGTAGCAAATATTCTAAAAAAGGTAAAATATTTGGGACATCTCATGAACATTGCTTTTTTGTATTTGGTGTGTCAAATCTTAAAATTTTAGCATTTGAGACACCTGCAGCTAGTGTTCTTAGCTTCTTATTTAGGATCACTCTGGGATTTAAAATTTTCAATCTCAAATGTATTTGTGATTGATTTTAGTTTAGTTTTAGTTTTTAATTTTTCAATTAAAAACATATGGTAGCTTAGTAACATAAAAATTAATATTTAAAATTATTGTTAGTCATGTTATTAGCCTTTTTCATTCATCAATTAATGCAAGAACTATTTTGAAATAATACCAAAAAGTTTGGAACTAGATTGAAACGTGAAATCTTAGGGACTGTTTTGACACATTGGAAAAACGTTAGGAACCAAAATGGTACTTAAATATATTTCTAAATTCATCCCATAGGCCCACTTTACCAGAAAAATCCATAGAAAAATTGCTCTCCTTTTGAAGAGGAATGAAAATTTAAAGCTGCTCCGTATAGTGAACGGAGCAGGGACATGGATTAAATCCTCCCCCCAAAGTAGGGTTGGTGCACCTACCTTATTTAGGTTTGAAGGTACGGTACCTTATTTATGTTTAAAAATATTTATATGTTTTTAACCTTCAAACTTTAAACGGTACCTTACCTTCAAACTTAAAAATTGATGATGTGTTTTGGTGTTGTATTATAGATTTTAAATTTTTATGTTTAAAATTAATTATAATTTATAATCTTTTTCGGTAGAAATTTATAATTAATACTTGTTATATTGTTATGTTTTTTTAATGGTTTTTAATACTTGAATTATTGTATTGTAATTTTTTAAGGTTTTGTAATATTAGAACTTGTTTGTGCTTGAAAATAAAAAATATATTTTTAGATTTTTTTTACAGTTTATACACACACACACACACACACACATATATATATATATATATATATATATATTTAACCTCCAAACTTTAAATGGTGCCTTATCTTCAAACTTAACAATTGATGATGTGTTTTGGTGTTGTATTATAGATTTTATATTTTTATGTTTAAAATTATTTATAATTTTTAATATTTTATGGAAGAAATTTATAACTTATAATTATTATATTTTTATGTTTGAATCTTTTTTTTTAATAATTTTTAATACTTGAATATTGTATTTTTTTAAAGGCTTTTGTAATGTTAGAACTTGATTTTTAAAAATATATTTATGATTTTTAATTTAATATATAATAAATAATATATTTTGATAATTTAAAAATAAACACTTGAGTGGGTGGGATGGGTACCCGTGGGTGCCAGCTAAGATGGGGTGAGATTAAAACAAAAGTGTCTTTGAAAATGCTGTAGGAAAGAAGTGGGCAAGAACAAGAAAACTGGAAAAGAGTATTTTATTGTTCTAATGTCTATCAAACACTAATCACTTTTACATAATATATGTCTTGGAAAAAATGTTTTCAAATATTATTTTTATGTTATTATCATTATGATAAAATACGTATAGTTTGGAGTTTTACTTTGTCTAACAGTGAAAAAGAATAACAGTTTTAATAATTAATGTATTTATACTATTTTTGGTTTCTCTTGTTAAAAAAATTTAAATTGATATACATTTTATTATTCATGTTTAGTGTATTAACTAATTAATTCTATTAGCCCCTAATTGGAATTGATTTTATTTGAGAACTAAATCATGGCTCTTCTAATGTCTGTCAAACACTAATAGCTTTTACATAATATATGTTTGGGAGCAAAATGTTTTCAAATATTATTTTTATATCATTATCATTATGATAAAATACCTGTAGTTTGGTGTTTTACTTTGTCTAACGGTGAAAAAGAATAACAGTTTCAATAATTAATGTATTTATTTATACTATTGATGGTTTCTTTTGTTAAAAAAAATAATATTGATATACATTTAATTATTCGTTTTTAATGTATTAACTAAATAATTATATTAGCCCCTAATTGGAATTGATTTTATTTGAGAACTAAATCATAGCTCTTTTACACCCACTATATTGGTGGCACCATGTCCTTGACAAAGCTTGATAAAATGAATTAGAAATAGATGAAAATATTATGCACTTTTAATATGCATCAGTCATTAGAGGAACTGAATTCTTATGTACTTCTATTCTTCTAACCTTGTACATTTAAAAAAATAAAAATGCACCACCCCAAAAAAGAGACCATTTGTCTCGAATGTGGCAATTCTAATATGACTTATTCACTGCTCTAAATTAATGTTATATTCATACAATTAACCATAAACATAAACGTAAATATAACCATAGACATAAACAATCTATATATTTCAAATTCAAATTCAATTGATGCATCCCCATGGACTCCTAGGATTGTGGGGAGTCAAGTAGCGCTGGCAATTTCATTGAATAGTCATTCACAACGAGAAACCTAATATGCTATAATGACCAACGATGGTGAAACTTTGCATGCTTGCCTCCAATGGTCTTCTATAGGCTCAAAGAAACTAGGGAGAGCAAGAAAACCCTATACAAATGAAGGAAAAAATTGTTCTCATGTTCTTATAAATCAAAATCAAAATTTTCGGTATTTACTACTTAGTTTCAATAAGACACCGTGGTCGAAACCTTGTGCAACTAAAGTGAACGAACCAAGCTCCTTCCCATATTCTTTCTGCCCCACACTCTCCATGCTACTTCACCCTTGCTTGTCGATGTATAAGAACCACAATATGAGCCTCTTACATTGGAAGATGATTTTTATTTTCAAAAATGGGCTTTTGAAAAAGGAGTTTTGATAAATATTCCAATGGGAATCTAAGTAAATATTATTTGTAAAAGTTTCCATGGATTTTTTGGAAAATAGCTTAAGATTAAAGGGAATTCCATAGTTTTTGAAAGAAAACAATTATGAGAAAAAAAAGTTTCCAAAAAAAAATTATGAGAAAAAAAAGTTTCCAAAAAAAATTATGAGAGAATTTTTTTTGGAAAAATGATTTTTCACAAGACATCTCATGGGTTTTTGGAAAAGATTCTATTAGGAAAGTGTTTATATATATATATATATATATATATATATAAAAGCCCTATGAGGTTTAAGAAAAACTTTATGATGATGCGGGTGTGGAAGTGACACGGAATAGCAAAACACGTTTGCTTCTAAAAGATAACCTAGAATTAACGAGGATTCCTTGAATCTGAAAAGAGAAGGGGGCATGGAATCTACCAGAAAATAGAGAGAAAGTTCTATATTTTTATTAAACTAAAATTTGAATTAAAAAGAAAAGTGTTATGTCCATAACATTTTCAAAACACTTTCACAACAAATCCTAAGTGATAGGTTATTAAGGGTTTTTAATTTTAATTCACCATTGAAATTAACTTCTTGCTCACCAGTAACAGCCTGTAACAATTTGCCACTTAGAATTGTTGTGAAAATATTGTGGACGTAGTATTTTACATAACGTTTACAAACTTGAAGACACATTTAAAAGCTTCGTAAAACATGATAATAAAATATATTTTAAATTAAATCTTAATTAAAACCTAACCATAATAGAAACCTAATTTGAAAAAAAAAAAAAAAAAAACATTAAAAGCACTTAAAAACAAAGAAATAATGACCCTAAACCTAAATGAAGAAAATTACAACCCTAACTAATGACTTACAAAAATTAAATAGTAGATTATATCCTATGTCAGACCCTTCCACTTGAAAAAAAACTCATTCTTGAGTTAATAGTTATGGGCGCAAGGGAGTACACCTCAGCCTTGGGAGTGTACTGTGGCAGAGGGTAAAAATGGAGTTATCATCTAGATTAGGTCTATGAACCATATTGGGCTACTCACTTAAATGCATAGGTCTACATACTAGATTATAGGTTCGAAGTTCGGGTATAGCTTGGGAAGGTGTTAGACACCCAAGACTACCTGGCTTGTGGGCCAACCTCCATTATGTGTTGCTAGGTCATATCTAAATAAAGAAGTTATTAAAAGAGCCCTAATTCTTAACCTAAACGTATATCATGAACTTAAATAATATAACACACACAACATGTTAAAGATCACACAACAATATGTAAGGAAACAAAAAAAAAAAAAAAAAAATACAACCAAACAAAATAAAATAAAAAAGCAAAAGATAACAAATAAATAAAACACACAAGGATAAAAAAAAAATCAAATAAACCAAACATCGCAGAAATACTAAAACAAACATTAAAAATAAGTAAACAAGTAAATAACCTAAACAGAGTCAAACATAATCAAATAACATGTGAAAAATGATTAAAATAATAAAAACAAGATTTTGCTCTAATTTGGGTTTGAGGTGCGTACACATACTCAACTATGAAGCCAACCTCCAACAACTCATCGACAATCTTCTCAATTTTTGACTTTTGCAAGTGGGGATGTCTATAAGGCCTTTGGCAACACAGAAGCTACTCCATCTTTCAAGAGAATTTGATGCTCATGACCTCAAGTAGGTGGTAGGCTAGTGGGTGTCTCAAAAACTGATGCAAACTCGGTTAGTAAAGCCTCAATTTCAAGAATGCAAGAGCCTAAAGAAACAACAGAGCGCAAAGAGACCATTTGCAAGATAAGACCCTTCTTCATAGGAGGCTTGAAAAATTGAATACCTTCTTGGAGAGTTAAACTAAAAGGCTGCAATCACAATAACTTAATAATAGAATTGAATTGCTGAAATTCCATGGACATGGGCAAGAAATCCCACTAAATGAGACCAAGGGTTCTCAGCCATTGAGTTCCCAGTACTAAGTCACAATCACCTAAGGGTAATGCATTCAAATCAACTGAAAATGCATGTCCTTGCATAGTGAGTTTAACATCTGAACACATTCCATGTGTCTTGATTGTATCATCATTAGCCACTTTTACTTTAAAGCTTAAAGTAGAATCTTATGCCAAGTGTAAAATGGAAATCATAGCAACATCTAGAAAATTATGGGTGTTGCCAGTATCAATCAAAATAATGAGCGAATATCCATTGATTTTACCTTTAATTCTCATAGTACTAAGTGAAGGACTACTCAAAAGGGCATAAAGAGTAATCTCAACTTTTGCCATCTTAGGTTCAGGTTCATCAAAATTAGATTGTAACACAGTAGCATCAGATTCATCTAGTTCTACCAACTGCACACTAGAATTTGGTCCTTGAAAAGGGCATATACCCTCTAATAAGAAGAGTTTAGCAGACTTATATAGATGTCCAGGTTGGAACTTGTCATCACAGTTGAAGCAAACTCCTTTTTTCCGTCTTTCCTCCATTTGAGCAGTTGATAACCTTTGTAGTGGAAGCTCTTGAATCTTGAATCTTGAATCCAACTTAACCTCAGGTTTTGGTCCTAGAATTGAAGGTTTGGCAAATTCAAAGGATGGTTTATAACCTCTGGGGCTACTAATCATGTATTCTTCTTGGATTTTGGCCAATCCAAGGCTTCATTGAGAATCTTAGGGCTAAACATCTTCATAGCCAACCTTGCATCATCTTTGAGCCTACTAAGGAAACAACTCAGCTTATGATTCTCTGATAAACCTTTGATTCTATTTGACAAAGCCTCAAATTGCCCTTTGTACATTACAACACTAGTTGTTTGCTTCAATCTTATCAATGCCTCCATGGTATCCTCATATGTAGTAGTTCCAAATTTTGTTAGCAAAGCAATCACAAGACCTTCCCAACCCACAAACAAGCCAGCATCATTACTATCTTTTTTGAGAAACACACACACACACACACACACACACACACACACACACACATATGTAGGGAAGGGAGATGAGATAAGAGAATACACTCACACGCCAACACCAAAGCTGCATGGGCAGTTAGTGTCGCGGAGCATCATTACTATCTTGAAACCACACCAAGGCATCCCCATTCATATGGAATGCAAACATCAAAAGCTTTTTACTGAAGAGGGTCTAATAGAAACTGAACTACTGAGTTGCTTTATATACCTAAGCTGCTAGATCATCCCCTTTGAACTAAGGGTAATCAAGTCTCAAACTTTTGGACAGATTTGAGAGAGGAAGAGTCATAGCTTGAGAAATTGGAGATTTCCAAGAAGAGGATTGTTGGGTTTGCTACTGCTGTCTTCTTTCCTCTGCTTCAATGAGTTTCTGCAAAGCCAAGCTAATGGAATTCAACTGTTGAGTGTTAGTATTCAACTGTTGGTTGATCTCTTATAAATAATGAGCATGGTGGTCTATGGTTGTTTAAAGAAGGGATATGGATTCACTTATGTAAGAAGCGAATTGAGTTCCAACCATGGTTGTAGGAAAGTTGGCTCTGATATTAATTTTTAGGTTCTTGGTAATTTCGTAATAAATAAAAAGAAGAATGGAAAAGAGAAGAAAAATGAGAGTTACTTTGAGGGTAACCACCTTGTAATACCCTGATTTTATGTTATGATCATTACCGTCATCGTTATTATTATAGAGTTAAGGTATTATATGTGTGTGCACAATAAGATGAGAGTAGATAATTTTGTGGTGCTATAGAATATGTGAGAAAATTAAAGTTTTAGTGCATACAATTTAGTGCAGCAGTTAAGATAATAGATAAATAAAAGAGGAAGATGTAATGTGGAGTGTTACTTTGTGGGTTATTCATATAAAGTTTTGGTCTCCTTATCAGTTAAAGAAAATGATTATAGAATTAAAACCTATTTGGATTATAAGTTTACGAGTTATTAGGATCCTTTGAAATTCTAGCTTATCTAAAAAAATAAACCTTAATTTGAGGCTAATTGGGAATTAAAGTCTTAGAAGTATATTTAAGTTTTATGGGCACCTTGGAGACTAAAGAGATAAGATCTAGTGGGTCTTAAACTCTAGCCCACTACCCCACTAAACCCACATCTCTGATGTATTATAATCAAAATACTAAGACGTTTCTGATTTGAAAAATTAGCTTACTCTTATCCAAATCTCTTTTTTTTTTTTTTTAGGATTTTTCCCATACGTTTTTTTGCTTATTTTTTAGGCTGATTGGATTTAATTTTTAAGCAAACTAACACCTCATAAAAATTTACACTTTCATAAAAAAATTTTGTTTTCTTTTCATTTATAAATATAAAAACTAGATTTGAATTTTTTATATATATAATAAAAAAATCATTCTTTTTGTCATATAAACTCAGATCTAGATTTTTTGCCAAGCAATCTCATCAAACTTATTTTAAACAATAAAATTGCAGGTCTAGGACTCTTAAATAGTAGATTAACCTTAGGTTTAGAATTTAAAATGGCATTGGTTGCATTCAAAAATATCATACAAAGGGTACTAAAATGATCATCTTTGAGTTTAAAAGACCAGATTTTGTTCGGGCAGAATGGGTGCTTTACACCTTCCCATTCTGTAACCTAATCCCTGAACTTTAAGTTTTTAGTTCGTAGAGTAGTGCTTTATTTTCTTTGATAGATTGTAACTAGGAAAAAAAGTCGATCTTGTAACCTTTTTTTACTGGATTGTAACTAGGAACAAAGTTATGTATAGTTCTTTCTATTGAGTTGTATTTATTCAAATTAATGAGAGTGTGTATTATTCAAGATACTTTGGTATTGGGTTGTCCGAGAAAGTTGACTCCTCCAGAGGGCTGCCAGGTGGGAGTAAGGCCTAACGTAAGAGCCAAAAGAGGTGTCGACCGAAACGGGACATTTTGGCCGATCCATGGTCCTCACAGAGGGTCTCCTTCTTTAATTAAACAGGTTTTACCCAAGTGAGGTCAAATCCATGATGCCTAGGGTAGGAAAATGTTTCTTTTAGCAAATTAAAATGTTACACTTAAGCAATGCAATTGGGGAAAATACTTAGAAAACCCCTACCATCACATTAATTCTTCACACTTACCCATATGGCCGATTTATGTTTTAAGTGGCCTCTTTTGGGATGGTAATCAGCCTTTAGCCATTGGAATAGGTTAATATTAAGAAACAATTCTATGAGAAAATTTGCATTTATGGCTGATATGAATAGGAACATAGAGAGGAGGAATATAAATAGAGAGGGAGAGAGCATTGGAAGGGGATCTGGCTTCTTCAAGACAAAGGCTTCTTCTCCCCAGCAGAACAAGGAAACGAATACAGGGGCTCCTTGGCTCAAGTCCGAGGACAGCTAGAATCGCACTGCTAGCTAATTGCATGCAGCTGTAGACTTAGCCAAAACGCAACTGCTCTCTACTGTCCCAAGAGGTCTGGGCTTCAAGCCCACTTTCTACAAATTCTATTGTTTAAACCATTTATTGTGTATTGTGTATAATTGTTACGCACTGTGTCCAGGCCCGATTTGTGTCCTTACACTTTCTATTGAGTTGTATTTATTCAAATTAATGAGAATGTGTATTATTCAATATATTTTGTATTCTTTTGTGTAGTTTTCTTATTTTACTTATAATATAAGTAGCGATTCCATGTAAGACCCAAAAAAGAGGTGTCGATGCCTGAACTCTTTTTGAGAGCCATCCATGTCTCTCACAAGGTTCTTGTTCTTTAATTAAATTTGTTTTAAACCAAGTGATTTCAAAGCCACATTCCTATTTTATAATGGTATTAAAATGTTTCTTTTAGCAAATTAAAATTTCAGATTTAAGCAAGAATTGTAAAATACTTATATAAACCCCTCAGTTTCTATTTATTCTTTAAGAGAGTTAAGCATCCTTTGATTTATGTTTTAATTCGATATTTTGATCTTCGATATGCTTCTTTGTTTGGAATAGCTGTTAATAATAAATAAATCATTCTATTTTGTATAAACTTTGCTTTTGTGATATGTGACTCCAAATAAGTGTTTTTAGAATTGACCAGATATATGTGTAAGCCCGCTTATAGGATTATATGTGAGAATAAGTATTGATCCCTCACCAACAGGGATTAGATGTTGATATTTGCTCACAGGATTGTGTGTGAGAATATGTGATATCTGTATATGTGATACTGTGCTCTGATCAATTATTTGTATGTGTTTTTGAATGATTTTAAGATTTGATTACATATGTATCAAGTGGGTCATTATATGTTTTGGAAAAATTATATTTGATGTCAATGAGTTTGTGAAATAAAAATACTTGTGCTCTGCTCAACTCTATTCTATTGTGTATTGTATATAATTGCTTACTAGATATGTGGCTCATCCCATCAATTACAATTTTCATATTAAAGTTTAGTGGAAAATAGAACCTTTGGATCGCTTCGTATGGTGCAAGGTAAAGAGTGAGAATTTTTAGGTGACTTCAATATTGCTTGAAGCCTTATAGGATTTTTAGTTATTTTTATTTTGCTCAAGATTTTATAGTATTTGGAGATTATTTCTGATTTGTGGATTTTAGATATTGTAAGGGGTTTATTAAGAGCATTGTTTATTTGGAGTTTTATTTAATTTTAGAATTAATTATATTTATTGAGTTATATGAGATTAGCAAGTTAGTTATGCATCTAAATTAATGTTCCATGAATTTGGGTCGTGACACACCTCCTGAGTAGTAAAAAAATTAGAGGGGAATAAAAAGAACAAAGTCGGTTAATTTCTAGATAGCCTTCTCACACATTCCTTAGCATCTTATATGCAATCCCTTACATTTTCCCGCCTAAGAATATCAACTAACTGAATCTAGTTGACATCATAACTGACATAAGCTTAACTTACTAGCTAACTAACCAATACACCAGCTATTCTATTATACGTCGCAGCACATGTAACGTCCTGTGCATTATATTTGGATTCCTATCACCTGTCCTAAATCACTTTCTAGGAATATATTTTTTAGAAAAAGGGTTTGTAGGAAAAGAAATAAACAAAATCCCATGGGCTTTGAGAGGAAAATATTTTTCTTTTCTGTGAAAAAATTTTCCTTGGGTTGTTTAAAAATCAATTATAGAGGAGAAAAATGGGTCTCATGGAAATTTCCTCAAGGCAAACTTTTATTTCAAAACATTTTCACAAAACTTTGTTTGATTTGAAATGCTTTTTTGGAAACAAAATTGATTTGAAAACCATTTCATTTTTTATAGCAAAATTGAGAAAGATGCCTTTGAAACAAGTCTTTTGAATGTGAGGATAATTAAACCCACATTTTAGAATGTACAATAGTAATATAAGGATTTCTAGCACATTGTTGATAGAGGTATGGTTGTTATTGCTAAAGAATAGAAATTAGAATAGTTGCAGTTTAGTAAATTTGTTGATCAAGATGCTAGAAAGATGTTAAAGGGCAAATTAAAACTTACTCACTTACAGTGGTGTATATTCAAAAGGGTCACACACAAGGAGAGAGAAGAAAGTCTTAAAAAAACTGATAGTAGTGTATATTTAAAAAGGTCTAACTCTTGGATACATAACATAGATTTTAAACCTCTTTAACTCATACTCATTTTCTAATGTGGGATTGTCCCACTATTTTTCCTTTTGAGAATACTAATAGCTTGTTTGGAAGTTTAGAAAGGGAGAAGAGTAGAAGGGAGGAGAGTAGTCGAGAAGAGAGTAGAGGGGAATGGTTATCATTTACCTTGTTTGGATGTTTTTAAAATTAGTAAGGGGGAAGGGAGTAATTAGCCATTTCTCTTGCTTGGAAATTTAAAAATTAGGATGGAAATGAGAGGAAATGATTTAAATAGACAAATTTACCCTTATTTGAAAATGGACTTGCAACATTGATCTATGATTAATTTGTTAGATTCTCATTCCATCAAATACCACTAATAAAAGTATAAAACTACTATTAACTATTATAAAATAATTTTTATTACCTCAAAAAAAATTATAATAAAAATAAAAATACATTTTATTTATTTATGGAAAATTTTCAAGAAGCTTCACATAGGAAGCAACCACGAGATGAACCGATCAAACGAAAACCCTAACGTCACGTCTACCATGGCATTAACGCCGTCGTCTTGTGCCCCCAATCAACGGCCGGCTTTTGTACAGAGTCCTAGCGCCGGACCTCTGGAGAGTCCTTCGGCTTCATTGTCGACAACTCGTCTTTGTCCTTGTCCACTAAAAACCCAAGCTCTGCTTTAGATCCAGAGACCAGTTTCATCAATTGTTAATCGCTGAGCAAATGGTCAGTCAGTGAGCAAGGAGGGAGTGAGTGAGTGACTCGCCAGGGAGCTTGAGATCCATGAAAGAGGACATCATCTCGGGGCAAGAATCAGGGCGAGAGTAGCGAGCGACATCGTTGCTCTCACTGCCATGACCTGTGCCTTCTTTTCTTTTTGTATTTTTCTCGGAAAACAAACGGAGCGATGTAGAGAGGAGTGTAGTGTAAATGTTGTTAGATCAGGGGGGTTGTTTGGCTTCAATGTTAGTGAAATAGTGAGATTCAATTTTTTTTTTTTCATTCACCTTAAATTTTCTCAGGAAACAAACAAAGATTATTTATATAATTGGTTTGTAATTTTGTTAATTTAGAAAGGGTAAACTGGGGAATTCATTTGGTCAATAATTTATCTACTCTACTCTCCCTCCGAATCTCTCCAATTTAGGGGAATTAAAAATGAGAGGTTAGAGGTAATTGAAACTCCTCCCCCTCATTCGTTAAAACACTTCCAAATAAGGTAATTGAATTACTCTCCCTCCCTTTACTCTACTCCCCCTCATTTTTTAAACTTCCAAACAGGCTATAAGTTTTTTTAACACTCACATATAGGAAGAGAGGAGGAGGTCCTAAAAAAACTGACAGTGATGTATATCTAAAATGACCTAATTTTTGGATATACAGCACAAACTTTAAACCTCTTTAACTCATACTCATTTTCCAATGTGGATTAACCTACTATTTTTTTTTTCTTTTTGATCTTGTATTTTTATGTTTTTTGTGTTTGTGGAGTAGAAAGACATAAAAGTGGAGCAAGATTACATATTTATCTATTTTTAACATAAGTGGGTTAAGGAAATCTAATTGGGCTAATCTTAAGTAGGTAAAGTGTCAAATTTTAAATCATAAGTAGGCAATTTAAATTTTAGCCAAACTACAAATGGGTAATTAAGTTGTAATTTTCCCTATATTGAAAGTCAAATCTCATAGAAAATTCAATTAAATTTTAATTAAATTCTCAATTTTGTGTCGCATTTCCCATCTAACTTTTAAATAATTTTTGTGTCAACTGAATTATTGAGTGTAAAAATTGAAATGTCCAAATCTACTTAGATTCTAAATTAGATTTCCATTGTAGTCCAATTTTGTGTCATATGTCCATCTAATTTTTTAATTTTTATGTGTTTGCAATTTGAATTATTAGGTTTCAAAAAAAGCAAAAATTGAATTGTAATTATTTTTAATTATACTCATGCATGTGCACAGGTCACGTACGGCCAAAATCATCCTTGTGATGAGTTGTCAAATCAACCCCAATGATTGAAATTTTTCATACCCATTTTAATTCATATATATGTGTTTGCCTGTGTGCATAAAATAAATAATGAAAAACCATTATATATTTTCAAAAATATATAGTTTCAAAAAAAGTGTAAGTTAATATCATATATAAAGAGAGAAGTGAGTTGACTTGATTTTTGAATGTAAAATTACTTAGCACTCTTGTTTGGGACCATAGGCTGAGATTTCTCTTACGACACTGGTCAAATTTCAGGAACCAAGATTATCATTTTTCTAGTGTATGAATAAACTTATTTTCATCAGTTTATTTTGTTTAATGTGTATGAGTATTATTGCACTCAGGAAAAGCTAAACTTTAAAAAGATGTACTAAAGAAATAAACTAAATAGGCTCATCCAAACTAATTAGCATGGTTAGGAAGTTTTATTTAAAAAAAAAAAAAAAACACAGGTGTATTTGTTCTTGTTTTTGGGAACTGTTATGTTAGTTGGCAACATGTATTTTTTTAATGTCAAACCTTGACTGAAGTTATTTGAGTAGGTCAACTGGTGTGACAAAAGCCAAGAAGTGATCATATGTGATTTTTTTTGCTAGGTAAATTGGGAAAGGAGGCTGATGAGATTCGAACCCTAGTGCCCAAATATCAAAAAAGGCTCCAAAACTTACTATTGGGGCATCTCCTGGGACCCTTCTTCTTTGTGAGTTCTCACACATTTAGGGTTCGTTTGTTTGAAAAAATGAAAAAGTGAAAGGATAGAAAATGAAGAGAAGATAGAAAAGTGGAATGATAGAAAAGATTTTAGTTCTCTCATTTGTGTTTGGTTGGGAGGTAGAAAAGTAAAAAGATGAAAAACTTTTTTGTTTGATTGAAAATAAAATTTGTATAAATTTACCATTATGTCCCTATTAAATAAAACAAAAAATAACACTTACAGAGAAAGAAAAAAATCAAAAGAAAAAAGGAAGCCAAGCACGCCAGTAAACAGAGGAAAAAAAATTAAAGGAAAAAAAAAGAAAAAAAAAACAAAAGCCAAGCACGTAAACAGAGAAAGAAAGAAATCAAAGAAAAAGTAAAAAAAAAAAAAAAGCCAGAAACATTAAAAAAGATGGGGATAGTTTTGTCCAAAAATTTTTCTTACTTTTCACTCCAATTTTCTTTTCAATTTGGAGAGATTGTATTTTGAAGAGGGAGGGGAGAATACTTGTGGGCCCTATTACCTTTCTCTCCCCCTCTCCCTTTCAAACAAACAGTAAAGAATGTCATTTTCTATTCTATTTTTCTCCCTTTATTTTTCATTTTCTCTATTTTCACTCTAACTAAACGTACCCTTAAAAGAAAAGATGCACACAATTCGTCACATAAAAGCAAAGAATCAGGTAACCAATCAATTTAAAAGAGAGGGCCAAATTCTTATTATGCACAAGTACGATGGGTTTGAAGCCTCACAAAAAAGACTTCTATCCGTACACAAAAGTGGAGTTTCAAATTTAAGATAGAGATCATCACAGGGTGACAATGTCATGACAAACGGTGGCGACCTTTTTTATTCACTATAGCTTTCAAGATGAAATCTCACTCAAAATAAGGTACAAAAAATCGCCCTTCAAGATTTTTTCAAGTTGAATGTAAAAATAATCAAATCAGGTTTTGATGGGTCATATAATAGGGTAGGGTTGGGAGTGATAATGAAGCAATTGGAGGCTGCCCTTTGTATTAAATAATGAAGTTATGAATTAGCTTAGAGAGAGAGAGAGAGAGAGAGAGAGAGAGAGAGAGAGAGAGAGAACTTTAAGAACTAGTCTCAGAAGTCCCGCCTGCGTTTTCAGGTTGACTACCATTAACAAAGAAGGCTACAAGAAGGCATGTCTTCTATCCTTAGTACATCATCCATTAGAAGTTCCCTTTCAAGCTGAGCCCGAGTAGATTTTAGAACATCCTATACCATGTAAACTCTAGTCAGAACCCATCTAAATCAATACTCAACCAGACAGCTACTCAAATGAAAACGAATATCATACGTTTAGATTTTATGAATTATGTAAGTTTAGGCATCATAAGAAGCTGTCTAATCAACCTGAAGCATATAATCCACAATGACGTATTTTGTAAGCACAAATCTAAAAGAAAGCATGGTTTCTCACATTGAACTCCATGTATGTTGCATTTCTCTCGAGCCATTGCTTGTCCATTACCAAGAAAGCCACACAATAAAGCAAGTCAAATGCCCACTCATTTTCTGAAAACACATATGAGAACAGATCATGCAAGGTTATGTTCACGTATATAATAACATAGATGTCATGAAATCATACGCTAAGCCGGCCATTATCGGGCATCGCTTAACAAAGGCAAAAGACACAGCTTGAGGTCAAAAACTAGTCAAGCTTTTTAACCCGAAGCCAGGGCAGCAACACTGCAGTGAGCTTTTCAAAATACATAATCGATACTAAAAAGTATAGTTGCAGGCTCTTACCTGACAGCATTTGCAAGAAAACTGCTCTGATAAAAGTCCTGGGTTTTGCTGCAAACAAAGAAACTCTCCATGTTAGCAATCTTCCTCCCAAAATACAATTATAATCAATAAGTTGTGGGGCAATTTTTTTTTAATGACTGCTGGCATGGCTCTTTGTAATAGATGCATGATAAAAATGACGTTGTGAAAGTAATGTTTACTCCAATTTCAACAAGCTATATTGCGAAGAATGTTATGTTGTCCCTAGCTTTACTCAATTGAAATTTCCTGCCATCTATGGTTGGTTCATTAGAGCTCGGGATTAGACATAGCCTAGAAAATGAAGGATAGCCTATAGTCATAGCTTGCAAGATGGGGTGTTTTTTTTTCTTGCTGAATCTTTTTATTTCTATTTTAATTTTTTAGCTGAATGCAAGATAGGGTATTCAAATCTGGGAAAAATGTACTGCCATGCGCTCTTACATGCATGAAGGTCAAGCATTTGCATGATCATGAAGGTGATATTTACACCAGCAACGGCAAATGGATATTCCCAAGCAGCTCGATTTCCTCCCTGCTTTTTCAGTAGACGCTGAAAAGATGTCTGCAGCAATAAATAAAAGACAAAAAACTATATATTAAAAGTTAAAACAGGTTGAATCCTTCATTGAAAATCCAACATGGTTAAAAAAAACAGGATCAGATTTAGTATAGTTATATTCCAGGTTTCCAGCATGTGAAAAAGTTCTTTTGTGAAGTTGTGAACGCTAAGTCAGTGCATAAATGTTTTTGAAACCAAGATAAGGGTTTGCAGGAAGAACAGAGTCTGAATCTATTGTACATTGAAGAGCTAGGTTAGAATCTTACGGAATATGTCTTCGCAAAGAACAATAAATTCTCCAACGAAATGAATCCAGCTCCTCTATTAAGTTGCAATTGTCAACAACTGAATAAGAGAAAAAGGCATAAAATGATAGGAGAAAGCAATTCACAGGGACGACAAGAGGTGAAAATAACCTGAAATCAGTGGAAGGATCTCTTCCCTGCCATCCCATTTCTTTCCATTGATCCGATATCAGGCCGTGGAGCTCCTGACCAGGGTATGTAGCAGACCATAGAGCTCTCAAAGCTGCCTATACTAGTAAAACTTTCTTACTAAGTAACTTGAAACAAACAAAAAAATTTTTCAAAGAAAAATGTGAATTATATCAGAAACATAGGTTTAACACTTGTGTGCGGAGGATTTGTTCATGGAAGGAAACCATTCCATTCTAGATGCTCCACTAGGAGCTGTTTTTCTCCTGGGACAAGCCTACTTTTAACTATTTAAGAATACAATATCAGACCTGGTGATCTGGCCTGGAAGCATCAAAGTAAACTTGCATTCTATGCTTCAGTCTTTTCAGTCTTTCTTCCTGTAAGAATGAAAACAAGTCTATTACATATGAAATCATCGGAACTCATAAAGGTAAATATATTTTAGAATGGCAGGATTTAAAAGAAAAAAAGGAGGGGAAAACTGCGAAAATAAACTTCAGAATTTGTACCTTGACAATTATACTGTGACTTTTAAACTTGGTTGTATTAAATCCTAGACTTCATAAAACATGATAATCTAGATACTTCGCACATATCTCCTAAAAATTATTAATGAAACAACCCATTATGTTGGAGTAAAATTTTGATGGGAGCTAATTATTACACCCAAACACTCTTTAGCTAATTATTACATACCGAAACGATGCAAAGAATATATATAGACTTCGGCAGGGAGAGAACTGAACACTGACATATAGGGTCCGTTTGGATAGAGCTTATTTTTGCTGAACTGAAAATTGAAACTGAAAACACTGTAGCAAAATAATTTTTTAATGTGTAAATAGTACCGCGGGACCCATTTTTAATAAAAAATTGTTAAAAAAGTATGTGAACAGTGCGCGCACAGTGCTGCACAGTGTGCGCACAGTGCAGCACAGTGCGCACACAGTAACTCTGCCCTCCTTGTCTCCCGCGGCAGAACCGAAAAAAAAAAAAAAAAAAAAAAAAGAGACCAAACGTGAAACGTAAACGGCTGAAAAGCTGTATCCAAACTCTCACATAATAGATATGCATTTATCCATAATATGTTATGAAAAGTGTTATATCTACAATATTTTTAAAATAAATCATAGGAGATAAATTATTGTTAGTTATAATTTGAACTTACAACTTAGATTAGTTTTTACTCACTCATTATAACTAATAACAATTTACTACATAAAATTTATTGTAAAAATATTATGAATATAAATAAATATAGCATTTCTCTTCATTTTTTTACGATGTCACAAACAAGAATATTGACCCAGTAACAGAATATGTAGCTCCAGGTCTATGCACATGACATCCAAAAGGAAAGGGATTATTAAATTCTACTTTAAAGTTTATTGAGGAAAACCAAGCTAGTATTAAGTTTCAGCTGGTCCTGTTTCTTACGCTGGATTTGATAAGTGGAGAAAATCTGACATTTGTTGTTTTGATGACGGCAGGCGGATAATTCAACTTTTTTGACAAAATTACACTTTAAAATCAAGAATAATGCTACACTGCAGTCACGAATTATCTTATAATATTTTTATAAATTTTTGTAAAAGTATTGTAAAATAATTTATAATTTTAATATTTTCTTAAAATCAATCCTCGGTACACTAATTGTACTAGGTGAACTATGCAACATATCACAATGTATTCTTCAAGTAGCTCAAGCTAAATTTTCACAATTATTGCTGACCAACCTAGCTTTTTCTTCATCAATGTCATCTGTTCTATCCTACTTTATGATTCGTATAAGTAGATAGTGGGATAATCTTGATAGATCAGATAAGAGTGAGTTGTACGTGCATATGCTAAGTCTAAAAATATTTAGTGAGTGTGTGTTTATGTATATCCATGTTATGTTCGTCAGTAGTGTACACAATACTTGCCTGTAGAGGTGTCAAGTTAATGCAGATTCGCTCATAATTTCCCTTTCTCTTGAAGCAAACACAAGTGAGGCCCTTTCCAATCCATGTATGTGTCCCATTAGTTGCATCATCTGCACATAAGAAGAATCCGTAATATAAACTAGGCTTAAATTTTGATCATTCGCCTTGAAAGAAATTATTGCCATGCACATTCAATTTATTATAGCCTCAAACAGTGATTGAAATAAGTATTGCCACATAAAAAAAAAATTGAAGCAGCTAGGAATAATGAATTTTGAGATTTATTTATTTAATTAGTGAAGCAATCAAGGTATTAATTAAAATGATGGGGACCATCCGGAAGGGGAGGTGTGTAGTCAGTGTACAGTGGGCAACTGCTATTAATATTATCCCCATGGTCCCTAGAGAAGACAAAAAGTGTATTCGGTATAAAACGAAGAGTTGCAGTCTTGCTAGCTAATGCAGTCATGTATCCGTACTCTCCTCGGACAGATAAAGTGAGTAAGATGGGTTAGCCACAGACCCACACTGAGCTGGAACTTCAGACTTGGGACCACATCCACTCACATAGGGGAAACACTTGACTATACAATATATAGACGCGCTCTGAAGGAGAGGGCGTGGTTTGAGTTCAAGAGTCTTCGGACACTATTTCATCAATTTATTTTTAGAAAAATTCCATCACCACAATTTATTGCACAATTTTTGTATGTGTTATAAAACTTATAAATAGTAAAAAAAAAAAAAAGAGGTAGATGTACATTTTTATTACCCACGACTTATTATGTTGCAAGTTATAAAAAAAATTATATAATAAGTTATGGTCCTAGTATTGCTTTTATTTCTAAATTACAAAGTAAAAGAGAAGGATTTGCTTTCTAAATTTTTTATCAAGAAAATGTTATAGATACAAATTTTTTTACAAATGGTTGATATAATAAGTAATTATTAATAAATAAAAAAATAATATTAACGGTAGATCTCGATGAGAATCAATTAAAATTGACCATAATAACAATAATAAAAGGTTATAAAATAGTTAATTGTTATAAAGTCTAACAGTGTTAGACTTTCCAACCCCAATTCTGAAAAAGTTTCTCAAAACTTTGCACAGATGCGCAAACATAAATATGACCAATAATAAAGACAACCTTTTTTTTAGGTATATAGTAGGTGTGGGAGATATGGGGTACAAATTACAGGTATGGAACATCAAGAATACTGTTTCTACTGAGATATACAACTTTACTAACTATCCGATTCTTAAAAAAAATAAAATAAATAAAAATAAAAATAAAAACCTACTCTAACCTTCTATTTTACAGCCCAATGACAATTTTTTTTTCATAATCTAATTTAACAATTTGTTATGGTCGAAAAATGTGGTTATTAAAACACTACCTTTATATTGATTCACTATTAAAAAAAATTGTACATGAGTTCAACTATAATTGACACATCCTCTCTTTTCAAGTACCAGGTAGAGTTTAGTTCATGAGTTTAAGACCAAATAGGTGCAGTTGTAAATTACCCATAAAAGAAGATTATGAAAATGTTTGTTTCACTAAACTTTTTTTTTAAGAGACAAACACACACATGCATAAGCATATAAGACATTAGACATTACCTACTACACTATATAAAGAGTAGGCATAACGCTTTAGGTATTATAATTAAATTAAATCATATGTCATTGAAAGTTGTAACTATATACAAATAAGTGCATTGATGTACTAACTTAATTTTCTCAATTAAATTCAACAAGTCATGGAAGCAGCAGAAGGTGATAACCAATTAAGCTATAAAGCTTTTGGCTTAACTGAGGAACTTTAAAGACAAAACTGAAGAAACTACTTGAATTCTATATTTAAAAAAAAATAATTATTTAAACCTATTCTTAATTTTTTTTTAAACATTACTAAATCTCTACGATTCCTCACATTTCACCATGTTTAGGTTGGTGATAATTTACTTACATTTATTGAAATTCCTTCACTGCTTAATGAGTTTCAATTAACTTAACTAATAATTTTTTTTTCTACCAACTAATGAAAACAAACACCATAAATTCAATTATATGAGTTATGTTATGGATCTTACAACACAATAATTTTTTTCACAATAGTTGAAGCCTTTATTTGATTCTCATTTAAACTTACCATCAACGTCATTTTGTTTTTGTAAGTACGACTAACTTCATTTGACTTGCTAGTTTTTTTTTTTTTGGGGGGTATAAATTTGACTTGCTAGTTACTACCTTATCCCTTATGGAATATTTTATGAAAATTGATCAAACATAGAGCTGAACCCCACACTCTATTGTGGGGCACGAAAGAAACAGTCCAATCAGGGACCGTGTGCATGTGATGGGCCTTTTCGATGTGGGACCCGGGATTGTATATATGGACAATGATTGCATGCATTGCACCGTCCGGTCCACTAAGTTTCACATATCCCGACTGCCGCCTAATCCGGCATTAAAGTCTAAATCTTACCCAAATCTCTCTCTGTTTACCTTACTCTACAGTCTCTACTCTCCTCACTCAAAAATCTTCGGAATTTATCACCCTTTTTAAAAAAAAAAAAAAATTTGCAAGCCAAAAACCCAAAAAGGATAACAAAAAATGTCACAAAATGTCCAAAGATTATGCACGGAGAAAATAAAAACTTATTATTATTATTATTATTATTATTATTATTATTATTATTATTATATGTTTGTTTTGATAGAATATATTATATAAAAATAATTTTTTTCATATTTTTTAGTATTTAGTAATATAAAAAAAATAAATTAAATGAAAACAACTCTTTGAACACTATTTTACACTTTTACTCATAAAAAAGTATATCTTATTTTTTAGAAATTATTTTTCACTATTTTTTAAAAAAAAAAACTTTATCTTATAGCAAGTTAAATAAAAAAAATTAAAAAATTATTATTTTTATCTCATTAAAAGTTATTACTAAATATAGGAAAATATTTTTTACCAAATAACTTTTTTTTAAAAAGCATCGTGACTAAAACAAATAAAAAGGATGATCTGACCTAATACCCTCCATCCTGTCATGACAACCAGGAAGGAGTTGTCATTTGAACTAACTGAGTGAAAAACGGCAAACAAGACGATTGAACAGTAAAAATGGATCCAAAACGCTCTTTAGATAGAAAACAATGCATCAATTATATACAGTAGCAGAAAGGTTTTGGCTTTTGCTTATACACATTAGATCGAGATTGTGGAAGAAGTTTTAGAAACGAAAGCTATTATATATAATATTCTCGTAAAGCACATAGACACAGAGCGTGTACCTGATGAAGAGGAAGCCGAAGAGTGAGTGCGTTGGGATATTGATGAGTGTGAAGGAGAAAAAGAACGGAAGGAAACGCAGCCTCCCTGACACTGAGTGTGAGTCCTAATCATACTCATCTCAGCCCCGATTCCTAATTCCTAGTATGCGATCCTCCTTCCTACCTATCTATCTATCTATCTATCTATCTATCTCCGTTTCAAGTCCGCACTTGGTGCTTTCATGTCAGAAAAGGCCACAGAAAGAGAAAGAGAACCACTTCTCAACATTTTTTTTAGCGACTGTGAGTGAGTGAGACACAAAATGCGCAATTATAAAATAATACCCCCACTCCTTATTAACAAATTTTGTTGATACACACTCTTCCGGGTCAAGATGCCAAGTTTTCAACTATGTTTTACTATTATTATTAATTTTTTTAGATATAATATTTGTTAGTGAACCATTTTAAGAAAATTTTTGTTCGAGAATAAAAAATAAGGTCATTAATGTTTTGATTATTTTTTTCATTTTTTATAAAAGTGGAGTCAAAATTTTGAGAGATACCATCTCCACAATATTTTTATAACAAATTATAGTTGGTTAGTTGGTTTAAATTTGAAATTATAATTAACAATAACAACCAGTAACAACCTGCCACTTAAAAATTTGTTGTAAAAATGTTGTGAATATAACATTTTTCTTAATAATTGGCCTAAGGGCACCAATTAACATGACCATTTCTCTTATTATTGCGCTTAAATTAGGGGTAGAGAGAGCGGGCTAGGTGGTTATGACCCCCATAACTTTTCAAAAATCCTCAATCCCTCTTGTAATTTTGGTAAAAAATAAAAAATTTGGAATTAATTTCAATAATAGGTCTCCCTAGATTTTTAGTAAGCATACATAATTTAATTAGACATGGTAAGACTATTACCATGCATATATATATATATATATAGCTTAGCCCCTTGGAATAATTTTCTGGCTTCGCCACTGGCTAAGATCATAATTGATTTTTGGTATAGCTAAGGTTTAATATCCTTTTTGATGAAAAGACACTGTATCAATTGAAGTGTTGAACTAAGCCTTTCCAAAAAAAAAAAAAAAATGTTGAGCTAACCATAACTCACTATGATGCTATGAAAAGTAGTGTGAAATTATTACGCTAGCAGTATTATTTGAGTATTAAAATTATAGCATAATAAAATTCTTAAATCACATTTCAATTATCAACAACTAGTGAAGTCTTGATTAAAAAAACAAGTCATCAGTAGGAGTTGGAATTTTGTCACCGGCTTTTTAATAGTGATTGGATTTCATTATGGAATATTTGAATGATTTTTTTTTTTGGAATAAGTATATTATGGAAAGTAAGAATTCATTTTGCTAAATTAAAATTTTGATCATTAAAAAATAACAAAGTATCATTTTCTATGCATATCATAAAATTAATTATTTGGCTATTAATTGTTATATACGCTACATATGTTGTTAGATAAATACATGGAACTGGAAAGGAAAAATTTCAATTATTAAAGGAATGCTTAATATGTGCTTCTTTCCCTTTAAAAAAAAACAATTAAAATAGTTATAAAGTTTTAGGAGAAATCTAGCTAAAATAAAAGCGCACTACAGAGTCTTCAAACCATTACTTAACAACCACTGCTACAAAAACAACAACATCAACAACCATAACACAACAACAAGACAACGACATAACACACTACAAACAGACCTCTGATAGCCAGATTTTAGCTTTCTTGATATATACAACCCACTGAGCGAGGCGAGGTGAGTCTCAGTAAGTCTCAAAAATAGAATTGCGTAAAAAATGCAGGACATATATCGTAAAAAATTTCACGTTCAGTTTGATTTGCTCCTTGTAATTTGACAAGAATGAGGTATGAGAATTCATTCCCAAAACAATATAAAATGCATTTATTTATTTTGATGAAGAATGTAATATGTATTATTTGATACGAGAGGAATTTGACTTATTTCATGATAGGGTTAATATAATGTTTTTTATTAACCCAGATAGTGGACATGTATGTCATTATTATTAACCCAAAATGGTATCTACTCTTTAGGTTCCACATGGCAGGTGCGGTCCTAAAAGTAAAACCTCTAACCCCATATGAATAAAAGTGGAAAGTTCTTAAGTACACACGAAGTACAAAAAAAATTATGCCCCTCTCACATTTTAACGAGTGAACCTCATTATCAATATAAAATAAAAAGCACTATTTTTTATACTCTGAAAGTACCTAAAAATTACTTCATAAAATTAGGATGAAACTTTTACGAGAAAAGAATTGGGAATGGGAAGTGTTTCTACCAATGAATATGGGGAGCAAATTTTGATGAGGCAGGCCTTATGTTATTAAATTTACTTGGCTTTAAAGCATTCGTATCAGTAGGTGCAAAATGCAAAATGTGCAAAAATTTGCACAATATAGCATCAAATAGACCTGCATTAGTGCTTGTAAAACTTTGCATAACTTTGCACATATGCAAAATTGCTATAATAACCGTGCATATATACACGATCATTGTAGCTTTGTACATGACTATTTTATTTTATTTTTCTCTTTCCTCTCTCTTGCCTTGTCAGACTCTCTCACCCTTTCTTCAATATCAAGAAGAAGAAGAAGACAACCACAATCAACCCAAAATTAAACACCCCATATTCAAACACCACCACAGCCAACCCATTACAAAAACGCATTTAACAAAGCGCAGCTATAGATAACCTATAGCCGCGTTTTTAAGAAACGCAGCTATAGACTTAACCTATAGTTGCGTTTTTAAAACACAGCTATTGGTTAAGTCTATAGCCGTGCTCATAAACGTGGCTATAGGTCCAGCCAAATAATTTTTTTAAAAAAATGACGGCCTATAGCCTCGTTTAAAAAGCGTGGCTATAGCTAACCCATAGTTGCGTTTTTAAAACACGGCTATAGGTTAGGTCATGCCAAACAATTTTTTTTAAAATGAGGACTTATACCAGAATTTAAAAAATGCAGTGTAGGATACGTTTATAAAAATATTAAATATTACTATTTATAAAATATTTATGAAGAATTACACTAGTTTAGTGGTAAGACATGCATGTGATAATATTTTGCCCACGTTTTAAAAAATATTAAATATTACTATTTATAAAAAAAAAAAATATATGTATAAAATATTTATGTAGAATTTCACTAGTTTAGTGGTAAGATATACATGTGATAATATTTTTCCCAAGTTCAAACCCCACTCTAACACCATTTTAATTTTTACTCTCCATGTAACACAAAACTATGTCGTTTTAAAATATATATTAAATATTACTATTTATAAAAAAAAAAAATATGTATAAAATATTTATGTACAATTACACAAGTTTAGTAGTAAGACACGCATGTGATAATATTTTGCCCAGTTTCAAACCCCACTAAAAACATTTTTAATTTTTGCTCTCCTTATAACACAAAACTACCTTGTTTTATAAAATATTAAATATTACTATTTATAAAATATTTATGTAGAATTACACTGATATAGTGGTAAGACATGCATGTGATAATATTTTGCCCAAGTTCGAACCCCACTAAAAACATTTTAATTTTTACTCTCCTTATAACACAAAACTATGTCATTTTAAAAAAAAATTAAATATTAGTATTTATAATAAAAAAAATAGGAATAAAATATTTATGTAGAATTACACTAGTTTAGTGGTAAGACACACATGTGATAATATTTTGCCTAGGTTTAAACCTCACTAAAAACATTTTTAATTTTTGCTCTCCTTATAACACAAAACTATGTTGTTTTATAAAATATTAAATATTAATATTTATAATATATTTATGTAGAGTTACACTAGTTTAGTGGTAAGACATGCATTTGATAATATTTTGCCCAAGTTAGAACCCCACTAAAAACATTTTTATTTTTACTCTCCTTATAACACAAAGCTATGTCATTTTAAAAAATATTATATATTAATATTTATATAAAAAAAAAAAATATGTATAAACTATTTATGTACAATTACACTAGTTTAGTGGTAAGACACGCATGTGATAATATTTTGCCCAAGTTCAAACCCCACTAAAAACATTTTATTTTTTACTCTCCTTATAACACAGAACTCTGTTGTTTTAAAAAAATATTAAGTATTTCTATTTATAAAATATTTATGTAGAATTATACTAGTTTAGTGGTAAGACATGCATGTGATAATATTTTGCCCAGGTTTGTATCCCACTAAAAACATTTTAATTTTTACTCTCCTTATAACACAAAACTTGTCGTTTTAAAAAATATTAAATATTACTATTTATAAAACAAATATGTATAAAATATTGATGTAGAATTACACTAGTTTAGTGGTAAGACACACATGTGATAATATTTTGCCCAAGTTCGAAACCTCACTAAAAACATTTTTAATTTTTGCTCTCCTTATAACACAAAACTGCGTTGTTTTATAAAATATTAAATATTACTATTTATAAAATATTTATGTAGAATTACACTAGTTTAGTGGTAAGACATGCATGTGATAATATTTTGCCCAGGTTCGAACCCCACTAAAAACATTTTAATTTTTACTCTCCTTATAACACAAAACTATGTCATTTTAAAAAATATTAAATATTACAATTTATAAAAAAATATATATGTATAAAATATTTATGTAGAATTACACTAGTTTAGTGGTACGACACACATGTGATAATATTTTGCCCAAACTCGAACCCCACTAAAAACATTTTCATTTTTACTCTCCTTATAACACAAAACTATGTCATTTTAAAAAATATTAAATATTACAATTTATAAAAAAAATATATATGTATAAATATTTATGTAGAATTACACTAGTTTAGTGGTACGACACACATGTGATAATATTTTGCCGAAGTTCGAACCCCACTAAAAACATTTTTAATTTTTGCTCTTCTTATAACACAAAACTACGTTGTTTTATAAAATATTAAATATTAATAAAATATTTATGTATAAAATATTTGTGTAGAATTACACTAGTTTAGTGGTAAGACATGCATGTGATAATATTTTTCCCAAGTTCAAACCCCAGGTTTGGACCATTTTAGGACTGGTTTCCAAAAATTATAATTTGATCGCCAAAATATTTTAGAGAATTTAAACTATTGTGCTAAAATTTGATACCTGTGAAAAGTTTCTACCTTATATGATATGCAGTGGATTGTTTTTTTGACAATAGCTTTTGTTTGTTTGTGATCCATTTCATTACGGTTTTAAACAAAAGATTATGGCATTTTCCAGGAATTGGTGGTGGAGATAGGAGAACTTGAGAAGCAAAAAGGTGAACTTGAAGCTGCATTGAAAAAGGGGTTTTTTTTTTTTTTTTCTTTCCTCCTCCTTCCTATCATATTGGTACTTCTAAAATGCAAAAGAATACTTTAAGGTGATAAGGTCATCTTCGATATTTTCCAATTTGAATTTGGTTTTGGATGTTCTTTAATTTGTCTTTTGTAGACAGCCATTTGCCATCTGGGCAGGAGGGAAAAAAACTATAGCCACGTTTGAAAAACGCAGCTATAATCAAATTCTAAAAAAAAAGAAAAGAAGAGGGTTATAGCCGTATTTTTAAAATGTGGTTATAGGTGTCCCCTATAGCCGCTTTTTATAAATGCGGCTAGAGTATGTCCTATAGCCGCATTTATAAAAACGCAGCCATTGGTCTTGGCCTATAATTACAAGTAACGCAGCCATTGGTCTTGGCCAATAATTACAAGTTTTAGGCCACGGCTGAAAATGCGGCTAAAAAAATTGTGGTTATAGACCGAATCGTCTTATAACCACGTTTTTAGGAGCTATAGCCACTTTTTAAAAACACGGCTATAGGAAGGATTTTTTTTTTTTTTTTTTTGGGTAGTGAATCAACCCAAAATTAATGAAAAATCATCACAAACCCAACTTAAAATCAACTCAAAATAAAACATCGAAAAACTCATTTGGCAAAATACAAATCAATCCAAAACCCAAGCCACCGCTACCATGGAATGCTTGCCGCCACCATGAGAGAGAAAGTGTGAAAGAGTTTTTTTTTTTTTTTTTTTTTTTTTTTTTTTTTTTTTTCAGATTTGAAGAGAGCACCGATTTGATAAAGAGAGATGGGGGGAGAAAGAGAAATAACTTTTTTTTAGAAATAGAAAAGAATAAGAAGAAAGAAAGAATAGCAAAAGAAAAAGAAGAAGAAGAAAGGAAGAAAAAGATGTTGAAGAAGAAAAAACGCAGAGGAAGAAAGAAGTTGAAGAAGAAAGAAGAAGGAGAAAGAAGGAGAAAAAAAAAATGAGAGAGAAAGTGTTCAGGAGTGTGTGTGGGGTAAAGTGGTGGGGCCCTGGGTAAGTGAAATAATAAAAAAAAAATAGGTGAGAAAGTATTATTTAAAAATTTAATGCCGATGTTTTTGTAAATTAGTTATGTAAAATAGAAAAAGTAAGTTTGTATTGTAAAATAGAAGGAAATTTTTGCACCTATTGGCACAGATGCGCTTAGGCTTATATGATTCTTCTTTTTTTCTCTTTTAATTACTTAGGAAAGCAAAAATTAAAATTTGTACAAGAAAGAAAAAAGTCATGTTCTAATACTAAAGTTTTACAATAAACATATTTTTGATTCCTATATTTTTGTTCTATTTTCAAATTGGTCCTTACTTTTTTTTGTAGTTCCTTGTGTTTTCAAACTTGCAATCATTTTAGTCTTTGTCATCATCTCACTTACAAAAAATGCTTAAGTGGCTGATGATGATTAAGTTTTAATATTAGGCATGTTTTTCGTAAGTGAGATGGTAGAATAGACGAAAATAACAATAAATTTAAAATTTTAAGGACCAAAGTGAAAACTGTAAAAACTTTTTGACCAAATTAAAATTAGGCCCAAAATATATGGATAAAAAATGTGTTTTTGCATTATTTTTATACTTATTACCCATGTTAAGAAATAAACCATTTTGGTTATGAATAATTATTTTTCATTTTAAATAACAATTATTCATAAGTATTATTCCTTATAATACTAAAAAAAGATTCTTATAATAAAAAAATAAAAATAAAATAAAAAACTAAATACTTATTTCTAAGGAATAGTTATTACATCACACAGACTACAAGGTTTCAAACACGTCCTCAATTTATTTTGAATAACTATTTGACACACTGCTAGTCTAGCAAAGGACTTCAATTTGTTGATTTTGCTAGCAGATGCGCCTACAGAGGGTGAGGCCATCGCCAATTGAAATGAGGGATGATTCAATGCGGGGATCAGTTGCTAGAAAGCTGTTCAATTCATTGAAATACTTTTTGCCAGTTCTCAAAAATTCCTCCATCTTATCTTCTTCAGGGTCTGCCACTGACCCAAACCATAAGGTATTATCATATGCAATTATTCCACCAATCTTAATCAGTTTCAAAAGTAGCTCATGATATTTGATGTAGCCTTCCTTATCAGCATCCACAAATGCGAAATCAAATGCCCCTTCTTGTTTCCCCTGTATTAATAATTAGGAAAGAGAAGTGAAAAAGGAGAGAGAAGACTAACATATATTACAAGAAGTATTTAGGAAAGAGATGTGAAAAAGTTCAGCTGAGTAAAACTGAAGACAATATTGATGAAATTATGAATTTGGTCAAATTATTTGCGCTAATAGGAATCAAGTTTGGAATGTCATTATTCATCAAAATATAACATTTTTAAAAATTTTAGCAAGAGAAAATTTTAGATTCACTTTTTTCCCCTTTTAGGAACAGGGGGGAAAAAATACAAAAAACTTAAAATTTTCCCGATTACTAATATAGCATATTTACAAGTAGCTAGCAGTAAAGGTTAAAAAAAAAAAAAATTGGACAAAGTTTGGTTACAAAATTAGTTTTAAGTGAATAAAAATGAATAGAATGGAATGAAATGGAAGATTATAAGTGAATGGAATAGAACGTAATGTATTTAAGTGAGAGAAAGAAATGGAATGGAATAGAATAGAATTAAGTAACCTTGATTGAATATTTCAAAATAAAGGAATGAAAATAAATGGAATATAAGTAATCTTGTTTGGGAGTAACATGGAGGGAATGGAATTGAATCATTTTATGACAATATTACTATTAGACCATTATTTTAAAATAAGTGGTTGAATATATAGGGGTATTTTGGAAGTTTTAGTAAAACATTCACTAAATCTAATTTCATTCCCTCTCATTCCTCCTAATTTCAGGAGAATGAAAATTTGATGTTTTAAGGGAATAGAGAGGAATAAGTGTTCTCTCCTACTCATTCAATTTTCTTCCACTTAAACTCTCAAATAAGAGAATGGACTTTCTATTCCCTTCATCAAAACTCACAAACAAGGGAAGGGAATAATATTCTAAAATTATTCTTTTCATTCCATTCCATTCTCTCCTCCCAAACGAGGGCTAAGACTACAACCTTACTCAATAAAATAAACACTATTACATACTTTAAAAATCTAATCGTTGAATTGCATGTTCTTTACACTCTTAATACACATGTCAAATTTTGTATTAATCAGATATTATTTATTATATATATGATTTATAAGTGTGTGTGTGTGTGTGTGTGTATATATATATATTATACATAATTTTAAACTATAAAACTTACAAGTTAAACAATTTATTGATTATATAGCTACTAATCTTTAATTTTTTATAAATTTTGCAAGTATGGAAGATATAAGAAGAAAATGTATTTCAATGGTGGATTTGTCAAAATTTCCCTCCAATGCAAAAAAATATTAAGTAAGGTCATAACCTAACTGCTTAAAGTTATAACCAATTTTGTAACTAAACTTTGTCCAAAAAAATTCAAGGGAGGCCAAAATTTTTTTGTTAAAAAAAATTTTAAAAAAATTACATAAGAGAGGAAACGAGTTTCTAACATAAAGACACAACACAAGCTTTATTGAAAAGGCATGAAAGCTTTAAAGGGAGAAAATTTATATAGTAATTATGAAAATTTTTGGAGTTAGTAACTTATCTTATTAATTTCCATGTCACTAGACTGTTAACTGCAAAATATTGCCTTGTCATAGGTTTATTATTGAGACACATTATGGTTAACCACCCGAATTTTTTGTTTTTTGTTTTTTGTGTTTTTTTTTTTTCTCTCTCTCTCTCTATCCCACAGGGTACTGATGTCTGGTTGGAACTAATTGGAAACTCTTCATGTTTAGCAATTTTGTTCTACTTCTTGATTGTTTGATAAGATCAACAACAGAAAACACTTTTACCCCATTTTCTACTATGAGCACCTACGATTGCAATTTATTTACTTTTATTTAACAAACATACGATTATTAACTTAAGTAGACACACAATTGCATCATGCATCGTGCTAGAATCTTACGTTGGTAATTAAATCATTCAAAATTGGCAAGGCATCTGATTCAATGAAGTTAATCTTATTCTCCACTCCAGCCTTTTGAATAAACGGCAGTCCAGTTTGATATGCTTCCTTGTTTGGATCAATGGCTATTATCTGCAAAAATGAAATCCTCAGTTTAATCTGGTCCTTACACTCAAATGCTATATATATGCTCAATAATGTAAAATGGGTGTAAACAAAAAATAATAACAGTAAAAATACTAAAATTCTGAAAACTACCTTTCCATCAGCCGGCAGTGCTAAAGCTGTAACAAGAAGAGAATAACCAGTAAAAACTCCAATTTCTATTGTTTTCTTCGCATTCATGGTCTTTAGAAGCATTGAGATGAGGAGGCCTTCATCGACAGGCACATTCATTAAACTCCTACCACACATGAACACAGTTCAAAAGTAATAACTTTAGTAAAGATGTGTTAAAAAAAATGTAATTTATTATCTTAGGCAGTAACAGTGCATGAAATTTAATAAAATGAAGTGCAATAAAATGTAAGAAACATAGCTATAGCTGTACCCATGCTCCTCTTCTTGAAATTTGTAGGAGTCTCAAACATTAATTAAGCCAATTACAATATGTCATATCAAAATTTAGTGACATATTTCAAATTTTACCACATATTTCTACCTTTCTTAGTAAAATGAAGTGCAAATTATAACTTACCTACTTGTAGTTTCATCAAAATTTAAGTTGTCTACCTGTAATTTGAAATTTGACATTTTACCCACTTAAGGTTTGACTAAAGTTTAAGTTGCATGCCTATAATTTAAAATCTTATGATGCAAGTGTTTCGCGGAATTCTTTTTTATCTTATTTAATCTTGCATCTTTATGTTTTTTGTATTTTTAGAGGAGAGAGATATAAAAGTGGAACAAAATTACATATTTAACTATGTTTTTAAGAAATGTGAATTATAAAACTCTAACTGAGCTAACTTCAAGAGGGTAAAATGTCAAATTTCAAACCATAGGTGTCAACTTATATTTCAACTAAACCACAGTTAAGTAAGTTGTAATTTTCCCTAAAAAGAATTGGCCACGTATCATTTGAGCCCAGGAGATAGAGATATATCTCTCAATTAAATTGAAATAATAAAATAATTAATGATTATCTCTATTAAAATAAATAAAAATAGAAATAATTATTGACAAGCAACAAGTTCTAGTGAGACTTTCTAACTGTGGACTAAGAACTTGTTCAAATTTCAAAGAATGAGAGAAATTTGTAAACACAAAATTCAGAGGCTGACAGATTCCCTTCTCTCTTTTACTCCCTCTTCTCCCTCTCACCATTGTAAAGCAATTGTACAAACATCAAACATCCAAACCAAAATGACTTTAAAATAGTGCTTGGAAAGAAAATTATGACCCACCAAAAAGGATGTTCCTTGACTGTGGCCTCTCTGAGTTCTTTCAATTGCTCATGCTCTCGTGGGTAGCTTTTTTCCAAAATGTACTGCAACATATGAAATCACGTTAGAGGAAGGTGAGCCATATTGAGATACATATTGATAAAAGATTGTCTCATATTTGGATGCCTTTGAAAAATAAAGGAAAATATTTGTACGATTATGACAAATAATAGAATGTCCAAAATCTAAGGAGCCGTTGGATAACGTTGTTCTAGTATTGTTTATATTTTTTAAAAATACGTGTAAATAAAAAAATATATAAAAATACGTGTAATGTTATTTAAAAACTGAAAAATATTACTCATATAACTGTACCAAATGGCCCTACGTTTTAGGACTAGTTCGGGATATACTTGTCAACTGGGTTGGTGATGGGCCTAAGGACTGACGCGGTATGGTCAAAGCAATCCAAAACAAAGAACTAATAGTCACTAACATAACCTTAACGTATAGCAAAACCAATTTTTTTTTTTCTTTCTAAAGTCATTCTTAATGTAAAGAGCATTCAGATCATGTGTTGGTTTGGTAAAGATTATTTTAGCAACTTATTTTATTATTTAATTTATTTTTATTACTATTGAGTTACACTTTAATACTATTCATAAATGTTACTGTTTATTTCAGTTTTAGCTTTCATCCCCCTCCAAAAAGTCACACACGTCAAAGTTGCTATTCTTAAAAATTTGAACATCTTAGCTACAGTAGAATGTCTAAAATGATGACATACTGTAGCTCAAATTTTATAAAAAAAAAAAAATATATTTTATTAATCTATCAATTAATATATCATCTCTCTCTCACGCACGCTATTTTCTTTCTTTTCATCTCGTTCTGGTTCCGAGATGGGTATTGTCTCATCGTTTTGGTTCCGAGATAGATCTCGTCTCATTTCGTCTTTCTCTCTGCGCCAAATCTTTCATCACTCCCGCTCTGCCACTGTGGGTTTGTGATTTGTGATGGTTGTGGGTTTTGTGGATTGTGGGTTTGGTGGGTTGTGGTGGAGGTTGTGTGTTGTTTTGTGGGTTTTGTGGTTGTGGATGGGTGTTTATTGGGTCTAGGTCGTAGAATTGGGTATGGGTTATGGGTAGGTTTCGACAGCCTTGGGTGGTTTTGCTAGGTCTGGGTGTGAGTTGATTGGGGTGGCTTTGGGTTGTGTGTGTGGGATGATTGATTAGGTGGTTGGTTGTAGGTTGTGCCGTGGGTTGAGGCCATGGGTTGCTGGGTGTTGAGGCTGTGGATTGCTTCTGCACTCTCCTCTGCTTCTCGATCTCTCTCTGGTGAAATCTTTCTCTAGTGGGTGTAGGTTAATTTATTCGGCGGTTGCTTGTGGGTTTGTTGTGGGTGGTGGTGAGGGTGGTGACATTGAGTGGGCGGTGTCTAGTGGTGGCCATGAAGGGTTGGTTGGTTGTTTTTGCTTGGAGAGAGAGAGAGAGAGAGAGATGTCTCATGGAGAATAAAAATGAATTATAAATAATATTTTAATGAAATGGTAAAAAAAATAAAATCTTGTATGGATTATGAAGTAGGGTGTTAAAAACTTAAAATTAATAAAGTAGTTTCTAGAGTTACTAAATACTTTATTTTTTTTTATATGTTTGATAGGAATGCTCTACATACATTCAAATCTAAATTTGATTCTCAATACCAAAGTTTGTGAATGAAACCTTGAAAAAATATCATTATTGAAAACAAAGTCATATCTAATATGCTTAAAATCAGATTCTCCAAAACAACATATTAGGGGAAGATTTTCCATATTTCTTCTTCCAATTGATAGTTTTAGCTTCAGCTAAATAGCCATACATGTTATATCTAAAGCTCCTCACTGTGCAAACAACAATTAACAGCGTGCACATACTCACACAAAAAAAAAAGTTTTCGTAGTGGATTTCAAAAAACTAGTTGTTATTAGAGACAATAAATTTAAGGATAAAATATTTTTTCATGAAAAAATTTCTTCACAATTGTTAGCATGGCCTGTACTGATTGATACTTAATAAGAGTAATGTACATGTGATGGACCCAAAGAAAAAGAACGTTATTGTAATTGCAATAAGTCGTATCAATAGTTATGAAAAAGTTGTGTTTCTAACCTTTTGAAGCGCTTGATTTTTTAGGATGGTCTTCTCGGGTGCTGTAAACAGTTTTCACATGTAGATGTAAGTGCAATTATACGAGCCAAGAATATGAATGCACACCCCTTGCACGTGTGTGACTGTATATATATACACACACTAACTAAAATAATTAAAAGCACAGTTTGAGATTAGGTCATAATGCCATTGCTGGGTAAAATTTTGTAGGACAACCCAAATGTAAGGAAGTCTTTGGGAAAACTAGTAATTTAATATCTACTATTAAGTTATTGGAAAATTTTTTATTTACATTGTATTTGCAATATAAGATTTATGTTGCTAGCATAATGTAAACCTATAATTACTCAAAATAATTTGTTCATATAAATGGGAAAATCAAGAGGATACGTCTCTCCCTCATAGGGAATCTATCAAGGTGACCCCTTTCACTTTACCTTTCTCTTCTTCGTGTAGATCGCCGTTCAACTTCGCTGAGGAGAGTAAAAGGTAGACAAAAAAAAAATTCATGGGTTAGCTATTAGTATCATCTTAAGTCAAGATACTACAAATATTATATTCAAAATTTTTAGAAATCCTACTACTAAAGGTCTATTTGGAATCCACTTATTTTGCTAAAACTGAAAATTTTTTGCTAAAATATTATAAATAGCGATAAAAGTTAATTGAAAAAATATAGTGAGACCATGAATAGTACCAAAAAGTGTAATGGGCTCATAAATAGTAGCTGAATAGTAAAATAAGTTGGCAAAAATAAATTATCCAAACAGAGCTTTAGTATCTTTTTGGCCAGAACTTATAAACTCAACTTTTAACTTTTATATATAACTTTTTAAAACCTTTTTTTTTAACTCTTTCTTACTTTTGTAAAGTATGCTTAAGTACACTTTCAGTAAAAAGTTTTTAACAAATAGTTAAATGAACTATTTCTAAATGGATACTAAAGATTGAAGGTTATCCAAAAAAATAATGTGGAAGCCACCGCAAGAAAGTATGTACAAGGTAAATGCAAGTAGTTCAAAAGAAATACATATTCAACTAACAAAGAAAGAATTAAAAGATAAATAATCAAGATGTTCAAGTTTACAGAGTAATTAATTATCCTCTGATAAAATGATTGAAACAGAAACTTACTTGACATAATGATACTTGAATAAACACCTTAGAAGGTAGAACACTTGATGATGTTTGTTGAGGATTATACAAACCTTGGGGGTTGAGGAAAATATTACAGATTGATTACAAATGGGAGCAGATAATTACAAAGGGGGTTTGAACTTTGAAGGCTGAAGTGAGTGTTTTCCACTCTGAAGCTTTTGTGAAGACTGAAGACTCACTGCGAAAGTTTGAAAGTATTCTTATAGCCAATTATGAATTATGCTAGGACACAATATTTAGCACAATTTTATACCACAACTTGCCACATAGTAAATTTTGATTGATAAGAATATGTCAGTAGGCCATATAAAGATACACTTTTACCAATCACAACTTATTATGTGGTGAGTTGTGATATAAAATTGTGTCAAAAGTTATGTCCCTAACATAACTAGCTAATTATTGGAGAGAATTACAGAGACATTAGCACAGGCATGACGCATCCACCATTCCTTGGAGGCAAATGTTATTTTCATTCACATCAGCACAGGCATGACGCATCCACCATTCTTTCACGTCATCACGTGGAGTAGGCATTTTCAACCACCTGAGCTTGGAATCTGCGCTGTTTATATATTAGTGGCGACTTTTACATGCTGACAGAGGAAGAGGATTTGTTAATCTATGCTATTTGTATAATCCTAAGGACATGTACAATAAACTTTATTTTAATTGAGTCAAAAACTGAGAATTAATACATCAATTTATATTACAAATTCACAATTCAGAAATTACATCAATTTATAATATGGATAAGAAAAATTTTGTCAACATACTACTTGCCTATTAAAGTAACATTCACTCTTTTTTATATATATAATTTTTTAAAAGAATATAGAATAACATTCAACTCATTTTATGAATTAATGAGTAATGTGATCAAAAGACATCACAAATAAAAGGAAAACTTTATCTATTTGCAATTAGACTGTAATAAAATCCGAATAGAAGGAAATTCTTATTTATTTGTAATTAAGAGTATAAATTTGTAGAATTCCAAATATTTTCTAATAGGTATATTTAAAATACAAAATACAAAATTTTTCTACTCCAAAGCTACACAAAGAAGGAGGAAGAATCACATCGGGGGTATTATAAATGCTCAAGGGCATGGGTTGAGGAAATAGAAGATGTGGTGGAGGTAGCCTCAGATTATTTTCACACTCTATTTCATGCAGGAGTTGATGATCAGATGGAGGAGTGCTTGAATGTTGTTCATACAAGGGTGATTGAAGATATGAAGGTGCTCTTATCTAGTGAATTTACTGAGGATGAAGTCAGAGTAGGTTTATTTCAAATGGGACCTACCAAGGCTCCAGGGCTCGACGGTATAAATGCCATTTTCTATCATAAATTCCGACACATAATTGGTGATGATGTTGTTTTTGCTGTGAAAGACCCAGAAAAAATGTTTGACTTTAGGTCAATAAGTTTATGTAATGTGATTTACAAGATTATTTCCAAGGTGTTAGCAAACAGATTGAAACAGGTACTCCCACATATTGTCTCGCCCACACAAAGTGTTTTTGTACCGGGAAGATTAATTATAGACAATGTTTTGGTGGCTAATGAAACACTACATACAATGCATGCTAGGAAGAAGGGCAAGGAAGGGTCCATGGCATTGAAGCTAGATGTCAGCAAGGCTTATGACCGGGTGGAATGACAATTTCTTTAAGGGATTATGGAGAAAATGGATTTCCCAACACAATGGATAGAGTGGGTGATGAGTTGTGTCACCACAGCAACTTTCTCTATTTTGGTGAATGGCAAACCTTATGGTATGGTACACCCCTCACGGGAAATACGACAAGGAGACCCACTATCACTATACCTTTTTCTATTATGTATAGAAGGCTTTACAGTTTTGTTGGCAAAAGCAAAATTGGAAGGGAGGATAAAAGGATTCTTTATTTATAGAGGAGCACTCAGAGTTACTAATTTATTGTTTGTAGATGATTCTCTATTGTTTTGTCAGGCTATACAAAATGAAGGGGAGACTATTGTGGAGAGTCTCCAAACATATGCAAACGCTTCAGGCCAAAGCATAAATTTGGAGAAGTCCTCTGTTTATTTTAGCACAAACACAACTGAAGTTCTTTGCAGATTTTGGGTGTGAAGGAAGTGATGAAATTTGATTCTTACTTAGGGCTACTAACCTTGATTGGACGGGCTAAGTACCACACCTTTTCTTATTTAAAAGACAAAATATGGAAGAAGCTGCAAGAATGGAGAGGAATGTTATTATCTAGACCTGGGAAAGAAATTCTCATCAAGGCAGTTGCTCAATCTATACCGACATATACTATGAGTGTTTTCCAACTTCTTATGAAATTATGTGATGAATTGGATAGTTTATGTGCCAAATTTTGGTGGGGTCAAGTAGGCAATGAAAGAAAAATTCATTGGACGAATTGGGATAAGCTTTCAACTTCAAAGATGGAGGGTGGTATGGGGTTTAGAGATTTAAGAGATTTTAATTTAGCAATGTTGGCTAAACAAGGGTGGAGAATGATTCAAGGAAACGACTCACTGTTAAACAAGTGCTTCAAAGTGAGGTATTTTCCTCAGTCCTCTTTTCTTGATGCTAAAGAATCTCCTAGGTGTTCTTATGTGTGGAGGAGTTTGATGGCTGCAATTCTCATTCTTAGATCGGGTGATTGTTAGAGGGTGGGCAATGGGGTTTCAATTAGTGTGTTAAGGGATAAATGGATTCCCAATTACCCCACAAATAAAGTTCTTCATCCAACTAATGAGTTGGTTGATGATATGGCTGTTTCAGAATTAATTGATTCAAAGCTGCTTGAATGGAGAAGTGATGTGATCATGACTTTGTTCCATAGAGAAGATGCTGATGCCATTACCAAAATTCAACTTAGCAGAAGGGTTGTTCCGGATTCAATCAATTGGCTGCATAATAAAAATGGGAAGTTCACTGTTAAGTCTGCATACAAGGTAGCAAGAAGAATGAGAGGCAATGGGAATCAGGTTGAATCTTCAGGGGGCTGTGTTGGAAAATTTATTTGGCCGGTCTTTGTGGAAGCTTTGTATTCCAAATAAAATAAAAATCTTCGAGTGGAGGGCATGTAATGATATTCTACCTACACGGATCAATCTAGTGAAGCAAAGAATTATCAAGGAAGACAAATGTCCTATCTGTAAAAGGGAGGCAAAGATAGTTATGCGTGTATTATGGGGTTGTGCTGCTGTAACAAATGTGTGGGATGGGAGTATAATCAAACTGCAGAAGGTAGGTTTAGATTTCTGAGATGTCTTGCAGCTGGTGGAGTATCTTGTGGATCGGCTCTCAACTGAAGAAATGGAGCTGTTTTGGGTGCAAAGTTGGCTCATATGAAACCAACAGAACTGTGTACTATATGGAGGACAGCTGAAGAACCCGACCAATCTAAACAGATGAGCAAAGGAGTTTTTGCAAGATTTTTAGCAAGCCCAAGTGCATTTGACTGTGAGTCCAATGGAGCGACCAAGCGGTGAAGTCTAGCAGCCACCTCCATCAATGGTATATAAGCTAAACTTTGATGCAACAATATTTTTAAGAATGGATAAATCTTATATAGGAGCAATAATTAGAAATGAGAGGGGCGAAGTTATGGCTGGTATGTTTGCTATTGGGCCGACGGTTGAAACAAGTGAGGAAGCTGAACTTTTGGCATGTTGAAGATCTCTTGAATTTGTTGTGGATACTGGGTTCACTAGAGTAGTGATTGAGGGAGATAATACCAATGTTATGCAAGCTATTTCTTTAGTAGTGGCTAACTATTCATTCCTAGGCAATATGGTTGATGATATTCGCCATTTAATTTCTGGTTTACAATGGGTTAAAACTAGTAAGGTTAGAAGGGGAGGGAATAAAGTAGCGCATATTCTTGCGCAGTATGCTAGAAATTTAGAATCTGATTTGTATTGGTCGAAGGATTCTCCCCCACTTGCTGTGGAAGCCTTGTATTAGGTTTCGTTATTATTATGATTAAATGAATGCAATTTCGTTCTAAAAAAAAATCCAAGCCTATAATAATACTCTTGAACAGAAATTTGGAGCTGATTCCTTTTCAACTTAAATGCACTGTCTTGTTTCTCAAAAAAAAAAAAAAAAATACACTGTCTTTGCAGTACAGCCATTTCTTCCCGCTTTAAGCACAGTAACTCTGTCGTGTTATTTAAGAAAATTTGGGTATGTTTGGTTATGTCGATTAAATAACAATTTTTATTGTTTAAACAATACAGCACATATTTCTACAATAGTTTTTTACTCACATGTACTTTTACAACACTTAAACAACATTACTAAAATTACGTTACCAAACAGCTTTATTCACCCATCTCTTTCTCTCTCTCTCTCTCTCTCTCTCTCTCTCTCTCTTTCTCTTACTTTGATCAATAATAAATTGAATTGAATTTTTTTAGGAACAGTTGAATTTGATTTTTTTTTTTTTTTTGGGAATTGAATTTGAATTTAAATATCGCTTAAAGTACAAAATTATATAGCAAAGCCTATACAATTCCTACTCAAGTCTTTTGAGTTTTGACCCCCCTCGCTTTCTACCAACCGTTTGGGACAGGCTTTTTTTTTTGTCTATTCTTAATGCCTTTAATGTTATTCAGCGTGTTTAACTTTGTAAGCAAAATGTGGCTTTTTATCATGCGATTGTATTACTTTGTTTGGTTGCAACTTGCAACTAGGGAGGGACAGAACGGGTTAGGGCCATGGACTCCACCAAATGGCCCTATTCACCTAAAAGAGCATTCACATCAGTGAATGCATAAAGGTGTATAAATGTGTAAAATGATAAAAAATTATTAATTTTACATATTTTGAGCAAAAAAGTTCCCACGTCAGTGGGTGTAAATTCATCTAAAATCATCTATAATTTTCATGTTGCTACAGTACCCGTGTAAATTTACACGGGCACTGTAGCATGTGTATAGATTATATTATTAGTTTTTTCTCTCTCCTCCCCTACTCAAGCCTCGCTCTCTATCAGGCGCACAGTCTCTCTCATCTCTTCATTTTTTTTCTTCTTCCTCTAGCTGCCATTGATCTTCCTCTAGCTTCTGCCGATCGCCATCGCCGCTGATGAGAACAAGGTCGAGCAAGCCGAGTCGCCGGACGAGTCCGTCGCCTACAACACGAACGGAGTTCTCCGACGGGTTCGTCGCCAAAGTCTTGTGGGTTTTGATCCATTTTTGGTTGAGCTTGAGTCCGGCGGCCATCGCGAGGAGGTGGTGATCTGTTGGTTTAGAGGCCTCGATCCGTTAGCGATCCGTTGCTCAAGCCGGAGGCCTCGATCTCACTCCGATCCGTTGGTTTAGAGGAATCGTCTTGTACCGGCGAAGGATGTGGAGGATCGGAGGGATGACGTGGTGGGAGATGAGAACCATGGCGATCAACGGCGGGCTAAATTGGATGGGCAATCTGGATGGTGTTTTTTTTTTTTTCCTGGTTTTTTGTGGGTGTGGGTCGGTGATGATCTTGCCGCCAATTGGGTGGGTGATGATCCTGGTTGGGTGGTGATGATGGTGGCTAGGTGGTGATGATGGTGATGATGGTGGTGATGGTGGCTGGGTGGTGATGATGGTGGCTGGAGTGCTTGTTGATTGTTACGGAATGATGATAAAAAATTGTAAAAAAATGAATATTTTATTGATTAAATGTATAAAATAGATAAACTGATGTGGGTGTATTGTAAAAGTGAATGTGTAAAATAGAAAAAGTAGGTTTTTTGTGTAAAATAGATGGAAGTTTTAAACGAGCTGATGTGAATACTCTAACTCTCTCTAGCTCTCTTACTTTGTTCAATGAATTGAATTGAGTTTTTTTTTTTTTTTTGAGGAATTGAATTTGAATTTTTTTTTGAACTAAGGAATTGAATTTGAATTTAAATACTGCTTATAGTACAAAATTATACAACAAAGCCCGTACAATTCTTGTTCAAATCTTTTGAGTTTTGACCCCCCCTGGTGTTCCACCAACCATTTTGGGAGGGCGACTAATTTTTTTTTTTTTTTTTGTTCTTAATGCCTTTAATGTTTGTCCGCGTGTTTAACTTTGTAAGAAAAATGTTTTTTTTTTTTTTTTGGTGAAAATGGCTTTCAATTAAAATTAGGCGAAAACCACATTTTCGTTCCTATATTTTTATGCAATTTTCACTTTAATCCTTATATTTTATTTTCACCGTTTTTAATCCCTATTTATAAAAAGTCGTCTATTTTAGTTCTTTCCGTCAGTGCCTTAACAGCAAAGTTCTACATGGCAGACGAAACTATTAAAATAATTAAAAAAATATTTTGACATTAAAAAATTTCATGTCAGCATCTAAATTAGAAAAAATTGATTTATTAATTTTAACTAAATAAAAAAAATTAAAAACAGAAATAAAAGCCAAAAATCACATTAATTAAAATCTAAGTGTGTCTTGAACAAGAATAACAAGAACACAAAATTAAAATCCAAAAGGAGTAAATGCACTTTTGGTCCCTACATTTTGGGGTTATTTCTATATTGGTCCCTACATTTTCATTTTACCACTTTTAATCCCTAAATCAATTAACGCGTTCTATTTTGGTCCTTACCGTTACTCACTTAACAGAAATTGCTGACGTGGCAAACGGAGAGTACTGTTTACACAGTAAATGATGATGTGGCAAATAAAATAATAATAATAAATTATATTTATTATTTAATAAATGCCCAGTCAGCATAAATAATAATTAAAAAAGATATTTTCATGTTTTTTTCTAAATTCTTTTAAAAAAAATAAGATAATTAAATTAAAAAAATTTATTTCTTTCATTATTTTGTCTGAAGAACATGTTCATGTTTCTGGGTTCATCCCTAGAACATGAATCATATTCTTATATCAATAAGAGTTAAAGTTTATACAAACCCAGAAAAAATTCACACAATTAGAATAAAAACTTCCCCAGATCATAAGAACACAAGAACACAAACCCAGATATTAAGAACACAAACCAGATAACAAGAACGGTACTTAAATAATTTCTATTCCAAAATTTGTATACATTCTTCCACCAAAAATCAATTGTAAATTAAATAAAAAATGGGTGCTGTGTTCTTCCATAAAAATCAAAACCTAAACCATTAAACCCAACGACCACCACCACAATCCGCCACACTAACCCATGTCCACCAACACCAAACCCGAATATCCAGCACCACCACTACCAGATCCATCACCACCAAATCCTACAATGAAATTTCAACCACAACTCAAACATATTTTGAACCATTGAACAACCCAAACCCCCTACACCATCACGAAACAAAGAAAGAGGCACCGAGTGGGTGAGTCCAAGAAAAGAAGAGATAGAGGGAGAGATCAAGGAGGCTACCTTGATGGTGGCTGGTGGCGGTGAATAGTGAGGAAGGAAACCACAGCCACCACCAATGATTTGAGTTTCATAACACACAAGGGGGAAGATGCCATGTTGCCCATTGTTTTCTCCGATCCATGCTGCCCACCAAGCACCGAAGCCTCCACTGAGCATCGTTTTCTCCGATCCATGATGCCCACCAAGCACCGAAGCCTCCACCGAGCATCATTTTCTCCGATCCATGCTCGCCGTTGGTCGACGAGGGAGAAACCGAACCACTGTTGAGATGAACGCCTTGGAGGTCGAGATGATGGCTTTGATGGACGAAGAGCGCCTTGGAGGTCGAGATGAACGCCATCATCGTCCCCCTCCTCCTCCTCCTCCACAAGATCCGGATCCCGATCTGAAGCTGGGTCGGGTGGCGTGGCGCGGTCCCTGGTGATCCATTTGGGGAGATGGGTCGAAGGTTTGAGTGGGTTTGGGGAGGGAGAGAGAGAGAGAGAGAGAGAGAGAGAGAGAGAGAAGTAGTGAGAGAGAGAAGTAGTGAGAGAGGGAGTGTGATGTTCTGGGTTTGAATGGCTGTGCATTTCTTGAGTTTGAGAGAGAGAGTGATGTTCTGGGTTTCTTGAGTTTCTTGTGTTTTATTTGAGTGGCCGTGCATTTTTCACTTTTGGGTTTGATGTTTGTATGGAGGGTTTGATTTTTCAAGTGATGTTCTGGGTTTGCTAGAGATTGAGGTTGAGTTTGGGTTTGTGTTCTCTGTGTTTTGAATCTTTGAAGGTTTTTGTATTTTGTAAATCTGTGCCTTTTGATTTTGGGTGTTTCATTTTGGCATGTTCTTAATTTTGAGGAAGAACTCATGATGACTGGGAAGAACATCATCTAATTTTTTTTTAATTTAATTTTTTAAAAATAATTTGTTTTTAATTTTTTTATTTAGTTAAAATAAATAAATAATTTTTTTTTAATTTATAAGCTGACTTGGCATTTTTAATATTATTTTATTGGCCAGGTCAGTATTTAATGTCTCAACAGTGGATGCTGTTTACCACATCAGCAATTTCTGTTAAATGAGTTATGATAAGGACTTAAATGGAACGCGTAAATTGATTTAGGGACTAAAAGTAGTAAAATGAAAATGTAAGGACTAAAATAGAAATGACCCCAAAATATAGGGACCAAAATTGTATTTACGCCAATCCAAAAATTACAAACCCAAAAAATAAGATTAGAAAATTAATGATGGACTCAAAGATCTCACAACAGTTGGGATTACAGCCAGCAACAGCAACAACAACAAACTGAGTTGGCATTTCATTCTCAACAATGCTAGCATTGCCTGCTGGTAGTTCTGAGAAACTGGAAGATCCAACAAAGCCATGAGAAATTAGTGCCGACACAGAAGAAAATAGAGCCTGAAATCACTCATACTGAGCTTCAAAGACTCAAACTTTGAAACGAATAAGCTAACCTAAATGCATACACAACCCTGGAAATTCCAAAAATAGAAGAAAACAAAAGCAAAAAAGGCCAACTTTTCTCTATAATGGCTAGATTTGTAGCTCCAAAAAACCAAGAAATGTTTAAGTAGAAACTACTAGATACTAGAAAAGAAGTAGTATTGGTAAATAAAGAAACCCCAGGACGCAAAGACGAAAAAAATGGCTGAAATGATAGGATTTGCAGAGAAGGTAAAGTGTGGAAAGAAAAAACCTAGAAATTTCTTTAGAAAATTAAGATTTTTGAGCTTCTAAACCACTAATCAGAGAGCTAAGAAAGAAATAACAAAGAGGGTCAGCGAGGTTTCAATCTAAGAACCCAAAAATGCAGAGCCCGACACTCAATATTTAGTCAGAAAGTCCCAACAAAGTCCCCCTTGGATTTCAACAGTAAAAGAAGAAGCCCTCGCTACAAAGCCAGATCTAAGAGCATCTCCAACAGCTTATCTAAATTTTTGTACTGTTTGGACAGTGTACAGTGATATTTAGCTTTTACCTACTTACTTTTTCAAATACACTTTTCAACAAATTCTCTATCTTTTTCTCCATCTCATTCAAATATAATTTCTCCATTCATTCATTATTTTTTCTTTTTTTAACAACTACACATCTTCCAACATTTTTTTATTCAATACTTGATTATTATAATAGAAAAAAACACTTAAAGTACGAATAGTAAAAGCTACAGTGTTCTCTATTTGTAGAGAAGCACTGTAGCAAGTCTAATCTAAAAAATGGAGATGGAGAATCTGTTGGAGTGTAAACATTGGTGATTTTGCTTCAAAAAATAGATATAGAGCATCTATTGGAGATGCTCTAAGTATGTTTAATTTGACGTGGATCTGTAGTTTAATTTTATGTTCTTATTTTCTGGGTTTGTGATTTTTGAATTTTAATTTTGTGTTCTTAGATCTGGGTTTGTATTCTTGTTGTTCTTGTTCAAAACACACTTAGATCTCAATTAATGTGATAGTTGGTTTTTATTTCTATTTTTTATTTTTTTATTTTGTTAAAATTAATAAATTATTATTTTTAATTTAGATGCTGCCGTGACATTTTTTAATGCCGAAATAAAATTATTATTATTATTTTAATAGTTTCGTCTGCCACATAGGACTTTGCCGTTAGGGCACTAATGGAAAGGACTAAAATAGATAGCGTTTTTCTAAATAGGGACAAAAAGCGGCGAAAATGAAAGATAGAGATCAAAGTGAAAATCGTGTGAAAATGTAGGGACGAAAATATGGTTTTCACCTTAAAACTAAACAACAGAAACAAAAAGATCCGAATACACCCTAGCAGCATCCAAGTTAAGCAAAAATAAAACCTCTATTGGGGGATCTAGAAAAATAACAAAATCCTAAGGAAGCAGTGCTCCTTGCCTAGCTAAGGAGTCAGAACATTTATTAGCTTCCTTGTAGCAATGATGAATTTGAATCATAGGAATCTCTCGCAGATTGCAATCATTGACCAGAGCACCAATACCACTTGGAAGGCTATTCGACTTCTTCATGAGGTCTACAACTAGCTGCGCATCTAACTCAAAGATCGCGGCAGGGATTTTTAGAGCAAATACAAAGCTTGATACCATCTCTTGGAGCCCACAACGCCACAGCTACGCTGGTGGTGAACCCCATTGCTCTACAAAACCTCTAACCCATTCTCCCTTGTCATTACAAATTAGGCCCCCTTCTCTAGCTAGCCCCAGATTACCAAAAGATGACCCATCGGAGTTGAGTTCGTACCATCCCAAAGGAGGGAACTCCATCTCACTTGAATTTTGGTCTGCAAGTGAACTTGCTTCCCACTAAAGCCTAGATGAGCAAATTCGGTGACTCTAGAAAGAACCTCAGCTCTTAAATTCCTTATATGACCAACATTATGAAATAGCAAATTGTTCTTGCGAAGCCATAAAGTCCAGATTCCAAAAGGGAATATGATTCCCCAACTAACACCCAAAGAAGAGAACATCTTAGTGCTTCGGCAGTTTAACCTGTGCCAGTCCCCGATGTTGGTTTCAAAGAAGAGATTTTCGGACAGAGGAGGAGGAAAGGCCTTCCATAGATTTTGGGCTTCATGGCAATCTATAAGGCACTGAAGAATGGTTTTTGAGCCTTCATTACAAATAGGGCAAGTTTGAGGAATGTCCATTCCTTTATTTGACAGGACAGCATGAACAAGGATGCTTTGGTGCAGGCATTGTCATAGAAAAAAATGAATTTTAGGAATAGCTATTACCTTCCAAACCTACTCCCCTTCAAATCTCCATGAGATGTTCTCTCTTTCCTTTAGGGAAGCCAATTTGTAGGCATCTTTAAGATAAAAAAAGCTTACTAGGGGATGAGGACTAAGAAATGCAATCAAAACTTGTGGCAGAAAAGGAGATTGGGGTGGCTTTAATTTCTAAGAAGAGCTGCTTGGGAAAAGAGAAAGAAAACTTCTGCCAATCCCAACTAGAAAAGTTAACCACATCCTTCAAGAGGGTATCTTCCTCCCCACGATTAAGTGGTCTCGCAATAAGATTTCTAAGGGAACCCTTGTCCATCCATTTGTCGTTCCACAGGGAGAGGTGGCTATTACTGCCCACAATCCATTTGGAACCTTTCTTAAATATAGTCTCACCTTTGGCTATTACTACCCACAATCCATTTGGAACCTTTCTCAAATATAGTCTCACCTTTCTTAAGATTCCTATTCCCTTCTCTTGCTTCACTCCAACTTTGGGGTGGGTTTTTTTGCCCTGCCTTATTCTAGCGAATACCCACAGGTACCTGTTGTAAGCACTTCATTTTGTACCCATTAATAACTTTTGATCTCTAGCCCTAAGGATGAACTTGACATATGTCAATCAAGGATAATTAAAAAGAGTTCACAATAGTTTGGAAGTAATCACAACTCAAAAGTGCACAAATCGCTTAAAAAATGATATTGAAAAATGACCTTTGCTCACGTTTTTTACCATAACTTTTTGATTAACAAAGAATATTTAAGTGAGATTTGTTTCATTAGAGAGTAGACATTATGGGCTTCAATTTGAATATAAGTTTTGCATGACTTGGATTTATATTGAGTTCGTTATGGCCATAAGTTGTACCAAAATTGCAGTCAAATTTAGGGTTTTTGGAAAGTATGTGCATGAATAGTTTAAGCATGCGTATGTAGCCACGATTCCAAGGGGTGTTTGGCAGCATAGTTTTAATACATTTTCACACATTTTAAACAACATTATACACATTTTCATACACTTTTTCACCCACTTATATATCTAAAACACTCAAACTACTCTCTCAAACACTCCAAGTCTTCATAACTTCATTTTTGGGCCCCTAACGGCCTTATTCACTTAACTCTCTCTCTCTCTCTCTCTCTCTCTCTCTCTCTCTCTCTCTCTCTCTCTCTCTCTCTCTCTCTTACTTTTTTCAATAAATTGAATTGAATTGAATTTTTTTTTAGGAACAGTTGAATTTGAAATTTTTTTTTTGAGGAATTGAATTTGAATTTAAATATTGCTTATAGTACAAAATTATACAGTAAAGCCCATACAATTCCTACTCAAATCTTTTGAGTTTTGACCCCCTCGCATTCCACCAACCATTTTTGGGACAGACGAGTATTTATTTATTTATTTTTTATATATATTTTTTTTGTCTATTCTTAATGCCTTTAATGTTTGCCAGCGTGTTTAACTTTGTCTATTCTTAGGAAAGCCATTAATTTTTGAAAACTTTTTATGGAAAATTTAAAAATCTGTAAAATTTTTTTCAAAAATAATAAACTATTTAATAAAATCCTACTTTGTTTGGTTGCATCTTGCAACTGGGGAGGGACAGAACCGTTTATTGGAGTTAGGGCCATGGACTCCACAAAACGGCCCTATTCACCTAACCCTCTCTCTCTTTCTCTCTCTCTCTCTCTCTGGCTCTCTTAGCTTGTTCAATGATATGAATTGAATATTTTTTTTTTTTTAGGAATAGTTGAATTTGATTTTTTTTTTTTTTAGGAATTGAATTTGAATTTAAATATTGCTTATAGGACAAAATTATACAGCAAAGTCCGTACAATTCCTACTCAAATCTTTTGAATTTTGACCCCACCACGCGTTCCACCAACCATTTGGGACAGGCGACTATTTTTTTTTTTTGTCTGTTCTTAATGCCTTTAATGTTTATCAACGTGTTTAACTTTGTAAGCAAAATGTGGCTTTTTATCATGTGATTGTAGTACTTTGTTTGGTTGCATCCTGCAACTAGGGAGGGACAACCATTTTTGGGGTTAGGGCCATGGACTCCACTAAACGGCCCTATTCACCTAACTCTGTCTGTGTCTCTTACTTTGTTCAATGAATTGAATTGATTTTTTTTTTTTTTTTAGGAATTGTTGAATTTGAATTTTTTTTTTTTTTTATGAATTGAATTTGAATTTAAATATTGCTTATAGTACAAAAGTATACAGCAAAGCCCGTGCAATTCCTGCTCAAATCTTTTGAGTTTTGACCCCCCCCCCCCCCTCGTGTTCCACCAGCCATTTTGGGACAAGCGACTATTTTGTTTGATTTTTTTTTATCTGCTCTTAACACTTTTATGCGGCTTTTGGTATAAGGTAATGTTTTAAAATTCTAAAAAATGTTTAAAGATTCTCATGTTTAGTTACAAATCACACTAAGAAATCAGATGCTAAAGAAATGTGGATTCTCCTCTTAGTAGGAACGTGAATTCTCTTTAAAACAGGTGGAAATCTTGATTCCTAATCTTAAAGAAAATTGTATATTATATAAATTGACAATTTTAACCTTTTTCCATTATCATTTAAGCAATTAAGATAAAATATAAAACAAATTATTATAAATTAAACTCTTTTAAAATTATTATTAAGAATAAAAACATTTGAGGATTTAAATAGTTATTTTTGTATTTTACCGGTCATTTTGAAATGATAGATTATAATTTTAATGAATTTTTCATAATTAATAGTTTATATTTGGTTTTTCATTATTTAATTAGAGAAAGATTTTTTTTTTTTTTTAAGGACTTGGTAGTTCACATTCAAATCTAAGGATAGAATAGGAAAAATAAATAATTCATTTAAGATTCCTGAAAATAAATCAAACATTATCATCTCACATTCCTAGGAATCTTAAGATATTCCCAATGAAACCAAACATAGGAATAGCTACATTCTTAGGAATGTAATTTCTAAGAATCACATTCCTAAGAATCTAGATGCCAAGAGTAATGTGGATTCCTCCGTACCAAACGCCACATTAGCGTTCAGTGTGTTTAACTTTGTAAGAGCAACACCATCGACTGTTTTAAAAAAAAAATGTCATTTTAACACATTAAAAATCTACTTTATTATTTTACCACATTATTTTATAATATTTCATACATCACATGTTTTATACTTTAATTCTATATATTAAAATAATATTTACAACAAATTCAAATAATATATTAACTCCTCCCTAATATCATCATCAACAACAACAACATTAACGGCAAAACCACTAGCCACCAATATCCACTACTGCAACAACATCGACGGCCACTACCGGTACAAACCCACATCCACCAATGCCACCTTAATAAAAAAAAAATAAAGCACAACCAGAAAAACCTCCAACAAATTCCAAATCCAAAAACCTCAACAAAAGAGAGAGAGAGAGAGAGAGAGAAAAAAAACCCTCAACCAACCAACAAACCAGAGAATAAAATGCCAACCCAAACTCAACCAATCAACCAAACTCAACCAACGATCGGCCTAAAACCCTAACCCAACCGACCCAAAACCTCAACCCACAACCCACATAACGCCGATCCAAAACGCCAACCCAAAACCCACATCAATACCCATCCCAAATCTCACACCCATAACCCAATTAAGAGAGATTTGGAGGTCAGCGGTGGGGGTTGTGGATGTTGGCGATGAGGACTAGAGAATTAGGCGGCGAGATCGGTGGTGAGTTGTGGAGAATAAGGCGGCAAGATTAGCAGTGAGATCAGTGGCGAGGACTGGGGAGATCGGGGGTGAGGACTGGAAAGTGAGGCGGCGAGATTGCAACGAGGACTGGAGAGTGATCTTGAGCAACTTTCTTGATTAGAGAGGAGAGGGAAGAGATAGAGAGTGACAAAGAGAGAAGAAATGAGATAGAGTTTGAGAGTGACAGAGAAAGAGAAGATAGATGATCGGCGGTGTCGAGTGGTGGCTTTGGTGAGATTGGCAGCATCGAGTGGTGGCCTTTGGTGATCGGCGTGCTATGGAAGAGGAATAGAGAAGACAGAGATGAGAAAACGGACAAAGAGAGAGAGATATCTGTGATGAGGAGAGAAAAAAACGTAATAAAATAAGAACATTTATTTTTGCAATTGTTTTCCGTACCATCTCATATTTGAAACGATACTGTAGTGGTGTGCCAAAATTTTTGGCATTTAAAACACCTCATAAGGCTCATATTTTAAGGTTTGGTGTGCCAAATACCAAAAATTTGGCATATGACACACCTGCTACAAATGCTCTAAGCAAAGTGTGGCTTTTTATCATGTGATTCTAGTATTACTTTGCTTGGTTGCAACTAGAGAGGGACAGAACCATTTATTGGGGTTAGGGCCGTGGACTCTACTAAATTTCTAAAAATAAAATAAAAATCAATAGTATATATATATATATATATATATTGGTAACTAATTTTAATAGGTTCAATAAAAGGCCCATAAAAAATTACTGATTTGAAATCCAAAAAAAAAATTCCAAGGCCAAAAAGAAAAAAAATCGTCCAACAACAAAATCAACAACGCAAAAAGGTAGAGAAACTTTAGACCAATCAACTAATTTTACAAAAAAATTATTCCGGCCCTTAAAAATATTTGAAACAATACCAATCTAAATCTTATATATCAAATCATTCCAAATTCCATATAAAAAAAAAAAAAAAAACTATACTTGAGCTTCTTAATCCGGCAATGAAGGTAGTAAGGTCAGAGCAGCAGATGGTTTAGAGAAAGGAGAAGTTGACTTCTAGACTTCTAGCAAGTTCAAAGAAGAAAAAAAGAAAAACATTTAATTTTGAATTGATTTATTACTGAGACATTACGTGATAAGTTTGAAAGGGTTGTATAAAAAATAATTTCTTCTAAAACCAAGATAATGGGTGTTTTTTTGCTCCGCCTTATTCTAGCGAATACCCACAAGTACCTGTTGTAGGCACTTCATTTTGTACCCATTAATAACCTTTGATCCCTAGCTCTAAGGATGAACTTGACATATGTCAACCAAGGATAATTTAAGAGTTCATAATAGTTTAGAAGTAATCACAACTCAAAAGTTCTCAAGTCGCTTCAAAAATGATATTGAAAAATGACCTTTGCTCATGTTTTTTACCATAACTTTTGATTCACAAAGAATATTTGAGTGAGATTTGTTTCATTGGAGAGTAAACATTATGGGCTTCAATTTGAATATAAGTTTTGCATGACTTGGATTTATATTGAGTTCGTTATGACCATTTTAAGTTGTACCGAAATTGCAGTCGAATTTAGGATTTTTGGGAAGTATGTGTATGCATAGTTTAAGCATGTGTATGCATGCACGAAAGCTGCGTATGCAGCCACGATTCTAGGTCTTTAGAACTTCATTTTTGGGCCTCCAAAACATCACTCTTTGATGGGGACCGGCCCCTAGATCTCTGAGAACGTCCAAAGACCTCTAAAAAGCCTTGAAAACCCTAGTTTTAACATATAAATACTCATCTTATGTTTCCAATCCAAACCCTAACTAGAGAGATTTTATTTTTGTCTCAATCTTCTCTAAAACCCTAGTTCATCTAATCTCCCACATAGCACCTAAGAACGTTTTTTTTACATATTCAAAACCTCTCTTTAGTTAGTTCTAAGGTAGAAACTAGTTTTTAAAATTGTTTTCAAAACCTTTTCAATATATATTTTGTTCTTGAGTTGTGATTAACTAAAAACTATTGTGTTATTTAATTCCTTTGTTCTCTCAATCTAATCTCAGTATTGTAGGCATTTAGGGGTCGGTTAAAAATATCAAATCTGTGATTCTAAAGCAAGGTTAGTCTCTTTTCCATGATTTCCCACTTTGCTACATAGGATCCACATGATTATTATCTTAAATTTTCTTATTATATTTGATTGATGTTTATGACCCTTTGATATGTGTTAAATCTGACATTGAGTTTATTTTAATAAGTTCTTATTGTTTTTGGGTTGTTGTTTTAGTTTTATGTAAGTGTAAAATGTTTATTTATTTAATGTTAGTTTAGTATAACTATTTGATTTGTTTCATGATTATCTGTTTATGTTGATACTTTATTTTATTTGCTTTATGTTAGTTTAGTGTCTAGGGTTTCTAACCTTCTTATTCATTTTCTATAATTAATATCTTTGAATGATTATACCTATAAATATGTAATTTGTCAAATTTGAGCTAAAGGATACGTACGCATCATTGAGTATCCATGCGAATGGTTTCGATCATATGTACGCATAGTTGAGTATGTGTATGCAACTTGAACCTAAATTTAACAAAATTTTGTTTTTATTATTTTAATCATTTTGACTCTGTTTTGGTTAATTATTTATGTTTATTTGCTTTCCATATTTTATCAAGTCTTTTTTCCATGTTAGGTTTTATTTAGTATTTTTTTCCTTATGTCTTTTATTTAATTTTCAACTTTCTATGTTTAATATAATCTGTCTGATTGTGTTTTATTTGTTTCCTTTTTTATTGTGATGTGATATTTAACATGTTGTGTGTGTTATTTTCTTAAGTGCATGATGTATGTTTAGGTTAAGGATTATGGCTCTTTCAATAACTTTTATATTTAAACATAACCTAGCAACACATAATGGAGGTCAGCTCACAAGTTGAACGATCTTGGGTGCCTAACATCTTCTCAAGCCTTGCCCAAACTCTAGACCCATAATCTGGTATGCAGACCTATGTATGTAAGTAAGTGGCCTAAAAAGTTCAATTTGGTTTTTGGACCTAAACTAGGTGGCAACTCCATTTTCACCCGCTGTTTGGTCTGCTCCAAGCCAATGCATACTTCCCATGAGGAAACCACTCATCGCATGTGCTTGCACCCACACCTGCAAATACCTATCCCGTCATACTCAAGTTTTTTTTTTTATATATATAATTTATTAAAATTTTATTCTAGTTAAATTAAAACTCATAAAACATTCTTAATTTTTTTTTTTAACATTACAATACCTTTTCAAAGCATAAAAGTACAACAATTCAAGTATTAATAAATACAAAAACAGTTCAAACATAACAATAAAACAATAAAAAATATAAACACTTTAAATCTTATAACATAAAAGCACATATATGCCTAATAAAAATAGTTTGAAGGCGAAAAGCACATATATGCCTAATAAAAAAATTTGATAATTGTTTTTAATTGTTTAAATATAGACAGGGTGAGTATAGGGAAAAATGTAAACCCCTATCCCCACCCCATTTGCTATGTGGGGTGGGTAAAACCCATCCATTAAGAGCGGATAGGATGTGTACCTGTAGGGGTGGGTTTAAATTATCATCCCTAGTAACGATAAGCCACTAACTGTAAATAATTTTTTTTTACTTGACATAATAATTTTTGTTAACATTTTTTTAAAAGAAATACTCTTTTACTTTAAACTTTATTTACGATTTTTTGTTGTGGTTTGTGGAGTTATTTGGTTTTTTATTTGGGAGTAATTTATGGTACAATAGATTTGAGCACTTGCATAAGTCAAATGCATTTCAGCTTAAGGGGTAAATTTCACTTTCAATCCAAAAAATCACCCATATCAGATCATGTGGAATTATGCAAATTTACATTCTTGCTAGAGTAACCATTTAAATATACATTATTACTGTTCATATGCATATCAATATTTTATTCAACTCTCTCGTGTAAATATACATGCTTTCTATTTATTGTGCATATCAATATTTTATTCATCTCTCTCTCTCTCTCTCTCTCTCTCTCTCTCTCTCTCTCTCTCTCTCTCTCTCTCTCTCTCTCTCTCCTTATCTATTGAAATAGTAAAAAAAATGAAGAATGAATATTATATTGAAATAGAATGTATTATACATAATCTGATATTTTTACACAAGCTAATGCAAATGCTATTAAATAGGTAAATAATGAAACATCTTAAAATTAAATAAATAATGTAAGAGCCCAAAATTGCTAGGCCCACTTAGAATAGTGGAGTTAGATATTTCATGGCCAATGCAATTAATTTGTTAAAGGATAGGCCTGTTCAAGAATATACCGGCACCGACAAGACCGGTCTGACCGCACCGCCCGCCCCGCTCAGAGCTCCGCCGAAGGTTTCCGGCATGGTGGTCGGCGGTGGATTTTAAGTACCGACGTCGGACTGGTGCGGCCATCGGCGTCGAGATTTGCACACCGACGAAGACCGAACCGACCCGACGTGTTTTATATATATATAAAAATGTTAATATGTATAAGAAGAGCTGAAGTCTAATGACCATTCTAAGTTTCAAACTTCTAAGAAGAGATAAGTCTGAAGTCTGAAGTCTGAAGAACGTTCATCTATGAACAGGGCTGTCCTTATAAAAAAAAAAAAAGAGTTAACGTGTGTGATCCTTTTGCCTTCTTTAGTCAAAAAAAAAAAAACGTGTGTGAGTCCATTTTTTAGTCAAGAATTGTGTGTGTGTGTGTCAGGAGTAATAATACTCTGAGTTTTGAGTAGTCTTGTCCATAAGTAACTCTCCTATAAAAAAAATATATTAAAAATGAAAAAACTGTAACCGTATGGGTTATAACCATTTTTCTCTTCTTTTTTTTGCTCTCAGTCAGCCTTTAATTGTGAATAGTCACACTCACGTCTTGTCTTATTGTCTTGCATTTAAAAAAAAAAAAAAACACAATGCCGTATAATATTTTTCTCCCTATAAGATTTTTTTCCTTATTTACACTCAAGTAATGCCGTATAATCTTATAGTGATGCCGTCCACCTGTCTAGATTTTGCTCTCTATTTGACTTGAGTGATGCCGTATAATCTTACATTCAAAGGCACGGTATAAGATTTTTTTTTTTCCTTATTTACTCTCAGTTACACAGTTACCCAGTTGTCTAACATAACTTGTCTCTTGCTCTCTATTTTTAGAGTTTTGCTCTGAGTCTTTCAGACCCACTCTCTCCATCGCTCAGCTCAGTCACACTCAAACAGGTGGGTTGTAATGGGTTTTAATATTTGGGTTTGTAATGGGTTGAAGATATTTAGATTTGATCTGAGTTTTGATTTGTGGTTTGAATCATTGAGTTTTTTGAGTTTGATTTTGATTTTAGAATTTAGATATCTCTTCCTCTGTGTGTGTGATAGACAGGTGGACACCGACAACCGCGCCAACCGAAACCGCCATCGAGGTTGCCGGAGAACCGCTTCTTAGGTGCGGCGGCGGCTTGGATTTTTAGGAAACCGAAGATTCCGGTGCGGTGCAAAAACGGCCATAAAAACAGGCCGCACCGCACCGTGTACAGCCCTAAGGATGGGCTTGCAATGTCAACTTTAATGCTTTGTTATGATCCAGATATAAAATCAGTAGAGTTAAGGCTTATAAAGTAACAAAAAGAAGTATGAAATATGGATAAAACACTTCCTCGGGTTTGGCCGAGGAGGCAATATTCAAAAAAGATTTGCTTAAGTGTTTGATACAAGATGATACTCTATCACTTCTTATTCTTACTCAATGACTCAACCCCTTTCTTGGAGGGATTTTTTTTCCTTTATATAGTCCCTCTCATTGCATCTGAGCCCTCCATTTGTATGTCTTAAGGTAGTAATTTGAATACTTGTTCCATCAGGACTCCACCGGAGGTGATAGAGTGTGTTGTCAGCTGTGAGATTACTATCCAGGGGTCATTCATTCATTAATGCAGCTAGCTGAGTTAGTACAACGCATTAAATGCAGAGGTGATGTCTACTTTATCTAGATATTTCCTCTCTTCTTTACTTACACGTCTCTATTATCTTCCATGGTACCTTGTTCATTGGTGCAAGTGGCTAGCTAAAGAATTCCTGAGAGTACTTGCTCCTCGGTCTCTACGTCTTCCCTCCTCAGACTTTTGTCCATATGTCGGGTCTGGACTGGTATGCAAATGGGCTCATGGGCTCTATGTTGAGTTCGGATCCTTCTCTCCCACAAATAAATAACGAAATGAAAACTAAGGAAAAAAAAAAGAATGAAATGAAAGATTAAAACATTAATTTTTATATAGGATAATGTCTCAATTTTTATATAGAATAATGTCTCATGACTTTACAAGTCAAACAAATTATTTGAATTCTTATGTAAGATAAGTCCCAACGAATCTATATAAGGCGTAAATGCACTTTTGGTCCCTACATTTTGGGGTCATTTCTATTTTGGTCCCTACATTTTCATTTTACCACTTTTAGTCTCTAAATCAATTAGCGCGTTCTATTTTGGTCCTTACCGTTACTCACTTAACAAAAATTACTGACGTGGCAAACGGAGAGTACTGTTTACACAGTAAATGATGATGTGGCAAATAAAATAATAATAAAAAATTATATTTATTATTTAATAAATGCCCAGTCAGCATAAATAATAATTAAAAAAGATATTTTCATGTTTTTTTCTAAATTCTTTTTTTAAAAATAAGATAATTAAATTAAAAAAATTTATTTCTTTCATTATTTTGTCTGAAGAACATGTTCATGTTTCTGGGTTCATCCCTAGAACATAAATCATATTCTTATATCAATAAGAGTTAAATTTTATACAAACCCAGAAAAAATTCACACAATTAGAATAAAAACTTCCCTAGATCATAAGAACACAAGAACACAAACCCAGATAACAAGAACAGTACTCAAAGAATTTCTATTCCAAAATTTGTATACATTCTTCCACAAAAAATCAATTGTAAATTAAATAAAAAATGGGTGCTGTGTTCTTCCATAAAAATCAAAACCTAAACCATTAAACCCAACGACCACCACCACAATCCGCCACACTAACCCATGTCCACCAACACCAAACCCGAATCTCCAGCACCACCACTACCAAATCCATCACCACCAAATCCTACAATGAAATTTCAACCACAACTCAAACATATTTTGAACCATTGAACAACCCAAACCCCCTACACCATCACGGAACAAAGAAAGAGGCACCGAGTGGGTGAGTCCGAGAAAAGAAGAGATAGAGGGAGAGATCAAGGAGGCTACCTTGATGGTGGCTGGTGGCGGTGAATAGTGAGGAAGGAAACCACAGCCACCACCACCGATTTGAGTTTCATAACACACAAGGGGGAAGATGCCATGTTGCCCATCGTTTTCTCAGATCCATGCTGCCCACCAAGCACCGAAGCCTCCACCGAGCATCGTTTTCTCCGATCCATGATGCCCACCAAGCACCGAAGCCTCCACCGAGCATCATTTTCTCCGATCCATGCTTGCCGTTGGTCGACGAGGGAGAAACCGAACCACTATTGAGATGAATGCCTTGGAGGTCGAGACGATGGCTCTGATGGACGAAGAGCGCCTTGGAGGTCGAGATGAACGCCATCATCGTCCCCCTCCTCCTCCTCCGCCGCAAGATCCGGATCCCGATCTGAAGCTGGGTCGGGTGGCGTGCTGCGGTCCCTGGTGATCCATTTGGGGAGATGGGTCGAAGGTTTGAGTGGGTTTGGGGATTGAGAGAGAAAGAGAGAGAGAGAGAGAGAGAAGTGGTGAGAGAGGAAGTGTGATGTTCTAGGTTTGAATGGCTGTGCATTTCTTGAGTTTGAGAGAGAGAGTGATGTTCTGGGTTTCTTGAGTTTCTTGTGTTCTATTTGAGTGGCCGTGCATTTTTCACTTTTGGGTTTGATGTTTGTATGGAGGGTTTGATTTTTCAAGTGATGTTCTGGGTTTGCTAGAGATTGAGGTTGGGTTTGGGTTTGTGTTCTCTGTGTTTTGAATCTTTGAAGGTTTTTGTATTTTGTAAATCTGTGCCTTTTGATTTTGGGTGTTTCATTTTGGCATGTTCTTAATTTTGAGAAGAACTCATGATGACTAGGAAGAACATCATCTAATTTTTTTTTTAATTTAATTTTTTAAAAATAATTTGTTTTTAATTTTTTTATTTAGTTAAAATAAATAAATAATTTTTTTTAATTTATAAGCTGAATTGGAATTTTTAATATTATTTTATTGGCCAGGTCAGTATTTAATGTCCCAACAGTAGATACCGTTTGCCACATCAGCAATTTTTGTTAAGTGAGTAACGGTAAGGACCTAAATGGAACGCGTTAATTGATTTAGGGACTAAAAGTGGTAAAATGAAAATGTAAGGACTAAAATAGAAATGACCCCAAAATGTAGGGACCAAAAGTGCATTTACGCCTCTATAATAATTAATATGACTTTTATTTGATTTGTAGATCATGGGAAATTCAACTACTATATTGATTTTTTTCAAAAGAAAAAATAAAAATAATTCAAAAGCTAATATTGATAATTTAGATTTAGTGTTGCCAATCTCTTGTGTTTATGTCCTAATTTTCATTAAATCCTTAAGCATAATTTTGAGAAATCACCACCAATGAAATTTGTATTACTTCATTACAACATAATGAATATGAGGAAATTCAATGAGGTTACATTAAGCTTGGCCTTCCCCCAGGTTTGAATCTTGGCTTCATCCCTAATTGCAAGTGAGGGAAAAGAAAGGAAAAGAAATGAATAAGACAAAAGAAGCAAAGATAATAGGAAAAGAAAACATTTCACTTGAATATGTTAGGAAATAAGGAGGGGAGGAAAAAAGAAAGAAAAAAGAAAGAGAGGTTATCCTCTGTTTGTTGTAAATACCATTTCGGTCCTTACATTTCAGCCAATTTTCATTTTGGCCCCTACTGTTCAGAAAGGTTAAAGAGGTTTCAAGCTTTGTTAACGGTTTTATGAAACATTTTAACTCTTCATACGTGACTTGTGATGAAATATAACCCTATGGTATAAATAGAGGCTTATGTTCACTTAAAAAAATAAGTTAGAGAGAAATCCTATGGTAATTCTCCAGAATTGCTATCTATAAAACCTAACATTTTGGTTTTATCCTAGGGATAAATTTGCGATAACCCTTTAGCAACAATAGTGTGGGGGGCAAATATTGTCTAAGGAAAACAATATTGTGCCTCCAAGTTATCTATTTTTTGTTTGTCTTTTGTGTTAACGTTGTCCTTCCATTATTACTTTATGTAATATCCCCAACAATATCAACCTCAGATCCAACAACCTGTACACCATCTCCAACCCCAGATTCGAAACCACCAAACTCATCACCAAATACAGGCTTAGTGAGAGAGGAAAAGAGAAAGGGTGGGATCAGGTTCAGTGAGAGTGGAGAAGAAAAAAAAATAGGTATTACATGAACACACAATATATACATATTTGAATTTATATATGCTTGGTACAACCTCTAAAGAGTGATGAGATCAATTTCTCTACGATAAGAACCTCCACCATAAAGCTAAGGTTGTAGATGGCTATTCCCATTTTCATCCACGGGCAACAACCTGCAACCTCCATCGCTACCCATGTTACACTGGCAAACTTTGAAGAAAGAAAGACAGCAAGATGAAAGGTGAATGAGTGAATGTTGTGATGGGGTTTGGTAGGATGAATGGTGGCGGAGGTGGCGGTGAATGGCTGAGATAAATGGCAGAGATGGGGGTGCTTTAATTGGTGAGAGCTTTGCCTATGGGGTTATAGAGACAGAGAGCGAATTTTTTACTTGGGTTTGACCAAGAGAAATAAAAAGAGATTGTGAAGAAAATATTTGTGACTTTGTGGTTTGTTGTTAAGAAAGTGCAAGAAAAATCTAAAATTGTTCATTTTAAATTGAGAAAAAAAAATAGTTTTGATTTTAAATTCATTTTAAATGTTGACATTGACTTTTTAAATTTTAGTTAAAAATTTTACTATTATTTTAATGAACACTTAAGCACTCTATGTGCCAACTATCTAATTCGTGTGTCATGTAGGTAATTTGCGTTAGTGAAATGACAATAAGGACTAAACTAACAAGAATGATTTTTCGATTTTGGGAACAAAAACTAAAAAATAAAAAGTAGAGACCAAAATGAAAATGGCCAAAAATATAAGGACAAAAATGGTATTTATGTCATGTTTCATTTGCAGAGGAAAAGGAAATGGAAAGAAATCTACATCTTCGTTTACTTTTATTCCCACATAAATTTCAAAAAGTTTATATATCAGTTTTAACAGTTAACCTAAAACAGTTTTACACATGTATACAATTATTATGTTTTGCTTTATTACAGTCTTTATAAAAATTAGGCATTTGAGAGAGTTTTTATAACAGTTTTTATAAAATTTTTAACAATCCTAAATCAAATGAGATTTGTGCAAATAAATTTGGTATTTGCTACAATACAATTTTAACCATCCTAAATCAAACAGGTTAAGATTGGTAGTTTTTATGAACAGAATTTGAGCATTCAAACTTTTAATTGAAATCTACCATGCTTTAATCCTAAATCAACTCATATCTTAAAAACTAAACATGTTTTTATTTTTTATTGAATTAAAGACAGTAACAATATCAAACAACCAACAGGATGTGAAATATCAACTGCATGCATAATGTTTGATGTTCAGTTTAGGTTTCGACAAATAATCCTAAAAACAACACTTTGTGTATAGGATGAACCAAGCAGAGTTTAAATTAATGAGAGAAAAAAAATTTCTATCAAGATTTTTAAACTTAATGGAATTTTATAATGATAGGAAGTAATTTGTATATTATCAACAATCAAGAGAGACATTCTTTGGTCTAATAGTTTAGGAAAATATTATGATTAACCCGATAATTTGGGCACAAAATTCTTCAATTTTTAAGACTTTAAGGGTGTGTTTGTTTGGAGGTGAAATAAGGTGGATAGAAAACAAAGGAAAGAAAATAAGATAGAAATTATTTTAAATTGGTGTTTGGTTGGAAGGGGGAGAGAAAAATTGCGGTGATGCCTAGGTGTTTTCTCCCTAGGCCCATTGTTGATGCTTCGTGGTGGTTCAACCACCCATCGCGGTGACGCTCGCGCGCTTTTTTGGAAGGATATGCACGTGCATGTAAAGCTCAGAGCTCGGGTGCTGTGAAGAAGGGTATACCTTTGGTGTATGACTAGAATATGAGTCAAATTTAAGGAAATTACCAAAAGTAAGTGAACTTGCCACCAATCATTAGGTTTTTTCTAAGGTGTGATTGGCCACCTAACTAAGGGAGTTAATACTGTACCATAGACCGTTTCGGTTTGATTAGAGGAACAAAATATTTTGGTACTTGTTAATATCGGTGTACCTTTTTGTGGTGAGGCCCAAGTGTTTTCTCTCTAGGCCCATTGTTGATGCTTTGCGGTGGTTCAACCACCCATCGCGGCGAAGCTTGCGCGCTTTTTTGGAAGGATATGTACGTGCATGTAAAGCTCAAAGCTCGGGTGGTGTGAAGAACAGTATACCTCTGGTGTATGACTGGAATATTAGTCAATATTAAGGACATTACCAAAAGTAAGTGAACTCTCCACCAATCATTAGGTTTTTTCCTAAAGTGTGATTGGCCACCTAACCAAGGGAGTTAATACCATACCAGAGACCATTTTCGGTTTGATTAGAGGAACAAAATATTTCGGTACTTGTTAATACCGGTGTACCGTTTCGGGTTTATCGCTAAGTATTAAATATATATATATATATATATATATATATTAGTTGTATATCCATTAATCAGACCCTATACAATTTGTTTACAATATTTAAAATTATCAACTCATATCTTATTTAATAATTTAAACTTTGGCTAAAATGTTAAGGGTTCGGTTATTTAATAATGTGGACCCTTAGAGTACACATTAAGTCATTCATTTTTTGGAAAAATTTTATCAAAAATTGAAAAACTGTCAAAATTTTTTTAATTTTCGATAAACTTTTTCTAAAAGTGGTATATTATTGTGTACCCTTAGTACTAATAATATAAAATATATAATATTCTCAGGAAAAAAAATATAATATCTAATTGATATTGATGCTAATAAAAAAAATAGAACTGATATCTATTAAATAATACTAATACTAAAAGGCATTTGTTACCGTGTGCCCTAAGGGCACACGGTCATGCCAATGATAGTGGCCTTTTGCACAGGAACATATGCATAGGAACTTGAAATAAGCTAAACAAGACAATGACAATGCCAATTTTGTCATCCAATTGTTTTACACAAGCCGGACCTAAACAAAGCAGAATAACAATATTGTCCTCTAATTTTTTAACAAGCCGGATCAAGCAAAACAAAAGGACAAAAATGATCTTTTTGCCTCCATTTCATATTTCATCTCCCACCAATCCTTACTTTACCAATATTTACTTTTTCTTCTCCTCCACTTTAACAATATCATAGAAAAAACTAAAAGAAAAGTTCAACGTTGAACAAAAAGACAAGAAAGAAAAAAGAGTTCAATGAATGATCAAAGAATGTCTACAAGAATATGGTCTTCAAGAAATTATAAATAAGGTACATATATTTCTTTTGTTCTTAATTTATTTTTCAAATATATTGAAATATGATGTTAATATTTATTTATCATATTTGTTAAATTATTGTAGAATCAATGGATGAGAATTTTGTTGAGAAGAGTTCAATGAATGATCAAACCACGTGTACAAGAATATAGTGTTCAAGAAATTATAAATAAGGTACATATATTTCTTTCGTTCTTAATTTATTTTTCAAATATATTGAAATATGATTTTAATATTTATTTATCATGTTTATTAAATTATTGTAGAATCAATGGATGAGAATTTTGTTGAAAGTGAGATTCATCAATTAGTTCCAATGAGTTGTTTTGACTTAAATGAATTACCTTAAGAAGGTACACTATTTTATTTTATTTATAGTTTATATTTCATTTATAATTGAATATGATGTTGATTTTTTTTTTTAAATCCTTTTTACAACATAGAACAAATGAATTGTATTGTAATTGCAAGTGAGATTTATCAAAGTGTTTCAAGGAATTGTGTTGACTTAAATGAGCTTCTAAATGATGGAGAAAATAATGACATTTGTGGGGAGGAATTAGTGGTTTGGAATGAATATCCAATGGAAGAAATAGGAGTTATTGAAGAAAATGAAGATATTATTTCAATAGAAAATGAATTTGAACCTTTTGTTGGACATTGTTTTCTTAGTGACGAAGAGATTTTTATTTTCTATAAAAATTATGCATATTGATATGGATTTACAATTTGAAAAGGTGGTTTTGTCACAAAATATGGAGAAAATGTAAGACGTGATTTCTTTTGTCACCAAGAAGGTAGACAACAATTAAAAAGAGTGGATTCATCTAAGGAGTAACGAAATAGGATATCTACAAGATGTGGATGCAAAGCTCATCTAAGAATCACATTGCGAAAGTCATTTGACATTCCACGAGAATGGCATGTCACTAAGTTTGTTATAGATCACAATCATGATTGTCCCCTTCGGAAGTAAGATTTCTTCCAGCCAATCGAGTTATCACTAAAGAAGACAAAGATCGCATGCTCTTATTGAAAAAGGGCAGACTTTCGGTTAGGCAAATAATACGTGTTATGGAGCTTGAGAAAGGTGTGAAGCATGGAGATCTTCCATTTTTTAAAAGAGATGTCCATAACCTTGATGTGAAAATGAGAAGAATGCATGCAATGAATGATGCTATGTGTCTCTTACAATTGTGCAAAGTTGCTAAGGAAAATAATTCTAAATTTCAATATGCATATACAACTGATGAAGAGAGTAGGTTGGAGCATATTTTTTGGGTGCCTACTCCTTGTTTTGATTGGTACCAAAAATATGGAGATGTGGTTGTTTTTTATACTACTTACAAAGTAAATGCATATGACATGCCTTTTGGTATTTTTGTTGGCATCAATAATCATGGAAAGACAATTCTCTTTGGTTATGCACTTCTTCGAAATGAAACAACTAGTGCATTCAATGGTTAATGAAGGTACGTAAATTATTTAATTATCTTGTAAGGTTGTGCAATTATTTTTCGATTTTATTTGATTAATTACTAGTTTAATATCATATATCCTACTATATTTTTTCATGTGCTAATAACTTTGTATTTGATTAATAGACTTTTGCAAATTGAATGAAGAAGTCACCTAAGGCAATTTTAACAGACCAAGATCCATGGATTACAGAGGCAATATCAAAAGAATTGCCATCCACAACATGCTTTTTGTATATGGCACATTACTACTAAATTTAGTGGTTGGTTTATGGCAATTCTTCGTAGTCAATATTCAAATTGATGCACGGATTTCTACAAGCTATATAAGTTAGACTCATGTGAAGAATTTGAGCATCAATGGTCTCAAGTTATGGCAAAATATGACATGCTTACTAACAAGCATGTAAGTGGTTTATATCAAATCAAGCATTTTTGGGTACCATGTTACCTTCGTGGCTATTTTTTTGGGGGAATGACAACAGCTGGAAGATTCGAAAGTACAATTGCATTTATCAAACGGTTTGTTAATTCCCACATAAACTTGACGTAATTTATTGAACAAGTAAGTCATTATTTATCGTTGCCTTCTTTTATTGTAGAATTTGATTTATTTTTTTATTTGTTAATATTTGTAGTCTTTATTTGTCTTTAAATGATTTACAATTTGTAATTTTAGGATGACCTTGCCATTGAAGATATTGAGAAAACACAATCACATGATACAATGTTGGAGAAATATAGTGGTTCTTCTTTAAGAACTTTTTCACCGATAGAAGAACAAGCACATAGTGTGTTGACACCCTATGCTTTCAAAATGTTTCAAGAGGAGTTTGGAAGAGCCACACAATATTCGATGCTTCAAGAAAACGGTATTAAATTTGTGTTGCAATATTATGAAGAAAAAACTAGTCAAAAGCACTTGGTTTTATGGGATGGTGAGATGACGAGTTGTAGTTGCAAGAATTTTGAATTTTGGGGTATACTTTGTCGTCACACACTTAATGTATTCATTCACAAAGATTGTTACCGAATTCCATCTTTGTATCTTCCAACACGTTGGTGTCGCGAAACATCATTAGGTGGAAAAGAATTGATAGTGTTGAGTGATGAAAATTTAGTGGACAAGGAAAATATGGTTGATGCTAATGCTAATGATGCTATTGATGGAGATTTTTTTGTTCGTTGTCCTCCGCTCTCAAAGACGAAAGGTCGTCCAAAGCAAACAAGAATGAAAGGTGAAAAAGAATTGGGAAAGCAAAAGAGAACTTGTGGGTTTTGTAAGCATGCTGGCCATAACATCTCTACATGTCCGGAGAAGGAGAAGGAAAACTCGACTTCCTTAAGTGGTGCAAAGAAAATGAAAAATTGTACTTCAATAGATATGGGATTGAACCCAATTCATTTGAAATGTTAGGTCTTTTGCTTAAAAAATCACCAATATGATGTTTGTCAACTTTTTATTTTTGTCAGTGTTATATTATCATTTTGACAATATTATGCCAATGAATATCATGCATTCTTAAAAAAATAGAAAATTTTGCCATAGAAATAATAGTGTTTCACTAAAATTGAAATCTAATGTCCCATATCATATCATGTATCATGACACTTTTTCAATCCAAAGCAAACTGGTCTTCTCACGACATTTGAAACACAAAATAGCGAGATACTATTTTTAAACTTAAAATAATTTTAAAAATTACTATTTATGTTTTATTGTCTTAGGACACTAAATATCTAACACCCCTAACCCACTACTAATCAATAAAATATTTTTATTTCTTTCATTTTGGATTTTATTATTTTTACTATTTATATAAAATAAATGTCAACTCCATGTAAAACTCTAAATTTATGGGGAAATATAGCAGGGCACCAACACAACCCCACCAATTCATGCGGGTTTGTCCCAACAAAAAGTTGGTGGACTAAGGTTGGGGCCTATCACATACTTACTCTGGTAAGGCTAGTGGTACAAGACCAAAGAAAAAAAAGAAATAATAGTGTTTCACTAAAATTGAAATCTAATGTCCCATATCATATCATTTATCATGACAATTTTTCAATCCAAAGCAAACCGGTCTTCTCATGACATTTGAAACACATAATAGTGATGTACTATTTTTAAACTTAAATCTATGAAGAAATATAGCAGGGCACCAACACAACCCCACCAATTCATGCGGGTTTGTCCCAACAAAAAGCTGGTGGACTGAGGTTGGGGCCTATCACATACTTACTCTAATAAGGCTAGTGGTACAAGACCAAGAAAAATAAATAAATAAATAATAGTGTTTCACTAAAATTGAAATCTAATGTCCCATATCATATCATTTATCATGACAATTTTTCAATCCAAAGAAAACCGGTCTTCTTATGACATTTGAAACACATAATAGTGATGTACTATTTTTAAACTTAAAATAATTTTTAAAATTGCTATTAATGTTTTATTGTCCTAGGACATTAAATCTCTAACACCTCTAACCCACTACTAATCAATAAAATATTTTTATTTCTTTCATTTTGAATTTTATTATTTTTACTATTTAAATAAAATAAATGTCAACTCCATGTAAAACCGTAAATCTATGGGGAAATATAGTGGGGCACCAACACAACCCCACCAATTCACGCAGGTTTGTCCCAACAAAAAGTTGGTGGACTGAGGGTGGAGCCTTTCACATACTTACTCTGATAAGGCTCTTGAAGATGTATATTGTTTACATTAGTAGCCTCTTCATTTATTGCCAGGCCACAAATGCGTTGACTCCTTGTGATAACTTAGGTTAATTAATTAGCCCAGTTATTAATTTATCAAATTAATCATGCAATATCACGTGGTAGCACAAACAAATCACCAAACTAAGTTAAGCAGCGGAAATTAAATGACACGGTAATTTGTTTACGAATGGAGAAAACCTTACGGCAAAAACCCCACCGGGTGATTTAAGGTCACCACTCCCGAAACTCCACTATTATCACAACAAGCAGTTACAAGCAAGGAATCCCAGTACCTCACCAACTTACAGTTGAACTCTTACCCCAATACCCAATTGGACTTGTTCTGTAGTGACAGTTTCTCCTTTCAATGCACGGCTCCCAAGTACGTGACTAACCAGATGCGCGGATCCCAGTACGCGACTTCAAACACCAACTAAAGAGAGAGAGTTGTTGGCTGCAAAGTTCTTCAAATCATCAGAGATGAACTAGGGCACGAACTTTGTCTTTTAGATCACAAATTGCATGAACAAGAAGTTCTGAATGAATGTGCAACTTGCATCCTTATTGACGGCCCTTAAAATAATCCTTTTATATGTCTAGGGTTAGGAGAAAAGAAGTCCCAAAGACACACTCACGGATTGGACTTGAAACAGAACTGAAAATCTATTTTCTTTAATTCTCGACAGATAAAGGTGTCGAGAGGTGTCGAGAAGCTGTCGAGAAGCTGTCGAGGCTCGGGGCAAAACAGCTTCTTTAAAGCTCGATAGATGCATGTGTCGAGGTATGTGTCGAGCTTTAAAAACTGGCACTTCCTTGCTTGTGTCTTGGACAGACTTTGATGACTTCAACACTGGATCTTGAAACACTGTTTCTTGAAGTGTTAAACACATCCTAAATCTACCCAATTACAAGTAAAGTGCGTTTTGTCTAAGGATAAGCTAATTACATAAAATAACGACATATGTTCACAGACTTGAAATACATATGTCCTAACATTTATATTTTTCCACTAAGTGTCACAAAATAATGTTACACGTGTTTAGTTTGTCTAATAAAATAATGTCACGTGATAAAATAAAAATGACATGAATAATAGACACAATTGATACTTATAATAAATTTCACAATAAATTTAGTTTTTTTCAAATACTTTTAATAAATTTTACTATAAATTTCATTATAGTTAAAATAATTAATTGTGATAGAAATACTTAAATAATTTCCCAAATACTTTAAAAAGTTGCATTGGTAACATTATTTAATCATTAAACTTGGATAATTGTTCGTAGCAAAGGAGCAAGGAGCTATAGTCAAAAAGTTATTTATTGTGTATGTAGGCCTTTACGAAAAAAAAAAAAAAAAAAAAAAAAAAAAAAAAAAAAAAAAAAAAAAAAAAAAGTTGCGTGGCTCTTTGATTACCAAGACATGAACACAACAAGTTTTAGAAATCTTGTCTTCCTTTCAACTGCTACATCCTTCTTTCCTTCATTTTCTCTCAGGTCCCATCTCTTTCTTTGTTTTTTTCTTTTCTTTCTTTCTTTCTTTCTTTCTTTCATTCCCTCAACAGACGGACAATTGCTACATCTTTCTTTCCTTCATTTTCTCTTAGATCCCATCCCTTTCTCTGTTTTTTTTTTTTTCCTATCTTTCTTTCATTCCCTCAACAGACGTAGACCACTGAAATCAAAGAGAACTCAAGCACGAAATGGGGATGGCTTCCTCCAGTCATGAACCACGCCTGGCTGATGCACCCATTTCAATGCCCCTTCTGTCGTTGACAACAAATAGTTGTTCAGCTTTGAACAGTTTCAGCGCCGAGATTTGTGAGATTCACAAAACTATATCGATTTCTTTTTAAAAAATATTTGAGTCATAATTTTTTTTTATTGATTATATGTTCTGTTTTTGTTCTAGAAACATCTGAAATTTGTATGAGTATTGAGTTGTAATTTTTGTAAGAGGATTTTTTTAATGAGAATTTTTGTAAGAGGTTGTTTGGTGGTAGAGTGTTGTTTTTGGTTAACTTGTTTGAGTTGTGTAAACTTGGGTTTCAACTTTCAAGGAGGAGGAGGAGAAATGAGTGAAGCGCAGTTTAGTCTTTTTAGAAAATATAATTTGTAAGATGCTTTTCTCTTGTTCCCATAAAAGTCACTGATGTCTTGTGGAAAAGCAAAATAAAATTATTAAACTATTTTGTGGAAAATAGGGTACAAGTAAATAGTCCTAGACACTGTAGTGTTTTGATGTGTGGGCAGTGCACACAAAACGAATAATTATGAAATAGTGATAATATTATATTTAAAAAAAAAGGTAGAGTTTGAATTTTAAAAAAAGCAGTGACTTGTCACTACTTGTCAAGCACACAAAACAACAAAAAGTTAAGAATAAAATAAGAAGAAACATAAGAGGTATAAGAAGAAATGTATGGTCTTAGCAGACAAAGAAGAAGGAAAAGCAGCAGCAGCAACAGCAAAAGTTGAAGAGAAGTTCGGTCAAATGGATTCCTACAGGCAACGTGGTGGCGACAACGACAGTGTTAATGACGACAATGACCCAAGCAAGAGCAAGTTAGTAAGTTATTCAGAAAGAAGAGAGATTATTAATTTTAGAATTTTTTTGTTTTTTTTTTGCTATTTTGGTCCGGTATGAAGTTTTTGGCCAAAATCTGATTTTTTTCCCGGTATGGCTGGACCAACTTGGTATACTCCGGTATTCAAACCGATATAAAACAAACACATTTCTGTACCATCTGAAGCACCGCTTTAAAATATTTCGGCCACACCGGCTGATATGATACGAGATTGACTCCCTTGCACCTAACTCCATCTGATTTTATTACCGATCCTAAGCTAAGTAAAAGGTCGCTTTTCCTAATCTAATATGTATGGATAAAAAATCTTGATTTTTGAGTTCAGAAGTCTGGTTATGTGTGGGGAAGGTGTTAGACATCCCACAATGTTTGTCCATAGATAGTCATTTATTTTGGTAAAATCTTAATTTTTAGACATTGGAAGTTGAAAACGAGCTATTAGCATTAGCTTTCGAGACTTTAACGAAATTAGGCTTTGAGGTTCGATTTTGGAAAGGGTGTGGTCTCGATCAATGCTTCCCTAATGTGTTTGGAATCGGTGCTAAACTTTCACGAAGAAAATCTGGCAACATTCACCTTATTTTTGTTGTGGAAATCTAGTAATGCTTCGCCTTTGATGCGTCATAGCTTGCAAAATGAAATCCTCACCAAGCTTTTGTTAAGAGAATACAGCAATGCCCCATTTTCACAACGAAGATCTAACAGAGTTTCACGTTTGGTGCACTATAGCGCACTGGCAAGGTTTCATGCCTTTGTATGTAGCGCGTGCTAACATGCCCATGCTAGGGCGAGCCAGAGCCCCTCAAAGCATCAAGCATATTGATGCATGTCGCATACACAGGGAAACCAATGTCACTTGGTGACATGGATTGGGACAGTCTTACTATGATGATTATGCACACAGTATGACATGAATATGCACCTGTAGCAAATGCCTTGAGCACATACTCATGCCACAAGGTCAAGAGCTCTCATGACTAAAGAAGGTCGCTCACATAGCCATGGGAGTCCATCATACAAACTGCACGATCACCCACAAACACATAGGCACATATACATACATACATACATACATACATACATACATACATACATATATATATATATACATCATGCACAATGCTATCACACAGAGCAAGAAAGTAAAACAGACATTACCAATGTCCCAAGGATATGGCCCAGCAAGGTACAGGAAATGTAAAATAACATTGCCATATCTAGGGGATGTGGCCTAAGCTAAGAGCAAGAAAGATAAAGGGTACAAGAGAGAGGGAGAAAGATGTAACCACTTGGGGAAGCTAGGCCTCCTAATTTACTAAACATTGCCCCTTGTGGGCTTGCGTCTTCTTGCTTGCATCTTTACCCTTTTTTTGCTTGCACCTAGGAGGTCGCATCCTTGCTCCAAGTGTCCATGCTCCACGCATGTACATGCAATCACAAAGGAAACAATCCAGCAAACAAGTAAAGAAATAAGTAGAAGGAAAGCATTCTAAAAGACAAGCTATCAAAGGGTGCCCAATGGGAGCAAACAAGCATATTATCAAACAAAAAGGGGTGTCCTAGGAGGACAAATGTAGTTTTGGATCGAGTGTCCCTAGTTCCATGAGATTGGAGTAAGGCTAACACACAGACTTATGCATGAACATGTAGGCAAGCATAAAACAATGCAAAGAAGCAAAGAAAGCCAAACGAATGGCACAAAGCAAGCAAAGGCAAGCATATCATCGCATGAAACGGAGAAAAGGTATGCATCGAGCAAACTAACAACACGGAGATGTGTCTCACAAGCAGTCACATCCAACAAGCCACAAGAGGGATGAATGCAACCACACAAGCAAGTGGCCCCAAAGATCAACAACCACAAGCCCACGGGTGGGTACAAAGCATGGCAAAGCCTAGATCTAGATAGACAAACATGGAGACAAATCATAGAAGCAAGTAAGCACAGATATGCATAAAGGAAATGATCCAAACTCTTTGATATAAGCCTTGGTGTATGGATGTAGGCCTAGACCACAAGATCTAGATCTACACCCTACCTAAAGGGCCAAAACACAAGAAAGAGGTACATCAAGAGACAAAAATGCTATAGAAGCACATGACAAAGCAACCAACATGTAGATCCAGACACATGCACATGGCACAGAGCACACAAAGGTGTAGTTCTAAACATGAACATGGCAAGGAGCACATAAAGACATAGATCTAAACATAAGCATGGTAAAAAGCACATAAAGATGTAGATCTAAATATGAACATGGCAAGTAGCACATAAAGACATAGATCTAAACATAAGCACGGCAAGGAGCACATAAACAAGTAGATCTAAGCATGGACATGGCAAAAGGCACCTAGGCATATGGATCTAAGCACAAACACAAAATTTAGGCATATCCTAGCCCAATAAGGCTAGGCCAACAACATCAAAGTGGTAAAACATGGAAAAAAGTAAGGAGACATGCTAAAAAGTCTATAGAACATGTTGGGAAGCAAGGTAGAGCAAAGATATACTATGGAAAGCAAGCAAATAGACATGCTAAGAAGAAAGATAAAGTGAAGGGTGTAAATTGTAGCTAAAAAGCTACATGTACACCCTTAAAACCTCAAATTCAAGGTCCTAAGATCAAGGAGAGGAAAAAGACTGTAAGAACACTACCTCTTAATTGTTGAGAAAAGAGATAAATTGAAAGTTTTTTGATATGTTTGGGAGAGAATTTAGAGAGGAAAAGAGAGAGAATCTATCTAGAAAAATGCTCCAAAACTGCCTAAATTTGTTTTTTTTTTTTTTTTTTAATATGGGGGTCTGAGGGGTATTTATAGGCATTTTGTAACCCTTCAGTGGCCGCCACCCACTAAAGGTGCGCTAGACTGGTGCTAGTCGCTGGCCACTAAATGTGCGCCAGGCTAGTGCTGATATCAGTGACTTTGACTTTTTCTAATTCTGAGTTTAATTGCCTATTTGATTATCTTCCCAGACTCTAATTGAGCTGATCATGGTGTCCATGGAAAGCCCTAGATGTCTAGTTTCTAGAACATTAAAGAAATTGAAACTCCGACTATCGGATCTAAAGTTATGGCCTCAGGAAGGGAGTTGACGTGCTTTGCATGATTTTCAGGGTATCTCAACCATTTTAACTCTAATTTCGACCCATGAATAGTCATTGCAATAGGAATTCAATAATCTTTGCAATGGTGCTGATCTTAACCCGTTCTGATGGTCAGAGCTTTTTGGGGCCCTCGGGAGTCTACCTTGGGTCAAACTTGGTCAAAGTTAAAGAAAATCAACAATTAGCTCGGGTTTGATGTAGAAACATGAAAAATGTTGTTTTAGAATGATTTTGACATGATTTGACTTTCAGTCGACCCATGGTTGACGAGGGTCATTTTGATCAATTTGACTTGAAATGGCACTTTAAGTGCTCCAATGCCTGAACAGGTTATGCCACATCATTCTAGATGTGACCCCATGAAAGAAAGTTAATATTTTTGAGATTTTCGAGGTCTAGCACATAAATTGAGGGTAAACAAAATATGATATCTACACCCACCAAAAAGTTTTCTCCCTAAAATGGGGAGAAAACTGAGGGGTGGGGAAAGGATGAATTGGGTTGACGAAGATGCCCAGTCCAATGTTGGGTTGCTTTAAAATGTTTTTTTTTTATCTACTTTAGTTGCATTTTTTTTTTTTTTGTGTTTTTGTTTTGTTTTGGTTTTTTTTTTTTCATCTAGTTTCTTCGTGGTTCAATTGTTTTTTTCTTCTTCTTCATCCTCTTGCACACACACAATTTTTTTGCAAAAAAATGTGTTATTTTTTTGTTTTATTTAATTAACACATAATTGTAAATTTATACTAACTCCATTTTCTATCCCCTCACTTTTCTTCTCAACTAAACAAATAAGTTTTCCATCTCCTTACTTTTCTATCCCCTAGATCCTATTTTTCTATCCTCTTCCCATTTTCTATCGTTTCACTTTTTCACACCTCCAATCAAACGAACCCTAAATGTATTGAGGAAAAAGTCACACTCACATCTTAGTTTTCAGGTATCAAATGATAGTCTAGTGGTTTAAACCCTGCCCCCTCTCCTCCTTTTTTCTCTCTTTCCCTATTATCTATGAATAAAAAAACACATAATTTTTTAGAGTTTTTTTTTGGGGTGCATGCCTATGCCAATCATCTGCGATTTTCAGTAAAGAAAAACTTAATAATTCTATATATTATTGATAAAAAATAAGCATAATATGTAGGTCAGATTAAGTCTCCTAATGAAGATTGTTTCACATGTGATCCATCATATTACTAAGATGAAATTGGCTTTATTCACTTTGATTAATTGCCCGCTGTTTCAGAAGAAAACAATCTCTTCAATTAGCATTGGACTTGGGCAGTTTATTTTGAACTTAAAACCAAGCTATATAGCAAATGCTGAATATGCTCGGACAATGATCTAATTACGTATTTTATGTGAAACTATTCAATACACCAAATATATTAACGTAATACTAATACATTGGATATACGCAATGGATTCTCTTATTGATCATCCTTATTGTCACACATATTTGTGAGGTTTTTCAAACACTTGATTTATCCTATATAACCATTTGAGTAACATGCATGCTAGTGCAGCAGCAAGAACTTCAATTTGTTGATTTCACTAACAAATGCGCCTGCAGAGGGTGAGGCCATCACCAATTGAAATGAGGGATGATTCGATGCGGGGATCAGTTGCTAGAAAGCTATTCAATTCCGTGAGACACTTTTTGCCAAGCTTCAAAAAGTCCTCCATCTTATCTTCTTCAGGTTCTGCCACTGACCCAAACCATAAGGTATTATCATATGCAATTATTCCACCAATCTTAACCAGTTTCAAAAGTAGCTCGTGATATTTGATGTAGCCTTCCTTATCAGCATCCACAAATGCGAAATCAAATGTCCCTTCTTGTTTGCCCTGTATTCATAATTAGGAAATTAAGGTCAAGTATATATGTGCAACATATCACATAGGTTTGGTTGAAAGTGAAGACTAACATATGACAAGCATTTTGGAAGATAAGTGAAAAGTTCATCCGTATAGAACCTAAAGACAATGTCGATGAATTTTGAATTTGGCCAAATCATTTGCGCGAGTAGGAATAATGTCATTATTCATCAAAAATAAAACTTCTGAAAATTTTAGCAATAGAAAAATTGTAGATTCACATCTAACCCCGATTTTGGTCTAATATATTGTCAACAAATTGTTTTAAAAAGTATTTCATATAATATTAAGGCTAAAATGCAAAACTCACTCTCTATGTTTCATAGAAATTCATTTTTGTTCTCTAATTTTATTTTCATTGATTTCGTTCCTCTAATTTTTAAGTTTATTCAATTAAAATTTTTCCATCAACTTTTGTTATATGTTATGGTTAATTTTCCAATTTTTTTAAATATTTCTTCAAGTTTTTTTAATTAAAAATTTTAATTAATGATTGAAAAATATTTTCCCAGTTTTTTATTTTCAAAATTTTTAACAAAAGTTGACAAAAATGCTTTAATTGAATAAATCTGAAAGGACTAAAATGAACGAAAGTAAAATTAAAAGGTTGAAATGAATTCTGAAAAAACTTAGAAAGTGAATTTTGCATTTTAGCCTAATTAATATTAATGTAGCTTATAAACTATTGAGTACAAGAAATGTAACTTAGAGAAAAAAAAAAAAAAAACATATGCATTGATCTTCTACATCAAAAATATATATAAAATTTCAAAATTAATATTAAAAATTATTTAAATTATTCTAAGTATAAGAGATAATTCTGCACACAAAAAAAAAAAAAAAAAAAAAAAAATCGCCTTAAGCTTGCATCACATATTTATTGGTTTATAATTTAAGTGGATTTCAGTGATAATATACTAAGGGCGAAAACAGTGTGCTTAGGTAGCCATAAATCATATCATTTTGATTAGAAAATACTCAACGTTTGAGTGATTTACTTACGTTTTATTTACTTCTGATATATTGTATTTAGATTATTTTAGTCCAGTAATACATCATATAGTTCAATGTAGTTAGTTTCAAACTGAACTGTATTTTGACAACAATTTTCTTGTCGTTTGTAATATTTATATTATATTATGGTTAACCACCCAAAATTGTTTTAGAACAAATTTTAGCTCCAAATTAGTTTGAAATTATTTTCTCCAATCTACCACATGACGATTTATAAGATTATTTATGCGTATTATTTAAAACAGTCACTCGACTCATCAAAAAAGTCACATGACTAAAACTACACTAACTTCAATCATCATATAATGGGCCGGGTTGAAGGGATATAACTTTAAATTGATTTTGATCTAAATTCTTTCATTTTTTTTTTTCCCCTATCTCCACCACTGGTTGGAACTAATTGGAAACTCAGCATGTTTCAGCAATAACTTGTTATCGTTAATTGTTAGATAAAGTCACAATAGAAAACACGTTTACCCCCATACTTCCGTTATAAGCACCTAAAGTTCAACAATAACTTGTTCTAGTTCTTGTTAAATAAGGTCAACAATAGAAAACACGTTTTAAAAAAATTATTTTACAAACCCAACTATCACTACCTTAAGTAGAGATACAATTGCATCATGCTAGTAACTTATATGGGCAATAGCCAAAAGTCTTATAGCTTAACTGGTACATCTCATGGTATTTTCAACAAAAACATCTAGGATTCAAATTGCCCCACTCCCAACTATTGAATAAATAAAAATAAAAAACTTACATTGGTAATTAGATCATTCAAAACTGACAAGGCATCTGATTCAATAAAATTAATCTTATGCTCTACTCCAGCCTTCTGAATAAATGGCAATCCAGTTTGATATGCTTCCCTGTTTGGATCAATAGCTATTATCTGCAAAAATTGAAAACCTCAGTGTACTCTGGCCCTTACCATCTAATACTATTTATTTGCCTAGTATGTAAAATAGGAGTAACCAAAAAAATAATATATAACTAAATTCTGAAACGTACCGTGCCATCATCTGGTAGTGCTAAAGCAGTAGTAAGAAGAGAATAACCAGTAAAGACTCCAATCTCTAATGTCTTCTTTGCGTTCATGGTCTTTAGAAGCATTGATAGGAGTAGACCTTCATCGATAGGCACATTCATCAGACTCCTGCCAAATATGAACACAGTTCAAAAGTAATAACTTCGGTAAATTTATGTTTTAAAAAATTGTAATTTATTATCTTGGGCGCAGTTACTGCCTATAAACTTCTATAAGAGATGTATTGATGTAAATGTAATTAATTTAATATAAAATGAAGTGCAATGAAATGTAAGAAACATAGCAATAACCAATTAAGCTCTTCGGCCGTGCCCCTCCTCTAGCAAAAATAGGCCTGTTATTACATCTTGTACCCAACCTTTTTTGTATTAGAAGCCATCTCCTTTGTTTTAAATTTACCTTCTTATAACCATGGAATCAAATTCTAATGAATTTGATGTTAACTCTGTAAAATCTTTTTTCCGCCTTTTAGATGGAGAGCTCAAAGAGGAAATATACGTGGAACAACCTCTAGGCTATGTGCAAAAGGAAAAAGAAGAGAAGGTCTACTAAATACAAAAATCTCTGTATAGATTCAAACAAGCATCAAGGTCTATCAAGTATCAACAACAAAATTGACTCATACTTTTAGCAAAATGAGATTCAAAAAGTTTTAAGTACGCCATCATTATAGGTTAAGAAAAAGGAGACATTCTCATTGTTTGCCTATATGTGATTTAATTTATAGTGACACAAATCTAGTCATGGTTGGGGCCTTTTTGGGGTGTGGGAGGTTATACAACCTACCATATCTTCTTTTTATTATTAAAAAAAAAAACAATTACTCCCAATTTTGGGATCTTTGGTGACTGTTTTAATGGGGGCCTTGGGCCTAGGCCTAAAGTGGGTAAAAATATGTGTAATAAAGTGAGTGTATTAATATTTTTCCTTAAACAAAATGAATTAAACCACTTCTTTCCCCTTCTCAAAATCCTCCCTCCTCTTTCTCCCTTCAAACATATGGTAAAGCAATTTTATCCACATTAAACATAAAAAAATAAATAAATAAATAAAAAGGCATTAAAATAGTGCTTGGAAAGAAATTATGACCCACCAAAAAGGATGTTGCTCAACTGTGGCCTCTCTGAGTTCCTTCAATTGTTCATGCTCTCGCGGGTAGCATTTTTCTATAATGTACTACAACACATGAAAGGTAAATCACGTCCAGAGGAATGTTAGCCATTTTGAGCTACCTGTTACCACAACAAAACTTATAATTTTTGCCACAACTTGCTTAGACGGTGAGTTATGAGTACTGGTCCATAACCTCACCATTGACAACTTACCACGTGAATTATAAGTTGTGGCAAAGTTAAAGATTTTGTTGTGATAATAGCATTATTCATAAATATATATATATATATATATATATATATATATATATATATTATTTCACTAATTTTATCTCAAAATAAAAAGAATAAGTTTAGTGTCACAAATTTTTTTTCAACTTTGTCACAACTTTATTACATTGCAACTCGTGAATAGTGAAATTATGAACTCACATAAATCTACTATTTTATTTTTACCACTCACAATTTTACTCGTAGCAAAGTTGTGAAAAAATTCCTAACACTAGAACTTAAATAAAAAAATTTGTCAACTGGTGGTTGGTGGGACTAATAAGGACTCACGTGGCAGTGGAAAAAAAAAAAAAAAGCACTAAAAACATCTCTTCATAAGTCATTCTTAACTTTTTGAGATGTATTCAAATCTATATATATGTGATTTTTTTTTTTTTTTTGGAGAATAATCATTGTGATTTTCACTACCAAAGTTTGTGAATAAAACTTCAAAAAATTCTCATTATTGAAAACGAAGTAACAATATATGCTTAAAATCAGTTGTTTATGGGAAATTTTGCAATATTTCTGTATCCAAATGATAAATAGTTGAGCTTCAGCTAAATATTTATATATGACATATGTAAGGCTCCCCATTGTGCCCCAATAAATCACAGAATATCCAGAGCTGGTTATCAAAAAACAATTAACATTTTCTCCATTGTAAAGAAGATGGTAAAACTGCAAACCTTGAGCACCACCTCCACAAAATATATATATATATATATATATATATATAAATTGTATTCCTAACATTAATCTTTAATGAAGGCAAGCTCTTCAATACAGAGAGAGAGAATGGTTTAGTTAAATATAATTTAACAGATGCACAAGGAAAACTGACCTTTTTAAGTGCTTGACTTTTGAGGATGATCTTCTCCGGTGCGGTTCCCATGCCTGAAAGAGTTTTCACATGTCCTTTCATAAGCCAAGAATAAAACGCACACTACTTGTATATGTACTAAACGAAAACTTGCTAATCAAAAAAATAAATAAATAAATAACATACTAAATAAATCTTAAATGTATAGTTTTTTTTTTTAAATGATTAGAAATTTTTTGCTGCCCTTTACCTAACCCCCTCCCCACACTTAATGCATGGGGAGTTACCACTTTGACAAGCAGTCTGGTGGTTGAAAAGCACAGTTTGAGCCGTTAGGCCACTGCCATCGTTTTATTCAACCAAATTTTGATTTATAAGCCTATCTATTTATTACACCTTTTAAAACCTATCTTAAACCCATCAAGATTGTGACACATTTATTTTTATCATTTATCATGATTTTGACCATTCAAACCAGAGGAACACTAGACCCAATCCAACTCTTATTGTAAAATGATAAATTTTGACTTGTAGCTTAAGGCTACAACTTTCTATAAAAAAATTAACATTGCTACATATTGTAAAAAATTAACCATTGAATTGAATATTCGTTATACTCTTAATACACATTAAATTTTATGTCAATCTAATGTTATTTACTTTATGATCCATTAAATTATTTTTTGTATATAATTTTAGACTATAAAAAGTTGCAATTTAAATAATTAATTGATGATATACCTATTGTTCTTTGATTTTCTAAAAATTTTACAAGCATGAAGGATATAAAAAGAAAATGTAATCTAACAGTAAATTTGTCAAAATTTATATTTAATAAAAAAAAATTAAGTGAGATTATAGTCTTAAGTTACAACCGAGTTTGTTGCCAAACTTTATCAACTTTAAAATGAGTAAAATATTAAATTATCTGATTTTTTTTTCTTGGCATTTTTTCCCCTATGGGCCTAAACTGTTTAGTTGGTAAGAAAGTTTGGAAGAAAATTTTCTTTATTTTTTTGTGGTTATTTGGTAGGTCTGTTGCTTGTGAATTTTTTATTGTTTATATATGTTTCTTTCACTTTCGTTTTAAGTTTTATTGTAATTTTTTTAATAATTCATTATCTATTAAAATTTAAAATGAAAACTTTATTAAAAAAGAAAAAAAAATTACGTAACTACTTTTCATTTGTTAGAGTAATTAATATGTGACAAAGAAGTCAATTTTACTTGTGATATCCCAAGGGTTTAAAAAATTTTAGATATAATTGAGGTGCGTTTGAGAGAGACCCAAATTTCATGGAGTGTTTATGCAATTTGTCAATAGAAAACATAGGATTTGTTAGTTTTGAAAAAGACTAACAAGTGAGCTAGTGAGTTATAATTATTCCATGCACTACAAAATGTTCTGAGAGCTCTCTTTCAATTACCTATCTTTCTTTTTCTTTTTTTCTTTTTCTTTGGTAATAAGGATATTGCATTAATTAATGGCTAAACAATCTTTATGTTTCACTTTATGTTCTACCAATCAGTTAATCACAACTTATTATGTATTACTTGACTTTTCTTAATGTAAAACAGGAAAAAAAAAATCCAAACACATTACATATAATTGGCAAAGCATAAAGTAGAACATAAAAATTGAGAGATATAAATTACTATGTTAATATTAGGTATTAGGCATTAGACCACATTGATTACATACATGTGCCTATGATAATATACCTTACTATGTTAGGTATTAGTTATTACATCATATTGAATACATATGTGTCTATAATAATATGGAAAATACTATGACCATAACTTTTCCCACAATTTTTTTCATAATTTGCTCACATAGCAAGCCATGAGTGGTGAAATTGGACCCACTACTTTTACTCTACCACTCAGGACTTACAACATGAGCAAGTTGTGATAAAAATTGTGATCTTAGCATTACTCATCATAATATTAGCTACCAACAACTACTATCTCAAGTATTCAAAATTACATCAAATTGATTACATATATGTGCCTATCATATTATGTTGCGTAAGTAGTCAACTACTACGTTCGCATTCGGAATTACATCACATTGATTACATATATGTTACATATTGTGTTACATCACATTGATAATATACCTTACTATGTTAGGTATTAGCTATTACATCATATTGAATTCACATGTGTCTATCATAATATGAAAAATACTATGACCATAACTTTTTTCACAACTTTTTCCACAACTTGCTCACATGGCAAATTGTGAGTGGTGAAGTTATGAACCCACCACTTTTTTTCTATCACTCACGACTTACAACATAAGCAAGTTGTGATCCTAGCATTACTTATCATAATATATGCTACTAACAACTACTATCTCAAGTATTCGGGATTAAATCAAATTGATTACATATATGTGCCTATAATATTATGTTGCGTAAGTAGTCAACTACTATGTTGGTATTCGGAATTACATCACATTGATAATATGTGTGCCTATCATATTGTGTTGCACATACTCAACCAAACCATTTGAGCAGTACCTTTCAATAAACTAAAACTATTCTTAAAAAATAAGAAATTTTAAATAAATAAATTTAAACAAAAACCACTAATATGTTAAACATTTTTTTTTATTCTAGTATCAAATTATTCTTGTCATTCGTCATTAGTTCCAAAATGTAGGTTTACCATTTTAACCCATATATTAGTTGGGTTTCAAACGAAAATGAATCTATTGGTAGTTTTGTAAACAATACAATAACTAATTGATTGATTCTCCACTCTCTCCGTAGTGGATTTTTCTGTAGCTCCTTACTATGTTCTCCATGTGAGTATTCACTTCTAGTGTTAATAAAAAAAAAAAAAAAATTGCTTTTATCGTATCAAAAATTACTTTTATCTTTTTTAGTATACCAATAAAATATCGATCACATATCTCATTTTTTATTTTAACACACAACACATTAAAATATTCTAAACTATTCATTAAAATCAACTGCACCATTGGTCACACCAAATAAAGAGAGAAAATAATAAAATACTATCTAGTAGCTACAGTAACCTGCTACTAACCACAACTAATTTTAAATCATGAACCTCAATCTTCTACCAACTCCCGCATCTTGAATCTCCTTCACCAATCATCATCCTTAACCACAGCTAATTTTTTTTGGCCCTCATCCTCTTACAATATTTTTAGTTATTTCTGTTCTGTGATAGCTCCATCCCAACCTCTTTAAACAATCTCGTTGTACTACGAATTCAAACACAGATCACAGACAGACCCAATAAATACCCTTTTCCCAAAACAAAAAAAAAAAACAAAAAAAGGCATGAAACGTATTGAGGCCCCATACAAATACGAGTTAATGATTAGTTGAATCCATCTCCATCGGAGATTTTCGACTTTCGGCTTTTGGGCCTGTCGATGGTGAATATTTCAAAATAATGGCAAAGGCGGGATTTCAATTTAAGAAAGTAAAATTAAAAGTAAAATTAATTTTAAAAAATATTGATTAGTTGATAATAATGACAAATAATAAATAATTATAAATTAATGTAATGACGTCCTTAGGATTGTAGTGACCTACAAAGACGTTAAGTAGTTTCTTTAATTATTATTTTGTGTTATATATGAGGCCCACTAAATAAACTGTTGTGAGGGAGTAGTGAAAAGGTAGGACAAGACAAACATCAATACTACTTGAGCTCTGAGGGACACAACAAAAATGCACAACCTTCCCAAATTAGAATATCATCTAGCTGTTACATGGTTAGTAAAAAAATTGTAAATTACGGGTTTATGTGAAATGGAAAATTAATTTAAAAATATTGTGAAATTTTTGTATATTTTTGTTACATCATTTATACTACATAAACAACTTTTATCATAACTTTTTCACTATAGCAAAGGATACAAAGCAAAGAGTGAGATGTCTCTGGGAGCATTTTATATCTTTTTTACCATTTTTTTTTTTCATTTTTAGGAATAATTTGTAGTTCTTGGTTTTTATAGTAAGATGCTTTGTTTTTTTCATAGTCAGGAAAGCGTAAGTATAGCAGCTAAGAAAATTTTGGAGAAGACAGGGGGCAATTGATCGCTCTCACCCCCTAGCTCTGCCTCTATTTTAAAATTACTCGACAACCGGTTCAAGCAAGTGGGATTAGTTATTTGTAAGTTTTTCTGGTTAGAGACGAGAACAAAAGGTTCTTCTTCACAAAGGTTTCCTCAGTTAAAAATTATAAATTATAAATTAAAAAAAAAAAAATCTACTTTAAGCTTTCTAAGAGAATTGTAGCAATAAAAAGTTTGATGGCAATTTAGGAAAAATCAATTAAAAAAAAAAATTTGAAGTAACGTCAAAGGCACAAATCAATCATTTCCCTTCTAGTGATATTTGCCCCCTACTCAATTGAGTTCAGGTTGTGAATCGTCTTTATGATACAACTACCCTTGGATTTTACAAGAAATGTCTAAAAGAATCCTTGGAATTTCGATGCATAGGGTATCAAATGTATAAAATATTGTAAATAACTAACGTAGATATATATATATATATATATATATATAAAAATTAATGAAGAATTGTCAATGAAAAGATACATTTGAAAGGTACTTATGTTCGGATAAGAACTCTAAAACGTTACTATGGCTGATGCTAGCTGTTAAGGATAAAAACATATTCATCTAGGGGCTGCTCCGCTTTGAAAACAAGGTGGTCATAGGACCACTCTCACCTGGAAAAAAATATTTATTATATATAAATTTTAAAATATTTATGATATTTTTACGCTTAAAAAATATTTTGTGACCACCTTAAATTTTTTTAGACCCAACATGATTAAACTTTTGACAAAGTTCGGTAACAAATTGGATTATAGGCTAAGGTTATGACTCTACCTAATACTTTTTTATTGAATGCGAATTTTAAAATATCCACTATTGGATTACATTTTTTTTCTTATATACTCTATACTTGCAAAATTCCAATTAGATAAAAAAAATTAATAGCTATGCATCAATTAAACATTTAAATTTCAAGTTTTTGTAATCTAAAATTATATATAAAAAATAAATTTATAACCAAATATTTTCCTTAAATCTTGGTCACCTTAACAATATATCAGGCTCTTACATACGAAAAGGAAAAGTCTGAGAAAATTTTTATTGAACTAAAAATTTGAAAGATATATAATTTGTAAAACTAATAATAAGACTATTATGCAATGATTTTAATATAAGAAAAATCATAAAAGGAAATTGTAAGATTATATGTATTTGAGTGTGTGTTTTTTTCAATATATGAAGTTTTCTTTTTATTAGATTTTTTATAATTTAAGTTTCATAATTACCACCTTGGAAAAAATTGGTGGAGTAGCCACTGAATTCATTTCCCTTATTTTTTAACAAAATTATACTGCAACCATACTTTCTGCAATTGTCTTACTCAAGCGAGCTCTCCAATAAACAGCTTAAAATTTTTACAAAAAGTTGGCATGTCCCTCGCTCAAATCTTGCTCAAGTGAGATCCAAATTGAAAGTTTCGTTTGTACCTCGCTCAAGCAAGATTCTTAAAATTAGTTTTATTTCTTTTAAAAATGTTCTCCAAATTTTAATTTTTAAGTGGGATCAACCAATAACATCACATACAAAGGAAGTTCTCATGGAAGCTATCGAAGCAATTATTTGAAAATTACAGTAGATTATGGCTTTATAGTGGGAATTTTAATGAGATTTTGAAAGTTAATGAGAAGCATGTGGTGTAGGAGAAAGACCAGAATAGCAAATGGCGGATCAAAATAACAATTGTGAGAATGCAATTAAGCAGACAGTAATCATATAGAGTAAATTATCCTAATATATAAAATGATTGAAACAGAAACTTACTTGAAATATTGATATTAATACTTTAAAAGATAGTACGCTTGACGATATTTGTTGAGGATTACAAATTTGGGGGTTGAGAGATAAAAAAACAAAAAAAATTAAAAATTAAAAATTAAAAAAATTAAAAATTAAAAAAAATTAAAATTAAAATTAAAAATTTTAAAAAAATTTTAAAATTAAAAAAAAATTAAAAAATTATACAATGATTACAAATGGGAGTAGATTTACAAAGGTGGTTTCAAGTGAGTGTTTTCCAACTCATTTGAAAGAATTATTATATTTATAGCCAAATATTGGAGGCACTTATATATGGATACATTAATTTGAAGGCAAATGTCTCACAATTTCACATTTATATTAGTGGTTTCACTTTCACATTCTGCCGAAGGAAGTGGTTTTGTTAATCACGTAATGCATCTATATAGTGTGTTTGTTTTCCAAATATATATACATAGGTGTTACTTTCTCCATGGGTTTCGAATATGGACCAATCACTATATAATCTGACTATTTTGAACCGTGAATCAAGCATGTTACTAGGAAAACACAATGCCCACTAGTGCTATAGATAACAGAAACAAAGAGATATATTATATATAAAAGACACACACACACACATATATATATATATATTTAATGTAAGACATGAGTATGAGTGTATGATGTACCATTAGTTTCTGCATGAGATCCTGATTTCGATCTCTTCTCAATGGCAAGAAATTCTCCAATAATTGAACTCATTCTGAAAACAATGGCAGTAGAATCTGTCAATCTGAGCTCTAATACTAGAAAAATGGATAATATGGATTGGATATATTTGAAAGGAAAGAAGAGGCACAAATTAAGAAAGAGATCAACAGCCAAATTTATAGACTACAAGTTGTGCCGGGGAGAGCAATAAGAAACTCAAAAGTTGTTGGGAGCAGTTGGTTAACTTTGAACAGTCTCAAATATTTTTCATGCTATCTGGCTCGCTCAGTCCTCTTTCTTTGAGTTTCTATTTTCTATGTCATTTTCTCTCTTCCACGAGCTGTGGTTGGAGAAAGACGGGGCACACTGATAACTTTGTTCTTTATAAAACAAAAGATGAAAAAGATCAAGAAGATAAAAAAAGACAAAATAGTATTCATGTCTCGTGTTGTGTTTATCTTTTAATGTATTTTATTTTATTCTTCATTGTTGGAAATTTCTACGTTACTGTCAGTCTATCACAGCCGACTCCTGTATGATTAGATATTAGGAAAAAAATTCTGGTACCCCACCGTTTACCATAATATTGACCGCAAGCGGTTGGTGGAGGAGTGGCCAAACACCCCCCCCCCCCCCCCCCCGGGGCCGCCGGGGCAAGTTTTGGCCAATGATGTAGCCAAGGATAAACTACTAGAAGAACTCGTATTACAATGATTACTTTTCAACTTTTCTTAGGACTTGCAGTCAGAAAATTCGGCTTGACGTGGAATTTTTTATAGGAAAAAAATGGTATTTGACCAGGAAGAGTAATGATAGTTATCTTTAAAACACATTTTTTGTAAAATTATAGATATCATATAATAAATAGAATGTAATAAGATTTTTTTAACCTTTATTTTTTTTGGTAAACAGATTTTTTTAACGTTCTATCTTAGAAAGTTGTTCCAAAGAACAATAATTGATGAACAAATTGAATTTCATTACATTTAACATATCGTATAAATGATTAAAATTCATATAAATTCAATTTTCTATAAAATTAAAGAACAATGGAGAGATATTGTTTCGATGATGCTTCAAAGTAGTCTCATAACATTAAAAGCAAATTACAGTCAATTCATATATGTTTTTAGATAGCTGGGTTGAGGTGTGGAATATGCCACTGTCTTGAGACGATACACGCGCCTATAAGGTTTCCGGTATAGTAAAATAAACATTGTGTGTGCCGCCCTTGGAATACAACAACCCAACCACTTTTGCTAATTAACCTTCAAGTTTACACCGCTTGTAAGATAGAAAACTCTCAATAGTACTTTACTTTTACCCAGAAATATGGTATATGCAAGAATATGTTATTTTCATGAAACTAGAATTTTTGCTCAGAAAATATCTAGGAAGTTTCCTTTTCACATGAAAATGGTGCCTAAAAGAAATTTGATTTTCTCATATCAAATCCGGACATGTTAGGTGCATATACATATAGGCTAAAGAAAACATATAATAAAGATCATGTTTAATTGGGTTTTAAATACATTTACTTTACTGCTGTTTTGATTAACCTTAAATTGGATAGTAAAAGGTAATTAAATTGAATCATATATAATATATATCAACAGTAACATAAAAACTGTACAAATAAAAATACGTAACAAGCCAATTAAGGTTATGGTTAAAACCAATTAAAACTTTAGCGACTAACGCATAGAATATTAGGCAGCCAACCATATATACAACAAATTTTTTATTTATTAAAAACCCACAGAGTAAAAATATTATAATTTATAAACATTTTCCAACATAGGATGAACTTCCTTCATAGGTAGTTCATTAATTGTGTGGGAGGTAAAAGCATCAAAACACGGGCCTAAGGCCTGGTCCGAGGACGTGGACTCCGCTAAAGGGGCCGTGAGTCTTGAATAGGGCCTCCTAAAACTGGGGCCCAAAGGCCCGCCGACCAGACCGCCAGCCTGTTAGATGAGGATCCGAGTAGAAGGTCTCCTCGGACATAAGTGTCAGGGACAGAAGAGGGTAGCACGACGTCCACGGAAGAGCTCCTAAAACTCGGCGAGTCATCCCAGGCCTTAATTGCTTTTTTGCCTGCAATCCATTAAAGGCCTTTCACCTACCCGCCTGGCCGCATTAATGGAGAAATGGCTTCTGAAAGGACGGTGGACAGCCTTATAGGCATTGGGGAGCGTTTTCAGGGAAAAGACAGATGAGAACCAGGAATGGGAAGTATAAATAGAGAAGGGTGGACCAAAGGAAGGGGATTTTTTCTCTTTCTCTCTCCTCCCAGATAATAGAAGAAAAGCCTGGACATAAACTTCTCGACCCACGTCCGAGGAGAGGCAGAAACACTCCCCCAACCCCTAGCACGCCAGCAACGGACTTAACCCTTCCCCTATAGCTTTCCAGGGCCCTAGGAAGTCTAGGCCTTAAGCCCATTCTTTACAAATTCTATTGTATAGGCTACTTGGGCCGGCTCGGTCATGCATTTGGGCCCAAGGCCAGCTTTGTGTCCTTACAAATTGTACATTTGGGTTCATGCGGAGGTGACATATTTTTGGATTTGGCACCAAATGTTCATGTTTTTTTTTTCCTAATCTTTTTTTTTTCCTAATCTATATTGCTGTTTATGAAAGCTTTGTACTTAAGATTTTTTTTTTCCTTAGTAGATTCTAGCTAGCTCAACTGGTAAAGTCTTTGATGGTTGAATAAGAGATTTAGGGTTCAATCTTCGCCTACACCAAAAACTAATTGGTGTCTTAGTCTGATAATAAAGAACTATCATCAGAAGCGGACGCCATAAGCTGAAACTCTTTCTAAAAAAAAAGTTTTTTTTCCTTAGTGTACTCATTAATATTTCCTTATATATATATATATATATATGGAAATGTTAAAGAGTGTCCTAAAGGCATTGGCTTAGAAACTATTTATAAAAATATTTTATGGAAGAATGATAAAGTAATTAATTTTATGAAAAATATTATATCCACAACATTTTTTCAACAAATCTTAAGTGGCAGGTTGTTACAAGTTATTATTAGTAGGGAAAAAATAATTTTAGTGATAGAATCAAATTATAACCAATAATTAATAACCACCTATAATTTGTTGTAAAAATGTTTTGAATGTAACACTTCTCTAATTTTATTTACAATTTTTTATATTTTTCATAAAAATAACCTCAAAACCTTTCTAATATAATTTATTAATAATTATCCTAAAAATACTCTAATATATATATATATATATATATATACATGCGCACACACACACACAAGTAGAGCCATAAGGGAACCTTTCAATGCTAAGCTGAGCCTCCATGCTCTGACTCAGGGCATGTTTAGTACCACAACTTAAACAACAATTTTTAGTTTTTAAACAACATTACATGTATTTTCACACATTGTTTCACCTACACATATTTTCAAAAAATACAAATAACGTTACTAGAACAACATTACCAAACGGGCCTTAATTTCCTCACCCCAAACCCAATGGATTTGTTCTACAAGCGAAGCCATGGTTCGATCCTTATAGTTGATGACAATGAAAGGTTACTGTTTCTACATTATTTCAAACCTTCGAATAGTCAAATCTCTTATTTAGGAAGATTTCATTGACGTATCTACGGTTAATTATATGTTACATCAGGTATCGAGTCAATATGTGGGTTGGTAGTGAAATTACATGGAACCATCTATCGCGGGTTGTAAGTATTGACTAGGATGAATGTGCATTTTTGTGATTATTATTGGTATTAAGTATTGACTGGCACGAATGTGCATTTTCGTGATTATCATTGAGAGACAGAGAAGATGTTTCCCTTTGAATAAATTGGTCCGTTATATCAGGATTTTTTTTTTTTTTCTTCTTCTTTTTTTCCTGTTTCCCTCCTTTTCTCATTTCAAAGTCTTGAAAAAATAATAAAAATAATAAGCCGTCTAAGACAGTTTTTATTTTTCACAATCATTTCTACAGTTTATTGCGGTTGTCACTCTTGTGATAGATGCATAAAAATAAAACATTCACATCACATATTTTCAAACTATTTTATTCTACCATCTTAAAAATTACTTATCTGTTATACCATTCCATTTTACAATACTCCCAACATCCCCCTCCCCCAATTTACTTTTCAATACAGCACATTAAAATAATATAAATTATACAATAAAATAATAAACAAATTATCTATCACTCCTCTCTCTCTCTCTCTCTCTCTCTCTCTCTCTCTCTCTCTCATTTTTGTCCCTGCCTCTGTGTCCCTCTCTCAACAACCAAACAACCCAATCACCACCACACTACCATTGCCCACTACCCGCCAAAATCCCACCGGAATCAAAAATCCAAATTAAGGCCTCGTTTGGGAGGAGGGAATGGAATGGAATGGAAATGAATGAAAAGAATAATTTTAGAATATTCTTCCCTTCCCTTGTTTGGAAGTTTTAATGGAGGGAATAGAAAGTGCATTCCCTTATTTGGGAGTTTAAGTGAGAAGAAATGGAATGAGTAGAAGGGAACACTCATTCCTCTCTATTCCCTTAAAATCTTAAATTTTCATTCCCCCCGAAATTGGGAGGAATGAGAGGGAATAGAATTAGATTTAATGAATTTTTTACTAAAACTCCCAAAATACTCCTATATATTCAACCTTTTATTTTAAAATAGGGGTCTAATAGTAATATTGTCATAAAATGATTCCATTCCATTCCATTCCATTCCATTCTTTCCATGTTACTCCCAAACAATATTACTTATATTCTATTCATTTTCATTCATTTCCATTCCTTTATTTTAAAACATCCAATCAAGGTTACTTAATTCCATTTCATTCCATTCCTTTCCATTCATTTCCCTTACCTAAATACATTTCATTCCATTCCATTCCATTCCTTTCCATTCCCTATGATCATTCCATTTCATTCCCTTCCCTTATGAACTCCCAAACAAAGCCTTAGAAGAAAAAAAAAATCCAGCAAATACCCACCAAACCCATTGAAAAAAAAAAAAACAAACAACCTAGTCACCACCACCACGGCTCCACCATGCTCACCATGCCACCACTGCCCACTACCCACCAAAATCCCATCGGAACAAAAATCCAAATTATATATAAAAAAGAAAAAAAGAAAAAAGAAAAACATAGTTGTTGAGCAAAACCCAAATCAACCCCAATCAAAACACAACACACAAAACCCAAATATTAAAAAAAAAAAAACACACACACTTGTTGAGCAAAACCTAGATTAACGCTAATCAAAAAACACAAAACCCAAATATTAAAAATACACACTTGTTGAGCAAAACCCAGATCAACACCAATCAAAACACAACACACAAAACCCAAATAATAAAAAAAATTAAAAAAAAAAAAACACCAGCCCATCAAAACACACACACAAAACCCAGATCACTGCCACATCCAGCCACCACCGCCACTAGATCAATGCCGCCCCCATCGCACCACAACACACAAAACCTAGTCCATCATCACCGAGCTTGAGCAACCCATCATTGGCAAGGTTGGCAACCCATCATCAGCGAGAAATCATAGCCAATCATCGGCAAGCTTGAGCAGCCCATCATTAGAGGCAAGGTTGAGCGCCTCTATTAGAGGACCATGCCGACAAAACCACCAAACCCACACCGCTGCCAAACCCAAGCTGGACCCACAACCCATGCCAAAATATGCCCATTGTGAGAGAGAGATGTGATGAGAGAGAGAGGCCGTTGTGGAGAAGGAGAGATGAGATGAGAAACGGAGAAAATAAAAAGAGAGAAAGAGTCAAATTCATTTATGGGTGAATAATAAAATATTATTAAGTGTTACAATTGTGCTACAGTACCATCACAAATTTGTGACAATACTATAGCACAATTGTAAATTTTTTTAGGACACAAGACTGAATAATAGGATGTTTTTGTGTTTTGATGGTAAAATATATCTACATTTGGCATATAATAGTTCGGGTGTGAATGCTCTAAAAAAGTAATATTAGTGATGGTCTAATGAGTGCATATAGAAATTAAATTACTTCAATTATAAATTTTAACAACAGTAAGAATTTATCCCTTCTAACTGAGCGTGGCTTTTAAACCCTCATTCTCCTTAAAATAATTATAAAAATAAAATAAAAAATAAAAAGAGCACATAATTAAATAAATAATGTGGTAAAAGTTTTCTCTCATTGGCTCTCTCCTTTGAGAAAGCCTGCGGCGGTGAAACCCTAATGCCTGTATAGGCCTCCTTTTCCCCATATCGGTGGAACCTCATCTTTACTTTTCTCCGAAATTTTCACTACCTACACTTGCCTTCCATGGATGACCTCACTGGACAATGGGCAAAGCTGTCACTTAATACACAAGAAAGCCAAACCATCCCTCTAGCATCTGATACTGAAGATCATAGTAAAGTCCTTGACACCAAGCTCTTCACCAAACGCAAAGCTAGCATGGAAGCTCTATCAAGGACCCTTGAGAGCATGTGGCGCTCTATACAAGACTTTGAACTTTGAGATCTCGGCTCCAACACTGTTTTAATTCTTTTCTCCAGTGAAGCCGACTCCCTCAAAATCCTTGCCCAGCAACCATGGTCCTTTGACAAGTACCTAATCAGCCTTTATAAACCGACGGCGGAGGAGTCCGTCGAAGATGCTAAGTTCAACAGTGCCTCATTCTAGATTCATGTGCACAACTTACCCTTCAGCCGAATGAACCGAGCCAACGTAGAGGCTATTGGGTGATCCTTGGGTAAAATGAAACAGGTTGATGCATTGCCAATCGGTGAATGTCATGGTCGTTATCTACAAATCCGAATTGACATTGATATCAACCAACCCCTCTCTCGTAGCCATTTTGTAGACTTGGGTGAATTGAACCCACTCTGGATCTCACTCCAATACGAAAGGTTACCCGTGTACTGTTATTGGTGCGGCCTCCTAAACCACTATGAGAAAGACTACCAAACTTGGATTGACAGTGGCGGCTCACTGAGAAAAGAAGAGCGGTAATACGGGCCTTGGCTCCAGGCAAGCGTACACAACATCCAGCAACCACAAACTGTGAGCACCAAGACAACACAAACCACACCGCCACCCCCACCCCCACCACACCGCCCCACTCCTTGCCCATTCGCAAAACTGACCCCACCAATGACCAACACCTCGGACCCACCGCCACCACCACCATCATCTGACACCAGCGTGACCTCAGCACCACTTCCCAAACATACCCCCACAAATAAGGAAATACTTTCAAATCACGCTCTTTTCCATGTGCATATTACAGAAATTAACCATGACATAAATTACTCTTCTATTACAAACTCCATGCAATTGGCAAAATCCCACCCACATGCCCCTGAAATTACTTCTATATATAAGCCCTCTAAGTCAACTACTCCACTAAAAGACATCACCAGGCCGGCCCTAAGCATTTTGGAGCCTAAGGCGAGAATTAAAAATGTGGCATTTTTTATACTTATATATTAATTAAATTAATATTTATTTAATATTTTTATATTATAATATATTTCATTTAAAATCTATTTTTCTTGCCTTTTGAGATGCAAATTGACTAATTAAATTTCTGTATTCAAGTTCTTCTAACATCTCATTTTCAATCGATAGTATAGCTAATCCACTTAATCTTTCTTGGGACATTGTCAATCTTAAATATAATTTTATTAATTTTAATTTTGAAAAACTTCTTTCTGCAGTAGCTACTGTAACAGGTATTATTAGTAAAATCCTATAAGCAATGCATGTATTTGGAAATGAATCTAATCTTTTTATATAATTTAGTATGTCAATTGGAGTATAATCTTTTATTTGTGAAAATTCTTTTAAAATCTTTAACTCTGACAATAAATCAAAACCATCAATATCACAATAAATATCATGTTGGAGAAAATCTTCAAGTTTAAGACAGTATTTTTCTAAACTATCATTATCTAATGACTTCAATTTTGTGAAGTTAAATAGAAAACCAAAAATATCTTCATATATTTGAAATTTTTCAAATCTATTCTCAATTGAACTAATTGTTTTATCTACTATATATAAGAAATAATCAATTCTAAAAGATTCTTCAGCAGAATGTGTTATCTCATTATGAACATTTTTATCAAATTGTTTCTTTCTATAAATTATACGTTTCTCACGAAATACAAGTTCTATTTCCATTTCCAATGCAATTTTTTAGATGAATTCATTGTAGATGTAAATCCATTTTTTCTATATTCTTTAAAATAAGAAATGAGACATTTTAATTGATCTATAGCAACATCAATGTGCATGTCTTTTGATTGTAAATTTTTACTAACAGAATTAACAGCAAATAATATGTCATATCAAATAGTCATTGCTAACAAAAACTCAAAGCTTTCAATTTGTTGCTAAACAATCAACTTCACTTTTTATTTTAGGATCTTCACTTGTTTGTGCTAATTGTAACAAAGCATCTCTTATTTGTGGGGCTTGGAATTTTATTACTTTTACACTTTTAATGCGACTTTCCCAGCGTGTTTGTGATAATGACTTAAGAGTTAAACCTGACACATTATCTTGTAAAATTTTACATCTTTTTATAGAAGAAGAAAACAATGTATATATGCATTGTATAACTCCAAAAAATGATATAGCTTTTGGACAAAAATTGGTCATATCACATAGTACAAGGTTAAGACTATGACAACCACATGATGTGTAAAATGCTCTAGAATTTATATCAAGAAGTCTTTTTTGTACCCCTTAATGTTTTCCTTTCATATTAGACCCATTATCATATCCTTGTTCACGTATATCATTAATATCAAGCTCAAGAATATTTATTACATTTATAATTTCATCAAAAAGACCTTTTCCAGTAGTGTCATCAACTTTCACAAATTCAACAAAATGTTCTACTATTTTTATTGGACTTGTTGAAATATCAACACATCGTAATATGAGAGACATTTGTTCTTGATGACTTGCATCTGGTGTACAATCGAGTATAATTGAAAAATATTTTGCTTCTTTGATCTTTTTGATAATTTTACATTTAATCTCATTCACTAACAGTTGTATCAATTCATTTTGTATTTTATGTCCAAGATAATATTTATGGATTCCACCATTTTGAATACGTCTAATATGTTCTTGCATAACTGGATCAAATTCTGCAATCATTTCAATTAGACTTAAAAAATTTCAATTATTTTCTTCATAAATCTTTTCATTTTTTCCTCAGAATGCCAAATTATTATTACCAAGATTCTTTACTACAGCAATAATTTTTAATAAAACCTTTTTCCAATGATCTTTCTCTTTGTTAATTTGTTCTTGGATATTTTTATCTATCGTTTTATTTTTTGACAATCTCGTTTCCAAATCTAGCAAAGTGTTCATGTTAGTAATATGCTCTTTAGTTGTTTCATGCTTTCTAATTTTAGAACTAATATTTTTCCAATCTCGAGTTCTTTCATTGCATAGTTGGCCAGTACATTTAGACTCAAACAACTTGCAACAAAAACAAAATACTTAATCCGTATCTTTTGAATACACTAGCCATTTTCTATCATGCTTCTCCCCATTTGATAATATTTGAGTGTAATGAATAGTAGAAAAAATTCTACCGTCATCACCTTTAGGAAAAATTATATCATTGTCTCTAATTGGACCTCTTTCTACTAATAAATCTCTTAATTTTGTGTCAATATTTTTCCAATTACCTGGATCATAAATATTTGAAGGAATATAATTCAACATGTCATTATTATTTTCATTTTCTTCTAGTTGAACATCATTATGGTGAACTTGTTCATTTGTGACACTTTCATCATTATTTTCATTTTCTTCTAAATTATTTTGAAGTTCATTATTAAGATTTGTTGTATTGCAAAATTGAACATCATTGTTATCTTCCAATTGTATCATTTCATTATCTTCTAACTCTTTTTGGTGAATTTCTTGCTCATTTGTGATATTTCATCTAAATTTTGTGTCATATTTTGTTTATTACTAATAACTAATCTATCCATTGATCCTTTTTGAGACTCAATTAATTTTTCTTCTTTTTTTCTTTTTCTAAGTTTTTCATATCCAGATGCATATTTCCTAGTAGATATTTCTAATCAAACAATATATTTACAAATACTAAAATAAAAAATAACTTTCAAGTGTAAAGTAAATGAGAAATAGAACTTGATTTATATAAAAAGTATTGTTGTAGTTTCACCGACCAATAACAAATTTTTAGCAATTTCAACCTGCATAAACAAAAACTTATTCAGTACACGGCACTAACTAATATATATATATATATATATATATATATATATATATATATATATATAAACTGAAAACACAATATTAAAACAGTAAAACCCAATACCCACGATTTTGTGTTTATCAGAAGAAAGGATTCAGACTTATCTAAAACATGAAAAGTTGTAAAACCCAATACCCAAAACCAAAAGGACAAAACGCACAGCCAGGCAGCAAGCTTTATTAAAAAAAAAAAGACAAGGCAAGCAGCAGACAAAAAGACAAAATCCCATATTCCCATCTATCTAAATATCTAACCCATTAAACCCAAATCCAAAAAGAAGAAAAGTAGAAAATGCAGGCTAGAGAGTGGAGGCCAGCAGTAAGCTTTATTAAAAATAAATAAATAAATAAAAAAATAACCTTGAATGAAGCTTGTCTACGGCTGAAGAACGGAACTGATCAACTGAAGAAGAGGAAAAGAAAGGCCGGAGAACTGAGGAAGCTTGCTGTCACCCTGTCAGGGCCAGAGAGCAGATGAGATCAGTGAGATTATGAGAACAGGGGAGAGTGAGACCGAGAGAAAGAAGAGAATCAGAGAGAATGAGAATGAGAGATAGAGAGAGGCGAAGAACAGAGATTAGAGAGAAAAGGTATAATTTTTAGGGTTTTGAGTTATTTTATTTGTTGTGTTTTGTGATTGTTTTGTGGTTAATGTGTTAGACCGGATTTGTAGTTTATCCGGATATTTTTGGTTTGTTTGATTTACCAAAATTTTTGTTTTTTGGTTAAAAGAATGTGCCAGAATCTTGTTTCACCTTAAACTAAATTTTTTTTTTTTCCGTCAGATTTTTGTGCGTCCCCTGAAAATAATTTTTTTTTTTGGTTCCCTCCTCCCTCTTATTTTCTAAAATTTTGGGGCCTCCCTTCCATTTGGGGGCCTTAGGCAGCCGCCTAACTAGCCTAAGGGAAGGGCCGGCCCTAGACATCACTAACTCGATGGGGATGCAGGACCTTACATTTGAACCACACATTTCAGACTCACACCTTGCTACCAATACTAACCCGAACGACAACACTAAATCTCTGGTGGGCCCGAAAATTGGTACATGGCGCAAACTTGAGCCACCGACCCATGCAATGGACACCTCTGAAAAAATTGAAGAGGTGCTTGGCCCAAAACATAAGTGTGAAGACACTGAACAATATATTGCCATTCTCACAAACAAAAAACAAAAACGCCTAGATGATGAAACAAAGGCTCTAAGTAAACTTCTGGATGACAACCTAGGATCATCGATGGCTACTGTTAGGACATATGTAGTTGTTCAAGCTTGTGAATATATGTCGCTATTTTATGTAATTGGCTTATCCTTAGACAAAACGCACTTTACTTGTAATTGGGTAGAACTAGGATAGGTTAAACACTTCAAGAAACAGTGGTTCAAGATTAAGTGTTGAAGCCGTCAAAGTCTGTCCAAAATACAAGCAAGGAAGTGCTGGTTTTTAAATCTCGACACCTACCTCGACAGATACATCTATCGAGATTTAAAGAAGCTGTTTTGCCCGAGCCTCGACAGCTGGCTCGACACCTCTCGACACCTCTATCTGTCGAGAATTAAAGAAAACAGAATTCCAAGTCTGTTTCAAGTCCAATCCGTGTGTGTGTCTTTGGGACTTCTTTTCTCCTAACCCTAGACATATAAAAGGATTATTTTAAGGGCCGTCAAATAGAGCAACAAGCAGAAATCACAAGACACAAGTTGCTTCTTCTCTATTCATGCAAATTGTGATTTGTGAGACAAAGTTCGTGCCCTAGTTCATCTCTGATGATTTGAAGAACTTTGCAGCCAACATTCTTTCTTCCTCAAGTTGGTGAGTGAGTCACGTACTTGGATTCGTGCAAAAGGAGTAAGCCGCGTACTGGGATCCGCGCATCACATTGGTTAGTCACGTACTGGGAGCCGTGCATTGAAAAGGAGAAATTGTCACTACAGAACAAGTCCAATTGGGTATTGGGGTAAGAGTTCAACTGTAGGTTGGTGAGGTACTGGGATTCCTTACTTGTAACTGCTTGTTGTGATAATAGTGAAGTTTCGGGAGTGGTGACCTTAAATCACCCGGTGGGGTTTTTGCCTTAGGGTTTTCCCCATTCGTGAACAAATCACCGTGTTATTTATTTTCCGCTACATAACTTAGTTTCGGTGATTTGTTTGTGCTGCCACGTTGTATTGCATGTTAATTTGATTAATTAAAAACTAGGCTAATTAATTAATCTAAATTATCACAAGGGGTCAACGCGTTTGTGGCCTGTCAGCTACTACGCAGCACTGCCGGACACAATAAGTATAATAAGTTGGAAATGTTGGGGGCTTGGGAACCCCCAAACAGTTAACTCTCAGGAGAGCACTGAAGAAAAAAGCTCACATTTGTGTCTTCTTAATGGAGACAAAACTCACAACTAAACAATTGAATAGAATGAAACAGAGTTGGGACTATAACCAAGGACTTGTAGTGTCCAACGATGGCTCTTGTGGTGGACTGTCTCTTCTTTGGAAACCCAATACACAGGTACATGTCCAAAATTTCTCATGGTGGTTTATTGATGCCCATATTTTCTATAATGACACAAGTTTGAAATGGAGGCTAACCGACTTCTACGAACAACCTAATATGAGCAAAAGGGAGGAAACATGCACCTTACTCGAGTCTTTAAAGCACTCAAACACGCTTTCATGGTTGTGCCTCAGGGACAATAATGAAATCATCAGCTAGACAAAGAAGAGTGGATGGAGATTGCGGCCAACTTGACAAATGGACCGGTTCTGCTAAGTGATCCATCACTATGGTTTCATGGACTTGAGCTATACTAGCTCTCCATTTACTTGGTCTCGAAATCATCCTGTTAATAACTGAACCTACATCCGCTTGGACTGAGCACTTGCCATCATAGCATGGAAGTCACTCTTCCAAAACACTGTCATACAACATGTGCCTGCATCCTCTTCGGATCACTCCATGCTCATAGTCAATCTCCCTTCAATACGACGTCGACGACATAAACCACAACCTCTATTATGCTTTGAAGCAATGTCGTTAAGGAACCCTCACTATGCCGAAGTCGTAGAAGAAGCATGGATGGAAGGGCTCTATAAACCAGAGGGTACACTTATCACATATTGCCTTGACAGTTGCCGAGCTCACTTAACATCATGGAACAAATTGGAATTTAGCCATGTTAGACGCCAAATAACACGGCTGGAACAGGAATTACAAGCACTTGATCTCCAGCCATAACAAAACCTTGAACAAATCTAAGAGGTCCAAAAAGCTCTTGATTGTTGGCTGGACACAGAAATTCCATGTGACACCAACGAGCAAATCAAATGTAGATCACAGATGGCGATCGAAACACATCTTTTTTCCTCCAAAAAGCATCCAACCACAAGCAAAAAAACTTCATTGAAGGTTTAACCGTTGAACATGGCATATGGCAGACTGATGATCACTCAGTGGAGCAGATTACTTTGGGCTATTTCTCTAATATTTTTCACTCCAGTGGTCCCACAGACACTTCGACACTTGTTGCAGCAATCAAACCTGTTGTTACTGATTACATGAACAAATTCTTGTGCCAACCCTTCTAGGCAGATGAGGTCCACCGAGCATTAAAGTAGATGCATCCAAAGAAATCACCAGGTCTTGATGGTATGCCTCCTTTATTTTACCAATATTTCTGGTCTTTATCTAGTGATTGTGTTACTAAAGCTGTACTTGACTATTTAAATATGAGCATCATTCCCCCTAAGTTTAATGAAACTCATATTATTCTTATTTCAAAAGTCAAACCCTACAAAAATAACACAATATAGGCCTATAAGCTTGAGCAATGTCATCTCTATGCTAGCCTCAAAAGTCATTCCAAATAGACTTAAGAGGTTCCTACCATAAATAATCAGTGAACACCAGAGTGCCTTCATGTCCGACCACCTTATCACTGATACTGTCTTGGTCGCTTTTAAAACCATGCATTACTTAAACCAAAAAAGAAATAGTAAAATAAGGGAGATGGTCTTGAAGCTTGACATGAGTGAAGCTTTTGATAGAGTGGAATGGGGTTGCCTTCGAGCTATCATGCATAAAATGGGCTTTGATAAAAAATGGGTGAACCTTATGATGCAATTTGTTACTTTAGTTATATATTCTGTCAGGTTAAATGATAAACCTAGTAGCCACATCATCCCCTCTCAGGGTTTGAGGCAAAGGGACCCCATCTCTCCTTTTCTTTTCTTTTTGTTTTGTGTAGAGGGACTCTCATCTCTTCTCCAACAAGCCACATCAACTGGTCTACTTACAGGAGTTGCAACTTGCCCACTCAACCCATAAATTTCACATCTCTTTTTTTCAAATGACAGCATTATTTTCTGCCAAGCTACCTGGGAAGACTGTGACCACCTGGAACAAATTCTTGAGAGATATGAGCATGCATCTGGGCAAAAAATAAACTGAAAGAAAACCTCTCTCTTCTTCAGTCGAACACTACACAAGACCTGCAAGAAGAGATCAAGAAATGCTTTGGTGCTGAGGTTATACAACAGCATGAAACCTACCGTGGCCTACCCTCGCTCGTGGGTAGATCAAAAAAGAACACTTTTCGTGTTTTGAAGGAAAGATTAGACGATAAGCTCTCAGGATGGAAAGAAAAGATGCTCTCCCAAACAGGAAAAGAGATTCTCATAAAAGCAGTGGTCCAAGCAATCCCAACCTATCAAATGAGTGTTTTCAAACTCTCAGATGCACTTTGTGATGAGATGACTAGCATGGTGCGCTCATTCTAGTGGGGCCAAAAAAATGGAAGAAATAAGATGGCCTAGTTGTCATGGGATAAAATCTGTGTTCCAAAATTCGATTGTGGCTTAGGATTTCAAAATCTAAAGGCTTTTAACTTGGCACTTCTCACCAAGCAAGGATGGAGACTTCAAACAAACACCCACTACCTAGTTTTCCGTGTCCTCAAAGCTTACTACTTCTCAAACAATGACTTCTTACATGTAGAGTTGGGCTCAAAACCTTCCTTTGCTTGGCGAAGCATCATGGCTACACAAGATGTGGTCAAGGCAAGGAGCAGATGGCACGTGGGAAATGGCTCCTCGGTTCAGATTTGGCTTAACAAGTGGCTGCCTACACAGTCCACTTTTTGCGTCACCTCGCCGAAGGGCACACTACCTCAGGATTCCCGAGTTTGCACTCTTATTGATGATGATACTGTTGAATGGAAGGCAGACATGATTCAGCAACACTTCTTGCCAGCTATTGCCGATGAAATCTTGGGAATACCAAGGAGTCAAAATCCCACCAGAGATCGCATAATCTGGGCTTACACTCCAAGAGGTATATTCACTGTAAACAGTGCTTATAAAGTGGCACTATCCTTATCTTCCCATGCAAAGCCATGCACTGCGTCAAATGGTCCTGACCATACACATTTTTGGCGCACAATTTAGGCCCTCAACATTCCAAACAAAATCAAGACTTTTGCATGGAAAGCGAGCCTCAACGAACTACCCACTAAAGTGAACCTTTGTCACCGTGGAATCCTAGAGGAGGCTTTATGTGAAGCATGCAGACTAAGTGAAGAGACAAGTGGACATCTATTCTGGGATTACACATAAGCCTGTGAGACTTGGACTATAGCTACACTGCCCATAGACACTCATGCCGTACACTACAGGGAATTTGTGGACTTCATATGGCATCTTATCTTCATCCAACATGTAGGCAAAGAACTTCTTGAGTTGGTGGTCACCATTGCATGGTGCATGTGGTATACAAGGAATAAAGCACGCCATGGGACCACGCGACAATCTAGCCAAGAGATAGTCTTCAAAGCCTGAAGCATGCTTGAGAGCTACCAACTTGCCTGCTTGGTGAAACCTCATTATAAGGAACTCGCAAATACACAGTGGATTCCGCCGGACTTTCTGTGGTACAAGATCAACACTGATGGCGCTATCTTCTTTGCCTCCAAGTCTATGGGAATTGGTGTGGTGGTACATGACCACGAGGGCTCAATTATGGCGGCTCTGAGCAAGCGCATGCCACTACCGTTGGGACCTCTAGAAGCCAAAGCAAAAGCCATGCACGAAGCAGTCCCCTTTGCCAAAGATATTGGACTCCAAGACGTCATATTCGAGATAGACTCAGCCACTATTGTACATGCTCTAAATGATATATCCACAACACCAACCAGCATTGACAACGTCATACAAGGCACTCATCACAGCTTGCAAGCTTTTAGAAGGACACAGGTACAACATGTTAAGAGACTTAGGAATAGGCTTGCACATACTTTCGCACACTACACCAAAGGAATTGATGATTTTATTACTTGGATGGAGAAAACTCCACCATGTATTGAACCTTTTGTCTTTCAAGTTGCTTTATCCGTCTCATAATAAAATACACATATATCTCATCAAAAAAAAAAAAGAGCACATATGTATAGTGTATACATGTCGCAATTGATGCTAAAACCTATAAGCTCTCCATATGATTTTTTTTTTAAGGCTTTATTTAAGGATCACTAAATGTTATTTTTCACTTTATCTATCCCAAATTGTTGTTCTTGTATTCTATTTTAGGATGTCCCAAAATTTTGTCCTACTTCTAAAATTACAAGTCATTAATTTATTGATTTTCCTATGTATTACGCCCCTACCAAACACAAGCACTTTAAATGATAAATTTTTTTTACTAACTTTGTTTAAGAGTAATTTTGGAATCTTCAATCTTTTAAATCAAGAAACAAGTTTTTCTCAACACAAAAAAAAAAAAAAAAAAAAAAAAAAAAAAACCAAGAAACAAGTCAATAAATAATATTCTCTTAAAAAGTTGGATTTTCTAAACAGGACCAACCATTTGGAACAGAGGTAGTAGCTTTCATTTATTTATTTTAGAAATTTAAAAAAAAAAATTCACACAGTAATCCAGAAAATAAACCACTAAGAGCATTAACACTGGTGGTTGTAAAATCCCCAAATTCAAAAATTATAGCATCAAAGCATTAAAAGTTGGCACTATCTAAAATTGTTATTGTAAAAAAATTTACAATCAAGCTACAATACCATCCTATATCTAAGATGGTACTATAGCAAGATTATATAATAAAAAATTGTTTTTCCTCTTGGACATATATGAGTGTGATGTAATTAGAGAGAGAAGAGAGATAGTTTTATATTATTTTATTGTATAATTTATATTATTCTAATGTATTGTATGTTAAAATAAAAGTTAGAATGTTGACTGTATTGTAAAATGCTATAGTATAATAGATAAAGTAGTTTTTAAAATAGTAAAATGACATTTTTTTTTTAGAAATCTAGATGCTAATGCTAATGCTAATGCATGGTGAATTTTGGCTTAACCAGATCCTTTCTTACAATAGATGTGTGCTTTTATCCATTTGAAACAGGAAGCTGCACAAACACATGGTAACAACCAATTTACAATTTCCTTGGGTTGGCTGAGATATATTTTATTTCTCTCTTTCTTTCATAGGTCTCAAATTTATTAGCTGAATGGTTTCCTTTGTTTCGAGTTAATTAAACAGTGTGCAGGTAATAGAAGGACTGCAATGCAGTAAAAACCGTGAAAGGTGTTGGCTGGGATAATTGTGCCATTGGTAATGGTTTGCTTTCCTTCGGATTGTTGCACAAGTTTTGGATTGTTTTGTTACAAGCTTAAAAACGTTGGATTTGGATATTTGAAAATGGAGATTTTACACTATCATTGATATTTTATCCTTTATATTTTTTTTATGGCTTCGATTTCTAGCCAAATATATATACTCTTTTGTGACCTTTGTCATTTATTACGTGGTCCTAGTTGTTAATGCGTAATAGGGCTGTGGGCTTTCGGCCCACTTTATTTGCTTTAATAGCACACATACTTGTACTACATAATTTGCCTCCTATATAAAGGCACTCATGTATATTTTATTCTCTGAGAAATACAATACATTAATTCAGTATTTCCAAAAAGGTATTTGAGCTACTACTCTAACTTTTTTGGTGTCTTGCAATCTTGTCTTCTTCAACATTCTCCACTGCATCAACCTTCTCCAGTCAGTAAACCCATCTGTACCCATTTTCTGACTACTCCACCACCATTAGAGGCACTCTGGGTTGTATCCTCACCGCCAAAAGATCTCCGTCCACCGCCAAGATCACTGCCTACCTTGGATCCATCAGTTCTGAAGCTTCGATTACGACACCAGAGGTACAATCATATAGATCGTCAACCAATCTACTCAATGCCGCCAAAATCACCACATTCTGATTGTCCACGCATCGCCACTCACCACCCAAATATTCGGCGTCCTGTCCATGTGCTGCACACGCCGAATAGGTTTTGGCATGCGCCTCACGCACCGATAAGTACTTGTTGACATCATTCATGATGTCATCACTACCAAGTCACCTGCCACGTAAGCCATGATTGACATCATCTTTCACATCAACGATTATGTCGTCTGCCACGTTAACGCTTACATCATCTGCTTATGTCAGCCCTAGGTGTTTTGCTAACGTCATTTTGCCTGCGTTATTGTTGACTTCAGCCACTGTTGACCATTGACAATTTGACCTTTAACCGTTGACTTTAGGGTTTGACTGTTGACTTTTTGTCAGGTTTGACTTTTTGCAATCCATGTGCTCCTTAGCCAGTTTTTCGCGTACATTTTATTTTTGCAGTCCATTTTGCATATTTTGCTTCTAAATAAAGAATAAGGATAGGTCTTCTTCTTTTCGCAACAATCGTCGCCGACAATCCAACAAACGTTTTTGCAATTTTTACAAACGCTCTGCCCATAATATTGAGATTTGCTATCAATGCAACAAATCAGTTGTTTCCATTTTTAACACTAAAAGTATCCAACCAATGGCTCCCATCTTTGCAAAGTCCAAGTCTTCTAGATCCACTATCACCATTTCCACAATTAACCTTCAAAACATAATCGCTAATACCATTCGTATGGTATATAATGCATCTTATTCCTCTTCTCTCTCAGTTTTATCTGGTATGTCTTCTTCTTCTTGGCTTATGGATTCTGCTTGTTGCAACCACATGACACCTCACTCATCCTTATTTTCTCAATTTGAACCTGTACCACAACTTCTTAATATTTGTACAGCTAACGATTCCACAATGTTTGGTCATAATATAGGTTCTATCTCGACCTCCAACCTCTCGGTTCCTAGGGTCTTTAATGTTCCTAACCTTTCTTACAATTTATTTACTGTAGGACAATTAGCTGAGTTAGGTTATTGCATTATCTTTTATTATTGTGGGTGTATTGGGCAGGATTCGAGGACAAGACAAGAGCTTAGGACCAATCTCAGAGTTGGGTGTATGTTTCCCATGGACAACCTTTGTCCTCCACCTATTGGTCCTGTTATTGTTGCTACTGCAACTGCTGCAATTTCTTATATTCCTTCCCTTGCACTTTGACATACTCAACTTGGTCACGCATCTTCCTCTCCAGTACAAGACTTGGCTCCTAGAGATTTGTTAGGTTTAGTGTCTACAAAAAATTTTGATTGTGTTTCATATTAGTTAAGAAAACAACCAGCTTTTGTTTTCAATACTAGTGAATCAATGCCCACTAATATCTTTGACCTAATTCATTCTGATTAGACATGGCAAAATGGATCAGAATTTTCTAACTTAACCCGATTGACCCGCGACCCGATTGACCCATAACCCAATTGACCCATTTAAAAATGACCTATTTTGACTCGTAACCCGTTTTGACCCGCGACCTGATTAACCTGACCTGAACCTGACCCGACTTGCCCATTTTGCCATGTCTACCAACGTTGAGTAGATTGAGATTGAGGCATAATTCTTATAAAATATTTACTTATTCTTCTTTACTTAATATGTTATATACTCAATTATAGTTTATCATTCTTTACTTGCCACCTCCATTTTCTCTTCTTACTTTAAGCATATCGAAGATTATACCAAGATTAGCTTCTAGAAAGCTAAAACAAGAGTTGCACCAATTTGAGTATCAAGTGTTTAGTGGTAATTGGTAAGTGGTAACAGTATCACCAGTGAGAATCTAATCACAATTAAGAAAATCATAAACAATTGACAAATTGCATTTAATTCAAAAAAAAAAAACTTGTTTGAAAAATCTAGGTCAACTCGACCCGACTCGCAACCCAACTCAACCTACGACCTGATTGACCTATTTAAAAATGACCCGTTTTGACTTGCAACCCGATTGACCCGCAAACCCAATTGACCCGACCTAACCAAACCCGCCCGTTTTGCCACGTCTAATTCTGATGTCTAAGGGCCTTCCTCTATCTCTAGTATTGGTGGATCTCGATATTTTGTTATTATCAATACCCTTCCTCTGTCTCTAGTATTGGTGGATCTCGATATTTTGTTGTCTATATTGATACTTTGCAAAAATGGTTGAAACTCATATTTTCAAATGTATCAAAATTTTTCGATCTGATAATGCTCTTGAATACACTCAATATGCTTTCCAAGCTATTTTGGATTCCTCTGCCGCTGTTAATCTACTAACTTGTCCAGGTACCTCTCAGCAAAATGATAAAGCCAAACGAAAACTTTGTTATATTCTTGACACCATTCGTGCTTTCCTTCTTTCTAGGGTGAAGTTGTTCTTCATGTTGTTTGTGCTATTAATCGCATTCCCAGTCTTGTCATCCAAAATCAAACTCCATATGAGTACCTTTTTGGGTCACCTCCAGACTATCACCACCTTCGCTCCTTCGGTTCTACTTGTTTCGTTCTTCTTCAGCCACATAAGCATAACAAACTTAAGCATCAGTCTAGATTTTGTTGTTTTCTTGGCTATGGCAAATCTCAAAAGGGGTATCGATGTTATGATCCTGTTTCTCATCGTCTTCGTATCTCTCATAATGTTGTTTTTTGGGAACATTGCTCTTTTGTCGAGCTCTCTCACTTATGTGCCTCCCTATCTACCTCCTCTGTCTTAGATCTTTTTCCAATTGAGCCACATATTTCATCTATAGTTACTCCTAATCCTTCAATAGACTTCTCTATCCAACCACCAGATATTTTTTATGCCTCTCCTAGATCACCCTTTAATGAACAAGTGGAAGATGATCAAATCGAAGATGAGCCACCCAACCCTGAGCTTGGGTTCCTTACTCCTGCTCAGCCTGAAGATCTTGCATAGGACATTCCACCTTGTCACTCAACTCGAGTAAGATTCATTCTTGCACATTTACTTGACTATCATTGTTACACTGCATTTGCTACACTACACGAGCCTCACATCTATTGTGAGGCCTCTACTGACCCTTTATGGCAGATTGCAATGAAAGAAGAACTTGATGCATTATCTAAAAACCATACTTGGGATTTGGTGACTCTCTTCCCTGGAAAATCTGTGGTTGGATGTAAGTGGATCTACAAGATCAAGACTCGCTTTGATAGGTCCATTGAGTGATATAAAGCTCATCTTGTTGTAAAAGATTTTATACAGGAGTATGGAATTTATTATGAGGAGACCTTTGCTCTGATTGCTCAAAGCTCATCTGTTTGTGCCCTCTTAACTATTGCTGTTGCTAGTAAATGGAACATTTTTCATATGAATGCCAAAAATGCCTTCCTTAATGGGAATTTAAGTGAAGAATTTTATATGCAACCTCATCCTAGTCTCTTTATTGAACTAAATAAGATTTGTCACCTTCGACGTACATTTTATGGACTGAAACAAGCTCCACAAGCTTGGTTTCCAAGTTCAACTCTACCATCTCTCACTTGGATTACATTTTCAATCATTATGATTTTGCCTTATTTTTCGTTGCACCGACAAAAGCACCATTTTTCTTCTCCTTTATGTGGATGATATGATCATAACTGGAGATAACCTCAATGGCATTCAAGAACTCAAGAATTTTCTCAGTCTGTAGTTTGAGATGAAAGATCTTGAACATTTCAGCTACTTCTTGGGTCTTGAAATCACTCATTCCACAGATGGTCTTTATATTACTCAGGCCAAGTATGCTTCTGAACTTTTGTCTCGTGTTGGACTTTTTGATAGCAAGACTGTTGACACTTTAGTTGAACTTAATGCGTATCTAACTCCTTCAGGGAGGAACCATTTTCTAATCCCTCTGTTTACAGACGATTGGTTGGCAGCCTAGTTTATCTCACTATCACTCGTCTAGACATTTCTTATGGTATTCACTAAGTGAGTCAGTATCTGTCTGCTCCAAGATCAACTCACTATACGTCTATTCTGTGCATTCTAGGAATGGCAACGGGTCGGGTTCGAGCCGGATTTTTTGATACCCGGACCCGACCCACGGGTCTTTACCTATTACCCGAACCCGGCCCATTTAATAAACGAATTTTTTTTTTTAAAATCCAAACCCGCCCCATCGAGCTCCACGGGCCCCGCGGGCCCCGTACAACAGTTTCTGAACCTAATCAAAAGCCATGGCCCAATATTCATAAATAAAATAACATAAAATAAAAAATCAATTTTACGTCCAGAGAAATCACAACCACAGATTCAGAAACACAAATCTCAAACCCAAACATAAACACAAATTAGCTTTTTTTTTATCTTCTTTGTTAATACAGACTATTCACTAATTAAAAAAATTTAAAAAAAAAAACACACAAATCACAAACCCAAACATAAATAGAAACACAAATCAGCTTGTTTTTTGCTCTTCTTTGTTAATACAGATTTTTCACTCATCAACAAAAAAAAAAAAAAACACAAATCATAAACAGAAAATACAATCCCTTCCATACAGATTTTTCACTCATCAAACAAAAAAGAAAAACACAAATCATAAACATAAAATGCAATCCCTTCCTCCAATCATCTGATCTCTCTCAAATCTAACAATCCTATGCTCCGAAAACTTCAACCACCATAAGATCTGTGCTCCACCGTGAAAAATAACCGAGAAAGAGAGAGAGGTAAGGGGCGGCGAGGCGGAGTGGCGCCGTGAGTGAAGCATGAGGCGAGACGAGGCCTTGAGGCCGTGAAGCTAGTGAGGCCGTCATTGTGAGGGGAGTGATTGAGGGCGAGGGAGGATGGCCAGTGATGAGAGCTTGAAAGAGAGAGAGAGAGAGAGAGAGGGTGGCTGAGGCCTAAGAGAGAGGGTTAGGTTTGGTTATTAGAAAATGAAATCTGAGGAAAAGAGAGTATTTATACTAGGGTTTTAAGTTTTTTTTTTTTTTTTAATATTATGTGTAAACGGGTCAGGTTTGGGCTGGGTATGCATAAAACCCGAACCCGACCCGAACCCGCTTCGGGTTTTTTTTTTTTTTAAACCCATACCCGACCCTATAATTTATCGGGCCAGGTAAAATTCGACCCATTAGGGTCGGGCCGGGTAAAATCCGACCCATTAGGGTCGGACTGGGCCGAGTATCCGCAGGTCGGATATAAATTGCCATCCTTAGTGCATTCTTCGATACCTGAAGGGCACTCCCTTCTACGGTCTTTTGTACTTTGCTCAATCTCCTCTTATTCTTTGTGCATTCTCTGATGCTGATTAGGCAGGAGATCCCACTAATCGCAGGTTCACCGCTAGTTTTTGCTTTCTTCTTGGTTCTTCTTTGATTTTTTTACGAAGTAAGAAACAAACCCTCGTGGCTTGCTCTAGTACTGAAGTAGAATATCGTGCCCTTGCTAATACCACATCTGAGCTCATTTGGCTACAATGGCTTCTTAAGGACTTAGGTGTGTCCACATCCTCTGCTACTCCTCTTTGTGACAACCAGAGTACCATTCATATTGTTCACAATGATGCCTTCCATGAACGGATTCTATGAATGGACTAACATCGAGATCGACTGTTATTTTATCTGTTATCATCTTGCCCATGGTACTCTCAAACTATTCTCAATCTCCTCTAAAGATCAACTTACAAATATTTTCACCAAGTCACATCCTAAGGGACACCTTTGTGCTTTGGTTGACAACCTCAAGTTGGTCTCACACCCACCTTAAGTTTGAGGGGAGCTGTTAACGTGTAATAAAGCTGTGGGCTTTAGGCTCGCCTTGTTTGCTTGTATAGCACACATATTTGTACTACACACTTTGCTTCCTATATAAAAGCACTTACGTATATTTTATTCTCTAAGAAATACAATACATTCATTCAATATTTCTAACACTAGTAAAAGTAGTGAGAGATTTGATTCATCAAAAACAATAGAGAAGGATTTGAATGTTGAGAAAGCTTTAGGACTTCCTAAGTTACAAAATGTCAAACTTTAGAAACGTATTGTTACCCAGTGCAGAACTTCCATTTTAATAATTTATGATATGTCACATGTCTTAGATACTATTCTGCAAGCTTATTACCATTTCATTTAAGCCTCTCACAAGTTAGATATGCACACTTTTTCTTTGATGAAGCTATGTATTTGATCAAGCTGAAATTGCAGAGAAGAATGAATTTGTTCTTCTATAGCAAGGAGTCCAATGTCATTTCAATGTCAAATCTTTTTAGTCAATTAAAGAGTAACAGAATATGATAATTCTTTTTTCTCTCGAATGATTAGAAAATTTTAAATTAGTCATAGTTCATTGAAATAATTCAATCAGAAACTTTTAGATCTTTTGAAATAAATTGAAAACACTTTATTTTTTTATAATACTATTTTTTTATAAATAAATAAATAAACCAAAAAGTAATAATCATTATGGATTTTGCTTCCTTATTCCTTCTGTTAACTCTAAATATATTACCTTTCAGCCATTTGGGGTGGGGCAAAACTGGCAGGTGTAAGGTGTTCTTGAATTGTGGGAATACCTAATTTGGCTTCAATCACCCTTTAGGAAGAAAACATGTTGAGTTTATAACTATTTACAAGTACAAGGTAAGCTGTCAATTTTTTCTATACATTGTTCTGTCATGGACTAAATTTTATAGATTGATAATTCTCCGATGTCAACATTCTAGGAGGAAAATTGGGGGGGGCAATATAAGGCATCAATTCCACTAATTCAGGCAATGACCTCTGATGCTAGGGCCATACTCGATGTATGAGATGAATCTCAGCCAGGGAGTCTTTGAGTATCTTCTTATCTATATGCTTAGGTTCTATGTTGTTATGTGATAAATGTGCATATTGGCATTATATGAACCATATATAGTTTCTTATCTAGCAATGTGCTTGCCCTCTATGCTAGAATTACTACTTTTTGAACATGCTGTCAACTTCAGAGAAGGTTTTTTTTTTTTTTTTTTTTTATACAAGATAGAATTCTACTCTAGCTAAATCTAAGTGTATATGTGTATGAAGCTCCCTCCTAGAGACTTGAGCCCCAGCTCTTGCCCCCCACACCCCACAAGCACTTATACTTGTAGAGTGACCATCGCACTAAGAGTGTGTGGTGGTTCAACTTCAGAGAAGTTGAGGCAACACTATGTTTGATTCTTCACCATTTTTTTTTTTTGGTGGTTCGTCATAGTGGACTCTTTTCTTTACAAGTAGCCATCTTAGTTCCTGACAGGGACGTAGCTAGCTTTGGACTAGGGGGCTCAATGGCCCCCCCTAAATTTTCTTAAAAAATTATTATTATATATATGTAATAATTTTAGCAATTTTGTTCTATAAAATTACATTTTTTTCTCTTAAACAATATCATTGATTCTTTTAAGAGTAATGTTATACTCACAAACTTTTTTACAACATTTTTACAAACTGTTTTAGTAGCAAATTCTTATTAGTTTGCACATGGACCCACCACTCATATCATTTTTTTATTTACTAGTAACCATATATTTATTACATCAATAATTTATAAAAAAAAGTTTGTAGTGCTAGTATTTTCCTTATTTTAGTGACTTTAAAAAAAATTATAGATCTAAAATCTAAAAAAAAATATACAAGCCCAAAAAAATAGCTAAACAACAAAAATTACAAATAGTAAAACTTAAAATAAACAACCCTGTCATTAAAAAAATTATAAACAAAAATAATTTTGTTCTTATGGACACAAAAAAAAAAAAAAAAAATCTTAGCAGCTAAGTAGTAGCAGAGTCAAAGGTTGAAACCACTTGACATAGTCAACAGCAAAACCGCCCCCCTTAACTCAAAGCTCTAGCTCTGTCCCTGGTTCCTGACTCTTTTGACTTATTGGTTACAACTAAAAATTTTTCCTATGTTGGAATTCTTTTCATCCGCATATCTCTGATTGTAGAAGTATGATTAGTTTGTCCTAAAAACCTATATTATCATTCCAAAGCCTTTAAATAGGGATCATGGGTATCCATTCTTGTTATAGATGCACGTTCTATTAAATGGCTAGATTCCATTAATATAATTGCTGAAGAATGCCATGTTGGCCATTAATCATAATTCCAATTTCCAAATGCACCATCTTATTGTTAGATACATTGCATAAATAATTTACTTTTTGTGATAATGTAAACAAGAATAACATATTGATCTAATCATAACCAAGAACACAAATTGATTCAATATATAAAACATAATCTATAAAATAATTAAATAACTCACAAACCAAATCCGTGAAGGATAATGTATAAAATTGATCAAGTTTTGTGTTTGACATAACCTTCTTAAAGCATATTTTTCCCTTCACACATCTAGTAGTGCTTAGAGACTCATGGATGTCTGCCTCCAGAATAAAATGATCAACAGCACGTAGAAGAAACACTGGAATCTCCATGCTTAGTGAATTGAACTGTCTCTTTCTCTCTCAATGATTCTATATAAATATTTTCTTTGAAAAAGTTTTCTTGTAAAAAGCATTTTTTTACAAATGAGTGACTATGAATATGTACATTAGTGAACAAACACATTGTTCCAAAAAGACTACTATGCACAGATTTACTAACTTAAATAATAAAATAATAAAATATTATTATTTGGACAAAAGGGTCCAACACACACGTGCCTAAGCCCAACCCAATCTCGAGTCCATGGCATATATGTTGGAAAGACAGTTTGTATCGCATACAAAACATACGCAGTGGAAAATTAACGAATCTACTTCATTCGCAATTATTAACATGTACCACATAAATTTCAGAATTCAAGGACAAGAGAGCGTATCTTAGTGCAGTGAAATTCAAAACTAAAGATTAGAAGTACTTGAGAACACTTTTAATTTTCACTCCAATTCCACTTCCGCCCAAGAAGCGTAGTCTCTTAATCAGTTTACACGTATGTGTTCAAGGGAGAATAAGAGAGTGGCTTACACTTACATACACACCATTTCATTTCTTCCACAAAATTCTGTATGTTTCTCTCCTTATATTTAACTGAATATTTAATTGGGCTAGCCTTTTGGACCATTCCAATTGGGCTTTAATACGTGGCTTGAAGTGGGACAAAAAAGGAACAAAAAAGACTCTAGCCCCAATGAGCCTTCGGCTTATCTGACAACTCTTAACAAGTTTAAAGTTACCAGTAATTATATTTAGTACCACTATATTAATATAATTGCACTCTAGGCTGTATTAACAAATTATATCCTAAGACTTTATTATACATACAATCCTTTCATTGAAATATTCGTAGTAATACAAAGTCATGAATGTTAACTACCACTTTAAAGATTACTACATCTTAATCCTTGAGTGCCCGATTTAATCATTTAAGTTATTCATCATATATTTATGAAATCCAATTTCATAAATATATATACTTTAGTAACTTCTTACTAAAGTGGTTAGACTTAACACTCTGAATAACCAAACCTATTAAACTTATTTCAAGAAAATATTTTATATCTCCATTAAGAGATTATGAATTCCATTTTGAGAATATATGTTCCATCAACATTAAATGCAACTACCCAATATACTGAGATTTTGATCGTGACTTTAGATCTCACTCCTGATATATCAAAGTAACCTACACTTCATGATCAGGTTCATTATTCTCATTGGATTAAGAATTCATGTAAATAAAAGTCGTGAGATTCATTATTCAATTGACAGTCGTTAGTAGAATAGTAAATCTCACAGAGATCCAGCTCAATATGTCTTAACTCTTAAAACATATCAACTAAAAGACTCCACTTTCATAATCAAGGCAAATCATCTTAGTTGATATGTTATAGTTTTCGCAGATGAAATGCCCAATTTCATTACCAACTACGAATTAAAATTCTGAGTTTACAAAGAATTTGTGATTTATATCTTCTGTGACTAAATCACATGCTATGCATCTCATAGACTATATGATAATGTCCAAATATTCATATTACCATTATTTTAGATTATAATAAAATAATTTTATTAATCACAACATTAAGTCATACATAATGTCATACATGGCATCATACATTAGGATTTAAAGGGCACATATCCTAACAATATAAACCCATGTATTATCTCTTTTCTTTCCAACATGAGACTCAACAATTTTCACCACTATAATAACATAATCATGTGGACACATTAGGAGTCAATTTCTTATTTACTTTATAATATGTTTCTAGCAATTCCCCACATAAATGGAAATTGTCAAAACACAATGTAAATGATAATGTAGACACATAAAGAGTAGAAGAAAACTTACTATATCAGGAGAAGTAGTTTTTAGCTTTGAACCTTCCGTTGTGAAAGGCTATTCGATATACTGTGTAACCAGTGAACATGTTGTCTTAAACTGTTCATCCGTTTATGTATACCAAGATAATAGAATTCAAACAACACCGTTTTGAACACAATTCATTCATATGGTTGTGTTCATTTCTGCCCTAAACACATCCCAATATTTTAATTAAGTACTCAAGAGAATCTAGCCTTTAAGTTCTCATGGAAGAAGCCCACTTTACACTCATATAGATGACTCTTAATAAGAATATCCTACTATATTTCACTTGGATTTTCAAGATAATAAGAATATTAAAAGCAAGGCTTAGTCTGATCATCGCTAATATGTATCACTATTTCATCATAGGAATAGGTGGGAGATGATTATCTCCCTAGTGATAAAATTAGTCTCTACAATTTTGTTGTCCTTCAAAGAACTAGATATCGTGATCTTTAGTCAATAAGGTGGGTTTACCTGTTCGAAAAACACATGGAATAACATATTTATATCTCATACAAATACACGCAGCGGAATATGAACGAATCTACTTCATTCATGATTGATAATATATACTATGTAAATTTCAAAATTCAAGAATAAGAGAGCGTACATTGGTGTGGTGAAATTTAAAACAAAAGATTATAGGTACTTGAGAACACTTTTAATCTTCACTCTAATTCCACTTTATGCCCAAGAAGTGTGGTCTCTCAATCATACACACTATTTCAAAATGATGTCTTCTTCTAAAATTCTGTATGTTTCCCCCTTTGTATTTAACTGATTATCTAATTGAGCTGGCCTTTTAGGCCTTTCTAATTGGCCTTTAATGTGTAGCTTGGAGTGGGACCAAAAGGGAACTCTAGTTCCAAAGGGGCCTTAGACTGTTCTGTCAAGTCTTGACAAGTCCAAAATTACCATTAATTATATTTAATACCACTATATAAATATAATTACACTCTAGGCCTTATTTATAAATTATATTCCAAGACTTTCATAAAATATTCGTAAAAATACAAAGTCATGAAAATAGACTACCGCGTAGAAGATTACTACATCTTTAATCCTTAAGTACCCGATTTAATCCTTTAAGTTATTCATCATATATTTATGAAATCCAATTTCATAAATATATACTTTAGTAACCCCTTACTAAAGTAGTTAGGTTTAACACTCAGAATAACCAAACCAATCAAACTTATCTCAAGAGATTATTTTGTATCTCCATTAAGAGATTATGAATTCTATCTTGAAAATATATGTTCCATTAACACTAAATGTGGTTGTCCAACATACTGAGATTTTGATCGTGACTTTAGATTTCATTTTTGATACATAAAAGCAACCTACACCTCATGATCAAGTCCATTATTCTCTCAGGATTAAGAGTTTATGCAAATAGAAGTTGTGAGATTTATTGTTCATTTGACAATTATTAGGAGAATAATAAATCTCACAGCGGTCCAGTTAAATATGTCTTAACTCCTAAAACATATCAACATATCAACTAGAAATCTCCACTTCTATGATTAAGACAAATCATTTTGGTTGATATGTTATAGTTTTCACAGATGAAATGCCTAATTTTATCATCGATTGAGGACCAAAATTCTGAATTTATAAAAAACTTGTGATCTATATTTTCTGTGACTAAATCACATACTATGCATCTCATGGATCATATGATAATATCCAAATATTCATGTTACAATTATTTTAGATAATAATAAAACAACTTTATTAATCACATCATAATGTCATACATAATATCATACAATAGAATTTAAGGGCACACATCCTAACATTACCGTCATGGAAACTTTTAGGTCATAGGCTTTAATCTCATTCTCCTCAATAAATGCATAGTTTACTTGCTTTCCACTCAAACAATTGACTACAAATCCATTATATAATCTAGAAATACTTCCATTTTAGAGCAATTGCCTCATAGTATTATGTCTAAGATGAATATGTCAAAGACCTACCATAACTATGTGCACTTCCAAATCAATAATTGGCAATCAAAACATTTAGAAATTAAAAGCACATTTCTCATGTCATTGCTTTGTAGCTTGAATAAAGCTCCCTTTAACAAACCTACACACGAGTCTTAGTCCTACCACTTTTCTTTTAAGAAGACACCCCTCACATTTTTTTAAAGAATTTATAAGAAGGTTGTTTGACCCAAGTTATTGAGAATATAATTGGTGAAAATAATAGTTTTCCCTCACAAGTTCTATGGTAATCAAGATCTTATCACATTCATTAAATTATTTCTTAACTTCATTCTTATAATAAATAAACATCTTTATTACCTTGTATTTGTTATTTAGCAAGAGAACACAATAGACTCTTGTGCATTCCAAAATATTAGACATTTTCAAGCATGGCCAAGTTTATATATTGTATCTTATCATACGCTCACACATTACTCAGTACTCCATTCTTAACATTCTTTTAAACGTTGAATGACATGAAAAATTAACATAACAATTAATAAGGTAAGGAAATTGCAACGTTGGACGTTGCTGCTATTATTGACATATATATATTACTTGATCTTCGTCTCTTCTATAATTTATATATATATATATATATATATTAAACATTAAACTAAACATTGCCAACATTCAATCAAACATATTGTTACTAAAATCCACACGTTTACAAAACAATAATCCCACACTTACTATAATGCAAATTCACACACTTACGATAGTGACAATAATAATCTCACAATTACAATAATGCAAATTCACATTACATTAATTTTGAAGAGTCCATCACTCATATAACCCATGCTCACATACATCCCACTCTTAGTGAGGACAAAAGAATTCAAAAATTACTTGAAGCATAAGCATAAGGAGATGTGGCTTGAAGACTTGATTGTGAGATTGAGGATGGAGGAAGACAACCTTTTTTCTTAGAAATTCCTAGGGAATCATTCCATGGAATCCAAGACAAATATTGTGGAGCACAACAAGATGAAAAGGAATTATTCTGGATAAAACTCGAACCAAGGCACTAGAAGTGGTAACTTTAAGAGGTTCAATGGCAAAGTTATGTGTGTGACAAACTTGGGCATCATGCAAAGGATTGCTACAAGCGTAAGGATCAAAGGGGGGAAAAATTGCTCAAGCCACATGATGAAGTCATCTTCAACGCCACCTTTTTCTTTCCTTCAACCTTAAAAATAGAGGAATTGCCCATGAAAATCTATTCTCCATTACCCACAGGGTGATATCACATATATGTAGAAACTCATTTCTTATCTAAACATACTAGGGCTACTAGCCATAAACATTTAATGGGATTGATTTAAGAGATGGCAACAAAAGATGCCCTTCCATCTTACTACATTGAATTTTGCTTAAGTTCCTATATGAGGATGCTCCTAATCCCAAAGAGAATGAGATAGATAGGCAAGTTAATGCTGTTATGGATGCGTGAAAACATGCTGATTTTTTATGCAAGAACTATATCCTTAATGGATTGTTGTGGACAACACATTAAGGATATATTATAAGTTAGACTTTTCTTTTGTAGGTTAAATACTCATGGTTTGTGATAACTTTGGATTTTTTCTTAAAGGTGTACGCTTAGCTTGAGCATAGTAAGTAAAATTTGTTTAAATACTTTAAAAAACTCTATACTTGTAATGTTGATGATTGGTTATGTGGTGAGTTTCTGTGTTGGAGCAAGCAAATGACTTGCATGTAGTTATAAAGTGGTTTAAATTCATATTGGGAGTGTTTGTAAAATTATAACATATGTATTATTAATGTTATGATTGTTTGTTTCTTTCTCTCTTTCAAATGATAGGAAACTATTCTCAAAGTGCAAGAGGATTATTGTCAAGATCCCAATGCAATTCCCCTTACACAAGAGGAGATCTCAAACTTGGTTTTTAAGAAGAAGTCCAGTATTATAAAAGGACTTGGCATGATTCCTTTTCTCTAGTAACCGCCGCCTAATCTAGTTCCTTGGTTAGTACTTTATTTTAGCAATTGACCTGCACTACATGATGTGACTACTTTTTTTGATACATTATTTAAAACCAATTGTATTATATTACACTTGAAAATCTACATTTGCTTTCTACAACCTATACATTAGGAGTTGTGATTTTAATTCATTGGTATGGCTACTCTTAATGCATTGTTAGAAATGTTTCTTATAACATAATTAATGTTTTTACTTTAAGATTTTAATGTAGTATTGTTTTTATATTTATGTAGATTTCTTATTAATGGTTTTTAGGGGATTTACTTTTGGCATTACTTGAAGACATATGAGGACATCTTCCGTTGGTTTTAATTATATTATGCTACACTTTTTGTATTGTTATAAAACATCTTGAGTTATTGTATGTGTCGCAAACAATTATTGTATGGAAGGAGTTTGAATTGGATACTTGTTTATTTTTTACTTGTGGAATGTATGGATCTTTTTCTATAAATGTGTTGTTGAAATAAATATGTTATTCAAATGTGAGATTTTAATAATGTAATGACAGGTTACAGGTTAATATCAAAGCCATGAAAAAAATAAAAACAGAAAATAAGTTTTAGCGATGAATTTTTTCGTCACAAATATAGCAACAAAAAATTGTTTTAGTGACGAAATATTTCATTGCTAAATGTAGTAGAATTTTGTAAGAAATGGTTTTAGTGACAAAAATTTTCGTCGCTATATGTGCTTGGATTTTCTTAAAAATAGTTTTAGTGAAAAACTTTTTCATCACTATATGTACCCAAAAATAGTGCTTGAATTTTCTTAAAAATAGTTTTAGTGAAAAATTTTTCATCACTATATGTACCCATAAATAGTTTTAGTAACGAAATTGTTCGTCACTAAATATAATTTAATAAACTAAAGTGTTTTTAGTGACGAAATATTTTCGTCACTGAATAGTGTTTTTAGCGAGGAAAACATTTAGCGACAAAACGTTTTCGTCGCTAAAAGTTAAAAAAAAAAAAAAAAAAAAATCGAACTTTTAGTGACGAAATTTTTGTTGCCAGGACTTTTACCGACAGGGTTTCAGCAACGAAATGAGTTTCGTCGCTAATTAGTAGATTTCATCGCTTAAGGTCCTTGGCGACGAAAAACTGGACTTTTAGTGACGAATTTTTTCATCACTGAAAATACATTTGTTGTAGTGAATTTAGGAATCAAAGTACTTCTGATCGATATGCACCATGCTAGCACCAATATGGCAATGTCTGAACTCCACAAATCTCACGTAAACATCATTTTGAATGATTTAGATGGCAGTAGACATGCTTGGCTAGTAAAAGAAAAATAATTCTGAAACCTCAAAAAAAATTTCTTTTTTGAACAAAAGTGATAGTAGACCTTATTTATTTAGAATAATTTTGTACAATTGGAAAGAGAAAAGATGGGCATTTCAACAATGGTCCCCTCAACCTCTTTTACAACACTAGCAAAAGCTAGGTAGCATGATTATATTGTAAAGCTAGGTAACTAATGATATATTAACAAAACCCTCACATATCAGCGTAATATCCTTAAGAATATTCCAAGATACTTCCAATGAATAGATCAAAACTTAGTGCAAGAAATCATTCAGTTTAGCAAAATTGCATTTTGCAATGACATTGAAGAAGTAGATGATTTGAAAAAGTTGGAGAGCTACCAAAATGAATTCTATAATTTCATTCTACAAGTTTTCAAATTTTGAATTCGTTACATGATAGTTTCATTTCCAATACTATAAGCCACATCTCTTAGATTTACATAACTAAGTAATCATTCATCCACTATTGTGACTATAGCATTACTCAGTTAAGATGAAAATTCGACTCAACTTTTTTTTTTTTTTGGTTGCATTATTTTTGTTGTATGCATAACATTACGAATCTTCCTTAATACTTTAATTTTGTTTGTGTAAATAGTGTTACTCTATTAACAATTCAATGTGTAAACACTGAAAATACACTGTCTCACCAGTCACCCCCAATGACTTCAATAGTCTAATTTTTGTCTTTAATAATACTACCTCTCTCCCAAACATGTCCCACTCAAGAGACAATTAAACAATAAATCAACAGTAAACATACTAATAGCACTCACATAGGTTAATGCAAAATAGTTAAAGGGTTATTTTTTACATTTAACCTCAAAATTCACCTACATCAGATTAGCCAAACTTAATTGTAAAAAAAATAAAAAATAAAAAAACTACATTTTTACTATTACTATGTAAATTGATAAAAAAAAATTTTAAAAATGAAAGAAAAATATATATGAATTGGGAGAATAATTGAAAAAAAAAATGAGTAATACTAGGACTACTACTTTTACTACAACTTGCTCATATGGCAAGTCATGAGTGGTAAAGTTGTGAAACCATCACTTTTACTCCACTACTCATGACTTATCACGTAAGCAAGTTATAGCAAAAGTTGATGAAAAAGTTGTAGTCCTAGCATTTTTCATAAAAAAATTGATAAAGAAATAATATTTTAATGATATGTTGTAAAAAATAAATAATCTGAGATTGGATGTTTAAAATGATTGTGTAAAATATTAAGTCTTATGCTAAAATAGACCCAAAAAAAATTGCATAAGTCGATGTGAATATCACAATAATTCAATAAGTGATATAATTTATAATTTAAATTTTAAATTTAGATTTTAAAGCCCTCTACACAGGCCCAAGGTCCCACAGAAAGAGTAAAGAATTTGTTACATAAAGAGTGAAAAATAAAACAGAGAATAAACAATTGAAGACAACAAAGCACAAGAACTGAGCAAGAAAAAAACGATAGGTCTGAAGAAGAAGCCAACCAAATAATCATCTAAAGGTTTTTCTTTGGGTGGTCAACTTTTTTTTCAAGGTAGTCACTTTTTTTCCTTTAAGGTATACAAATTATAAAATTTTAAATGTATTATATATAATTTTTTTTCAGGTCAAGGTGGTCACTTCAACTTGACGTTGCCATTGCAACCACGTAATAGATTTTTTTCCAAAATCACATAATAGTTTTTAAAACCTTGCTTAATTGACATCCCTTCATCCAAAAAATAAAAATAGAAAAACTTTCTTACCAAAAAAAAAAAACAAACAAACTCATTCTCAAAAAAAAAAAAAAAAAAAAACTATTTTCTCCTTTTTCTTTTTCTTTTTTTTTCCCCCTTATTTTTCTAGTCAGTACACCAATCAAAGTGCTGTTGGAAATTTAATTTGGGCCATTACTGCTCTGTCTCTCTCTCCCCCAACTTCATAAACCCGTCTAGGTTCAAGTTCAACCTAACTCCCATGTTAAAAAAAAAAAAAAAAAAAAAAAGGAAACCCCATGTTAATTTGAGTCCAAACCTTAAAAAATGAAAACAAAAAAGTTGGTTAATCCATGTCACGTAGCAAAAACAGCAAGAACGTTAAAATGTTTATTTATTGACTGTAGCAAAAAGGGAACTCTCTCTCTCTCTCTCTCTCTCTCACTTTCTGAGTGTTTGTGAAGAATGAAATTTCTAAGAGGCCTGTCTGATTATTCTCAAGAACCACCTCGGCATCCAAGCCTTATAATAAATTCCCAGGTTAGATACCTCGTATTTTTAAACCGAGATATTCAATGAAATTGACTTTATTTATTTTTTTTTTTTTATGGTGATTGATTTTATGATGTTTCTCTTTATTCACCAGCTTAGTTCTTTTTTCTTTTTTGAAAAGGCCAGCTTAGTTCTTAAATTGACTACCATGAATGATTCATTTTATAAATCAATGTGTTCATGTGTGTTTTATATCCATGTGTTCTATTCCTCTCTTATATTATATATTTTATTATTTTTCCGTATAATTAATTAAAATTCCTCTTTCACTTTTTCACTGTTAAAGACGCCTATATAACTGTCACAGCCTCCTATATGATCATATATTTAAAAAAATAAAAATCATTTTTCTTTTTTTCTCGGGTTCACAGTCAGAAAATTTGGCTAAGTTATTAGGATAGGAGGTAGGTAATGTTTTCGATGATATTTATGCACAAAGGGTCCATAAGTATGTATATGCGATCAGAGCGTGACATATTTGTCACATCTCACATGTTTGGATGTGGCGCCAAATATTCTTATATATTTTTTCTACTCTATCATGTGTGCTGTTTAGGAAATAGGAAAGTTTCGTACATTAGGTAGGTTTTTATTCTTTGCTTAAAGTCTAGGTTTTTTTTTTCTTTTGTAAATTTTTGATATGTACAGGAACCTTTCAATGCTGAGCCTTCACGCTCTGCCTTAATTTCCTCCTCATATGTGACCCCAGTGGATTTGTTCTACAAGCGAAATCATGGGCCAGTCCCTATTGTTGATGACATTGAAAGGTTTGATATTTCTACGTTCAAACCTTCTAAATGTCGAATCTCTAATTAAGTTGATTTCATTGACATCTACAACTGATTTGTTACAAATATCAGGTACCGAGTATCTATATGTGGGTTGGTGGAAAAATCCATGGAATTATCTATTGCTGATATGAAGTAAGTATTGACTTGCACGAACATGCGTGTTCTTGATTATCTATGAGAGACAAAGAAAGAAGTTTCCCTTTGAAGTTGTTCCGTGTAACAGGGGATACCAACTACCCACACACTGGCTTAATTTTCACCCTCTTTTTTCATTTCAAGAAATATGATAATAAATCAAATTAACAATAATGATAATTCTAGAGACATAGCTTTTTCCACAATTGCTAATGTGGTTTATTGGGATTATAATTGATGCATAGTAAGAATGTTGTCACTGTTGAATTTATTTAAAAGGTAAAATTTCTAACTACTATCACAAGTCACCACCTTAACAGATGATTTTTAAAATATATATATATAATCAATAACAAGTGGAGAAGAGGGATTCAAACCCTGCAAACCTTGTCACCTCAATTGATGATGCTACAGACTACAAGCTCTACATATGAATTTTTTTCAGGCATTATTGAAGGAGAAGTAAATGCTCTCCTATTTTTTTAGCATTTAATGAATCATTTTTCAAATAATAAATAAATAAATCTTTTACACAACAATCAAGAAAAAATTAGTGAATCCATGGTGAATTTTGGCTTAACCAGGCCCTTTCTTACAATAGATGTGGGGTTTTTTCCATGTGAAACAGGAAGCTACCCAAACACACAGTGACAGCCACTTTACAAGTAAGTTTCATGGCGGTCTTATTGTTAGCATTGGTTTCCTTGGGTTGGCTGAGATACATTCCATTTCTCTGTTGCAAACATAGGGCTCAAACTTAATTAACTGAATGATTTCCCTTGTTTCGAGTTAAACAGTGTGCAGGAAATAGAAGGACTGCCATGAGCAAAGTTAAAACCGTGAAAGGTGTTGGCTGGGATGTTTGTGCCATTGGAAATGGTTTGCTTTTCTTCACATTGTTGCACAAGTTTTGAAATGCTTTGTTATCAGCTTATAAACTTTGGATTTGGACATTCAAACATGGATATTTTAGTATTTTACACTGTCATTAATAGTTTGTCTTTTATTTCTTTTTATTGCACCTGATTCTGGTCAAAAAATATAGACCCCTTTGTGATCCTTTGCCATTTATTATTATACACAAGAATTCAGTCCAAAACTTCTAAATGTTTTGAAATAAAATGTATACATTGTATTTAAATAAAAATTGAACACGAAAGTTATAATCATTGTGGTTTTTGCGTCCTTATTCCTTCTGTTGACTTTAAGTATATCTGCTTTCAGCCATTTGGGGTGGGGTGAAACTGGCAGATGTTCTTGAACTTGTAGGAATACCTAAGTTGGCTTCTATCACCCCTTTAGGTGGAAAGCATGTCGAGTTTATAAGTGTGGACAAGTGCAAGGTAAGCTGCAATTTCTTTTTCTTTTTTTCCTAAACATTGTTCTGTCATGGACTAAATTTCATGAATTGATAATTCTTCAATGTCAACATTCTAGGAAGAAAATGGGGGTCCATATAAGGCATCAATTCCACTCATTCAGGCAACGACCTCTGATTCTGAGGTCATACTCGCATATGAGATGAATGGAGAGGTGAGGGTGTCTTAAGTATGTATCTACATAGGTTCTGTATTGTTATGTAATAGATGTGCATTTGGCATTATATGAACAGTATATAATTTCTTTGCCCTCAAATATATATTTATCAATCTTGCAATGTGCTTCCCCTCTATGCTAGAATTACTGCTTTTTGAACATGCTGTCAACTTCAGAGAAGTTGAGGCAACATTTTGTTTAATTCTTCACCAGATCATTTTTCTGTGTGGTTCTTGATATGTCACAGTGAACTCTTTTCTTTACAAGCAGCCATCTTAGTTCCAGACCCTTTGACTTACTAGTTACAAATGAAAATTTTTCTTATGTTGGAATTCTTTTCATCCACATATCTCTGATTCTTTTAGGTAAGAAGTATGATTAGTTTGCCCTAATAACCTATGTTATCATTCCAAAGCCTTTAAACAGGGATCATGGATATCCACTGCGTGTTATTGTTCCTGGTGTTATAGGTGCACGCTCTGTTAAATGGCTGGATTCCATTAATATAATTGCTGAAGAATGTCAGGTTGGTCATAATTTCAAATGCACCATCTTCTTTCCTGTTCTTGCATCCCCTAAAATTAATTGAGCAAACTAACGTCACTGTGGAACAGGGTTTTTTCATGCAAAAGGACTACAAAATGTTTCCTCCCAAAATTAATTGGGAAAATATTGATTGGTCTACTCGAAGGCCGCAAATGGATTTCCCAGTTCAGGTATATTATTATTTAGGAATTAAGGATATTCTTAGGATCATCTGCCTGAGTTGGAATATATTGTCCAGTCAATAATTCAGATCCAATAGCATGTCTAGGAATGCCAAACGTATACAGAATACATAGCTTTGCTGATGCCTGATGCCTTAAGATTTCCTTGTGTGCATGTTTGATCACTTATATCAACTTGGTGAGGGGTATTAATTTTCAAAGTTATTGCTCACTAGGGCTATTCCAAGATGAAACAGTGATAACAGAATATGAGTAGTAACATATTAGTTACTTTCATCAAGGAAGCAATAATTGATTAAAATTTGTCTTCAATGGATTTTGCAGTCTGTAATTTGTTCTTTGGAGGATGTCACTGAAGTGAAACCTGGGAAGGTATGTGGTCTTCTACATGGTCAAGAGTTCTATTTAGCACAATGAGAAGTGCAATTCTGCACAATGAGAAACTTCGAAGAGCTCATGAACGTGGATTCCACCATAAAATTGATTTCAATGCGGATGGTGCTTCCAGTAATTATGCTTAAATTTGGTCTGCTATGAGGACTTCTCCCTTTCCTTACCATCATCATCACTTGTCATGCAGATAACAATTCATGGATATGCAGTATCTGGAGGTGGGCGAGGGATTGAGAGAGTGGATGTATCGTTTGATGGTGGCAAGACATGGGTGGAAGCGTCCAGGTACCAAAAGACAGGAATTCCCTATGTTGCTGATGATAAAAGCAGTGACAAGTGGGCATGGGTGCTTTTTAAGGCCGAGGCTGAAATATCTGAGAATACTGAGATAGTAGCTAAAGCAGTAAGTTACTACTACTCTTTAATCAACTTTACTTTTCTGAGAATAATAAGATAGTCAATATTTGATCAGCCAAGCTAAATCTTAATCAAGAACCAAATTCAAGATTGCCTCGGAAATTCTGGGTGTATTTTTAGGGGACATCTCTCATTTGAAGTGTCTTAGCCAGAGGAATATCAATTCTTGATTGAGAAGAAACCGCTACACATAATGCACACCCATGGACTTAGTAGTCTGCATGGAATCTTCCAATCCTTCCTATACAACGTATATTTATATGACAAAGACTGCTTGATGATTGGATTTATGCAGCTGGGACATGTTTGAAGTAATATATGGTCCATGTCAATGATTTTTCTTGTTTGTCAGCAATGATATGTATTTGTCTCATTATGGACAGGTTGATATAGCTGCAAATGTTCAGCCCGAAAACGTGGAGTTCATATGGAATTTGAGAGGAATTCTGAACACCTCATGGCATCGGATCCACATTTACACAGAACACCCTGACAATTGATTTTCCTTCTACACTATTTGGTGTCACAAAGACAGAATCCACTCGCCATCTTTGATCAGTGTTATTTGCACGCTATCAATAAATCTGAGCTATTGAGAGTCAGTCCATTTCTCAGATAGATTCCCGTGTGTAAGATTTTGTTGATGGACGCCAGAGGCAGTTCTATTTGCTGAGATTCGTCCTTGTAAAGATCATAGTTATGCCCTCTAGTTATTCCCAATTTAGGGATTAAAGTACTTCTGATCGATATGCACTATGCTAGCACCAATACGGCAATGTCCGAACTACACAAATCTCACGTACACATCATTTTGAATGATTTAGATGCCACAAGACATGCTTGGCTGGATATAGAAAAACATCTCTGAAACTATTATGTATATTTCAATTGCATAGATTTCAGTTTGAGAATATTCTTAGCTTTTTACTGGTTTATTTTTCTTGTACCCCAGAATAATTTTTTAGCATTCTTTCAAACCTTACTCGGATTAGAAAAAGTAGAAGTGAGAGTTTGATCATACGGAAGCATGAAATGGGAGACCTACTGTAATCTTACATAAAGAATCTAAAAACTGGCTGAGTAGTAGTTTATGTTTTAGTTGGAAAGACATCATGGCATCGCTAGTATAGAATGGAGTAGAAGCTTTAATATGAAACAGCATTGAGCAACCAAAGAGATCCTGCAATCGCCCTTTGAAAAAGAAATTATCAGAAAGGATGGGTGGGGGAGGAAGTCTACTTTTTTTTTTCTTTTCCTTTTTTTTGATATGCAGGAAGTCTACTTTTATGTTAAAACTAATGACTGAGCTTTATCAATGTGCATTTCATAACCTCATATCAAAAAACCAACTATAACCAGTAAGGAACAATTTTGTCAGACTATAGGATGTATAAACAATCCATGTACTAATTACATTATTATGACCTCACTTCCGCACTATTTAAAGGCAGAAACACCAGCGCTAAGCCGAGGCCTTCAATTCTTTTGCTCTACCAAAAAAAATTAAAATAAAAGCATCAAAGAATGTCACTCATTTGACACTGAGGGATGAGGAGGGTGTCATCCAGTAAAACACAGAAAATTAAGGACAGAATATAAAAGAAACCATAAAATTTATAATAAAAAAAGACGTTACTCAATCTGTGTATTTAATTGGCCGGTTGTGGGTTGTCACTAGCTTTGGTTGTTTCTCTTCAAAGGGTTCTCACCATGAATGATGAAATGACTATGAATTTACAATGTCACAAAAGCAGGCCTCTGAAATCATCTTCTCCGCCACCAATCAGGGACTTTCAACCTTCGGCTTCTATGCACAGCAAGTTTGACCCCAGGAAGTTTGTGTTTTACCTGCCTCCATAGCATATTTACAGCATCTTCTTTCTTGGGGGGGTACTGGAATTCATAATGATGGGAGATGTCCTTAAGCCGTTTCCACATTTCAATCCATCTCTCTCTAGGAAATTTTCGGAGCTGGTTAACCATGTAACCCGGTTCCAGTGCCTCTTTGAAAGAGAAGAATATAGAGAATTGGGAGTAGTCAATCTCATTCTCAAACGGGAGCTCAATTTGATCACTTATAATAACAGGCACACAGTGGCTCACAATGGCATCAAACAGGCGACAGGATGAAGGTGTGTCTCCAGCAGGATTCAAACAGAACTTTGAAGAACGCATTCCTTTCGAGGACTGGCACAACAAAAAAATAAAGAACTGAGGAATGTGGACAGTATGCAATTACATGCATTTACAGTGCTGACCATGATACTCCTACTCAAGTAATGTAAAAAATGCTGCTTTTGAAGATTCAATTCTGTGCAACAACAAATAAGTTTACCATGTTCCTTCAACATGGGGGCATATACCTTAATTATCACTATAAGTACAGGAACTTTTCTCTTGGAAGTATGGTCAGAAATTATATGCCACAAACATTGCTTGATGTTTGATAAATTCTACATGTAGCAACATGCATCAAAAAGTAAGAAATGTATCTAGAAGATGGCAACAATGGATGCTTATGATGAAAATAAAAAACCTTTGATGAGATTCCATCATCTGTTTGTCAGAAAGATGTAATGATAATGAGGATGAAAAGAATTACATCTGTTGATCTCTCATGGTTAAGAAATGTTATCCCCATTCTATATCCAAGATATGCAAAATACAAATATCACTAATACATTATCTATTAATCCACTACATACCAATTTTATATTTTCATCAGTGGCGACACTCCGCTCATAGTGAACATCATCATAACCAGATAATATCTTTGCCAATTTAACACGAACAATGCCTTCCTGCCACATTACAAGACCCATGTTAATCAATTATAATTTCATATGTAAATTGTAAAGAACTAGATATTTCTTTTTATTCCAACTAGGTTCAAATTAACGCACATCTTTCCTGTATGTCCTCCCACGGAAGAAAAGAAGTGTAGTGCGAGATTCAAATGGGTCTGGAGTGTCATCAATTTTAAATGAATCCACAACGTGCACATAAGGGGCCACTACATCTTTGCTTAAATTTGACATGATTCTGGGGTAGCGGCCGAAATCTACAACAATCTGAATAGATGCATTAACCTGTTCTCGGAGAAATCTGAATGCATTGGGATGTGTCATAGGAATTACATGGTCTCGACCTCCAGACCGTTGCCAGTACTTGGATTGCCGCAACAATTTCAGTAAATCAATCTGAAATCAGAAGCAACCCATACTGAGCTGTAATAAAAAATACAGAAGTTCAAAAAAGGTATAGCATTTGAAAACAAATTTTTATCCCATATAATGTTGATGTGCAGAAGAGATGACATCAGAGGCAGAGTTTAAGATACTGGACAAAAGTTATGTGCAATGAAAATGAGCAGCAGTACATAAAATAGTTAAAAGGTAAAACACAATGAACTTAAACAAATACAAACAGCTAAGCCATTGATCATAACACTCATCAACCACTTACTTTAAAACCCAGTCAACCAATCCAAGAATAGTTTTCTAGTATAAAAGAATTAAAATCATTTATTTCCTCACTCTTTGTGGCATTGAGTTGTTGACCATCAGAGGTCACCAAATAAACTTCAACTTCCAACTGAATGAATGATTAACAAACACAAAAGTGGGATTTCTCTTATAAAGCTAAGCCTAATGACTGAAAAGTGATGTAATTAACTAACAAGTCCCACTGTCCTACACTACAACCCATGAGTTCCAAATCATAAACACCCACTTCAATGTCATTCTGTTACATGACTCAATAAAATAATTTCCAAACTTTCATATAATTCACATACTCTCTCCTGATACTTTAATATAAGCCACCAATTCATAATTATTCCAATAGAACAATAGTAGCATCCAATTTACTCATCCTCCCCACTTTTCGTTTGTAGATCTCTTTTTCCATATTTCTTGGGACTAGTTCATGTTTACTTGTGGTAGATCCTTTCCATCAATAAAACTTATTACTAAACAAAAGTAATCAGCAAAATGCTCATGTGAAAAAAAAAATCAAGCTTAACTCATCCAAATGAGAATAGAAACAAATTAGAAACTACGACTTCAGATAAAATAGAATGAAAAAAAAAAAATACATGTGACTGACCCTAACTACTTTGTTGAGAATCCATAGCTGACCCCAAAAAGACTAAGATTTTGTTGTTGTTATTGTTATTGTTGCCATTTAACAAGATTATTAAGCTGTTCAGCTATACCCCACTGGATTTTTTCTTCACCTTCCTTTCTTTTGTTTTTTAGGTACATGATAAAATCAACAAAAAGCTAAAGACCCAACTCAAAAAACTAAGCAAAAGCACCCAATTCAACACCATTAACGACAAAACTCAATTCCCATTTTCCCAATTCCTCCAAAACCAAATTATCACAAACAAACAAAAAACGCAGAATCGAACCGATCAAGTACCTGTAATTGGCGATCAATCTCTGTATCTGGATCCGTCATATTGTGGCCATGAGTATTGAAGCTCAAAGAAGAAAAAAACGGCACAAAAAACGCGTCAGCCAATTCCGGATCCGAAACCCTAACCGCCTCTCTCTCTTCAACCCCATCCCCTTCGTACAAAAGCGAGCCCATCATCCAAAACTCCACGCTGTGTTGCCTCTTGAGGCCCGAGTTCTTGGGCCACCGAGGCCAGGTCGGAGCCGTCACCGGAGTCTCCTCCGTGCTCCGCCGGTTCAGCATGCCCACGTTGAACCGGCGAGGGAGATCGTACATGTAGACACGGAGAGGAGGGGAGGGTGCACAGAGAGAGGGTGTAACGGTGGGTGACTGTAGCAGAGGGAAAAAGTAGGATCTGAAATCGACGGTCCCGATGAAGATGGAGTATGAGATTAGAAGAAGAATCACGAAAATGAGAGAGAGTGAAGCTTTTTTGTACATCCTTGGATGTGTGTGTGTGTGTGTGTGTGCAATATCGAGATTGCAAAGGAGTCTCTTTGTTTTTCGTTATACTATGACACTCTTTCTCTCTCTATCTCTTAACTCTCTCTGAGGAGCAACTAACAACTGTCTATTTAGTTATGTTATGTCAGAGAGACAAAAAGGACGATTATTGATTACACGTTAAAGGAATGGTACTGCTATGCCAATATGCCATTGCCTTTTCTTGCTGCACATATTCTTGGAAAAATTCAAGCTAATTGGATACTTTCCATGATATTATAATTAAAATTGTAAAGTGTAAAATTAATTGTCAGACTGCTGGTGCTGATTTGCTTAATACCAACTAAATTCAAGATTTGTTGCTCAACAAAGAAAAAAAATAAAAAAAAACTAAATTCAAGATTTTTCAAATCCGATTAACTTGGGCTTTAATTATCGTGAAAAATATGAGAAAATTAGTAACTATTTAGTGACCAAGTTTGATTTAGACCTAATTTGCATTAGTCTAAGCCTCCAAAGTGTTAACTTTATTTTATATACAAACTAATAGTTAAAAAAGTAAGTAATTAATTATAGTTTTAGAAAATAGCAATGATAATGACGGACTAAACAGCACAGCCTCTCCTACTATTGCTCCTCTGTCCAACCATTATAATTACATTAGTCCAAATCTCAAAGGTGTTAACTTTATTTTATCTAAATGGGAAATGCTAACGAATGCCCTTAAAATTTTTATGAGAAAATAAAATAAAGCAATTAATATTTTGACAGCTTTTTTCATTTCCAATAAAAGTGCTGTTAAAACTTTCCTAATATGGATTGTTAACCAATGTCCCAAGGGCATTCGTTAGCATAACCCTATCTAAATTAATAGTAAAAAATAAAGAAATTATTATAATTTTAGAAAATAATAGTAAATAGCAATGATAACTGGCTGGTCAAACAGCACAGCCTCTCCTGCTTTTGCTCCACCGCCAGCCAATATGATTGTATTAGTCCAAACTTCAAAAGTGTTTATTTTATTGAAATTAATAGTAAAAAATAAAGAAATTATTATAATTTTAGAAAATAATAGAAAATAGCAATAGAAACTTACTAACTAAACAGCACAGCCTCTCTCCTACTATTGCTCCACCGCCCAACCAATATGATCGTCACGGATCACCTCACCAATGCTTGTCATTGTGCATTCTTTTTTTTAAAAAAAAAATCTATGTAATCTATTAAATTTTATTTGTAGTTGTTAGTCTTGTAGAACTGAAATTAACAATGAATTCTTCTATTAAAAAATAATAATAATAATAATAATAATAATAATAATGGATTTGGGTAGCGGAGCCGTGGAGGTGATTTTGGTCAACGTATGGAAAAGATGTTTATACTTAATGCTATAATGATTAACTCTAAACATCACTCTTATGGTCCCTTGTCTCACCCTTTTAATGTGGTATGAGGTCACAAGGTGGTAAATACATTATATTTTATGTAACAGATGAATATGTATTAATGTACAATAGGATTTTTTTTTTTTTTTTAAATGTACAATAACAACTCTAAGGATATTTTTAAAAAATTCAAAGGGATAGGATTATGGCATCTTTGACTTAAAAGAATTCCCCTGCCACACTCTATTGAGAACTTGACAAGGACAGACCCAAGAGGCCCAAGGAGTTTCAAGGTTTTGGGCACTAGTGGCTCCTAGATTTATTTTTGTAAGGGGATTATTAAGAATCTTAAATTATACAAAATTTAACAAAAGATAACTTTATATATTAATAAAAAAAACACGCAAATACATAAAATTTAACAATTTCCTTTTAAGATTTTTTTTTAAAAATTATTGCATGATAATCTCATTATCAATACTGCAAACTACATCTCTTTCAAAATTTTTATTAAATAAAATCTTTCTTAGGCTTTTTCTTTTTGTTTGTAAAGACTTAATATACTGTTAAGGGGACAAAAGTTTAAGGACAAAATTTGATTACAAACTTAGTTGTAATCTAAAACTACAACTCTTACTAAACAAATTAATATGGTTACATATTTTGAAAATCAAACTATTGAATTGTATATTCTTTATGTTCTTAAAACACATGTCAAATTTCAAGTCAATCGGATGTTATTTACTATTTAATCCATTAACTTATTTTTCATGTGTAATTTGAGAATACAAAAAATAAAAACTTAAAAATTTGATTGATGACATAGTTATTCATCTTTGATCTTCTTCAAATTTTGCAAGTATAGAGGATATAAGAAAAAAAAAATGCAATCCAATAATGGATTTGTCAAAATTAACATCCAATAAAAAAAATATTAAGTGGAGTTGTAACTGTGGGGGCAGAAGTGTCAAAACACCAACGATGGGCCGTGGACCTGGTCCGAGGACGCTAACTCCCCCCAGAGGGCTGCAAGGCGTGGACAATGTCACCTAACTTAAAGGCCTAGGGGCCCACCGATCATGTCATCACACAATGGGGAAGGAGTCTGAGGAGAGGGTCACCTCGGACAACAAAAACAAGGGCCAAAAGGTACGCCCTGATGCCTAGGGAAGAACTCTTGAAGCTCAACAAGCCCAATTGCACTCGAACAGAATGCAAAGGGGGAGCACAAGTGGGGGGGGTGCTCTGCATAAAGCTGCTACTGCCGCATTAAAGGCTTTACACCTACCCACCTGGCCGTATTAATGGGGAAGTGACCCCTGAGGAGACGGTGATCAGCCTTATGGCCACAATGGGAAGTTTCCAAGAATGCAATGGATAGGAAAGGGATCTGCATTTATGGCTTTATGAATAGGAACATGAAAATGGGGCGTATAAATAAAGAGGGGGAGGCCATCGGAAAAGGGGCCGGCTTCCTAAAGAAAAGGGTTTTTTTCTCTCAAGTAGAACAAGGGAAACAAGGACAGAGACTCCTCGGCACACGTCCGAGGAAAGCCAGAATCACACCACTAGCCCATTGCACGCCAACTGTGGACTCAGCCTAGACGCCACTACTTTCCATTGTCTAGAGAACTCTAAGCTTCAAGCCCACTCTCTACAAATTTCATTGTTTAGGCTACTTGGGCCTGCCCTGTCCTGTACTTGAGTCTAGGCCTGATCCATGTCCTTACAATTGGCGCCGTCTGTGGGAAGCCTTGAGGAAGGGGACGTGAAGCATCATGGAAGTCTCGGGTTCACGTCATGCAGAGTCCATGGGGTCCCAGCACGAGGATCACTTCTCGCAGCTAGAGCGGGAAAGAGATCACGAAGCTAGCGTGCGCACAGAACATACGCGCGGAAGAAGTCGCACACGAGATGGAAGCAGAACATCCCGTGAAAAAAGTGTCAAGACCATGCAAAGGGAGATTGACCATCTGAAAAAGAAGCTGCGCCGGGAGAAACGACGGCGCACTCCCTCTTCTTCAGACCATTTGTCAGCAGATGCTCGCCGTAGCATCGGCAGCTCCAGGTCAAGAACCCTCCTAGCGAGTCCTACTCCTACAAGGACGAATGCCATCGCGACCCTAAGGGTAAAAGGACCTCCTCCAGGGGTTTGGCCAACAATACCTTGAGCAAGACAGTCCACCAAATTTCCAAGTCACCCTTCACTCGGAGGATTGAGAAGGGAAAACTTTCGAGACGGTTCACCCAACCAACCTTCACTATTTACAACGGATGAACGGACCCAGTGGAACACGTGAGCCATTTCAGCCAAAGAATGGCGGTGCACTCTAAAAACGAGACCCTGATGTGCAAAGTTTTCCCCTTCAGCCTGGGACCTGTAGCGATGAGGTGGTTCAATGGCCTGAAAGCAGACTCCGTCGATTCCTTCATGGAGCTCACCAGTTCGTTTGGCTCGCATTTCATCACATGCAATAGGGTACCTCAGCCTCTAGATTCACTGTTATCCATGGCCATGAGAGAAGGAGAGACCCTCAAGACATACACCGACAGCTATTGGGAGATGTTCAATGAGATCGACAGGGACTTCAACGAAGTTGCCATAAGCACCTTCAAGGTCAGCCTTCTAAATAAGCACGATCTGAGGAAGTCACTGACCAAAAGGCCTGTCAAGAGCGTGCGTCAACTCATGGATCGCATTGACCAGTACAAGCGGGTTGAGGAGGATCTGCTGCAAGGGAAAGGGAAGGCGAAGGTTATCCCTCAAGAAAGGAGGGATTTCAGGTTAGACCGATACAGCAACGATAGGCCGAGGAGAGAGTTCGTGGGGCAGCCTGGTCCAACGCCCACGCAGGTGGTCAGTACCATGTTCCGCAAACCCGTACAATGGGTGTTCGAGAAAATCTGTCATGAACTCTACTTCAGGTGACCCAGCAAAATGATAGGTGACCCCACGAAGCATAATCAGAACCTCCATTGCCAGTATCATCAAGAAAACAGCCACACAACAGAGAACTGCAGAAACTTACGAAATTACTTGGAGCAATTGGTGAAGGAGGGGATGTTGAAACAGTTCTTATATCGGCCTGGTGGATAGGAGAAACATCTGAGGCCAGCAAATCAGGGCCATCATACCTCTAGACCCCCTTTGGGGACCATCAATGTCATTCTCGCTGCTTTTGGGAGGACTGGTTCTTGTCCTTCTAGGGTGATGTCCGTGGCACGAGCCCTTGCCGAGAACCCTAGCTCCGAGCCGAAGAAGTTTAAGGGCAACGGACCTCCAATTCTGGGCTTCTCAGACGAGGACAAAATGGGAACCATCCAACCACATGATGACTCCTTAGTCATCATGTTAAGAATAGGAGGTTACGATGTGAAGAGGGTGATGGTAGACTAGGGAAGTGGCGCAGACATTATGTACCCTGATCTGTTCAAGGGGTTGAACCTGAGGGAAGAGGATCTTTTAGCCTATGACTCACCACTGATAAGTTTCAAGGGCAAAGCAGTCATCCCGAAGGGGCAGATTAGGTTACCTATGCAGTTAGGCCCAGCAGTAGTTGAGGTGGACTTCATCGTGGTCGACGCTTACTCTTCTTACACGGCCATCATGAGGAGACCCTGACTGCACGCCCTGGGTGCTGTCTCCTCTACTCTCTACGCCAAGGTAAAGTTCTCATTTAGCGACCAAGTCGAAGAAATTATTGGGAGTCAGTCCACGGCGAGACAGTGCTTAACAGCCACAGTCCTGCGTGAACCGGGGCCTGAACCTTCGGCCTCGGCTGCACAGACCCCGTAGTAATTAATCTCTTCTGCCACAACTGGAGGGACAGTGGCAGAAGAGCCCCCGTGTGAAGGGTTGGATAAAGTTCCTATGGATGATGACCCAGAAAGGTTCTTCTAAGTAGGGGCCCAACTGCCGGCCGAGGAAAAAGAGGAGTTGGTCGCGTTCTTGAAGGCGAACATTGATGTGTTTGCATAGGATGCGTACGAGGTGCCTGGAATTGAACAGAATTTCATCTGCCACCACTTGAATGTCATCCCGGCCGCTGTGCCAAAGAGGCAACCCCCTCGGCGCTCTTTCAAGGAGCATTCCGACGCCGTTAAAGAGGAAGTCATCAAACTTAAGAGAGTTGGGGCTATCAAGGAAGTATTTTATCCTGAATGGTTGGAGCACACAGTCGTGGTAAAGAAGAAAAGTGGGAAATAGAGGGTATGCGTGGACTTCATGGATCTAAACAAGGCTTGCCCCAAGGACTCTTTCCCAATGCCTCGCATAGATCAGTTGGTGGACGCGACAGTTGGCCACTCCCGAATGAGTTTTCTAAACGCCTTTCAAGGGTACCACTAGATACCTTTGACTTTAGAGGACCAGGAGAAGACAGAGGATGATAACTAGGTGATGCTTTTCGGCTTGAAGAATGCCGGGGCTACCTACCAGAGGATGATAACTAGGATGTTCGAGGCACAATTAGGAAAAACTATTGAAGTATACGTGGATGACATGGTTGTAAAGAGCAAGGCTATACCTGCGCACGTGTTCAATCTAAACAGCATTTTCCAGACGTTAAGGGAGCACAAGTTACGTTTGAACGCCTCCAAGTGCTCATTTGGCGTGGGGTCTGGCAAATTTCTGAGTTACATGCTCACTCATAGAGGGATTGAGGCCAACCCTGCCCAGATCACTACAATCTGCAATATGCAACCTCCTTGGAACCCAAAGGAGGTCCAAAGGCTGGCAGGGATGACAGTTGCTCTCAACAGGTTTATTTCCCTGTCCGCGGACAGATGCCGACCCTTTTTCCAGCTGTTGAACAAATGGAAGGGATCGAATGGACCAAAGAGTGCTCCACGGCCTTCCAGTAGCTAAAGGAATATCTCTCTCGGCCACCCATTATGTCTCATCCCGACTTAGACAAAATGTTGTTTGCATACATAGCTGTGGCGACCCACGCCATCAGCCTGGTTCTAGTACGGGACGACGACGGTATACAGAGACCAGTCTATTATGTGAGTAAGTCTCTGCAGGAAGCCGAGATACGGTATCTGCCATTGGAGAAGGCAATTTTAGCCGTGGTGCACGCAACGCGCTGGCTCCCGCACTACTTCCAATCTCATACAATCGTCGTGCTGACTCAACTCCCCCTCAAGACCTATTACGAAGTGCTGACTACTCCAGCAGAATCGGCAAATGGGGAACCATCTTAGGAGCCTTTGACATCAAGTACATGCCTCGCACCTCTGTGAAGGGGCAAGTCCTAGCTGACCTGGTGGCAGAGTTCGCGGAGCCTCCCATAGAGGAGAACTTGGAGGGATGGGCATGGATGGAAAATCAGTTGGGGGAATCTCGTGCCAGAAACCCTTGGTGTGGAGGGTTTTTGTGGACGAAGCAGCCAACCAGAAAGGTTCAAGCGTAGGGATAGTTTTGATATCCCCAGAGGGAATCGTCGTGGAGAAGTCTTTGAGGTTGGCATTCTCGACTACCAATAATGAGGCCAAGTACGAAGCTTTGCTAGTAGGAATGGACATGGTTCAAAAAATGGGGGGAAAAACAGTGCAGGCGTTCTCGGACTCGCAGCTGGTGGTCGGCCAGGTGGAAGGAAAATTGGAAGCCAAGGAACCAAGAATGCAGGAGTATTTAACCCGCACCAAGCACTTGCAGTCCAAATTCGAGTCTTTTGCATTGTCGCAGATCTCTAGGAATGGGAATACCCACGCCAACTCATTGGCCACGCTCACAACCTCCTCAGCTCAAGGCCTACCTCGGGTCATCCTCGTTGAGGACCTATTTAAGCCCGCTGGGCCAAGTGGCGATGCCCTCTGGATTCACCAGGTAAGAATGGGACCTAGTTGGATGGACCCAATAGTGTCTTTCCTTAAACATGACGCTCTGCCAGAAGAAAGGTCTAAGGCCGATAAGATCCATAGAAAGGCTCCTCGGTTTTGGCTATCCGAGGACGAGAAACTCTATAAGCGCTCCTTCTCAAGACCCTACTTGCTGTGCGTACACCCGGAAGCAACGGAGCAGCTTTTGGAAGAGTTGCACGAGAAAATATGTGGCAGCCACATGAGAGGAAGATCACTAGCCTATAGAGCCCTTACCTAGGGATACTGGTGGCCAAACATGCAGCAAAGAGGCGCAAGATTTGCAATCAATGTCAGAGGTTCGCTCCCAACATCCACCAGCTTAGAGGTGTCCTTAACCCTTTAGTCAGCCCTTGGCCGTTCGCTCAGTGGGGCTTGGACATAGTGAGACCATTCCCAAGGGCAGCGGGGAACAAAAGATGGTTGCTCGTCGGGACAGACTACTTCACCAAGTGGGTTGAGGCAGAGCCCCTCTCGAACATTAGGGACGTGGATGCAAAGAAGTTTGTCTAGAGAAACATCATTACTAGGTTTGGGATGCCACGCACTCTTATCTAGGACAATGGCCTACAGTTTAACAGTAGAGCCTTCAGAAAGTACTATGGGGATTTCGGCATCACAAACATGTATTCTACCCCAGCCTACCCACAAGGGAATGGCCAGGCCGAGGCGATGAACAAAACGATAGTTAATGGGCTCAAGAAGAGGCTGGATAATGCCAAAGACAGATGGGTAGAGGAAATGCACACGTATTATGGACTTATCAAACTACACCACGAAGGTCCACGGGGTAGACGCCCTATTCGATGGCTTATGGTGCTGAAGCCGTAATCCCTTTGGAAATGGGGTTTCCAACGATGAGGACTCATTCCTTCGCCCCAGGCGACAATGACGCTTTGCTGCAAAAGGGGCTGGACTTGATAGAAGAGAGGCGAGAGAATGCTATGGTCCAGCTAGCTTACTACCAACAGAAGCTCAAGCAAAGGTATGACTCCCACGTAAAATCCAAGCCCCTTGCCCCTGGAGACTTAGTCCTAAGGAAAGTCGTTGGAACCGCTAAAGACCCAGCATTAGGAAAGTTAGGACCAAACTGGGAGGGGCTCTACCGCATAACTTTCGTAGCTGGCATAAGGTTGTATTACCTCGCCGACTTAGAAGACAAACATGTAAAATGGCCCTAGAATGTAAATAACCTTCGAAGGTACTACTATTAATGAAAGGCGTACACGCTATGCGTTTGGACATCATTGTATTGTGCTAATTGTTAATATGTCAATCTCTAACGCTAAACAAAAAGTGTTAATGTCAACCTAGGCTATGCCGGGTCCTCGGACCTTCTGCCGTGGGAAAATTTAACATACAATTTATTTTTAACTAAGTGTTAATGTCAACATAGGTTATGCCGAGTCCTCAAACCTTTTGCCTTGGAAAAATTTAACATGCTATTTATTTTTAACTAAGTGTTAATGTCAACTTAGGCTATGCTGGGTCCTCGGACCTTCTGCCTTAAGAAAATTTAACATGCAATTTATTTTTAACTAAGTGTTAATGTCAACCTAGGCTATGCCGGGTCCGAGGACCTTCTGCCTTGGAAAAATTTAACATGCTATTTATTTTTAACTAATTGTTAATGTCAACCTAAGCTATGCCGGGTCTGAGGACCTTCTGCCTTGGAAAAATTTAACATGCTATCTATTTTTAACTAATTGTTAATGTCAACCTAGGCTATGCCGGGTCCTCGGACCTTCTACCTTGAGAAAATTTAACATGCAATCTATTTTTAACTAAGTGTTAATGTCAACCTAGGTTATGCCGGGTCCTCGGACCTTCTGCCTTGGGATAATTTAACATGCAATTTATTTTTAACTAAGTGTTAATGTTAACCTAGGCTATGCCGGGTCCTCGGACCTTCTGCTTTGCAAATATTTAACATGCAATTTATTTTTAACTAAGTGTTAATGTCAACCTAGACTATGCGAAGTCCTCGGACCTTCTGCCTTAGGAAAATTTAACCTGCTATTTATTTTTAACTAAGTATTAATGTCAACCTAGGCTATGCCGGGTTCTCAAACCTTCTGCCTTAGAAAAATTTAACATGCAATTTATTTTTAACTAAATGTTAATGTCAACCTAGACTATGCCGGGTCCTCGGACCTTCTGCCTTGGGAAAATTTAACATGCAATTTATTTTTAACTAAGTGTTAATGTCAACCTAGGCTATGCTGGGTCCCCGGACCTTCTGCCTTGAGAAAATTTAACATACAATTTATTTTTAACTAAGTGTTGACGCTATCTCCTTAGACCTTTGGCTTTGGTAAATTTTACGCGCAATTCATTTTTTAAGTAATTATTAATGCCAAACTGCACATGACTAAACTACTCTTATGGTTGAACCGCGCTTATCTTAATTTCAAACACGCTTCTGTGCACTTAGCTGCTTATTTATTTACCCAATTATGTCAGGGAGGGGTGTTGAGTTACTTAGGATTCACATGCAACTTATGGCACAATAAGCAAGCTATACGGCAATGAACGTAAAGCATCAAGAAAGTGACAAATCAAAAGCTAAACGCTGAAAGTTATTAAAACTGTTTACATTAAGGCTAGAAATGGAAATTACAAGATGAACAGTTGATGGTAAACTCCCTAAAGGAAAAAGCTGCACGAGGAGGGAGCCCGAGATGGCCTATCCCTTTATCTTCAATGAAGGGTCCTTTCCTGATTTAGTTGAGGGCTCCTTAGCCCGACCCTCCACTTCAGTTTGCTTCGGCTCGATTTCGGACGGGACCTGGACTTGCTTCCCCTTGCCTTTTGCTATGGGCGGAGGAACAACCTGGCCAGCTGGCTCGCCCGACAACTTCTCGGCCCCTTTATTAGAAGCAGCAACTTCTTCGAGAGGAGGAACTTCCTCTTGGTTGGAGGGAGGCAACACTAAGGCTGCAATCTCAAGAGCAACTGAAATGACTGGAGCGTCTTCGATCAGTCTGATATCCTCAGGATACTAGACCCTCTCTGCTCCCCTCTACTCCGAGTTAGCAGGAACTCCCGCCATGTTTAGAACTCTCGCCACGTTTAGGGCTTCTGCCCAAACTTGTTGGCAGTATTCCCTGCATAACTCCACTAGCTCTTCGACTAGCCGGTTCTCCGTTGTCTCCACCCCCTCGTTATATGCAGCTTTGGTGGCGGCCTCCATGATCTCTTTTATGATGTGAGCCACTTCTTTGGCCTAGGCAAGCTCCCTCTTCAAGTCCGAGATCTCCTGCCCAGCTTTGGACAGCGCCTCGTCCTTTTGATGCAGCAGCTTGCGTTGGTTTTCCACCTGGGCCTCCTTATTCTTAAGGCCAGCGCCGGCGCTCCTCCTCTCACTCTGCTCTTGGGTCAGCTTGGCGGCCAATTCGCTCTTCTCAGCCTCAGCGCTACCCAAGTCTTTCTCAACCTCTACCTTGGCCGCCTGCTCGGCCGCTACCTGGTTCTAGTAGTGCCCCACCAGCTGCTCGGAAGCAAAAACCTCCTAAATGGCCTGCAGAGAGAAGTTTCGACAGATGTATAGTAAAACATGAAAGTAAAACACGCGAAGGTTAAAATAACAACAACAAACTAAAGGGATAACACGTACTAGGCCCAGGTTCCTCTTGAGGGAAAGAAAAAGGCGCGTCCGACCCATCTTCCCTAAGTCCTCCATGTCTCTTAGCAAGAGGAGGAGCTACTCCAGAGTATTGGCTAAATGAGGGGCATGACCCCTCTAAAAATCCCTTATGCTTGCCTAGAGGGGTATCGGAGCCCCGTCTACCTCCAGTACTGGGGACCAGCTAAATTCCCCTCGGCGGACCTTGGCTTGCTCGTGGAGCTCCTCGCTCTCTACAGACGAGGCTCATCCCCCACCCTTAGCAACTTGTTGTTGCTGTTGTTGTTGATACTTTTGCTGTTTTTGCTTTTTCTCCCTCTCCCTGTCCGCCTCCTCATTCTCGTTCCTTCTCTTCTTTGGGACGTTGGGGCCGGAGAGAGTGGGTCGAATGAAGGGGGAGGCGATGGCAACTTCGGCTGGGACCTAGAGGTGTCCCTCTTGGAGACCTGAGCGCTTCTCTTTCTGGCGAAAAAAGTTGTCAAAGTCGACATGTCGTCGTCTTCTTCAGAGCTGTCCTCTGCTCGGGCGATCACCAAGCCTTTAATGTCGGAGCCCCTGTCCGAGGTGTTCTCCTCATCCGAGATCTCAACTACGGTATCCTTATGGGGTCTCTTGGCCTCCTATAGGCGAAACCGATCAATTTCTTCGTCGAGGGATGAGGGGCAAGCCACAGACTCTCCTCGGACGAGCTGATCTTCCCGCTTCACTGCCAAAGGGGTGGCTTCGATGGTCTGACCGTAGAGAATGGTGGATAGAGCGTCTGGTAGGGCACGAGGGGCAAGGAAATCGAGTTGGGAGACGTCTATCCTCGGGCGTCTCCGGTCACCCGCAAGGATAGTGTCTTCAACCTCTTGAAAAACCTTCGATATGGGTTCGTACCCCAATATGAGGTGGGCTGCCTTCACTTGTAGGTCTTCGTTCACAAAGACCTCGGATCTCAAGACTTTGTTAAGATCCGAGACGTTGACTTCGCTCAAGTGGGGTGACGTATGCCGTTTGTCTACAAAGGAGACAGCAGAGAAGCCAAACATGGTCAGGTGCAAACGACAAATCAAGTAAAGAAAGCATCAAATGGAAATGAATCTACCTAGAGAAGCAAAAAAGGGGCAAAGCTTTAAAACCAAAACTTCTAAATCCTAAGGAATCACACCTAGCTGTCCCTCTTTCACTAGGCAATAGGGACCGTCATACCACCTCCTGGTAGCAATGAGATAGCCATCCTCCATGCCTTTATTGGACTTGGGCAGGTAAGAGATGAGCCTGACGACGTTAGACCTCGACTTGAGGTAATATCCCACGTCCCTCAGCTGGTGGCACTCATATAAATAGACGACATCGCGCCATGTGAGGCGCAAGCCCATCTGCTCATTTAAAGCATCGACGCAACCTAATACCCTAAACATATTGGGTGTGCACTGGTCAGGACACAACCTATGGTTACGGAGGTACTCGCTGGTCACGTTCTTCATGGGAAGTGTCATCCCACCCTCTAAGAAGGCGATTATAGGGATGACAACTTGCCCGTCTTTCCTAGAATCTGCCACGGCCTCTGGGGGGCAGTATTCCAGACCCACATCCGGAGGAATGTGGTATTTAGCCCGAAATCCTTCCATGCCAGAAGCCGTATCTACTAGACACTTAAACCTACCTATTAGGTTGAAAATCAAGGTAAAGATTTACAAAGAAAGGGAAGAAAGATTGACAGCCGAAGAGAAAAAGGTTCGAGGAAAGGAGAAACTTACAGGAGAAATGTGTACGAACTTTTGAGAGCTTCTTGAAAGAGAATGAGATTGAACAATTCCAGGATATGTTTGCTCTTTGGGAGAAATGGCGGATGTCACGGTTACTGAAGCGTTTTGAATGATTGAAGGACGGCGGTTCGCGAAGGATATCCTGCTCGAATTTTTGGGAATAAACCTGAGCCATTAGATCCACATCTCACCGTTGAACGTGGGCGACAGGGAGTTACTCAGTGCAATTAATGTAGGCGTTGCGTATCACGAAGCGTCAGGAGCCTATCTAGAAAGCGTGAGGGGATTTCGCACGTGCAAAATTTAAGGGATCACGTAAAGGTAATATTCGCGGCTCAAAAACTCATTTCTCTCCTCGGATCGGAGTCAAGTGAATTTTTTAGAGGCTATTGTGGGGGCAGAAGTGTCAAAATACCAACGATGGGCCGTGGGCCTGGTCCGAGGACGCTAACTCCCCCCAGAGGGCTGCAGGGCGGGGACAATGTTACCTAACTTAAAGGCCCAGGGGCCCACCGATCATGTCATTACACAATGGGGAAAGAGTCCGAGGAGAGGATCACCTCGGACAACGGAAACAAGGGTCAAAAGGTACGCCCTGATGCCTAGGGAAGAACTCTTGAAGCTTAACAAGCCTAGTTGCACTCGAACAAAACGCAAAGAGGGAGCACAAGTGGGGGGTGCTCTGAATAAAGCTGCTACCACCGCATTAAAGACTTCACACCTGCCCACCTGGCCGCATTAATGGGGAAGTGACCCCTGAGGGGACGGTGATCAGCCTTATGGCCACAATGGGAAGTTTCCAAGAAGAAAATAGATGGGAAAGGGATCTGCATTTATGACTCCATGAATAGGAACATGAAAATGGGGAGTATAAATAGAGAGGGGGAGGCCATCGGAAAAGGGGCCGGCTTCCTGAAGAAAAGGGCTTTTTTCTCTCAAGTAGAACAAGGAAAACAAGGATAGAAACTCCTCGGCACACGTCCGAGGAAAGCCAGAATCACACCACTAGCCCATTGCATGCTAACTGTGGACTCAGCCTAGACGCCACTACTTTCCATTGTCTTGAGAACTCTAGGCTTCAAGCCCACTCTCTACAAATTTCATTGTTTAGGCTACTTGGGCCTGCCCTGTCCTGTACTTGGATTGAGGCCTGATCCGTGTCCTTACAGTAACCTTTTTTTTAATAAATAATTTCAACTTATAGTGTCCGCTTCTGATGATATCTCTTTATCATCAGACAAAAACACAAATTAGTTTTTGGTGTAAGCAAAAATTAAACCGAAGATCTCTTATTTAACCATCAGAAATTTTACCAGTTAATCTAACTGAAATCCACTGGAGTTGTAACCTGAGTCTACATAACAAGACTACAATCAAATTTGTTTCCAAACTTTGTCTAGTTTAATTATATTAGGACTAAAAAAATTTAGGGTGGTCATAAATTTTTTTTAAAGGATAAGAAAAATCATAAATTTTTTAAATTTATATAAAATAATTTTTTTTCCCAAGTCAAAGTGGTCCTTTGACCACCCTGGACACAATGTGGAGCCACCCCTGGCTAAGACCCCCCTTGGTCCTAAGAATTTTCTTTAGTGAATATATTTTTCCAATTTTGATATTGGGCCGCCCTCTTTCAAAACCTTACGCCCCTTTTCCTCTAATCAGCCTAGCCCAACTAGCAACTACCTAACCCAAAAGCTTAACAAAAAGAAAACATAATATAAAAATAAAATAAAAAACCTATTATCCCGATAGTTACAAACTAAACTTAAAAACAAAAAAAATATATATATTAAAAAAAAGTTTCATGTTCTCATAGGTGATTACATTGCATTGTAGTGGAATTTTTTTTCCAAATAACATTAAATATTAAAAAAAAATTAGTTAGTTGTCACGTTTCAAAACAATGTCGTAAACTAGCATTTCGAATGTCTAATACTCGAGTTCCAAGATGAATCTTGAGTTTTTGAGTCTCTATTTGTAAGTGATAGGAGCTGACCTGGTAAGAAAGTCCACGTGAAACTCAAGTTTTAAATACTCAAGTTTCACTTCTTCTTCCTCACTTTCTTCTGAGTTCTTTGTGCAGATCAGACTCAGATCATCCAATCGCCCACCCAAATCTGTCTTCGTCTCTGTTCTTTGTTGTCAGATTGTTCCTCTATTCTTTGTCGTCAGATTGTTCCTCTCTTCGTCATGAGATCGTTCTTCGTCAAATCGTTCCTCTGTTGATAACTAGCCTGATATGCAATTAGTTAGTGGTTAGTTTTGGGGGGAAAATATATAATTGCATTGTATATAATAGTTGAAAAGGATCAATGAGAGGTTATGATAGAAATTAGCTACACATTGTTCTAATCCCTCTCTATATTCTAGAGGCTTGTTACCCTCAAATGTAACTATCTTCTTCTTTCCCATTTCTTCTCTTACTACTCTATCCCAGTAATCCAAGAACCTAACTCACACTTTGTAGTCAAATGTGGCTAGCCATTATAGCATCAACAAAAAATATTTGAAAGAGTGAAATAAAATGCATAAAAATACTGGTATTTAAATGAGATAGAGAAATAAATATTTTGTTGGATAATGTATTTAAAAATGAGATTAGTTAAAATTGAGACATAGTTTGTTGGATACTGTATTTAAGGACAAAGTTTGGTTACAAACTTAGTTGTAAACTAAGGTTACAACTCTCACTAAACAAGTTAACATGGCTACACATTTTGAAAATCAAACCAATGAATTGCATTATCTTTATGTTTTTAAAAAAACATGTCAAATTTCAATCCAATTGGATGTTATTTACTATTCGATCTATAAACTTTTTTTTTTTTGTATAATTTCAGACTACAAAAACTTGAAACTCAAGCATTTGATTGAAAACATAGTTATTCATCTTGATCTTTTTAAAATTTTGCAAGTATGAAGGATGATGATGCACAAGAATTAGTAAGCTGAAAGGCTCCGGGCTACTGTGATGGCTTAATGACCTAAAAAGAAAGAAAGGACAATCAAGGGTGACCAGTGTGACCCGGCCAAGGACCCTTTGATAGAAAAGTCGGTTTTTTCTCTCTAGAATACAAGGATGTGAAATTGTCAATAGTAGAACTTACCTTCGTTAGATGAAACTTGATCCTTTTATAGAAAGTTAGAAGTGGGTCTACTAGTTCGATTCCACTATCAACATGGGAGATGTGTAGAGTTAATGGAAAAAATGGAGCGGATTTCAGAGAATCCTCTCCACGTTTTGGAGTGACAAATCGTGGTTTGATTGGGTAGAGCTTGTAGAGAATTTTCTATGAAATTTACTGAGTGTCATATGGTCGTCCATACCCTTGTGAGCCATAAACGACCATCCTTGGTCATCCATACCTTGTGAGCCATGGACGACCATCCTTGGTTTGGACGGTTGCAATATCTTATGGAAGGATCTTATTCATATTTGGGGTGCTTCGATTGGGTTTCTTTTCTTGTAAAACCCTCTAGATGTGATTTGGCCATGGACGACCATCATAAGCGAACTAGACTTGGCTTGGATCCCATCAGAGGATATAAGAAAAAAAATATGTAATCCAATAGTGGATTTGTCAAAATTCGCATCCAATAAAAAAATATTGAGTAGAGTTGTAACCTTTTATTTAAAAAAATAATTTTAACTTATGGCGTCCACTTCTAATGATAGCTCTTTGTCATCAGACCAAGACATCAATTAGTTTTTAATGTAAGTGAGAATTGAACTCTAAATCTTTTATTTAACCATTAGAGAATTTACCAACTGAGCTAACTAGAACCCACTAGAGTTGTAACCTTAGTCTACAGGACTACAATCAAATTTGTTTCCAAAGTTTAATTATGTTAGGACTAAAAAAAATTAGGGTAGTCACAATTTTTTTAAGGATAAAAAATCATAAAATTTATATATAATAATTATTTTTTTTCCCAAGTCAAAGTGGTCCTTTGACCACTCTTGACACAGTGTAGAGCCACCCCTGCCTAGGCCCCCCATTAGTGCTAAGATTTTTTTTTTAAGTGAATATATCTTTCCAATTTTGTTATTGGGTACCCCTCTTTCAAAACCTTATGCCCATTCCCCTCCAATCAGCCTATCTGAATTGGAAACTGTCTAACCTAAAAGCTTAACAAAAACAAAACTTAAATAAAATTTTAAAAAACTATTAGCCCGATTGTTACAAACTAAACTTAAAAAAAAAAAAAAAAAAGCTTCATGTGCTCATAGATGATTGCATTGTATTGTAGTGTATTAAGAAACAATAATATTTTATGTCTTTTGTATTTGTTAATCTTTTCATTAGATGATTATATTGTAATAAAAAAAAAAGTCTTTTGTGTCTTTTATTTTATCTTAGTTGATAGTATGTTAATAATATATAGATACTTATTTGGATTTTTTTTTTTTTTTTGGCTTATACTTCAACCCTCCCTAACTTGAATTCCTAACAGACTTGAGATGGTATAGGCTCGGGCAATAAAAATAACATTAAGTGGAGGAAGACTCTATGTTAGTTATGGAAAGATCTAAATGGCTCAAAATGTTTAGTTATCACCAATTAGGAATATCATTTAGTTGCCCTTGTTAGATGCTAGAGTTTTGAAAAAAAAAAATTGTTTTTTCTCATGTATGAGAGATAGCGCAATATGTGGTAGTTCATGCTCTTGCTAGGAGAGCTATTTCCTCTCCTTATTTTATGATCTGGATGGAGTCTGTTCCGCTAGACGTAAAAGACTTGATTAGTGCTAATTTGGCACAAGTTTAGTAAAACTTATTTGAAATAGTTCTAAAATAGTCTAAGAACTTGAACTATTCTTCTAAGTTTCATCCCTTGTTTAATTAAATTTAGCTGATCTTTATAAATAAATCCCAAGTACTAAGTTTGCTAAAGGTGTTTAAAGTATTGTAATTAAATTAGCGCTTTTTATTAGTTCTATAGGCCTGATAAAAATAGCATTAAGTGGAGGGAGACTCTATATTAGTTATGGAAAGCTCTAAATGGCTCAAATGTTTAGTTATCACCAATTAGGCTTATCATCTAGTAGGCTCTATTAGATGCTAGAGTTTTGAAAAAAAAAATTGTTTTCTCTCATGTACGAGAGACTACGCAATATGTGGTAGCTCATGCTCTTGCTAGGAGAGCTATTTCCTATCCTCATTTTATGATCCGGATGGAGTCTGCTCCACCAAACATAAAAGACTTAATTAGTGCTAATTTGGCACAAGTTTAGTAAAACTTATTTGACATAATTCTAAAATAGTCTAAGAGCTTCACCTATTCTTCTAAGTTTTATCCGTTGTTTAATTAAATTTAGCTAATTTTTATTAATAACTCTCTAGTAATAAGTTTGCTAAAGGTGTTAGAGTATTGTAATTAAATTAGAGCTTTTTATTGGTTCCATAGGCCCACTAAAAACAACATTAAGTGGAGGAGACTCAATTTTAGTTATGGAAAGCTCTAAATGGCTCAAATGTTTAGGCATATCATCCAGTAGGTCCTGTTAGATGCTAGAGTTTTGGGAAAAAAAAAATTGATTTTTTCTCATGTACAAGAGACAATGCAATATGTGGTAGCTCATGCTCTTACTAGGAGAGCTATTTCATCTCCTTATTTTATGATCTGGATGGAGTTTGTTCCACCAGACATATAAGACTTAATTAGTGATAATTTGGCACAAGTTTAGTAAAACTTATTTGACATAATTCTAAAATAGTCTAAGAACTTCAACTATTCTTCTAAGTTTATCCCTTGTTTAATTAGGTTTAGCTTCTCTTTATAAATGACTCTAGTAATAAGTTTGCTAAAGGTGTTAAGAGTATTGTAATTAAATTAACGCTTTTTATCGGTTCTATAGAACACGCTTGGAGTGAGTTCAAATCTCTCTCCTCAATTATCAAATCTAAATTAACAATAATAATTAGAGCCCCACACTGGGTAGTCAAATGCGGCTAGCCACTATAGCATCAACAAAATTAATAAAGATTTGAAGGAGTGAAAAGAAAATGCATAAAAAAAAATACTAGTATTTTAAATGAGATAGAGAAAGAAATAGTTGTTGGATAATGTATTTAAAAATGAGTTTAGTTAAAATTGAGACATACTTTGTTAAATAAATGTAAGCTAAAGTGACTGAAGAGTTTATTGGAATGCTTAATGTTGAGAGAGGTAACATAAGATAACCATTCATAATATCATTTGGTTTTTTCTTAATCATTTGAAGTAACTATCATCTTCATTCATCGTTCAAATGATCAAATCATTCTAGTGATCAAATGACAGCAATAATATTCATAAGTAGTATGTTTGGCTTAGTGTAACTACTTTAATATGTTTGTAAGTTTATACGGATTATAATTGGATTGTACATCGAGAGAGAATAAAATATAATGGAAATTAATATCTAGTATTTTCTCTTATGTTCTTCTCAAAAAAAGTATTTTCCTTTAGGCGTTTATGAAAACAAAGTTTAGACTAATTAGTCTTTGTAATGTCATTGTGATTAGCATTTTGCATGCTTTTCATCTTTTTACCTTAATGGAATTTGGCCAATTTCCAATAGCAGTATATGATGCTTTGTAATTAGTCGTACTTCTATTTATAGGAGTTTGGGGATAGGTGAGCGATACATGGCGGAGTTTGATTGGTGACACATGTCACAACTTGATTGGTCCGCTTGTGTCATCGCTTACACGGGCCGACTCGCTTGCATCATCGCTTACACACGCCTACATGTGATTAGCATTTTGCATGCTTTTCATATTTTTACCTTAATGTAATTTGGCCAATTTCCAGTAGCAGTATATGATGCTTTGCAATTAGTCGTACTTTGTGGATTTGGTGGCATGATGTGTTAGCTTGTGATAGGCTAGGAATTTTCCCTCTCTACAATCATATGTAGACTTATTGCAAAAGTTTTAGCAAATCTTTTAAAATGGGAGTATTTAGTTAATTAGGTGAACATGTAACAAGGTTTAGTGGTGGAGTAAAGTGCGAAGCAGGAAAAATGGGACAGAAAATTTAGACTCTTATCTCAAAGACCCATATTGCATTTGTCTCTAAGTCATTTAATTATTGATAATGTCTTAATGGCCTTGAAACATTCTACCATATGAAAACTTTAAGAGAGAGTAGAATGAGGATTCCTAGAAAATATAATGCATAAAATGGACCGGATTCCATAAAAAAAGTATCTCCCCTGTTATGGAATGTGTGAGAACAGTATTTATCCATCAAGGGAACCAGGCAAGGTGATCTTCTGTCCTTCTATCTTTTTTCATTATGCTCTACTATGTAAAGCAACTTAGGACAAGCTTACTAGCCAATTCTTTGCGGACAATAGTCTCTTATTTTGTAGGACCATCCCTTCTAAAGCAAACATCATCACACAAATATTGGCCAAATATGAGAATGCTTTAGGTCATAAAGCTAAAAATGAGAGGACCACAATGGTCTTTTGTTAGGCCACTCAGAGACACACATGAAAGAACTAAAGGATATATTGGGACCCAATCCATCACCAAATATGAGAAAAATTAACAGTGCATTCACCATTTTTGAGTGGCTATCGGCATTATCCCACCTTTTTTATGCAAGTTAGGCACCAATTAGAAAAATTGGCTGGCTGAGATCTCAGTCGCCCACAATAACAAGTATTACTTACTTCTCATTATGAGAATGCAGTAATAATATTATAAAATGATTATTTCATCTTACAAAAGAAAAGCTACTATAATTTATTGTTTTCATATTACTAATTAATTAATTAATTCATTTTTAATATTTAAAAGAACAAAAAAACCTGTGAGCTTATCCAGATCTATGTAGGCCGGCAAAGTTTGCCATATAGCATGTTTTTAGAAAAAAATTAGGAAAGTAACACACAAACAAAGTTAATAAGTTAAGTAGACTGTTTTTAGAACTCGAGTTGCCCAAACTTGAATTTGACAAACTCGAGTTCTAAAAACAGTCTGCTTAACTAATTAACTTTAGCAGTTCAGCTGCATACTATTCACCAAATTTTTTTCTAAAATGATAGTGTTCAGCAAATTTTGCCATGTAGGCTTGTCACCAATTTGACCCAACTCATTAAGATAATTTTAATTGAGTTTAGCTTATATTCAGTATTTTTTTAATTGGACATTTTATTTTGTTTTAAATATAAAATAATAAATAATAATAAATTTTAATTTTCATATTTTATTTAATTAATGAATAATACGACAATTCGTCGTTCAAATAAAAAGACATTTCAGTTAACTAAACCCATTTTAACCCAATCACATTTATGACCTAAACTTCCGCAAACTAAAAAGCCCAAAAGAGAATCCTTAAATAAAAAAAGGCGAAAATGCACTTTTGGTCCCTACATTTTGGGCCAATTCTCATTTTGGTCCCTAAATTGATTTCGTTCCTATTGTCATCCCTATTTTTTAAAAATCGTTTCTATTTTAGTCCCTGCCGTCATCCAAGCAACGGAACCCTATTACGTGGCAGACGGATTAACGTGATCGCTGACGTGGCACTGACGTAACATTAAAATATTATTAAAAAAATTTATGTGGCATTTTTTAAAGCCACATCAGCATTTTAATTTTTTTGCTTTCATATTATTATTATTATTATTATTTTGGCCTTAAATCTAATACTATTATTTTTACTTTCATTAAGTTCAAGAAATAAACCCAGAATCAAGAACAAATGCATCAAGAACAAATCCAGAAATAAACCCACATCAGCATTTTTACTTTCTTCCCAAGCAAGTTCAAGAAATAAACCCAGCAACCACTCCAATCTCTTGGCAAACCCAAATCCATCAACCCTATCAAATCTCCATCAAATCCAGAAAAAAAAGAAATAAAACCCAGAATCAAGAACAAATGCAAACCCAGAACAAATGCAAACCCAGAAAAATCATCAACCCGAAAAATCAAACCCATGAACCCAGAAAAATCAAACCCATGAACCCAGAAAAATCATCAACGAACACACGCCAACGCCCAGAAAAATCATCAAAAAATCCACGCCCACCGATCAGTCAACAAACCCACGCCCACAAAGTCACCAAACCAAACCCACTACCACCATCGTTGATCAAAAAGAGAGAGGAAGAAGGGTTCGAGTTTAGAGAGAGAAAAGAAGTCGGAGATTGAAAAAGAAAGAAGCAAAAGAACGACACAAACACAAACACAAACAAGCAAAAAACCCAGATTTCTCAGGCCGATTTCCTCTGCCTCTGCCTCTTCTTCTTTTTTCTCAGGCCGATTTCCTCATCTAATTCTTCTGGGCCGATCTTCTTCCCTCTTCTCAGGCCGATTTCCTCTGCCTCTGCCTCTTCTTCTTTTTTCTCAGGCCGATCTTCTCAGGCCGATTTCCTCATCCAATCTAAGAGCAAGTTGTCTCAGATCGAGAGAGATAGAGACTAAAAGAGACAAATGCCACACAAACACACAAACTAATTTGGGTTTTTTGTTTTTGTATTTGTTTTTGTTTTTGTTTTTTGAATAATAATAATAATAATAATAATATGAAAGCAAAAAAATTAAAATGCTGATGTGGCTTTAAAAAATGTCACATAAATTTTTTTAATAATATTTTAATGTCACGTCAGTGCCACGTCAGTACCACGTCAGCAATCACGTTAATCCGTTTGCCACGTAATAGGGTTCCGTTGCTTGGATGACAGCAGGGACTAAAATAGAAACGATTTTTAAAAAATAGGGATGACAATAGGAACGAAATTAATTTAGGGACCAAAATGAAAATTGGCCCAAAATGTAGGGACCAAAAGTGCATTTTCGCCATAAAAAAACAAACAAAAGGAATAACTTGTCGAAGACACTAATTTTCGTAGAGTTGATTAAAACCTCGCTTGATGAGACGACAAACGAAACGTCGCGGGAGGTGCTGAACATTTGTATTTATCCAATTTGTTTACGCATGTAAACTCCGCCAACAAACACCTACAGGCTCCATTTACTCACTTGTCACCCTTTCTCTCTCACTCTCTCTTCCCTTTCTCTAACCAAATCACTACAAATCAATATAAAAAAGCCTTGAGACTCTCTCTCTCTCTCGGAGCTGAAACGAAAAAAAGAAAGCAAAATGGCTCTGATGAGGTTGAGTAAAGGGGATATCTCTGGGTTCAAATTCTTGTTCGCTTTGGCAATCATGTTCGGTCTCATGACGATGCTTGTCCACCCTATTCTCTACATGAAGTTCGTTAAGCCTCTTGGGATCGACGCGCCTCTCGATCGCTTCTCTGAAGCCAGGGCTGTCCAACACATCCGCGTTTTGTCCAAAGATATCGATGGCCGCCAAGTGAGTCTAAAACATTTCGACACCAATAAAATATTTTTTTTTTTCTTTTCAATTCTCGGTTTTAATTATAAATCTATGTTTATATTGGTTTTAATTTCTAAAACCTCCGTTAATAAATTTTATGTCCTGTAGTTTGAATTTTGAATGTAAATAAAAAAGAGAGCCTAATTGCTAAGCAACTGGTTTTGGCCGGTGGGGTCAGTTGTGAGGCGAGCTTTTCCTTAGATTATAAAAAATTATGTTTTTTTTATTTTTATTTTTTAAATTTATAAGTAATGGGTTGATAGGAAGGTCGAGCTGGTTTGCGAGAAGCTGCTGATTATATCAAAGGACAGCTGGAAATGATAAAGGAGCGAGCTGGATCAGATGTTAGGTCGGTTTTTTTTTATAATTTACTATGTTGTGAAGTAATGTACATTCACTGTTTCTGTGTGATTGTTGGGTTTACTTATTGTTGGAGGAAATTTGTTGGTTATCTGAGTTTAACAGTTTGCAGTGTTTGTTGAATTATTTATTTGCAGAATAGAAATTGAGGAGACTGTTGTTAATGGATCCTTCAACATGATGTTCTTAGGGTACAGCATATCTCTGGGGTATAGAAATCATACAAACATTGTAATGAGGTAACTATAAATTGTTCTGATTGAATTTGTATTGGTTGTTGAATATGCATTTATTGTGCTAATTCTGGAATTTGTATATCAGTGATCTATCAGCCATAAAACTACTGGGCCCCGCTTTCTGCATTAAATATACCATAGTCATAGTCATTTCCTTACCCCTCAATTACCTACCAAAAAAAAAGAAGAAGGTTTTAACTTTTTAAACATCACGAGAAGCACGCAAAGTTTCATTGTTTGATGATGCTATTAGGAAAAATTTAACTATAGTGGGGATAAAATGGAACATTTTGACTTATGTAAAGGTCGAAAAGAAGTTTATTGGGATAAAATGAGGAAGTGTTTGGACAAATACACAAATGATATAAGATTGGTTAAGTTTGAAACATGTAAATTTACTGCATTCTAAGAGGAAATTTGTTTGTCTGCGTAAATTAACATTATTTAAGGGAAAAAAAAAACTGACTGCAATTTTGACAAATATCACTAAGGATTTAGTTTTGCTGAATGACAGGATATCACCAGCAAATTCACAGGACAGTGACCCATCACTTTTATTGAATGCTCATTATGATAGTCCGCTTGGTTCCCCAGGTGCTGGTGACTGTGGTTCATGTGTTGGTGGGTACAATGAAAATTTACACCTACTGGCCATTCTTGCTGGATTGGTTCATCTTCTTGTCTTTAATTTTTTTTTTTTTTTTTCCCTCTCTCTTGCAGCATCATTGCTGGAAGTAGCAAGGCTCACTGTAGACTCTAACTGGGTCCCACCTCGGCCTATTATTTTTCTTTTTAATGGTGCAGAAGAACTATTTATGTTGGTAAGGCATCATGGTTGTGCTTTGTTTGGAAGAAATTTTTTTTTTAATTCTGTCTTTCTTTTCTTTTCTTTTTTTCTCTTTCTGGTAAAATATTTTCTAAGTATGCACTTCTCCCGATGTAGTGTTATTTTATTTAGGCTTCACCTCATGATATCAGCATGGTTGAAAAGGATTGTGGCTGTAGTAGATGCAAGTGATCCTATTGTATAAATGTGCAAGTTGGATGTGTTTGAACTTTAATGTGCTCCACATGTTAAAATACTATTTTGTTTATACTTCTATTAAGGAGGATGTATATTACAAATTTACAGAAGTGAGAATGGCCTGATGCTACTTCCTGGACTATTTTCCTTTTCTTGGGAGATTGAATAAATGATAGTGTTAATTTGTTAAGAGAAGCAAAGCCAACCATCACCATTTCAGCTATGAAAATCATATGGTCATATGTCTGACAGTTATCTTCTTTTTTTTCAATTAAACTTATGACATGTCGGTTTGTTTACGTATTCTTGTTCACTTTGAATGAAATTATCATTACTTATATATAAAACAAAATAAAAAAAGTGTTGTTTGTTTACTCCTGCTGTTTCAGGCAACTCATGGTTTCATGAAGACAAATAAATGGCGTGATACAATTGGAGCTTTTATAAATGTGGAAGCATCTGGTTCTGGAGGCCTTGGTAGGATATGATTCAGTGCCAATATCATTTTCTGAAAAGTTTATGCTTAATATGGCTGTATGCAAGAGTGCAAGTCTGCAACTTACTGTTTGGCAAACCTTTTCCTTTTGGTGGATTAGGGCAATCTATAATGTAGAAAATGGACAACCCAACTTTCTTCCAATTGTAACCTCAACTAAGTTAAAAATATGGGTATATTTGTGTGCTATGAAATGCTTGACAGGCATGGTCAATGAAGGTGACCTGTATTAACAATAGATATCAGCATGTGCTTAATTTCTGCTCCTGATAACATGTTTATTGAAATAGAGAAACAATTAATATATTGGGAACTGTTGTCTTTGTTGATTGAGGGTAACAACTTCCCTTTCTATATTTAGCTTTGTGGTTCCATAATGCATTGCTGATAAATGTGTTGTTCAATTTACAGACTTGGTTTGCCAATCTGGACCTGGTTCATGGCCTTCTCGTATCTACGCTCAATCAGCAGTGTACCCAATGGCTCATAGTGCAGCTCAGGTTTTTATTACTCTCTCTCTCTCTCTCTCTCTCTCTCTCTCTCTCTCTAACTAAATTCTTAAATTTGAATCTCATTTTTTTCTTTCCTTGTGTGTGTGTGCATGTGTTTTCTTTTCCGCCTGACATTTTATGTGCTCTTGCTGCAGTTGTCTTCTGTTTGGTAATAACTGATGTAATTGCAAAGGATCTTTTTGTTATATGCAGGATGTTTTTCCAGTAATTCCTGGAGATACAGATTACCGAATATTTTCCCAAGATTATGGCAATATTCCTGGGCTGGATATCATCTTTCTCCTTGGTGGTTATTTTTATCATACCTCCTATGATACAATTGAGAAACTATTGTATGCATTACATGTGCTATTTTGGTACATATTTTCGTAATTGGAATTTTTATGTTATTTCATCCTTAAACACTTCCTCTTATACATCCAAATGTCTCCAGACCTGGGAGCATCCAAGCACGCGGGGACAATTTGTTCAGCATAATTAAGGCCTTCACCAATTCTTCTATGCTACAAAATGGTCGTGATAGAGAATCTTTTGCTGCTACTGCCAACAAATATGTGGATCAGGATGTTTTCTTTGATTACTTAACATGGTTCATGGTATGCTTTTAAATTATGATTTACAAATCTGATTATGAATAGATTTGTCATCCTACAAGTGTAATCTTAAGTGACAAATAACATTGCTTTTTTATTTTCTTTGTTTTTTTTTTTGGGTGCTGAATCTTTCAGATAGTCTATTCAAGAAGGGTAGCTCTTATACTTCATAGTATTCCTATTGCCATCTTCCTTACTATGCCCTTATTTTTGTGTTTGCTGTATTCTGGATTGCGTTCTTGGTTTGCAATCTTCTGTGATTTTACAAAAGGTAAATTGTCACTGCTGATTTTTTATTTAAAAATGTTTCCTGTGGCTGAACTTCTATGTTCTGAATCTTATTATAATATCTTCCTGTTTAGAGTTTTGGTTTTTTGCTCCATATTTTTCTTATTTAACATCAGCACCACTGGAAGATTTTTGCTAACTTTGTCAAGTTGTTAATTTCTCAGGAATGCTGTTCCACACTACTGGGGTTATACTCGCAATTATTTTACCGATTTTATTTTCGATCATAAGATTGCTGTTCTCTAGTCATGCAATGAGCTGGTGGGTTGATATCTTTTTTGAAATACGTCTTTGAATAAATATTAAATCTTCTTAATGTTGTTTTTTATATAAACATTGAAGTACTACCTTTTGCCCATACATTATTTTTTAAGGTGTAGCTTATATGAGTTTGGGATCCCTATACTAATTGATAAAATTGTATTTGGTATTATTTGATCTCATGGAACTTCATTTCAGCCTATAACTAGAAAGCACGGATATTTCATTTGGGGTGCCATACCCATGTCAGACATGTGACATGCCTAGGACACTTTTGTACTCGTTTCCCAGTCATGTCTTTTTTTTTTTTTTTGGAACATTGTGGGACACAGGAGGGACACTTATCTTTTATTTCTTTTTAGTTTTATTCTTGAAAGCTTCTCTGATTATCTTTTATTTACTCTTTTAGATCTTATTCTTGATTTGTATTCTAATTTCTAAACATCATATATTAGTCATGAATTCACTTTAGTATCCTTTATTGTTCTTAAATAGATATTTGTTTAACATTGTATGAAAAATAAATGTTTAACAATATTTAAAAATAAAAATAAAATATTTAATAATTAATTAATATACGTGCCATCCCCACTGTACCCGTGTCTTAATTATTTCAAAAATTACCGTGTCACCGTGTCGTACCCGTGCTCATATCCATGTCTATGTCCGTGCTTCACTGGCCTATATAATCTATTGTCATCATTGAAAGAATTTTTCCTTATGCATGATGATACCCTTTGAGTTTCTCTATTTTAACCTGTGGCATAATACGGCTATTGGGGAAAATCATGGCATATGAAGTGGCCTTGTATTATGTCATATTGTTTGTGCCTTTGAGAGAGTGAGAGTGTAGGATTCAATTAAGCACGAAGTGATAAAGTATTTGCAAGATTCCAGATATGTCCTTAATAATAAGTATTGTTTTTGAATTCCAAGCCAATTTATCATGTTAAACTTCTTGAAACCACTACCAAAAAATAAATAAACTCCAGATCTTTGAAGTGGCTCTAGTTTTATTTGAAGATCAAGTTTTTGAATTCCAAGCCAATTTTTGTTTATTTATTAGAAAAAATAAGTATTGGTGCATATGCAAGGTTCTTCTTGACACGCTGAATTGGAATGCAGGTTTGCTAATCCATACTTGGCTTTCATGATGTTTGTCCCCTGTTCACTTGTTGGTCTGTTTATTCCAAGAATCATTTGGAGTTGCTTTCCTCTCTCTCAAGAGGTTTCAGTTCTTAAAACTTCAAGAGAGGTAAACTTCTATTTGAATATTCTCAAATATTCTTTGGTCAAGACCAAGTTCATCTTGTAATTCTTTCATAGATTTTTCTTTCTTTATTCCCTGCTCAGAGTATATAAACCTATAGCAGATTCTTAATGTGGTTGTCTTCACATTAACCGTAAATGTGAATCTTGTAGGCATTATCTGATGAAGCAAGATTTTGGGGAGCATTTGGTTATTATGCTATATTTACATTGGTATGTTGTGCTACTGTGATTAGTTTAATTAGTAAATTTCAAATATCTTTCTTTAGAGAAAATTTTAAAATGTCTAAAGAACCTTTGTAAAAACAGGCTTATCTTGTAGCTGGCCTGAGTGGAGGCTTCTTGACCTTTTTCCTGTCTGCTTCTATGCTTGCTTCATGGGTTTCCTCTCGCTTAGCAGTCAAATATTATGGATCCCAATTGCTCAGGTACTCATCAATGTCAGTCAGTTTGATTTCTTTCTTTTGCAATGTCAATTCTTTTAGCTGTTAATTTGGAAGTCAATTATGTTGTGGCTGGTTCCTAATTGTTTGTATAGAGAAACTCTTAATTTATTGGGCGAAGGTCTTGTAAATCTACCCTTTGTTTTTTTGCAATCCTTGTGAATATTGGTTCTCAGATCCCACTTCACCTTTGGCAGCTTGGTTAGCTTACAAGTCCAATGGGCTTCAACCTAGCCAAAGAAAGAAGTGTGCTTCAGTGCAAAGGGTTCATTTGCTTGGAGGGGTGAAAAAGAGGGAGGATAGAAAATGATGAAAGGATAGAAAAGATTTAGTTTTCTCTCATATGCATTTGGTTGAGAGGATGGAAAAGTTGAGAGATGGAAAACTCATTTGTTTGGTTGTGAAGAAAAAAAAAAAGTGGATGGAAAATGAAGCTGGTATAAATTGACTCATATACCCTTATTTAAAAAATTGTGCTCAATTAAAAAATAAACAAACAATCAAACAGAAAATAATAACCCCACCAAGTTTATTAAAACAAAAATCATGCCCAATTACAAAATAAATTAAAAGCAAAGAAACAAAAATAAATAAAAACCCAACAATGCCCAATTTAAAAAAAAAAAAAAGCCATGATAGCATGCATGATATACGCCCATTTAGCAAAGAACAAAGAAAAGGAAAAAAGAAGAAGAATCTGCACTTTACTTTTACTACTTCAGGGATAGAAGCTAAAGACAAACAAATGAAGAAAAAGACAAAAACAGACGAGAACAAGAAGAAGCTTGTAACAGAGGAGGAGGTGGAATTGTAAAACCCATTGGACCAGTTTTCCGCCCTTGTTTTCTCTCCATTTTAGAGAGATCAATTTTTGGTGGGCCCAAGTAGAAAATGCTTAGGCTCCATAAAAAAATTTCCATCCTTTCTCTCCTTACCAAATAACACCAAATCCTATTTTCTCTCCTTTATTTTGTATCATCCCTATTCCACCTCCAACCAAATGTAGCCTAAGTCTTTGGCTCATAAGTTTGGAGTGGGGAGAAAAGAACTGTGTATATCTAGTGGGGATAGTAATTAGATGTTACGCCTTGGTGTGATGGCAAGTGCCTCACTAAGTCCCACCCAAAGTAGTATGTTGCAGGTTCGAGTCTAGGAATCAGCCTCTTCAAAAAAATGTCTTAGGCTACCTACCAATCACCTCTCCCAGGCAGTGTAGAACAAGGAGTTTTGTGCACTGAGTACAACCTTTAGTGGGGATGGGATAGTGAGTATAGATTATTAGTACATCCAGTTTACAGTTGATTTCTTTGCCCTTGGTGAAGCTATAAATTTGGAGTGCAACCTTGTTTTCTCTATCTCCCTCTCCAGTTTTATTTGCATGATCTCTTAGTTGATTTCTTCTTTGAAAATAAATCCTTCATTTACATTTTCTTGTATGCATTGTTCTTTTTCTCTCATTAGTGTTCTTTATCCTCTGCCACGAGTTAAAAGTAGTAGCGTGTTGAACATTGTGATCTGATTAAAGTTTTTATTTTTTCAGGTCAACAGTGATTTATATAATACCTCTAATCCCATCCCTTACATATGGTGTTTACTTCGGGGGGTTTCTTGTTCAATTTGTGATTGAAAAGATGGGCATGGTGGGTGCTATTCCACCCCCTTACGGTTAGATTTTCTAAGCTTTTATCTCTCTCTTTTTTCCAGCTAATGATATATTAACCTTTAATTTCCAACAATCATGCTACTCTTTGAGGCATGAACCGTAGCAAGACTGTTTTGTTAAAATCATAGGAGACTGAAAATGCAGTTTTGTTTGCATAAGGTTTTTATATAATTTTGACTTTTGGGAGACGAGTTTTCATCCCTCAATCCTGCTCAGGGTATATTATCACTTCCTGAACTTAATAATGGCTGCACTAATAATGAGTTGCATCCCTCAGTGAGCACTTGGATAGATGTGGCACTTAAAAGTTAATCAAATGGATGTTATCACTTGTTTGACAAATGAAATTTACCTTACAGTTAATTTCTTTTGTATTGGGAAAACTGTATGAACTGGTCAATTCATGTGTCTTATGACTCTTATCCACTGCTTCTGTTCTGTTGTGCTATGGTCGGCGGATTTATTCAATTTAATCTTATGAAAGTCTGTCTGTTAGAAGTTTTAAGATTCCTTTATAGTTCTTTTTTTTTTTTTTTTTTTTTTTTCTGTTCATTCAAATTTTATTAATTGTGTCAAGAAGAAGAAGAAAAAATGACACTTTTATGGTTTTGGATGGAAGCATTTAAAGAGAAGGATTTGGGTTTCACTTTCTTGTTTAAATGATATGAATAGAGTATGAAACAGCCAATTGTTTTCTATTGATGAAATTTATGGATGGATTTAGCTCTGTTGATACAAGAATATAAAATTATTAGGTATAATAATATGGTAACAACAAGCCATGACCCAAATTTATGGGGTTGGCCATGGATCTCAATAGATTAGTTAGGGTTAGCCAAATGTGTTCTTTTCCTTCGTTCTATTCTATCTGAAATCATATTCTCTTTTTTTTTTTTTTTTTGACAATCAAATCATATTCTCTATTACAAACAAAGTTTAACTATAAACTTGGTTATGGCCTAAGGCTACAACTCTGATCAATATTTTTTTATTGGATGTGAATTTTGACAAATTCACCATTGGATTACATGGTCTTCTTATATCTTTTACGTTTGCAAAATTTTCAAAATATTAATAGCTTTGTCATAAATCAAATGTTTAAATTTTTAGTTTTTTTGGTAAAAAATTATGCATAAAAGTTAAGTTCATGGATCAAATAGTAAGTAACATCCTATTAGCACGAAATTTGAGGAGTTAAGAATATAAAAATCATTCAATCCAACGGTTAAATTTTCAATATGTGTAATCATGTTAAATTTTTCAGTGGGAGTTTTAGCCCTAGGCTACAACTAAGTTTGTAGCCAAATTTTGTCCCTATGTTACTTCCTTAATTGATTAGTCCTTTTTCTTTTGGATAATTCGATAGTTGGGGGTGATTTGAACCATGGATTTCTCAATTGAAAACATAAAGAGATGTCAACCAATTAAACTACAAGCTCTTGGCAATAAGTCTTTTTTTATTACTTCTAATAATGTTATTTTGGGTATTTCTCTACATTTTACGCTCCCTCACTTGGATCAACTCACTCTTTCTTACTAGTGCATTAATCACTCTCCTCAAAACGTGACCAAACCATCTCAAGTGACTTTTCCTTTTCTTTTCATAAATAGAAGCTACCTCTATCTTTAATTGGATTCCTCATTTCAAATCCTATCTTTTCATGCATTTTCACCTATTCATCTAAACTCTCATTTTAGCTATACTTGTTTTATGAATATGTTACTTCTTAACTGCCCAACATTTAGCACCAATTACAATTGGTTAGGGCAAAACTCTTAAAGTTCAGATTATCATGTGTTGTTAAATTCATATCACACAATTTATACAAGTAATATTCTTCAAATCCCTTGATTTTGAATCCTCAAATCCAATTACAACCTTAAGCTGTCTTATATAATCCAAAAAAATATAAGGCAGTTCAAAGTCAATAATCCAAAGAATTTATTATGTGACAATTGTTCGTGAGGCAACAAATAGTGATGGTAGTTAGTAATTACTATCAGATTTTTTGTTTCAGGGTATTTTCTTCCAGATATTATGGTGGCAGCAACAATTGGAGTTGTAACTGGTTTGTGTGTGGGCCCCCTAATACCTATATGTGGTAATTGGTTAGCGAGGTCATCAGTTCTGCAATTTTTGCTGCATCTTACTGTGCTTGCCTTGGCTCTGTCATCACAATTCTTTCCATATAGCAACGATGCACCTAAGAGGGTTGTTTTTCAGCATACATTCATTACTGCAGGTACTGCAGCCACCAGTATTTTATATATTGAATGACAGTTGTACTTTTTGAAAGCTTTTCAAACTTGATGATTTAAATACTACATTTGATGGTATTACACTTTCAGCCTGTAAATTTAAGTGTTAGTGTACTTAATTGAATTTTGGAATTAAACACCCCCCCCCCTCTCTTTGTTGGTCCTGTCATCTAAAAAAATTGTACTTCTAAATTGACAGATGCAAATCGGGTTGTAGACTCCACGTATGATTTTTCTGTGGTGGATTCCAATTCTTTACTTTTCGTTTTCAAATATGTACCTGAAGTGGCAAAGGAATTGCACATTGGTTCAGAGTTATCTTTTGAAACTGCAATGTCGTCTCGCCGGGAGAGTTGGATGGTATGTATGATTTAGATGGTCTTCTATCCCTTGGAAAGGAACCTTTTACATTTCAAACTCTTAATTACTTATTTGTCAAGTGACAGTCCCCTCATCCCTGCCAACAAGCCTTGAATACCTACAATAAGTCAATATTCTTCTGTTTTTTTGAGATGTAAAGTAAATCATGATAGTCATTTTTTATTAGTATGCTAATTTCCTGCTAAAGAGCTCTCTCTCTCTCTCTCTCCCTCTCCCTCTCACTCATGCACACACACACACACACACACACACACACACACATCCACCCATTTTTATAAGGTTTGTTGACCAGATCTTTTTTGTTGCAACAAATGGTTATGGGATTGACAAAAGCTTCTTTTACTTCTCATTGATGCCTAAGCTCTTCTGAACACCTGACCTCAGCCACAATAATAAAATAAAACCTAAACACCTGGCACAAATACTGGGGTTTGCCATTCTTGGTTAAATTGTAGAAATGATTTATATGAACCAAGGATACCTTGCATAAGTTGAAGCAATTATTCTTTCAATTAATCATTCTATATTAATTTAAAATCATGGTTGTCAATGGATGCAATGTAAAATTATCAGAGGATCACTCTCTTTTGCAGGCAACATACCCAGTTACTTTTTTGTTCTCAAGAAGCTTGAAGTTCCCCACAGGAAGCAATGACGTTTTGAAGCAGTATAGATATTTCCCACATTTGTCTGAGTATAAGCCCCATACAATTTCTGGCAAAGGATCTCGAAGAGTATACTTGGAACTTTCCTTAGGGTGAGTGGATCGAAATGCATGTGTTATCCATTAAGTTATATTTATACGCATGACATTGTCATAGTTTACTATTGAAAGTCATAAATATTCATGATTTTCAAATTTTTTTAATAAAATAGTATAGATTTTTTTATTATAAAAAGTATAGATCTTATTTTAAACAAAATGCTTTATTACAGTTCTGATGGGCTTGTTTTCTAGAAGACTATTCGTTGCTTATTTATTTTGCACAACTAGGCAGACATTTGTATCCCTGGAATCTTGTTTCGTTCATGTATAAATTTATAGTTCCATGTACAGATGCTTGTCTACCCCATATTTGTATGTTTGTTAGTCCAGAATTTACGATGTGATCTCTGATGGGTTTAGAAGTCAACTCTTTTTGTTATGCATGATTGGCCTATGATTTATATGCACCCAAAAAGATGGGAAGAATTGAAGCATAGGACAAGGTGTATACAATCAAAAAATATATATATATATATATATATTACATAGTTGAAACATATAAAATGAAACTAGTGGACAACGCATTATAAATTATGTTCTCAGTTGTAATGTTTAAATCTATGTGTTGTCTCTCTTTCAGTTCATTAGAGGAGGTTTGGGTTACAGTCCTTAATATTACCGGTCCCTTATCCAGTTGGTCATTTGCAGATAATATTCTTCCAGGTATGAAATTCTTTCCAATTCCACTTTGGTTTTGGCTTAAATTATTTCTCATTGTAGTAGAAATTTTACCCTTGTGAAACTGGTACAGCTCCTGAATTAATTGGTGGTGGTCCACCTTCATATATATTGAGACTCAGTGGAGCCAGCCACGAGAATTGGACCTTCTGGTTAGAGGTATAGTTTTGATCACTGTTAGCAGTTTCTTTTCGTCTCTATCTTTCTTGCAGCCATTAATAATCATGTTCAACTTTGTGATTTTTGCAGGCTAGCAGTTCTGAAAAATTAAGGGTGCAAGCTTCTGTATTAGACCAAAATTTATTTGGTGCGGCAAAGAAGTTTAAAAGCCTTTTCCCTGACTGGGTGGATCTTACTGCTTATTCTAGCTTTATTTCCAATTATATCTTTTAGCTCCACAATGGCAGGGTTTTTCGCAAGCCTGCCAATGCATTGGTTGGAAAATCAAATCCTGTATGAGATGGTTTAATTAAAAATCAATAGGTTTTAAAATTCATCTGATTTTTTTTTTTTTTTTTGTTTGGCTGAAGAATTCATTCTTCTCCATCATGCCAATAGTTGGACCAAGGCCAATGCCGTAAACCCTCACCAGATCCCACGGATGTATTTTTTTTTTTTTTTTTGTCAAAGTGTTGTGACTAGTTTTATGAGAAGGTGGAACTATACTGAGGGACAAATTATAATGTCAGAAGGTCTTGTATACTCTTGACGGCAGCATTGCCAAGAAATTGCAACAAACGACTGATGTAGCAGATTCCATAGAAAAAATTGCTTTGATTCAGGAAAATTTGAAAGAAAAATGAAAAGAAAAAATTACATTGATGTCATTTTTTTTATTTCTTTTCTTTTTCCCTCTTTTAGGGGGTGAAAGTCACTGGGATTTTTTAGATATGTAAATTGCGGGAAAATACCGCAAATATTCATTGATATAAGATTCTAGAGGATGCTATTTCAATACGCCATTTTGCGCGCACCGTTTAAGTTGATGCCTTGATTAGTTTTTTGGTTTATTTGTTTTTTTTTTTTTGGGTTGTTTGTTTATATATACAGTTATTTTTTTTTTTTTAGAGTGAAATCATCCATTGTGCATTCAGTAATTTTAAATCTAACTTCTTCTGCATACAATAATACTTCGCCCAAATTTTAACAAAAAAGTGGAAGAATTAGGTCAACAACATTTTTATAATGTTTTCACAACAAATTAGTAGCGATAAGTTGTTATTGTTTTAGTTTGAATTCACAACTTAATTAGTTTTTGTCCATCCATAACAACCAATAATAACCTACTACTTAGGATTTACTGTGAAAATATTATGAATATAGCATTTCTCAAAATATATAGGATCAAATGTTGTAGCTCAAATTTTCAATTTCTAATTATTTTCACTATCGTCTCTCTCTTTCTCACCAAAACTCTCTTAGACCACTTAAAAATTGATCTCTTGATCTGGTCCTTTAAGTTTAGGCATATCTAGTCCCACAACACCAAGGCCAGTTCAAGCATACAAGCAAGGCAATGGCCCAAGGTCCCCACTTTTAGTTAAGGGCAAATTACATTTTGCTCATCTGTGGTTTTGCCCGAAAAATATTTTACTTTCTTAAAGTTTAAAAATTGGCACTTTACTCACCAGTGATCCTATATGTTAGAGGTATGTAGCCTACTTATCCACTTGCTGTTACTCTACCACCTATTATATGAAAAACATAATACAAACTGAATCAAACACTAGAACCTATTCAAAACAAACATGAGAGGCCACTGCTTCACTCTCTCTTCGATTGAGCCACTCCATCAAGATAATTTACTAAAATTTCTTACCTCTTTAGTGATTACCATTATGATCAAAACCCCAATGATAGATTTTGAGGAATTCCCTTTAGAGTTAATTCCAGGTACATTCTTATTATTTGGACAAAAGGGCATAGTCCACACATGTCTAAAGCTCAACCCAATGTTCAACCCATGAGCATATAAACTCATATTCTCTATTATTTCCTATGTGAGACTCAAGAATTCTCACCACTTCAATATCATGTTCAAGTGGACACATTAGAAGTCAATTTCTTATTCACTCCATAATATTTTTCTAACAAAATTTACCTTGTGTGGTTATGTTAGTTGAGTCTCATCAATTTACAAATACCAACAACATATCACCAACAACCAAATCAAGTGGTTCTATTAACAAAGTTGTTATATTACAAAACAACTTACAAAATTACTATTTGAGCATTTAACTTACAAAATAGTTAATAATAGCTCACTAAATTAAGCTCAATGGTCCAACCAACCCCAAGAAAACAAACAACATTACAAATGAACAACCATCATGTTGGACTCAATCTTTTAAAATTTGTTTTGTTGATTGAGGTAAAACACAAAACCAACATCACAAACACAAAAAGTCCCCAAAACACCACTAGTGCAAGCTTGCACAATCTCTCATCACTCTTGCCCTCATTGCTTTCTCCCTAACTTCTACGTACAGTTCATGAGCTTTTCTTTCACTCTCAGTAGCTTTTCTTCCATTTCCCTAGTTGAAATTTCCCTCTAAGTTGCAAGCTGCAGTTCATTCTCAAGCATATTGATCCTTCAAATGGCGAGTGGGGCAGTTTCATTTGCACACTTACAAGTATGGTTATCCACCAACTGAAAGAAGCCACATTTAGGACCAATATGAGAATTGATTTTACACTCACAAAGTTTAGAACATGTTATTTCGCAATTCACAATCTATCACCATTAACCATTAACATACAATTCAAATCAAATAGAAATAAAAAAAAAATTCCAACTTCCCTTAAATTGTCTATACAAGCCAAAAATCTCCTTCCACAGTTACCAACTTTCAAACTTGTTTGCAGGACACAAATCTCATGCGTATATAAATGCCCTTCTGAAGCACGGTAAAAATTACTTGTTGTAGAACAAGTGACATCAATGAAGGCATTGCATAAGTCTCATTGGTACATACGTTGTTGCCTCCCTCTTCTCGTCTCCTTTTTCTTCTTTTCTCATTTCTCTCCTCCTTCTTTGTCTCACCTCTCTCTCTCTTTTGGTTCCATAAATTTTTTTTTCACAAACAACTTCGAACCAGTTGACCATGTAGCAATTAAGTCTGATTCCAAAAGGATATGGCATTGAAACATTTCCACACCTATCTATACAACCAGGTTGTGCAATAGCTGGTGATGCAGTTGCTTGCTTCTGCTAATCCATATGTCAGCAAAATAAAGAAAGCGATTCTCATTACAAATGGCACAACCATTTAATTTTTGTGTCTTTTACAGTTCAACAAAGCAAACCATATACCCAGCCTTTATAGATTGGCAGTGGTTGTTCATTGTACGGGTGTGGTTGTTCTGATTTGTGTATAGGTATATGAATGTTTTAATTTGAGTGTAGTGATCTGGTTGTTATGTTTTGTTCTGATAGATTTGTGGTTGGCAGTGGATTGTGGATGAATTTGTTGTTTTAGGTTTGTGGTGGGTGGTGGATGAGTTTGTGACAGACTCTAATGGTGTTTGATGATTGCGGCATGGTAGTGGTGTGGTTGTTATTGGTAGTTTTAGTGGTTGGATTGATTTGCTTTTGGCTAGTGGGCAGTGGAGGAGCTGGGTTTGGGTGATGGGGGTAGATGAGAAAGGGAAAGATGGAGAGGAAGAGAGAGGAGAGATAAAGTAGTGTTTATATTATTTTATTTGGTAGTTTATATTATTTTATTGGGTTGTATATGAAAATAAGAATTAAGATGTTAGGTGTATTGTAAAATGAATTGGTAAAATAAATAAAGTGGTGTATAATGATGCAAATAGTTTTTTTTTTTTTTTGCATCCCTAGATGCTAGTGCTTTAGAGTTTACATACCTGGATGTTGCATGATTTTAAGGGTCTAAGCGGTAAAATAGCAATTGGGGTTTGCACCCCCAATACCAGTGCTCTTATAAGCTTTTTTATAATATGGCCGTGATCTGTCATTACGTGCGACTATCTCCACTATAGAAAGAAAAAAAAGGAAAGAAAGAGAAAAAAAATGCGCGAATAAATACTCGAAAATAGGCTTTCTACATATCATAGGTATCGTCCAAAACAACGATTTTTATCAGCTGTAGCAAAGAAAAAGAAAGAAACTTCGTAGAAGTCGAAGTAGGAAGTAATAGGTATGCCTAGATCCTTTAGGTTGTGTTTTTTTGGAGGTGAAACAAGGTGAATGAAAAATTTTGGAGAAAAAATAGGAAGAAAAACTTTTTTTGAAGTGTGTTTGATTAGATGGGGAGGAAGGAAATAAATGGTAGGGTTTTGGTGTTTTCTCTCTGGACCCATCAAATACGTTTCTCCCTACAATTAGTGGGGATGAATTTTTTCTTAATTGAAAAAAATGTCTGATGATGCGAGGAAAATCAGTAGGCTGGAATGCTTCGGGTTTGATAGGGCTCGTGGTTGATCTTGGTAGCCTGAAAAAGAAAGAAGGAGATCAAAGGTGACCGGGGTTGCCGGCCAATAACCCTCCGATGGTAAAGTTAGTTTTTTCCTCTCAAATATTTCCAAGCTCCAATTTTTTAGGAATGATTTCACGTACCTTTTCTTGGTCTGAACCAACGCTTATATAGTGTCTTAAGAGCGGTTATCGGATTTGTAACCTCCCCTTGATTTGAGGAGGTTCATTTTTCGAATATAACTTTCTCAACCGTTTAGGAGTTACCCTTTTTATGCGTAACGGTCACTGGAGGTTGCTCGTACAATGATGAGATGTTTCAGACTTTCATAAATTTCTAAGTGTTCACGTGTCGTCCATCACTTCTCGTCCTAAGGTATTCAAGGCAGCTTACCTCGTCTTGACCACGCCAAGACAGCTAACCTCGTCTTGAGCACGCTGAGACAGTTCACCCCGTCTTGAGCATGTCGAGACAGCTTACCTCGTCCTGATCACGCTGAGACGGTTTACCTCGTCTTGAGCATGTAAAGGCAGTTTACCTCTTCTTGAGCACGCTGCCCGTTTTGGACAATCTCCATGGACAATTGGAGTTGTATTTTATCATACCACATCAGTTGCCCCCTTGTCCATGGGTCGTCTAGGCCTTATATCTACTAATGCCGTTGTTTGGACAGGTGTCCCTATGCCAGCTGTCGTAGGTGCTGCGTGTCATGATTTAATTGGAGACCAATCACGTCAGCTCGTTTTTCGAGGGACGTGCCATTTGTCGTTTTCTGGCTGGCCGCGTCGCTTTGTGTACTGGGGTCAATGCCTATAAATAGTGCAATTCCTCCGTTACCCTCCTCATTTTCTCAAATTTTCTTCTTCGAACTCCCTCGTCTTAGAACCTCGTCTAGAAGCTTCTTACGTCCATAGTCTTCTCGTCTAGATCCAGGTATTTTCTTCAATCCTCGTCCTTAGATTTTAAGCTTCTTCATTAAAAATGTCCGAGTTAGTAATTTCCTCATCTAGCGATAGTACAGTCAAAGCCATAGACGAGTACCAAGATCCTAGCAGCTTTAGTGGCTCTAGCGATAGTTCTGGGAGTAGTAGTAGTAGCGATGGGAACACTACAGACGAGTACACGTCTGGTGTTCCAGGGGTTCCTCCCGAGGTGTTTATAGAACAGCATAGGACGAGGGTCAAGTCTGGTTCTAGGGCTGGCACAAGTGCTCCCTCGTCTTCTGCTCAAGACGAGGAGGAGGAGGTCGTTTATACTTGTGCTATAGGGGTTGGTTCTAAAACAGACGAGAGAAAATTAGAGCTTCTCAAGGCTAGATACCAAATCCCTGATAGTTTAAACCCTAGGGTACCCGTCCGTGGGGAATGGTGTTGTCAACCCCGTTTTGGCGTGGGTATTTATGAGGCTTACCTCCTAGGAGGTTTGAGGTTGCCTCTAAATGCCTTCGCTAGGGAGTTGCTCACTAGGTTAGGTATAGGCATTTGCCAGCTTAACCCCAATGCATGGCGTCTAATAGTAGCTATGCAAGTTTTGTGGAGGGAGGTGTTTGAGGGGAACCGTCCTCTTTCCGTGGACGAGTTCCTCTATTGCTATAAACCCTCCGAAATTAACCAGTCCCTTGGCTTTTATCAATTTACAGCCAGAGGGACAGATTGTAGATTAATTAAGTCGCTAGTTACGTCAGACAGAAGCTGGAAGACGGAGTTTTTCTTCGTCTCTGATTGCTGGGCTGGTCGTCCTAGTGAAATAGCCCAAGATCCATTTCCTCCCTATACAGGAGACATAGGAAACCTTCGTCCTGAAGGTATGCATTTTTCGTAATGTTTATTGCACTCGTCCTTGCTAATGGTCATCTAACATTTTTTGTGTTTTGTTTTGAAGGTGTCAGACGACCTCACTTGGATAGGCTCCGATTGGAACGAGTCCAAAAAGCTCGTCTCTACAGCGACAGGACTTTTTTTGGTTACCCTTAGGCGTCTTGCCACTTGGGGTCTAGGTCCTGACCCTTTGGACGAAGCGATCGCTCACGAAGTTACTGTGAGAAGACGTAAGTCGTCCTTACCCTCGTTTTTTATTTTTCTCTCTCTTTTTTCTTCTTCTTTTTTTTTTTTTTTTTTTTTTTTACTGACGTCTTTACTTGCAGGAATGGCTACAATGAAACAAAATAAGGGCAAGGACGCTATGGACGAGGAGACTAGGTCGGGGGTGAAGTCCATCCCTCGTCCAGCTTCTGGTGAGAAGAGGAAGAGCCTCTCTCTAGGTGTGGACTTGGGTAACCTCCCAAGTAGGCGCAAGGAGAAGAGAGTCAAGCACAAGTCGTCCAAGTCTCAAGACGTCCAAGCTAAGGATCAACGTGGCCTCGTCCCTCCTAGCCCTCCAATCCAAGTTTTGGACGTTGAAAAAGAGCTTTCCCCATCCATCCCGTCTACAGTTCTAACCTCACCTCAAACTTCCCTCCAAGTTCCTCATAATCTTCTTGAGGACGAGAACTTGGCTTGGGAAAAGTTTGAGAAGGCTGTGACGGACGAGGACATAACGGCATGCTACAACATGTCGTTGAAGGATTTTGAGCGCTCCGGCGTTCATGACCTTTTCAAGGTATGTAACTTTTTGCTATGAAGGATTTTGTCTCATCTTGTAGTTATTTTATGCGTGCATTCTAACGAAGCTTTGTGCTATGCAGGCAATGTCCAAGTTCATTGCAGCGTCCAGGCAGGCAACTGAACTGGACAAGACGAGGGTGCTGTTGGAGAAAAGCGTCCAGAAAGGGAGGGACGAGTCCAAGAGGTGGGCAGAGACGGCAGCCAAGGCCAAGGACGAGGCGAAGAATTCGAAGAAACGCGTCATTGAGCTGGAGACTGAGGCCCTTGAGAAGGACGCTCGTCTGGAATTCCTTTTAAAGAGGAATGAAGAGTTCGAGGTTCTCCTGGAGAAAGCTAAAGGAGATGCCATTGCAGAGTTTAAGGCGTCCAAAGAATTTACTAATTCGATGGACGCCAACTATGCAGCTGGCTTCGAAGACTTTAGGATGGACGCCATTGAGAAATTTCCAGGAGTGGACTTCAGATCCATAAAGCTCAATCTTGGTGGGGCGTCCACAAGCTCCCTCGTCCAGACCAGTTCTGAGGAAATCAATGTGGAAGACGACGCTAGTACTCTGCCGCCCCAAGACGAGCCTAACGCAAATACTCCACCCGTTTAAGAAAAAATCTATGCTCTGATGTAATTCGCTTTTCTTTTCTTCTCTTTTTTTTTTATTAAAATGTATTTGAGTACAATAGCCTCGTCTAGAGTGTTATAGACGAGTGTACTAACAATTGCCTTTAAGGCTTTATTTGTAAGGGTTTTTGGACGATAGACGTCTACCCTTTTATCTTAATTTAATGAATGTTTATTTTTATTCATTACTTGTTTGTGTATGGACGTACTTTGTTTTTGTTGTGATAGAAACTTGTATAATCCAAAGTATTAAAGGGTCGTCCATATATTTTGCTTATGGATATTGTTCTATCATTTGGTTCTCCCATAGACGAGTTGGTGATCACCTTCCGTTCATAGGTCTGACCTATTTGCCTCGTCTATAGGTTTTGGCTTATTTGCCTCGTCCATAAGTTTTGGCTTATTTGCCTCGTCTGCAAGCCTTTCTTTGGCCTTTGACGTTTGCTAGCGTTTGAGTCGTCCTAGAGTATCTGTTTTAGTCAGATTCTCGTCCATGGACTTGTATCAATTTTTTGTTTCTTTAGTTTTTGCACTTTATCCTTGTTTTGAGGAAAGTCTGCGAACGTTACATCCCTGCGTCCAAGGATTTTTCATTCGTCTTTAGATTTTAGCCCCCTTCGTGGGTTTGACAATGGAACTTAGATTTTACGCATAAAATACACTTAAAATCCAAACCATATTATATAAGCATTGTTCACAAACATAGCACCTGCTTGGAAGCTAATGCATTATGAAAGTACTTAAAATACATAACCTTGTCTTTAACAAACTTGTCTGTAGACGGTGCAAATGTTTAAGAACTAATGCACCTTTATTCTTAGTACACACCATAGCAGTAGTAAGAACACTAGTAGATATTAAACATAGTAGTAGAGTCGTCTATGATAGAAACTTCATTTTTGATTAACCTCGTCCAAGCTCATTGATAGTACCTTCTCAGGTGCTCCACGTTCCAAGGGTGTTCCAGCTTTCGTCCGTCCAAAGCTTCTAAGTAATACGACCCTTGCCTTTTGTAGTTTACTAACCTGTATGGTCCTTCCCAATTGGGTCCCAATTTTCCATGAGCTGGGTTCCTAGTCGCCAAGGATACTCTCTTAAGAACGAGGTCCCCTATGCTGAAGCGCCTGGGTTTCACCATGGCATCATGCTGTCTGGCCATAAGGTTCTTGTACCTTGCTGTCCTCTGCTCCGCATCCATCCTTACCTCATCAATAAGGTCAAGGTCAAGACGAAGTAGTTCTTCATTTTCCTTCTCTTGATACTTCATCACTCGATGGTTAGCTATATGAACTTCCGCTGGTATGACCGCTTCACTTCCATAAGCTAACTTGAAGGGGGTTTCTCCTGTCGGGGTTCTCACAGTAGTTCTGTAGGCCCAAAGAACGCCTGGTAACTCATCTGGCCATATCCCCTTTGCCCCCTCTAGCCGAGTCTTGATGATTTTCAGCAAGGATCGGTTTGCTACCTCTGCTTGTCCGTTTGCCTGTGGGTGGGAGGGTGAGGAGTAATGATTTCTGATTCCAAAATGCTCACAGAAGTCCCTGAATGGTGCGTTGTCAAACTGTCGTCCATTGTCCGATACTAGCACCCTCGGTACTCCGAACCTACACAAAATATTCTTCTAAACAAAATTTTTAACGTTTTGCTGTGTGATTTTTGCAAGAGGTTCAGCCTCCACCCACCTAGTAAAATAGTCAATCCCTACGACCAAAAACTTCATTTGTCTGGTACCCGGAGGGAAATGACCTAGGATATCCAGTCCCCATTGTGCAAAGGGCCACGGGGCCATCATCGGGGTCTGATACTCCGACGGTTGCCTAGGGACATTGCTGTAGCGCTGGCATTGGTCGCACACCTTGACATAAGCCTTGGCATCTGCCTGAACCGTGGGCCAATAGTAGCCGGCACGAATGACCTTATGGACGAGGGACCTTGCCCCCGAGTGATTTCCACATGCTCCTTCATGAACCTCCCTCAAAACATAATTTGCTTCATCTGGAGCTAGGCACCTCAGGTAGGGTTGAGACAAGCCTCGCTTGTAAAGTACTTCATTTATAAGGACGTACTTTGCAGCCCTAACCCTAAGTTTCCTAGCTTCGTTCTTGTCTTCTGGAAGCTTCCCATCTTGTAGATAGAGTATAATTGGACTCATCCAATTTTCTTCTCCTCCAATTTGCTGTATTTCCGAGAGGTCTATGCTCGGCATGTATTGGACTTTGCCATACTCGTCCGTGACTCCACCTGCCGACGCTGCTCGCGCCAGCGCATCTGCTTCCATGTTTTCTTCCCTCGGGAGTTGAATAAAACTTACTTCTGAAAACTTTTGTACGAGCCTTCTCACTTTGCTGAGGTATTTCTTCATTCGTTCTTCCTTGGCATCACACATTCCATTCACCTAGTTGATTACTAGCTGAGAATCACCTCTGACTATTACTGACTCCGCTCCCAAGGACTTAGCCAATTCCAGCCCTTTGAGAAGTGCTTCATATTCAGCTTCATTGTTGGTTGCTTGGTACTGTAGGCGGGCTGCATACTCTAACTTATCACCCTCTGGGGACTGGAGTATGACTCCAATCCCTCCTGCATACATCGTAGATGATCCATCCACGTTGATAACCCACCTTCTTGTTCGCTCGTCCTTGACCAGCTCGTCTTGGCTTGGAGTAAACTCCGCGATGAAGTCCGCCAACGCTTGCGCCTTGACTGCATTTCTTGGTTGATACTTGACATCAAATTCACTAAGTTCCACCGCCCATTGGACTAGCCGTCCTGCAGCTTCCAACTTGCTCATCGCCTTCTTCAGGGGATGATCCGTCAAGACAATAATAATGTGAGCTTGGAAGTAGTGTCTCAGCTTCCTTGAAGCCGTAACCAAGGCAAAGGCTAACTTTTCCATCATCGGATACCGTCCCTCCGCTCCTCTAAGTGCCCGACTAGTATAGTATACAGGTTTCTGCACTCGTTCTTCTTCCCTGACCAGTGCGGAACTTATGGCATGCGGGGATACCGCCAAATACAAATACAGCTCTTCGCCTGGTATAGATGGACTCAGCAACGGTGCCTTTGTGAGGTAAGTCTTCAGATCTTGGAAAGCCCTTTGACACTCGTCCGTCCATTCGAACGCTTTCCTGAGGACTTTAAAGAACGGTAAACACTTATCAGTAGCTTTCGACACAAATCTGTTGAGGGCGGCAACTCGTCCAGTCAGGGACTGTACTTCTTTGATGTTTTTCGGCGGTTCCATGTTGAGTATCGCTTGGATCTTATCTGAATTTGCTTCAATGCCTCTATGTGAAACCATGAAACCCAAGAACTTCCCCGATGAAACCCCGAAGGCACACTTACTTGGATTAAGTTTCATGTTGTACCGTCGTAGTGTGTCGAAGGTCTCTTGAAGGTCGTCCAAGTGTTTTCCCTCGTCTATACTTTTCACCAGCATATCATCAACATAGACCTCTACATTTCTGCCAATTTGAGGACGAAACATTTGGTTCACCAACCTCTGATAAGTTGCCCCTGCGTTCTTTAGACTGAAAGGCATTACCTTGTAGCAAAACAAGCCTTGGCTGGTGACAAATGAAGTCTTCTCTTGGTCAGCCTCGTCCATCTTTTTTTGGTTGTAGCCTGAAAATGCGTCCATGAAGCTTAGCAACCTGTGACCAGCCGTCGAATCTACCAGCCGATCGATGCGTGGGAGCGGATAACTGTCCTTCGGGCAAGCTTTGTTTAAGTCAGTAAAGTATACACACATTCGCCACTTACCACTGGCCTTCTTTACCATGACTACATTCGCCAACCAGTCCGGGTAGTACACTTCCCTAATGAACTCCGCCGCAATCAACTTCTGTACTTCTTCTTTGATGGCGTTGTCTCGCTCAGGAGCAAATACCCTCTTCTTCTGATGTATGGGTTTGGACGAGGGGCTTACATTCAGACGATGGGTAATGACACTTGGATCAATGCCAGGCATGTCTTCATGGTTCCATGCGAAGACGTCAATGCTTCTTTTCAAAAACTGGACCAACGCATTCTTCGCTTCTTCTTCCATGCTCGCCCCTATTCTAGTAAACTTCCCAGCCTTACTATCGTCTAAGGGAATATCTTCTAACACCTCCACAGGCTCCGCTGTAGTTCTTCCATCGTCTATGCCCATCGTCTGTAAATGCTCGTCCATGGCCAACATGGCCAGGTAACATTCCCTGGCAGCCAGCTGATCTCCTTGCACTTGACCTACACCATGCTCAGTTGGGAACTTGATGGACAAATGGTAGGTGGAGGTGACCGCCTTCCAACTATTCAAAGTAGGCCTTCCAATAATAGCGTTATACGACGATGAACAATCGACCACGAAGAAGTTTACCTCTCTGGTTATCTGCTGCGGATACGTTCCAATCACTACGGGCAGTGTGACACTGCCCACTGGTTGCACTTTCATTCCTCCGAATCCTACCAGGGGCGAACTCACTGGGCGAAGTTGATCTCGTCCTAGCCTCATTTGTTGGAACGCAGGGTAATAAAGAATGTCCGCCGAGCTTCCATTATCTACCAACACCCTTCTGGTCGTATAGTCGGCAATAAGTAAGGTAATGACAATTGCATCGTCATGGGGTTGGTGAATTCTTCCAGCATCCTCGTCCGTGAACGTGATTGCTTGCTCGTTAGCTTCCATCGTCTTTGGAGATCGTCCTGACAGCTGGACGTTTTGCACCACCTTCAGGTATGTCTTCCTCGATTTACATGACTGCACTGCTGAGGTTCCTCCTACAATAACTCTTATTTCTCCTAGCGGGGGTCGTGAGGACTCTTCCACCTTGGCTTTCAGCTTCTCGTCCTTGTGGTCTCGTCCAAGGAAATTCCTCAACTTTCCCTGCCTGATGAGGTTCTCTACCTGCTGCTTTAGATCAAAACACTCGTCCGTGTCGTGCCCATGGTCCCTGTGAAAGCGACAATACTTGTTCTTGTTGCGCTTGTTAGGGTCTCCCTTCATTTTCTCCGGCCACTTTAAGGACGGATCATCCTTGATTTGCATAAGAACCTGCTCTAGCGGGGTGTTCAGGGAAGTGTACTGACTTCTTGAGGATGAACTTGCCTTCCTACCATCCCTATCCCTTTTTTCTCCTACCTGGGCTTTCTTAGGACGAGGAGCTTGATCTGAATGTCGGTGCCCGGCTTCCAAGCGTTCTGACCTTTTCCTCTTCTTGGCTATTATTGCGTCCTCGGCGTTCATGAAATTTTGGGCTGAATGGACGAGTTCAGCCATGGTCTGAGGTTCCTGCTCGTACAATTTGTGAATAAACAAGTCAGAATTAACCCCATTATGGAAAGCAGCCAACAGTAACTTATCGTCCATCTCGTCCACTGTCAAGGCCTCCCTGTTGAAACGGGTAATGAAGGATCTCAAACTCTCATTTTCCCCTTGCTCAATCGTTAATAAACTAGAAGAAGAACGCTTGTGGCGCTGTCCTCCAATGAAGTTATTAACGAACATTTTACTCAATTCTTCGAATGATCCAACAGAGTTCGGGGGTATTTTGCTAAACCACACCCTCGCTGGCCCCTTCAGCGTGGTAGGGAACGCTCTGCACATAATCTCATCTGGAACTTCCTGAAGATGCATGGTTGTCTTGAAGGTAGCAATATGGTCACACGGATCGCGGTTTCCATCGTATGAATCTAAGGAAGGCATCTTGAATTTAGGGGGTAGGGGATGACTGTTGATCGAAGCCGTGAATGGAGAATCCGTACGGTGAACTAAGTCCTCCACGGGGTTCGTCCGCCTCATATTCTCCTTCATTTCTTCCATGGCTTTTCTCATCTGATCCATCTCTTTCTCCAAATGCGGCACCCTCCTTGAAGCGGTACCCCTTGTATGATCCTCAGACTCAGCATTTTCTCCTCTACCTTCCTGACCCTGGGGTCGTCCTTCTGCATGTCCTTCACGGTGCTGCCTCCTGATGTTGATCTCCTGGTTCAACTCTTGATTTTGGCGGGTCAGTTCCGCCATAGCCGCGGCCATGGACTGCATTTGTTGAAGGGACGACGGCTGCGGGGTAGGAATTGACTGGCGGTCGCGGTAAGGATTACTGGAAGCATCCCTACTTCCCTGGTGGCCTAGGCTAGTAGCCATTGATCTTGTCCGAACCATTCAGCCTTTTGTCTAGGAACAAAGGGTGATCAAAAGAGTGAAACGAAAACGAAAATTATTTTCTACGTTATTTCCCACAGACGGCGCCAACTGATGATGCGAGGAAAATCAGTAGGCTGGAATGCTTCGGGTTTGATAGGGCTCGTGGTTGATCTTGGTAGCTTGAAAAAGAAAGAAGGAGATCAAAGGTGACCGGGGTTGCTGGTCAATAACCCTCCGATGGTAAAGTCAGTTTTTTCCTCTCAAATATTTCCAAGCTCCAATTTTTTAGGAATAATTTCACGTACCTTTTCTTGGTCTGAACCAACGCTTATATAGTGTCTTAAGAGCGGTTATCGGATTTGTAACCTCCCCTTGATTTGAGGAGGTTCGTTTTTCGAATATAACTTTCTCAACCGTTTAGGAGTTACCCTTTTTATGCGTAACGGTCACTGGAGGTTGCTCGTACAATGATGAGATGTTTCAGACTTTCATAAATTTCTAAGTGTTCACGTGTCGTCCATCACTTCTCGTCCTAAGGTATTCAAGGCAACTTACCTCGTCTTGACCACGCCAAGACAGCTAACCTCGTCTTGAGCACGCTGAGACAGTTCACCCCGTCTTGAGCATGTCGAGATAGCTTACCTCGTCCTGATCACGCTGAGACGGTTTACCTCGTCTTGAGCATGTAGAGGCAGTTTACCTCGTCTTGAGCACGCTGCCCGTTTTGGACGATCTCCATGGACAATTGGAGTTGTATTTTATCATACCACATCAATGTCCATATGCATGTGCACATAAGCTTCTTCAAGTTGCCTTTTTTTTTTCTTCTCCCTAGCAATAACATTTCCTTGTTGTCTTTTTTTTTTGGGGGGGGAGGGTGGGGGACATTGCCTCTTTTTTTTAATTCTTTTTTTTTTTTTTTTTTTTCCTTTTGATTTTCTAGGGTCCAGGAATGACACTTGTTTTTTTTTTTTTAACTAGCCGTGATTTTTTTTGGAACATGATTTTTATATTTTTTTAATAAATTTGGGTGATTACTATTTTTTGTGGTTATTTGTCACTTTTTTGTTTTAATTAGGCATCATTTTTTAGCAATGGTATATGAGTAAATTTATTTAAACTCATTTTTTCCATCCATCCACTTGGTTGGAAAAGTGAGAGGATAGAAAAAATTTTATTTTTTCTCCTATTTGTTGATTGGAAGTAGAAAAGTGGAGAGATGAAAAAAATGAGTTTGAATAAATTTACGCATATACCATTGTTAAAGAATGATGCTCAATTAAAACAAAAAAGTGACAAATAATCACAAAAAGAGCAATCACTAACATTTGTTTAAAAAATAAAAATCATGTTCCAAAAAAAAATCACGCTTAGTTGAAAAAAAACAACTATCATGTGCAGGCCCTAGAAAATAAAAAGAAAAAAAAATACGAAAAAAGAAAAAGAAAGGGCTACGTTAATGCCCAGAGGAAGAAAAAAAAAAAGAAAAAAGAAAGAAGGCACGCCCAGGCCTAAAAAAAAAAAAAAAAAAAAAGGCAATGCTACTGCCATAAGAAGGGGCAAAAAAGAAGAAGAAGGAAGCCCTACAAATTTTTTTTTTTAAAAAAAGCCAAAGGCAACGTTACTGAGTGTTCGTTTGACATGATTAATTTTGTCAATTTATTTTACTATTCAGATTTTTGCTATTATTCATGAATCCCACTGTACTTTTGGTACTATTCATGGGTCACATTATACTATTTTAACTAACTTTTACTTTTATCTACAATACTTTCAGCAAAAAATTTTTTATTTCAACTAAATAAATGGATCCCAAACACACCTTGAGAAGAAAAAAAATAAAGGCAACTTGAAGAAAAATTCATCCTCACTCAGTTTTCTCTCCATTTTAGAGAGAATATTTTGGTGGACCCGAGGAGAAAATACATGAGCCCTACTATTTATTTTCCTTCTTCCCCACTCAACCAAACACACTTTAAAAAAATTTTCCTTCTTATTTTTTCTTCAAAGTTTTTTCATCCACCTTGTTTCACCTACAAATAAACATATCCTTAGCTTATGGATAGGGATGGCTATGGGTAGGGTATGGGTCAAATATACCCATACGTACCTGAAAAGTTTGCCCATGAATACCCAAATATCAATACCCATTAGTATCCATACCCGAATCTTACCAGGATATATTACCCATAAATATCCATACCCTACCCGAAACCCATTTAATTTAATTTTTTAAATCCAAAACATTTTAACTTAAAAACTAACCAATACCATTACCTCCTGTTGAATCTGTCTGGTGACAGTAGTGCCTTAGGATCTCCACATCGTAATTAGCTCGACGAGAATGCTGCTTCTCTGGCGACAGCCACTGAGGATCTCATGAACATAGGGCTCATCATTGATTTCATTCTTCTTGATGATCAGCCTCTGATGTCGTTGCTGGAGCCGGCGAATCTTTCCGATAACGGAAAGAATCCTCTTCGTCAAAAAAACGACGATTTCATTCCTCTGTAGTAGCTAATGAGAAATCTCTAGGTTTTGTTATGGATCTAAATGGCGATGGCCGTTTGCTCCAGAAATTTCCTCTTCTATACTGCCATGGTAATGTTGTTGCTAGCTCCATCACCATCCTCTTCGACGCTAAATTCCGTTCGAATCCAAACGAGTACGACTGCTTCAATAGGAAATCTCTTCCGTTGAATCTCTCCTCTGAGTGGTTATTGTGATTGCTGTTGTTGTTGTTGTTGTGGTTTGTCATCAGAAATTGTGAGTGACAGCGAGAAAACTTTTTTTTTTTTTAATACAAGTCAGGTTTGGATAATATTCATACCCTATCTAAACAATTCAGGTAATATTCATGCCCTACCTGGTTAAACTCTACCCATGAAGAACTGGAATATTTGGATCAAGTAAGGTTGAATATTCATTACCCAATAGGTATGACCATCCTACTTATGGATAAACAAAGGGTCTAATTGAAAGAAAAAAAAGAAAAAAAAAAACACACACACCGTTAAGATTAATTAAGTGAGCTTTCGGTCCGAAACATATGTGGGAACATTTTAGGCCCAGATAGTTAAGACCCAGCCCAAATAAAGGCCACCATGGCATTAGGTTTTAGGAGGAGGACTAGGGTTTCATATTTCACCCTCTATATTAACACTCTTATCGCCTCGTCTTTCTTTCTCTTCTTCCGCAAGGGCTAACCAATCTAAGCAATTCCAAGTCCACTCAGAGGCGCACAGATCAGCCGCCATGGTATCCAATACGTTTTTCTTTTTTCTCATCTCTTTTCCTCAAATGCTACAAACTTATCACGTCCTCTCAATCTCTTCTAATCTTAACAAAAATCTCGTTGTTTTTATTGGTTTTTTTCAGGTGAAGTACTCCAGAGAACCCGACAATCCCACCAAATGTAAGTTCGACATTTTCATTTTACACTTCTCAGTTTCTTAAGCTTTTTCATTTCCTGTCTTTTTTATATATTGACAAAACCATTTTGATTTTTGTCCCACCGTTTGTTGTTTGGATCTGATTGTTTGATTTATGTTTTATTTTATTGCAGCCTGCAAGGCCAGGGGTTCAGACCTTAGGGTTCATTTCAAGGTACTATAATCTGTTACTGCCTCATCTTCAAATTTTGGTTAGTTAGTATTAATATAAAGTGTTTATTTATGAGGGAAACATAAATCTACGTTGTTGCCTGGTGTTTGGTTTGCTTGGAGAGAGAGAGAGAGAGAACATGTATCACACGCGCAAAATCTGAGAAAATACCACATGAATATTCTACCATAATAGGTATTCAAGAATCAGTACATGAAATTTTAATGAATTTGAAAGAAATTGTATTGAGAAGTAATCTGTAAATGCTCAGAATATCATTGTTCGTGTAAATTGTTGATAATAACCAGCTAATAGCTAACGTAAAGGAACCAATTAATTAGTGTATTGAATGGCAAATCATGATCATAGTGAGAGTAGTGGCTTTATTGAGTTTGATGTAAGGTTGTTTTAAAGTATACTTAAACATGTTGAAATTAAATTGCTTTTTTGGTTGATGTCTTTTACATTTTCTTTGGTTGTCGGGTAACCTGATTAAAAAAAGCAGGGGTCTGTTGCCTATGTGAACAGGCCTCTCGTAAATGTCAGGGAAATCAAGTTTCATCGTTATTGGGTGAACCTCTGTTTGTTGTTTGTGGCTGAAGGTTCAGTAAATGATGGAACATTTCTATATTTGGATCTCGAAGCTATTTTAGGATTTTGAGCTTGAATGCATATGCTAGGTTTCATTTTTAAATTTTATTTTAGAACTTGATGAGAATATTGAATAGTGAGTGAAGATCTGTTGACTATGTGACTTATTGCTGGTTTGTGTCCTTGGTTGCTATACCTGATTAAAAAAGCAGGGACCTGTTACCTATGTGAATAGGCCTCTCGTAAATGTCAGGGAAATTAAGTTTCATTGTTATTGGGTGAACCTCTGTTTGTTGTTTGTGACTGAAGGTTCAGTAAATGATGTAACATTTACTATATTTGGTTCTTGAAGCCATTTTAGGATTTTAAGCTTGATGCATATGCTAGGTTAGACTAGAATATTGAGTGAAAATATGTTGCCTATCCGACTTATCACCAGTGAGTGTCTTTGGTTGCTATACCTGATTAAAAAAGCAGGGATCTGTTGCCTGTGTGAACGGGGCTCTTGTAAATTTCAGGGAAATTAAGCTTCATTGTTATTGGGTGAACCTCTGTTTGTTTTTGTGATTGAAGGTTCAGTAAATGATGGAATATTAAATCTATTTGGTTCTTGCAGCTATTTTAAGATTTTGAGCTTCAGTTTGTATACTGGGGATCATTTTTAGATTGGATTTTAGAACTGTATGAGAATATTGAGCAAAGATCTGTTGCCTATGCAGCTGTCTCCAATGAGTGTCTTTGGTTGCAATATCTGATTAAAAAAGCAGGGACCTGTTGCCTGTGTGCACAGGCCTCTCATAAATGTCAGGGATATCAAGTTACATTGTTATTGGGTGAACCTCTGTTTGTTTTTTTGTGACTGAAGGTTCAGTAAATGATGGAATATTTGCCCACATTAGGTTCTTGAAGCTATTTAGAGATTTTAAGCTTGAATTTGTATGCAAGGCGTCATTCTTAGATTTGAAACTTGATGAGAATATTGAGTGAAGATCTGTTGCTCTTGTAACTTTCCCCAATGAGTGTCTTTGGTTGCCATACCTGATTAAAAAGCAGGGACCTGTTGCCTGTGTGAACGGGCCTCTCGTAAATGTCAGGGATATCAAGTTTCATTGTTATTGGGTGAACCTCTGTTTTTTGTGACCGAAGGTTCAGTAAATGATGAAACATTTATTATATTACATTAGTTCTGTAAGTCTTTAAGCCTATCAATTGGTTTAAAGTGAGTGTCTGGGAATCATTTTCACTTCCCTTGAGTGAGCCTCGGTTTCTGCCTGTGACTAAAGTTCCAGTAATTGTTGCAACATCTGAAGGTTCTAGTTGGGTTTGTATTGATTTCTGTGGGGAGCTTGTATGGGAGAGTTAAGGGATACTTGTCTTGCTAAAGAATTACTTGTTGAGGAATAATTCAGAATTGTCGCTCTTTATGAATAATTAATTGGAGTTACTGAGTCAATTCTTCATTAAAAAAAAGCCGCTTAACTAGTAAGTTTAGCATTTAGGTCTGTTACTTTAGGGTTCTCTTTGGCACACTTTTTTTTCTCTATTTTTGAAGAATATAATCAAGATGGTGAGGATTTGAAGGTTCTGGGCTTTATGTCTTGTGTCTCTGCATTGCTCTGATTTTTCTTCTTTAGAATTTACTTCATGAAGTATATATTGATAATTCCTTTGTTATTTCTGGAACCTGATTAAAAAAGCAGTGCCCTTTTGCCTTCTGTGAAGAGGGTTCTCGTAAATTTCAGGAAAATTAGTTGCATTGTTATTGGGTGAACCTATGTAGTTTTTGGTTGCTGAAGGTTCAGTAAATGATGCTACATGTATTTTGCAAATTTGCTATTTGCACTGTTGTGTACAGTCAATGTTGCAATGATGTTTGGTCCTTTTTTTTAAGCTCAATAGAATATATTATTTTAATCTTTCTCATGTATCCGCTCATTTATTGTGGTGCTTATCTTAAAATAGTTTGTCTATTTAATGTCCTTGTAGAACACTAGAGAGACAGCGTTTGCCATCAGGAAGTTGCCATTGGTCAAGGCCAAGAGGTATTTGGAAGATGTTCTGGCCCACAAACAGGCCATCCCGTTTAGACGCTTCTGTCGTGGTGTTGGACGTACTGCTCAGGCAAAGAACAGGCACTCTAATGGACAAGGACGCTGGCCTGTTAAGTCTGCTAAATTCATCCTAGATTTGCTCAAGAATGCAGAGAGTAATGCTGAAGTAAGTTTCTTCTGGCTGTTTGCTTGTATTGTCCTGGTAATCCTTACTGTTATCTAATAGTTTTCTCCTTAAATCTTCCAGGTGAAGGGTTTGGATGTCGATTCACTCTTTATCTCTCACATCCAGGTGAACCAAGCACAGAAGCAACGGCGTCGTACCTACCGGGCTCATGGAAGAATCAACCGTATGTTATAAATGCATTCAACGTTGTTTTCTGGCTTATCTACTTCTATCTTGATAATTGAGTTAGGATCTTTTTTCTTTGGCAGCCTACATGTCGTCTCCTTGCCACATTGAGCTGGTTTTGTCCGAGAAGGAAGAACCTGTGAAGAAAGAGGTAATTCATCCTTGCCGTATCAAGTTTAATGTCAAAAAAGTATTGGAATTATTGAGTTCGTTACTAGTTGTGCTTATTTACCTTTGGTTTGTTTTGCAGCCCGAGTCCCAGTTGACAACTAGCAAATCAAAGAAGTCTCATGCTTTACGTAGCGGTGCTTCCTCTTGAGTGGCTGTTGTTGTAGAACTGACAATTGGATGGCCGTCTCCATTTTCTTGCTGCTGCCCTTTTGCCTGTCAATGGGGAGTTTTGTTGCTTGTCGTATAGAATGAGCTGTTATTTTAGATTATTTGGACGGCTTGGTTTTTTTCAAACTATATCTAGTCTTAAGTGAAATTTTTCTTGAAGATTTTGTGATTGGAAGCCTAAGAATGCAGGAGTTTATATACATTGTTATTTTTATTAGAAGCATTTTATCCATGGCCGTCGTTGCAATTTTTGGTTGTTTAGTGGTCAAATTTTGTTAATTTGTTGTACTTATCTTTATTTGCCCCATGTGTTTTACCACAGCTGGCTCATGTTACCATTTCATCAAATAATTACAAAGGATTCTTGGAAAACAACTTGACGTGGTAATTTACCCATAAAATTAGATTACATAATACAAAAAAATAAAATAACGGACTCAAAAGGCAATGTGTTGTTTTATATGAATAAAAATAAATTACTTAATTAAACAAAAATGAAAATAAAAAAGTTTTGTAAAAGAGTTGAAGTTATTATTTGATTTATTTTTATGTTTTTTGTTTTACTTTTAATAATTTTTTTGAGTATTCATCTTCAAGGAATAATGTTGGACACATAGTTACATCTATGAGTTGTTTTTCTGCCTCTCAAATCTTTAACACAAAGTTCCTCTCAAATTCCTTAGATCTTCCCTAATTTCCCCTCAGATTTAACTAGATTATAATAGCCATAGCTTATTATATATGGAACTTTCATATACAAGATCTTCTTCAAATCATGAGACACTACAGTCAACAAAATTGAGAAAGTGGTGTGAAAACTAAAGAAAAAGAAAGTGGGTGAAAACTAAAGAAAAATCAAAGGTGAGTAGAGGTTGTTGTCTCTCTCCTTAAATAAAATAGTAGACTTTTACTGTATAACTCAATGAGTCATTACTTAAAAAAAAAAAAAAAAAAAAAGCATATACACATACACGTATCAAATATACAAAAATGTTTTATCACTTTCAAAAATATATTATTAGAAACATGATACCAAGCACATATTTCTCATTATGAATACCTTAAACACATGTTTTAAAAGTATTTCTTAAATCACAGTTTTCATATGATTTTGAATATCAATATTTAAACACCACTACCCCAAAGATCCACGAGAGATTTAAAATGCTTCTATGTAAAATTGCGTTACCCTCGCCAAGGAGGCCTTGAATAGGAGATGGCCCTAAGGTGATCTTAGCTGTGCACTTTGCAATCACCACACTAGAGCATCTCATTATACATTGCTCATACTCTCTCGCCACATGTTATTTCACAGCTTGGCCCATCCCACCTTTCAAAGTTAGGATATATGAATACAAATAATATTGTGAAAAGCTTGATATATCCATCTAGATCTTTGAAAATACCAGACAAGGAAAGACAAACTTTCACATTGTTTGCCCCTATTCTTATAGACAATATCTACAGAGACCAAAACCAATTTTATTATTATTTTTTTTTTTTCAAGTACCTCTTCAAACTCTAATCATAGACCTTAGGCAATCAATAAATCCTACTATGAACACCTCGCAGCTTGGTTTGCAATGAAGTTCACCCTGGCTTCCTCTTGGCTGGAAGAAGATTAACTTTGATATCGCTATTAGACTTGGTTTCCCCATAGCTGCCGCAGTCTTCGCTTAATTATCCTTGTTGCCTCCCTCTGATTCCTTGATTGGTGAAGTTCATGCAGCACTATTGGCTCTCAAGTTAGCATTTCATCATCAATTTTCATTCTGTATTTTGGTATTATTTGAAGGTGATTCTAAACTTGTAATTGAGGCTCTCCCCTCACCTCCAAATTTTCTTATTCCTTTCAAGCCTACTGTTTTGGCTTCCTTTAGTTCCCAACCCTGTTGGGACTATTGTTATTATATCCAAACATATTAATTGTCTGACCCACAATATTGTTAGTTGGGCTATTCATTATAAGTGGGATGAGCCCATAAATATCTCTTCTCTTCTTGATTGAATCTCTTTTTCGAGTTCTAAAAATTTAGCTGGATATATTTTTTATATATACTAATATATTTTTTAATTTAATATTTCAGTATTGTGTCATTGAATAGTTTTTTATCCCTTTAAAATCTAGGGCAAATCTTACGTAGTTTCGGAGCACTGCTTCGAGACAATGTAAATTTTTTCCTAAAATATGTGTGATGATTGCTCTATTCAATATCAAAACACTTATCTTGGTAATTCATGTATCTTTTAGGTCAAATTTCTAGGAACCACGGGTGAAGGTGTGGGTAGGAGGTGCAATTGGGTAGAAAGGCAATTGGCCGCTTTTTGTAATGCCTATTTTCCTCAATTTCCCTCATACCAGTTCTCTGTGTCATGTAAAAGGACATGCTAGTTTGCCACTGGAGAACATGAATAAGAAAATCTATCCAGAAAAGAAACAAGTGCGATTGTCAAAATAGTGGAGAAGAGAAAGGAAATACAAAGCCGAAATGATGCTTCAATCAGTTTCATGCTTTTGATGTTAACAATGATTTCTTAGTTAAATGTTCTCTTTCTTATATTTCAAGCTCAAAATACCAGCTACTCCTAGCGCATGGACTTGAGACATGGTGGACTAGGCCCTTATATTTAGATCCTTCTTCTCATAAGCTCACTAGGGGCCATTTGATTCAAAAAAATAATCTTGGAAACAAAGGTGAAAAACAAAGAGACAAGAATACTTAAACTGAGTTAACTCAATAACCAGGAAAGCTAAAGCTAAAATCTTGATTTCGTCTGAAGCACCTGAAAAACGAGAGCCTGGGAGTAGGTTGTCCAAATTCTCAGCTTTGATGCATAAAGAGTAAAACACGTGGCTGAATGTGAAAGCAGCCAAAAACTAATAGTGATGCGAGAAGGTACTCCCACATCGATAGCGGAGAGAAGAGCGCAAGACCTACTTGACTATAAAAGGAGAGGGAGGCGAAAAGGAATCTGCATCTTTGCGCTTGGGGCAATGACGCAGCTAGTGAGGTTCTAACCGAGGCGCGTCTATTGCTGGTTGAAAACTATTTCCAAACCCCCTCTTAGGCCTAGGTTCAGCCTAGGCCTTCGAGAATTTCTGGAAGGGCTCCCTTTGGGGTAAAGCCCTACAAATCTAGGTCAATCTTTTAACTGCCCTATTTGCATAATAACTAAATTGTTAAAATCCTACCTTTTCCTAAATGCGCAACTAAAATTTGAGAAAGGAAAATTAAAAATTCTCAATATAGGTAAAGGATTTTGTTTAGATTCACTCTATGAGTGACAACAACTCAACAGCCACAAGCAAACCGGTGTACATCGGATATTCCCATAATTCTACATGCATATTGTTACAAGATTTTTACACCATAAAGAATAACACATACAGAAAATCATTACAGGATTTATCAAAAAAAAAAAAAAAGAATAACACAATTATTATTAATATTCTAATATAAGGAGAATAATTCATAACAAAAACTGATATTTAAATAAAACCTTTTATAGTGTTATATTACAAACTGCCTAGTCAAACTCATGTGCCTAAAGTGAACCCCCCAACCAAAACTACCCACTAAAAGGCTCATTGCACAAATCGAACTCATGCCTAGTCAAGAATGACCCAAACGCCTATATGAGATCGAATGCCTAGTCAACAACGACCCAAACTCCTAAATCATAAACAATGACCAAAACCAACTCAAACCCCTAAATCATATACAGCGATCAAAACCAACCAACTCTGTTTACTTTTGTCGAGTGCTCTAAAGGACTGAATAAAACAAGTGTTTTTATAATAAATAAATAATCAATTAAGAAATCACACCAAATTAACTCCAAAGTTGTTGGCCAAGAAACCGAGAGGTAATTTTCCAACTAGCATGCATTTGAGAGAGAATATTGTTAGTTAGCATGCGTTTGAAACAATTTAGTAAAATAGCATCTCGAGTCTCTTAGACTTGAGTTCACTGTAGCAACTTGTGGTGGGTCTTTTGTGATTTCTGGGCTAGACTACCTCCTACTGTGCTGGACCCAAGTGTTCTGGATAAGGGAGTCAAAATTGGTCCAATTGCAATTCACTTTGGTCTGACTTGTGCACAAACTATGCCCCGTTTGCAAAAACTTTAGTCACATGCCCATGGCAAGCGAGGTTGCAACAAAAAGGTTATGGCAAATAAATGCAATAAAGCAATGATAAAAAGAATACGTTATTGTTAGACAAAAATAAGTAAGAAATCTATAATTAAAGCAAGGGAAAAGAACACATTATAAGTGCAATGGCAAAGACGATAGCAATAATTGGTAAAATTAAAGAAGAAAAGATTAGTTTGCCACGCTTGGTTTTGTCACGGGACTAAGGCCAAGAAGGGAACCACCTCCTCAATGTAGGCACCCTCGCAGGAGGATCTTGCTATGGAAATTACACATTTTAAGGGAATGGGCCTGAATGACTTGTGCCCAAACAAATTCTTTATCTCTAACAGAGAGTAGGCTTTTAGAAAGAAAAAGGAAAAAAAAAAAAAAACCTATTGGTGCATGCTTGCCATTCTACACTCTCTCACTTTCTTCCTAAATCTCTGTTTCTTTTTTCTCTATTTGCTATTTCAATTTCTTCCCTTTCTTTTCTTTCTTTCTTATTGCTTACTCATGTGGTGTGATGGTAATTACTCTTGTGGTGATTACTACTATTGTGATAATGATTTTGTTCACGACACATACTCTTTATATACTATCGGCTGACTGTTTTTTACCATTTTACCCTTTAATTACTTTTGTCTAGTTTGGGGTGTTCCTTCCGACCACCCACTGGTTTGTCAGCTATCCAGGTAGCACCACTTACATTAACTGGTTATGCCAATCCCCTTTACCGGACAAAGATGACTATTTTGTTTACTTGTTCGCAGTGGCATTCTTAACCTCCATGACATGGGTATTCTCTCTTGTTATCCCTCATGGCATGCACATAGTGGTTCCAGTTCATCCTCCCTCTTTTGGGTGGTATGTCATCCCAGCAGGACATTTCCCCTAAAAAAGTTTGAGCAGGAACCCCATAATAGGTTTTCCATTCTCCCCAACACTAAACCATACCCCCTCTTACCTCTGACCCATGACCCACCACTCCTATATTGGCTAAGTATAGGTTGGTAGTGTCTAGGCCCTATGCATGCTCCACTTCTCGTGTATGCCAAAAGCTTGTCTGTTGCTCATGTGTTTACCGTGGTCTGGAAGCTCGTCTGTGCATTCTGCCGTTCATCCTTGACCTCTTATGGCGTGAACTATTTTCTGATTTTCTTTCATTCTTCATGGACATGCTCCTTTCAGGGGGCTGGGCCTTGCTAGATTGTGAGTTTCCCCCTCATTCTTTGCTCCCTCTGTAATCTTGTTGCCACTTCTGCCATAATACTCTGCTATTCTTGTTGTGATATTATTTGACCAGTGCTTGCTGGGCCTCTTTGTGCCTATTGCCCATTCTTCTTTCAATGACTTAATATGGTCCTTTACGCTACTTTGGGCTTTCTCAACCTGTTACATTGTTTGTGGGCTCTTTTGTCACATTTCTTTCCTCTTGAGCATCCTTGGCCCATTTGCTTTCCTTTGGCATCCTTGGCCTATTTTCTAATTCTGCATACCCATGAGCTTTTACTAACTCTTTGGGCCTCTCTGGCCCAATTTCCTTATCCTTCATCCTTAGGGCTCATGGGCTTTCCGTCAACTCCTTACTTTCTTACTTCATTACTTCGAGCCTCATGTGGTCCATTCTCACTTTTCTACTTCACATATTGCCCATGGGTTACTTTCTCTCTCAGGGCTCTTTTAGGCCCATTTGCTTTCCTTAAGGCCCACTTATTTACTTTATGGGCCTATGATCCATTGTTTCTGTCATTCGGGCTCAATGGTTTTTCCATCAATCCACTAACTCTTCTCTGCCCATATTGTTGGGTTTCTTCCTACTACTAGGCTTCCCAAAATGAGCATCAACACAACTCAAGCCTAAAAGACTCGATTTCTATGTGCTGTCACAGCTGAGGTGGAGTGTGAAATCCACGTGGAACTTGAGTTTTATACACTAGAGTTTCGTTTTCCTTCAATCCATTTTTTCCATTTTTTCCCTTCTCTAGTTTTCCCCTTCGCCCTGTTCCCCCACGATTTCTCTAACTCTTAAAACCCAAACCCACTTCCAAAGACAACAAACCAAAAAAAGAAAACCAAAACCAAGCAACAATACCAGACAAGAACATTAAACCCAAGCGCGCTCTGGTGCTCAGATCAATAATCCCAAACCACTCCAGTGCCAAGATCAACGAACCCAAGCTTAGGGAGCTGCTCCAGTGCCAAGATCGTGATTTTTGGGTTTCAGTTTTTGCCCCGGTGCCAAGATATTATGAATCCATGGGTTTGGGTTGTTGCTCTGGTGCCGAGATTTGATGAATCTGTGGGTGAGGTATAATGAGAAAAGGAAGAACACAGAGAATGAAGGAGAAAATGAAGAAAGGGAAATCAAGTGTCTAAAACTCGAGTTCTATGTGGCTCCACGTGGAAAATCATCCACGTAAGTTTATGAAAAAATTCCAATCTCGAGGATTAAAAGCTCGAGTTTTGCATTGATCTCAAGTTTTAAAAACTCGAGATACTAGTTTTCCAGATAATTTTAAAACGTGACAACTAACAAAATTCTTTGATATTTAAGGTTAATTAGAAAAAAAAAAATTTGAGAAGCCCAACATCCACATCACCTTTACGATGCCACCACATCACTAAATCAAGATCATATTCAAGTTGATCTTGCTACTACCTTTCAAATGCCAAGCTGCCACCATTAGCCAAGCATCATGCCATTAACGTACCTAAATTAAGCTCGATTTTCTTCCACAAAGAGGAAGCTCCACTTAGAGTGGAAGAAAAGTTTTTTATTTTTATTTTTATTTTTATTTTTTTTAAGGAGGTTTGGGTGGGTGGGTGGGTGGAAAGAAAGACAAAAAAAAGGGTTATCACTATTCAAAAAGTTTGCAACTGTGAAAATACAAAATAGAAAATACCCTTAAAAAAAACCATTTTGGTGTTTTCTAAAAACTGTTATACACAAATATTTTTGAGTACTAGTTTTCAAATTTTAAAACCAAAAAAAAAAAAAAGTATAATTTGAGTTCTGATTACCTTGTTTCTTTTTGCATTTTAACTTAGTTACTTATTTTCTATGTTGATTTTTGAAGCCTCACTATTTTTAGGTACAATTGTATTTTTGTCAACTTTTAATTAGTAAGTTTTAGCAAAAAATAATCCAAACTTACATTCAAACACTTAAAAGAAACTTATTTATTTATCTACTTTCTTATTTTCAGTTTTAAAAATAGAAAATAGTTCTTCAAAGACTTGAAGGGCAAAGAAACTCAACTAAGATGCCAACGTTAGTCTTAGATGTAATCCCATTAGCTAGAACTTTGATACAAGTAAAGCTAAGAAGCATTTAAGCCTTTACTTTTCCTCTAAATACCTTGAAAAGTTAATCTAATTTTTCACGATTTGAAAAAAAAAAAGTATGGTTAATTTAATTCAAATAATGATCAAGGTGTCTCTACTAGAGAAAGAAAGGGCAAGAAAACTCTGCAAAAATTATAATTATTTCTATACCCAATACGGTTTATGTGGGGTTCATCCCTCCAATCACATTACTATGGTAATAAATCCAAGTTTAGTGGGTTTTTTGAATCAATTTAAGCCTAAGTTAGGGTTTGAGAATTTTTTTTTTGGGTTTTTTTTTAAACCCATTATGAATTATAATGACAATTGGATAGTTATAATGTTTGAATATGTTTCAATTATATACTATAAGTAGTACCTAGATTTAATTCAATATTTATTTTAAATATTCAATTTTAGATCAACTTATTTATCAAAAAAAAAAAAAAAGCTCAACTTGATCTCCCCCTATTCTCCCAAAAATTATAAGATAAAATAAATAACTTGACCCAATTTTATTTATTTTTAGGCATATGGAAACAGGAAATGCTTATTCCGACCCCCCCCCCTTTTTTTTTTTTTTGTGGTTAAAATGTAAAATTAACCCAACTAAGTTTCACATTTTATCATTTCAGTCCTCTAACTTTAGTTTCGGTTAATTCAGTCCTTTAAGTTTCAAAAGTGTTTCAATTCAGGCCTTCCATTAACTTCCGTTAATGCTCAACCGTTAAGTGCTTTTGCTTTTCTTTTTTCTTTTTTTCTTCTTCTTCTTCATTTTTTTTATATTAAAAAACGCAAAAAACTAATTTAAATTAAAGAAGAAATTAAGGAATCCCATAAAACACCACAAACCCAGCACACAAACAACAAAAATTTTTTTTACATTGATCACCAAAATGAGAAAAAGAAAAGAAAGCAAACTCACTCACGTCGTGTAAATTGGGGAGAGATCGAGCAAAGAGTGGTGGAGACGACGTGAGTACCTAACCAGCTTGGTGTACAAGTCATGTAAATCTCTTTTATTTCTACATTTCTCACTTCAATTTCTCTCTCTGTTTGGTTCCCGAGAATTCGAGAGAAAACATTGGGAAAAAAAAAGTGAGAAAATGAAAATTTCTCTGTTTGGTTACTTTTTAGAATAAGCTCAGACTTTGATTTAGCTTCTGTTGGAGTGAGATTTCGTCAAACTCAAATCTAAGACTCCATTTTTTTTTATTTGTTTCGTTAGTGATTGAATTAGTTTCTATTGATTCTTTCTTTGTTTTTTTTTTTTTTTGGGTACATGTTGTGAATTTAGATTTGCAGATCTGAGATTGGCAGTGCATAGATCTCTTAAATATGTGTTTTTTTTTAATCCTTTTGTGTTATAGTTTAGTCTGGTAGGCTTTGTTTGTTTCCTAGGAAAATTTATTTTCATTGAGGCTCTGTATATGGAAATTGACCAGTGAGTCTAAGATCCCATTACCTGAAAATTGCAATGTTGCAATTCTCTGAAGAATGTGAATAGTTGCACAGTACTCTGGGTTTGATTTGGAATTCCTAATTTGGTGTGTTGTGAAATCTGTTTCATTTGTGGGTTTATGGAATTGTATTATTTGTAATTGTTAGAAATTGGCCTGGTTTTGACCCAACCCATAAACCATAGCCCATGGGTCGTCCACATGGGTTATATGATAAGTAAGTTTAAACTTAAACTAACTGAAATTGATATGAGTTATCAATATCAGTAGTGGGGTAATTTAAACTTAACAGATATTGATATGAGTTATCAATATCAGTAGTGGAGTAATTTAAATTTAACAGATGAGATCTTTTAGGAATCACATATATCTGATAGTAAGTGAGTTTCTACTAATATTTAAAATACTCATATATCAGTTAGAAAAGAGATGATAGACACAGTGTAGAGAACATACGTATAGTTTTGAGTGCTCTCTCAAGATAAGCAATCTCTCTGGGACACCATCAATTGTTCTCTAGAATTTGGAGCGTGGAAATTAGGAGACTCTAATACACTCTCTTGTGACTTGGAGGTGTTCCATAAAAGAGATCGTGAGGAGTTCGTAAAGCAAGCAAAGGACAAGATCCGAGCATTTGGTGATCTATTCCACCAAAGGTATGTGTCTATATAACCTCTAGTAAAGTATATAATTATTCAACATTGGTATCAGAGCTATTTTATGCTTGTTTTCACTCTTGAATGATGCCATGATCTCTAATATATGTAATCTTAGATGCATGCTTAAAAAAATTAAAAGTTTAAGTAATTTTTAATTTTCAGATCTGTAATTTTTAGAAGCATGTTATGGCATGTAAAGAGAAAAATAAAAGGCAGTAATTTTTTTGATTGTTTACATGATTTAATTTAGACTTTAAATGATAAAGTTGTAATTAAAAAAGACCATAAGAAAGCCACGTACTGTTGTTTTTTGGCTACATGGAGGACCAAGTGAATATGTATTCACTATTCAAGGGCCAGCCAAAATTTGTTTTGGCTATGAGTCCTGGAGAGCCGCGAACTACCAATTGGTGGAGTGGTCATCTAAATAAATAAAAAAAGATAAAATAATGGAGCCCACGTTGATGTAGTGTATCATTTACACTCAAACACATCTTCTTTTTCCTTGTTTTCAGTTTCCATGTTAGTGTATTAGTTACACTTGAAATTTTGCTGCGTGGCCTGTGTGTTTTTGTTTTGATAAGGAAATTGTGCTGCGTGGCTGTGTGAATTTGTAACATAGTTTACAAAGGAATTGGGTTATAACAATATAAAAAATTATATCAAAATCAAATGTTATAACATGCACAGTGTGTTTTCTTATTATTTATTTTAATTTATAGTAAAACACTATATATTCTTAATTTTGATTAGACCACATTTTTTTTCTAACATGACATATATGTAAATTGTAGTGGCATTTTTACTATGATGTTAAAATAGAATTGTGGTAGTATGAGAAAATTGTGAGATTAGTTTTCTAATTTTCTCTATAATTATGCATGGTTTTAATTTTTGAATTAATTTATGATGTCTTTTTAACATATTGTGATATGATTGAATTGATATTATATGAATGCATTGATGAATATGTGTCCAAAGGGTTTGTGAGACTTTTTGGCTCATCTCTATAGTTGGAGATTATGTTGGTAATTTATGCAACGTGTATTTTTTTTATTTATTGTTATTGTGGATGGATAAGACAATTTTTGAAATTATTTGGTAATGTGGCATCCCCACTTTTTAATTACAAATAGAATCTTTGTAGTAGGGTACTTAAATATGCAATTTTTTGGGCCAATGTTTTTTGGCAATTTTTTGGGCCATTGTTTTTGGCAATGTAATTTAAGGTTATGTAATTTTTTTTTTTTTTTTTTTTGAAGCCATGTAAGGGGATGTGTTTCACGGTTTACCTATAATTTTTCAAATTTTGTCTTAGCATGTTGTGTGAAACTACCAATAAGGCTTATAGTGGAGCCCATGCATAGTGTGTTGTGCACAAAGATGTATGGACACATGTTATATGTATAATTTAATATGTGGATGGTGTGATGTTTTATTCTTCACAAAATTTTATTTAAAAATCAATTAGATGCGTTATTCCAATTTACATAGTGAGAGATGATTATGAGCTTAGCGAAATTTTCGATGTCACTATGTAGAAAGGAGTCTAGTTGGATTTTTGGAAATAAAATTTAAAAATGTATGTGCTAATGTCAACTTGTGTAATGAATGTAGTGAACATGGCCACTAAGAATGTAGGTGCTGATCTAACTAAGGGAGAAAAACTAGATGGAACCAACTATGATATGTGGCATAAAAAATTCAATATCTCCTTAATGAACAAGAGGTCCTTGAAACCCTAACCAATGTGACGATGCGACCTGAAAATGGGAATACTGTCCAACATCGCCGTTATTTAGAGGCTTATGAGTCTTGTATTAAGAAAGATCGTTGTGCACACTTCACTATATTGAGTAGCATGCACAATGATCTTATTGGGGAGTTTGAGAATTACCCAAATGCCCAAGAGATGTGGAACCAGCTTAAGATTGCCTATAGAGAGACTTCAGCAACTAGGTTGCGAGCTCTTACTTTGAAGTTTGAACAATATGTTATGGATTCAAAACATAGTATAGCTAAACATCTAAGGACAATGTCAGCATTGATCTGTGACTTAAAGGCTGCTGGCAATAATCTCTCTGATGAACAACAAGTCACAGCGGTGATACGTTCACTGCCTGAACCTACTTGGGGGCAAATGAAGCTTGTTTTGACACATAGTGAGAATATCAAGACTTTTTCTGATATTTCTCGTCATCTCGAGCTTGAGGCAAAGCGCATAGGGGCGCACCAAAACACCCTCCTTGTCGCCCAATCTGGGCAGCGGAAGGCATTTAGGCCTAAACACAAAGGACAAGGGAGGAATGCCAAAGGAGTTGGCAACCTTGGGCCTAAAGAAGGCAAGATAGCAAAGCGCCAAAAGGGCAAGCGTGCTAAGAAGGACAAGGTAAAGATCAAGTGCTACAACTATGGTAAGAAGGGTCACTTCACTCGTGAGTGCACTGAGCCGAAGAAGGTATCCTTTCTTAACAACTTTGCTATTACTTATGTTTGTACACATGTTTTTGTTGCTCATACTATTCCTGGGTGGATTGTAGATTCAGGAGCAACCAAACATAGAGCTAGAGATAGAGTTGGGTGTGTGGATTACAAAAAGATACCAGTAGGCACACAGTACGTTATTTTGGGTAACGGAGCTCAAGAAGAAGTCATAGGAGTTGGAACCTACCAGCTCAAATTGCGTCTGGGACGTACGTTACTTCTTCATGATGTACTTCATGCACCTGGTGTCCAATTAATTTATTTTCAGTACTTGCTATGCTTAGACTTGGATTTAGTTTCCATTTCGATGGTCCTCAGTTGGATTTTTATTTAAATAAAACCTTGTATGGACATGGTTATTTATCTAATAATTTCTTTATGTTGGATTTAGATCATTCCTCTTTTTCTTTTATTGCTCATAATGATGATGTTTCTGATTCTGTAATGTGACATGCTAGACTTGGACACATAGGAAAAGATAGATTGGCTAGACTAGCTAGAGAAGGCCTATTGGGGTCTATCACTAATGTAAGCCTACCTATGTGTGAACCTTGTCTAGCTGGAAAGGCCTATAGGAAGCCTTTTGGTAAGGCTCCAAGGGCAACTCATCCTTTGAAATTAGTCCATTTGGACATATGTGGACCTATGAATGTTAAGGCACGCCCTTATTTTCTCACATTTATAAATGACTATTCACGTTTTAGTTATGTCTTTCTGATCTCCCATCTTTTTGAAGCATTAGATTGCTTTAAGCGCTTTATGGCAAAGGTTGAGAATCAGAAAGAAAGGAACCTAAAGGTTTTCGGAACTTATAGGGGTTGTGAATATTTGTCTAAACAGTTTCAGGAACTGTGTGAGGAAAAAAGGATACGCAGGAAATTGACGATTCCTAGCACTCCACAACAAAATGGTGTTGCAGAGAAAAAGAATCGTACTCTATTAGAGATGGTAAATTGATGATGGCGCAAGCTAACCTTCCAATTTCGTTTTGGGGGGATGCATTATTGACTGCTGTCTACATCCTTAACCGTGTGCCTTCTAAGTCAATTCCCACAACACCATATGAGTTATGGACTGGTGCAAAACCCAATTTGGAAAACTTGCGGCCCTAGGGTTGTGCAGGTTTTGTTCACAGTACTTCCCATAAGTATGGGAAATTGGGCCCAAGAGCAACTAAGAAAATCTTTATAAGATATTTAGAAAGCTCAAAGGGGTATGTAATGTATGGTGAACATTTTGATAGTGGAATGACTAAGATAGAGTCTCGTGATGTCAACTTCATTGAAGATGATTTTCCAAGCATCAGTGAAGCAAAACAAGATCTTCAGCTTTATGAGCTGCAAGAACTTGAAAGTGTCATACCATCTCTGGGCGAGGGTCAAGAATCACAACTTCATCCTGGAATCGCCAAAGATAGTGGGAGTGATTTGGCTCCTAGTGGGAGCAAATTGCTAGATAGTGACACACAAGGATCCAAGGTACATAGAAGTGAATGTGAAACTATTCCCCATCGTCATTTTGAGATTGAGGGGGAATTTTTTATATGTGATTCACTAGACCTTGATGAGCCTGCTTCCTATAAGGAAGCATTAGCTTCACCTACTTCACATGAATGGATAGTTGCTATGAGGGATGAGATGGATTCTATGGCAAAAAATCAAGTTCGAGAATTGGTTGACCTTCCGCCTGGGCGCAAGACCATTGGAAACAAGTGGGTCTTAAAAATAAAGCATAAGGCGAATGGGTCAATTGATAAATATAAGGCTCGTCTCGTGGCAAAAAGCTATACCCAAAGAGAAGGGATAGACTATGAAGAGACTTTCTCACCAGTAGTGAGATTTGTCACTATTCACCTTATTCTAGCTATTATTGCACATTTGGATTTGGAACTCTTCCAAATGGATGTGAAAACTGCATTTCTCAATGGAGAACTAGACGAGGAGATCTATATGGATCAACCTATTGGCTTTGAGGTCAAGGAACAAGGGTGCAAAATGTGTCGCCTTAAGCATTCCATTTATGACCTAAAGCAAGCGTCTAGACAATGGTATTTCAAATTTCATAAAGCTATTATTTCAATTGGTTTTGAAATGATGGAAGAAGACCATTGTGTGTATGTCAAACGATCAGGAAAGAGTTTACTTATCCTGTCTTTGTATGTGGACAACATTTTGTTGGCTGGAAATGATATGGAAATGACTGTCACCACCAAAAGGTGGTTGTTCTCTATTTTTGAAATGAAGGACATGGGTGAGGCTAATTATGTGCTTGGAGTTAAGATCTTCAGGGATCGCTCAAAGAAGTTTCTTGGTTTGTCTCAAGAAACTTACATAAAGATGATCTTAGAGCGATTCCATATGCATAATTCCAAACCCATAGATACTCCAATTGAGAAGGGACATACATTAAGCCTTGAAAATTGCCCTAAATCAGAAAAGGAAAAGAAAGAAATGGCAAGAGTTCCCTATGCAAGTGCAGTTGGAAGTCTGATGCATGCTATGTTGTGTACTCGACCAGACATCTGTTTTGCAGTTGGTATAGTTAGTCATTATCAAAGTAATCTAGGACCTGTTCATTGGCAAGTAGTTAAGAGGATTTTTTGATACCTCCGTGGGACATCGGATCTCATTCTTTGCTATCAGGGTGGAGATTTGATATTGAGAGGTTATTCTGATGCTTACTGGGCCAGTGATAGAGATGAGCGCAAGCCCACTACAGTTTATGCATTTCTACTTAGTGGTGCAGCTATCTCTTGGTGCAGTAATAAACAGACTTGCATTGATTTATCCACAATGGAGTCTGAGTATGTTTCTTGTTCAGCAGCAGCACAAGAAGCTGTTTGGTTAAAGAGATTTTTCCAAAGCCTAAAGATGACATCTCTTGCAGATGAAGCTGTAAAGATGTATTGTGATAGTATGGCAGCCTTGGCTCATGCTAAAGATCCTAAGTATCATAGCAAAAGCAAACACATACAGACTCGTTATAACATTCGTCTTGCTATTACACAAGGAAAGGTGATCCTTCAAGATATCTCCACTAGCAAGATGGTGGCTGATCCACTTACTAAAGCCATTCTAGAGATGCTTTTCAAGCTCATGTTAGGAGTTGGGGACTTTGTAGGATTTGATATGTTTTTGGATACCTTATGGACATTTATGTTTATTCATACTTTATGCAATAATGATGTTATTCATTTTGATTCATCTTGTGATGTGATTGATATTGCATACTGAGCACACATTATTTGAGAATATGTCACCAGGCTTAGATCGGACTACTCACATAGACGATCACCCTAGCGCTTGAGTTGCGAGCAGGATGAGACATAGTGATCACTTTGTTTTCCTGTAAATCAAGTAAGTGATCATCTTGATGCTTAGGGCGGCGTGCAAGATAATATAATGAATGTCGCCTTAGCTAGGCTAAGATGAGACTTATGGGAGTTGCACTTGAAGTGTATCCACAACTTCATAAAGCCCGAATAAAGCCAAATGTGAGATCTTGGACAGGAACTTGGTGTGTAACTGTGCTAAAAAACTTAGGTTGGTTGCCTCTATGGCAATTGGACTAAGATTTGTACGGTGTTTAAGTGTGACAAACCCAATTGAGTGGGAGCTCCATCGTAGCATACAAATTATATTATATGTGCTATAGCTAACCAATTAAGGGAGTGATTGGATAGATCCCTACTTCGTCACTATGTGAGCCCTAGTCGATCATTATATGGTCCATTCTGTGCCCTTTTTCGACCTAGAACTATGTCATGAAGTGAATGCTTGATGTCGCTACTTTATCATTTCATCTCAGGGCCATGATATATATGGTCTCGCGAAGCATGTTTAGGAAAGCGGTCAAGTGTGAATGAATTGACATGAGGGTCTGGGGTAGATTATTTAGAACACACCATTTATTTTATGGCTCATTGCCCGGGCGATTATGAGAAATTTTTTTTTTCAACATAATCATGAACATATTATATGTATAGAATCAAGTGTTGCTTTGAGTTTTTTGAACTCATGAGGGATTAAAGAACTTGATTGGGTGTGATTAAATAATCTAGGGCATAGATGAGATATTATGAGTGATGTACTATGTTAGTTTAGATGGTGACTTAATGTAGTACTCCTACCCTACACCCTCTCGTCAAGTCACACACTCCATTTTTCTGTATAAAGAGAGGATTGGACAAGAGATTGAGATGAGTCATTTTTTACTGTAATGCCTAGTGTGGACGAGTGGGAGATGTTAGAAATTGGGCTGGTTTTGACCCAACTCATAAACCATGGCCCATGGATCGTCCACATGGGTTATCTGATAAGTAAGTTTAAATTTAAACTAACTGATATTGATATGAGTTATCAATATCAGTAGTGGGGTAATTTAAACTTAATAGATATTGATATGAGTTATCAATATCAGTAGTGGAGTAATTTAAATTTAACAGATGAGATATTTTAGGGATCACATATATCTGATAGTAAGTGAGTCTCTACTAGTATTTAAAATACTCCTATATCAGTTAGAAAAGAGATGATAGACACAGTTTAGAAGACATACATATAGTTTTGAGTGCTCTCTCAAAATAAGCAATCTCTCTAGGACACCATCAATTATTCCCTAAAATTTGGAGCATGAAAATTAGGAGAGACTCTAGTAGCCTCTCTTGCAACTTGGGAGTGCTCCACAAAAGAGATCATGAGGAGTTCGTAAAGCAAACAAAGGACAAGATCCGAGCATTTAGTAATCTATTCCACCAAAGGTATGTGTCTATATAACCTCTAGTAAAGTACATAATTATTCAACAGTAATAAACTCACTCACTCATGTTCTAATCTTCGATTTACACGACTTGAATGAGTTTGCTTTCTTTTCTTTTTATCTTTTTGGTGATCAATGTAAAGAAATTTTTTGTTGTTTGTGTGCTGGGTTTGTGGTGTGTTATGGGATTTCTTAATTTTTTTTTTTTAAATTTAAATTAGTTTTCAGTATTTTTTAATATAAAAAACTGAAAGAAGAAAAAAAAAATGCACTTAACAGTAGTGCATTAACAGAAGTTAGTGGAAAGTCTTAAGTGAAACACTTTTGAAACTTAGAGGGTGTTTGGATTTGTGTTTTCCATCGCTCATGTCTCTGTTTTCATCACTCGTAACTCAAAATAATTGGGACCCACGAAAAAAATGCTTGTTTGGATTTGTTTCCTGATTTTGTTTCCATCACTCAATTCTCTGATTTTTGAGTTATGAGTTATGGAAACTGAAAACACATTTTGGGTGTTTTCAGTTTCCAAAACTCTGTTTTCAGTGGCAAATTTGTAATTACACAGCGTCTGAGGGACTCACAGTCAGACTGCTTTTATAGTGTCACTGTTTCTTCTCCACTTTTCTTTCTTTTCTCTCCTTCTCTGGCCTTCGTTGATTTTAATTCTTTTGCTGGTCTAAGGCGATTTTTTTTCTTCTTAATCACTCTCACCTCTGGTCTAAACTCAGTTCTTTCTTCTTCTTCTTCTTTTTTTTTTTTTTTGGTTCTTCATCACAAAACCCATTTAGTTTTCGCCGCCGATGGTGCCATTGCTAGGTTTGTGCAGGTCCGATCGTTCAGGTGGGTTTATGCAGGTTTGATTGAACCCATTTAGTTTTCGCCGCCGGTGGTTCCATTGCTGGGTTTATGCAGGTCCGATCGTTCAAGTGGGTTTGTGCAAGTCCGATTGAACCCATTTAGTTTTCGCCACCGGTGGTGCCATTGTTGGGTTTGTGCAGGTCCGATCGTCGCTGCAGGTCCGATTGTCGTTGTGGGTATTAGGGGTTGAAGGAAAAAAAAAAAAAAAAGAAATAAAAAGGAATGCTTGGTGCCGCAGCTGGTGACGATGGAGATCGTCGCAGGGGAAGAGAAAGGTGAGAAAATGTGGACTTGTTTTGATTGCCTGGTCCGATCGTCGTAGGGGAAGGAATGCCTGGTCCGATTGTTTGTTGTTGTTGTTGTTGTTGTGGTTGAAGCTGGGTTCGGGTTCGGGTTTGGGTTTTGGGAGAGCAACAGGGGTGAAGGGGTGAAGGAGAAATGAGAAAAGAGAAAAAGATTGGTGGGTAGCTCTGACCATGTTGCAGCAGTGGGGTCCACAAACACTTGGAAATTTTGAGTGATGGCTAGGTGAGATACGGTGCCAAATGGGTGTGATTGGAAAAATTGGGGTATTTTGAGTGATGGGTGATGAGTGAAGAATGATGAGTGATGAGTGATAAAAATTGAGTGAGGAGTGACGAGTGATGACAAAAAAAAATCCAAACAACCCCTTAAGGACTAAATTGACCGAAATTAAAGTTGACTAGTTTTTAAAAACTCGACTAGAAAGAAAGGAAAGCGTTTCAACTCGTTTTTGATTCATGATAAATCCTGAGCCTGAGGTTACCAAATCCCCAAATATTACACTATAAAAGTAGTTTCCGAAACTGTAAAGTACTCCGTTCTTTTCCTCACTTACATAATTGTATTCTTCACATTCTCACTCAGGCACATCTCTTTCTTTCTCTCTCTTTTTTCTTGGGATTGCAAAAAATTTAGGGCTTTGTCTTGTTAATCTTGTTCCTAATACCAAAGTCATAAATTCCCACCATTTCTGAGTAATTTAGCTTCTGTTTGGTTCATGTGAAATCGAGGGAAAATAAACTTAGAGGTTAGATCTTTCGTTACACGTCCTTTGTTTGGTTCCATAGAAATGAAAAATTAACTCAATTTGACGTTTTCCACTATTGATCGACTAAAGTGGAGCCGTTTTTAACATAAAGGCTTCAACTTTATTTTCCCTCTCTTTTCTCGGTAACCAAACGGGTACCCTAGGGTTTCAAATTTCAATTCATTATCTTAAAAAATTTATTTATTTTTAGGTGTTTCATCGATTGGATTGATGATCTAGGGTTAAGTTTCCATGAATTTGATAAATTCTGATTGAAAGATCAAACTTGTTTGTGGATTGTGTTTTAGATGGATTGGCAAGGGCAAAAGCTAGCGGAGCAGCTGATGCAGATTTTGCTATTGGCATTCGCTGCTGTTTCTTTCGGGACCGGCTATGTATTGGGATCTTTCCAGATGATGATGCTAATATACGCTGGCGGTGTGGTTCTCACCACATTGGTGACAGTCCCCAATTGGCCTTTCTTCAATCGCCACCCGCTTAAGTGGTTGGACCCCAGCGAGGCCGAGAAGCATCCCAAGCCGCAACAGCAGCAGGCCGTGAGTTCGAAGAAGAAACCCGCTAAGAAGTAGGTCAGTTTGACTGATCAATCTTAATATAAGCAAATTTGCTAGGGGTTGAAAATCGATGTTTTTGTGAGTTCTATTTTTCCTTTCCTGATATGGATAATACAGTGTACTTGATTGCCCTGAAATTTTGGACCTTGAGACAATGGGTAGAAAGAATTTTCTTTTCTTGATTTTGATAAGCTTTGCTAGTCTTTTATGTTTACTGATTTACTACAATTTCTCTTTTTATTTTGCCTTCCTCTTAGTCAAATTTCTGAGAAAAATATAAATTTGCTCAAGTGATGATATATCTATGTGAATAGTGATGCGTATGATCGAGTTGGCATTGAAGATTTGATCGCCATTGTAGTTGATATATGATGACGGGGTGTTATTGAATTAATTTGTGTTGGTTTCATGTTATAACATTTTATATGGCTCTACCCATTTTTCAATTTGGACGTTGGATGTTGGGGTTTGTTATCAATAATACATGTGACCGACTCTAACTAATCTATTGAAGATGCATAGCCAACCCCACAAAATTGGGGACTAAGGCTCTGTTGTTGTTGAAATTGAGGCTTGGTAAATTATTGATAGGGAGTCTTAACTTACCAGTGAGCTTCTGACGCAAATGGCCAAATATAGTGAAGGGTTAGGTTATGGGTTTAGGACCCACTAAATGCATGTGTAATATAGGGCGTCTAACTTTCCAAAAGGAAATGCCCCCCTTTGAGCTTTTCCTTTCAATGATATTGTGTCATTTAGTAAGAAGATTTATCATAAGGCATCTAATAGGAGGATGTGGAATGTCCGTATGTGCCTTTTGGTACTTAGAAAGCAGTGAAGCCTTAAGTAAACAATGATGACCCAAAGATGCTTGGTGGCATGTTTACTCAATTTCATTGCCTTATATTCTTGGCCCAGATTGGGTGATTCGAACATATCAAATTGACAAGTATGGTAAATGATGGATTCTTGCTTTTCAAAGGTGCAATATTTTCTTAAAATGTTTTGTGCTTGCCCCCCATGGGCTGTCCAATGTTGCAGAGATAGTTGTGCTCCTAGAGACAACCCTATCAGTTTTGGGTGCTTTTATTGTAAGTTTAAGTGTAGCTAATTTGTTGGATGAAACCTTGAAGTGCATTCATTTTATGAACACCAAGAATTGGACTATAGCTGTGGTTTGATCTCTTGTCTAGTAGCTACGTTTTCTGACAGCTGTTGAGCTTCTAAATCTGGATGTCATGCCCATGTGGCAAGTTCTGGCCCTATGTGCTGTAGAAGAATGATGGATAATCTTTAGATTAATGACTGGTAGTAGCCATGTGAACACCTAAGCTTTAAAGACATTTTGCTGTGTGGTTGTTGGTGGGTTTGTCATAAACTCCTATGGGTTGACAATGTCATTTTTCTTGTCATACTCCTCTCTGCTTGGCATGTAAATGGGATGGAATATGTTTTTTCTGCTGACAATTAAGATGGATCATTCTGTCTCTAGCCAATCAACAATTATAAAATGGAAATGATTGGACCTTCTGTTCCAGGAGTAATAGCCTCTCATCTAATTGCAGAAGGAACTTACCCAGGGTGGGCACTGTGATTAAAAAGCAAGCATGGAATGTGCAATCATATTAATACTGTTCACTCATTTTGTGAAAACATTTATCTTTCTCTTCCTTCCCCTCCGGGGGTTGGTTCTCAGGGCATGGAGGAAGCCAAGGGGAGAAAATAGTGTCAAAACAGTTTCATTTTATTCTAGTGTAAGGGCATTAGGTCCAAGGGAATTACAAAATATACACATCTAGTAATTTGCTCCTTTCCTAAATCTGAGCTTGTTGGTTCATCAATTTTTTGCTTACCTTGCTAAGGAATGGCTCTGGTGTAATGAAACCGAGTGTACTGTCAATTGTGATTCTAACTGTTTGTACATAACTTGCATTGTCAAGAGTTTTGTTACAATCGGTTGGTTGGGAGTTAGTTACTAGTTACGGTTAGAAGTTGTTATATTCAAATTGGTTACTCTAACTAACTTCAAGACCAGCTTGTATAAATTCTGGGAATGAGCATTAGTATTGGTTGAGGCAAATTGTGTGTGCATTATAGCTCAGATGTTAAAACAAAAAAAAAAAAAAAAAATTTATTAGGTTTTTTATATTATTTTATTGTGTTGAATGCCTGATGCTGGGTGTTTTGTAAAGTGACGTAGTAAAATAAATAAAATAGTTTTTTGTGGTGTTGAATTGCTAAATTTTTGCCACCACCAATGCTGATGCTCTAAGTAATGAATATCAATAAGAAAACCAGTCATAAGCTTATTCAGATCTTCCTCCCATTCTCCTTACCCCGAATCAGTCAATCCATTATCTACCTTGGATTCCACAAGACCCAAGGCTGCAGATAACCATTACACTTGTTCACCACTAAAATATGTATGGAGCGTAAAGCCATGAATCATTGTAGTCTTTGTAGAGGGCTCATCTCGGCCCCCATCTTTTGGTACCTTTAGATATTAATGAGGCCTGAAATTAGCAACTTTAAAAGGGCCTAATGCACTAAATTGAAATAAGGAGAACTGTATCTTGTAAGGTGAGGAACTTTTAAAGGGATTAAACTTAGTCTTGTGATGTATGAAGACGTTTAAAATTATTAAAACAACATATATGATATATCAGCCAGCTTCAGAGCATTCTAGGAACTTCACCTGCAAGCCTTGGATAACAGGTTTTGATTTCCAGCCACGAACAGGAAAATTTTCGAGATTTTTTTTTTTTTTTTGAGAAGGTTTCGAGATTTTATTGGCTAAGCTGTTGAAGCAATTTGAGGACTTTATCGCAGCCTGAGGTCCTATAATTATATGCACAGCAAATTGGCTTCACGAATGTTGCTTAACATCCCTAAAACCAAACTTTTACAATGCAAACAGATACATATACTTTCACAATCCAAACACAATGGAGTATATTTTACTATCTAGTAATCCGTAGATGATAAGAGTTCTCTCTTTTATTCCGAAGACTACTGTGAAAGAACTATGGGCAGGACTGAAATTCATCGATCCATACTAAAGTCCTTGTTCACATCCAAGGCAAGTATGTCCAAAAATCTTGATATAACTGAACTGTACATTGCCCCCCTCAACTGAGGGGTTACAAGCGAAATTCCTACGTTGGTAGGAGTTCCGCACTTGTGAGGGGTGTACTTTCGTGTAAAATTAATATTAAATGCAGTGGTTACACGATAACAAAGGCCAAAATGCAAAAACACTCTCTAGGATTTCAATTTCTTCCTTATAACTTCCTAAGATTTTCATATATGCCAAATTGCTATGTGACTAACTTTTGTTCTCTTTTGGGATAAAAAATTCACATGACCATTGTATGTCCACATTAAGAAAATTCACCAATTGATTCATGTCAATATGACAGATATGGAAACTTCAAAGAGTTCTAAGAAAGAATTGAAACCCTAGGGGAGTTTTTGCAATTGACCGAAATCCATGCACTATTTTTGCATTTTGGGCCAATAATAAATTTTCCGATCACCCTACCCAAAAAAAAAGGGGGAGGGGCGGGGGGGAAGCTAAATAATTGCATGTGACGTTAAAAAGTAGCATTTACCCATGCGAACCCCCAACTGTTATAGCAATTGTTATCCCCAAAAGACAAAAGGTTAAAAATCTACGGAGGCATGTACAACATAACATTGGACTCCTGAAATTTTGCAAACAAGACTTGTTCAAGAATGTTTTCATCAAGATATAGAGGGCTTTATGGCATGTTTGGACAAATGCAAGATCCGCATTAAAGATCAAGCATGAAAAGGTGAGCATTGCATTAGTAGATTAGCTCTACATGTCATATCTGATTAACTGCCATCAAAAAAGATTTTGCCTCCAGTTAATCAGAAAGTGAAATCTAATTTGTCTCATGATACTAAATGGTGGAAAATTGATGTCCTTCATTCTATTTTTCTCCCCTTTGAGGTTGAAACCATTTTGAAGATCCCTCTAAGCTATAATCTGCCAGATGACAAGATCATTTGGATTGGGAATAAAAAAGGCAAATTCTCCGTGAAAAGTGCATATCATATAGCTTGCAATTTGGTTGATTCAAATAAGGAGGGTAAATGTTCCTCGGGTGACCCTTGCAGACAGCTTTGGAGGATTCTTTGGCACTTAAAAATCCCTGCAAAAGTTTTTTGCTTGGATTTGTAATTTTGTTAATATAAGTAATAGGGGGAAATTTGATAATTCCCTATTTGTGCTGGGGGTATTGAGGACATTAATCATGCTATTCTCTACTGTGATGCTGCCTCTCCAGTTTGGAGGCTCTAGCCTGAGCAACCTCACCTTCTACCTTATCTCAACTGGACCTTCCTTGACCTGGCTTTGCATCTTGCCCAATCTAATAACTTGCAGGTCCTGGAATTATTTTTTATGCTCTCTTGGGCTGTTTGGTTTAATAGAAATAAAATAGTGCATAATGATTCCTCCCTTTCTTCATCTCAGGTCTGGCTTATGGCAAACAGCACATTGGAGGATTTCAGGAAAGCAGCTTCTTTGGATTTCCTCCTCCCTAGCCAATCTCCTACCAATGGGAGCCTCCTCCTCAGGGTGTTTTCAAAATCAATGCAGATGGGGCAACTTCAGATCAGGGGAACAATTCAAGTACTGGTGTGATTATTAGGGACTGCAATGGTCAGGTTATTGCAGCTCAATGTAATTACCTTAAAGGCAGATTTGCAGCAAACCAGGTTGAAGCTTTGGTGGCGGAGCAGGGTGTTTTACTTGCTATGGAACAGGCCATTAGAGATGCATATGTGACAACCAACTGGACAAATGCTTGGGAATATTGATCTGCATTAAGGAAGATTTTGAAGCATGAAAAGGTGAGCATTGCATTAGTTGATTAGCTCTACATGTCATATCTGATTAACTGCCATCAAAAAAGATTTTGCCTCCAGTTAATCAGAAAGTGAAATCTAATTTGTCTCTCACTAGCCTGTACTGATAAATTCAGTTTAACCACCAAGAGAAAAAAGGTTAAGAAATTTATTATTTACAGTATAAGATGTGCGGCAGTTAACTTCCTACTTATTTTCCTTCATTGCCCTCAGAATCGGATCATTGTCCATATCTAAGTTGTCGTCATCATCAAGCTCATCCAACCCATCTAGTATTGACTGGTTGATGCTCTTACGAGATTTTCGCCTATGCTTCTTAGGCTCCAATCGTGGTTCGGCTTGCTTAACACCCATTTCTCCAACCTTGAACCTGCAAACAAGATGATTGATTTGAAATAACTAACGAAACTAGTAAACTTTGTTAAAATTATTAACATACCAGTAACAACCAAGCAGATATACAAGTACAAGACAAATTAACACTGGCAGGAATTTACGAGAGAAGGCTAAAGAAATAATAGAAAATCCATTAGTGCTTTTTTTTTTTTAACAGTAGCAAGTTATGCACACACCCAAATCCCAATGTTTCTTGAACCTACGATCTCAACCTCCATCCCATTATTATGGGAGAAGGAAAGTCCAGTTGTCCCATAGCTCATAGGCAGAAAATCCATTATAGATAATTCACATGAATACAATAAATTTATACACTTTTTAGGACTAATAAAAACTTTGACAATTATCAGGTTGCAGGCATAATGCACCATTCTTAACAAAACTAATTAAAGAATAAACTCAGAAGGTTTAATTACCCAGAAAATTTTCCAGGGTTGAGTTTTTCACGGCATATAGATATTCTATGTACAATAAACTAATCAAAAGGCAACTTGTCAAAAAACACTAACCAGAAGGCCACATGAAGACCTATACAATACAACTGGTTGACAAAAACAAGAAAGTGATGAACAAACTAAGGGTCAAATAAAATGTTAATGATCATAATGGTGGAGCCTCTGGCAAGTATTTGGCTGTCGCAATGAACATTAAAAAATGCTCCAAAGGTTTTTACACCATAGCTATTGAACTTAATAGTTGAGCAGGTACCAACATGGCAAATGCTCGTTAAACTCACTCCATGTACAATTTGAACATACCTTACATCACCCTCTCTTTTGGTTCCAAATGTTCTCAACTGGAATTCCTCCCTGATTCTGATTTCATCAAGAAGTTGAAAATAGTATGGGTATCTTTCCCATTCCCCTTTCACAACACACCCTGGTTCACCAAGATGCAAGCAATTATTGAATGAACATTTTGTGGGTTCATTGTCAATGAGCATCTTCCGGATCTGAAGAGAGTAGTTAAGAGAAGCCATTAGTTGAAACATACAAATGTCAAATCAGATTCAACATTTGATTCGCAAGAGTAGAAGAAACTAATGTAAATGAATCAAATGAGGTACATAGTGTCTCACAAACAGCGCAGACCTCAGGGAAAGCTTGTGCAAGGGATTGCTTTGTTACTTTCATCAAACTTGGCTGGTTAAACCCAGGAGTATCAGCAAGATAACCCCCTCCTGATAATGGAAGCAAAGAAACATGGCGAGTAGTATGCTTCCCTCTGCCGCTTCGAGTTGAAACTTCCCCAATACGCTGTTCCTCAAACCACTTGCTGCCCAAAATCTGAAAGAAGTACATTAACAAAGGTGGAAAATATACCAAGATCACATGCAAACACAAGTAAAAGATATTAAGAAAATGAAGATATGAAGCAGAAAGATATCAAACCTACAGGATCAAACCAATTGTCCCCTGCTTCTGCATCAGAAGCATGGTGGCTGCTTCTCAGAGTATTAATCAGACTAGACTTCCCAACTCCACTTGGACCAACAATTACAGTTGTCTGATCTTTCAAAATAAATGCAAGAGCATCAAGCCCGGATTTAGTGTCTACACTACAAAACACTGGTTCATAGCCCCAACTCTGTAGCCTAGTCTTCCATCCAACTAGTGTCTGCACACGCCATCAAAGGCTAATAAAATTCAGACAAATAGCTGGAAGAGAATAGAGAACGATTAACAATTTTTAGTAATAGGAGAGCAAAATATGCAGCCGGCTGAATATGTTTTCACATTCTGAACAAGTTCTAGAGATAGTAGTGGCTTCATAAAAGAACTTTTAGAAAATACATATTGAGAAGTCAACAACCAAAGCAAAAATTCCCCGTCATACTAGCTCTGCGCTGCCCCATTCTACCTCGCTCAGGTTTTCCCCCGTCCCGAAGGGATGATGGGGCATGGACAGATTTCGCTCGGGCTGCCCTGTCTTGCCCTATCCCACCCCGACTTTGCATATATTGTACATATTCTAATACCATCTCCAAAACATTTGTAGTCTCCCACTTTTAGCACTCTCACAACTACCCATCCCCCTTTCCCTCTCATCTCCACCTCATTAATGTTGAAGCCATCTCATTTGGGATGTCAAAAATAACTTCAACCCGCCCTACTCCCGTCCTGAACAGGAGAAGGGAAGGGAATGGGGCACTCCTGATTCAACCCCACCCCGCTGCCATCCTACAACAGAGGTTTCGCTAGTTTTCAACTGAAGAACTATATTTAGCACTTTTGTCAAACTACTTGCATTTAAATATATATATATATATATATATATATATTAAAATTAAAACCTCCAAGAACAAATATAAGCCTAAACTCAGTGAAGCATCAAGGACGGCATTACTTATAAAATTTTCTCTTCTAAATCGCGATTCAAAGCTAAAACCTAAACTCAAATGCAATGCAACTGTTATATTTTTCACACCTGAAATGAACAAAAACCAACTAAGACTAAAGCTATTTAAAAACCTAACCTCTTCATCCACAAGCTCCGACTTGTTCAATGCGAGCGTGAGCGGAATTCCAGCGGACTCAGCCTCAACAAGAAACCTAGTGAGCGCAAAAGGCTCGAGCCGCGGCTGCTCCAGCGAGAACAGCACCAAGAAATGGTCCACATTGGCCATCGGAGGGTCCAGAATCTCCGAGCTCCTCTGAAACACGTTCTCAATCATGCCCCTCCGGTCCACCCAATCAATGGACCCAACCAGCACCTTGTCCCCAACCAACACTCTCCTCTTTATCTTCTTCAGCACCGCCCTCACCACGCACAGCAACTCCACTCCGATTCCAGCACCTTCCGGAGGAGCCACGTCGGCGGTTCTAGAAGGTTCGGATTGGACGATGACGCGCATGAAGTTTGCCTGGGCGGCGGCGACGGTGCCGATGGCTTGCGATTGGGAGAGGGGAGGGGCCTCTTTGGGAGAGAGGATTGGGGCTAAGGAAGAGTAGTCTTTGAAGGTGTGTTTGGCTCTAAGGAGATTCTTGTTCGGCGGAGGCTTCTTCGAGACGTTGTTAGGTTTTTGCTTTTGTTGTTGTTGTTTGGCTAAGATTGAGAAGCGTCGGAGAGTCGAGAACCGGTAGAGGAGGTTGTTGTGGTTGGAGGTGAAGAGAGAAGTGGTGGTCGGTGTAATGGCGCGGTGGCGGATGAGTGAAATGGATGCGATCGGCATGTGGTGCTGTTTGGTTGCAGAATTTGGATGGAAAATTTTTGTTTTCGGAGTGTGATTCTGTTCTATTCGAGGGATTTTGTTTTGGAATTTGGATAGGAGAGAGAGAGAGAGTAGTGAGTAGTGTCAGTGAGAGTGAGTCATGAATTGGGTATCTTGTACATTTCTGTTAGAGCAGTAATAGAAGGCCTGGAGGAATTGGATTTGAAGTGTCAAGCAGTTGAGTAGATTTTATATTTATATTTATTTATATATAAATGGAAATGGGAAATTAATTGATGAGAATGCCACGGCAGCAATTGGGAAAAAAAAAAAGTTGACCTTTTGGAGGGAAAGTTTACCGCTCACCGGCAGTGTCTTGAGAGACTCTAGAGTCTGGACTCTCTTTTGTAATTTCGGAATCCAACTGTTTAGTTCAACTTGTATGAAAAAGGCCCAATGATTTTAAAAGACCGACCTGTTTATGTCAACCAAAAAGCAAAAACAAAAAATGCCTAGGCCCAATCAACTACAAAGGATAAACTGCGGAAGGAAATGAAACGATTTAAGGACAAGGCCCAAGAGGTTAAGGTGAGCTTCATTACGGACTGCAATGTAACAGGCATAGGACTGGGAGTGATGCTAGAAATAGAATAGTGCAAATTTTACTAGGGGAATAGTTAGGAAATGCCCTAATAAGAACATTGATTTAGCAAATATTTACATAAATTTTGTATGGGTGAAGAAAAAATAATTAACTTTTTTTGACATTTTTTAAAAAATATCTTAAGAAAGTAGTATCAAAACTTTCTTAAAATAGTACATTACCAAATGCTCTAAAGGCACTTGTTAACTTGACATTTTTTCTAATTAACGTTTATAAACTAATGTGTTATCAATCATGTAGAGGACCAAATCTGCTACACTTGCTTTGGACAGATACCACGACTAATTTTTATGTGAAAGTCAGGAAATAGCTCACAATGGGAGATCCCAAAAGGGAAAGAGCTAGAGGATTGATGGTGGAGCTAGTCTATAACTTGTAAAGACTCGTTTTTTAGACTACTCGATGTGGTCTTTGGTTGCTAGAAGTGCATGCAACGACTAAATGAGATTCCCTAAAACTCTCTTTCTCTCTTGTTTTCTCTCCCCAAAAATGTCCAACCCTTGATTTCTCCAATCTTTTCCCCTTTAAACTCATGAGTTAGTGGATTAGTAATGGTGAGAATCCTCCACCTTTGCATGGGTGCCATTACCTCTTAGCATCGTAATGGGAATTTAAGTCTAGTTCACTATTTCGACATATCAAATCTATAATCAGGAGGTGGGGCCCTCTTGACATTGTCACTATGGTGATTTATTCGTAACTTATGTCATGCATTGAGGTCCATGCTTAGATGGTGGACTTCCTAACATTATATCTCCTCGATCAAGTTCCATCAACTAGTTCTCCTTGGAAGGGATAGTGTAGGTGGGTGGACCCCCCTCAACATGATTATTCATGTTGTGGACCTACTTAGGCCTCTTTTACATTGTCCATTGGGCCCTAAGCCTCTAAACATCGGCCCAATCTTAAACTAGGCTGACTAACGCCCACCCATAATATTAATGACCACCTACAAATCACAAAAAGGTAACTCTAACATTTATTTATTATTATATGTTTGAAATGCACATATCATATTTATTGTCATGTCAATTTATAAAGCTTAATCTATTTATTATTTTCCTCTTGAACTAGGGGCTAAGGGTGATCACAACTTGATCAAGTTTAGGTTGGAGGTCAAATTGTCAATCTGCACGATCATATTGAGTGAATGTGTCTCCACCCACTACTAACTGACATGTTATATGTAGGGCTACCCAGTGACCCGAACAATTTGACCTGCCCGACCGTACCCATTCGACCCGAAGGTCCACGAGCAGCTCAAAATGCAAGGCTTGGTAGCAGGGAAGTCAGTTTCGTACCATACTGGCCGATACGATCGGTATTTACCGTTCCGATACCTTGATCGGTATAGAAACAAGGTTGTCTCGTGCCGGAAAATATACCGGCCTATACTGGGTTATTTCGGCCATACTAGAGAAAATATCGAATTTCGGCCGATAAATGCATACCAGATCGGAAAAAGAAAAGTGTTTTTTTTCTCACTCTCACTTTCCATCGGTGACATTCTCTACATTCTCGACCTCAAGTCAGGGCCGTGGACTGATTTTAGCCACTGCTACTTCATCTTCTTCTTCTTCTTCTTCTTATTCTCTCTCTCTCTCTCTCTCTTTCTCTCTGTGTCCGTCTAACTTTCTCTTTCTTTCTCTCTTTCTTGGTTTTCAAAACTCTCAAATGATTTGCACGCCCAAGAAATAAAATTTACAGCTAATATGGTTATAAAAACCCTTCAAACTGACATTTACTGATAGTTTGGTACTTTACAGCTAGCATGTTTTGACTTTTGTTACCAAATGAATTGAAAATTTAAAAGCCCCACACGTGATGGCATGGTTCTTATTTTTAATAAAGTATAATATTAATTTGATTGTTATTATTTTTTAATAAATGTATCTATTACTTTTCAATGGGCTTGGATTAGAATTACTGGTTAAGAATTGAGTCATTGACAATATGGTTATATAACTTATTTTTATGATATTTATTTATAGCGGTAAACCCAAAACGGTACACCGATATTGACCGGTACCCGAAATATGTCATACTGCTGGCCAAACCGGTACAGCCTCCAGTATGGTATTGACTTCCTTGCTTAGTAGGTCACAAGTTATATTTTAAGAATAACCAAATAATCAGTTCGGGATTTGGATTATAAAATATTTCACTTGAATAACCCAAACCGACCGAATTATGAATGAATATGTGGCTTCGGTAATTGGGTAATGTAAAGCAGGAGCAAAAATAAGTTCAAAATTTTTTGGCACAAGTTCCCAATTTTCAAATCCAACGTTTAAATCAAAATCAAGATTCAAAATTTACTGTCATGATTACACTCTACAAACTAATTTAAGTCATATTAGTAGACTCTAATACAGACTCATACCAGTGATTCAAGGACACAAGTACCAAATTTACAAATCAATCGTTAAAAATAAAAATTAATAACAAAATCAAACGGTCACAATTAGAACTCAACGATTTGATATCTCATATCTCTCAAACTCTCTCTCTAATCTCTTCACCAGTTTACTACAAAATCTAAAATCTTCACTCTTCACTCTTTAAGCTTCAGTCTTCTCGCCAATAAACAAACTCGACTCTCAAACTCTCAGTTCTCACTTCGCCTCTCTCTACTTCGAAGCCCAAACCCTAGCTTCTCACTACAAGTCCAAACCCAATCAGGTCGAGTTCGGTTCAAGCCCAAACTTGAACCGGCTTGACTCATGGACATGCCTAGTTATATGTAACCACTTGTAAACAACTATCAAGTGGGTAGTCGAGTATTGATTAAGTTTTGAGTTTTTGGGAATCTCTCTCTCTCTCTCTCTCTCTCTCTCTCTCTCTCTCTCTCTCATTTTCAATCATTTTCTCATAAGCCATACAGATTAAGGAAAATAATTTACTATAAAATGAGGGGAATATAAACTTATTTTCCAAGGGAAATTTGCATTTAACTTGATTTTAACAACTATTTCATTAGTTGGCAGGTTTTTGAAACATTTTAACAAACTAGCATCTTGAGCCTTAAGGGCTTTAGTTCAGTGAAGAAACTCGAGTCTCAAAGACTCAAGTTCTAAGTTGACATGGAAGAAAAATCTACGTGGAACTTGAGTTCCTCACACCAACAAAACCAAACCCAACAAATTCTACATCTTTGTGAACCTCTCACCCAGCCTATGCCTTTGTTCTTCTAAAAAACCCCAAGACCCACTACCTTCATTCTTCACCCCAACCACTGCCTTTGTTTTTCTCAAAAACCCTAATCACCAATGCCTTCGATCTTCTCAAAAACCTTAACCTTCAACCTTCTGGGCATGGGTGTTGATGTTTGCTTGAGAAGAACAAAAGCAACACATAAGTATGGCAACACCTTTATGGAACTCAAGTATCTAAGGCTGCATTTGGTTCAACGGAAAGTCAATTCAGAGCGTAAAATAATTTCAAGGGAAAATATTTTCCCATAAAAATAATAGGGCAGAAAACAAATTCCAATGTTTGGCTACCTTGGAATTCGTTTTACGGTATTCATTTTCTTATGTTTGGTTTGTTCAAACATTTTACAGAAAACATGAAATGCCTTACAAAGAAACACCTGCATTACCTAGACGAAACTGTAATAGCACAAATAATCATCCACTTCAACATCAACAACTGTACTTTCACCATTGGTATTACATGTCCATGGTGTACAAAAATGATACCTACACGTGGTATCTGAACAGTACACATGTGCCCTACTTGCTTACAGTGAACATACATAACTTGGGCAATTGTATCGTCTCAATAACACAAAAGACTGCACCTCCTACAGTCAAGGTACGTAACTGTTATCCCTTGAAGCATAACAATTCACAAAATGTACGTACCATCAGCATATGTCCCAGGTTAGAAATACATACATAGCCTGCTTACCGATAATATAATTATGTCACATATATAATACAATGATAGATGAATACTAGTACTACAACAGATAACAATCCCTAACGCTACCATCACAGTTAACATCAAGCAGATAAGTCAGAGTCCAGTGAATAAATAACTATCCATCCAAAGCTTCCTCAGCTTAGCATTCTTGGCCAAAATTCCCCTAGCTGCCTTCTTATTTTCACACAGATGGTCAAAGGCAGTTGTGAGCATATCTTCACTATACCCATCTGCTGCCATAGCCATCACCTTAGAGTAAAGACTAGTGTAATCAACAGGGCCCCGATTGATTTCTTCCAAGACCACAGCAATTTCTTTAAGCTAATCAAACAGATCAGTCAAAACACTATCATTAAAGGGAGGTTCACATCCTCTTTTGCGAGACTTCGAAATTATGGACCCAGTGGTGGATGATTCTACCACATTCTTCCCCTTATCCATCACACCCTCCTCCCCATTGTCAGTCACCATCTCAATGCTCTCCTCATGGTCTTGCTTTGTGTCAATATCAACATATGACTTAGTAAAGCTACCTGTGGCCATATCCTTACCCACTATAATGGCCAACTTATCGTACATATCTATCCTCTTGTTCAAATACTCGGCTTGCTTATGATGTGCCTATGAGGGAGAAAAGAATGTATAATAACAATGAAATAATTACTTCACTCATAAATTCAATATTCAATTCAATAAAGTTGCCATTAGATGATTTATGTCACTGATAAACAAAAAAACTGTTAATAAATAAGAGACATAACCCATGATTTATGGGATAAGAACAACAGAAAACAAATGCTAACACCAGATTTTACAATAGATCCTCACATGAAAGTTACATTTGAAAATTCGTAAAAGCAATGGAATCCTAAAAAGAATGACACTGTAAATTTCATATAAATAGGGTACTTGAGTAGCCTTGACTTGTTCTCAATTCATAGATTATAAAAGCCAAAAATATATTATCATTTATATTAAGAAAATACAGTTAGAAGCCATACCATAACTTTCTCTTGGTAAGTCTTCGCATCGCTTGTGATCATTTTCAAGTTATCGTTCCAACCAAACCCACTTTTCTTCCGAAGAGTTTGAATGGTACTCCACATGGTCCTCAAAGTATGCATCAGATTTTGAACATATGAGGGGTGGCACTCAACCCCAAATTGATCAAATATCGCCTTGGCTACAGTAGCAAAGGAGCGGGCCTTAAAAGTGTTCGAGGGCTCATTGCCCTTCACAGCCTCTTCGGCAAATACAATTAGCATGGTCGTGTGCATTGGGGGCAACCACCAGAACTACTTACTACCCACCTTCTCTTTTCCTTTCGACATTACTACATATGATAATTGTATAGTGAGACTAGCATATAATAATAGGAGTAGCATTTAGTAATTAATGTGCATATGAACAACAAATCAAACACACATACAACCATGATTATTGATGTGCACAACAGAACGAAACAACTATAGGAAATGACAATGTAATGTTGAAAATAATTATCCTTACACCACCAGAAGTCTATAGTAAATACATTGTCCATTCAGAAAACAAAAATACAGTACGTATTACAATCGTAAAAATCTAAATAAAGTACTACTCTCAACTCCTAGTATAATCAGACCACATAGCATGGCATATCTCATCTCTTTTAGCATTCCACACTTTATTGTCTTCAATAGAGTCCCGATGTGACTGTGTTTCTTGTTGTGAGCCCCTAGACTCTACTTGGTTCATTGCAGCTTCCATTATATAGTTAGCAGGATCAACCCCCATAATGTGATTATGAATCACACAACATGCTAACACTACTTTCACTTGGGTTTCAAAAGACCAAAATGGTTCTGCATCCAACACTCGGAAACATTTCTTCAACACTCCAAACCCTCGCTCAATGGTAGTTCTCAATGAAGAGTGTCAAAGGTTGAACAATTCCTGTTCATTCTCAAGAGGACGATCACTAAACTCTTTGAAGTGATATCGCACACTCCGATAAGGTGACTGTGTTTCTTGCTGTGAGCCCCTAGACTCTACTTGGTTCATTGCAGCTTCCATTATATAGTTAGCAGGATCAACCCCCATAATGTGATTATAAATCACACAACATGCTAACACTACTTTCACTTGGGTTTTAAAAGACCAAAATGGTTCTGCATCCAACACTCGGAAACATTTCTTCAATACTCCAAACCCTCACTCAATGGTAGTTCTCAATGAAGAGTGTCGGAGGTTAAACAATTCCTGTTCATTCTCAGGAGGACGATCACTAAACTCTTTGAAGTGATATCGCACACTCCGATAAGGTGACAAAATTCCATTTTTATTACCATACCTAGCATCACCAAGATAATACTTACCTACATATATTAAAAAATAAAACCAAATCACTACAATGTTTAGAAAAACGCATAAAATTGTGTAAACTAATAAACCCAAAAGGTGAAGTAATCCTATAATACCTTGGGGAATTGAAAATCCCCTTAGCCTAGCAAATGCATCATTTAACACACGTAAATCATGTGCACTACCTTCCCATCCAGCCAATACATAAGTGAACTTTAAGTCAAAATTAATGACAACACATTTTGCATGGTTCCATCTTTGCGACCATGAAACCTTCCTTGTATTTCAGGTGGCACAGATGCATGAACATGTGTACCATTTATTGCTCCAACACAATCCTAATTTTCGATAGACATAATAGTTTAAAATTACACAAATCTTCACAATTTACACATATACACAAGTCGCAATATTTACCTTAAAATATGGGTAGAACCTTCTGCTATCCCTTATCTCTGGAGGTGTATCTTCGCTAAGCAGTCTTATTAGAGTTTTATATAATTTCAGGACCCCCTAAGGACAACCTTGAAGTATCTATAAATAGTCTCAGTCGATCTATAGAACCGACTATCAATTACACAAACCTTACATTATGACCAATAATGTGTAAGAAAATTAGCACTTGCTCCGTAACGGACATGTGAATAGTCGTGCGTATGTGCTCCCCCTCAGTGAGGATGTGACATAAGTGGTGGAAAGTTAAAGGCTTCATCCTAATTTGACTCACAAAAAGTCTTTGACTTCCATGCAGAATACTATTTATGTAATGCTCTCTTTTGGCTGCATGATTAACATAAGATGCCTTAGGCAGTCGTCTACGTCGCAATTTCCTTACCAATGCAACCCCCACAAGGAGGATAGATGCAACTGAGATAAAAACTGCTGCTTTGGTTTTTTTCTTCATCTAAAAAATCACAAACACTATGATCTAAGAGGTATGTAAACAAACATGCTATTGATTACACAGTATATAAAAATAACCACAAATAGAAAACAGCAGAGCACACCCTGTCAACCAACACAACACCCGTGATCTCTAACACAATCAGTATATACAGCCATGCTCAAAGTTTGTCAAACCATCCAAATTTACATAAATGTTATAACAAGCCCAGTTCAAAATCAAAGGAAAAAACACAACCGCTATGGCAGTGTGTCCACAATATTTACAAGGTGCCATATACATTCACCAACAATTCACAAATCACATTGATAACGAGTACCAAAATTTATGCACATATATTTCTGTATAATTGTGACATCAACAACGTACACAACATAATACCATTGCAATCAATATTTACACCAACAAATCACATTGCATTCTATTTCTGTATAATTGTAACACCAACAAAAGTTAATTTCTTAAATCAATAATTATTTAAAAATGGATAATTAAAAAAAGTAAATAAATAATTAAATATGTATTTAAATAAATAATTTTATAAATAAATAAATAAATATATATATATATATGTAGATCAGATCCGAGATAGTGAGAGTAGCATTTAGGTTGTTTATGGGTTTGAGGGTGGATTTTGGCTAGATGGGTTTGAGCGGATGTGGATCGGCTTTTGTAGAAGGTGGGTCGAAGGTGTGTGGATCGGCTTTTGTAGAGGGTGGCTCGGACTGAAATGATCTCAAACAATGGAGAAAACTCGCCGTGGTGGATCGACGGCACTCGTTGGACTGTGGGTGGAGCTCGGATTGCTTGAGGGAGAGGATGGAGCTGCGTTTGGCGTGAGGGAGAGGGTGGAGCTCGGACTAGCGTGAGGGAGAGTGTGAGAACCTTCAAGAGAGTGTGTGAGAAGTGGAAATGAATTGAAGCTGAAATAAAAATGGAAATGATTTTACGGGTGGGAAGGGGTATTTTAGGGTCAAAGTGTAAAATGTTTTCAGTTTGACCATATTTTCAGTTAGTGCCAAACACACACATTTGTGTAAAATATTTTCTGAAACTGGTTTTCATGTGAAACAAACGCAACCTAAGTCTTGAGTTCCATGTGGATTACATTTCCACATTAGTGTTGCCAACACATTGAACTCTTGTCTTTAAAACTTGGGTTTGTCACGGAGATTGAGCCTTTATGGCTTGAAATGCTAGTTTTCTAAATAATTTTAAAAATGTGCTTATTAACAAAATAGTTTCTAAAATTATGTTAAATTCACAAACAAACAAAAAATCCATTTTCCACTATCTTCTTACCAACCATACAAGAATATAACCCCAATAAAAAAAAAGGGGGGGAATTTGATATTTTAAGAATATTAGTAAAGGGTATTGTAGGGGACGTTTGCGTTCAACTGCCACACGGTGGCCTAGAAATGAAGTTAGGCCTTTGAAGACCTGGGTTTATTGATGGGAGAATTGGCCCATAATTCCACAGTGGTTGGAGAATAGAGAACCCCACAAATTAACCTAGGACAAAATCATATTCCCTCTGTTCCAAATTATTTGGTCTGTATTCTATTTTGAGATGTCCCAAAATTATGTCCTGTTTGAATAGTCAAATACCATTAATTTATTAACATTTCCTTTATGCCCTTAATTTATTGGTGGGAACATTCTTTTAAATTAAAAAATTAAAAACCTAAATTTTGAAATCCACTATACACGCCATCTTTATTCAAATTAAAAAAAAAAAATCTTCGACAATTTGTTTAAGGGTAATTTAGGAAATTTCTAACTTTTTTTTAAAGATATAAGACAGTTAATGATGTTTCCCTAAATAATTGAATTTTTTTAATTAGGCAAATTTGTCATTTTCCAGATGAAACATGAAAATTTTTTATCAAGAAATAAAAATGTTGATTTTCATTAGTTGAGAAATGGTCTTTAAAATGGACATGAGCCGGAATCAAAGTTAGTTGCTTTAGATTGGCCAAAATTTTTAAGATTTTTTATGGTAATGCTCTGAGACACTTATACATATGCTAAACCAAATAAGATAATCAGGAGTCTGTAATTATTAATAATTTTTCTTTTTTTTGAGAACGAATCTGTACTTATTTAAAGTTTTAAACTAAGTGTTTGGTTTTATAAAATAAATAATTAACGTGATAATCAAAGAGCTTGATCCCTTCTGTGGTCATCCGAATTAGATGAGAAGCCAATGCTAAAAAAAGAAGGGGAAAAAATGCAATTCTCCCTTGAAAGTGTAAAAAAAAAATCATAATAAAATTAGACAAGTTGGAAAAAAAAAAAATCAAGAAAAACTAGAGTAAAAGTCACGATCAACACTTTAAATATTCCTATTGTACCAATTTGACTACTTATTAGTATGCCAATCAGCCATGAAATTCCTTAGCCAAAACTCCAATTTTCAACCAACAAAACAAAATTTTCATTCAAAATCACAATAATACCTTCTTCTTTTTGAGAATTGTCATTAAGGGCATTTATTGATTTCAAGTAGAGGACGGGAAAATCAATAGGGTTCTAGTTTTTTGCAGACGTTTTTCATGGAAATTCACTGCCAAGCTTCTTGAACGAATTATTTTGGCGAAAAAAAAAACCAAATGTGGACATTAATTGTGGCCATGCACATACATTGTATGTGCGGTAGCCAATGCCCAACTCAGCCAAATACATCCCAAAAATCGAAACAAATACTCTGAAAAGAGAGCATTGCAATACCTTTTAAATGTAAATAAGTTCAAATAAAATAAAACTACAAATAGAAGTGTTTTTTTTTTTTTGGGTTTAAGTGAAATCTCTCTCTCTCTCTCTCTCTCTCTCTCTCTATATCTATATATATATATAATAGGTGAAGCAGAGAGAAACTCCAATTGTAATTCGAAATTAGAATCCTAATTTTGTGTCATGTGTCAAGATTCATGTGGTTCCATTTGTCTAAATTTAAGTAGATCAATTGTAATTCCGGTGTGTTCTTTTCTTTTCTTTTCCACACCTGCGTATTTCAAAGTTCATCACACTTGCGTGTTTCAAGGTTTATCTCCCCACATTTGCATATTTCAAGGTTCTTCTCCCCATCTCCAATACAACTCTCCTATTGTTCAATGAATGTTTTGAAATTTGATAAGGAATTTGAAAAGAATCTCTCAATAGCAATGATGCATGTATTTGGGTATTTCTATATCTTATATAAGAAGAGGTTTTCCATAGATTCCCATTGTAATTTTTTGATTTCATGTATTTTTTCTCAAAAAAAAAAAAAAAAACACGCCTCCACTACTCATATTCATCCGAACCTCCTTTCTCTCTCTCTCTCTCTCTCTATACAAAATTCAATTTCTACTTCTCTACTAAATCTGTTTTATCAAGATTTTTTTTTTTAGGGTTTCATTCCATCTCTGCAAAATTTAATCTAATCTCTCTTTCTCTCGCTCTGTTTTGCAGATCAGTTATATATCTCATTTACAAAGGCAGGCTTCATATGCAAGGTAATTGTTAATTAGATATGATTTTTTTTATTATTATTATTTTTTGTTTGCAAGTTTTATGAGGTTTATAATCTAGCTCTCACTCTCTATTTTCATTAGATCTATTTATTTTCGTCCTATGTTCTTAATCTCTTTCTCTCAAGAATTTTTGGTTTATAGGATTGATGATGGGCTTTTTTTTTTTTTTTTTTTTTGGAGTGTTAAAGAGATATATAGTGTTTACTGCAAAGGTAGACTTTGGATGTATAGTTTTTTTTTTTTTAATTATTAAATATGAGAATCTTCTCAAGATTGAACCACAGTCTTCTTAGATCTTTACTCATCAAAACTCAGGCTTATATACAATTGGTGAAAACATGAACTCAAGCTATTTTGCAGATCATATATACAATTAGCACTTATCCTATTAGTTTGTCTTTACGTTTTATGCTCATTATTTTAGTGATTTTTAATTGATTAAATTTTTTTTATGAGATTCACGTTATTCTATTGTTATATATTATTATGAGATACACGTTATGAGATTCAAATTTACTTTATTAAAATATTTTGCTAAAAATGGTTTATGATAAAGCAACTTAATTATAGCTATATGTACCGTGTATGAATCAACTTTGAATATATATATGTCTATGTAGCATTCTTTCTTTAGAATTTTGTATGATAAAAATATTTATTAAAAAATTACATAATACTAAGATTTATTAACATGAATAAACTAAGTCTTTTAAACATGACTAAACTCATGATTAATTAAAACAAAAAACAAAACAAAACAAAACCAATAGTATCACTTAACTAATAAAATGCAATATATTTATTTCCATTGTGTTATTAAATTATATATATTCCCGTGCGGTAGCATGGGTTACATACTAGTATATATTAATAGGCAAAACTTAGAGAAAGTTCAATTAGAATTTGAAATTAGAATCTAATTTTGCGTCATGCATCTAATTTATGTGAGGACCATGCCATAATTATCCACTTAAGTTTATAGCATGTGTCCACTTAGGTATTTTAATCTTTGTGCTACGTGAGTTAATGAGTATAGGATACTAAGAATCTAATATCAATAAATTAAAAAAAAAAAAATTTAAAAACCAATCACATATATATACTCGATCAATAAAAATCACTACATGTTTTATTTTATTAAAAATTAGAAAAAAAAATGATCATAAGTAGTATTAAATTTAGGTAAAAAATTTAATATGTGACTAATTACGTTTACTTTTTAAAAAAATTGATTAATTATTTATGTAGACGTAAAGGGCCCATATAAGAATATTGGGCCGTGGACCTCGCCCGAGGACATATAAATATTGACGAAGACAGGTAGGTTGTTAAACTAAAGAAGAGGTCAAGTCATAGTAAACGATTGATGTTGTCCGAGGAGCTACTCCTCCTCGGACGGTGGGTTAGAGGCCTGAAGTTAGACCACCCATGAAGCCCTAGGTGGTGGATAACCATGCTTGGGAAGATAAGCTTCAGTGCGGGGTAAGTCATCATAGAAATGAGAAAGATCTGGGCATAAAGCTGCTTCCACAGCATTAAATACTCTGCATCTAACCTCTTGGCTACATTAATGTGATAGTGATACCTGAATAGTAGTTTCCAGCCATACAGCTACCCAGAAAGACTTCAAAAAGGTGCTGATGAGGCAGGTATCAAGAAGATTAGTAATCTGATCTACAGGTGGAAGGCTGGGATGAAAGAAGAGAATGATGTATAAAAGGGAATAACCCCATGATAGAAGAGGGCATCTGTGATTGAACGAGAATAAACAGTATTGTGTAAGAAAGAACTTGGACATTTGTATAAGTCCAAGCAAAACATATATATAAGAACAGACATTCCTTAAACTTGACCAAGGAGCATCCTTCTTTATCTAACTCATTGAACGTTCAATATGAGGCACACTCTGTAACAAATTCATTATTTTTGGCTCTTTAGGCTATTGTCTATACCATTTGGGCTGTGGCGCGAATTGTGTTACAATTTGTATTTTTATGATAAAAATTGTATTTAATTTCAACTATATTCATACGTATGCATATATTATATGCTTTTTTTTTAATAATTTGATTAATTATTTATATTTTAATAGTAAAAATTGTTTAATTTTAAATGAATACATGTGTTTGTATGGGTTACATGCTAGTTTAAATAAAGACAAAAGAGACAAAAGCAAACAAAATTCTAAGACTACATAATAAACCACAACTCTTATCGCAATTGTCCATGTGACAGTCTGTGAGTGATAGAAAAATAGTGGTAGGTTCATATGAAAGTAATATGCAGTTAGTTATCACAAATTTATTATGTAAATTAATTTTAGCAAAAGTTGTGACTTTTTATATGGTATTATAGAATTACTCGAAAACAAGGCTTTTGTACTGAGCGCAGTTGTGGCTTCATATATTCTTTTCACGAGGTCCCCCTTCATCGTTTGGACTAGCTGAAAGTTGTTTTTTTGTCAAATCCTCACTCATAGTTTTGCGTCTTAAGGTCTGTTTGGGTACCACTTATTTTGTTGAAAATTGAAAACTGAAAATACTGTAACAAAATAATTTTAAAACATAAATAGTAACCGCAGGTCCCAGTTTTAAAACACTGCCGTGAGTCTTCATTTTAAAATGTGAACAGTAACCATGGATCCCACTGTTTAAAACGTCAAACACAGACGTGGGCAATTTCAGTGCGAACCAAACTCACACCCAATCTCATATATGTGCATATTTTGACCAACTCTTGTAGACTAGTCCTACGTGAGGTCCCTCTAATTTAAGGCTCGAGCTAGCATAATTTTTATACTCTCTCTATCATGACGCCTAGATCAGAATTTTTGGGTCCTTGAACTTTTCAACACTGAATCTATAGACTTGGAACTGATAGGCTGATTGTAGTAGTTACCGCCCCAGTAGACTCTACTCTTCGAACATGGTTTGTAAGAATAAGTATTTGAACGAGGATTAATTTAAACAGTTCCTAATAACTGAGTTAAATATTCGCCTGGTAGGCGATTTCCAAGCAAAATACACATACTTTAGCATTATCTTCAGGAAAAACGACGTGAAGAAAGTGAAAGCAATTCATTTTTTTACTTATTATTTTATCTTTTCATAAATGCGTATAAATGACTATATATGATATGGGGCTCCATGCCTCTATCGATCTATAAATCTTATCGAATGGACTGTACGGATTTCCATATCCTTTTGAAGCAAACAGATGCATGATCACGAAATTATAATTGTTTGTTATAGTGAAATGTTTGGAATAATTCAAAGTTTCAAACCCTCTTTGACAATAGGAACATTATTTTTTTGAATTACTTTAGGTGGTGAATGATGACTCTTTGTAGCATGGTATTTTCAATCTCTATCCTTGAATGAAATTAATGGATAATCTTCTACTTTCTCTCAGTTTTATTTGTTTTTTTTTTTTTAGCGAATAACAGATTCGTTTTGTCGTCTTTCTATGATTCTCTTTTGGTAAGCAGGATTTTATTCCAAACCAAAGAAAAAAAAATCGCAGGTACATAGTACCCAATGCATTGGATAAAAGCTGGTATATGAGTACATCACAAATGAAGTGAGACTTCCATACAAATTGAAGGAAAGAGCTTGAGTCCTTGTTGAAAGCAAAATTAGACCAAAAAGGAAAAAAAAAACTTCATCGCATTTTTATACCCAACATTATATTGAAAGACCAGCACAATTTTTATGGTCATTGTGAGTAGAAAAATTGGCACTTGTTAGAGAAAAAAAAAGGGTAAAATTTGGAGAAGTTGTTCTTAGGGAAAACCGGAAAAGGAGGATAAAGTACTTAAAGCATTGACAAAGTAAGCTGGATATTCAACCGTATAGATCTCAATTATGCATTTGTCCACTTATTTATTGGGTAGGACCAAGTGCAATGGATATAGATTAATTTAGTCATCAGAATCAGACGTTTGAACCGAGTAAAAGAAAAGGGAATATATATATATATATATATTTTCTTAACCAAAAAACAAAATATATATATATATATATATATATTTATGGAGAAGTACGTTTGTCAATGCTCAATGCCCTACGGCAAGTCGACAACACAAAGTTCATATAAAAACTAAAAATGGTGGTAGATGATCCCAACGCACAAGGCAAAAATCGATGGCATCTAAGTTGTTACTTACTCGTTAGAAGATATGCATCAGAGTTGTTAATGAGTAGATGATACGTGTCGCCAGTGTTTGGCAAGATAAGTATAACCTCTCTAATAAAAAGATTGAACGCTTGTTGGTATTTCATGTATTTTCAACTTTGAACTTTCAAGGTATTCGATTTAAAAAAAAAAAAAAAAGATTAAATAAAGTGGTTGGGGGTGTTGATATTCTTGATTATTAACGATTAATTAATTACTCAAGGTAAGCCTCTAATTGGAATTTGAAAAATATTGGTAGTCACTAGAAAATTATTGAACTATTTTTTTCCTAGTAAACAAAAAATGAGTTGGGAGCGACCCGTGTGGCTACATTGTTTGAGTGTTACTATATCAACACTTAACTTGTCCCAGGGCACAAATGGATAGGGCACTCACAAAGGGTCTGTTCGGTTGGAGGAGTGGAAAAGTGGAAGGATGAAAAAGTGAGAGGATGGAAAATATTTAGTTTTCCTTCTTGTGTGTCCGGTTGGAGGGGTGGAAAAATGGGAGGGTGGAAAAGTAGAAGGGTATAAATTGACTATTATACTTTTGTTAATAGTAACGATAAAATGGAAAAAAAAAAAAAAAAAAAGATGGGGTTAACGTTACTGAACTACTGAAGGTTCAGTAACGTTAGAAAAAAAAAAAAAAAAAAAAAAAAAAAAAAAAAAAAAACCAAACCTTCAGGTGGGATGGGGGCATTTTAGTAAATGCTCCCATCCTTTTGTTTTCTCTCCTCCATTTTCCTCCCAATTTGGGAGGGAAATTTTTGTGGGCCCGAAAAGAAAATTTTCCTCCCGATTTTCCATCCTCCCTCCATTTTCTCTCTAAACGAACAGTGAAAAATGTCTATTTTCCTCCCTTAATTTTTCATCCTCCCTATATTCTCTCCAAACGGACGCACCCAAGGTGTTGGTGGGCATACTTGAACCCATGTAATATGCATGGAAGCTCAAGTAGTTTCCATTAGGACCCCAATCATGCAAGTAAATTATAGAATTATTTGTTCAGAAACAACCTAAGTGTGAATATGGCTACTATTTTACCTCAAAGATTTGGACAATTATTTGTTTATAAATAAATAAATATAAAGGACAATTATATATCAGCCGGTGAGACTAAGACCTTGAAAGACAGGTACCTGGTTCATCAAAAAAGAAAAAGAAAGACAGGTACCTAATACCTATACGAGGGTGTATGTTGCTATGTGTGAAAGAAATGTGATGTAGAAATCATCCTCAAAAAGTCCATTACTGAAAAGGCATACAGAGGTTGTGGTAGGGAATGGAACGCTCTGAACGCTCTCTCTCCCTCGAGGAACAAGAGGAACTTGCTCGCAGTAACAAGAAAGTTAAAAGTGTCAATCATGCTGGGTTCTGTGAAGGCCAAAGCTCGGGTTCTTCATCTCCTACCTCTGCTGGTGGGTCTGGAAACCTTCATGCTTCCTTCAGAGACAAACTTATGGGTGAGATACCAGATGCATACACGCAGGCTTTTTGTTTTGAGGAATTCATGGATGACGATGCTGAGTCGGATGAAGAAGTGGAAACGCTCAGGCAAGGTATGGTAGTTGTGAAGTTTTCGAAGGAGTTTAAACAGGAGATTCGAAGGCCTTGGGCGAGGGCTCTGATTGTGAAAGTTTACGGTAGAGCTGTTGGATTAAATTTCCTTCAAGCTAAACTATTATCTATGTGGAAGCCAGCAGGGCGCTTGGACGTTGTGGATTTAGAACATGGCTTCTTCCTCACAAGGTTGTCACTAAGAGAGGATTTTGAAAATGTTCTGAAGAAAGGACCTTGGTTCATAGGAGACAACTTCCTCTCGCTCAAGCCTTGGGAACCAGATTTCAAGCCTGACTCAACCAATGTGTCTTCCATTGCAGTTTGGATAAGGCTCAGTGGGTTACCAATTGAGTATTATAATGCTAAGGCTCTCCAACATATCGGGAAGGCGATTGGAAATGTGTTAAGGATTGATACTTTTACTGCATCTGAAACTAGAGGAAAGTTTGCAAGGTTGTGTATCCAAGTGGACGTGGATAAGCCGCTTATTACTACGGTGATGATAGGGAAAATCCAACAATCCGTCACATATGAGGGTATTCATAACCTTTGTTTTGAATGTGGCAGATTGGGCCATAGAAGGGAGTTCTGTCCTGCTGTTGTTAGGCCAATGCCGCCGTGTGAGGAAGCGGAGTTGGGAGGTGCAGGCGTTAGAGGAGCAAGCTCACACGATGTGCATGCTGCTGACAACGCTGAGGTAAAGGCGGGACCACATGGTAAGGAGCACGATGCAGTTAGTGAGGGAGTACATGAAGGATCGTATGGGCCATGGGTGGTCGTGGCACGTAGGAAAAAAGAGACAAAAATGCAGAGAAGTGGTGGGGTCTTACCTGTCCAAGGTCTGGCTTATGGGCAGAGGCGTAACGGTCATCAGGAAGTAAATAAGAAGGCTTGGGCTGGTGTGGAGAGAGCTGCTGGTCCCAGCGGGCCAAATAAGGAGGTTAAGAGAAAATTATCTCCTTTGAGGATTTTAGATAAAGCCCAAGTGGAGCAGGCGATACATAGATTAGATAAAGGAAGTGTGAACCAAGCCCAGTCTGTTTCGGCCCATAGCTCAAAATTAGAAGAGCTGAAAGGTGATAAAGCCCGATGTGTTGTTACCCATATCCAGAGGAAGCCTATTTCAGTAAAGGGGATGAAGGATTTTGCGCGTACAAAGGCAAAGGCAGGGCATTTTCCTCAACCTAGTGCCGCTGGGAAAGACGTCATGAAGGATTTGAAGGGGATGCAAAGTAGGGAGCTAAGCGAGTATGCCTTGAGAGGGGTTCGGGATAGCCAGACTCCAGCTATCAACACTGGGGAGTTTCATTTCGCCGCCGGTGCCGTTTCAGAGATGGGTCAGCATCGACGAGGGCGAAGTTTTGAGAATTATGGTGATCGGTTTGACCATCAGCCGTGCAAGCTCAACTCGGATCATGGGTTGGGTCAGCATTTAGCTCATGAAGGAGTGGAAGGGTGCGAAAGAGGCGTGGATGCTATTAGTCATTCCGGCATAGGCAGCAGCGGCAACTTAGGTAGTCTTCCTGGCGGTGATTCCGGCTGTGGAGAAGGAGCTCAGGTGTTTGATACAGATTCCATTTCAAGTGATGGGAGTGGGGATCTTGCAGCTCTTGGTGCGGATCAAATGGAATTTGAAGGGGAGGGAGTTGTTGGGGCTTCCCATTGATTTTTTGCCCGATCCAAAATCTTTGTCCTAATGAATATCATCATTTGGAATTGTAGAGGTGCTTCAAAGCCCTCCTTTCAGAATCGTGTTAGGGAGCTGGTTCAAGTTCATAGTCCAGCTATCCTGGTGGTTATGGAAACCAGAGTTGGGGGTAACAGAGCAAGGGAAATTTCCGAGAGGCTTCCTTTTGATGGGGTTATTCACTCTGATGCAATTGGGTATTCTGGGGGCTTATGGGTGCTGTGGAATTCAGATAGAGTCGAGGTTGGCCATCTAGCCAGCACTGAACAAGAAATCCACTTCACGGTTAAGGTATGTAGTTCTAATGTAACTTGGCTCTTCTCTGCTATGTACGCTAGTCCTAGGAGTGCTGAAAGGCACATTTTGTGGAATAATCTCATGGAAGTAGCAGACCTTCACAATATGCCCTGGGTTATAGCAGGAGATTTTAATGAGCCTTTGGTAAATGATGATAAATTTGGGGGTAGAGCGGTGAGTGTGAATAGGTCTCTTTTGTTCAAAGAGTGTCTGGATAAATGCAATATGATAGATATTGGTTTTACGGGGCCTCGATACACTTGGACTAATAGAAGGGAAATTCAAGCTTTGATTCAGGAGAGGATAGATAGGTTTTTTGTGAATCCTCAGTGGTGTTTGTTATACCCGGATGCAAAAATTACCCATCTTCTGAGGTATCATTCTGATCACTGTCCTGTTCTGTTAGAGATGCAGCCAAGTTTAAGTGGTGGTAACAAGAGGCCTTTTAGATTCCAAACGTGTTGGCTGTTAGACCCCACTTTCCCTAATATTGTCTCTCAAGCTTGGGGAGGTGCAAACAATTTTGTTGAAGCTGTTGATAGTTTCTCTAGGAATGTTATGGATTGGAATAAAAATCAGTTCGGGAATATTTTTACGAGGAAAAAAATTCTTATGGCTAGGATTAATGGTGTTCAAAGGGCTATTGCTAGTAAGCCTTCTAGGTTTCTTCTTATGCTGGAAGCGGATCTCCTTAAGGATCTGGATATTGTTCTCAATCAAGAGGAGGAGTTATGGGCTTTGAAGTCTCGGGTAAATTGGATGGTTCAGGGTGACCGTAATACAAATTTCTACCATGTTTCGACGCTGGTTAGGAGGAAAAGAAATCAGATCATGGCAATAAAAAATACAGTGGGGGATTGGATTCATGAGGAAAACGATATTAAAGAGTTTTTTAGAAGTGGCTTCAATGAGATATACTCGACTTCTCATGAGATTGCTTCAAGGGAGGATTCTATCACGTTGCATTGCCAGGCTAGACTCTCGGATGGGGATAGAGAGAGTATTGGTGGAGAGGTAACTGAAGAAGAAATCAAGGCTGCCTTGTGGTCTTTAAAGCCTTTTAAAGCCCCGGGCCCGGATGGGTTGCATGCAGGTTTTTTCCAAAAATTTTGGCCGGTAGTGGGTGACTCAATGATTGCGGAAGTTAAGCAGATTTTTAGGAGTGGGAAAATGCCTGAGCTTTTAAATAAAACTCTTATTGCTTTAATTCCTAAGATCCAAGGTCCTGAGACTTTAGGTAATTATAGACCTATTAGTCTTTGTAACACGGTGTATAAAGTGGTGACCAAGATTATTGTGGCAAGGTTGAGACCTTTTTTGGATAAAATTATATCTCCCTTGCAGACGGCTTTTGTCCCGGGTAGAAAAGGCATTGATAATGTTATCATTGCTCAAGAGATAATTCACTCCCTTGGGAAGAAGAAAGGGAAGACGGGGTACATGGCGTTGAAGATTGATTTGGAGAAGGCCTATGACAAACTCGAGTGGGGTTTTATTCGAAACATGCTTGGTAGGATTAATCTTCCCACAAAGCTCTTAGATGTCATAATGAGTTGTGTGTCGACGGTCTCCACATCCATCTTGTTTAATGGGGAAGCCTTAGATCCAATTTTGCCTTCTAGAGGGATAAGGCAGGGTGATCCACTGTCCCCTTACCTGTTCATCATTTGCATGGAATTTCTTGGGCAGCTAATAGAAGAGAAGTGCAAAATGAAGACGTGGCAGCCAGTCAAAGCCTCTCAAAGTGGTCCTGATTTTTCTCACCTCTTCTTTGCAGACGATCTCATCCTTTTTGCTAAAGCGGATTGGGTAAATTGCTCCGCCATTAGAGATGTTCTTGATGAGTTTTGTGAAGTTTCTGGGCAATCAGTGAGTGAAGCTAAGTCTAGAGTTTATTTCTCTCCAAATGTGGACAGAGACACAAGGGAGTCTTTATGTGACATTCTTGGGTTTGCTTCCACTCCTTTCTTGGGGAAGTATCTTGGCTTTCCTTTAAAGCATCCTGGATCTTCATCTCAGGAGTATGATTTCATCCTTGATAGAGTGAAGCAAAAGCTCTCAGGTTGGAAGGCTAACATGCTCTCTTTGGCGGGGCGGACTGTTCTCATTCAAGCTTCGCTGGCTGCTATACCTACGTATGTTATGCAATGTACCTACTTGCCTGGTAGAATCTTGGATGGTTTAGATAGAGTTAACAGAAATTTTCTTTGGGAATCATCGGAGGTGGCCAAGAAGATGCATTGGGTTGGTTGGGATAAGGTGATAAAGTCGAAGGAGGAAGGGGGGCTTGGGCTGCATTCAGCAAGGGGAAAAAATATAGCTCTCTTATCTAAGCTTAACTGGCGGCTCCACACTGAAAAGGAGACCCCTTGGGCTAGAGTGCTGAAGATGAAATATTGTAACCAGAGAAGAAGAGTTGCTGCCAATGCCAATAGGCTTCCTTGTTCTCACATATGGGCTGCAATGAAAAAAGGTATGGATACTTTTAATAAGGGCAGTAGGTGGATGGTTGGTAGGAATAGTGGGCTGAATGTGTGGCAAAATAGGTGGACAAATGGAGGTTCTCTTCGAGAGTTGATTCAGGGTCCTATCACAAGGGAGGCTAGACATTTGGAAGTGAAAGACTTCATGTTGGACACGGGTTGGGATTGGGGGAAGATCCCCTTTGAGCTTCCCTTAGAAGTTAAAAGGGTGATTCAAGCAACCCCAGTGACTCTTTTGAGTAGAGGTGTTGATAAGTTAGCTTGGGCGGGGTCTCCAAAAGGCATCTTTGAATTGAAGAGTGCTTATAGGATTGCCATGGGGGCTGACTGTTCAGATCCTTTCACAGCTCAGTGGATTTGGAAAGTGAACACTCTTCCAAGGATTAGAACTTTTCTTTGGAAATGCGCCCATAATAGTATTGGAGTTAAGGTTTGCCTTGAGAGGCGGGGTGTTAGTCATGAGAATACTTGCCCGTTATGTCACGAAGGAGCTGAAAGCATCTTGCATGCCCTTAGGGACTGCCCGCTGGTTAGGTGTTTGTGGAATCAGCTTGGGGTTCTTCCTACTAACCATAATTTTTGGAGGAGCAACCTTCAAGGTTGGCTGGTGTTAAATAGTAAATGTTCTCATAATTTAGATGCTTCTCATCCGCCTTGGAATGTTGTTTTCCCTTTTGCTGTGTGGAATGTTTGGAAGAGTAGAAACAATTTGGTTTTCAATGGTAAAAGCAGAAATCCAAAGCTTGCGTTGGTGATTGTTAATCAAGCCTTTGAATTCTTTCATTGTCTTTCCTCTCCAAGGTTGCTGACCCGTAATGTCATGATGGGCATTAGATGGGAGAAGCCGACCCAAGGATGGTGGAAACTTAATACAGATGGCTCTTGTTGTGGCACTACCGGCTTGGCTGGGTGTGGAGGGGTGGTTAGGGATGATGAAGGCAGATGGGTTGTTGGTTTTAGTAAGAGTATTGGTATGACTAACAGCTTTGCTGCTGAGCTTTGGGGATTAAGGGAGGGTCTCCTGTTATGCAGCAACCTCAACATTCCGTCTCTAGAAATTGAGCTTGATGCTAAGTCTATTGTGGATGCCTTGGGGAATCCTTTATATGATAATAACATCATATCTCCCTTATTGGATGATTGTAGGCTCTTGATTTCTCGCTTTCCTCAGGTTTGTATTAAGCATTGCTACCGTCAAGCGAACAAATGTGCGGATAGTCTTGCTAGAATGAGTTTTTGTCTTGATACTGGTTTCTCTACTTTTGATAGTCCGCCTTTGGACTTATTTGATGTTGTTGAGGATGACCTCAACGGGAGGGTTTTTAATAGGGTCTGTACTGAAAGTGTTGGTTTTTCTTAGTTTTTAATGTATCCTTTGTTCACCAAAAAAAAAAAAAAAAAAAAAAAAAAAAAAAAAAAAGTGATGTGTTGCATATGTAATGCCAGTAGGTGGGGAAATTATTGTCTACCACTTCGCGTGCAATTGCTTTGGCAGGAATTTATTTTTTAATTTTAAATATTTTTATAGGTTCACCACACCGACCAGTATTTAAATAGTTTTTCTTCTTTCTTTTAAATCAAATTATACACTATTTGTAAACATACAAATCCACCTCGATGAGATTGAACTGCAAAAACCTCCCCTTAAGAAATAAAAAAGAAATATCATATTTTAAATAGGTTTTATATTTGATTTATATATAACTCAGCTATTTAAATTTATCTATAAAAATACGGATATTAAAATTGTCATTGTTGAAAGCTTATCAAATCTTGCAACAGCTTTCACCTTTGACTATGTGGCTTATAAGAAACAAAGAAATGATATTTTTAAGGAATAACTACATATAAAAGTCCAGGGTTCACACCACATTTCAAATTATTTTACAAATTTATAATTTTGTCATGAAAAACATAAAGTTATAAAACTGTTTCAATTTGACTGATTGAGATATATGTTTATCTTCACCATTCATTTCTATTATTCTAGATAGTAAAGAAAATAATAAATTAATAGAATTTTGTGTTTCACTTAGCTAAGTTAGATTTTTTGGGAAATTATTTTTCCATTTTAAAAGAAGTTTTTTTTTTTCTCTCTCTAAATAGAGCCTTCACTCTCCATCCTTTCTATTCAATGGTTGCCAAATTGCTCTTATAAGCAAGTTCCAAGTAAAGCACATGGTTTAATTAATGATTTTTTTGTCTTTCTTTACTCTATTATTACTTAGAATAACGAAAGGAAATAATCCAGATGGACTTCGAATTCAAATTAAAATGATTTCATAAATTTAGGATTTTAATTGATAAAAAAAGTTAGAATGTAATCTCAAATTTATATATTTTTAATATAATTTTCCACTTTTTAATGTTGTAGTTTTTTTTTTTTGGGAGGAATAAATAATGTTGCAGTGCAAAAACAAAGTAAAACTATCAAAAAAAGGTGAAGGCAATAGTTATTTTTATTTATTTTTATCTTCTTCTTTCTTAGTGACTTGAGCCTATCTTAATGATCATTTAATTGTCTTGGGTCTAGTACTTTAGCATACTAGATTCATCAAAACGATGACACTTGGTTAAAGGTAAACTCATAACACTATGGGCCTATTATCATTGTTTAAATAGTAGTTTTCAGTGTTTAAATAATATTAAACGTATTTTTATATTTTTTTATTCACACGTATTTTTAAAAATACAAACAACGTTATTAGCAATCTCTTAACAAACTAGCTCTATATCATCGGGTCCAAATACTTAGAGTATTGATTCCAAACTTTGCTTTTCGTTGTCAAGGGCATGGTTGTCAAAATTTCGATCTAGATTTTACGATTTTACGATCCCACCTACCTAAAATGATTCAGATCTTTCAATGATATTTGCGATCGTTCAGTATCAGTAGGATCGTACGATTCTCACGATCCCAAACAACTTTTGTTTCTTGTAATCTTCTTTTAGATCTAAATGAAAAATAAAATCTCAATAGATCAAGATTTTCCACTCTAATGAAAAGAGTGTTAGTTAGATCCAAATAAAAAATATTCCAATAGAGTATCACGTTTTGAGGTTTTTAGCCTCTTTAAATGATGCTTATAAATAAATATAGTGATATATGGTAATTATATCAATGAATGTATAATTTATGTAATTATTTAACGTAATTATTTAACATACTAATGCGTATTTTTTATTTTTTTCTCAAATAAATGTAGGATCTTACGATTCATAATTCGATCCTACGATCCTACTTACCTCCTATAATCTTATATGTAGGATCTCGATTTTAACAACTTTAATCAAGGAACCGTATACGAAAACCTTTTGTCCAAGTAAATAGACACTAGAAGAACTAGAGCATGAACCTTACCACAAATTGCTCGATGTCAAAGGGAATTCTGGACAAAACCCTTTTGTCCTAGTAGATAGACACTAAAACTAGACCCATCAAACATATCACATTCACCTAGAATTGCTAATCGAATCGATTTTAATAGAATTGAGTGCGATTAATTCTTCCACACTCTTCCTAAGCAAGAACACGTCTCTTTCCACGAAATGGGAATTAATATCCAAAAGCTGCTTAGCCATACCGTGTCAATAACGGCGAGTCAAAACAATCCAACCGTCCATTCTCCCGTGGGCCCCACCCAATCCAGTGGGCTCATCCGCCGTCAACTTCGACCCGACTCCACAGTCCATGCAATTGACCCAAGCCAGCCTAGTTGTCAACCAACCCACCAACGACCATCTTCCTACAAATTACCCCAAGTCTATGCTGAAATTACGTACCTGCCATCACCATGCCATGTCAGATGTCACATACTATAATTGTAACACCAGTTGGATGTTGGAACTTGGAACATTGTTTGAGGTCTTGTTCCACTTCCACAGCTCCGCTTACCCAAAAAGATAATAATAATAATAATAATATAATAATAGTAATATTCTAATAATTAGAGTATTATTGTTAGGATCCCGTTACTTATATTCGCATAAGTTTAGGTAAATTTTTTTTTTTTTTATATTAGTAAAAGAATCTATTTTATTATTATTTTATATATTCACTTTTTAAGATACCTCTCATCAAATTATTTATTTTATATTATATTTTATTAAAATATTAAATTTTCTTGATTTTTTAAGTTGTTTTTCTTTCTTTACACATAACAACTATCATTCATTCTTTTCCTTTATCCTCGATATATGTAAAAAAAGAATAAAAAATTAAATAAAAAATGAATATGGTCAGTGTAAATTTACACAATTAATGTAGTAATTTTGTAAATTTATACAATTATACACAGATTAATGTGGGTTATTTTAGATAAAACTGTGTAAATTTTACTTTTTTATTATTATTATTCACAGATTGGCTCTTAGGGCATTTATTAATAAACAATTTTATGAAATTTTTGATAATTTTTTATTAGAAATATGAAAAGCTATAAAAAGTCATTTATTTTTTTATTTTCTCATAAAAAATTTCTAAAATTTTTTTCTAATAAATACCCTCAAGACATCCTTTAGCTTTCTCATTATTATTATGGGTCTTGTTAATGAATGTTATTAGAACAATTGTTGATAAACATTTTAGAAAATTTTTGACATGATTCTTATAAAAAAATCATCAAAATAATTAATTACTTTTTTCCATAAAATATTTCTTAAACCAATAAATATGGTTAGCTTTTCCTTGTTATTATTTTTAGTCATAATTTAGTAATAATAAAGGGTCATGTTCCACCACCACATCCACATGTATTAGATAGGGATGAATCCATGATATATATATATATATATATATATTTTAAGAATAAACGGCAGAATGCATCCATGATAGCTGAGGCCACGTATAAGATCAACGTCCCAGGTTGCGGGAATAATCGTTTTATTTTATTTATTTTTTTAGTAATCATCGTTAATTCTAGAAATGAGATATTGTAGTTTAGGACAATTAATTAAAAGTGTCGCTTCCACTTGCTAAAACAACCGGTGGATCACATTGAACTTGATTGTTTAATTAATCAAGCCACAAATATTTATTTGTGGCGCATGATGATCGTAAAAGTGCCCCGGAATCACTTGTCAATCAAAATCAAAATCAAAATCAGACGTGAAAGTTAAAAGTATAATTGACATTTCTCTTGTTGATAACCATGAAATGATTAATACGGGTTTTTCTTAGACTTTTGGATTTCTGTGGGCGATTGCTAAAACCAGATTTTTATCTTGGACATGACAATTGACAAGCACTATTATTGGTGCCAGGGGATTCAGATCAGGTGCAATACCTAGGGTATTGCACCTGGTGTAATTGTAATTAAGGGTTGAGATTGAAGGTTGAAAAAGTAACTTGAAGAGTTAAAGAGTTAAAGTTAAAAAGTGAAAAAAATAATAACATTTGTGAAAGAAAATTGGTGAATTGCACCAGGTGCAACACCCTAGGTATTGCACCTGATCCAAATCCGGTGCGAGGCGTTGAGATTCTCTGTTTTGGTTCTGCAAGTCCCTACTGTCAGAAAATGCATGGTTTGCTATAAAAATCTGCTTTGGAATGTATGTGACGATATGGACAATGCGAGTGATGGTAAAGTTGAACGTTGTGTCTTTATCCAAAGAGGAAAGACACATTTCATGAATCATCCCACTTGATCAAAGCTACATGTTAAAAAAAAAAAAAAACGAAAGGCTCTGTTTAAAGGGTTGCGGTAATTTTGGCTACCACTCGTTTAAGTGATAGGGGAAAAAAAAAATTAGTTATCCTTTTTTCTACGTTTCCTATGAATCACAATTTATCATGCGGATAATTTTGTATCATTTTAAATTTTCATTATTTTTTAATAGTTGTGATTAATGAAGTATAAATTGATTAATTGAATAGCTGGTTTTTAATTTTTTTGGGTAAACTACATATTTGATTTTTACCCCTTACACCATATTTTAATTTGGCCACTACCTTTTCAGTTGTGTCAATTTGGTCATCTAATCTTTCAGTATCGTGTCAATCTAGTTTCTGACAATATATCTTGAATGAAAATAACTGACATAACAAACGGTCAAAATAAAATTCTAGTTAATTGTTATATAAATGGAATTTAATTTTTTATTTTGGCCATTAGGCACATTATCAATTTTCATCCGAAAGATAACAACAACAACTAAATTGACATGGTACTGAAAGTTAAAGACCAAATTGACACAATTGAAAGGTTAGAGATCAAATTGATATATAATATATATGATATGAACTAAAAACATAGTTTACTACTTCTTTTTTAAATTGTTACATGCAATTAAATTACGTTGAATAAATTAAATTCAATAAGAACTGGTGTAAAAGATTTTATTTACATCTTCTACCAAAAAAAAAAAAAAGTTTTTATTTACATCCTTGTCATGTCAACTTTTTACAAATAATATATAATATATTAAAGTGAAAGTTTAATAAAAAAATTCAAATTAAATTCTAAATGGATCTCAATTTTTTTATGTTATTGAACTAAAATTTGATGTAAATTGTTTTTAAATTTTCAGTACATTCTGATAGCTGCTGTCCCCCGTTTTTTGCCACTGTTGTGTGGGATGAAACAGGCAGCTAATTGCATTAAGGGCTGTGCAACTGTGCATAGATCGGGTTGAGGAAATTTTTTTGACTCAACCCACTATGATGGGTCAAAAAATATTCAACCCATCACATAAGTCCAACTCAACTCACATGGGTCGGGTTGGGTTGTGTTGAACCCACGGGTTGAACAAATTTTTTTTATTATTATTATTATTAAATTGAGTAGAAAAAATATAAATATATTAAAAAAACTCAAAGATTAATATCAATGTAACTCCTTAAAAGCAAACAACACTAATGACTAAATAACAATAGTAATTTACTAGGGTTGGTGTGAACTAATTGGCTTTTATATAAGATAAGAAGATATGGTTATTTTAAAAATTTTATTAATTATATAATATTTTATATATATATATATATATATATATATGGATGGGCCAACCCGACCTATCGTCAAAAATTTTTTTGTAACCCAACCCAACCCCCCAAGGCCTAAAAATTGACTCAACCTGGCGGGTTAGGTTAGGTCAGGTCAGTTTTGGCGGGTTGGCGAATTGACTGCACACCCCTAATTGCATTTTTGGCCCTTCTTTGTTAAAAAAGAATTTTCACTCATCAAAAAAAAAAAAAAATGTCATACCAAATTTGTGTGTGCATTTTATACAGACCGATTTTCGTTGCCACCATTAACATGATCTTTGCCACTATATCACCATAACGCTGCGATCGAGAAGATGACAAGCGGGAATGATCCAACTTACCAAATCTCCCTTGGTGGATTGGTCGACAACCCACATACCCATAATCGCTAGCAGATTAAAGGATTCCAAAGCTAATGTGATCAAGTCAGTTGATAGGTAAACACCAAACTCGTGGGTTCTTGACATATGATCACCCCTTATTTCTCCCAGAAGTCCAAACCTAGCATAACCTCACCCTCGGAGCACAAGTTGTATCACACATTCATGACCGTTGTCTTGACAATGTAACCACTAACCAATGCCACAAAGAAGGTGATGGAGCAACACACGTCTCCTTGGTTAATTGCTTCAATCTCCCTGGTCAAATTTTCTTTTTGTTTTTGGTTAGTGTAAGTTCAGGAGAGAGAGAGCATTTTTAATTTGATAGTTACAATACTTAATTTGATAGTTACAATAGTACTTTTTAAAATAATTAACAGTGGCATTTCCAACGTGAGCGTAAATGTTAAGCTGACAATAATTACAATTTAAAAAGATATGAGTTATAGTAAACTTAATTAGCAAGTAAAGTCTTTTGTCATGGAATAAGAGATTTAGAATTTAAATTCTACTTACACCATAAACTAATTGATGTCTTGATTTGATAATCATGGAGTACACATCATAAACTAAAATTCTATCGTATCTATAAATAAACGATACAAAATTGACAAAATTAGAGTCCAAGTAACAAATAATCTAAATTTTAAAAAATATAAAATAAAATTTAGTGAAATAAATATTATCAGAGATGCACACACATGATCTTAGTGATTGCACGGGCATAAAAGAGATAAATTATTGAAACATTGACAGGCATGTGACTCAACATCGTTTGTATTTTATTTTATTCTTTGATGGGATTAAGAAGATATTTTATATAGCTAAATGTCATATTAATTTTTTTAAAATTTATAATTATTTAGATTCCTTTTCTCAGCAATTGTTTCCCTCTATCATTTGAAAGTAATTATTATAAGTTTTTGGAGCTTGATGACATGGTGTACTGGTATTTCCTCTTCTTACATTCAAGGTAGATCCACACAAATTAAATTTACAATGAGATCCACATGATCAAGGACGGGTCAAGGATTTCAAGCTAGGGGGGCCGAAGTATAAGAAGAAAAAAAAACCTAATTGCTTCTTAGTGATACTAACAAACTATCAACCAATATCAATACATAAAAGTATTGTTTCTTAATACATTAAGATGGGTCGATGGGATTTCTCTAGATGCTCCGTTGTGTTTCCTGACAAGATTATGGGGCTGCTTAGAGCTGTTCCTTTTCCTACCAACCATTGGAGTGAAGATAACATGGTGTGGAGCTTCTCACCCTCTGGGGAGTTCGATCAAAAGTCTGCATATGCCATAGCCAAAGAGGATATTGGATCTCCTAGTAGGTTCAACGAGGAGTGGGTTTGGAAGATTGACTCTATGCCAAAGATTAAGGCTTTCTTATGGAAGTGTTGTCATCGAAGCATCCCTGTTAAGGAAGTGCTTCAGGAGAGAGGTCTTCAGCAAGATACTATGTGTCAAATCTGCAGTAATGGAAGAGAATCAATTCTTCATGTTCTTAGAGATTGTAGCTTTGCCAAATCAGTGTGGGGTAAGTTCTCTATTGTTTCGGACATGTCTGATTTCTTTAGGCTTGATATTGAGGCGTGGCTGAAGCATAATTTGAGGTTAAAGTCTCGCTGTTCAGATCTGATTCCTTGGAATGTTCTTTTCTCCTTTGTGGTTTGGAACTTGTGGACTCACAGGAACAATGTAGTCTTTAAGGGAGTGAGGCCTAATCAATCCTTGTGGTCCTTTATTGTCCATGCCGCTACTGAGTATATGTTTTGTGCTGGTAAACAAGGTAGAGCGATAACAAAGGAAATTAGGAAGGTGTGCTGGTTGAAGCCGAGCTTGGGTTGGGCTAAACTAAACACAGACGGATCGTCCTTGGGCAATCCGGGCAGAGCTGGAGGAGGAGGGCTGATTCGTGATGACCATGGTGGCTGGATTAAGGGATTCACCCGCAATATTGGAGTGGCTACTAGTGTGGAGGCTGAGCTTTGGGCTCTTAGGGATGGGTTAACCTTGTGCCTCTCTCTAAACATTCTTGCTGTGGAAATAGAAACTGATGCTAGGATAGTTTTTGACTGGATCAATAATAGCAGTACAACTAATCTCAGTCTGTCTGCCCTTATTGTGGATTGTAGGGAGCTTGTTAGCCGCTTTCCTCAAGTTAAGATCAATCACTGTTACCGCGAAGCCAATAAGTGCGCTGATGCACTAGCTAGGAAAGGGCCTTTTAGTCAGTTTGATTTTGTTGTCTTTGATAGTCCGCCTGTGGACATCTCAATGTTGCTGTTTTATGACAGTGTTGGCATGTATTATGAGAGGCTTTGCCCTCTAATTTCTTTCCCTGGTTAGGGGCTTTAATCTATTCCTGGTTTACCAAAAAAAAAAAAAAGATGCAATAAATTACCAACAAAAACAAAAAACAAAAAACAACATTGTTTCTTAAGAGAATTAACTGTTGCAAAAAAATTTATTTTCACAAACCAAAACTTACTTTTGCTATTTTAATATAGTATTTGAAATGTCTTGTACAGTAGTATTTTTGGTATTTGGTATTCTATATACTAAATATTTACCATTTAGAACACTTAATGCTAATACTTCAATACTTGGGTGACTGAGATTTTTTATTTTGAAATTTTGTTTTTAAGTTTTTGTGTTGGGGTAGTTGGTAGTTGGACTAGGTTAATCAAAAGGGAGGGAGTTTAAGTTTTTGGAAGAGTGAGACACAATTCTAGAAAAAAAATATCATTAAATTTTTTTTTTCTATGGGATAGGAAGGCCCAACTTTTTTTTTTCTTTGGGCCAGGAGGCCTGGCCCCCCTTGGCCTCTTGTAGGTCCGTCCCTGTGCATGATTGTGAGAGGAGGAATATACCAAATCATAAAATCATAGAAAAATATTATTGGTGACGCAATAATTTCCCTATGATTCGGTGTATTCTCACTATATACCATATATGGAAAAAAAAAAAACTAAAGTCACAAATTACTTTATAAATTGTTGATATGATGAGTGATTATTGATAAGTAAAATAGTGATATTAGTAGGGGTGTCAATGTTTGAGCCAACCCGCGAACACGACACGAACCCAACATGGGTTTTTGCGAGTTAAGGTTGTGCCTTAATGAGTTTGGGTCATAAATGGGTTGACTCGAAAGCGACACGATAAGAAACGTATCGTAAGCGGGCCAATCCGCATAACCCGCAATAAACACGTTTGTCATATCAATTTATTTGTGTCAATCCGAAATGACCCACTTAGCACAATCTGTTTAACTCGTATAACAAATAAATATTCATTTTATTTTAGATTTGTCAAATACCTTTTATATCCGACATATATTTTAAATTTAAAAAGAAAAATGAGTAATTACAAAAACTTACAAAGGTGATAATTGGAAATTGAAACTTTACAAACCCTAGAGCTCTAAACCCTACAAACCCTAGAGCTCTAAACCCTACAAACCCTAAATCTCTAAATCTTCTTATAAATATCTAATTTTATTTTTTTTATTTTAGCCATACTATTTACTCTACTATTTTATTGTCTCATGCCCAATTCTCAAACTCAAATTCTCAAACCGATTATTGCTCTCTCTCTCTCTCTCTCTCTCTCTCTCTCTCTCTCTCTCTCTCTCTCTCTCTCTCTCTCTCTCTCTTTATGGATGATAATCGTGGTCATAGTCAGGATTAGTCTATTGTTTGCTCTAATTCTTTCAATATTGATACTTAGCATTTGGTGAGTTCCAATGATATTATACTTTTGTTGAATTATGTTATTTTTGTTAAACTATTTTATTTCAAATTTGGGTTGAAGTGTATGCACTTCTCTTGCAGTGTAAATTACTTATTTCTAGATTAATGTTATATTTTTGTTGAACTATATTATTTTAAATGTGAGTTGAAGACTTGAAGTGTATGCACTGTTTTTGGATGTAAAAAAAAAAAAAAAAAATTATTTCTAGATAAATGTTATATTAAATATTATGCAGGTTGAAATAAGTTGTGTAACATTCGTGTCAACCCAACACGACTTGTTTATTAAGCGTGTCAAATGGGTTGGGTTAAGCATGTCAAATGGGTTGGGTTAAGTCAATTCAGCTTATTAACAGGTTGCTTTAGGATTGAAGGATTATGACACGATTATTAAATGGGTTGGGTTAGGATTAAGCCATTTAGTCGAATATCCTACCTCGACATGATCCGCTAACCTGAATTGACACCTTTAAATATTAGTGGTAGATCTAGATTAAAACCAGTAAAAATTTTTCATATTAATAATTTGTAAAATAATTTATATATTTAGTATTACTCAAATAAAATAACGAGAACGTTGGTAAAAATTTATCTTCAAGTCAATGTAACTTTTTTTTTGCCCTAAATAAAGGAAGAAAATGACTTTGCGGAAGTGATTATCTGATTTATTAGCCACGCCTTGCTTTCTCTATCTGACAACTAGAATTTCATTTTAGAGAGCATCTTGTGTCTAAATTTACCACACCCAAAACTCTCAACCCAAAAGAAGAGTAGGGACTAGGGAGCTAAGTACCCCACATTCGTATTTACCAGTTCAGCATAACTAGTTTTTCTAGTTTTAACTTCTAAAAAATGAGTGATAGTGAATGAGGGATAATTACTTTACATAAATCTACTTAAATTTGTTATAGTCTTAACTTGTCCAATAATTGATTATGAATGGTGGATAATAACTTTACATAATTCTACCATATTTTATCTATAGCTTAAGCTAAAAAGAGTTGAGTCGTGATAATAAATGTTTTTAAATACTGTATTTGTTAATATAGTATTTTAAAAAAATTCAATACTATTTTTATGAAAAATATAAAAATTTGTCAAAAAAATCAACTATTTTTTTTATTAAAAAATTTCTAAAAAAATTTCTTAAATTAACATTTACCGCTTTATATTCTTCTAAACATGTCAAATAGACTGGACACACGGAATCATAATTCCAAAAGTGATCGCAAATTTAGTCATAATTCTAAAAGTAGACCTAAAATCCAGCGGCTCAAAAACGTGTACATGGATAGAGCAATTCTCACCTTATCCCATCAGTCTAACTTTTTACACACACAAAATAATTAGAAGGAAAAACAAAATAGAATGTAATATTTATAGATAAAATTGTGGAGTAAAAGTATTCCTTTATGTCGGGAATAATACACAAAGATAAAGCTGTGCTGGTCTTTTATCTTATTATTATTATTACCAGTTAGGCACATATCTCTCACATATATTTCTTTTTTGAGAATTATCTCTCATATATATTTCTATTTCTCTGACGTGGTCGGGCTCTGTGAGTTTTATCTTTCCCTCTTGTTTCTCTCCTTAATATTCCTATAAAAGCACCCACTTTGCATTCACAATTGCCTCACTTTATATTTCATACACACATATATATTGTTCTTTCTTTTTTCCCAGCTCTGTAACAATCTCTTTGGATTTGGAATTTGATAACATCCTCGTTTTTCAGGTATTACCTTTGTCTCTAATCTTTGTTTCTTTGTCGTTGTACTGGTTCATAACTTTTGATTTCAGATCCACCGACATTTGCTTCTCTGATTCCTATGCTAGTGGTTACCATGACATTTTTAGAAATCTATCATTTGTCTTGCTTGTTTCTCCCTTATGTTTAGATTTTATTATTGAGGTTGTGGTTTTTTGCATTGGGTTTTTTTTTCCTTCTGCAAAATGGTATTTTGTGAACTGGGGTCTCGGTAAATATAGATTTTTCATGACATTAAATCGAAAATTTGAACTTTTTTTTTTTTGGAAATTTTTTGTGGTTGTGTCTAGCTTTCAATATCAAATATGGTACAATAGCTCTTTCATTTGTGTTTTAGCTCTTATGAGTATATATATACATGAAGGTTTCTCTATCTTCTGCACTTTCTCTCTTTCTTTGTGTTTCAATTGTTGAGCTCCTATCTCTGGCTTTATTTGTTTCTATTTACTACCTCCACCTTTACTTGATACACTAGACTTGTTCTAATAGCTTTTAATTCCTTAAGTTTTCACTTTGTCCTTATTTAAGCAATTGACTTCAGATCTGGTTATTAAACTCTCTCTCTTGTTTGTAAATTTCGAGTGAGGATATTAGATCTGATCTATTCATGATTTTCAATTGGAAAAACAAACACATAGCTTCGGGGCCAGTTAACGATCTACTAATCCCTATAGGTTGAGTTTTACTTGTTTGTGAATATTTAGTTCAGCACCTTGGTTTTAACATCTATACTGAATAATGATTTAGAGAAAAAAAATTAAAAAATTGTATAAATCTTTGATCTTTATATTTCAAGGCTCTTCTATTGTTATACTGTTATTGTATTGGTAGGTGGGTCGGCGAGTGGCCTTTGAATTTACGCGTTTTGAAGTTTAAAGAGGAATATATAATAAGGCCCTTTTCGGATTGTTTATTGTGTCAATTTCATTTGTCTACCACCTCCAATAAATTAGAGCCTTTTTTTTTTTTTTTTCTTCTTGTTTTGCGTTGATCGAACGTGATGTCTAGATATGAACAGAGGAAGTTGGAGAAAATGCTTTTTTATTTTAATTTTTAATTTCGACCGTTTGTTTGCAATTATGGTGTTTATGACCAGGCTAATAGGCCCTTGTAGGCCCCGTTCTTTGAAAACGATAGTCGTGACTTTATGAGTTTCATAATTCTCTTAGCTTTTCTGTTTGATTCTTAGTAATTTTCTTTGAAGATACTGTGTTCATCATCCTGAAAGTGAAGGAATTCTCTTTTTCCATAAAACTTATCAGAGAAGAGTAAAAAGATAGTTATCATGACTACTGAAAAAAGTCTATGCATTTGTTGAGTCCATGTTAGAATTTTAGTCATAGGCTTATAGCTGTTTATGTCAATGATTTCTTCTTCGTGGGGTCTTTAACTCAAGTTTCGGTGATACTAATTTGAATTGACTTTTCTTCTTCTTATATGATCAGGTTGTCCTGTACTTCAATCAAATGGAAGTTACAGGGGGCTAAAAATTGCTGATTTTTATGGCCTTGACTGGTATGAGATTCCTATCATGTTTAGGTCAACGATTTTATGGAAAAACATCTGTACTTTTGGATTCCTGTTTTGAAAAGTAGGTGGTGATAAATTTGTTGTATGCTATGTAGATATTTGGGCAATGTGCGGAGGAAAAAACAACTTTGGAGGCTTTAATAATTCATTGCATAGAAGAACAAGAAGAAACTACTCTAAGAGCAAAACTTTTGGCATGGCATTTGAATCAGACTGGACGAAACACAGAAAATCCTCGGCATTTACAGCTCAAGTGATTCGTTCTGCAACATCTTTTATGCCTTGGTCTTGCAGAATTCCTATTGGGGAAGGATACCATGAATTTCTCTAGTTTAAAGTCTGTCATTTAAATATATTGATACATTTTCTGGGTGATACAGTTGATGAGACAAGAATCAGCTATATATTTCAAGATTTATATTACTGCTCAATTCAGCCAATGGTGGGATTTGTGAGTGGAAAGAAGAGGGTGACAAAACCGAATATGTGTTTCACCAATCCAGTTCACCAAAATATACCCACTTGTGGGAAAAGCAATCCTCGTTTGTGTTCTCAGGTTGTTGATGATCTTGACAGCCCTGTTCTACCTGGGCTGCCTGATGATGTGGCAAAGCATTGCCTTGCACTTGTTCCTCGTTCCAATTTCCCAGCTATGGGTGGTGTGTGCAAAAGGTGGAGGTCATTTATCCAAAGCAAAGAATTCATATCCGTGCGGAAATTAGCTGGGGTGCTTGAGGAATGGCTCTATGTCTTAACTCTCGATGCTGAAGAGAAGGAAAGCCACTGGGAGGTTCTGGATTGTTTGGGCCAGAAACACTGCCTTCTTCCACAGATGCCTGGTCCGCTGAAAGCTGGATTTGGGGTGGTGGTTCTTGATGGAAAGCTTCTTGTCATGGCTGGCTATTCTGTAGACGATGGGACGGGCTCTGCCTCTGCAGATGTTTACCAATATGATTCTTGCCTCAACAGGTTTATTTTCTGTTATAGGTTTTTTAAATGCTTGGAGCTATATTGCTTTATACATGATTGATATATCTCAACTGGTTATGGCAATAGATTCAGATCAGTTGTCAAATGTAATTGAATTTTTATTAATTTATATTTCAGGCTTGTAAATATTTTGCAGCATTTCGCTGGATGATAATTTTTTTTTATATAACTCTGGATTTTTTGAGTTTAAAACAGCCTTAACTTGGTAATTTTGTTCAAAAGAAATAACAGATTTGTACTGTTTGACCAACTTATTAGTTTCACACTTTCACTGCTTACAATAACGGTAATAATAGGGTTTTGTTAATGGTTGGCCTAAGGCCATTGAGTAACAAATACTAATTGTTCAATTATGAGATGTAATTCACATGATTAAAAAAAAACAGTAGACAATGATTTATTGGTTGTATGCACTATATAAGCACAAATTCAAGGCGGTTGCTAACAAAATCCTTTATAATATTACTGCCCTAAAATATTAAGAACTTCCCTTGAGATTACATGTAGTATCACACTCAATAGTGTTCTTCAAAAGCAGAATTCCATATAGAGATTTGTGCTGTGACCACTAAATTGTTTAATGCGATACATTGTGCACTAGAATCTTTTCCTCTCCAAAAATGAATTTATGAATTAGTTCCCATGTTTCTTGCCCCATAGCAGAAAATAAAAATGTGATAAGACTGTTAGCATAGACATCCTTAGTGCAATATCCTGTTCCAAGAGAAATTTGAGCCTAATTTTTGGGGTGTTGACTTCAAGTTCGTTTGGGTTGATGTGCTTCAGTTTCAAAATATTACAGAACTAATCTTTCTCTTTTCTATCTTTTCCACCCATACTGAAGTGTTACAGAACCAAATCAAAACAACTTCAATTGAGGTAGGAATAGTGAGGGAGATTTGATTTCCACCCTTGTCTGCTTGAATGCCTTGGTTTAGTCACCATTGTGTTGCAATACCATCTTGTTGCTTACTTGTGTTTGATTTGGTGGGTTCTCCATTTAGTTTAGGTATTGAATTGGGTTTCTACTCTCCCAACCACAAGATATCAAACACCATAAAAGATCTTGGTTTCAACAAGGGACTTGGTCTGACCTTCAAAAACGAAGCCCTGCTCTCCTCTATTTCCCCTTTTCTTTACTTCAATTTTTTAAATCTCTTTGGCTAGTTTTGTGACATTTTTTTTTTGTTACTGCAGCTGGAGTAAATTAGCAAGCATGAATGTGGCTCGGTACGACTTTGCTTGTGCAGAGGTTAAAGGCATGGTTTATGCAGTTGGAGGTTATGGGATGGATGGCAACAGTCTATCTAGTGTTGAGGTGTACAACCCAGATACTGACAAATGGACCCTGATAGAAAGTCTTCGCCGCCCAAGGTGGGGTTGCTTTGCTTGTGGGCTTGAGGGAAAGCTGTATGTCATGGGCGGAAGATCAAACTTCACAATTGGGAATTCTAAGTTTGTTGACGTGTACAACACTGAGAGGCACACCTGGTGTGAAATGAAGAATGGCTGCGTCATGGTCACGGCTCATGCTGTGTTGGGAAAGAAGCTCTTTTGTATGGAGTGGAAGAACCAGCGGAAACTGGCAATCTTCAATCCAGATGACAATTCATGGAAGATGGTTCCAGTTCCATTGACAGGGAGCTCAAGTATTGGGTTTCGATTTGGAATACTGGATGGAAAATTGTTGTTGTTCTCACTCCGGGAGGAACCTGGTTACAGTACTCTGTTGTATGATCCAAATGCAGCCCCGGGCTCTGAGTGGAAGACTTCTGATATAAAGCCATCAGGTTTTTGCCTATGCAGTGTGACAATCAAGGTGTAAAAGCTGTCCTTGGAAGTTGAGGATCTTCTCAACAGTTATGCATTTCTAAACGTGTTGGTCTTTTGCATTGACTAATTTATGTCACTTGTCATAATTTACCCATTTCTTTTGTTGGGTTGTCAGGTACTATTTGACTTATTGGATCTCAGTTTAATTTTGTTATGTATTCTGGTTCTGGATGCTACTTTTAATTTAGAACATTTCCTATGCCTGACGTTAAATACAAGTGTTATCTGGTTGGAATATTCGTAGTTGTAGCATGTTTCATGAACAAAATTGATTTACGTCTACAATGGTTAAATGAGTTGGGGGGGGGGGGGAGGGGGGCGGTGAGATTGTCAATAAAAAGGAAGTGATTAAATGAGTGAGTGAAGTATCTCAACACTCCCAAGCTGGAAGCCATTGTCCCAAAAATTGGAGGGGGGAAGGGGGAGGGGGCCGCTAGCATCTGAAGTGTTGAGCATACTTCAGATAGTGTAGCGATGTCCTCAAGGCGTTTAAGGACAGCCATAGCTTTAACAGGTTGTGCCTTAATTGAACTGTACGTTTGTTGCTTTCAAGAAGTGACCAGTGGTTGCCACTCGACATATGCAGCGAGGAGTAATGAAGCGGAGTTAATTCCTCTGTTCTAATGAGAAGCAGGTTGTGCCTTAATTGAACTCAATCTGTACCTTCTAGCTGCAGCTCTGTTGCTTTCATGTTGAGAAGTGACCACTAGTGGTTGCCCGACTCACATATGCAGCTCTCTGCTGTAGTAGTAGCGATGAAAGTTCACCACACCAAACATCATATCCCCTTGAAGTGGAAAATTCCAATTGCCACAAAAAAGCATAAAGGATGGTTGTCCTCCCTTTTATTTGTGATTGCAATAATTGTGTATCAACATTGGAGCTAAGTTTGCCCCTCTTGTGTAGAAAATTTACTTCAAATCCTGATGAGATCTCGTTCCACATTACCCCAAGTTAAAGAAGCCAGCTGTTCAAGAGACTCTCAATACAGCCAAGTTAACTTTTAAAACAGTATAAAGAAACCTTGGCCTTCCCAAGTGCTTGTTTATTGGTCAAGGCAATTCTCTGATTCTTCAAATCAATTCTATAAAGTATAAATGAAAAAGAAGATTAATGAGAAGTTCAAGGAAGCTGTTTGCGAGTAGCCATTTGTGTAGCTCTTTCTATTGAAACCGCACAAACTGATTCCCAATTTTTATTTTGGGAGGGATGTTATAACTTATAATGTTGTTCGAGACATTGTATGCATAAAATAAACTGTCTGATTTATTCATTAAAGTCATTTTTTTTTAATGGGAAATACTAAACTTTATTAAATATCAAAGAGCAGATTACATTTGTCTTGAGCACATGCACGCTCTATCAAGCTAGGCCACTCCTCTAGCCATGCGACATAGTCCCCAACATGTTGAGCATGTTGGGCTAGTAAGTGAGCAGGGACATTTACCTGTCGTTTGATGTGAGATACATTCCACTGCCTAAATTGTCAGGCTTGGATCGACGCACCCATGAGGACGTTGACTACTGAGGTGGGAGGAGAGGCCAAGCCTTGTAATGCTTTGCAGACCACCAACGAGTCCCCCTTAAACACCACATCTTTGATCCCCACATCCCTAGCAAACAGGATACCAATTTCCCACGCTTTTGCTTCGGCTTCAATAGCTCCCAAGGGGTACTGCCATCTCTTACATAGGGCAGCAATCACTTCTCCTTCGCCATTTCTAATGATCACCCCAGCTCCCGCTTGCTTTTGCTTTGAGAAGACTGCTACATCTATATTCATTAAAGTCGTTATTAGCACTGAGGCTGTGCCAATTGCCAATTTAGATGAACAATTGTTTTTTTTTATTTATTTTTATGGAAGTTAGAGGATAGATTGGATTTTGATTTGATTTGTAGTTTTAATTTATTAGAATGTGTAACAGTGTAAGTTTTTTTTTTTTTTTTTTCAAGGTTGTTGTATTAAAAAAAAAAAAAACCACTAGTTTTGTGAAATAACTTGGTTTAGGTATAGTGCATCCAGTACACTGGATTGGTCAAATGATGACATATGTCCAAAGGTGAATACGTGTTACCATCTCAATGAATCTAGTGTCACTAGACATTGAACCTAACTGACGTGGAATAAACTTAAAATTACTAAATAAAAATAGATGCTGAATGATTCAATTCATTTTAGGAAAGTTTTAACACACTGTCAAAACATTAATTGCTTTATTTCCGATAAAAACTTTCTTTAAATGTTGTTAATAAACTTAAAATTACTAAATAAAAATAATATATATTGTGGATTCAAACCCTGCCAGTGAGCTGCTAATTGTTTTCAAGACCATTTTGCCCCTAATAGGTCATCAAGTACCAGGTTTATTCAATGTCTAGGACTATTAAGCATTAGATTAATCATAGTTATCTTTTGGTAATATGCAAACAACAACCAATATGTCACTTGTTGGTGACCGTATAACCTTTATCATTTTTATTTTTATGTTTTGTGAATGAACTATCATTTTTGTGATTGGTCTCTAACTCATTTATAAACATCATGTAATCATATCCTTGGTTCACTTTCTTAAAAAGAAAAAACAGAAAAATTATATTCGTGAAAGGAAAAAATAGCGCTATAAACAAATCGATCCAAGTTGAGTTTCATAATTTCAAACTTATTCATTTATTTATTTTTCTTAAACACGAGTTGAGCTCATAATTTATCACTAAACAAGATAACATGTTCAAATTTAGTTTTATTTTTGTCAAACAAGCTCGAGACTGTTCTCAAACACATTATTATGTTTGAGTTTGATTCGTTTAATAGTAGAACCTAACTTAACTTATTTACTAAACAAACAAATTTAAAAAAACATTTTTTATAAGCTAGAAATCAAGATGGTCTTGAACAACTTGATTTTGGCTCGTACTTTAAATGGCTTTTATTATTATTATTATTATTATTATATTTTTATTTTCAATAAATGCCCCTCCCCAATATCAATTATATATATAAAAAAAGGTTAAAAACAAATTTAAATTGGCAGCATAAAAAAGTTACACAGCTTCTGGCGCCCAAACACAAAATTCTCAGATCTCTCAGTCCTTCTCAACTTCAGCCCTCAACCTCAAGCCAAATAAGCCCAAGCACTCAAAACACTCAAAAAAAAGGTAAAAAAGAAAAAAGAAAAGTTGGAGCACCTGAGCTGCAGAACTCAAAATGAGGCTCTGTGTTTAAGCAAAAAAAACCCCCACATTTTCCAGTTTCCCTCTTCTCACCACCACCGCCACCACCACAACAACAACAACAACAAGAGCAAAAATGTTCGGCACTCCATCCTCAACCCCAGCCTTCGGCACTCTATCCTCAACTCCAGCATTCGGCACTCCTTCCTCCACTCCAGCATTCGGCACTCCGTCTTCCACCCCAGCGTTCGGTACTCCGTCTTCAACTCCAGCTTTCGGCACTCCAACGACGCCGTCTTTCGCCGGCGGTTTCGGCTCTTCTCCCTTCTCCACACCGTTCTCTTCTCAACAACAACAGCAACCACAGCAGCAGCAGCAGCAACAGCAACAGACTCCGCTGTTTCAGCAACAGTCGCCATCTACCGGTTTCGGCTTCCAAACGACGCCGTTTTCTACGCCGCAGCCCACTCCTTTCCCCAATGCGCAATTGACTACTCAGATGGCTCCTGTGTCTCCTCTCCCTTTCTCTCTCGCCGATCGCGATATTCAAGTAAAACCCTAACCCTAACCCTAAGCTCTTTTTCTTTTTTGCATTTTGGTTTTGAGTTTTTGATTTTTTTGTGTGTTACCTGGATTAGGCGATTGTCGATGCTTATAAGGAAGAGCCTGGAAATCCTAAATATGCTTTCAAGGTTCGTTTATACGTTATCTTTTTCGGTTTCTCTCTGTTTTGATTTTCGAATGCATCGGGTTTTAAGCTCATGATGTAATTTAATGGAGTAAATTCAGTTTAGGTTGTGTTTGTGGAGTGAGAATTTATTGTTCTTAAATAATGGAGTAAAATTCAGTTTGATTCAATGCCATTTCTGAGCGAAGGAATTGAGAAATTAGGGTTTTGGAGGTTTATGTTATGTGTTTATGATTGTGTTGATTTTGCAGCATTTGTTGTTCAGCGTAACGGATCCGCAGTTCAGAGTGAAGCCTGCTGGTGTATCAGATGTGAGTTTATGTTTGCATTGGTTTTTGTATTGTGAGCTACAAATTTCTTTGTTTGAGTCATTTTTGCTAAGTTTTGAGATAGTTTGCATTCCCAGATTATGTGGGCGGAGGCAATGGGAAAGCTGGAAGGTATGGAAAGTGCTGACAGGGAACGCCTATGGCCTCAGCTCATTCAGGGTTTTAAGGATCTTTCACAACGTCTTAAGGTAATATATGTTAATTTGAATCACAAATGGTAGCTTTCACAAGTGATCGTCTTAGAAGTTTGCTCTGAAAAGATTGTTGTTTTGGATCCAATAAAAATGATATTGTTGATTTGAACAATTTCCATGCAATTTTCTAATCGGGTTTTTGAGCAAGAATTGATGTTTAGAGGGGATGAATTATGTTTTAGTTATTGAGAAAAAAATGATAATGGAATTATGGGAGCTATAATATTGCTATGACTTGATTGAAACTTATGGATGCAGAAGGAAAAGTCTTTGTATATTAGTAATGGTTTTGTAATGAATGAGCCCTAATGAAATAATTTTGAGTGAAGGAAATAGCATCAAGTATATGATGCCACGCATGCTTTGGGTTAGACAAATGGCTATGATAGAAAGAAAGGGGTTATAAATGAATTCATTTATTGGAACTTTGTATAGCTAGGTGATGATGCATATTGAGTAATATGTTATGGCTGTATACAATCTACAACAATGAATGAGTTAAATGGGGGGAATATATATATGTTCTGTTGGTAAAGTGAAATATTTTATATAAAAGGAATAAATTTAGAGACGATGAGACGATTACCTTGTTGAGGCTGCTATAGTTATTTTTCTGTTGTTTCTATTTTTGCACTTCCAAGGAGAAAAAGTGGCAAGGATAATTGGATGTTCTAGTAAACCTTACGTTATGAATTGTGCTCTCTTCCCTTTTATTTATCATATTTTGTGGTAGGCCAGTATAACATTTTAATACTGGCTTGATGCAGCTCCAAGATGATGTCATTGTTTCAGATGCTGAGAGATTGCGAATTACCCAAAGCAATGTGAAGATGGTACTCTCTCTCTCTCTCTCTCTCTTTCTCTCTCACATGGATTTAGCATTTACATATCTAATAATCTCTGCAGCTTCAAAGACATTTGCAAGCTGACACTCTTCCATTGATTGAAAGAATGAGACAGAAAGAGCAAGGTCTTCAAAGGCGTCTTTTAAGGGTGAGGACAAATTCTACCCTGTTTGAGAAACTATGGTAACTGTGTAGAATGATCTAGTCAATTGCATCAGAAAATCAATCTGTCTTGTCTGTTCTTCACTCTACTTTTGGTGCCTGAAATTTGGGAGTTCAATTTTGGTCCTTCAAATATCAAAAAGTTCGGATTTGGTCCATGAAACATCAAAAAATTCAACAATTTTGTCCCTCCATCTGTGGGTCAATTCAATTTTGGTCTCTTAAATATATGATTTGTTTGAGTTGTCCCCTCAAAAATGGGGTTCCTTATCATCCTGTTAGTCACATAAACAGGAAAATAAATTGGGGGATGAAACTGTTCACTTTTTGAATTATCGGGGACCAAATCTAAACCTTTTAGATTAAAGGGAACAATATTGAATCCACACCAAATTTTGTGGACTAAAAGTATGATTTAGGTTTCTCAGGGTTTGCTTCTTTTCCTGTTCTCTATTTTTTAACCAAGTTTGCAATTGGCTCAGAGGCTCAAGGTAAAGAATTTCCTAGTAGTTTTTTTTTACTTCTATCTTACATGTGATATTTCTAAAGGTAATGAGAATGGTGGAGGCATTGGAGGGTAAGGGTTTCCGATTACCCTTAATGAAAGGGGAAGTTGAATTGGCTGAGAAGTTAGCTGCAATAACTAGACAGGTAGACATTTCATGCCCTTTACCCTCATTTTGATGCATGGTAATTCTCTTGGGCTGTTATCTGAAGATGGTGCTGACAAGTACAAATTTTCAGCTGAAAGGATCTGGTGCAGAACTTTCTAGAAGAGTACAAAACCTGCTGACTTTGTCCCGCGTTCAAGCAAATGGCATTGGTGCCGGAGGTTCTGTTTATCTTCCAGGATCTACCAAAATACATGAACAGAGTCTTGTTGATATGCAGGAGGTGAGAGCAGACTAAAATTTGAAAGCTCATCATTTTTTTTTCTTGATGTTTTAATTATTTTGACGAACACTTTTTTTTTTGGGGGGCTTAGAGTGTACTAATATCGCCTAATAATTTATAACTTCTCAGCATGGGCCATTCTTACTACTCTTTAGCTACATTATTAGAATTCTAAAAATTTATGATGTATGACATCCTTGTCTATCTTCGTTTTTTGTGGGCCAGGTTGTACAACAGCAGACGGAGGCCATTGCTAGGCTTGGCAACGTTTTGAAGAGGGATATCAGGGACATGGAGATCATTATGGCTGAGGACACAGAATTGACAGATTGAGCTAATAAAGCTTAAACGGCAGACACTTCTGCATTTGTTTCTGATGATATTTTCATTGTGTTAAAAAAGCTTTTGCGTTTGAGGTAACAAAAAAATCACTGGCGGCTGATATAACTCGACCCCAATAGATAAATTTTAAGTAAAATAGCAGAATTCGTTTTAAGCTAACCTTTAGAGCATTAGAAACTCTCATTTACCCGTCATAATAAAAAAATCCCCTCCACCCCCTCTACTTTTATAATGAACAGGTCAGGCTTTGAGGCAAAAATGACGAACAAAGATTTTTTTTTTTTTAAACCCAGTGAGCGCGCTCCATTACAGTATAATGTAGACTGACAGTTGGGTTCCATTAATATGCATTCATGATAATTACAGCCAGTGGATGAAATTTGCTGCATCTGTTACTTGTCTCCTCCTGGGAATGTCTTCATAGATCGAATTTTTTCTTTGAACTTTTATAATACGGTTTAAATTATCTAATATAGTTGTGATCCATACATCATCCCCGTTTCTTTAAGGGGGACAGCTCCCCTCCGTTTATAACTCTCCCGTTTTCTCCCCTTTTTATTTAGATGACTGACACGTAGCCCACATAAAATCCAAGGGTTAAAAAACGTTCACCTCATATTAAGCTTTTTCTCTCACCTTTTTTCTCTTCGTTGCCTCTTTTTCTGACCAAGATCATCATCCTCAAGTCACATCTCTTGCTTGCTCTCTCATTTTCCAAACCTCTTATTATCAGAAAGAGAGTTCTTAGAGATCATCCTCAACATTTGGTGGACTTCTGGGCGGTGGCAATTTGGACTAAAGTGGGATTCACTTCCTTTCCTCAAAAAATAGAACGTGAATTTTATATTTTATCTCATCAATTTTCGATGTCTTGAGTTCCCATTGTTATGACTTCTCAATTTTCCCAGAAAATAAAAAAGATCAATTAGCCTATGATAGTGTTTGCAATTAAGTACAAAATTGTTAACAGACAAATCCAAATATGTCTCTTTCTCCAACCAACATCATTACTGACACCTGCGTCTAGATCAGAGCAAATCACTTATGAGACTCTTAACTTACAATCTCAACACAGTTTCTCTCTTTGTATCACCACGCCACAACAATAGCAAATTAGCAATGGCCTAACCCCAGCTCATACCAAATTCGCTACCCATCGAAATTCCCACTCCAAAAATCCATATCACCTTTGATCTAATTTTCTGCAACCACTGGCTAAAGAAAAAAAGAAAAAGAAAAAAAAGTCACCTGTAAGCTATTAATCACACGCAGCGGCCAACCCTTATTCATTCAATCAATATCTGTAAATGCCAAAGAAACCAACTCATACCCATCTACCCAGCCGGAGGACCTCCCTGTTTAGTTTCGCACTGCCACCAAACCGGGTCTTGATGCTCTTAGTCATTAATCTCACCACCGCTTCAGTCCAAACTGCCACCATCCACCAAAGGATGAGGGCGATGTTGTTGATCGGCAAAAGAGGCAGATAAGAGAGAGTAAAAAAAGAACAGAGAGAGAGAGAGAGAGAGAGAGAGAGTACTTAATATGTCATGGACGTTTTTTAACCCTTGGTTCTAAAGCACTGCATTCTTTTAAACAGATAATTCAATGGTTCTTCTAAACAACTGAAAATTGGGCTGCGTGAAATCACGGTCTACAGTCACTATCTTCTGACTCAAAAAAAAAAAAAACCTCCCAAGTTCAAAATCTCTATCTGATAGTCCCAGCTCTTGATCCAGATAAGATAATGCTTCCACTTAATTTATATTCGATGTTGATACGTGTTTGCATTGATATCCCCACTTAGAACTTTTCACGTATTTGTCAACTGTAGAAATCCAGTGCTTGCTTATCATATATGCAAACCTAGTCAAACATTTAGCACAGGTACTTGGTGTGTGGACAGGTTGCTACCCATGGATTGATCAGGTATTCTGATTAATTCTAATTGCACACCTCACTGGACTTGCATATCAACAACAAATATTTGGGAGATTCCGAAGGGCACGCCTAGTCATGTTACCATCTGCTTTCATCTTCAACTAACAAAAAGAAAAACTACGAATTGAAAAAACACAAAAAGAAAAACTGAAACAATGTGCTTGATACAAGCTCCTGCTACAATGGATCCTCCAAAACATTATGCCACAATGATGCACGCAAAAGGGCAAGTGTGCAAATGTAGAGATACCAATGATTTTATCAACTTATAATTTCCCTTAAAACTATAGGAAAAGGTGAAACAAAAAAGAAAAACAAAAAAACAAAGTATCCTGACCATCTAATGATATATTACGGTACAACTGATTCCAAGTATCCTAACTTTCGCCATAAGCTTCTGCCATCATTATTACCACAAGTGCCGTCCAACCAGTAAATACACGTGCGCCTTTTCCCTTGCCTTTCCTCTGATCATACTGTTCCCACAGAAACCCAGTCTGGTGATAATTGCGTACCACATTTCTGCAGCAAGGTTTGAATAATATTTATATTAACTAATGAGTTCATGCGAGCTTTGGCCATATTCAGGCATTGTGGGCAAAAGAATCTGAAACAGTACCTAATCAAATTGCCTCGCAAGTCATCATAGATGGCTCTGGCTTTGTCTCTATATGGTCCATCCTCTGTTACAATCAACCCAAAAGATCTGTTGTAAAAGATTTTCTTTGTGGTTCTTTTTGTTTGTATGAGTTGCCGAGTTATACCTTTAGAGTAATGGTGGAGTGCTGAAAGAATCATGTAATTCATGTTCATCCAAATAGGACCTCTCCAATATGGTGGGTCATGCTCTGTGTTGCGTTTCATGTATAATGAGCTGCAGCATACAAAATGAGACATGGTGGTCTGATAGTTCTAGGAAAAACATGATCTCAAGCACATTATGTATCGAAGTACATTAATTAGATTAGAATAGATTAACACCTTGTTTTGGAAAGAGAACGGAGTCCATAGTCAGTCCATAGGATGCTCTGGTTTGAAATGAGGTCAAGCTGTTTCTCCAGAATCCATGATTCCTGTGTAAAACAGTCCACTTGAGAGATCTATGAAAACAAATGGAGACAATCCACAACACCCACACCGCCCCCCCCCCACAACACACATAGACACACACACAAAAAAGACCCCACACACAGTGGGAAGAAAAAGGAGAAACAACTTTATATTACAATGCTACAAAGTACAAAAAGCCATGCACCAAATAATTGGTCAAACGTTGTCATCAAGATTTCGATTTTCTGTGACTTACAGGTGGAATGATCCTTCCCATGAATGGAAAAAGACTAACATAGCCAACGTGAGGAACCAGTCTCAACTCAGGCCTTTCTAACACTTCACGTACAAGCTCTCGAGTTGCATGATTGTGTCCTACCATATTTTCTTTCCAGTGCAGACGAACCTAGCATGGTTAAACCAACATTCAATACAAAGCAGGTGAATCTTGTAAGCAAAATGGTAATATCTAGGCATGTTCACCTAACAATATATGTGAGTCAGCAGGGCAAGGGCCTATTCCACAACAGAGTCGATCTATATCTAATGTTTCAATGATGATAGCAAATGCTAGCATGTCAAGCCTGCAGATTCAATGTCTAATGTACTAAGAAGCCTAGAGAAGTCCGTGAATCAATTCTTATTCACTTACCTACAGAGTAGATAGATTGATGGTAATTGATGAACCTTTTTAAATTCTTACCAAATGAATAAGATGAAAACATATTTATGTAAAAGGAGAGAAAGGTATAACAATGAGAAAAGCTATCTAGGAGACTAGGAGAACTTATATATTACTCAATTGACCTTTAAATGAAACAATGCAGGACAATGGTGAGGTCACGGGTTCAATCCCACTGGATGCATGTGTAACTCACCAGTTTGTGAAAAGTGCACCACACACATCATATCATATTGAGAGAAACAGAAACATGCAAGCAGCATACCTTTTCTGTATGATTTCCAAAATCAAAGTAAGCTCCGTATTTATCATCCAAGTGCATCTGTTTAAACATCAAGCACATATGAGACATAAAAAAATCTTTAATGGCAACCCTACTCTTATATGTACTCACCTAAACATCTAATCAAATACTCAACTACATCCTTCTTTCACGGCTTTGAGTTACTTCCTAGATTTTAAATTTTGCGCTCAAAAATTTATTTGTATTTTTCATTTGGACTTTTCATTCTCTTCCTTTTTCCTTTTCTTAGAAGGGGTTACTCTTGTAGAAACCCTGCGCTCTTGGGTTGAGCTTTGCTTTTATGCTTTTTAATAGAGTTTACTCAACCCCTCCCCCTCCAAACCAAAAAACAAAAAAAGCAAAAGGACAAAAAGAAAAGTCATCAAAATTTATAACACCTTTTTTTTTTTCTCCTCACTTCACTGATAACAGTAAAGAAAGAATTGTTTGTGATCAATATTCCAATAGTACTACCTATTTACACAATAAAATAAAAACGACATATCATAGGTTACCCAATGATAAGCACAAAAAGTAGAGGAATTAACACTTTCAGACAGCATGATAATAGAACTAACCTGATTCAGAATTTGAAAATCTGAGAGCAGCTTAGCTGTTGCACCATAATCCTGCATCATTTAATTTCAAAGGTCAATTAAGTAATAGATGAGTTCTACTACTTTTTTGATAATTCAAGAGTTACAATGGGGGAGGGGGGATTTGAACCCTAGATGAGACCTCTAATAGTTTTCAAGATATCTTTTCTCATTACCTTTCCAGGTTTAGTATCCTTATCAAGAACCTCTGCAATGGAATGCATGCAATCTGAAGCAAGATACATCCAGCATCTAAGATCCAAGTGATGTTCATCTTCACTTGGGTGTGAAGCACGTGGATAATCATCCAAACCAGAGCTCAGTGTCTGAAAATGCCAGAAACAATGTAAGTTTACCACTAGTTTTCAATTAGGGAAACGTTTCTAGATCTACACATGACATCATATTACTCCTAAGATTGCCTAAATCAATAAAGTCAAGTTTGCCAGAATTATTTTTGAGAAGATTATGGTGACAAGTAATAAGGTTTGGTAAAATTGCAAATATACGCAGATGTGTTTTTGTTACCAAAAACACTCTATTGAATCCCTAGGGGCAAACATAGTTAGAACTAGGGATAAAGCACAATAGTTATATTAGGTCTCAGTAATTCATTGTACCAGAAATGGTTTAAAAAGAGAACAAAATAAAAAAAAGGAAAAAAGAGGATACAGCATGATGTGAAGAAGCTCACTTAACAAACTCATAAGATAATAGTTGTCATTTATTGAAAGTTCAAAAGCATTTAATTTGGATGTGTCTGATAAATTAAAAAATAAAAACAAAAGATTCAACCTATGTTATAAAAACCCTACCTGATAACGAAAACATATGAACAACATAATTAAAAGCTAACCTTAATAGATTTTTTCTCAAAATTTGGACCTTATATATTGTAAAATTGATGCTATTTCTAAATTTACACACCAAAAGAAAGTCATTTTCCTTGTTTCTAATTATAAAATGCTGAAACATAGAACCTTTGGATTTAATTCACGAGTTGTTGTAACGTCCCTCCCATGCCAATAATAGCTGCTCATCTCCTTCCCTGTGCAAAGACAATAGTCCAGATCTATCAGAAATTTGAAAAAATAAAAATCCAGCATTGTGAAAGAATAGACACACATCTATTTATCCACAAAAGAAGAGGAAGAAGAGAGTATAGATGCACATGAATGTGAGAGTGCGCAATTGTGCATTCTTGCACTTGAGTATGTGTCTCTTGGTATAATACTTGTGGCAAAAAAGCAAATATAAACTAAGAGATTTCAACAAATAAAATTGAAACTGAACAATAAAAATGAAAGATCAAAAATTATTTTAAGTTACGTGGTGAAAACAAATCGTGTAAGACCAGGTAAATTATATTAAAACAATTTAAAATACATAATTAAACTTCTTTTTTACTTTTCTTGAAACATTTGGTAATTGAGTTTTAAATTTTTAATTGGAGTAAGATTTTAAAGGCCAAAATAAAATTACACCCTTTAAACTTGGTGAATTGTGTTTTTGTTGTCAGCAATAGTCCTTCCATCCATAAACTCCATTAACTACTAAAGAAATATTTTTTTAATGACTATTTATCAAACCTATGGGGTTTACATTGTATTTTTGTCATAAATAGAATGAAATTTTATTATCTTTTAGAATCAAAAAAATATTTTTTAGTAGTTAATGGAGATTGATGGAAGGGCCAACATTGACAACAAACACAAACATTCCGGACTAAAATGACCCCCAAAAAAAAAAAAAAATTTAAGCTACCAAAGTGACAAATCACCAAGATTTCGCTTATTTTAAATATACCAAACCCATGGGTAATAGAGTTTCCTATAGAGAAAACTATGTTATACGTTTAAAATAAAAGGGGAAATAGAACTGTTCATGCGGCATAAGGAGAAAAAAACACACACACACACACATACAAATAAAATAAAATAAAAAAATAAAAAGGACATCCAGTCGACACAACCACAATTTGTAGGAATCTTTTATAATAAAAGTATATGATATGGTATACAAATACAAGCATATACATTTACATACACCATGCCAGCAACGGCTATATATAGTCTATATCCTTGAGTAATATTAAACACAATCATATACTATTTTAGATGACATCAAGCTCAGAGAATGGAGCTTCACATAGGTTGATGTAATTTTATTTTATTTTTGATAAGTAACAATCAATGTAAACATTATAAACAAAAACATACATTGATGTCAAATGTGCTTTTTATAGTCTACAGCTTCGCAAAATTACAGCCCCAACCACCACAGGAAATTAAAAAAAAAAAACAAAGGAAAAGAAAGATAAACCTTATATACCTGACTGAGTAGTGTTGAACCATTGGAACCATGCTTCAAGGCGAACATAAGCCCGCTCTAGGAATGAAGAGATCTCCTTGCTTTCCGTGGAAGTAAACTTATTTTGTTTTAAGCTATGAACAATGTCTAGAAGAAGCAAAGTTTCGCACCAAATGGAAAATTAGGTTTATAGAAAGATGGTAAACTATTATTAGATTTTTTTTTTGATAGGTGTATGTTTTTTGATAAGTAAAAGTAAATGATATTATTGAGTTCCAACTGGGAGTCGAACCCAGGCACTGAATTCAAAGTCCAGAGTGCTAAATTTTTTTTTTTTTTGATAGGTAATCCGGAAAAATTTTATAAAAGATAGAAAAAATGAATACAAGAAGTTCATGATGATGAACATAAAACAGAAAAAGGAAAAACAACACTACAAACAAAGGGAAATCAGGAAGCTAAACTAAGGGAGGACAAAAAGCTCAAGGGCAGACCCAAATAGAGACATCAGTGAAACCCCAACACCGAGACCACTCAAAAAGACTACGATAACATAAAAGCTTTAACTCATCCAACGTCTTCCCTTTGTCCTCAAAGGAACGATGGTTTCATTCCAACCACACAATCCACATTAGGCATCCCGGAACCATTCCAAATATCTGAGTTGTGTGACCCAAACCATTGATGCCAGCAAAGTAACAAATCATCGCCACCGAACCCGATCACCCAAAGAATACCAAAGGCTTGAAGCAAAGAAGACCAAAGGGAGTAGGAAACCTCTTCAGTCCTCTTCAATGATTAACAGACCTCCATCACAGCAACACATACAACACCAATTAGCCAAAGGGCGGCCTTTTAGCATTAAATTATCCAAAGTAAGGATCCGACCATGAGCGGCAGTCTAGAGAAACGAACGCTACCCGCTTAGGAATCTTTGGTTTCCAAACACCCTTCCAAGGAAACAAAAAAACGAGGCACTTCGGATCGCATGGTAGTAAGACCGAGTGTCAAACTTTACCATCCCCTTTTAGCCGCCAGTGAAGAGTATCCCTCCTATCACCCTGAGGAATACGAGATTGGATAAGTTGGAGGAGAGAATACGAATCAGCCAATTCCCAATCTTCAAAAGCTCTATAAAACCTTAGATTCCACACTCTAAACAGTGCGGTTTCTGGAGTCCACAAAACCTCAGAGATACAAGTATCCTTAACTGCTGAACACACATAGAGCTGAGGATGAGATCTTTGAGGGTGTTAACCCCAATCCACCTATCATGCCAGAAGCGGATACGAGAGCCATCACCCACTACGAAAGACAGATGCTTAGAGAAACTCTCCACCTTCATAAATGCTTCTCCATAGGCCACACCCATGGGACCTCCTACACGCATTAGTCCTCCATCCCCTATGTTATACCATCCCCATATTTGGAAATAGATAACTCACCGCCAAAGATGGGATAAAGACCATATCTCCACAGCCATTTAAAAAAATAAAAAGCTTGATTAAACGGCACCACCTTTCTTATCCCCAAACCACCCTTGATCTTAGCAGGAAGGCACATACTTTATCCCAAGCCACCAAGGGATATTTAAACACCCCTTGAGAAGACCCCCAAAGGAAATTCCTATAATACTTTCCAATCTCAGCCGCCACAGCTTTAGGAATAGTTTTAAAATTTTTGAAAGGAAATACGTTAAAGACTTGAAAGAGTACTCTTGAGCAACATGAGTCTACCACCCTTAGATAAATATAAACGCTTCCACCACAGAGCTTCTTCTCCATATTCTCCAAAAAGGATTCCAAATAGAGGCAGTCTTAAAGAAAGATAGAGGCATCCCCAAGTATTTCATAGGAACCACTACCCACTCGACAGTAAGCCCGAATACTAGCCAGAGCATCTATGATTATTCACCTCCCCAACAGGGACAATCTCACTTTTCCTTACATTGACCTTCAAACCCGTGAAAGCCTGAAAACAAGACAACACCAACCTTATGGACAGCAGCTGTTCCCTCGAGGCATCACAGAATAGGATAGTATCATCAGCAAATAACAGATGGGAAATACTCACACCCACCGAAGAAACAGAGATCAAAGTCATTTAGATAACAAATGTATACAGGGAATAGGGAAAGAAACAGAGTAGCAAATTCTTTAATCTCCCATCATCAACCTTTTTAAATTTTCTTAGATCTTTTGAATCTTAGTTTGTAATTTTTTGGAGTGGTTTTCAAACTAGCTCTTCTTTCGAATAACATTATTTTGCTTATAAAAAAAATGGAGACGGAACGAAATAGAGTAGCAAGTTCTTTAATCTCCGGTTATCATGCATAACTGAATGACAAAAACAAGAGACATGCACAATTCTGGAAGAAAAGAAGAAACTGACTTGTTTTAAACAATGTGCCATAGATACAGAAAACAGGGCATGGGCAATAACTTCAATTCTTCTACATATAAAGTGAAGGGATGTTCACCTACTGTATGAACATAAGTTCTCTCCTTCTACTTGTTTGAAATGGCATCTTCATGACCAAATTAACAAATAACCCATGTCCCAAGCAAGTTAATTTAAAATCCAATTTGAGTCATTGATTCCTAAATTTCTCAACTACCTTTGAATCCAAATCCCAGTCAGAATTCCCAAGTCAGTATGGTCCAATTTTATTTCTTTAAGTAGTGAAATTTTGCAGTTGAGCTCAATATTGCTAAATGAGCCATGAGCGCTACCCTATAAGAAAGATATGAACTATGGTTGTTGATTCTCAGATCTTTTTTTCTTTCTAATTGGTAAGTTATATATGCACCTAGTGGGTTTTGAATCCATGACCTCACCTTCCAACTTGCTCTTACAAGGGAAGGAGATGCCGCTTGAGCTAGATCTCCTTGGCAGTTGTAGATTTTCAAATCAAGATGACTTTTCATTCAGTTAACCAGAAAAAAGAAATTAATTTATCTTAACCTCTGTTGATAAATTATTAATCATTAATAGAAAGGACATCAGATAAAACTCAGCTGCTACTTCAATATGAAATCCCAATCTTGAGAATCTAGGGACCAGATTTAGCTTTGTTTTTTGATTGGTAATTGGTAAGTTACACATGCACCTAGTGGGTCTTGAACACATGACATCACCCCTCCATCCCAATATTATGAAGGAAGTGCCAATTAAACTATAGCTCGTTGACAAATTATAGCTTTGTTATTTGTATAACAGGCCCTTTAAAGCTTGCAATGGTTCCACATTTCTTACTATAGTTCACTATTCATCTATTTTTTTAGTAAGTACCATAGCTCACTATTTTTCATTAAAGATATAAAAGTTTAATAAAGTATCATCTCATTGTTGTTTTGACATCCATATCAGCCCCAATATTGCGGCATGAAACAGCACTATGGCAGATTCAGTTTCAGAGATATTCTTCCGATGGTGACTTTCTCCATATTTATTCCATATAATGCTCTTAATTCTGATCACCCACATCTAGGAAGTGGTAAATCATAAACTGATGCATCATGTACAAATGTAAACTTGAAGGGATCCATTCCCTAATTATTAATTGTCCCTTGCTTGTAAGCTTTGTACTAATTGCCCCACTACAAAGCAAGCACATTTGAAGGGAGAGAGGCACACTATCAAAGAGAGAATCTAGTCTACAAAAACTTGATTTTTTTGCTAAGCAATAAGTAACCACAACTATATTACTCAGTATCAAACTACTTTCTACATAATGATTCGATTCAGAGAATCAAGGCCTTATGTGATCTTGCACTAGGCCATAACTTGTATCAACTTAAGCATCACCATCAACTCATTGATATTATCATTCAACTTAACATATAAGAAGCCTCATAAAATGATAAAATAAAATGATCAGAAATTGATTCTCCAGTAACATATTTATGTAAAGTTATTGAGAGAGAACCTTACCACGCAAGGCCAAAAAAAGAGTTGGTGGATTTCCATTAGTGGGATGCTGGGGAATGAATTCCTCTGGGACCTTACTGCAAGTGCACAAGAAAGGACTTTGCATTACTGCACCAGGAAAATCTAAAACTCTCAACTTTATTGTGCATAATTGAAAAAGATTCTATACACAACAAAATAAAAAAAATAAAAAAAAAGGGAAGAGAAAGAAGAAAAGAAAAGAGCACAGCCAAATGAAGATTCAATATTACCTTCGAGCTTCAGCACCCAAAATTTGCTCACGTGGAATCCATCCATCAATATTCATTAGATCTAACCAGTGTCCAATGATATCCAAGCTAATGTGAACATCCCAACGCCTGCTCAAAGTTCAATAGTATATAGATGGTGTTAACAATAAGTATTAGTATTTAAAAAAGCAATTAACTTCATACTGTCAGAGAAATTGCATATTTCCTTAAACATACTGGTAACAGAAAATATGCACTTGTGACAATGGAAAAACAAAATGCAGATTGAACAGTAAAAGAGACAACTAACCAGATCAGCAGCTGATGAAAACCTTCATCCCATAAAAATCCCCTTGGGAAGAAGGGTCGACTTGGAACAGCTGTGTAAAGCTCAGCTGGCCAATACGAAATAAAATTATTGAGACCCCCAAGCTGTAGAGAAAATGGCCCACTATAGGACTTTGTCAGATGTCCAAATTGATGACAGCTGATGACATATGAATAATAGCAGTTTCGCAAGTTGTAAAACAAAGGGGAATAGATGAAAACTATATAAAATGATGAAACATTGTCAATTATTATTATTATTATTTTTTATACTTCAATTGTTACAAGTGCGGGGATGGGGATTCAAATCCTTGGTTCTCCACATAAAGCGGACTAGGCATTGCCACCGAGCTACAAGACTTGACAATGTCCCATTGTTAAAAAATGTTAGAATGTAATTACTAACGTGAACAACAGAAGTTAACGCAAAAAACCTAACACATAATACTTGAGGGTTTCTTTTCCCCCTGATGTATACTACTACTCTCAATGTCAAAGGTTTCAAAAGTGAACCAAATCAAGTGATATTTTGTTATTTAGTGAGACTCTCTAATTATGTTATTGGAAAGCCCCAAGAAAGACAGGAAACCACTGAAATCTTTAGTTACTTTTTCCTCTTACCGTCCACTAATCAGGGAAAGCTTTATTTTTGTTATTTTGCCAGAGTCTCCAATTATGTCCATTAATCATTCTTTAAACACTCACCTGTCTAAAATACTTAACACGATCTAAAATTCCATCTTAATCACTATAAGCACTCTAACTAACTAGAAATCAGGCTTGATAATGGTGCAGCTTGAGACATGGCATAATACCTCAAATCATGTAGAACAAGAACTTCATCATATGGCTGATGTTATCATTTATGTTTGGAATAATCAATGTTCATTTAAATACTTCGATGCTACTGAAAGAGAACTTGCTTCACATAAAGAAAATCAAACAAATTCATATTACTCACATTAGGGTTTCCTGGGAGCGAAATTTTTGACTGGCCATAGAAATAGCCTATGCCACCCAACATGTTTCCAATAGCAGCTTTACCAGCAATCATGGATTCAGAATCGAGCTGAAATAAAACCCCACAAATTCAGAATTCGTCAAGTTTAGGCAGAATAAAGTAGGTGAATAAAACAAAACTTTAGGGAAAAAGACTTTTAATGAGTTTTGACCCTTCCTTCCATTAATTTCCATTTGTAATTTTAACTTTCTTAAAATTAAATCATATATATAAGTTCAAGTAATCACAAATGTACAACTTACGCATTGTCAGTTGCACTGTTTTTAATGAAATGTATTTAACCAATCTCAATAATTGTTCGGTTTTAGGGTTTGATATTTCAGAGATGGCTAGGTCAAAACTAAATATCACATCAGAAAGCATAAATAGCACTCTAAAAGTTAAAGGCAGGGTGAGGGAAGGCATGAATACAAGGGAGATAAGGACTTCGGTAGGCTGCAAACATCACATCTCATACTTCAACAAAGTACTCAAGATGGTGGGCAGGGGCATTTAGTTATCAAGCTTTAGTCAGCTTATCCAGCATAGTCTCCACCATATTACTCAGGGTCAAATTGATATCATAAACAAAATGATATCATTGAAGGGAACTCTAAATTCTTCTTCTTTATATATATATATATATTAAATTAAAAGGGAATTCTATCTGTTACCTCACTTCATCTAATGCAACTATAAAGACGAGAGACATCACTGGTGCCATGACAATAAAAAATCAGGTATGATAAAGTAGATGGAAAAAGCTTCCAAAAATTTAACAATTGATACCTTGTCAGCCAGATTAAAGCTCTTCTCAAATTTAGTGTCAAATTCTCTTTGCTTCTCTTTCAATTGACCAGTCAGTGAGTTACCTAAAATTTAACAGTAAAACAAACAGAGTTAGAAAGGAGAAACAACAACTTTTAATTTGGAAGCTAACGTAGAAAACTTCCCCTGGATTCAGGAAAGACCTGCCCCTGGGTCTTGGCTCAGCTGGCAAAGAGAGGTTCAAGCCAAAAAGGGAGGGGAAAAGGACTACAGAACTATATATAGAGAAATACATCCTAGATAATCAGCAGAGAAACTCAAACACATTCTAGATAATTAGCAGGAAGAACTATGATTTATGGATTGACAAAAACCATAATAGAAAGCAACACTAGCAGTAAGACTGAAGGCAGAGTGAAATTGGTTCGATAATTTAGATCATAATGGCTAGCGACAATACTTTTCAAAGACTAAACCCACAGATAACCCTATCTAGATCTTCAATTTTATGTAGCTCAAATTTCAAGTGCTGGCTTTCTATTATCTTGTCCATTTCTGATTTTTCTCATATATACTTTGTTGCCAGCAGACATTGGAAAAATCAATGAACAGATAAATAAAACATTTGCAAATGCATATCATAGACATATTTAATGCATGTGGAAGGCACCTGTAAGGCTGTTGACACGTTCTTCAACTCCTGAGCTTTGCAATCCAGTTCCAGAGACAAACACAATATCTGTTTTGAAAGGAATCCTAGCAGAAACCTGCATAGAATTGCATAACTTCAAAAGAAGGTAGATGCTAATGAAAAATTCAAGGATGGAAGGTGTCAGTTAGCTTATTTATTAAAGTCTTGGTTTTATATCAGAGACTATGAATTGAAACAAACTTTCACTAGGGACACCCTTATTTAAATATTTATGTTTTTGGGAAAAGGGGGGTGGAGGGTGGTTTGGTAGCTGCTAGCCTTCTGTAGTAGTAGCCCATAAGCTCAAGTGGCCTCCAATGGGTGGAAAAAAATCTTGAGCGTTAACAGATAATTCACTGCTTTAAGATCCTAAATTAGTTAAATAGTTGAATATAATTTAAAGAATACGTGGTACCCAATCACTCTATAACCACCTACCTGAAAAACTAGAATATTTGGAGAGCCATCAGATGTGTCAGACAGCTGCAGCCGACCATACTTTCTTGCCTGGTGGCATTAATTAATAACCAGGTTAATAGTTTGAAGCTGCAAAGTTTTTGTAATAATACCAAAAAAAAAAAAAAAAGGAAATGGAAATTGGGATGCAAATATAAATATGACATACTTGAGCTCCAAGATTTTCCTGGACAAGCTCAGATAAATTGTGAATGTGATTAGTCTTAAAACCAGAATAATGGACTTCCAAATCATCCTGCAAAGCACAAACACAAAGTAGGCTACAGGTAAGTATCCAAACTAGGAAAAAATTAAATTAATAGTGCTACTCCATGGAAAACTTCCTTGATAATATCTACAAATATAACACCAGAAAAGCTAGGTGGCTCATGTACATGTGATTCCTAAAAGGCAGTACTTCTATCATTCACAAAGAAGTAAAATTTTCGCTACTTTATCATTTCATTCCATTGCTAACATTACCATTGATTTTAAATGTAGCTGCCAACCTCCAACATCCATTCGTGACCCCGATGCAAGGAGAGAACCTTCATGAACATCCAAGTTATCTCTACTCAAACTTAGAGCGTGACCATCTTCATCAGCCATATAGAAAAATATATGTGCAGTTCTCAACATATCCTCACTCCTTTCAGATCTGTTGATGAATTACAACAACTATTAATGTTGCAAAGTGTATATGAATAGCTAATCAAGAAATCCTGAGTTTGCCAAAAACCATGTGCATAGCAAGTGTATAAAGTATGCAGGCAATCTTTTAACTGTAGGCATTATGTTGAAAATATAACACTCATTCCCTCAGGCAATCTTCTATTAATAAATGAATGATGCACACAACTTCTGGACAGCGGCTTGTCTTATGCCTACTAATGTACTGAATAGTACAGAATTTGTATTGGAATTTTTAATATTAAAAGATAAAAATTTGTGTTGCAAAATGAGATCGGCAATGCTTCCACACCCCCCCCCCCCCTCCTCCTCCTCCTTTTTCTGTAAGATTAACAGATCATCATTTTCCAACAACAACCAAAAAAAAAAAAAACCCAACACTAATGTGGTTCACATTTTTGCACTAGCATCAAAGTAGGGATATGCATGTGTAACTAGCAACAAGAAACAGGAGGAAAAAAAAAAAAAAAAAACCCCGATGGCTAACCCATGTCATTCAGTCACTTCTCTCCAAGATATTAACCTAAAATAAGTGATTTACAGAGTGCTAAGAGCTATATACTAGTAATAAAAAGCATTATAAGCTTCATAAATTTCTTTAAACAACTTAAAATAATCAACTATGGTCTTTAAGAATCAGAGCCAGAAAAGAATGCCAGAGAGATTACTTGATGCAGTCCTAACAGGTCCATCAATTTTTAACTCAATTTGAGATGCTACTTTTTCTTTCTTTCTTTGAAGATGATTTTTTCCTTATATTTATTTTATTATTAATTTTTATTTAAGCTTAACATAGTATATGCATTTGATAAAGCAGGTCAGGTCATTTACTGCTTGCTTTGAACATCAATATGAACAGCCCAATCTCCTCCATAGCCGCTGCCATCAACCTTGGATTTCAAGAAACTTGTTGCCAAAGTCATGTCCTGGTCAACCAGAATTTGGTGCCCAAAGTCACGTCCATTATGATGCGTCCAACCATATGTGCTTAGCTCATCTGAATCTTGGCAGACATGTCTCATGGCATATCTTCCATCCTTTACACCAATCCACATCAAGCCAGCAAGCAAAGACCGTGGAGTCCTGCCAGTTACAGCAGCTTATTACCACATCTTTCATAATTCATAAAGTTGGATGAACGTGAATAATAAAAAAAACATAAAAACAATCAGATGCTGACAAAAATGTTTTATTTTTCCTCTTCTTTCTAAAATATAACGGCCATGTGATCTTCCCAACTACATCATTTTGCCGGGAACTGGCTTTCTGATTGTAGCAATACAAAGTTCCTTGCTTTAGTGTTTATAGTAACTTTAGTCATGCCCAAACATGAACTCCAAGTACACAACACACACAATTGAAGATCTGGGATCATGAAATTCCTCAATTTTGATTTCAAACTAAAGTCCATTTATCTACTGTTGCAAACCAAAAACGAAACCACAGTGTAAAGGTGTTTTTTTTTTTTTGGGATAAGTACCGTGTAAAAGGTGTTTGATACTTTGAAGTTTAAATCTGGATCTTTATTTACATACTTTAGCGCAGAATATGAACAGCCATAATCAACCACCCACTTTTTTACATTTAAACCCCAACTCCTATAAAATGCATATATTAAGAAGGTAGATTACTTCATGTGTATGATGATGAACACAAAGTAACTTAATAAATTACAAAGAATTATACAAAAAATCTAAGTGAATCTCAGCGCTCAAAAATGGAATTCCCATGTGTAGAACACCGCATTTGAGACTAATCAAACAAAGTTCAAATCAACAAGGATTCCAACTGATCCATTGGTCTCTCTGTATCTTCCAAAGTGCGGCTTATTATGTACCCTCCACAATGTCCACATCAAAAACAGCAAAATAAGATTCCGAACATCCCAAGAGTATTACCCAAACCAAATCCTCCACCCAAAACAATAGTTCTGGTATCATCTTTGGCACCTTTCAATGAAAATTCCAAATGCTCTAAAAACTACACTCCAAAGAAATTAATATTTACACTGAAACTGGTTTAAACATAAACTCTACCATAAAAACAAATAAATCAATTACTAGAAATATTTGGTCTCTCTTTTTTAAAATTTTCAGGATTATCATCATGACCTGGATAATAATCTATATGACTATTCCTTCATTCCCATACAGAGTTCATTTCACAAAGAACATGTCGTAATTAAAAAAAAAAATCCTCAAACAAATGAGAATATTCACCATACCTGGCACGAATTCCGAGATAAACATGAGGGCGATAGGTTCCCCAATACAAACTCTCTCTGTGCTCTCCTTGAAACTGCCATAACCAATTCAATTCACTACATAAACACATAGTAATACTACCAATAAAACTAACACTGAGAATGACTAATCAACCAGAATTCAAAAAAAAAAATTCACATTTCACCTGAGGAAGGTCCATGATTTTTGGCGCCGGAAATGGCGTTACAACCCTCGGTCTCCGAACTTCTTCAGCCGGATTTACAAGGCGGCGAATTAAGAAGAAGATCACAAAGAACGCAAAAACACTGACTCCTAGCATGACTTTGAGATTGACTTCGAAGATCCGAATGGAGTTGTGAGCTCTATTTCTATCTTTACGTAGTTTCGGGTTAGGTTTTGTGTTACGGAGAGGATCGTCGCCGTCGGCATCGGTGGCGGATTTGGTTCTGCTCCGAGTAGTTCTCCGGCCATTTCCACTCATTTTCAGATTAGGGTTTATCTGTGCTCAAATGCACAGCATGTCGATTTTTGTGAATATATTCAGTGATCGATATTAGGATGGAATTGAGAGTGTTAGATCAAACGCAGACACAGTCTATAAAACTGGAAGTCCGGAACTGAAAGTCATGACGGAGAGAGTGTCATTATGAGTTCACGATGGAAATGAAATTGAACTTGGCCCTAACGCTCCGTTTGTTTCAATGAATTAACGTGGAAAGATAAAAAGTAAGCCTTATTTTTTGAATTAACGTGGAAAGATAAAAAGTAAGCCTTATTTTTTTACATTGTTTTCCATTAAATTTTTTAAAAAAATAACTCTACCTCGTAACAAACTAAATAAAGAAAGTTAAGAGATTATTTTTTAACTTATTTAAAATTGCTACTAAATATTGAAAAATGAGATAATTTTATAGGAAATAATTTTTAGAAAATAACTCATTTTTTTAGAAAATATCATTGTTAAAACAAATAGGGCGTAAGCATCCACAACAACCAGTAACAGCCTGCTCACTTAGGATTTGTTGTGCAAAATGTTGGGGTAAAATGTTGTCGCACATGGGTTTATTTTCCAGCTCTATAAAATAACTGATGTTTAAAAGAAAACTATCTTTAAATAACATATTAATATTAGCTTATTTTTAAATGATTTGCCTTTGTTTTGTTATGTAAATTTTTTTAGAAAATAACTTGTTAAACACTCACAACAAGTTAAATTTTTTCTAAAAGAATTTGTTAAAATTTAGTTGTTTTTCAACTCATTTTTAAAGTTACTTTCAAACATTAAAAATATTGATAGTTTTATAGACAAAAAAATGCTTTTATGGGGTGGGGTGGGGCGAGGCTTCGCGGGGCCTCAAGGGGCGGAGATGGGGTAACTCATTTTTTAGAAAATATCATTGTTGAAACAAATAGGGCCCCGTCCCATTACCATCCCTAATCCACAACCCAAGTGCCAAATTGCAAATGTAAGCATATTTTACCGTTTAAGCCCAAAATTCCCACTCCCTCAGACCTTGTAAAAGCTAATTATCGCAAAAAAATTTGCAATTATGCTACAGTGCAATTCTAAATGTAGAATTGCACTATAACTGAATTGTAAACGTAAATATTATTATTTAATTCTCTCTCTCCCCTACTTTTTATTAAACAATGCCAACACTTTCTCTCTCCTCTCTCTCTCTCGTTATGTCTTTGCTTTATTCCTTCTCTCTTCAGACTCAAAACCCATAGACACCACACCACGGCTAGCCACCACTCCTATTATTTATCCTCTTTCTCGTTGTAAATCGACCTGGCTGACGGTGGTGACGTGGCTTGGTTTCTCTCTCTCTGGTTGACAGCGGCGACATGGATCTGTGTAGTTGTGAGTTTGGGTTTTAGGCCATGGGGTGGTGGTGGCATGGTGTTTGGGTCTGGGTTTTCCGCCGTGGGTTATAGGTTCTGATGGTTTGGGTTTGTCGTAGGTCTGGGTCTGGGTTTGCTACCGCGGGTTGTGGGGACCGTGGGTTGGTTTTTTTTTTTTTTTTGTGGTGTTGATGGTCGGAGAGGGTGGTGTTCTTCAGATTTTTAGTAGTCGTGGTGGCTAGTTGGTTGATTCGGTGGTATGGGTTTGTGGTGAATGGTGGAATGGTGGACGGGTTTGTTGTCTAGGCCGTGAGTTTGCCACTGTGGGTTTGGGTTTTGCTTACTATGGGTTTAGGTTTTGCTCATGGTGGTGGGGATTGTGGGTTGCTGCATTTGGTGTTGATTGTGTTGATGGTGGATTGGTGCTATCATCTCTCCACTTTTTTTTGGGTGTTAATGGTAAATTATGGGTTGCTGGTGGTGGTGGTGTCAGGTGTGTGTGGTGCAGTAGTGGTGGGCTTGTGGTGATGGTGATTTTGGGATATATTATTTTATTGTGTAGAAATATTATTTTAATGTGTTGTATTGTAAAATTAAAATTGGGATGTTGGAGTATTGTAAAATGGTATTGTATAAATTGATAAAGTAGCTTTTTGGGATGGTAAAGTAGAATAGGATGGCATTTTGGGTCGTGGATGCTCTAAGCTGGGTTTGGGTTTGGGTTTAGCTGTGTGTGTAGTTTTCAGAAGCATAGCCCAAGAAATAATTAGACTGTTAGTAGGGATGACAATTTATATCCAACCCACAGATACCTAGCCTGATAAATTATAGGGTCTGGTATGAGTTAAAAAAAAAACCCCGAAGCAAGTTCGGGTTTTTGTAAAAACCCGTCTCAAACCCAGACTCGACCCGTTTATATATAAGTAAAAAACACTAAAATACCCCTATATATATATATAAGTTGAAAAAAAAAAACCTAATCCCATACCCATTTCACACAATCAGTTAATCACTCAGTCGCCCGTCTACTTTCTTTCTCCTTTCCCACTCACTCGGTCACTCCCTCTCACTCACACCCAACCTCCAATCTGTCACCGTCGGCCTGATTAGCTTGAAGCCCTTCACCGCCGGCCATCACTTGCACCTCCAGCCGCCTCGCTTCCTCCATGTGTCTCCACCGAACCACCTTGTTCTCTATCTTTTTTTTTTGGTTCATTTTGTCTCAATCATGTGAGCTATTTGTGTTTGTGTTAGGATTTGTGTTTGTGTTTGTGATTTTGAAAGGGAAAATCATAAATCTGAATTTGTGTTTGTGTTTGTGATTTTTAATGGGAAAATTATAAATTTGAAATTTTGTGTTTGTGTTAGGATTTGTATTTGTGATTTTGAAAAGGAAAATCATAAATCTTTGGTCCTTGTTCATCCATGATTTCCTGGTGGGTCTTTTTATTTTTCAATTTTTCAATTTCATTCTTTGATTATCTCTACCGATCCTCAAATCTTTATTATTATTCAACGATTTTTGTATGTGGGTATTTCATTCTTTGATTTCTTTGATTTTCTCTACCTAAGTATACTCCTGCTAGTATATAAAAAAAAAAAAAAAAATTTATGTTTGCCTAGATTCAACCCTTGAATCTGGGCAAACACAAGAATCTGGCAAACACCTTTTCAAAAATAATGAATCTGGGCAAACATTTTTTTTTTTTTTTAAATTTTTGGGCCAAGGTATAGGCTTCTGGAATTTTTTTTTTTTTTGGGGATTGGGCCATAGTTTATGCCCAAATTGTGGCATGGCTGGCGGGCCCGGGTGCCCGATGGGCTAAGTTTGGGGTTAAGAAAAAAATCCATTTCATAAATGGGTTGGGTCAGGGTTTCTGGGGCAGACCCGAGGGTCGGGTCCGGGTATGAAAAAACTCGGCCCGTTGCCATTCCTAAATGTTAGAATACTGGGCCGAAAGACTAGTTAAGTCTATTATCACTGAAGGCGTAAGCACCAAGCCATTTTGTTTTTTTGTTTTTATGAGAAAATAGATTTCATTCAATTGAGATTGGCATACAACAAGGTCATGAGTACAAATGATATCAAGCTTATCTACAATCAGATTGGACTAAGTGTTGCACCATAGGTGGTGATACTCCCTTATAAACTTGATTGGTGCCATAACATTTACCGCGTTGAGTTAACTCATGGGCAGCCTTGTTGTAGTCCCTTTTTAGATGCTTGAATTGCTAGGAATTGGAGGAGTTAAGAATATGCCTAATACCTTGGAACAAGCGTCCATTGTAGCCACCTTCGTCACCAACATTTACACTATTAACAACTAAGAGGGCATCAGATCCAACAATGACTTGCTGCAACTCCATTTCCTTGGCTAATAGAGCTTCTTTCTCAACTGCAATGGCTTCAGTCTCCAAGGTAGAGTACTCACCAGGGAGGGGCATACAAAGGGTAGCAGTGTATTTCTAATGATCACTCTAATGCTGGAGGATCGACCATTATTTGAGGTAGCGCCATCCACATTAAATTTATACATACCCAAGGGTGGGGGACTCCATCCATCTTTCAAAGAAGATTGCTCATCACAAAAAGGATTAGATGCCTCATTGAAGTCGCGAGAGAGCCTTCTAGCAAAATTCCATACTTGGGTGGGGGGGGGGGGGGTGGCAACTATCTTCAAAAAAAATTTGGTTTCTATTATACAAGATGGGCATACAAAGGGCAGCAGTCAAAAAGAAGGTTTCAAGATCTTGGGTTGTTCCTTTAGCCACAATTCTTATAGCAACATCTGAGATATCATTGTTATTGATTGAAATGTTCACTGGATTCTCAGACCAATTATCCCAAACCTATCTAGCATATTCATATGAGATAAGGGAGTGTGAGATGGTTTCAATTTCTTCATCACAGATGAGGTAGGACACATTTGTATTTACTCCTCTCTTGCTTAAGTTAAGCTTTGTGGGCAGAGCATTCATGCAAACATGCCAAGCAAATATTCTGGTCTTTGCTTGAATTTTAAGGTGCCAAAGTTTCCTCCTTAATGGTATTCTGGGATCCCTATTTGAGCTTTCTCCTGTTTCATTAGTTTCCAATATTTTAAAAGCAATGTAGTAGGCACTCTTGACAGTGAAATCCCATTTTTTGTTGCCAACCCAAATTACTTTGTCCTTAAGAAGATTATGGCTTAAGGGAATGTTGAGAATTACGCTAGCTTCAAAAAGCAGGAACAAAGCTCTTACTAAATTAGCTTTCCATTTTCTTGTAGTAGGATCTATTAAAGCAGATACCATAGGGAAATCATCAAACATGCGAGGAGGGGAGATTATCTCATAAGTTGTGGGAGTGGGTAAAATATGGTAATATATTAGATGATTTCGATTACCTCATAAGTTGTTTAGAATTACCTCTAAACAACTTCTAATTCTAGTATGATTTTATGGCAAGTGTCTACTTTACTTGGATAAGATTACTTCATCGTTACTCTATTGAATGTTTTTGTGTAAATGCTTAGGCATGGGTTATAACCTAGTACTATTCATATGTTCTTACAATTAAGTTAATCAAATTTCTCTATAAAAATAATGGCAAATAGGAATCCAACTTGTAATAGAATTTATTGACCTATTTAAAGGCTTTTTATGGAAAAATTCAAGGGGTAGGTGCCTTACAAAAAAATTAGTTTTTCTTTTAAAGTTTATATTTTATTTTATTTTTATTTTAGAATTTTATTTGGTGTAATGGCTTATTAAAAGCCTTTGCTAAGATAAGGGGTGAAACCTAACTGTTTAATGTTTAGGGATAATTACACTTTACCCACCTGTGGTTTGCCTCTAATCTGACTTGCCTACCCGTGGTTTCAATTTTGACACTTTACTCACTCAAGGTTTAATCCGTTACTGCTCCGTAACCCACCTCCCTGTCTGCCATTACTCTAACATGTTTTCTTTCAAAATCAAAACACAAAACAGATCAAAAAGTTGGGGTTCTGAGTTTTTAAAGGAAAATCTAGGAGAAATGTAGCGAAAGGGCAAACTAATCTAAAAATCCAGTTTGGCTTGCAAAAGCAAAATCCATGAACCCAAAAAAGTGAAAGGAGAAATTGAACAACCAGATTTACAGGTGTGTGTGCACCCTTTCACGTTTACCTTGTTTTGATTATAAGAAAAGAAAAGTATTTTTGCGTTTCACACAACACCACCTTTCACTTTATTTAAATCTTAAATCTTATGATCAGCTAGAGTTAATCACTGAAATACCATCCCGATTAGCCGTCAAGTCTCTAGTACACTTCCTCAGCATTTCCAAACAGTGGTATTCCTTAATTAATCAAGGACCCTGACTTCATCAAGTTGCACCTTAATTGCTCCATCAAGGCCAACAAAGATCGCACCTTCATCCTAAAGGAACATGACTTCTATCCAACCAATCACTTCTCTGTCCCTTTCCTCGACAACAATAATCAGTTTGGCAAGGCCGTGCAAATTCCCACGCCACTATGTTGTCCAAATTACAAAACCAATTACAAAACCAATATCTTGGACTATTGCCACGGTTTGGTTTGCATTCACCTCTGGCATTTAGAGATAGCAATTTGGAATCCATTGAATAGAAAGTACAAGAAATCGCCAAGTGAACCTAGAGATTATTTTGGTTCTGGAAGGCCTGTTTTTGCATTCGGCCATGATCCATGTGAGTTTTCTAAAGACGATATGCTGCTATTAAACTTTGAATTCAAGGCATATAGTCTTGGATCACCGTTGCTAAAAAAACTCAAAACCTTAACTTTTTGATCTGTTTTGTGTTTTGATTTTGAAAGAAAAAGTGTTAGAGAACGGCAGACAGGGAGGTGGGTTACGGAGTAGTAACGGATTGAACCTCGGGTGGGTAAAGTGTCAAAATTGAAACCACGGGTAGGCAAGTCAAATTAGAAGCAAACCACAAGTGAGTAAAGTGCAATTATCCCAAATGTTTATGTTCTTGTGTTTTTTTTTTTTTTTTTTATTGATTTTACTTATCTAGACAAAATGTTTAATTCTGTGTAATTCTTTCATTTAGCATAGATTTGGACATGTTAAATTCTTAAATTCTCCGCGAGTTAATTCATCAGTTTGTCTTGCCTAAAATTAATCAATTTCATGAAACTACCTTAGAAAATAGATTCTTGAGTTCTTATTGCTAAATCATCTGAGTAAGATCATCATTCGTATGAATTTTAGTTGAGTTTATAAAATAAATATTGTTCAGACTACCGATAGACGTGTTATGTGTGGATACATAAACCTTAACGCTTTGAAATATTGTTACTTTCTCTCAATCCAAATTTTCTTTACTAATCCCTCAAAATTTCTCTTCAATTAAATTTTATTGTTTTCAATATTATTTCATCTTGTGGTTTGCTAATCAATTCCCTTTTCATGTGTGTGAGTGCACCATCTCACACTAATTCACCATGTTGTTCATGCCCCCATTGGAAGTACGCCTCAGCTGAATGTGTTTGGGCCACTTACTTAGATACATAGGTCTACATATACCAAATTATGGGTTTAGATTTTGAGTGCGGCTTGGGAATGTGTTAAGCACTCAAAACTACTCGGCCTGTGGGCCGACATTCAATACGTGTTGCTAGGCTATATTTAATTAAAGAGTTTATTAAAAGAGCTTTAATCTTAAACCTAAACATACATCATGCACTTAAATAAGATAAAATACAAAACAAATCACAATATTAAAGGAAATACAAAATTAAACATATTATATTAAAAAGGAAAACTAATATCAAATCAAACACATAAGAAAAAAATATCAAATAAATCAAACATGGCAAAAATACTAAAATTAACATGGAAAACAATAAAACACAATTAAATGATCTAGAATAGAGAATTCAACATCAAACAGACCAGAAAACATGTGAAAAATAATTAATTAAATAAAACAAGAAAATTTGCACAAATCTGGGTTTAGAGTGCATATGCATGCTTAACCATGTGTATGCATGTTCAAAAATATGTGCGTGCATACTCGAGTATGCGTACGCATCCTCAGCATAGAAACTTCAGAAAATTACATTCTTTGAATCAACCAAACACAAAACTAAAAAAACACATGAGAAACCCTAAAAATAAATATTATCAACTACTCAAAATTAGATTAACATGACAAGAAAAGGAACATGGAAATTACACCAATTAAACACAAATATAAAATAAACTACATCAAGAAAAACACATGGATATATCACAAGAATGAAATAAAGGCACAAACACAATAGAAACAGATTATAATCAAACCAAGAGCAGATTACTATACATTAAAAGAGTTAAAAATAAAAAACAAAACAAATTTAACCAATAGAGAAACTGTATCAAGAAACTCATGTGAATCATATTAAGAAAAGAAAGAGTTCATAGGAAGAACACACACGTTGCTTAGGATCATGAGTTTGAGGTTTTTAATCGATCTCTCATTGCCTACAACATAGAAATTAGATTGAGATAACAAAGATAATTAAGAGAAAAAAAAAATAGAACTTAGTAATCACAACTCAATAACAACTTTAATTGAAAAGGATTTTGAAAGCAAATAAGAAAAACTAGTTTCTGTCTTAGTTATTGTTGGAAAGATGCACAGGGGTGTTGTGGTGAGTTTAGAAAAGATGAACTATGTTTAGAAAAGATAGAGGCACACTTTCTAGCTAGGGTTTGGATTTCAGACATAAGGTGAGTATTTATACGTTAAAATTAGGGTTTTTTTTGGAGCTTTTAGATGACTTTAGACATTCCTAAGGGTCTAGGGACTGATCCCCATCAAAGAATGATGTTCTGGGGCCCAAAACTCAAGTTTGGAAGACCAATAAATGAGCCTGAGTACGTAGGTTCAAGGCATGCGTACACATTCTTCCCCAAAACCCTAATTTTGACTACACTATTAGTCTAACTTTAAACAATCATAACTCACTCAATTTAAATCCAAAATTACATAAAAGTTTTGTTCAAATTGAAGCCAGGATGTCTATTTTCCAATGAAACAAACTTCAATAAAAAATTAGTTTTCAATCAAAAGTTATGGTCAAAACAGCGAGCAAAGATAATTTTTCAGCATCGTTTTTAAAGCTATTTGAGCACTTTTGAGTTATGATTACTTCCGAATTATTGTGAACACTTTAATTACACTTGGTCGACTATTTCAAGCTCATCATTAGGGCTAGGGGCCAAAGGTTATTAACGGGTACAAACTGAGGTGTCTACAATGTATATTCAACTTCAGACTCATCGAGTTATTACTTTGTGACAATCTTGCACTTGGGAGCATTATTTAAGTCAAATCAATCACAGCATTATTTAAGTCACATCAATCACACTTTGTAAAGACTTGGAACCTAGCAGCAAACACTAAAGATGAGTGATCCTCAAGTAAATTTTCAATCACTGGTAATTAGTGAAAGGGTCATGGTTCAAAATTATTGAGCATGTTTGATACTAGTGATTTTGGGAATGATGAAAAAGATGAGAGAGAAAAATGGAGAGAGTAAAATGTTTCTCTTGTTTGGTAGATGAGAAAATAGAGATGATGAAAAAAGGGGTGGGTGGTTGTTTTTCCCATGGTCCACAAATTTTATACCTCCAAAATTGAGAAAAAGTGAGAGGAAAATATGAGGGAGAAAAATAAAATCACTATGCTATCCCTCATTTGAAAATTAATGTTAAAAATTGGTCATTATGTATTAAAGATATAACAGTACATTGCTATAAATATCTATTAGTTTAGAACCCGTGCATATGTACGGGTACAATTAAATTTAAAAAAATACACACATGCACACACACCATATGTATAAGTTTCTACCAAACAAATAACTATTGTTCATAGTATTAAAAAGTTGATAAATTTGGATTATTTTTAGCTAAACAAGCAAATGATATTGGAAACTCTTTCTTCTTCTAATTTTAGATATTTAATTAGACTAGTTAAGGCCGCATGTGCAAGGTGTGTGCTTGCCGTGGAAAAAAAAAAGTGATTAAAGTCAATTCTGATTTTATTTATATCACAAAACAAAGATATAAATTATTTAATTTTTAAAGTATATAGAAATTTACATTAATCAAAAGAGATGTTAGTTTTAAGAATTTTGATAATTATGTCATAAAAAGTTAATTTCATTCATATAAGAATTTTGATCCCACACAAAGTGAAGTTAACTATTTAAAATATAAATATCTATTTTACTATAATAGTTTTTTTAGTACCTATTTGCTAAAGACAATATATCCACTTACTAAAAACTTCTAAGAATGATAACGGATATCATCATCTTCCAACAATAAGCAACTTAGTTTTGCTAAGAATAAAAAAAGATAACAAAAGGCATGTGTCTTCAAATTTTCCATTAGGTAAATTATAAGTTTTGAAAATTTAAACCTAGAAAATCAATGTTCTTTAGATAACAAATAAAATATCTTATATCATCATTCCAACTTTCCAAGAATTACTACCATCTAAAACTCAAAATATGTGAAATTTTTTTTTTGAATGTTAAAATTTAGTGGGAGTATTTAGACATTACACAATAAAATATTTTAAGAATCATAAGCTTTCATTAGGGTTTAACTGAGAGAATAACTATATGACATATTTGCTATTTTTCAAAATATTAAGACAAAAAATTGCTTGATTTTAAAGTTTAAGGGGGAATTGTAAACTAACTCAAACATAAAGGATGAAAAATGTTTTTATCCTAAGTTTTTGTTTTTTGTGTGTAAAACTATGGGTTTTTACTTAAAATGGTGCATAAAGAAAAAAAAAAATACAAAAACTCAACCTAAGAAAACTGTATGTAAAACAGTGAATTTTAGCTCAACAAAGTTGACTAAACCAAAATTTTTTTTTAAACACAACAAAAATGGCACAACAGTTTCATAATACCTTTATAATTTTGTTATTTCGATTTGTAAAGAATTGACACTTCAATAGTTTTGAAAACATTGTGATGACAACAAGATGTCTTAACATTTTCCCAAAAGAAATGCTATATCCATGACATTTTCACAATAAATTACAAGTAGTAGATTGTTATTAGTGGGAACAAAATTAATTTATTAGTAAGTTTAAATTTTTGAACCTAAAGTTATTTTTGTAAAAAGTGGCCCAAAATTTCTGTTTGGTTAGTCAAAAGCTGGCCGCACCAAAGATGACGTTTAAAGATCCCGAAGACAAGCACGTAGCTTAGTGAAGGCAAGTCAAAAGTTACTGGGCTTTTACAGGAGGAGGTTTGAAACATAATGAGTAGGTGAATTGTCCAATAAAGGGCAAGTTCTTCCTCTCTCGTTCCACGCCAAAACAAAAACAACTCAAAATCAAACCCATTCAAATTCCTCATCTCTTCCTCTGTATTTTTTTTTTAATTTATTTGTCTAAATTTCAACACAAAACAACTTAAAATCAACTCAAACCCCATTAGAAAACCCATCCCAAACCCAGCTTTTCAACCCAAAACAAAAACAACTCATAATCAAACCCAAAATCCACAGAAAAAAAAACAACCGAAAATGCTCCATGCTGCTGTGCTGCGAATCACTTTTTCTTCCTTTTTTTTTTTTTGTGGGTTAAAATTTACATACATAAAATTAAAAAAAAAAAAGTTTAATTGTTTATTTGGTAGAGTTTTTGATAAATGGAAACAATTGGAGACATTTACATATGCAAATTAATTGAAGATGAGTAAAAAGAGCTGAGAGGGCTCAATGAGTAAAGATTTTTAGATATCAAATAACAAAGTACATGCTAAGATAATATGATTACAGGATAGAGTTAAAAGATAGAGGACAAAAACTTGTAAACATTTGTGAGAAAAAAAAAGTGTAAAAAAAAAAAGTATTTGGGTTTGGCATAAATTATGAATGCTTAGAAAATTTTTTAACAATTTATGTCACAAATTATTTTAAATTTCTTTTCAAAATAAATTGTGATGTTTCCTAGAGTGTGTGTTGCTTAAAAATGTGATATGATATTCATTTAAAAGATAATGTATAAAAAAGTTATTTTACAAAGATTAATTTTAAATTATATTATAAAATTTGAAATTATATGCTCTACACTTTTTGATTAATAGATTATTTTTAAAAAAAAAATAATTTTCAAGATTGTAAATTTCTTATATTTTTCATAATAAAGTTTACTTATCAAATGAGTTATCCAATAAGTCATTTGTAATTTTGTTTTATATTTTAAAACTTGTTATATAGATTTATTGTGAAATTTTTGTGAAAAAACATTATGTATTAACTGTTTGTAATTATATTTGTTTTATTTTGTTTTTTAGATAGCAATTACCCCTAAGATTTGTATAATTTTAAAATTATTGAATAAGTATTAATAAGTTTTTTAATTTTTAAAAACACTCATTTTTGAAAGATAAGTGGTAAAGTCATTAATGCATTTTTTGAAAATAATTTGTTGCATAACTTTTCAAAAAACCCACAAATACATGTTTTATTTATTAAAAAAAAAAGTAATTTATTGTAGGGATGAAGGGCCCAAATAAGAATATTGGGTCGTGGACCGCACCAGAGGACGTCAAAGAGCCTGAAGACAAGCACGTATTAGTGAAGGCAAGTAGATTACTGGGCCGAGGAGGAGGTTTGATCATAATGAGTAGGTGACGTTGTCCAAGGGGCAACCCCCCTGGGCCAACAGAGTGGAAGCCTAAAGTCCGACCACCCTTCAAGTACTGGGCAGTGGGTAATCGTGCTTGGGAGGATAAGCTTTAGAGAGAGGTGAGTCAACAAAGATTGCATAGTGATACCTGCATCTAACCCCCCCAACCGCATTAATGTGGAAGTGATACTTGAATAGTGACTTTCAGCCTTACAGCTATCCACAAAGACTTCAGGAATGTGCAAATAAGACAAGTATCAAGGAGATTAGCAATTTGATCTACACGTGAAAGACTGAGATGAAAGAGGGGAATGGAATATAAAAGGGAAGGATTCCATTATAGGGGGGATCATGAGAAATACAGAAAAGAAATCATTGTGTAAACAAGAATTTGGTTATTTGTATTAGTCTAGAAGAAATATATAAGAACATACCATTCTCGGACCTGGCCGAAGAGTATCTTTTCTTTTCAAACTGTTTGTCTTACTCATTCTAACGCCAACTACCTATTGTGGTCTACATTATAATTCATTGAACGTTCAGTGACAGGCCCACTCTCTATCATATTTATTGTTTTGGGCTCATTGGGCCATTGTCCAAATCTCTCGGGCTGTGGATCAAATCGTGTCCTTACATTTATCATCTATGATTTGTTATGAAAGTGTTGTGAAAAATGTTGTGGATGTAACACTTTTTTTTTTTCATAATACCTTTATCTTTAGTTGTAGTTGGTTCCAGTATGATATTTTATTATTTCATTTTTACCTATAAGGAATTATCATCTCAACAATTGTGAAAATATTGTGCCAATTTATTGTGTTAATATTTTATTATACCGTGAAACATTGCAAATTGACAAACTAAAAATAATGTAGCGAAGCTACTGTAGCTTTACCACATTCACAACCAAAAAAAAAAAAAAAACTACCAATAAAATAATGCAAATTGAACAAACCAAAAATACTATAACAAAATTACTGTAGACTTTTGCATTCACTCTTTTTATATATATATATATATATATGGATTTTCTATTAAAAAAAATGATATAAAGAACTAAAAAAAAGAAACAAAAACACAAACATGTAGCTCAAAGTCTCAAACCAAGCTGGTGCACTAATAAAAAAAATAGAAAGATATATGCCAGCTCATTGAAGTGGTGCCTTTTTCCATTGACCAAACTAAATCTTTTATAGAAAGCACTAAACGGAGTGTTTTTTAGTAGCTAATGTCCAAAAACTTAACTAAACCAAAAATGACTATAGATATAGTAGTTGGCTCTTTTTATATATAGATATATGACTGAATTTTTTCAAGATTGTTTATACTAGCATATAACCAATGCAATGAATGGACGCATTTAAATTTAAACACAATTTTTATTATAAAAATATATATAATTAGTCAAATTATTAAAAAAAATGTAACATATGCATATGTATGGATACATTTAAAATTAAACACAATTTTTATCATAAAAATAAATATAAATAATTAGTCAAATTATTTTTTTTAAAGTAAACGTAATTAGTTGAATATTAAAATTCTTATCCAGATTTAATACTATTATGATTTTTTTTTCTAATTTTTAATAAGATAGAATGTGTGGTGATCTTTGTTGTGTGGTGATTTTTATTGAATATATGTGACTAGTATTTTTTTATTCTAAATTTTATAGTTTATTAATTAGATTCTTAGTATTTTGTACTCATTAACTCACTTGGTATAAAGATTAAAAAACTTAAGTGGACATATAACACAAACTTAAGTGAATAATTAATTATAGTGTGGTCCCCACATAAATTTAGACATATGATGCAAAATTGGATTTCAATTTCAAATTTTATTTGAACTTTCTCTTAGTATTGCCTATTAATATATATATATATATATATATATATATATATATATATAGATTGGATATTTGGACTCCTCATATTTGTACTAAATTAACTCACTTAACTCAAAAATGAAAATTTCTAGATGAGACAAATAGCACAAAATTAGTCTCCAATAGAAATCAAATTTGAATTTTAATGAAATTTTTTCTCAATTTTGATTATATATATATATATATATGATTTCTTATCAAATAAAGGAAATATACACTAACTTTCCATCATCTTACTGCTCTATTATTCCTATCAAACACATTAAGATAGAAAGTTGGTATTTTTCTTCTCTTATTCTTTCATTCTGTTTTTTTTTTTTTTTTTTTTCCTTAGATTAATTCTTTCATTTTCATCCTGTGGTTGACGCTTAGGTCCCGCTCAAATTTTCTACGGTGACTCTTATTTTTCACTATGACTTGTATTGACTAAGGGTGAGTTTGGTTCAGCTTTTTGAAACTGGACTTTTTGAAAAAATGGAATTTTCAAAAAGTGCAGTATGAAAAAGTGTTCTATCAAAAAGCTGAGTGTTTGGTAAAAGCTATTAAAAAATGCTTTTTAAAAAAACTGAGTGTTTGGTTAATACTTATAAAAGTGGCAGTTTGAGGGGTAAATTACTAAAAAGGACAATGTCTATATAAAGAGAATTGTTATAAAAGTATTTTGTCAATAGTATTTTTTTTTCTAAAGAAAAATAGTACTAACTTAAAAAGTTTAGATATATAATAAAATGTCACAATATTTTCACAATATTAATTTAAAAATAATCTTTGTAAAATAAAATTTTATTAGCACTTATCTTTTAAATGAGTTGTTTTAGTACTCGCAATTTTTTCTCTATCACATACTCTATAACATCACAGTTATGAAAAAGAAGTGGTAAAATAATCTTTGTTCCATGTTGTTTACCCAAACCCAAAAACTCTTTTTATTTTATTTTTTCTTACACTTTTTTCTCATCCACATGTTCACTTTGTCTCCATCTTCTTGTCTTCCTTTTCTTTTACTTTCCTCCACACAAAGCCTCCCCCCCCCCCCCCCCACACACACACACACGTCTGAGCTCTCTCTTGAGCTCCCTCTCTCTACTCCATGTCTCAAAAGGTTCCATTTATCAAAAAAATAAAAAAAAATAAAAAAGAAAAGAGAAGAGGAAGAAGTAGCACAAAAAAAGAAGAAGAAAAAGAAATGGGTTAGATGATTTGCTTTGCCTTCACCGTTGCTTGATCTCATTTGCTCTGCCTTCACCACCGCCTGTCTTCCTTCCCACCGTTGCTTGATCTCTTCCCCACTGCCAACGACATGCGGTAGAAATGGGTCAGATCAATTTTTTTTTTTTTTTTTGGGTTTTGATTTCATTATTGAGTTCTTGTAAAATTGTGTAGAAATGAGGCAGATCATTTTTTTTTTTTTTTTGAGTTCTTGTAAAATTGTGTAGAAATGGGTCAGATCATTTTTTTTTATATATATATATTTTTTTTTTTTGTTCTGGGTTCTGAGGGTAAAAAAAATAGCAAAGAGAGAGATGAGAGATGAGAGGGCTCTTCTGTGAGGAATGCGTGAGAAAAAGAAGGGTAAAGTGAAAGGGTAAAGCAAGGAAATTTCGTAAAATCACTTGTGCTCCAACGGATACTTGATAACGCGCAGTCCGCTTTTTCCAAAATGGTTTGAAGTCACCCATAAATTTTATGCGCGTTTAATTTAGTGTAGAGAAACGCGCTTTTTCATTAAAGCCAACTTTTTCAAGCTGCCAAACACGTAATCAGTGTACACTTTTTACAAAAGCGCATAAAGGGGTTTAAAAAGCGGAAACAAACACACACTAAGTCTCCAAAGAAGACTTGACTAAGTCTCCCTCGCTGTGCACTCAAAAAAAAAGTCTTACTTATTGTTTGAGATTTGCTTATTTTACTGAAATTGAAATTTTTTTACTAAAAGTACTATAGATAAAGGTAACAGTTAGCTAAAATAGTATAGAAAGACCTATGAATAGTACCAAAAAGTATAGTGATGCCTATAAATAGTAGAAAAAATAAACTGAATAGTAAAATAAGCTAGCAACTTTCATTAACGCCAAATGCAGACTAGAAGTCATGATTTTTTTTTTTTTTTTTTTTTATCAAGAGTTTTAGAAAATCATGTATATTATTACCATTATTATTTTTTTGAGCTCAGATAGAAATCCTAATCGCATGAACTTAATATACTACCTCTACCTGTGGGTTCCAATTAGCTCAACTTGTAAAGTCTCTGATGGTTGTATAAGAGATCTGGGGTTCAATCCATGCGTACATCAAAAACTAATTGGTGTCCCAGTCTCATGATAAAAAGCTATCATCAAGAGTAGACGCTATAGGGTGAAACTCTCTCTTTCTCTCAAAAAAAAAAAAAAAATATATATATATATATATATATATACACACACACACACACACATGCTACCTCCACCCCTCTCCACCCAGTACCACTTGAACTTGGGCCCTCAAACCCCACAAGCCTTTTAAGGTTTGGGAAAGTATCATTCCGCCCAGTGTGGGTGGTGGTAAAAAATTCTTGTACAATAAAGTTTTTTTTTTTTTAATTTTTTAATACATGATTATAATAAGTCCCTTAATATCCACTCTTTAAAAAAAAAAAAAAAATCTTTGTTCTTTATTTCAAATTAATTTGCTTAAAAATACAAATCATAGGAAAAAGTATTTTAATAATTAAAAAGATAAACTTAAAAAACAAAATTCACATTTCCACAACTTCACCATCATTCTGTTTGTTTCAGTGATGATGGTTTTTAGAAAACTAGTATGTAACCCATGCTACCTCACGAGAATAGAGATAATTTAATAAAACAATGGAAATAAATATATTACATTTTATTATTTAAGTGATACTATTGGTTTTTTATTTATTTATTAATCATGAGTTTAGTCATGTTTAAAAGATTTAGTTTATTTATGTTTAATAAAACTTAGCATTATGTAATTTTTTTTTTTTTTTTTAATTTCAAAACTTATTAGACCAAGCATTATGTAATTTCTTAACAAATATTTTTATCATACAAAATTCTAATGAAAGAATGCTACATAAACATATATATTCAAGGTTGATTTATACACAATACATATAGCTATGATTAAGTTGCTTTATCACAAGCCATTTTTAGCAAAATATTTTAATCAACTAAATGTGAATCTCATAACGTGCATTTTATAACAATATATAACAAAAGAATATCGTGAATCTAATATTTTTTTTAATTAATTAAAAATCACTAAAATTATGAGCATAAAATGTAAAGACAAACAAATAGGATAAGTGCTAATTCTTTAAAAGAAAACTTACAGTGAGTTGAGAAAACTACACAAATAATCTTTGATGTTTGAAGAATAATGAAATTACAACTTCCTTTCGAAATTGGGTAGAGACTCGTGCTGATAACGTGTTATGAAAAAGAAAAAAAAAGAAACATGCAACATCAATGATAGGAAAACAAAACAATTTTATAATTAAATAATAAAAATTATTAACAAAAAGGAAAGAAAGTATAGACAGATGAAAGAAAATAAACATGTAACATCAATTATAGGAAAACCACAAAATTATATAATTAAACAATAAAAAATTTACACAAAAAGAAACAACAGTATAGGCAGATGAAAGAAAGCAATAATCAAACCTTAGGAATGATTGTAATTCGTTTTGCAAAGCATAAACCAAGACCATGAAAATTGTAAAGACAAGTACAATCGGAATATCTAGAGAACCTCTTTTTATATAAGATACAGAAATACCAAATACATGCATCATTGATACCGAAAGATTCTTTTGAAATTCCATAGCATTGATTGAAGAAGAGGGGAGCTGTATATTAAGGTGCTTGAATTGGTGTGGAAAAGGGAGGTGAATTTGAAAATACATGGGTGTGGAAAAGGAAAGTGAACCTGAAAATACGTGGGTGTAGAAAAGGGAGGTGAACTTGAAAATACGTGAGTGTGGAAAAAAAGAAAAAAGAAAAAAAGAAGCACATCGAATTACAACAGATGGAGGGAAATTAGATTCTAATTTCATATTTACATTGACACGTGACACAGTATAGATTAGAATTCTAATTTAGAATTGCAATTGGAGTTTCTCTCTGCTTCACTTATTAGATGAGTTATTTTCCAAAAAAAAATTTCTATAAAAATTATCTTATTTTCTTATATTTGCTAGCAACCTTAAATGAGTTGAAAAATAATCTTCTAACTTCCCTTATTTAGTTTGGTGTGAGATGGAATTGTTCTTAAAAAAAAAATTAGTGGTAAACAATCTCTAAAAATAAACCATACGTTTTTTGTTGAATAAAGATAATTTTCCTTTAACTTATTTTTTTTGATACTATCAAAGACTGAAAAATACGGAAAATTATTTTTACACAAGATTTTTCATTGAAACAAATAGAACTAATGAGAAATTAAAGTCTCTTATCTATGAAAAATTGGTCAAGGAGGTTCGAATCCAACCTATTCTCTTATTCTCTCCATCCCCCATCTAAGAATTCTTTCATTGTCACCCACTGGTTGATGCTTAGGTTATGCTCAAATTTTCTACTATGACTCATATTTTTCACAATAACTTGACTTGACTCGTATTTTTCCAAAGAAGGCTTGACCAAGTCTTCCCTACCGTGAACTAAAATTAAAAAAAACAAAAAACAAAAAAGTTTCACCTGCTGTTAGAATTCTTTATCGTTTATTTCAAATTAATTTTCTTGAAAACAAAAAATCAAAGGCAGAAAAGTATTTTAACAATTAAAAAAGTCTCTTCATCTTTGAAAAAGGGATCCAGGTTACTAAAAACTAATTAGTGTCATATTTTTTTGATACATTGATAGTTGGAGGTGAGGAGGTTTGAATCTTGAATGTTTCTATTGGAAATACTTTGAGATGTCAACCAGTTAAATAAAAAGTTACAACACTCTTGACAATAAATAAATAAACAAATAAATAATATTGATGTCATAACTCATAAATTCAAATGCTATCGTATTGCTAATATAAATAAATAAAACCCATCATGACTCTCGTTTAGGTTATTTATCCCCATGTGAAGTAAAATATTTCTTATCAACATGTGGCTATGGTTAAAAAGGAAAAATAAAAAATCCACTCCTTGTTTTGCAATTAAAAGGATAACTGCCAATAATATTTTTTATTTCTCTTTTTCATTTTTCTTCAAATGGCAACTCAACAGCTGAAACTAACCCATAAATTAAAATGAAATGACCCAATCTAAAAGGCAAAATAAAATTTCTTGATTAAAATTTTTTAAAAAAATTCTTTAACATACGAGTGTGTGTGCGTGTGAGAAGGCTAGATTAGGGATGGAAAAAATTCCTTGTCTAGCCCCCCAAATGTGTTTAAGGTAAGTAACATAATTTCCCTTCAAAGGAAAGGGGCGAAAATCTGAAATGAAGTTAATGAACTATGATCTTTATTAGCAAAGGAAATATACACCAAATTTCCAACTTTTTGTTTCTCAATCATTCTTTCAAAACACATAAGATAGAAAATTTGTCCAAAATGATTTATAAAATATCTTTTCCATTCACCTATTTTCCATGGTTCCATTTTTCCATTTTTCCATTCTTCCTAAGAATAAAGCCTAAGTATGACCAACCTAGTTTTGCTTGACTTATTGCTGTCCACTTATTGATGCTTTTACTAAGGTCCGACTCCATTTTTCTAGGGTGACTTCTATTTTCCACAAAGTCAACTTGACCAAGACTTCTAGCAATCAGCATAATGTAAAAGTTGTGATTTTGTGGGTTATAATTTGCTCAACTGATAAAGTCTCTGATAGTTGAATAAGAGATCTAAGGTTCAATTCTCGCATACAATAAAAACTAATTGGTGTTTTGATCTGATGATAAAAAGCTATCATCAAAAGTGGACGCTATCGGTTGAAACTCTCTCCAAAAAAAGTTGTAATTTTTTTTATCATATATTTTATGTGTTTTTCAATATGACTCATCTCTTAGGGTCCGTTTAGAAGTTCATAAGGAAAGGGAATGGAATGGAATGAATGAAATGATCATAAGGGAATAGAAAGGAATGGAATGGAATGGAATGGAATGTATCTAAGTAAGTGAAAGGAATGGAAAAGAATTGAATGGAACGTAATTAAGTAACCTTGATTGAATGTTGAATGGAATGGAATTAAGTAACCTTGATTGGATGTTTTAAAATAAAGGAATGGAAATGAATGAAAATGAATGGAATGTAAGTAATTTTGTTTGGGAGTAACATGGAGGGAATGGAATGGAATGGAATGGAATCATTTTATGATAATATTACTATTAGACCCCTATTTTAAAATAAAGGGTTGAATATATAGGGGTATTTTGGGAGTTTAGGTAAAAAATTTATTAAATCTAATTCCATTTCCTCCCAATTTTGGGGGGAATGAAAATTTGAGGTTTTAAGGGAATAGTGAGGAATGAGTGTTCCCTCCTACCTATTTCATTCCCTCTCACTTAAACTCTCAAATAAGGGAATGAACTTTTTATTCCCTTCATTAAAACTCCCAAACAAGGGAAGGGAAGGGAAGGGAAGAATATTCTAAAATGATTCTTTTCATTCCTTTCCATTCCTTCTTCCCAAACGAGACATTAATTGCCAACAGATTAATAAAGGTTCTGTGGGTTCCAATTAGCTCAACTGGTAAAGTCTTTGATGGTTATATAAGAGATTGAGGTTCAATCCCTGCTTATACCAAAAATTGATTGTGTCTTGGTTTGATGATAAAGAGCTATTATCAGGAATGGACGTCATAAGTTGAAACCCTCTAAAAAAAATGTTCTTACTAAATATTGACTTACTAATCCCTACCTAGAATTCGTTAACTTAAATTATTGAAAAAAATGCAATCCTGCTCAAAGTGTCACATTGTTATGTATATATACTTGGAATAGGATTCTTAATATCCTTTTTTTTCATTTTTTTTTTTGTTGAATATCCTTATTGCTGAGTTTAAATTAATTTTCTTAAAAACACAAATAAAAGAGAAAAAAAGTATTTTAAAAAATACTTAAAAGATAATCTCTAGAGAAACGAAATCTAAGTTCACACAACTTCACTACTCTTGGAGGTTTTAATTGGTTCAACTTAATGGACCTAGATTCAAATCCAACCACCAAATTATTAATCTATTGAATTTTCCTCCTTTTTATTTTTGAATCGCAATTCAATCACTGAAACAAACCCATAAATGATATAAAAAAAAAATTTCAAAAAAAAATTATATGAAATTACCCAATAATATGAAATAAGGACAAAGTTTAGCTACAAAATTGATTATAACTTAAGGCTACAAACCCACTTAATAAAATAAATATTATCACATATTTTGAAAAATAAATTGCATGTTCTTTATGCTCTTAATACATATGTTAAATTTTGTGTCAATCAAATAATATTTATTATATGATCTATAAGCTTATATTTTGTGCATAATTTTAAATTACAAAACTTGCAATTTAAAAAATTTATTGATTACATAGCTATTGATTTTTAATTTACTTGATATTTTGCAAGCATGAAGGATATAAGAAGAAGATGCGATCCAATGGTGGATTTGTTAAATTTACCTCCAATAAAAAGATATTAAGTAAGGTTGTAAAATAAGGCTACAACCAATTTTATAACTAAAATTTATCTAAAAAATAATATGAACAATGTTTCTCTCCAAATTAAAACCCATCAAACTTCTTATATATCTTTTTATTAGATGTGAATTTTGAAAATCTAACCATTGAATTGCATGTTCTTTATGTTTTTAACACACATGTTAAATTTCATTCAAATAAAATTTTATTTACTATTCAATCAATAACTTTATTTTTAATGTATAATTTTAGATCACAAAAACTTGAGATTTAAACATTTAATTGATGACATAGTTAGTGATCTTTGAACTTTTTGAAATTTTGGAAGCATGGAGGGTATAATAAGAACATGCAATCTAACGGTTGGAATTTCAAAATTCACATCCAATAAACAGATATATGAGGAGTTTAAAAGGTTTCTCTCCAAACTAGTTTGGAGAGAACCTTTTCCAAATAATATTGAATTCCTTGAATTTGTCATGGAACCAGTTTACCAGAAAGATACCAAAGAATATTGGAGTTTTGTGCCAATTAGAAACTCTTGACCCCTCAAGCAATCATCTTTCCGGTCACATTCCTCCAAGCATGCTTTCTATGACTTTTTTGAGCCATTTGAACTTGTCCTATTGACAAAGAATGCATAACTTAAAAATCAAGATGTAAATTTACAAAACGATGGTGAAGATCAATTTGAAAAGTTATGGTTTTACTTAATTATTGCATTGGGTTTCATTGTGGGATTTTGGGCGGTTTGTGGAATCTTGGTGATAAACAAATCCTAGAGACAACCTAAATCGGAAGGATAGGTTTTTAGTGGTCATTGCAGTGAATATGGCTCATCCGCAAAAGAAGATTCAAGCAAAAAGACACTGTGATTGATCTTTAATGGAATATATATATATATATATATATATATATATATATATATATATATATATATATATATATTAGGTTTGCACTTTAGGTTAAGTGATGTCTCAATATGTTAGTTCTCAAGTGGAGTCTTTTCAAAGTGTTATCTCTCCAACAAAATAAGTTTGAAGCTGCGTGTAGCAAGATGCCTTATACTTTGTACTTTACTTCCATGTATCCTGTTAAAACACATTGATCTTTTTGTTTGTTTTGCCATTCTAGCTAGATTGAGAATTGCATGGACTAATGGAGACATAGAAGCTGGGGCAGTGCACATCTTAACCTCTTTAACTCTTAGGAAAAGCACCTATAATGACAATCATAATACAATATACTCAACGCAAGTTAACATGCAAGAATTCACTCTTTACACTTTACAGATGCAGTAACACTAATAACAGCCAAGCCCCCCAAGCACTTGCACAAGATATATATTACACATGAATATCAGTTCATAATTCGCTTTAAAAACTGTCTCTCAGCACAAATAAAAATCAAAACAATTTTGCTAGAGGAAAGCCAAGTAATATGAAAAGGGAACTTTAAGATCAAATATGTCTTCTATGCTAGTTAGGACTAGGAGTACCAATCTTTAAAATATTGACATAGTAGAAAGCTAGTCCTAGCTTCAGGCACTATGGACTGGCAAGGCTCAGCCTCTTCTTCCTCCCACTACAGCTCAGACCGCGCATCAAATTTAGAAGGTAACACCGTGCAGACTTGACAATTTTGCTCTTCCCAGGGTTGTAACATCTGTTATGTATTGCCTCACTACTGCATGAAGAGTTTGCTGCACATCTATAAAGGCTTTTATTTGTAGATTTTGAAGAAAGGTAACAAAAGGTAGGATTTGCTTTTGCCCCACTCACGTAAATTTTGACTGCCATCAATAGGATCATCCCTGAAGATCTCTTGAAAAAGCTCATGTAAATAAATTGATTTTTATGTTCTTGATCTCACATTTAGCAAATAATGCTAATTTGGGCTCCCAATCGGATACCAAATGTGCCTAAATTAGCTCAATAATTTTGAGGCTAAATATTATATTTAAGTTCTTATAATTAAATTAATTAAAAAATAAAAGAAATGGCAAATTATTGTCCCCCCTTAACTCTGATGTACCACTCCATAGTAAAATGTTTTACAAAAGACATTTTTTTTTTTAGCATTTTATTGTATCTTTTTCATTATAAAATTTGGTCAAATCTTTTTTTTTTTCGTTGGCTGTAAAATCCTTACCTAAAAAAACATAGCAAAGTATTTTACAAAAGGAAATATAAACTAGATTTTCATCATCTTACCGCTCTATCAAACACATTAAATAAAAAATTTGTATCTTTCTCCATTCTCTAATTCTTTCATTCTCCCTAACCCTAATAAAGCCTAAAGGGACGACCTCCACTGATTGATGCTAGGTCCTAGGAAGTTTCTACGGTGACTCCTATTTTCCACAACGACTTGACTTGACTTGACTCTTATTTTTCCAAAGAAGCTTGGCTCGACCAAGTCTCCCACTCTCCCCTACCTTGGACTAAAAAAATAAAAAAAATAAAAAATAAAAGAGAAACTACCCATTGTTAGCATAGAAGTCGTGATATTTTGTTAAGTGGTTCTGGTGTTTCCCAGAAAATCATATTATTCTTGACTTGTAATAAATTTTTTTTTTCCATGATTGTAATAGGACCCTTAAAATCCACCTTTAAAAAAAAAAAAAATCTTTATTGTTTATTTCAAATTATTTTTCTTAAAAACATAAATGAAAGGCAAAAAAATACTCTATCAATTAAAAGATAAACTAAAAAAAAAAAAAATCAATGTTCTCAGTTCGCACAACTTCACTATTTTCTTGAGTTCAAATTAAATTAACAAGAAAAATCTCTTCTCTTTGAAAATTTGAAAAAGGAACCTAAGTTTGAATCTCACTAATACCAAAAATTAAATGGTCTCATATATTTTTAAATATATATTAATAATACATTAGGGGTGTGGTGGTTTAACCCTTCCCAACCCGTTGAAGCTACAATACTCCTGGTAATAAATAAATAAATGATATTGATGATATAAGTTCAAATGCTATCATATTGATATATAAATACTTGTTAGGATATATGTAGTTCAAGTCTGTGAACATATGTCGCTATTTTATGTAATTGGCTTATCCTTAGACAAAACACACTTTACTTGTAATTGGGTAGATTTAGGATGAGTTTAACACTTTAAGAAACAGTGGTTCAAAATTAAGTGTTGAAGCCGTCAAAGTCTGTCCAAGAAACAAGCAAGGAAGTGCAAGTTTTTAAAGCTCGACACATATCTCGACAGATGCGTCTATCAAGCTTTAAAGAAGCTATTTTGCCCGAGCCTCGACAGCTTCTCGACACCTCTTGACACCTTTATCTGTCGAGAATTAAAGAAAACAGATTTCCAAGTCTGTTTCAAGTCTAATCCGTGAGTGTGTCTTTGAGACTTCTTTTCTCCTAACCCTAGACATATAAAAGGATTATTTTAAGGGCCGTTAAGTGGTTGCAGAAGATGCAAGTTGCACATTCATTCAGAACTTCTGGTTCATGCAATTTGTGATCAGAAAGACAAAGTTCGTGCCCTAGTTCATCTCTGATGATTTGAAGAACTTTGCAGCCAACTCTCTCTCTCTCTAGTTGGTGTTTGAAGTTGCGTACTGGGATCCGCGAATCTGGTTAGTTACGTACTTGGGAGCCGTGCATTGAAAGGAGAAACTGTCACTACAGAACAAGTCTAATTGGGTATTGGGGTAAGAGTTCAACTATAGGTTGGTAAGGTACTGTGATCCCTTACTTGTAACTGCTTGTTGTGATAATAGTGGAGTTTCGGGAGTGGTGACCTTAAATCACCCGGTGGGGTTTTTGCCGTAAGGGTTTTCCCCATTCGTGAACAAATCACCGTGTTATTTATTTTCCACTGCATAACTTAGTTTCGGTGATTTGTTTGTGCTACCACGTAATATTGCATGCTAATCTGATTAATTAATAACTGGGCTAATTAATTAATCGAAGTTATCACAAGGGGTCAACGCGTTTGTGGCCTGACAAGTGGTATCAGAGCAGGCACACTTTGATTAGGGTTTAATCTTTGATGTGTGATCCATTGACCCCTGTTGTCATGGAAACTCCTGATTGTTTTGATTTGCATGATCTTGTGTTGAATGATGATGATGATATTCATGATGCCTATTGCAAGCTTTATAATTTTTATATGAAATCTCTTGAGTGTTCTACAAAATTAAAAGTTAAATTTAAAAAGGTCAAGCTTGAAAAAGATGATTTGATTGCAAAATTGGATGAAGCCATTAATTTGAATAAGAATTTTAAAAATCAAATTTCATCTCAGGCGGACAAAATTAAGAGTTTGGAAAAGCAACTAGTTGAATTTAAAACTGAGGTTGAAAAATTATCTAGTGCCAAACTTGTTGTTGAGCCTAACTCAAAAGAAAAGGATTTTTATATTCCCCCATTCAAAAGGAATAATGAAGAGTTAAAGGCTAATATTGCTAGGATAGACAAAGGTTAAAAATCTGATGTTAACGCTGAAGTTTCTAAACCTATGTCTAAAACTCTTTCTAGGTTGAATGCTAAATCTGTTTTTGTCCCCATTTGTCACCATTGTCACATGGTTGGTCATATTAGGCTAAATTGTCCTAATTTGAGGACTCTGTCAACCTCTAAGGTTAGACCTCCTTCTAAGAAGTCGAGTAGCTCTAAAACTGCTCATGTTTGTCACTATTGTGGTGTTTTTAGACACACTCGTCTTAATTGCTTTAAGTTGTATCCTCACAAGCAATTGTCCAAACGGTCACAGGTTTCCTCTCAAGGACCTACACCTTTGTTTGGAGAGTTATTAAAAGTCTTGAGCTTTTTAACTCAATTTCAGGAGAATTTTAATTCTTCTATGTCCTTTAGTAGACATACTAGGACACGTGCCTTTTCATCTTCACGGCCAAAAACTCGTGCTGTGTGGCTGAGAAAGGAGCCTAAGACTTAATTGTCTTTTCTCTTTGTCCTTTGCTTTAATTCTTTCTATCTAAAGTAGGACTCTCTTTACTTGATTTCTTTTCTGCTGTTGAAATCATGCTTTCATGCATATGCATATTTCTTTCATGCATTCATGTTGTCTATTTGTTTTTGTTTGGTTGTTTAGTTTTTTTTAAACAAAACAAAAAAAAAATTGAAAAATTGAAAAATACAAAAACAGTGTGTGTTCGTGTGCATTAGTTCATGTGAACTTTTAAAATGGCTATTGAAACAGAGTTTTTTAAACTTTGTATCACCTGTAGCTTAGATGAGCATTCTTCTGCACAACTAAGCAAGTGAGCTTTGTAGCTCTTTGTTTGTGATGAGTAAGGTTAAGTGATTTCTTCTTCTTAACACTCGTATCACTCTTTTTGACGGGTTGAACTAGAAAATCCTAAGAGAAAGGCATAAATAACCATCTTACCATTGTTACTCGCCAATCATAATATGACATATGTATGCTTCGGCATAGCAAAAGTGCAATGTCAATGACATCTGTATGCTTCGGCATAGCAAAAGTGCAATGTCAAAAGCTTAACATAATTGGGTATTTCTTTGGGTATTTGTTAAAAGAAAATATGCAAAGATATGCAAAGCAAAAAGATCAAAAATGCTTTAAAATATGGTTGCAAGCGTGTTTTCTAGGAGATGTGGGAGTTATAGGATGTACCTCGAAGGTGATAGTCCCCATCAAGCAGTTATGATTGCGTGTGAGTTAAAGTGATTTTCTCATATCTCAAATCGTCATAATATTGAGACACTTATGCAATCTTGCGATGTTTTCACACACAACACGCAATACTCTTTACTATTCTTGATACATGTGCAAGTACAATGTAATTTGGCCATCACAAGGTTTACATGCTTTAATGTATGCTCACTAAACTGTCTGGACTTGTTTTTGAAATATAAAATTGGTTAGACTTGTTTAGTGTGTGTGTGCGTGCGTGCGTGTTTTGAGATACATGTGCATCAAAATTCTTGTTGAGAGATGATTTTGAGAGCTTAATGTATTGATTGGATTTTTGGTTGAGTTGCATGCATGATTGCATTCATGTCTATGTTTTTCCTCTTTTGAAAAATTGTTTTTAAAGGCATCTCGACACCTCCTCGATACCTCTCTACACATAGCTATCTGTCGAGCTTCTTAGACTCTTTCTTATCGCAGTCTCGACAGATACCTCGACACCTCCTGGATCGATCGAGAAACTTTCTGTCTGCTCGATAGCTTCTCGATAGCTGCTGGATCGATCGAGGTTACTTCTTGTTTGTTTCTTCTTCCTCGATACCTGATCTCGATAGCTTCATTTGTCCACGTGTATTTCTCGACACATGACCTCGACAGCAGTCTCGACACCTCCCGATAGCATCATCTGTCGAGAATTACTGAGAGGCTATATATAAAGCTTTCGCGATTTTTCTTCTCACTTGCTCGATCTCTCTCGCTCGAAACTTCTGTTCTCTCTCTCAAAATTTCTCCTTTTCCCTCCAAACCTCTTCCCAAGGCGTTTTCAAGAGTTCTTTGCGATCTTCACCTCTTGGTAAGCGTCTTATCCCTCATCTTCATGCATTTCATTGTTTTAAAACCCTAGGTTTTGTTTTTTTGAAATTTTTGTTTTTTTTTTTTAAATTGTTGGGGTTTTCATGAAATTCTTGGGTTGGTTTGATAGTTTTGATCTTCAAAACCACATGCTTTGCATCACATTCGCATTCTAATTGTAGTTTCATGCATTTAGATGTGTGCCTATCGATTGTGTGCTGTTAGGTTTGGATTGGGCTGAGCCCATGATGTTCTTATGTTGCATGTCACATGTTCATGCATTTTCCATGCATACGTTCTTTCTTTTCAGTATATTCTTCCTATATTGAATTGTTTGGAACTTTTCTGTGTGTCTCTTTCTCTTTCCCCCTCTCTATGGTTGGGTTAGTAGTGTCTATGGCACCTAAGCGTAAGTCCATTCCGTCCCAGAACCCTTTGCGTTCTAAGGGACAGTCTTCCTCAGATTCTACTCCTCTCTCTGTCCGGTTCCGTGATGAGAAAGCCCATAAGGACTTCTCGGAGAACTTTTCTAAACGAGGTGTTCATTCGGAACGCCGCGTTGTCTTGGCAGACTTTGTCGACACCGACCTTCCCGATGCCATTCACACTCGGGGATGGGAGTCACTGTGTGACGTCCCGGTCACATCTCCTCTCATGTTGATACAGGAGTTTTACTCCAACATCCACGGGATAGATTCTTCAGTACCTTTTTTCTACTCTTGCGTTCGAGGTACGCGCTTTTGTGTCACCCTAGAGTTAGTCTCTGAGGTTCTTCATGTCCCTAGGGTGGATCATCCTGATTACCCTAGCTATGAGCGCCTCTGGACTGTGTCCAAAGACGAGATGATCTCGGCGTTCTGTGAGCGTCCGTCCTCTTGGAGAGATCATATGTACACACCATGTCGACCTTTTGCTAAAGGTCCTCATTTTTTTAACATGGTGATGACTTTTGTTTTGCACCCACTCTCTCACTATAACTCTATCACAGAGCCTCGTTGTCACGACCCAAATCCATGAAACATGAATTTAGATGCATGACTAATTTGCTAACCTTACTAGCTCAACAAAAAAATAATTTTAAACATAGTTCCATAAATCTCCAAATAAACCATGCTACTAATAAAATCTCTTACAATAACTAAAATCCACAATTTATAACAATCTCCAAAACACTGTGAAGTCTAAAGCGGAAATACAAAATAACTAATAATCTTAAAACAAAAACTCCACAAATTGGAAACAATCTCCACTAAAAAAAAAAACGTGAATTACCAAAACAAAGGAAACTAAAATTCTATGAGTCTTCAAGTAATACTACAGTCTCCTACAACTTCCACGTTCTACCTTGCACCTTACAAGCGATCCAAGGGTTCTAATTCCCAACTACACTTTAATCTGAAAATATTAATTGATGGGGTGAGCCACACATCTAGTAAGTAATTATACAAAATACACAACAGAGTAGAGTCAAGCAAGGCACGAGTATTTTGATTTTTCACAAACTCATTCGATGATATCAAAAATAATTATTCTAAAACATATAGTGAATTACTTAATACATATGTAATCAAATCTTAAAGTATTTCGAAAACACATACACATAATTGATCAGAGCACAGTGTCACATATACACATCACATATTCTCACATACAATCCTGTGAGCGGATACCAACATCTAACCCCTGCTGGTGAGGGATCAACACATATTCTCACATACAATCCTGTGAGCGGATTTACACATATATCTGATCAATTCTAAAAACACTCATTTTGAGTCACATATCACAAAACAACAAAGTTTATACAACATAAAATAATTTTCTTAATAATAACAATTATTCCAGAGATGGAGACATAACAAATATCACAATATTGAATTGGAACAAAATCAACGGATGCTTGACTCTCTTAGGGAATGAATAAGAACTGAAGAGTTTATATAGAAAATTTTACAATTCTTGAGTAAGTTTGAAAATCCAATTGCTAAAAGACACGTCTTAAATACCATTTGAAAAATAAGAATATGACTTCGAAATCACTTGGTTTGAAACAAATTTAAAGAACAAGAATCTTTTTGGAAAGCTTACTTTGAAACTCAATTATTTTCGGAAAATAGTTTAGTTTAAAAAAAAAATTATCTTTTAAATGGGATTTGGACGTTCAAAACGTTATTTAAAATTCAAAAGTTCTCTTAAAACATTATTTTAAAGCCAATTAAAATTTCTCTTTCAAAAGTGTAAAAATGCTTTTTGATAAACTTTTAAAACGTGAGCCAAAAAAAAAATATAACTTTTGAAAACCTTTAACTTCTAAGAACCTAAAGAACAAAACTTGTGCATATCATGCATAATTACTTACAGTACTTGAATCACTCTGAAAGTCCAGCTGAAACACCCTCCAAAAGTCTCAAAATACTCTCAAGTAGGACCTATAATCAATCGTGAAAATTACTTAATATCCTCCACAAAAAATATAAAGCTTATAAAACTATATAAATGGGTTCACTAGGATTATACTTTGCTAAACTATTAACACTTTTAACACTAAATTAAAGGTTCTCTAACCAATGATGCTTTAACCAATAATATTCTCTTGTATTGATTGAGACTCATATTGTCATGAGGAAGGCAGTGGCCAAAAATATCACTGACCTAAGATTTAATATAAAACCCCAAAAATTAATTCATCCTAACATATATAATCACAAAAAATGTGGCAAAGCTAAAAGGACCCTACATATACAAATCCAATAGAAAACCTAATGGAAAAATATTTACCTATTCTAGGGACCCATGGAGAACAACGTGAGAACCGTATTCCACAAAAGCCAAATCCAACTTTAATATATAATCTCAATGGTTTAATAGCACAATCTCAATAAAATGGTTGGCTGTATATCTCCCCAAAGCAAAGAAAACAATGGCCGCACGGTTGACTTATTATATATCTATAATATATATATATATATATATATATATATATATATATATATATATACATGTACTAAACCGACGGAAGCCTTAAGCCAAATCATGGATTTTTTCTTTTTTTTTCTTTTGAAATCTTGTGGCTGATTCTAGAATTATATATATATATATATATATATATATATATATATATCCTAATGAACAATCTAACATCTAACATGGATACACCACGACAATTCTAACCGTAAAATATAAGTAGAATTTTAGGACCAAAATCAAACTTCTGAATAACCTTAGAAACTTTTAATTCTATGTTTCTAATTGTGAGAAAGCATACCTAGAATTCTTTGGTTGCCTCTTTGATTAACTCCAAGGAAAGAATACACCTCCTAGCCTCCTTAGATAAAACCCTGACTATCTCTTCTCAAAACCCTAATTATCTTTTCCTCTACCTTATATTCAACACATCAAAGATGTGGGCTTAGTGGGGTAGTGGGCTGTAATTTTAAAACCCACTTAAACTTATCTCTTAGTCTCCAAGAGGCCCATAAGCATCTTCATCTTTTATTTATTTATTTAATTATTTAAACTACCGCACTAAATTATATGCACTAAAACTTTAAATCTTTTCAGCTATTTTGTAACACCACAAAATTGTCTACTCCGATCTTACTATGCACCCACATAATGTACCTCAACTCTATATTAATAATAACAATGACGGTGATGATCATAAAATCAAATCGGGGTATTACACTCGCGCTCGATTTTTGCTGTCCCTCTTAGAGGATCTCTCTATATACTTTCCTTCGCACTTTATCTTTTCCATTATAGATGTCTATAGAGATACGGCCACCCGTGATAAGCTCATTTTCCCTTCCGCTATCACGAGGATCCTGAGCCGTTTTTCCATCCCTTTCCCCTCGTCCGATCCTTACCACGTCATGTCTGTTATAGACGCTGCTACCGTAAAACGTAGCGAGGCACAGTTCCGATCGCGATAGACAGAAGGTGCCACTTCTTCCACTCGTCCGACCAACTCCAGATCCGCTCGAGCATCTGCTTCTTCTTCGAGCGACGTCACCTTAGGAGACATCATGGCGCAGCTACAGCGCATGGATGCTCGCCTAGATACACTCTCCACGGAGTGGTATCAGGTGAACGTCCGTGTTGGTTGCATCGCCAGGCGACAGGCGACCATGGGTGGCTTTGCTCCAAAGGCTTCTCCTCCGCCACCTCATGTGTCGACTGAGACCCAGGCTGATGATGATGGCGATGATGATGATGCTTCCGACGATGATGATGATGCTTCCGACGATGATGATGATGGAGATGCGAGCTCTTCGGATGAGATGTCTACTTGACGCTCTTCGGATGAGATGTCTATTTGACACTTTACCCTTTGTCACTCGTGACAAAAAGGGGGAGTAGTTTTGTATGAGAGTAGTCATGCTTAGGGGGAGTGTTAGCATATGACATTTTTGTTAGGGGGAGTGTGGATTGAGGGATGTAGTGAGGTGATCATATGTATTTTTTTTCTTTTGTCATCTGTTTAGAGATACTTTGATCATATATTGACATACATTGTATTTATTCTCTTCTTATATATGATGATGTATGTTTTTCTTTCACCTACCTTTCATGTGTTGTTTTTTTTCTGTCTTTATACACATGTTTCTTTACTTGTATGCAATCTATTATTTCTGTTTCACACAAAGATGCCTTGATGTGTTTTGTTTATAAGTGTTTCAGAAATACAGGTTGTCAAAGTCTTCTTGCCATAAACTCTCTTCTTGTAAAGTTTTTCAAGAGTTTGTGTTAGGATAGATTTTACTGTATGTAACAAGTGAATATGAGTTGAGTGATTTATGACTTCTCTCATATCTTCATTTGTATGTTGTGGTTTTGTCACGGATTGCCAAAGGGGGAGATTGTTAGGACATATGTAGTTTAAGTCTGTGAACATATGTCGCTATTTTATGTAATTGGCTTATCCTTAGACAAAACACACTTTACTTATAATTGGGTAGATTTAGGATGAGTTTAACACTTCAAGAAACAGTGGTTCAAGATTAAGTGTTGAAGCCGTCAAAGTCTGTCCAAGAAACAAGCAAGGAAGTGCAAGTTTTAAAAGCTCGACACATACCTCGACAGATGCATCTATCGAGCTTTAAAGAAGCTGTTTTGCCCGAGCCTCGACAGCTTCTCGACACCTCTTGACACCTCTATATGTCGAGAATTAAAGAAAACAGATTTCCAAGTCTGTTTCAAGTTTAATCCGTGAGTGTGTCTTTGGGACTTCTTTTCTCCTAACCCTAGACATATAAAAGGATTATTTTAAGGGCCGTCAAGTGATTGCAGAAGATGCAAGTTGCACATTCATTCAGAACTTCTGGTTCATGCAATTTGTGATCAGAAAGACAAAGTTCGTGCTCTAGTTTATCTCTGATGATTTGAAGAACTTTGCAGCCAACTCTCTCTCTCTCTCTAGTTGGTGTTTGAAGTCGCGTACTGGGATCCGCGCATCTGGTTAGTCACGTACTTGGGAGCCGTGCATTGAAAGGAGAAACTGTCACTACAGAACAAGTCCAATTGGGTATTGGGGTAAGAGTTCAACTGTAGGTTGGTAAGGTACTGGAATCCCTTGCTTGTAACTGCTTGTTGTGATAATAGTGGAGTTTCGGGAGTGGTGACTTTAAATCACCCGGTGGGGTTTTTGCCGTAAGGGTTTTCCCCATTCATGAACAAATCACCGTGTTATTTATTTTCCGCTGCATAACTTAGTTTCGGTGATTTGTTTGTGCTACCACGTAATATTGCATGCTGATCTGATTAATTAATAACTGGGCTAATTAATTAATCGAAGTTATCACAAGGGGTCAACGCGTTTGTGGCCTGACAATACTTACTAAAAACACTAAATAAAAACCTTCATCCATTCTCAGTATGTATCCCCATTTGAATTTAAATGTTTCTCTGAACTCAAAAAAAAAATAAAATTCTTATCTCCAGTTAAAATGATAACCAACAATAAAATTTTATATTTCTCTATTTCATTTTTCTTCAAATGGCAACTCAGCTGCTGATACGAACCCATAAATTAATATGAAACTAGTATGTAACTCATGCAAATGGATTGATGCATTTAAAATTAAATATAATTTTTATTATATAAATATAAATAATTAGTCAAATTATTTTTTAAAAATAGCATGTAACACATGCATACATATAGATACATTTAAAATTAAACACAATTTTTATCATAAAAATATAAATAATTAGTCAAATTATTTTTTTTTAAAGTAAACATAATTACTCACATATTAAAATTTTTACCTAAATTTAATACTACTTATGATAATTTTTTTTTGCTAATTTTTAATAAGACAATGTGTGGTGATCTTTGTTGTGTGGTGATTTTTATTGAGTATATGTGATTGGTTTTTATTTTTATTTTTAAATTTTATAGTTTATTAATATTAGATTCTTAGTATTATGCACTCATTAACTTACTTGACACAAATATTAAAAAAGTTAAGTGAATAATTATGGTGTGATTCTCACATAAATTTAGACATATGGAGCAAAATTGGATTATAATTTCAATTAATTTTTATTATAAAAATATAAATAATTACTCAAATAATTTTTTTTTTAAATTGCATGTAACACATACATACATATAGATACATTTAAAATTTAACACTATTTTTATCATAAAAATATAAATAATTATTCAAATTATGCTTTTTTTAAGTAAAGGTAATTGGTCACATATTAAAATTCTTTTCTAAATTTAACACTACTTATGATAATTTTTTTTTCTAATTTTTAATAAGATAGAACGTATGGTGATTTTTGTTGTGCGGTAATTTTTATTGAGTATATGCGATTGGTTTTTTTTTTTTTTTTTTTTAAATTTTATAGTTTATTAATATTATATTCTTAGTATTTTGTACTCATTAACTCACTTGACACAAAGATTAAAAAAACTTAAGTAGATAATTATGGTGTGGTTTCCATATAAATTTAAACATATGACGCAAAATTAGATTATAATTAGGGATAGTAATGGGGCGGGGCAGGGCGGGTCCGAAGGATGGGGTGTTCGCCCCTATCCCTCATGGTTTTGTTTTATCCATCCCTGCCCTGCCCTGCATGACGGGAAAATTTTGTTGCCCCATTCCCGCCCCTTGGGCCCCATAAAACTCTACTTGTTGTTAATTTGCCCACAACTATTACAACTATTTTTAATAAAACCTATTTCATTAATAAAAATATACTTGAAATTAAAAATAAATTTATCCCATTATATCAAACTAATTTTTAGCAAAAATTGAATAGTATAATTAAAGTGTTTAACAAGACAATATCATAACAAAAACAAAAATCTCATAATACAAAATTAATGATTCAATAGTATATAAATTTGTTTATAACAATGATAAAATAAAATGTTAAAATTGGTATTTTATTTTCAACCTTGCTAGAAAAAAAAAAAAAAAAAAGAGGCAGTAATCCTTTTTGGGTAGAATAAAATAAGTTGATGATATGTTTATTTAAATAGTACGGTTTTAGGATATGAAAAATTTACAATTTAACATATATTAATGCGGGCAGGACAGGTTGGGTTTAAAATGTCTAAACATATTCCCGCCCTGCTCCATGGTGCGGGGCCTAAAATCTCGTCCTATCCTTACCCCACCACCTTTGCGAGGCAGAAAAAACTCGTGTGGGGCAAAGCGGGAAGGGGAGGGTCAAGCGAAACGGGACAAAATTGTCATCCCTCATTATATATATATATATATATATATATATATATATATGGAAATAATCAAATAATAGCTAAAAGGCAAAATGAAAATTCTTGATTAAAAAATTTTAAAAAATGCTTTAATAACATACCCATGGTGTGTGTGAGAAGGCTAGTTTAGGGATGGAAAAAGTTCCTTGTACCCCAAATGTGTCATCCACTTATTTTTTCTTTTTTGGAGAATCTTTTCATTCTCCCTAATAAAGCCTAAAGGGACAACCAATTTAGTTTTGCTTAGATTTATTGTCATCCACTTATTGATTCTAGGTCCTGCTCAAATTTTCTATGGTGACTCCTATATTTTCCACAACGACTTGACTTGGCTCCTATTTTTCCAAAGAAGACTTGACTAAGTCTCCCCTACCGTGGATTCAAAAAAAAAAAAAAATTGAAAAAAAGAAAGGCTCACCTGGTGTTCACCAGAAAATCATATCTTATATATAACAATGCTCTCTAGTTAATAAATAAATCTTCTGTTTTATAAAAAAAATCATATTATACTTGTAATATATATTTTTCCCATTATTATTTTAACTTAATATACCCTTTTAAAAAATTATTTATTGTTTATTTCAAATTAATTTTCTTTAAAAAAATCAAAGTCAAAATAGTATTTTAACAATTAAAAGATAAAAAAAAATAAAATAAAATCCATGATCTCATGGCTTCATTATATTTATGGGTTCTAGTTAGATTAACAGAAAAAAGTCTCTTATCTTAAAAAAAAAAAAAAAAAAACTATATAAGCTTGAATCTCACTATATAAAAAACTAATTAATGTCATTATTTTTTTCAATACATCGATTATTAGGAGGGTGATATAAAGATTTCTAACCAATAAAGCTACAATGCTCTTGGTAATAAATAAATAAACAAATAAATGATATTGATATCATAAATTCAAATGCTATTTTATTAATATATAAATTAAAAAAAATAAGAACCTTCCCCACTCTCATTTAGGTTATTTATCCCCCATTTGAATTTAAGGGTTTCTTATCTACATGCGGTTATGGTTTCTTCTAAAAATAATAATACTGTAATTAAATTAAATACATGCGGCTATGGTTAAAAAGAAAATATAAAAAATCAACTCTTCGTTTTGTAGTTAAAATGATAACCACCAATAATATTTTATATTTCTCTTTTTAATTTTTCTTTAAATGGAAACTCAATCACCAAAACTAACCCATAAATTAATATGAACCTAATATCCAAATAAAAACTAAAAGGAAAAAAGAAAATTCTTGATTAAAAATTAAAAAAAAAAAATGCTTTAACATACTAGCCAGTAGTGTGTCTCAGTCTGTGAGAAGGCTAGTTTAGGGATGCAAAAAATTCCTTGTCTTTCCTTGTCTTTCCCGGAAAGGGGGAAAAAATCTGAAATGAACTATGATAGTTATAAATAGCATTTGAACCTTCAACCTTGTAAATTGCCAAAGCAACGATGGCTAGCATGAAAACCACCTTTCTACTTGCTCTTATTTTCCTTCTTTTGCAAACTGAGTTTATTTCACTTGAAGCTATATGGTCCAATTCTAGTGCTGGCAACTCCACTGTGGGTTGCATTGACATGGAAAGGGAAGCCCTTCTTAAATTTAAAGAAGGTCTTGATGATCCTTCAAGAACTCTTTCTTCCTGGGTTGGCGAAGATTGCTGCAACTGGTTGGGAGTGGGCTGTAGCAATCGAACAGGTAACATCATAAAACTCGACCTCAATGGCCACCTTTTATGCGATCAAATGTCTGGTAATACCTCAACAGAATGTTGGCGTCCTTTGAACGGTGTTTTATCTCCTTCTTTGCTTGAGTTAAAATATCTAAATTACCTTAATCTCTCCTATTCAGACTTTGGAGCAACGATTCCTCCTCAAATTGGGAATCTTTCTAACTTGCTTTATCTTGATCTCTCCGATTCATTCTTTGGTGGAACGATCCCTCCTCAAATTGGGAATCTTTCTAACTTGCTTTATCTTGATCTCTCCGATACAGGGTTTTATAAAACGATCCCTCCTCAAATTGGGAATCTTTCTAACTTGCTTTATCTTGATCTCTCCGATTCATTCTTTGGTGGAACGATCCCTCCTCAAATTGGGAATCTTTCTAACTTGCTTTATCTTGATCTCTCCTATGCATTATTTGATAGAAATCATGGAATGATCCCTCCTCAAATTGGGAATCTTTCTAACTTGCTTCATCTTGATCTCTCTTTGAATTTCCTAACGGCTTCAAATATAAATTGGCTCTCCGGTCTCTCTTCCCTAAAATACCTCAATTTGAATTATGTGAACCTTTCTGAAGCAACAACTGATTGGCTTCAAACTGTTAATTTGCTCCCTTCTCTGTTGGAGTTGGACTTGTCCTATTGTGATCTTGATCTCTCCTATGCATTATTTGATGGAAATCATGGAATGATCCCTCCTCATCTTGGGAATCTTTCCAACTTGCTTTATCTTGATCTCTCTGATAATTTCCTAACAGCTTCAAATTTAAATTGGCTCTCCGGTTTCTCTTCCCTAAAATACCTCAATTTGAATGGCGTGAACCTTTCTGAAGCAACAACTGATTGGCTTCAAACTGTTAATTTGCTCCCTTCTCTGTTGGAGTTGGACGTGTCCTGGTGTCAACTTCATCATCTCCCTCAAAGTGTTCCCTCTTTCAACTTTACGTCACTTTCAGTACTTGATCTCTCTTGGAATGACTTCAACTCTTCTTCAATTCCTCAATGGGTGTTCAATTTCACTTCCCTCACAACACTCGGACTTGGCAATTGTAATCTGACAGGCTCCATCCCTAAGATTGCAAAGGGTAAGCTATGCAAATTGTAGACTTTGGATTTATCAGAAAATAATTTAAGCGGCGAAATAACAGAATTTTTCCAGGCCTTATCGGAATGCAGTAACAGTAGCCTGGAGGAGTTACATTTGAGCCGGAACAAACTCATTGGGAACATCCCTCATTCTTTGGGGAATTTAAAACGTTTGAGAGAGCTTCAACTATACAGCAACGCATTCTCCGGTTCAATTCCATCATCTATACAAAATTTGTCCCGTTTGGAGATACTGGTCCTCGAAGACAACAAGATGAATGGAACCATCCCAGAATCCATTGGACAACTTTCTGAGTTGAGACTGTTGTATCTCTCCGGGAATTATTGGCAAGGTATCATGACTGAAACTCATTTCCTAAATCTCACAAAATTGTATGATTTTTCCTTGTCATCATCATCTAGGAACCCTTTAGTTTTCAATGTGACACGTGACTGGATTCCTCCTTTTAGTCTAAATTCTGTCCACATTTTGGATTGTCAATTGAACCCTACATTCCCTGCATGGCTTAGAACACAGAAGGAACTCACAGAGATCCATTTAGTAAATACTGCAATTTCAGATACAATACCGAATTGGTTGTGGAACTTGTCTTCACAGCTTGTGGAGTTGGATCTTTCTCATAACAAATTAATGGGAAATCTCCCCAAGTCATTAAACTTCTCTTCCTTGCAGAGTGTATATCTAGATTTCAATCATTTAGAGGGTTCACTACCACTATGGCCTAATGTGACAGTTTTCTCTTTGAGAAGCAATTTACTTTCAGGACCGATACCAATAAGAATCGGCCAAGAAATGTCACAGTTGGTAGAATTAGATCTTTCTGACAACATTCTAAATGGTAGCATCCCATCATCCATTGATGGACTAAGAGCTTTGGGCTCTCTTCGTCTATCGAACAATTGTTTGTCTGGAAATATCCACAATAACTGGCAGGGTATGCTAAATTTGTTTTTCGTAGATCTGTCCAGAAATAATCTATCTGGTGGCATTCCAAGCTCAATGTGCTCACTACCTCATCTTAGTTGGTTGCAATTGAGTGACAACAATCTCTCTGGAAACCTCTCTTTAGGCCTGAAATTTCTTTCAAGATGGATTTCAACACTTGATTTTGGAGGAAATAGATTATCAGGGACCATACCAACATGGATTGGAGAAAGAAATTTTTCAATAAGGATATTACGCCTTCGAGGCAATATGCTTTATGGAAAAATTCCTAAACAATTGTGTAATCTCACCAATATCCATGTCTTGGACCTTGCCCAAAATAATTTCTCAGGATCTATTCCAACATGTTTGGGTAGTTTGGTTGGTTACATAGATTCCAATGTCGTGGATCATATGAACATCCCACGGTATATGGATTTGGTTGTTAAAGGAAGACAATATGAATACACCGATGTAATTTTTTTGGTTAAAATCATGGATTTTTCAAGAAACAGTCTTTCAGGGGAGATCCCATCAGAACTAACAAGTTTGACGTTATTGAATTCCTTGAATTTGTCATGGAATCAGTTGACTGGCAACATACCAGAGAATATAGGATCTTTGCGCCAATTAGAAACTCTTGACCTCTCAAGCAACCAACTTTCAGGTCACATTCCTCCAAGCATGTCTTCTATGAATTTTTTGAGCCATTTGAACTTGTCATATAACAACTTGTCTGGACAAATTCCATCAACCAACCAGTTTCAAACCTTCAACGATCCGTCTATTTATGAAGGTAACCCACAACTTTATGGGCCTCCTCTAATGCCAAGTGACAGGAATGCTGAACATAAAGATCAAGAAGATGTACATGTACATAACAATGGTGAAGATCAATTTGAAAATTTATGGTTTCACCTAAGTATTGCGCTGGGTTTCATTGTGGGATTTTGGGTTGTTTGTGGCAGCTTGTTGATAAAGAAGTCTTGGAGACATTCTTACTTCTGTTTTGCTGATAAAATGAAAGATAGGCTTTTAGTGGTCATTGCATTGAATATGGCTCATCTTCAAAGGAAGATTCAAGCAGAAAGACACTGACACTGGGATTTAATGAAACTATTTTATGTGTGTGTGTGTATGTTTGTTGTACTTGTCTTTGTATTGTACTTAATATTTGGGCTTTACTTGTGGGTTAAATGATATCTTAATATGTTAAGCCTCTATTGGAGTCTCTTTAAAGTGTTATCTCCCTAAAAGGGACTTAGATAAATTTGCAGCTTTGTATTACAATTTGTACTTCTCATGTATTGAAGATGCTTGTTGCCTCCATTGTGCACAAATCACAATGGTCAACTTTTTGTTTGTTTTGCCATTCCAGATTGAGATATGCATGGAATAATGTAGGAATAGAAGGCAGTGCACATCTAAAACTTTTTTTTTTTGATAAACTTCAATATCATTAGCAAAAGAAAGTGGGGCAATCCTCCTTACAGGCGATCTCAAGAACTCCTGGAAGATTGTCCTTGTAGAAACAAATAGAAATCCTAGAATTAAGAGAGAGTTTTGCAGCTACATGAGCAGCTGAGTTACAATCCCTCTTGATCCAATCAAATTTAAAACCTAGGAAAAGAGCTTTAAGCGAAAAAACACCGCTAATTACATTATGGATAGACCAATCAGAAGAGCTGTTCTCTGAGGACAGTGGGTCTATACAGTTTTTGGCATCTCCCTTAAAGATAGCATGACTCCACTTCTCATTAAGTGCAAGTTGAGTTCCCCAAAGGAGTGCAGAGGCTTCAGCCATGATAGGGGTACACTTTGAGATCGGCTTGGCCCAAATCTTGATGACTTCACCTTGATCATTTCTAGCAACTGCTGCTATTGAAGCGAAAGACTCAGATATAGCAGCGTCAACATTTAGCTTTATCCAACCAGGAGGAGGTGGTTCCCATTCTTGTTGAGGATGATTAGTGTTGGGAGATGCTTCCAATGCTAGAGCTGGTTCCAATGATTAGTGCACATCTAAAACTTGGTACGTCACATATATAACCATTTCTCATAGGAAGTACCTCTTAACTCACGTAGGTGCTTTTGCAGTGTTAACCATACTACTACCCACAAGGACCTCAACACAAGTTGACATGAACAAATTCACTCTTTACATTTTACAGATGCAACAACAAGAAGTAGCTCCACGAGCACTTGCACAAGATATTACATGAATATCAGTTCATAATTCACTTTAAAACTAGCTCCCAGCCACAAATAAAAATAAAAATAAAAATAATGATATAACTTTGCAATTTTGCTTGAGTGAAGCCAAGTAATATGAAAGGGATTTTTTAGAGTGAAGCTTTGCCAAGTAATATAGACAGAGTTAAAAGCTAGGCTTAACTAGTTAGCCTCCAGTTCTATGGACCATCAAGGCTCAGCCACTTCCTCCTCTCACTAACGCTCAGGCTGAGCATCAAATTTGGAATGCAACACCGTGCAGACTTGGCAAATTTTCCCTTCCCAGGATTGTAACTTCTGTTGGGTATTGCCTCACTACTACATGAAGGAATTACTGGGAAAACAAGTCTGGCGGTTGTTACACAACACAGACTCCCTTTTCTATGAAGTCTTCAAATCCAAATATTTCCCTTATGGATCAATCGTTGATGAGGATGTTAAGGGTGGAGGCTCATATGCTTGGCAAAGCATTTTTAAGGAGAGGAAGGTGATCAATTTGGGTTCTATTTGGCGAATAGGTGATGGAAAAAAAGTGAAGATTTGAGGTGATAAATGGTTACCTGACTTGACCTCCAGTGAAGATTCGAGTGCTTATAAGCTGCTTATGGACAAAGAGGCCTCAAAAAGGCCTAGTACTTTGAATCCTACTGTGCTATCAGGATTTTTGGAAAAAGATTTGGGGCTTGAAAGTGCCTAATAAAGTTAAACATTTTGTTTGGAGGGCATGTAATGAAGCTTTGCCTACTAAGAAGAATTTATTCCATAGGAATGTTACTGAATCTGGAATATGTGGTGGTTGCAACTGAGTTGGAGGACACAGTTCACGCTCTTTGAGGATGTCAAAGGATTAAAGATGTTTGGTGGGAGGATAAGTTCTGTCAGACAAGTTTATTTGAACACTTAGTAGATTTCAGGGATATTTTTTGTGGGACTTTTGAATTCTGATGATCCGGAATTAGCAAATCAATTCGCTATGGTAGGGTGGAGTATCTGGTTTAAGAGGAATGCAGATCATACGGTGCAAGGATCGCTACCATACCATTAGATCTACTCTGATGTAGTGGCAAGACTACAAGAATTTTATGTCGTTTCCATACCATCTAGTTATCTAGTTTGCCTCGGCCTGTATTTCGGTTTGAGCATTGGGTACCCCTGACCTGCCTTTTTACAAAGCTAACTTCGATGGAGCTCTCTTTAGAGACTCCTCATCAGCTGGCATTGGAGTTGTTGTTAGGGACTTTGAAGGTAATGTTATCGGAGCTTTGTTTGAACGGATTGGCCTACCTGCATCCGTGGTGGAGGTGGAAGCTCTTGCTTGTAGGAGAGCTGTTTCTTTTGCCATTGAAATTGGTCTGCAGGAAGTTGTTTCTGAAGGGGACTCTGAGACGATCATTACCTTTTTAAATTCAGATTGTTCTTGCCTTGCCCATTTTGTTCATCTAGTTGAAGATTCCCGAGTCCATGCGGGCAACCTTAGGTTCTCTGCTTTCACTCTTGTGCATAGAATTTGTAATGTGGTGGCAGATAAATTAGCTAAGAAAGCAAGATATTTGCTTTCGCCCCAGTTTTGGCTTGAGGACATCCCTGTTGATGTCTCTCCATTTGTAATGCAGGACAGAAATTTTATGTCAAACCATTAATAAAATTCCAGTTGGTTTCCTAAAAAAAAAAAAAAAATTTGTTACGTATCTGTAAAGGTTTTTATTTGTAGATTTCGAAGAAAGGGGACAAATGGTAGGATGGACTTTTGACCTCTTGTAAATTTTGACTGCCATCAATGGCATCATCCTTGAAGCTCTCTTGAAAAAGCTCAATTATTTGTTTCTTCATATCTGTTTTAGAGGGTTCAAGAATGGGACTGGAGATACTGTTTATGTAAAGTGGTTTTTCTAAGTGATGAGTTTCTTTGAAGCTACAATGGTGGATAGGAGTGTTGCCACGAGAGGGGGTAGTATCTGCAGAAATCACAAGCTAGTAAAAAAGCTTAGACACAAATATAAACTATAGTCTCCTTTTTTTTTTTTTTTTAAATAAAAAGAGTCATGCCTTTATGAGAATTATAGAAGTTAAGAGTAAATATATATAAGTAAGCCAAATTCTGAAACAAATTGAAAACAACTCACACCACCACTGACACTGAAGACTTCTTCACAATCAGATTCTAAGTAGACTGCAGATCAAAATATACTTCCTCTTTTTTTTTTTTTTTTTTTAACTTCCTCTTTAGAACCTGCATAACGAGCACCATTCTGTTAAAGTTGCTGTATAGTTCATGAGCAAGTCAAGAGGAAATGGGCGTAATGGTTTGAAAGTGCAAAACAGTTTATTAAAATGTGTAAGCTACAGTCTACTGAGTCAGAAGTAGAAGACCTGAACAAGTTACATTTCCAACAAGTCTGCATAAATAAGTTGGCATACGGAATTCAAAATCTCCCAACTTTTGCCCATAGTGGTGGAGCGAGGAATTTATCTCTAGGAGGCTATATATAAATTTTTTTTGTGTGTATAAAATTTAAAATAGTAACGTACAATACTTCATAATTCAATATGTGCTATAAACAACAACTAAATGCATATATATATATTTTTTTTGAGAACCAAACTGAATCAACTATCATTAAAAGAGAAAAAGTTAGTTGTAATCAGCTAAAAGAACAGATACAATGTGAGGAGAGACCTCCTCCATCCAAATAATTAAACCGCTAACATGTCTCGCATATCTAACAAGGTAGGAAATACGAACTCATGCATACTCTTTTCTTAGTTATAATGTATCTTATATTAAGCGAAGAGGGAATTCTATAACTAACTAGTATATACCGTATACTTTAATTAAACTAATCAAGTACATTTATAAATTATAATGCCAATACAATATATAGTATATTGATTATTATAATAACAAATAATATATTATAAGGAAAATAAAAAAGAAAGCAAATGAAAAGTAAAGTAAAAAAAATCAAAAGAAAGCAAATGAAAAGTAAAGTAACACAGGATCACTGTAGGGTTAGGGGTCTACGGAATCTTCAAGCTTATCTTTCACTTTTTCTTGTCTAGTCTAGTCACACAAAACTTTTGCAGCAACAGTGGGAAAAAGGAAAGAACTGAAAAGAAAAAAAAAAAAAAAGGCAAATGCCAAGAGAGAGAGAGAGAGAGAGCATTGTGAGCAAAATTTTCTGCAATTGTGTAGGGGACTTAAGTGGTACGACAATTCAACAAAGCTGTTGACCTTTTAATTTTCTACTGCTGTGGTATAAGTAAGCCCTAAATGTGTTGGGATGAAATTAGATTTTTTTTTTTCACTTTTATTTGTTGAGGTAGTTGTTAAAATACCTATATGTTTATTTTAAAGATGATGAATGTTTAATTATTGTAGTTTTGACATACATTCTATTTAAATGAAAGTTATGTTTATTTTTAGAATTTCATAAATATATATGTATATTATCGGGTATGGGGGGAAGGGGGAATGATAAGATTCTTTTAAAAAATTTCAAATTATTTAGGATAATTCCAAAAAAAAAAAAAAAAAAACCTTCCTTAATTTTTTTCAAAATTTTTTTTTGGGGTGGGGGGCGTAGGGGGAAGGCCCCTCTCTGTCCTTATGATGCTCTGCCACTAACCCACTTGTTGGGTTAAAATGAATCAACCCCTTATAAATTAATTAATTACCCAAGTTAATTAATTAGACCAAATTACATGCAATGGCGTAGTAGTACAAACAAATCACCAACTAAACTAAATGCAGCGAAAAATAAGTTTGACATGAGTGATTTGTTTACAAATGGGAAAACCACCGAGGGAAAACCCAACCAGGTGAATTTAAGGTCACAATTCTCAAGAATCCACTATTATCAATTACAAGCAGTTACAAGTATAAAGAATCTTACCAAACCTGGCATATCCCAAAATACCAACTTATAGTTGAATCCTTACTCCAATACCCAATTGGGCTTGTATCACAGCGGCAATCTTTCCGTTCAATGCACGAATCCCAGTACATGACTAACTCTAGCAACTTGAAGAAGATGTTAGCTGCAAAGTTCTTTAGTTCATCAACAATGAAGATCAGAAAGCTACTTGGTCACAAAACCCTTGTTGTAAAGACGCAGTAGCTTCTATAGAGAGGATAATGAACTAGGTCACAATCTGCTTGTATTCTCTTGGCATCCACTTGTGACGGCCTTTAAAATAAGCTTTATATATGTATAGGGTTGTGAGAAAAGAAACTTTACATAAATACATTGGAATATGTGTGTAATCAGATCTGAAAAGTCTGATTTCGTAATTCTCGACAGAAACAGCTTGTGTTGAGCTTCAACATTAAATCTCAATAGAAAAGATTCTGTCGAGACTTCTGTCGAGCTTTAATGAACAGCTCTTCTTCACTTGTTTCTTGGTCAGACCTTCATGGCTTTAACACTTGACTTGAACAATATGTTTCTTGAAGTCTTAAATTCATCCTAGATTTACCTAATTACAAGCAAAGTGCATTTTGTCAAAAGATTAGCCAGTTACAAAAAACATGTCTCTAACACCGTTATTGATTTATACATTCCTTGATAGGATAGAAAGGTGGGATGAAAGAAAATATAAAAAAGAATCAATGAAAAAAGGAAAGAATATATAAACATTTTCTCACCTATTTTTCTCATATTTTGGGAAGATTAAAAATGGTGGGCTAGATAGAAAATACATTCTCTCTCCTTTTTAACTTCTTTCCACTTTTTTAATCAATCCATTTCCCATTCTCTCTTTACCATTTTCTTTACTCTCACTTTTCCACCCAACCAAATGTACTTTTGAATGTTTAAAAGACACTCAATAGTCCCAACCCAACAACCTTGGTGTACAATGGAGGCCATAGAAATAGCTGTTTATAATCATCTCCTTTGGCTTCTACCACAATGCTGAAAAGTTACAAAATTTCACAGCCCAATAGACATAAAATAAAATTTATGCTATCAGAAATTATTATATGGGAAATGTTAACCAATGCCCTAATTGGTTAAGGAACTTTTTTTATAAACATTTTATTGGGAAAATAATAAAATAATAAATATTGTTGACAGCTTTTTATATTTCCCATGAAAGCGGTGTTAAAATTTTCTTATTGTAGTTTATTAACAATTGTCCTGAGGGTATCCGTTAACATAACCCTTACTATATTACAGCTTCCTTCCCCCTCCTGCACTGCAATTTTATCTTCTTTCCCTTATAATGTCACCATTTGCATGTAGACATTCACTCTTCATATTCAAAAGATGATTTGCCTTCATTTTTAGAAGGTAATTCTACAGACAGTGTGCTAAAACATCAAACTGATTATTGTTTACCCTGCAAGTGTTAAGAGATCTAATGAATGCGTAAAATAATACAAGAAGCATTTCAAAGGACCAGTGTGCAAAACCACTTTGATGAGGACTAAGGAGCCACCAAAACTGTGACATAATTTTTGTAGATTCAAGCTAAAATAATACATCATCTTCATCAACAAATCAAGTTATTTGAACCAAATCAAAATCATTTGCAACAAAAAATGACAGAATCTACAAAACTTCAAGTCATACTGTCATGGATCATATGCTATCAAAGAAAACAAGAACCATCATTATAACAACAATGCAAACATATAAGATTAGAAAAGGCAAGTTGATAATTATGTAGAATATGGTGGGTTTGAAGATCAGAAAAGGCAAGTTTGAAGAAGGACTTGAATATCCTTCAAGAAGTCTTTCTTCCTGGGTTGGCGAAGATTGCTGCAAGTGCCCAGTGGTATGGAGTGGGCTGTAGCAATCAAACAGGTAACATCATAAAACTCGACGTCAAAAGTCCATTTTTCTGTGATCTAATGTCTGGTGATACTTCAACAGTATGTTTGGGTGGTGTTTTATCTCCTCCTTTGCTTTATTTAAAATATCTAAATTACTTGGACCTAAGCAACAATAAATTCCAAGGAATTCCCATCCCAAATTTCATTGGTTCTCTCAATAAGTCGAGTTACCTTAATCTCTCCTATGCATCCTTTGCTGGAATGATCCCTTCTCATCTTGGGAATCTTTCTAACTTGCTTTATCTTGATCTTTCTATGTTTGCATATCCACTAACACCACCAATTTCAAATTTAAATTGGTTCTCTGGTCTCTTTTACCTAAAATACCTCAGTTTGAATGGCGTGAACCTTTCCGAAGCAAAAACTGATTAGCTGCCAACTATTAATCTGCTCCCTTCTCTGTTGGAGTTGCACTTGTCCCTTTGTCTACTTCACTATCTCCCTCAATGCTTTCCCTCTGTCAACTTTTCATCACTTTCAAAACTTGATATCTCTGGTAATGACTTCAACCCTTCAATTCCTCAATTGGTGTTCAATATCACTTCCCTCACAGATTTCAAACTTGGCAATTGTTATCTCAAAGGCTCCATCCCTAAGATTACAAATGGGAACCTATTCAATTTGCAGACTTTAGATTTATCAGTTAATCATTTAAGTGGCAAAATAACAGAATTTTTCCAGGCCTATTTTGGAATGCAGTAACAGTAGCCTAGAGCGTTTAAATTTGAGCTTGAACCAACTCATTGGGAACGTGCCTCATTCTTTGGGGTATGTAAAACGTTTGAGAAACCTTCAACTTTACGGCAACGCATTCTCCAGTTCAATTCCATTATCTATACAAAATTTGTCCCGTTTGGAGATACTGGACCTCAGTGTCAACATGATGAATAGAACCATCTCAGAATTAATTGGACAGCTTTCTGAGTTGAGACTTAAGAGTGCTGCATCTCTAAAGGAATTATTGGCAAGGTATCATGACTGAAACTTATTTCCAAAATCTTACAAAATTGTATGAGTTTTCTTTGTTATCACCTAGGAACCGTTTAATTTCAATGTGACACGTGACTAGATTCCTCCGTTTAGTCTACAATATGTAAGCTCAATTAATTGTTTTTTCATATCTGTTGCAGTGGGTTCAAAAGGGGCTGGATCTACTGTCCATGTAAACTGGTTTTTCGTAGAAAGGAGTTTATTATAGCTGCAATGGTGGATAGGAGTGTTTCCACGAGATAGGGTAGTGTCTGCAGAAATCACAAGCAAGTAAAAAATCTAAGATTCATATACAAACTAGTCTCCCAATTTTTTTTTAGAGTCTATACATTTCAAGAAATTACAGAAGTTAACTAAAAATATATATATAAGCGAAATTCTGAAACAAATTGCAAACAACTCTCACCACCATTGACACAGAAGATGATATATAGTTCACGAGCAAGTCAAGAGAAAATGGGCGTAGTGGTTGATTATGTAAACCAGTTACTAAAATGTGTTAGCTAGAGAGTCACAGAAGTAGAATACTTGGACACAGCTAGTTATTACAGGGTGCGTTCTATGATATCCTTTGAGAAGATAGAAAAGTGGGATGAATGAAACTATAAGAAGAATAAATAAAAAAAGTAAAGAATATATGGACATTTTCTCACATATTTTTCTCAATACAAACATTCTGTGTGTTCTCCTTGAAACTTCTATAACCAATTCTATTCGCTCTATAAACATATAGTAATACCAATAAAACAAACACTTAATGACTAATCAATTAGAACCTATAAGCTTCTCGTGTCTTGTAATTCCGCTAACCATGCAGGTACATCTTCGCCTGAGAATCAAAGGCTGTTCTGGAGAAGTTTGTGGCAGCTGAGAGTGCCAAACAAACTCAAGCACTTTGCCTGGCGTGCGTGCAACGAGGCCCTACCCACAATGTCCAACCTGGTTCGGAGACACATTGCCACATCAGAAATATGCAGCGCCTGTCAAGCCCAGCCCGAGGACACTCTCCACGCTCTTTGGTCTTGCACAACATTAGAACCGGTCTGGAGTTCATTTTCCTGGTCCCAGTCCTCTGCCAATGCCCACATGACAAGCTTCCAAGGTCTTCTTGACAAACAGATGCAGTTTAAGGATAATTACAGAGCCGAGATCTTCATCACCATGGCATGGATGCTGTGGAATCCCCGTAATGCTCAGAGACGAAATCTTCCAGTCCAACCTCTCAACCGAATTAGTGCTTTGGCTGGAAGCTATTTACAAGAATATTTGGACACACTAAATCAGTCACCAGCTACCGTGGCCCCTCCTCTGCCTCAGCAATGGCATCCACCTGATGAAAGTAAGTTCAAAGCTAATTTCGAAGCTGCGGTTTTCAAGTCTTGCAACCAAGCAGGGATAGGTGTGATTATTCGGGACTGGCGTGGTGAGGCCATTGGTGCATTATCCATGCCAGTTCTCGCAGCCCAGTCCGTTGTGGAGTTAGAAGCACTTGCTTGTCGCCGTGCGGTGCAGTTTGCAATGGAGCTAGGACTACAAGACGTTGTTTTCGAAGGCGATTCTCTCCAGGTGATCCAAGCTATTTCTCAAGAACATTCGGACCACTTGACTTATGACCACATTATTGAAGACATCCGAAACCAAGTTGCTGCTCTTTCTTCTTCAAACTTTATTTTTAATACTAGACACTGCAACGTTGTAACAGATGCTCTAGTAAAAATCAGTGGCGACTCCAGGAATTTTGTTTAGGATATTTCTATTTTACTTTGAAAAAATTTTAGGTTATTTTGGTCTATTTCGGGTGTTTCGAGACATTTTGGTAAATATTGGCTGAAATTCAAAATCTGGCAAACATGAAGTTTATACTTAAAAAATAAAAAAAATCTTAAAAGCAAAACAAATTTGCATTCTGTACACTGAAAAACCTCAAAAGGAAAAAAAAATTAAAAGAAAATAAATTAATGAATAAATGTACTGGTACAATAAACTATAAGTTCATTTGAAATATTAATAAAATTATTAATTATTGTTGTTTAGTTGTTTCATAAATTTGTGTCTTTTATAAACTATAATTTGTTGTATTGTTGTTTCATTATTTATTAAATTATTAATTATTTTTTAACCTAACATAATTTAATTTGTTTGTTTTTTATAATGTATTAGTTAATTAAATTTTTAATTTTTGGTGTTTAGTTGCTTTATTAATTTTTTTTACTAACTATTAGGAGTTTAACACACACCCTACAGTGCGTTAACACACACCTCACTGTGCGTTAGCACACTCCTGCCTCTGCATACCTTTTAGTTCAAAATTTGTTTGGCATAAAATTTTTGAGAATGTTCCTGATATTGCTTGAGGGTGTTCCTATTTTTTTTTTAAAGGTAAACAAATTAAAAAAATTAAATTATTATATATAAAAAAAAAAAATTCAAGCCAGGGTGTTCCTTGTGAGTGGCGTCGCCACTGGTTAAAGTAGCCAAGAATTTAAAGGAGACTTAGGTGTGGATTGATTCCCTTCTTGAGTACATTGTCCTCCTTATAGAATTTGACATTCATTGAAGTTTGTTTTGCCCTTAATAAAATTTCAGGCTACTGATAGTTTGGTTTCTTTAAAAAAAAAAAAAAAAAAAATAGAATTCAAAATCCTATAAAAAAACAAAAAAAAAAAGAATTAAAAAAAGTGACATTTCACCAGAGGAAGGTCCATGATTTTTTTAGGGAATCAAGAAAAAGATCTCAAAGAACGCAAAAACACTGACTAATTAATTTTGGGCCTTAAATATTATGTTTATAAGTTCTTGTTGAGAGATTGGGTAGAGTGGAAGCATGCGTTTGGGCCTGGCAGTGTATGTCGTGCTCAGACGCATAGCCCATAAACTAATTAAAATATTAGAATGCTGGGCCGAAGACTAGTTAAGTAGAAAATCATTGAGGCCTTTTAATAGACTTAACGGGCAGGAAACGAGCCTACGTTAACTCAATAATTTTGGGCCTTAAATACTATTTATAAGTTCTTATAATTAAATTAAAGAAAAACAAATACAAAGCTCTCCCTTTAAATTTGAGTAAAATACAATTCAGTATTCTAAATTGACTTTCTTTTAATTGATCTCTAAGTTTCAAACTTATTCAATTAAGTTCTTCCATCCATTGTTGTAAAGTATTTAATTTTGAATTTTCTAAAAATCTTCTTTAATTAAAAATTCAAAAAAAATAATAAAAAAAATTTGAAAAGAAAAAGAAAAGAAAGGAAAAGAAAATATGGTTAATCGAAGTGTACAGTGGGTGTGGCATCGATAGGTGATGAGGTCGATCATGCTGGTTGTCATGGCTGGAGTGTTGGGTAAAATTTGGTCTCATCGTTGCTAGGAGAGGTGCTTTTATAGTTTTAATTTTTAACAATGATGCGGCCAAAAGATAGGTGGTTTGATCCTTTGCTGTGTTCCCACTTGGAATGCGTTGTGAGTCAATGACTTTAGTAATTTGCACAGAAGCGTTGCTGTCCCTCATTGGAGACGATCAAATCTAATTTCCTACAGTGATGTTGGGTTTCAGTTTTGCTACATGTGAATTTACCTTCTCACAGTCATGGCCTGAATCACTGTACAAATTACCAAAGTCAGGTACTCTCTACGAGGAGATGGTATTTGGTATCAAATGATACCATGTTAACGGTATCAAAATAGGCCCTCTCAAATCCAAATTCAAATCCAAATTCAAGAAATCCAAACAGACCATAAGTGTGAGTTATGTTAGAAAAAAATAACTAAGAAAAAAATAACTAACCCATCAATAATTGAAAGACATGTGTTAATGATTAGTTATTTTTGTACAAATGTTTTTCATTTATTGGGTTTTGATTTAGATAACGTGGTAAAATTTGATATAAAATACTTTTTCCCAGAGGAGAAGGCGAGACCAAAAGTGATTGAGTTGCTAATTGGGTTGTGTTGCCGATAGTGTTGCTTCATTCACGCTGATCTAGGCAACCTGGTCTGTTCTTTTATTTATTTATTTCAAAATATCATTTTTTTAATTAAAAAAAAATACTAAAAAAATCAAATTTGGACAAATAACATTTATAACTAGTTAACAGAAGTGGATGGAAAGTATTAACTGAACAAATTTGAAACTTATAAGACTCAATTGAACGAAAGTAAACTTAGAGAATTGAAATGAATTTTGCTCAAGTTTAGAGGGTAAGTTTTATATTTTTGCATTAAATTAATCAAACAAATTACACAAAAATTGAAAGTTGTAGTTTCCCTAACTATGATGTAGTCGTCACCCAAAACTAAAAAATTTAGCTATTTCCCTCCTTAACTATGGGTAACAAAGAATTTGCACACTAAGATTTCCATCAAATTTAATGGAAAATTTAATTTTTGATTAGAAATGTTTGTCAAGAAAAGTGCATGTTCCTAAACTGTTGATACCAAAATTGACCATTATTACAACTTTGATATTTGCATTTTCTCCTCTAAAGACTTGAGACAGGTTCATTGGATATGTGGCTGTCACCAGCTCCTTAAATCGCGATCCTCAAAAACTACCATGATGCCATTTGGGGTTGATGTTGTTTTCTTCTTGCCTGATAGTGAAAGATAACTTTATGTTCTACAATGAAATCCTTCACCACTTAGAGCACTCACATTAGGCTCAACATAGCGAAACTAGATTAAAACACTTTTTCGTGAAGTTCAATAGTCTTTAGACAAAAAGTAATTTATGAACAATAGCACAATACATGAACTGAGATATTTTAGCTCAATATTTCATTTTTTTATCTCTCTCTCTCTCTCTCTCTCTCGGTGCTCGCGCGTGTAGATCAAGAAGGTTTGGGCTAGAATTCACGCTCCAGTATGATCTTTTAAGTACATAAACATCAATTCAGCCTCAACATGATTGCATGAATTACGTCGAAGTCGAGCTTTGTGAGAGAAGACATAGGTGGCGATTGGACTGTTGAAGAAGAAGAGCTTGTGAGAGAATTTTAAAACAAAGAGAAGATGAAGACGACAATGAATGCTTCTTCTTTAAATATAAGAAGCATAACATCCTCCTTTATTGGGGCTTTGAACAAGTGTATTTATAGGGAAAGAAATATAAAGTTAATTTTATTTTTTCAATATAGGACTTTCAATAAGTCAAGAGCCGTTGTTCCTGAACTGACACATTCTAATATTTTCAATAAAGACATTCAAAATTCAAATTTTCATTATTCTGATAATCCAATTATCTGAAGTCTTTCTTACAATAAAACTAGTCCCATATTGGAAAAAAAAAATGATGTTGACATATTTTTACTTAAAAATGAGCAAGTCTTTTTTTTTTTTTTTTTTTTTAAGATGAAAACACATTACTTTTTTACATGACAATTTCCAAAGACTAAATCTTTATTAGCCTTTCTCATAAGTTAAAAAATGAAGAATTATGCAGCAAATAAGTAAAAAAAAAAAAAATTTCAAAAATTTATAAGCATGAATCAATAAGTTCTCTCTCTTAAAGGAGAGTTTATCAATCTTTAACTTATACAATTAGAACATTCATAGTGGTGGTTGTAAAACCACTAAAAAGCTATTTTTAGCACTTTAACACCAAAATACATGCTATATCAAACGTGCTAAAGCTAAAAAAATTTAGCAACATGCTACTGTGATCAACTACTAATAGTCAACTATTGTAGCATTTTGCGCTACTATTATTTAATTAATTTATTTTTATGGGTTGGAGAGGAAGAGAGAGAAGTGAGAGACAGAAAGGTTATAGAGAAATTAATAATTTAATGTGTTGGGTTGTTTATATTATTTGAATGAATTGTATGTAAAAATAGAAGATTTGATAAAGAGTGCATGGTAAAGTGGAGAGGTAAAATAGATAAAAATAACTTTTGAGGTGTTAAAAACTAAATTTTTAGCACATTTGATGTAAATGCTCTAAGGATTCTTAAATGTACCCTTATTATTGTTATTATTATTATTATTATTTGTAGCAATCTCTCTCTTAATTATTTTTTATTTTTAAAATTTTCATGGATTGAATTTTATTAAACAAAAGTGCAGAATTGAGCATTGGGAGTTGATATACTACTAGGCTATCTCTCTTAATATAACTAGTTTGTAACTCTGTGCATATGCACAAGTACAATTATTATACAGTTCAAATGGTACTTTTTTTTAAAGAAGTTTAAATTATACATGGTATTAGCTTTTTAAACCATACATTACACGTTATTGTTTAAATATATATATATATATATATTTAAATTAAATTCAAATTTTATTTTATTTTATATTTAAATTTTCTATTAAAATCTTGGCTTATCATATTTTTTAATTGAAATTGAAATTTTATTCCGTAATTAAGTTTCCCATTATATATGATTATGTTTTTTTTTAATGGTTTATTTATATTGAATTTCTCACTTTCTACATTAAATTAATTCATTTGACACAAAAATTTTAAAAAATAGATTAAATGGAACACGAGGCGCAAAATTAAACTCTAATTGAAATTCAATTTTTATACTGAATTAACTTACTTGGCACAAAAATTTAATAATTTAGATTAGATGGGACATGTCGCTCAGAATTAGACTCTTATTGAATTTCGATTTGAAATTTAATTGAATTTTCTATTAGTTTTGCTTATATATATATATATATATATATATATATATATATATAGATTTCATTTTGCTACTTGCAATGCCCATGGGGCACTTCTTAGTTACTTTAATGTGAACCCTTATTATTATTATTATTATTATTTGCTACAATCTCTCTCTCTATTTTTTATTTTTTATGGATTGACTTTTATTAAAAAAAAGTGCAGAATTGAGTATTGGGAGTTGATAGACTACCAAGCTATCTCTCTTTTAATATAATTTCATTTTGCCGCTTGCAACGCCGAAGGGGCACTTCTTTGTTACTTTAATGTGAACTTCTTAATCTATATTAATTTTCAGGTAATAGCTCTAACTAACTGTAGGGGCTAGCTTTAGCTCCCGAGACCAAACCACTGGAGGACCCAGGCTCAAATAGCCCAACACAATGAATTTGTAGAGAATGGGCATTAAGACCAGGCTTTTATAAGTGGGATAACGCTCGCTATGGGCAAATAATAACAAGGAGACAAAGAAAAACATAGGGCCACCACCGTAATGTAAAAGATAATTCTCCTCGGTCAAGTCTGAGGAGATTTGTTCTTGATTATATCACTATAAGATTTTTTTTCAATTTTAGTTCTCTCTGCTGCCGTATTTTTTTCTCTACCTTTTTTCTGATCCCCTATCTCCGGGGGATCTTCTATCTTATATAGATCCTTTTAGATGATCTTAGCCTTCCATTTGTTGATCACGCAGGTCACCACTCAAGTGCTAATCCCTTCAGGCACATTCCCTGAACCCCTGTGAGATGCGGCAATCAAGGTAGCACTGTTTAAGGGTCTTCTCCACATAAATGCGGCCAGTAGGTTTGGTGGGATGCATCAAATATGGTGGCAGCCACCAGCTCTTCAATCACATCAGTGTTAGTCTCCCTCCCAAAGCTCTTTTTGTACAGTAAAGGCCCTTTTTGATGACATATTGATGACGTGATCATAGAATCCGAGGACGTGGACTCCTCGGCATAGTAATGGCCCTTCTCGGCCATGCTATTACACATTGCGTAATCACCTCCCTTGGAATTCTAGTACCCCACAATAGTCCATCAAAACTCCAGTGTTTCCCTTTTGGTCGAGGAGAAAAAATGGGGTTTTGAACTGAATTGATTAATCCCACACTTTCCCTGCTTTCCCACGTGAGGACGTCGTTTCGCCTATCTTGTAACCGCTCCTGATGCTTTGGAGTCCATAATGCTTCATTAAATGCTCTAGGCCGCGCCTTGTTCCCATGTCCTACGGTGAGATGGAGATCCTACGGCTGGTATTTTTCCACGAAATTTGGGGCGGGATAACTCCCACTCAATTTTGCCTCCTATATAAGGTGCTTGGAGAGTTCATTTTTCCTACTTTGCAAATTTTCGAACTTCCAAGGCTTCCCACATTTTCAAGCTCCCAAGATTTCCCAAACTTTCCGATTCTTGTAAAGTTCCTAAGGCATCCTCTGTCCTTATTCTTTGTAAGTTCTTTGCTTTTTAGGCTATTTTCTCCTCGGCCGATCTCCTCGGCCTTCTTTTCTTTACTTCTTTCTAGAAAGTATCTCCCACATTTTTCTTTAGTCTGTCATGATGGGTAGGTTCGCTTCCTTAGTTGATCCCGCCGCAGGTATGGAGGGATTTAGGCCTTTGTATTAGATCCCTCGAGGCGTCTTTTTACCGTATTGCCCCTCGGGTGGATGGGCTAACCTTAGGTGGGAAGGAGAAGTGATTATCCCCATGATTGCCTTTATAGAAGGTGGAATGAGGATTCCCTGAAGGGTGCCGAGGGATTACTTGGTAGTCCTTAGGCTTTGCCCTCACCAATGTGCACCCAATCTATTTAGAGTACTGGGCAATATAGACGCTCTTAACGAGCAGATGGGTCTAAACCTCACCTGGCATGATGTTGTTTGGATGTACGAGTGTCATTCGCTTGCAGATTCGGGCTACTATCTTAAATCTAGGTCTCCCATTGTTAGGCTGGTCTCGTGTCTCCCCAAGTCCAACAAGGGTATGAAACATGGCTTCTTGATCGTCTCCGGTGATTGGCATGACAGCCTCCACTGCCTAGTCTAAGAGGGAGAGCCAGGTGGGGCACCATAGGTTTAGGCATTTTAATATGGGCACCATTCTTGTAGTTTTGTTGCTTTCTTCTTTCTTTTGATACCAGTCTCTTCCTGGTTAAAGGTTTCATTGTTCTAACCAAATTTTTGCCTCTCGGTTGTTTTGCAGATAAAAGGTATGTGACGCCTAACATAACTTCGTCAACGTTGCGAACCTTAACAGAGTTCTTAGATCCAAGGTCTTTGTAAGCGAGGACGGGTAATTAAAGGCTGTCCACCTTATTCTCGGCTTTGAGGTCTTGTCAACGACCTTCCAGGACATAGGCAACTCGATTAGAGTGTGCGATCAACACTTAGCTCCTATAGACGTTACAAAGCCAAGATTCTTGGCCTCAGAGGACGCTGCGCTAGAAGTGTTGCCCTTCTAACGTGTCCCTCCCGAAGTAGTTGCCATGAGAGAGGAGACAACTTCTTTGCTCCATTTGCTTAAGAAGGAGATAGAACAGTTCCATCCCGAGGAAGCAGAAGAGGAGCAAAGAGAGCCTATTTCAGTCTCGGATTTCGAAGAAGAGCTTGATAGGTCCTTTGGCGTCCATACTTCACGGTTCATCATCGCGCAAGGTGGACAACAGTTCTGAGGAAGAAGAGGAGATGTCTTTGCAGAGGAGGGGAATGTGTGTGCTTGTTGCTGACAGGAACAAGGGCCCAGCGGCTAAGGATGCTTTAGGGTCATAACCCCTATCAACCTCCCTTCCGCCACCCGCCTTCTGGTCAATGTATTCTTTGTGCCAGCTCTGAAGAAGAAGAGGAAGGAGAAGGAGGTCTCCGAGGAAGGGGAGGTGGACTCTCGGGATGAGGCGGTCCCTTCCAAGCAGCAGAAGACTACCTAGGCTAAGGGCAAGGGGAAGGCCTCCTTGGTCTAGAGCAAGGAGGATTAGACCCTAGCCGAGTGCGCCCTCCAAACCCAGTGTGGGACCCTCGAGTGGGGCTGGAGGGTGCAACCATACCATGGAATTCCAGTATTAGGAAAATCTAGAGAAGGTAGGCCTACCACATTTCTGAAGCTTTGGAGTAACCCCTTCTGCTACCAAGGGATATGTCTGCCTTGAAGAAGATGAGGCAATCCGACCTTTTCCTGTCCCTTAAAAGGGAATTAGCTTTGGTAAGTCTCCTAGTAGACTTTCTTTATGTTAGTTCACTTCTTTCATCTGACAATGTCCCCTTTTGTTGTTTCTGTGCAGTGCATCAAGGAGGTCTTCACAGCTAAGGAGTGGGTGAACGAAGCCAGAAATGAGGCTAGGGCCGAGGCCACCTTTCGCGCCAAGACCAACAAGGCTTGAGCGCCTCTGAGCAGAAGGTCCATGAGCTCTCTTCAAAACTATTTACTGAGGAGAAGGCAAGTTGAGCGCTGAGGCTGGTTTTAAGACTGCCGAGGCACAGGCCGAAAAGCAGCGTAAGAAGCTGCACTATAGTGAGATCCAATAGGAAATGGCTAAGAAGGAGGTTGTGGACCTGATGGAAGAGCTGAAAAAGGTGTAAGAGGCAGCCCAAATAGCCAAGGAAGTAGCAGAGGCCTCGGCGTTGACAGCGTACAACTGCGAGGTGGACAAGACAAAGTATGCCTGGCGGACGAGCTGGCAGAGGTTTGTAGGGACTACTGCAATGAGGTATGGATAGAAGCCCTCAACCTTGCGGGGGTCCCTACCACCTCGGAGTGGAGGAAGGAGGAGAATATCTTCTACCCCCAGGACATCCGTGTAGTCCCCTTAGTGCTTCCTCCTCCAATTGCCTTGCCGTCCACCAGTCCGAGCAGCCCCTTGCCCCTCAGGTCCCTCCCCCTCCTCCCGAGGCCCCCAAGGAGTCTGGTAAAGCTAGTGAGCCAGGCTAGGTGGTGGAGGCGTCCAAGGGTAAGGCCAAGGATGCTGACGCCAAGGCCAAGAATGTCGATTCCAAGGCCAAAGTGGTTGATGCCAAGGCTAGAGACGTTACTTACAAGGCCAAAGATTCTGATCCTAAGGCAGCTGACCCTCCCACCTCTTAGCCAAGCAGCAAAAGGGATCCTCTTCCTGCCAAAACCTAGCTCCGGGACCTCTTTTCTTCTCTTTTGTTGTTGTTATTCTTTTTTCATTTTTATTTTGGCTTTCGTTGTGGCATATTGCCTCGTGCAAGATGTACCTTTCTTTTTGGAGTAATGAACATACAATGACTTTCATTATATGGCTAATGTAGTTATGTTTTTCTCTCTTGTCTATTTTTGCAATACTTATCTCTAATTAACTGTGGTTGGCGTTCTGTATCTTACTAAGAATAAAGGACACTCATGCTTTGCCAAAAGTCTAATAATAACAAACTGTCACTAAACCAAAAATAAACTCACATGGGTAGTGAGAGAGAGATTTATTTAGCGTTGATACCGAGATGCGCGGTGATTACGCTTAGGAGATTTAATCCTTAGAAAACTTAACCACAATGTCAACTTACCTAGGGGATGCCCAAGGTTCTGTTTAACATTTAGAATTTTTAACCAAGGTGTTAATTTACCCAAGGTGTTAATTTACCCAAGGCATGGCTGAGGTTCTGTTTAACACTTAGAATTTTTAACCAAGGTGTTAATTTACTCAAGACATGGCTGAGTTTCTGTTTAACACTTAGAATTTTTGGTTAAGGTGTTAATTTACCCAAGGCATGGTTGAGGTTCTGTTTAACACTTACAATTTTTAACCAAGGTGTTAATTTACCTAAGGCATGGCCGAAATTCTGTTTAACACTTAAGTAAAATGACATGAAAAATTAATTTACCTAAAAATAGGTGATCCGAGAAACCAGGCATAACTAAGGTTTTGTTTGATACTTAAGTAAGAAGATTGGCGCTTAATGTAATAAACGATACAAAACAGCAAAGACTTTCATTAATAATAATACCTTTGTAGGTTATTTACATTCCAGGGGTGTGGTACAAAATTTTCATCTAGATCTGCTAGATAATAGGCCCCTATTCCAGCTACCAAGGTGATGCGGTATGGCCCTTCCCAATTGGGTCCTAACTTTCCCCATGCTAGGTTCTTCGCAGTACCCAGAATCTTTCTTAGTGCCAAGTCCCTAAGTGCTAGTGGCCTTAACTTCATGTTTGAGTCGTATCCTTGCTTGAGCTTATGTTGATAGTAGGCCAATTGAACCATGTCATTTTTCCTTTGCTCTTCAATCAAATCTAAGCTCTTCTCCAATAGTCCATCGTTGTTATTCGAAGTGAAAGAGCTTCCCCTCAGTGTTGGGAACCTGGTCTCGAGAGGAATTATGCCTTCCGCTCCGTAAGTCATTGAAAATGGCATTTTCCTCATGGATCTGCGAGGTGTAGTCCGATATGCCCAAAGGACATATGGCAAATCTTTCACCCATTTTCCCTTTGCATCATTTAACCTCTTCTTGAGCCCATTTACTATGACCTTATTGACAGCCTTGGCCTATCCATTCCCTTGTGGATAAGCCGAGGTGGAATATCTGTTTGTAATGCCTAGGTCACAACAATACCTCTTGAAAGCTTTGCTATCAAATTGAAAGCCGTTGTCCGGGATGAGGGTATTAGGAATCCCAAATTGAGTAACAATATTTTTCACACAAATCTCTTGGCGTCCACATCCTTAATGTTTGATAGGGACTCGACTTCAACCTACTTGGTGAAATAATCAGTGCAGACCAAAAGCCATCTCCTGTTCCCTGCTGCTTTCGGAAAAGGTTCCACAATATCCAAGCCCCATTGCGCAAAGGGCCAGGGACTAGAGAAAGGATTGAGAACACCTCTAGGTTGGTGAATGTTAGGGGCAAATCTCTTGCACTGATCGTACTTCGTCACATATTCTTATGCTTCCTTTTGCATACCCTAGCCAACAGTACCCCTGAGTGAGAGCCTTATGGGATAGAGATCTACCACTTGTGTGACTCCTATAAATTCTTTCGTGCAGTTCTTCCAAGAGGGGTTCCACTACCTCAGGATATACGCACAGCAAATAAGGCCCAGAGAAAGAATGCTTATATAATCTTTGGTCCTCGAATAACCAAAAACGGGGGGCTTTTCTCCTCACCTTATCAGCTTTCCCTTCTTCCTCGGGTAGGAAGTCGTCCTTAAGAAATAGCACAGTAGGATCCATCCAATTAGGCCCCACCCGAATCAGGTGAAGCATGACTCTCTTCCCTTCCTTCTTAGTGGGCTTGTACAAATCTTTGACTAATGTCACCCGAGACAAACCTTGCCCCGAGGAGGTTGCAAGAGTGGCAAGGGAGTCGGCATGCATGTTTCTGCTTCTCGAGACCTGTTGTAGGGAGAAAGACTCAAACTCCGCCTGCAAGCACTTGACTTGGTTCATGTAATCTTGCATCCTTAAGTCCCGGGCCTCCAACTCTCCCTTCACTTGGCCAACGATCAATCTCGAGTCTGAGAACATCTTGACTGCTCGTTCTCCCATCTTTCGCACCATGGCCATTCCTATCAGCAGAGCCTCATACTTAGCCTTATTGTTCGTGGTCGAGAAGCCTAACCTTAAGGATTTTTCAATGGTGATCCGCTCGGGGGACATAACAACTAGCCCTACTCCTGATCCCTTCTGATTAGCCACGCCATCTACATACACCTTCCACGGCAAAAGCTCTTGCATAGCGACCATCCCAATCGATTTTCCATCAATGTCTAGCCTCTCCTCATTTTTCACTAGCGAAGGTTCGGCAAACTTAGCCACCAAGTCTGCCCGGATCTGGCCCTTCATGGAAGTGCGTGGCATATATTTAATGTCGAAAGCTCCTAGAATTGTCCCTCACTTTGAAATCCTTCCTGTGTAGTCTACTGCCCAGAGCAGTGATTGAAGGGGGAGTTGGGTTAGGACCACAATCGTATGTGCCTGGAAGTAATGCGGGAGCTTTCACGTAGCGTGTACTATTGCCAAGATGGCTTTCTCTAGGGGTAGATAACGAATTTCTGCCTCGCGTAGTGATTTGCTCACATAGTAGACTGGTTTCTGTGCCCCATTGTCAGCTTGCACTAATACCAGACTTATCGTGTGCGATGCTACTGCGACATAGGCAAACAGAACCTCCTCCTTCTTGAGTTTGGACATAATAAGTGGCCGTGAGAGATATTCCTTCAACTCTTGGAAGGTCGAGGAGCATTCCTTCGTCCATTCAAATCCCTTCCACTTATGCAACAGTTGGAAGAAAGGTTGGCACCTATCTGCTAATCAGGAGATAAACCAGTTCAAGGATGAGGTCATTCCTGTCAATTTCTAGACTTCTTTGGGGTTCTGAGGGGGCTGCAGGTTGCAAATTGTCTTGATATAATTAGGGTTGACTTCAATCCCCCGATGGGTGACCATGTAGCCTAAAAACTTTCTAGAGCCGACACTAAAAGAACATTTCGAAGCATTGATGCACAGCTTGTGTTTCCTTAATATACCAAAGATACTTTCGAGGTCATTTATGTGCTTGGACTCCACTCTACTCTTTACTATCATGTCATTTATGTAGATTTCGATACATTTGCCCAACTGTGGTACAAATGTCCTAGCCATCATTCTCTGATAAGTAGACCCCGCATTCTTCAGCCCAAATGGCATTACCTTGTAATGATAATTCTTGTAGGCGTGACAAAGGACGTCTTCTCCTAATCCTCTAGGGCCAAAGGTATCTGGTGATACCCTTGGAAGGCATCCAGGAAGCTCATTCGAGGATGGCTTACGGTTGCGTCTACTAGCTGGTTTATCCGAGGCAGGGGGAAGGGGTCCTTTGGGCAGGTTTTGTTCAGATCCATGAAGTCCACACACACCTGCCATTTCCCACTTTTCTTTTTTACCACCACTGTGTTGGCTAGCCACACGGGGTAGAACACCTCTTTTATGGCCCCAGCCCGTTTAAGTTTGAGTACTTCTTCCTTAACGACATCAGAGTGTTCCTTGGATGAGCGCCGAGGTGGTTGCTTTTTTTAGGCGACAGATGGATTAATGTTTAAACGGTGGCAGATGAAGTCTAAATCCACCCCTGGAGCCTCGTAAGGGCTTCACACAAATACATCAACGTTTCTTCTAAGAAAATCTATTAACTCCTCCTTCTCCCGAGGAGGGAGTTGAACGCCGACTTGAAAGAACCTCTCCTCACCATCTCTAACAATAACCCTTTCCAATTGCTCGCACTCTACCTCGCTCTGCACCACCCCAAGGACAGCACTGGTATTTTTTATTGCTATAAACCTTGCCTACTAGGGGCCGAAGGCTTTCCTTCGACATGATGTCTGATTGCTGCCACCATGCACTGTCTGGCCATGGACTGGCTCCCCACTAGCTCTTCAATCTGATCCCCAGACAAATATTTCCCTTTCACGTGTAGGGTGAAGGGGATGGCCTCTATTACATAACGCTAGGGCCTCGCCATGATGGCGGTGTAAGGGGAGTAGGCATCCACCATAATAAAATCCACCTCCATTAATTTTGATTTTGCCTGCACAGGTAGTCTGATTTTCCCCTTTGGGATAACAACCTTCCCATAAAAAACCCCTAAGGGGGAGTTGTAGCTAGTCAGATCCTCTAGCCTTAGTCTCAACTCTTTGTACAGGTCGGGGTACATGATTTCTGCATTGCTGCCCTAATTTACTAGCACCCTCTTAACGTCATACCCCCCAATTCTTAGGGTAACCACTAGGGCGTCATCATATGGTTGTAAGGTTTCGACTTTATCTTCGTCGAAAAAGCTCAAGTCTAGTTGGACTCCCATTCTGCTCCTCTTCGGACCAGGAGTTAAGTCCTCGATGGACGGTTGATCTATGGACATTACGCTGGATGGGAGGGAGCCGGTTCTTCCTGAAGCAATGAAGATTACACTATGGTGCCCAATGGGGGTTTCGAAGAAGTAACTCCATGCGCTCTTGGCCTAGGCTGGCCGCCTTGTTCATTAGGTTGATACAGGAACTGTTTCAACTTGCCTGCCTGCACTAGCTGCTCCAGATGGTTCCATAAAGTCCTACAGTCCTTGGTGGTATGCCCACACTCCTGGTGGTATTGGTAATGGAGACTCTGGTTGCGCTTCTTGGGGTCTCTTCCCATCTTACTTGGCAACTTGAAGTAAAGCTCGTTCCTTATCTTTTCCAAGACCCAGTGAACAGGCTCTCGAAACATGGTGCTAACAGCTTAGGTAATAGCCAGACCCGAGAGCCCAGCGAAATCCCTCCGAGGACTGTTGTTATTGTATCGATCCGACCTGAAATCCCTCCTCTTCTGGGGGATCACCGTAGCCTTTCCCTATCCTTGCTGCTGGTCTTCTTCGACCCGTTTGTAGTCATCAATGCTATCCATGAGCTGGCACACGGTCCCTATGAGCCTTCTTATTAAGGACTTCCTTAAATCGTGTTTAGTGGGTAGGCCGACCTTAAAGGTGCTTATGGCCACGTCATCGAAGTTCCCTCAATCTCGTTGAACATCTCCAAATACTTGTTGGAATACGTTTTCAGGGTCTCCCCCTCGCACATTGTCATGGACAACAGTGAGTTCAGTGGTTGAGGAACCCTGCTGCAAGTAGGGGTGTGCAAAAAACCGACGAACCGAAAAAATCGCTTCAAACTGACCGAACCGATGCAAAATTTTCTGTTTGGTTTCGGTTCGGTTCGGTTTCGATTTTTTATACAATAAAACCGAAAATTTCGGTTCGGTTGTCGGTGGCAAATTTTAATGCACCGAACCGACCGAACCAAACCGATATATATATATATATATTTATTTATGTAACATTAAGTCACATTAGAGTTTGCAGCTTGGTGGTAGTCTGTGGCTTTAAGGACTAAGCCTTCCTGGGTTCGAGCTTTCGCCCCTGCGTTTTTTTATTTTTTTGATTTTTTAAAACCATTTAAACATAAAACCCTAGCTCTCATTTTCATAAGTTCTCCCTCACGCCTCCCTCATCTCCCTCTTTTCTTTCCAGCCGCATCTCCATCTCCCTCTTGTCTTTCCAGCAGCCATCTCCATCTCCCTCATCTCCCTCTTGTCTTTCCAGCCGCCATCTCCATCTCCCTCATCTCCCTCTTTTCTTTCCAGCCGCCATCTCCATCTCCCTCATCTCCCTCTTTTCTTTCCAGCCGCCATCTCCATCTCCCTCACGCCTCCATCTCCTCCATCTTACCCTTTTAATTTCCAGCCACCATCTCCCTCATCCTTATCTCCCTTACGCCTCCATCCTCCATCTCCCTCAAGCATCACGCCTCCATCTCCCTCAGGCCTCATTCCTCCAGGCTCCATCTCCCTCATGTCCCTCACGCCTCCAGCCTCCATCTCCTTCATCACCCTCACGTCTTACGCCGCTGCTGCCACCTCCACATGCTGGCCTTCACACGCAGGCCTCCCCACGCGGCTCGATCTTTTTTTTCTCACGGTGACCTTCGAAGTCTCTTTTTAATTTCTTGATAACTCTCTCTCTTTTTTGTATTTTGTATTTTGTTTAATACTGAATCAATGCTAGTTTTTGTGAATGTGATGTTGAGCTGTTATTTTCTTATTGAAAAAAATGTGATGTTGAGTTTTTTTTTTCTTTTTGTGACTGTGAAATTCTGTGATGTTCATTGAAACCGAACACCGACAACACTGACCGAAACTGAAACAAACCGAAACCAACGGTGTTTCAATTTTTTCGGTCGGTTTTGGTTGACAAATTTGGAAACCGAAAATTTCGGTTTCGGTTGGCCAGTTAAAAAAAAACCGACCGAAACCGAACCGAAACACCCCTAGCTGCAAGTGATAAAATGAGCCCCAAATGCCTGAGTGAGTTCCCTAAAGGAGCCGATAGAGTGTTCCTTCAAGTTACTAAACCACCTCGTTGCCACCGGCCCCAAACTGAAGGGAAATACCTTGCACATTAGGGCCTCATTCTTGGAATGTACAACCATTCTCTAGTTGAAGTTAGACATGGCAATACGGATAAGAATTTTTTAACCCGACTTGACCCGATCTGAAAAATACCTGACCCGAACTCTATTTTTTTCACCCGAAGCAAAAACGGGTTGACCAGTGACTCGACTCGATTTTTTACAGGTCAACCCGACCAGACCCGGATAACCCGTGACTTGACTCGTTAAAAAAATTCGCTAAAAAAATATTTAAATTAGTGTATAAAGGAAAGCACCTAAATACTTCATATAAATATAATCATATAAATTATAAACTAATAAAATATTGAATCAATTATTATGTCATGACAATTGACAACTCACAAGCATTTGAAGCACAACACCTTTACCTTACACACCAATAGGTCCATCTATCCAAGTTGTCCAACACATTACACATTACACAATGAGTCAATGACAACATTGACAAGGCTTTGGCTGTATCACAATTCACAGCCATTCAAAAAAAAAAAAAAATCTCATTTAGATTCAATGGTCATTGACTTATTGGTCAACAATGCTTGCTGCGTGCTGCCTAGCTGTAGTCCATTTCGGACTTTCCAAAGCCAAACAATTAAACAAATGACAAAATTCACAATACAACTATAAAAGTTTACAAACTTGAAATTCCTCTTCCTCAGTTTGATACTTCTTCAGCTTTACTCTCTGTCTTTGAGTTCTCATTTTCTCTTGCGCCTCCGGCCTGCACAAACCTAAAAGTTCCTCTTCCTCAGTTCAGTCTTCAGCTTTACTCTCTATCTTTCAGTTCTCATTTTCTCTTGCGCCTCCGGCCTGCATAAACCTGAAAGTTCCTCTTCCTCAGTTCAGTCTTCAGCTTTACTCTCTGTTTTTCAGTTCTCATTTTCTCTTGTGCCTCCGGCTTGCTCTCCACTGCTCTGCTTTCTCACTTCTCTCAATTCTCTGTCTCTCGCCACCCACATGCCACACGGCCCACACAGTTGCTGACCTATTTAAGAAGAGCACAACCACAAATCATCAACTATGGTGGAGGTAAGTTAAATCATTTTTATCGTTCTCTTAAATCCCGAAATATTTTTAGTTTTTGGATTGATTTTTTTAATATTATGAATTTATGATTTAACAATAATAATATAGTATAATGCTTTGCCTCTGCTAACATTATATTTAATTGTTAGTGCGTTTGATCATTGAATGAATGTGTCATTTGGATGAATGTGTCATTTGGATGAATGTCTCTGCCTCTGCCTTTACCTCTACTCTGCCTCTATGTCATTTGGATGAATGTCTAATTACTTATGTAGAATGTAGTTATGTTCGCAGTTTCTTTAGATGTTTTAAATAGACTAGAATTTTAATTTTAATTATGTATTTTGCTTTGATAATTAGAGTACAGCGGCTTCACCAGCTGTAAATTTGGAAAGTGATGATGATTCTACAATTATGGATACTTCTACTAATCCTTCACCATCTTTAAGAGTCAATTCAATATCAAAGTTCAAGAAGCCAAAAAGAGTTTCAGGGAAAAATAAAAAGGAAAAACATCAAACTTCTATTGTTTGGACTGAATTTGTGAAATTGCCTATTAATAAAGAAGGAATAAGTAAGGCTACTTGTCAATGGTGTGGGAAATTTTTTTTGGTGAATAGTCATCATGGAACATCAAACTTGCATCGCCATCTTCTCAAATGCTTAAAACGAAATGAAGTAAAACAAGATGGTGAAGAAGAGGGTAGGGTGTTACCAAACAAGATAATTCAAGAAGAGTTTCGTGAGATGTTAGCGGAGGCTATTATTAAACATAATTTGCCATTTAGCTTTGTTGAGTATGAGGGCATTAGAAAAGTTTTTAGCTATCTAAATTCAAATGTTAAACATATATCTAGAAATACTTCAAAAGCTGATGTTCTAAAACTTTACAAGAAAGAGAAGGATGATGTTAGAAATAAATTGAAATCAATTCCTGGTAGAATATGTTTGACTTCAGATTTATGGACCTCTGTTACAAGTGAGGGATATATTTGTCTTACAACACATTATGTGGATGAGAATTGGGAATTGAAAAAAATCATCTTGAATTTTTGTCATATGCCACCTCCACACACGGGAACTCTTTTATACGAGAAAATATTAAGTTTTTTGGAAGAATGGGGTATTGAGAAGAAAATATTTTCCATTACTTTAGATAATACATCTAATAATGATAATTTCCAAGATTTCATAAAGAAAAAGCTTAATGAGGGGGGTTTATTGTTATGTGATGGTATATTTTTCCATGTGCATTGTGGTACTCATATATTGAATCTTATTGTTCAAGAAGGATTGAAAGTAATAGATGACTCGGTGATTAAGATCCGAGAAATTATGAAATATCTTAAAGGATCAGAGAGTAGAATGTGCAGATTTAATGAATGTGCAAAACTAGTTGGTATGAAGAGAACAAAGAGTTTACGTTTAGATGTGTGTACAAGATGGAATGCAATATATGACATGATTGATAGTGCTATGAGATATTGTTCTGTGTTGAACTTTTTAGCAGAGGAAGATGCTAATTTCAAGCATTGTTCATCAAGGGATGAATGGAATAGAGTTGAAAGAATAACTCGGTTTTTGAAACCTTTCTATGACATTACAACTCTATTTTCTAAAACTGATTACCCTACAGCAAATCTATATTTTCAAGGAGTGTCACAAATTGAATTGCTCTTACTTGAAGAAATGGAGAGCCAAGATTTATTTATCAGTAATATGGCAGACTAGATGAAAGTTAAATTTGACAAATATTGGGATTGTTATAGTGTGGTGCTAGCTTGTGCCATTGTTCTTGATCCAAGGTATAAGTTGGATTATGTGGACTATATTTTCAAGAAAATAGAGCCAATTGAGCACATTGCTAAAATGAAGGTGGACAGCGTTGAGACTACATTGTATAAGCCTTTTTTGTTCTTTAGAATATGAATGCCTCAAGCCTATGACCACTGTTTCATCTTGTGTTAGGAGTTCTAGTCATACTAGTGGTGCTGTGGATGATCCTAATAATGATGAAGATGAGGAAGATGATGTAAGTGAATTGCATTTTGTTTGGTATATATTGTGCTATGTTTTTTTAATAATAAAGATTGTAATGTTGTGTGGTATTATTTTTTATTGCAATCTTTTTTAATGATTAGGAATTTGATCATTATGAAAGTGGTCGTGGTACCAAAACAAAAAAATCTCAGTTAGACTTGTATTTAGAAGAGTCTAGACTTAACAAAAAGGAAAATCCAAAGTTGGAAGTTCTCTCTTGGTGGAAAGAGAATTACAATCGATTTCCAGAACTCTCTTTAATGGCACGAGATCTCATGAGCATTCCGATAACCACTATTGCTCCTGAATCAAGTTTTAACACTGGGAAAATTTTTTGTTATTTCGTATCGATCACGTCTTTTACCTGAGAATGTGGAAATTACGTTGTGTACCAAAAGTTGGCTATATAGATTTAAAGGTAAATTAATTTTTTTTATAGTCATAATTATACAATTTTAATTCTTTATTGATTTGCTTTCATGGTACATTAAGTTATATTAAAATATTGTATTGTAGATGAAGATGCTGACGAAATTGGCCAACTTGAGTTACAATTTGCAAGTATGAATATTTGCAGGGCTGAATCTGCTACCAACGTTGAGTAGATTGAGATTGAGGTGTAATTTTTATAAAATATTTACTTATTCTTCTTTACTTAATATGTTATGTTTATTTTTAAATATTTTTTTCTTTAGTTTTTTTTTTTTTCTAAGTAATCTAACTTTACTATTATTTTAAATGCAACAGGAGCATGTGCACTTAAGAAGACCAATAACTTGCTACTTTGCTGGCTTACTTGCTTTGTTTGTTTTAAGATCTATCTCTTTTTGAAGATGTAAACTTGTAATTATATGCATTTTAACAGTAAACTATTAACATTGAAGACTTTTTCCATCATGAATTTATGACTATAAATAATTTTTGTTATGCTCAAAATTGTCAGAATTAGAAGGATATTAATAAGTGGCATTAAGTACAATTCATTTGCTTAATTGATTTTATTCATTCTCTATTAACGAATTGTCATTGATTTGTTTTTGTAATTGAAAAAAAAAAAACTTGTTTGAAAAATATGGGTCAACCCGACCCGACCCGACCCGACCCGCAACCCGATTGACCCGTTTAAAAATGACCCATAACCCGTTTGACCCGCAAACCCGATTGACCCTACCCGAACTTAACCCGACCTGCCCGTTTTGCCATGTCTAGTTGAAGTGGCTCACATGCTCCATGGGGTCTGTCCTACCGTTGTACATGGTAAACTTGGGCTGGGTAAAGCGGTGAGGAAGTCTTCCTACCTCTATTTTACGCATGAAGGGCGACTTGGAGATTTGGTTCAACGCTCTACTTATGGCGTCATTCCCCAAGCCTTCGCAGGACGAGTCCTGTTTTTGTGCCTACGATGGCGCTCCTCCTTCTTTAAAAAAGACTCACTGAGGGGAGTCATTGATTTGGGCCTGTAGCTGCCACCATGGTCATCTTCGGAAGAGTGATCGGAGCGTGAGGGAGTCCTTTTTCGCCTCTCACTTTGCAGCCTCCTGCAGAGGCAGTCTATTTCCCGCTGCATGCTTCTGGTATTTTCCTCATGAGAGATGTAGCTCCCTTCTCGAGATTGGCTTCTACTAGTATGTATAGTATGCACACTGACCTCCCTATCCCTTCTTCACTTAAGGTTGAGGAAGCAGTCATGGTGCTGGGAGCTAATCAACTCCTCTCGGTTTGGCCTTGAGACTGCCATAGTCAAACGCTTGAAAGCCTTGAAGCTCTAGTCTCCTCACAGACGACGCCAATTTTAGGGGCTGACTTTAGCTCCTGAGCCCAAACCACTAGAGGACCCAAGCCCAAATAGCCTAACATAATGAATTTGTAGAAAATGGGCTTTAAGACCAGGCTTTTATGGGTGGGATAATGCTCGCTATGAGCCAAAAATAATAAGGAGACAAGGAAAAACAGAGGGCCACCACTATAATGTAAAAGATGATTCTTCTTGGCCAAGTTCGAGGAGATTTGTTCTTAATTATATCACTATAAGATTTGTTTACAGTTTCAGTTCTCTCTGCTTCCATATTTTTTGCTTTGCCGTTTTTTTAATCCCCTCTCTTCGGGGGATCTTCTATCTTATATAGACCTTTTTAGATGATCCTGACCTTCCATTTGTTGATCACGAGGCCACCACTTAAGTGCTAGTCCTATCAAACACCTTCCCTGAACCCTTATGAGATGCGGCAACTAAGACAGCACTGTTCAAGGGTCTTCTCCACATAAATGTGGCCAAGAGGTTTGGTGGGATGCACTAAATGTGGTGACAGCTACCAGCTCTTCAATCACATTAGCGCTAGTCTCCCTCCCAAAGCTCTTTATGTACAATAAGGCCCCCTTTGATGATGTATTGATGACGTGATCATAGAGTTCGAGGACGTGGACTCCTTGGCACAATAACGGCACTTCTCGACCATGCTATGACATGTGGCATAATCACCTCCCTTGAAATTCTAGTACCCGACACTAACTATAAGTGAAATAAATTAAGAGCTATTTGCCTTACTCTTCCAACAGCTAAGAGCCATAGGTCCCCTTAGGGCCTATTAATTTTAAATCTAAATAATTAAAAACTCTTGATATTTTAAATTCATGAGAATTAAAATTCGTGAGAGTTTTTATTTATGTTGTTTAGATATGCTTAGATTTTTAATTTAAATTGTATAATAAATATAAAGTCTTTTAATGATACAAGTCTTAATTTTTTAAAAATATTCTTATATCATTTAGTAACTAAAGAATAACAGAATCAGTAATTTGACAATTATTTATAAATGATAAAAGCACCCTTTAAATATTTTTGTAGGTGTGAAGAAAATAAACGTTTTTTTTTTTAAAATTAATTCTATACAATTATTTTTAAGGAAAAAAAAAAAAAGAATTTAAGTAATACTTACTCATATGATATATGTAAGAATTGATATTTCATGGTTTGGGTTAAAGTTTTTCATTTAATGGAAATTGGTATTTTCATGAAAATTATAATTCTCAATATTTTGTTTTTACGAAATCTCAAAAATTAATTAACTATACTTATTCTAAATTCCTACGTAAAAAACAAGCACTTAATAAAAATTTTTGGAGTGTGCATTCGTGATTAATTTGCTCTTAGTAGAAATGACAAAATTATACTCCAAATCTGTTTAGAGCAATCTTTTTTAACTAATTATGTGACAAATTATAAGATTATTTATGTATTTTATTTAAAAAAATCACATAACTCATTAAAAAATTTCATGTGATTAAAACTATACATAGATGATCTTTTTAATTACAATATAATGTGTCTATTTGGGAACAGTTTATTTTGTTGAAATTGAAAACTTTTTGCTGAAAGTATTATAGATAAAACTAAAAGCTAGCTGAAATGATATAGTGAGATCTATGAATAATACCAAAAAGTGTAATGAGACCTATAAATAATAGCAAAAATAAGCTAAATAATAATTAAAATTGTATTTTCAGCCAATGTCAGACGCAGCCAACAGTAACTAGTAAATTGAAGCAAAATAACTTTAATCTTATTTAGAGCCAAACTTTTTCTTACAAGAAAATTTAATTGGGACCAAGCTAGGACCTGTAAGAGATAGATATTCGGATTTTATATGCAAAGGGAATTCCAAAATATTCTCTTTATAAAACAGCCTCTCTGTTAAATAATCAAAACAGATCGATCTAAGTTATTATTTGTCCAAAAGAAACAAATACCGGCCGGGAATGCAGGATAAGAATCAAAAGAAATATACTTGTGCAAAAGTCCAAGTGCATGACTTTTCACCAACACACCAAGTAATATAATTTTTTCCACCTAGACTCAACTCCGTATTTCTTCTCCATATAAAGGTGAAGAAGACTCAGATTGCAAGAACAGAGGAAAGGAAGTACACAAAAACGACAGCAGTTCAGCCAAAAGGAAGAAATGCAAGTTGAAAGAAAACGATATGTCGTTGGACTTAAGGAATTAATTAACACATGTATCATAGCTTAGTGGATTACAACTGTCAGTTAGTTAGCTTAGTGGATTACAGCTGTCAGTTAGCTATTAGATATTTTTGATAGTTGGTTAGTTTTTTTCTTCAGCTCTTGCACCGTGTATATATATCAGAGCACCTCTCAACGTAATTTAAGCTTTCACATTTCTCTGATTCAGTGAATGAAATCCCTAATTCCTATTTAGAAAGCTCTTCTTTTACAATAATTGTATTGCACTTTATGTTTGTTTGTCATATATAATTAATGTAAATTATAATTGTTGTGTTTTCTACCTCTTTGAAATAAATAATAAGATCAGAATCATATATTATACAACGCTGTTCTACTGTCTTTTTCTGCTTTCCAAAACAGATGCTTCATTGCCTAACACAGTGCTACCAGTCACTCCTACCTAAAGTTCAAATTACAACTTTCGGCATGTGTAAGGGTAAAACTGACTTTTAAGTTTCCGAGCTTTTTCAGAAATTCTGTGAGAGAAATAATCAAGAGGATTGTAAGTTTTATCCAACTTCTAGCCATTCTAAAATTAGGATTCATTAGACATAGAGGGTCACATATGAAAGATAAAATATTAGCTTGATTAGGCAGTGTTGGTAATGAAGCTTTGTATTTTATTTACAAGACCACCACCTGTGGTGGAGCAGCTTTGCTATTTCTAGTTAATTATCTAATGTCCTCTTTCACCAAACTTTTGTATTTTCCATTTATTGTACGTGAATTCTTCAAGTTTTTCTCCCTAAAATCACAGATACCTAATCAAAGAAAACATATTTATTAGAATTCACATTCAATATCCAAAATCAAACTTGGAAATGCCTTCACAAAAGCAACGTAAAATGAAAATGACAAAGCAAAATTCAAATATCCAAGAAACAGTCACATTGAGAGAGAGAGAGAGAGAGAGAGAGAGAGATGAGGGACGTTACTGTCAGTAGCAAAGGTCTTGAGCTAAGAAGCGAAACCCATCCATTTTTTGTAGGCAATTAAACTCACGCGCATTGGCACTTGATGACCACGATCTCATTTACCTTTGGTCGTACTTGTGTCATTATTCATTAAGACAAAGTTGAAAGACCATTACCACTGCACCATTTGGAAATCTTGGATACCTTTCCCAAGTATTTGTGCTTTGGTGAGCAGGAAGAGCGCATGGGTTTGAGTTATGAGCGGCATATTTTAATTTTTATATTTATTCTTATTGATAAGATCATGAGCAGCATATTTGATTTGTAAGTGTTTCTTTTTATCTCAAAATAATAATAATAAAAAATAAATAAATGAAAGACCATTGGCAAATCATGCTATACCTTCTACAGCTTTACTCAAGTTTGGATTGGTTGAAAATCGATGTGCAAAATCAGAGACGGACCTAGCCTTGCGCCCCCCCCCCCCCCCCCCCAATTATGGAAAAAAAAAATTCTTAGTAAGTGTGTACACAGAAAATTTTCAAATTTGCCACAAAATATGCAATCCTGGCCCCCTCCCTCCAAAAAAAATTATAAATTGGCCCATGAAATCCAAAAGTATATGTTCTATTTTATCTCTTTTGCCCAGTTGCTTGAAGAATAACTACAATAACCTTTGGATAATAACAAAAAAAAAATAAAGCACAATTTTGGTCCAAAAAACCCCAATTGCCAAAAAAAAAATATATGAAATTACCTACAGACAAAGAAATTCAATTGCCCCAAAAATAACATGAATTACCGGTAGACAAACTAATATTGACAACAAAAGTAAAGCACAAATTTGGCATTATCAAATGAATGATTTTTAGTTCACATGGTGTGAACTATGAAGTGCTTAATATTATTTTTTTTAAGTTACTTTTTAAAAAGTTTTTAGTTGTGTTTGTTGTAATAAATCGTTTGGAAATGTTACTTTTTAAGAAATGAGAGAAATTTGTCAATCTTATGTCAAAATATTATTTAAATGGTTAGGTAGATGTAAGATAAATTCCTTAGAATTAATTATTGTTGCCTTTTCTTTTTTTTAAGATCATGGAAAAATAATGTTCAATTTTGATTTTTTTTATTAAGAAAAATTCAAAATAATTTAGAAGTTCATATTGAAAATGCAATATTGTCAACATCTAGTTTGATGTCCCAATTTCTAAAATCCATCAGATAAATTTTTGAAAAATCATCATATATAAAATTGGTAATAGTTCATTATAGAATAATCTAGAATTACCATGAATATATTCTGAAGTTAATTAACACAATGCAATTGAACAAGCTTATGTTAAGTTTGGTCTATACCAACATTTTTTTTTTTTTTTATACTTTGGCCCCCCTCATTTCCGAATCCTGGTTCCGTCCTTGTGCAAAATGCTAAAAGACACTTGGGGTTTGGGTAGTTACAAATTCACCCATCATCTCAACTCTGTTAACTATACTAACATAAATGGTCATGTGTTGTCTACCTATTATTTTAAAAATGAATATTTTATAATAAAATGGTCACTTGCACATCACATGATCATTTGGATAAGTAAAGTATTTATATGGGTGAGTGTACCATTTTTCACGAGACGAGAAGATAAGTGTCTAACACATTCTTCCTATCAAAAATAAAAAGTGTAACACATTCTCCCTATCAAAAATAAAAAGTGTAACACATTCTCTGTAGATAACTTACCTTTCAAAGTTAACCTATGGAACACATATTAGGTTTATTCATATAATTTTTGCATTATTTTATTTTATTGTAATTACGAAATAAAGCCTTTTTAAAAAAAATAAAAATTTAATTTGATAATTACAATGAAAGAGAGGGGATATGAGTCATAGATGTCTAAATTGGAAAAACTAGGTATCAATATATTTACAAGTCTCTTGGCATGAAATGAAGCCATGTACTTTTGGTTTTTATCAAATTACATTTAAGATAAATGTCATGTAGTTTGAATTTATTATTTTAAGATATTTAAAGTAATTTCATACATCCATTGTGTAAGGAAAGTGCTTATGAGTTGTCAAGCAATTTGTGAGAGTTGGTTATGTGCATGGTTTTAAAAATTGGACTGAACCAACAAGTTTGACCAAACCCTAAAGTGGTCTAGTAAAAACCGTGAACCAAATCCAATTTCTGGTTGTTTGAATATTTTGATTTTTACTTTTGGGACAGTTTCAACCTATAGTGTTTGCTTCTGATAATAACTCTTTATCATCAGACCAAAAAACCAATCGGTTTTTTATATAAGCGGAGATTGAACCACAAATCTCTTATTCAAACATCCGAAATTTTACTAGTTGAACTAATTGGAACCCACACTATTTCTGATTTTTAAAACCATGGTTATGTGCTCTAGAATCTTAATGAAGGAGATAAGGTTAATCCATGTATTTTGATTTACTCCAATATTTTAATGATGAAGATAGGGTTGTTTATGCTGCTTAAGATAGAACTTGCTTACAAGTTTATCAAGCACTTTAAGGGAGCAATTTGTCTAATTCCAAGAGCACTCCTTTGGTGGTGAGCTCAATTACAAAATTGGGCTTTGAAGTTCAATTCATGTGGCAAAGAAAATAACCCACCTGTATAGTGAAGTAATGTGGGTCAATAGTCCAATAACTTAAGAAGAAAAATAAATGGGCTAATATTTGTTTGGATCCAATATTTTAGGTCCGCTTCCATTAAAAAAGTTTTGCATGGACAAAGGCTGGAAAAAGGGCCCTTAAGTACACACTCTATAGAAACTTGAAACATAGTGGCAAACACTAAACGTGGTCCAGAGGTAAAGTGTCACTCATTGGTAATTAGCGAGTGCCTGAGTGGTAATCCCTAGATTCCTACTTGTTGACTCTTTTTTATTTTGGGTGAAATGTAAAATTGACCCTCTAAGTTTCTTTACATTTCATTTTAGTCTTCTAACTTTACTTTTGTTCATTTCAGTCTCCAACTTTCAAGTGTATTCAATCAAAACTTTTTCATTAACTTTTGTTATATGTTGTGGTTAATTTTTTATAAATTTTTCTTCAAAATTTTTAAATAAAAAAATTCAATTAATGATTGAAAAATATTTTTCAGATATTTTTTTTCAAAAAATTTTAACAAAAGTTATCGGAAATGCCCTAATTGAATAAATTTGAAACTTAGAGGGCTGAAATGAATGATAGTAAAGTTAGATGACTAAAATGAAATCTGAAGAAAGTTAGAGGGCTAGTTTTGCATTTTAGCCTTTTTATTTCAATGATTTTAGAAGAGATGGAAAAGATGGGACAAGAAAAGTGAGAGAGAAAAGTATTTTTTCTTGCTTGGTAGGTGAGAAAATAGAGAGGACAGAAAATGGAATGGGCCACAAAATTTAATACCACCAAAATGGAGAGAAAAGAGGGATGAAAATATGAAGGAGAAAGAAAATCATATTTTATCTCTTTTTTTATTTATTTAAAAGTAATGTTAAAAATTGCTTATTTTATGTAATAAAAATGGGTAAACTTAGCTTTGTTTAGTTGGAATAATAGAACATATTGGGAGATCAGAAAAGTTTGAGGATACAAAATATTTTAGTTTTCCCTCTTGTATGTTTGATAGAAATGATGGAAAAGTGGAAAGGAAAATATATATTATTATTATGCCCTTATTGGAATTTGAAACAATGAGATGGCAAGTGTAATTTTAAAATTTCATGTTCATGGCCATTTTTTCACATATTTTCTTGTCCATTTAGAGAAAAAGAATGATAGACCCAGGTGGAAAATCCCCCCATCACACCATTTTCCTTCCTCTTTTTCTATCCAACCAAGCACGAGAGAATCCCATTTTCATCTTCATTTTCATCATTTCTTTCTCCATACTCCCCCTTTTCACCACAATCAAATGCAACTTTGCAGACAATATCCTTTTTGTTTTTTTAATTCGATAGTTTGTGGTAAAAGGATTTAAACTATGGATGTTTTCTTTGGGAAAAAAAATGTGTCATTAATTGTGGTATAAGGCTCTTGGCCATTAGGTACGTTATTTTAGTTACAATACATTATATCCCCAATTAAAATCAAATATATAATTGTATTGACCAAGAAAATACAAATAGTGTTACATTCTCCAAGGAAAATTAAATACAATACAACTTTGTATTTAAATTTAATTTAGGAATTAAATGTACTATACAATATACATACAATAGTGTACCCCAATTTCAGCCAATAAGAAAATAATAGTAAATTGCTACACATATACTATTTTTGTGGTCCCATTTTCTTTATTATCAAAGGAAATTTGCACCAAATTTCCAACTTCTCATTCCTCAATCCTTCCTTCCAAGCACGTAAGATAGAAAATTTTTCCAAATGATTGATAAAGTATCTTTTCCATTCACTTATTTTCCATGGTTCCATCTTTCCATTCTCCCTAAGAAAATTTGTCCACTAATTGATGCTTTTACTAAGCTCTGACTCCATTTTTCTATATGGTGGCTCCTATTTTCCACAGAGTCAACATGACCAAGACTTTCAGTAATCAACGTAATGTAGAAGTTGTGATTATTTTTTTATCATTAATTGGCAACAGATTAATAAAGGTAATTTCCTAATATTGACTTACTAATCCCTACCTAGAATTCATTAATTTTAATTATTGAAAAAATATATAATCTTGTTCAGAGTGTCACAATGTTAAATGTGTATCTATGTGTGTGTGTGTGTGTATATATATATATATATATAAAAGAAATAAACTTTTGGTGATAAACTTGTTCACAATGTTATATGTGTGTGTGTGTGTGTATATATATATATATAAAAGAAATAAACTTTTGGTGATAAACTTTTGGTGAGGATACAAAATGTTTTAGTTTTCCCTCATGTATGTTTGGTAGAAATGATGGAAAAGTGGAAAGGAAAATATATATTATTATTATGCCCTTATTGGGATTTGAAACAATGAGATGGCAAGTGTAATTTTAAAATTTCATGTTCATGGCCATTTTTTCACATATTTTCTTGTCCATTTAGAGAAAAAGAATGATAGACCCAGGTGGAAAATCCCTCCATCACACCACTTTCCTTCCTCTTTTTCTTTCCAACCAAGCACGAGAGAATCCCATTTTCATCTTCATTTTCATCATTTCTTTCTCCATACTCCCCCTTTTCACCACAATCAAATGCAACTTTGCAGACAATATCCTTTTTTTTTTTTTTTTAATTCGATTGTTTGTGGTAAAAGGATTTAAACTATGGATGTTTTCTTTGGGAAAAAAAAAAGTGTCATTAATTGTGGTATAAGGCTCTTGGCCATTAGGTACGTTATTTTAGTTACAATACATTATATCCCCAATTAAAATCAAATATATAATTTTATTGACCAAGAAAATACAAATAGTGTTACATTCTCCAAGGAAAATTAAATACAATACAACTATGTGTTTAAATTTAATTTAGGAACTAAATGTACTATACAATATACATACAATAGTGTACCCCAATTTCACCCAATAAGAAAATAATAGTAAATTGCTACAAATATACTATTTTTGTGGTCCCATTTTCTTTATTATCAAAGGAAATTTGCACCAAATTTCCAACTTCCCATTCCTCAATCCTTCCTTCCAAGCACGTAAGATAGAAAATTTTTCCAAATGATTGATAAAGTATCTTTTCCATTCACTTATTTTCCATGGTTCCATCTTTCCATTCTCCCTAAGAAAATTTGTCCACTGATTGATGCTTTTACTAAGCTCCGACTCCATTTTTCTATAAGGTGGCTCCTATTTTCCACAGAGTCAACTTGACCAAGACTTTCAGTAATCAGCATAATGTAGAAGTTGTGATTATATTTTTATCATTAATTGGCAACAGATTAATAAAAGGTTCTTTCCTAATATTGACTTACTAATCCCTACCTAGAATTCATTAATTTTAATTATTGAAAAAATATATAATCTTGTTCAGAGTGTCACAATGTTATATGTGTATGTGTGTGTGCGTGTGTGTGTGTGTATATATATATATATATATATATATATATATATAAAAGAAATAAACTTTTGGTGATAAACTTTTGGAATAATTTTATTGTAAAATAACAAAATAATCATTTGAGTCTAGATCATATAAATTGTATATAAAGTATTATTCTTTGGTTTCAAAAAATCACACAACATATTTATATGAAAAAAATTCTAAAATTTAATAATTAAAAACCTAAGGAAACTTAACCAGAGGTTTTTCATTTGCTAGAATATTTGTAGTATATCTAAAATGTGTATTGCCCTTGAAGAGTATAGACAACATGGTATTTTGTTTTTTAAACCTTCATTTAGAGTTACGTTTTGATACACTAATGACCTCTTTCATCTAAATGGAATCTCCTTAAAAATGAGTGGAGAGTCATGAAGATTTAATATTAAAGGAGTCTTAATGGATAAAAAGGATAAAGACAATTGTTAGAAAAAGTTATTAGTTCAAGCAAATAGTTGCATGATCATATTAAGATGTGAATTCTTTTTCATGATGTAGATTAAGTATTACTTGCTAATAACAATCTTGTGAAGGAATATGTTGTTGATATTTATAACATTCTATGTTTAAAAAAAAAAATTAATTTCATGAATAATATTTAAATGTGTTGTGGGTGATAAATATAGGTATGGACATTGATATTTGTAAAAACCAAAATAAAAATTAATTATAGTGAAATTTAATATAATAAAAAAAGTTACATGTTCATAATGTTAGACAATTTCTTTTGCACACATATAATATCATTAACAACAAAAATAAAAATGAGAAATAGTAACATAAAAATTTTACTTCTCAAGAAAATTAATTTAATCTAATAACACACATATAAACATAACACAAATACAAATGAAAACCTTGTTGTAGGAGAGAATGCAAAATTTGATAATTCTTAAATAATATTTATAGAGGTTTATGGAATAGATTTCATGGATTTAAAATTGCATTTATGACTCATAAGCAAAACACAAATAAAAGGCGAAAAAACTATTTTAAAGAATACTTAAAGGATAACCTAAGGAGAAACAAAACCAAGTTCACACAACTTCAATACTTTTGGAGGTTTTAATTGGATCAACTCATAATTTTTTATTTTTTATTTTTATACTTTTGAATAAATGACCTAGAATCGAATCCAGCCTACATTAAAACTAATTGATATCTTATTCAGACGGTAGAAAGTAACCATTATAGAGAGTTGTCATTAGTTCAAACGAATAACTACTCTTTCTTTGTGTAGTTAAAATGACAACCATGTCGAATGATTGCAAGAATCACATCGAAGGCCGGCTTGTGAGAGAAGACATAGGTACATGGCTATCCACTATTGGACTATTGGAGAGAAAGAGCTTGCGTGAGAATTTGAAAACAGAGAGAAGATGAAGACGACAATGAATGTTTCTTCTTTATGGATGACGAGCATTACGTCGTCCCTTATTGAGACTAAGGACAAGTGTATTTATAGAGAAGAAATATATAATTCATTTTTAATTTTTCCAATTTGGGACTTCTAACAAGTAGTTTTGTAGTTCAAAAGACATCTCGTAATATTTTCAATGAAGACATCCACTTTCTCTTTTAAAAAATAAATAAAGACATCTAAAATTTAATGAGAAAATAAATGAGTCCATTAAAGTGATTAAAAGTCTAGCAATGCTATTAAATAAATTTAGCATAATAATGTAAAATTTTCGGCAAAGCTAAATATAGATTTTCTACGTGACAAAATAAATTTTCATAGTTAAATAATAAGTAAATAACAATGTCAAAGTAAGTAAGAGTAACATAACAACACAGAAAAATCTTCCTTAGATACTGTTTTCTTATTATGTGATTTAGGGAAATATGTATAGGAGAGAAAAGGGGCAGTGAAAAGTAATTTCCCTTGTTTGGTAGGTGAGAAAATAAAGAGGACAAGAAAGAGGGATGGGTCGTTATTTTCCCATAGTCTACAAAATTTAGCACCTCTAAAATGAAAAGAAAAATGTGAGAGGAAAATACGAGGAACCTAAGATGGTAGACTCCATTAGTCTAAAAGGGTAGATCAATTTAGCTTGCTTTAGAATTATTGTCGTCCACTGATTAAAGCTAGTTTGGAGCCTTTGGACTCAATTTTTCTACGGTGAGAGGACACACGCTTTTAATAAAGCCTTAAAGGAAGGACCAAGTTTTAAGTTAGCTGTTGAAGCAGCTGAAGTGAATGAAGAAATAGGCAAACGACAGAATAAACAAGATGAACAAAACAACATCAGTGGAAGGAAGCCCAAACACAAAACGGCAAAGAAACAGAAGGAAGGAAAAACGCACCGTTTAAATTAGTGGAAGTTAGTTGTTTTAGATGCCAGGTGTCTGTGTCTTATTGGCTGTTTTGTATATAAACGGTTATTGGGTATTGGCGCGATTCTAAGTCTCTGTTTTGGGTTCTGTATATATAACCCCTCTGTTAGTTGATTTATGTAACTGAAAACATTTATTAGTTTTCCAGATCAGTGAATATAAGTTTTCTCTCAATATTTTCTGTTTTCCTCTCATTTTACACGGTATCAGAGCTATTTTCTCTCCTTTTCTTACCAACCAAACATAATTTTCTCTCTTGAACTGAACTTCTTGGCTTTCCATGGCTTCAGATTCTTCGTCCACTCCAACTACAAGTACAGTCATGGCAGATGAATCTGCAAATAATCCCTATTTCCTACCAGCAAATGAGAATCCTGGCTTGATTCTCATGTCTCAACCTCTCATTGGTCCTGAGAACTACATGACCTGGGCAAGATCGGTGTTTCTGGCTCTAAGTTCCAGAAATAAATTTGGATTTGTTAATGGTTCAATCTCAGAACCAGATCCAAATTCACCCTTGTTCAATTCTTGGAATAGGTGTAACACCACGATCCTCTCATGGCTGACCAATTCACTCAGTCCCAATCTCAAGGCTAGTGTTATGTACATCAATTCTGCAAAAGATTTGTGGATTGATCTCAAGAACAGGCTATCTCAGGATAATACACCAAGATTGTTTGAGTTGCAAAAGGAAATCTCACATTTGGTTCAAGGATCACTCTCGGTGAGTTCATACTTTACCAAATTTAAGACCTTATGGGATGAATTTGCCAATAATCAGCCTTTTACAATTTGCACCTGTGCTTGTGTATGTGGTTCTAAGTTGTCTCAGTTAGATGCACAGCACAAAGAACATGTATTTCGTTTCTTGATGGGCTTGAATGATAGCTATGGAAACCTAATAGGGCAGATTTTGCTCATTGAACCTTTTCCTTCTCTCAGTAAAGTGCGTTCTTTAGTTTTCCAAGAAGAGAAAAGAAGGAATATAGGTAGCACTGCTAATGTGGTTCAGCAATTGGATGCTGTGGCAATGTATGTTAATAATAATAGGCCTTTCAATGCGAGTCAAGGTCAGAACAAGGTTGGTGGGAAAGGAAAGAAAGACAGACCTTTGTGCACTTACTGTGGTTTTACTGGACACATAGCAGATAAGTGCTACAAACTGCATGGGTACCCTCCTGGTTATAAGCCTAAAGGAGGTTTTAAGCCAATGGTTAATCAAGTTTCAGGAAATCTTGGTTTTGATGGTAATTCTATAGGCCATCCTTCTTTTTCAAAACTTCAGTTGTTGAAAGATGTTGTAAACATTGATTTTTTCAATAAAACTCCATGTTGTGATGTTTGTCATTTTGCAAAACAAAAGAGACTTCCTTTTTCCATTAGTGCTCATGTATCTTCTGCCCCTTTTGATTTGATTCATTGTGATCTTTGGGGTCCCTTTTCCACTTGCACTATTGAAGGTTATAAATACTTTTTAACCATTGTTGATGATTTTTCTAGATGTACTTGGGTGTACTTACTTAAACTGAAATCTGATACTCAGTTTCTAATTCCTAACTTTGCTAATATGGTTAAAACTCAATTTCATAGCAATATTAAGACCATTAGGAGTGATAATGGTACTGAATTTTTCCTTAAGGATTTTTTTCATTCTAATGGCGTTTTGCATCAACTATCTTGTGTTGATACTCCTCAACAAAATGCCATTGTTGAAAGGAAGTATCAACATATTCTTAATGTTGCTAGGTCATTGAAATTTCAATCCCAAGTTCCTTTATGCTTTTGAGGTGACTGCATTCTCACTGCAGTACACTTGATCAATAAAATTCCTTCAAAATCTTTGGTCACAAAACTCCTTATGAACTCCTTTTTCATGCTCCACCATCTTATGCTCATCTAAAAAACTTTGGTTGTTTGTGTTTTGTTTCCACTTCACCCAACCATAGGCACAAATTTGCACCTAGGGCCAGAAAATGTGTCTTCTTAGGCTATCCTCATGGCATCAAAGGCTACAAAGTTTTGGACCTTACCTCCAATTCCATTTTCATTTCCAGGGATATTGTGTTTTATGAGACAATTTTTCCTTATGCTTCTACTTCTTCACCATCTACCTCATACTTAAATGATTTTGTTTTTCCACATGTTTCTTCCATTTTTCCTTGTGATTCTGATTCTCATTCTCTTCCTTCCAATACTTCTTCTCCTTCATTTGATAATTCCATATCAGTTCCCTTAGATTCTTTTCCTTCTATTGAGTCCATTCCTACTTCTGTTTCAATAGAGCTTCCAACCACCACTCCTTCTCTCTCAGAGTCTACTTCTCAATCAGATTCTACTACAATTCCAGTTGATCTACCTACTCCTTTGCGTAGGTCTGCTAGACCCCATGTTCCTCCTTCTTATCTTTCTGACTACACTTGCAAGATGGTTAGTGCTAAGCCCCAACCTGGTCTGCCTTATACCATTTCAGATTACTTGAGTTACTCTCACTTGGGTTCTTCTTTTAAGTCTTTTGTTCTAGCAGTCACTGCTGCTCCATCAGAACTTGCTTCTTTTCATCAGGCTGTGCAATTTTCTAAATGAAGGGCTGCCATGGACAAAGAGATTGAAGCATTAGAAGTGAATGATACTTGGACCTTAACTCCATTGCCACCTGACAAGACTGCTATAGGCTGCAAATGGGTTTATAGGATCAAGTATCTACCAGATGGGTCTATTGAGAGATACAAGGCTCATTTGGTGGCTAAAGGATTTACTCAAAAACTTGGTCTTGATTATTCTGAGACTTTTTCTCCAGTGGCTAAATCCGTTTCTGTTAGAATTGTGCTTTCCTTGGCTGCTGTGAAAGGGTGGGTATTGCATCAAATGGATGTTAACAATGCATTCTTACATGGTGATTTGGTGGAGGATGTATACATGTCTTTGCCACCTGGTTTTCACAGCAAAGGGGAGGGTTTAGTTTGCAAGTTAAATAAGAGTTTATATGGTCTCAAACAGGCCTCAAGGCAATGGTTTGAGAAATTTTCAGACACCATATTGCAGATGGGTTTTGTGCAGTCAAAATCAGATTACTCCTTGTTCACACATTCACAAGGAACTTCATTTATTGCTCTCTTGGTCTATGTTGATGATATTCTGCTCACAAGGAATAATCCTACTTGTGTTGCTGCCTTGAAGAAACTACTTGATAATAAATTTGGCTTAAAAGACCTTGGCACCTTAAGGTACTTCTTGGGTTTAGAAGTTGCAAGGACTGATAAGGGTATTAGTCTTACCCAAAGAAAATATGCCTTGGAGATTTTGAAAGACACAGGTTTTATGGGCAACAAACCTGTCAAATTCCCATGGAACAAAATTTAAGGTTGTCCAAATATGAAGGGAAGTTACTTGCTGAACCAGGAGTGTACAGAAGGCTCATAGGGAGGCTACTGTACCTGACTTTAACAAGACCAGACTTGACATATGCTGTGCATAGATTAAGTCAATTTGTGTCACAGCCTAGAGAACCTCATCTATTAGCAGCACATAGGGTTCTTCAATTTATCAAAGGTTCACCAGGTAAAAGGATTTTCTTTCCTAGTAGTTCAGAGCTACACATTAAGTCCTTTTGTGATTCAGATTGGGCTGGATGTCCTGATACCCGTAGGTCCTTGATAGGATATGCAGTGTATTTGGGTGATTCCTTGATATCTTGGAGATCAAAGAAGCAAGGAGTGGTGTCCAGGTCCTCTGCAGAAGCTGAATATAGGGCAATGGCTAGTGTAGCTTGTGAAATTACTTGGGTGATGCAACTGCTTAAGGACTTACAGATTGAACATCATAGACCTGCTATGCTATTTTGTGACAATCAAGCAGCTTCATATATAGCTGCAAACCCAGTTTTTCATGAGCGAACTAAGCATATAGAAGTTGATTGCCATCTGGTAAGGGATAAGATTTTGGAAGGGAAGATAAAGACTTTTCGTGTGACAACTAATTCTCAAGTTGCTGATATTTTGACAAAAGCTTTAGGCTTGGCAACCTTTACAAGACTCTCGGGAAAATTGGGAATGACAGTCATATTTCAACCTAAAGTCTCATAATCAGTTCAAGTCATAGAGTCTAAGACACTGGACTTGAGGGGGAGTGTTGAAGCAGCTGAAGTGAATGAAGAAATAGGCAAACGACAGAATAAACAAGATGAACAAAACGACATCAGTCGAAGGAAGCCCAAACACAAAACGGCAAAGAAATAGAAGGAAGGAAAAACGCACCGTTTAAATTAGTGGAAGTTAGTTGTTTTAGATGCCAGGTGTCTGTGTCTTATTGGCTGTTTTGTATATAAACGGTTATTGGGTTTTGGCGCGATTCTAAGTCTCTGTTTTGGGTTCTGTATATATAACCCCTCTATTAGTTGATTTATGTAATTGAAAACATTTATTAGTTTTCCAGATCAGTGAATATAAGTTTTCTCTCAATATTTTCTGTTTTCCTCTCATTTTAAATTAGCTTTAAAATTTTGCCGTTTATCCTCAATAAAAAGTTAGCTTTAGAACTATTGTCGTCCACTGGTTGGATTTTCTACTGTGACTCCTATTTTTTTACAATTTCGGTTTGACCAAGTCTCCCTTACGTGTTTCTAAGTAATAATAAAAAACTTATTTATATTACCACCAATTATTATTTATTATATTAATAGTTTACAAAATAATTTGTTTTTATAGTTTTTTTTTTATATTATTGTTTTATATAAAAAAAAAAAAAAACTCCTTTTACCAACTACTGTGAACGTAATTTAGAATTTGTGATTTTTCGTGTCTCCATTGCTGACAGATTAAATAAAGGATCCAAGCTCAAAAAATAAATAAATAAATGTTATTTTATTAATATTGACTACTGTTACACGCATAAAATTCACTAACTTTAATTTTTTGAAAATGTATAATCTTCTTGGTGATTTTTTTTAAAAAAAAATATAATCCTAGTGAAAGTGTTATATATTATATATAGAGTAAGACTTAAGTACAGTACTTAAGTGCTGTTCTTTAAGTTCTCCTTTTAAGATTTTGTCATATTTTTTTTTTTTTTTTTTTTTATGGGATGGAAATGTATTTTTTAGTTAAATAGCCACATGACTAAATCTTAAGAGGATAATTTAAAAAACAACACTTCAAGTATTGTATTTTAGTTTTGTCCATATATATATATATATATATAATTGCAATAGGATACTTAATATCCACTTTTTATTTTAAGTTTTTTTTCTAAAAATATCTTTATAGTTGAGATCAAATTAATTTTCTCAAAAAACACAAATCAAAGACCAAAATAAAATAAAAAAAAAGTTTTTAACAAATATTTGTGAGAATGTTATGAAAATGTTGTGATCTTAGTTGTTCTCCACAAAAACAATTTTCATAAGAGGTAGGTCATAAATTCAAATTAAGAAATAAACCATTTTTATTTATAAAGTAAAAAAATTAAAATTATAACCACCGTACCAACTTTCCAATTTACCTTTTTACTTTTTCGTCTAATGGCAACTCAATTACCAGGACTAACCCGTAAATTACTAATATGAAAAACCCCCATTTCCAAGCAACTGCAAAAAGGAAAAATTTCTCAGGATCTATTCCATCGTGTTTTGGTAGTTTGGTTGGTTACAAGGATTACAGTGACTATACATATGCAGAGATCATATGGATGTGGTTGTTAAAGGAAGACTATATGAATTCTACAATCAGATCACAGCTGTTAATCTCATAGATTTTTCGAAAAATAGTCTTTCAGGAGAGATCCCCACAGAACTAACAAGTTTGACCTTATTGAATTCGTTGAATTTGTCATGGAACCATTTGACGGGAATGATACCAAAGAATATTGGAGCTTTGCGCCAATTAGAATCTCTTGACCTCTCCAGCAACCATCTTTCAGGTCACATTCCTTCAAGCATGTCTTCTATGACTTTTTTGAGTCATTTGAACTTGTCATATAACAACTTATCTGGACAAATTCCATCATCCAACCAATTTCAAACCTACAATGATCCATCCATTTATGTAGGTAACCCTGAACTTTATGGGCCTCCTCCATTGCCAACAAGTGCCTCAATGCCAAGTGACAGGAATGCAGAACATAAAGATCAAGAAGATGTACATGTACATATTGATGGTGAAGATCAATTTGAAAAGCTATGGTTTTACCTAAGTATTGCACTGGGTTTCATTGTGGGATTTTGGGCTGTTTGTGGCAGCTTGTTGATAAAGAAGTCTTGGAGACATGCTTACTTCTGTTTTGCTGATGAAATGAAAGAAAAGCTTTTAGTGGTCATTGCAGTGAAAATGGCTCGTCTGCAGAGGAAGATTCAAGCAGAAAGTCACTGAGATTGGGCTAATGGGACCAAGCAATGTAATATATATGTATTGTACTGATTCTTTGATTGTCATGTATTGTACTTAATATTTTGGCTTAAGCTTTTTGGTTAAGCAATGTCTCGATATGTACCAAGTGGAGTCTCCTCAAAGTGTTATCTCCCCAACAGGAGGTTTAATAAATTTGAAGTTGCACGTGACAATACAAATTATACTTTGTGCTTCTCATGTATCCTGTGAAATATAGTGAAGATGCTTGTTACCTCCATTATGCACGAATCACAATGTCAATTTTTTGTTTGTTTTGCCATTCCAGATTGAGAATTGCATGGACTAATGGAGACATAGCAAAAGCACCTATAATCACAACCACCGAATAGACTACTATATCCTCAACGCAAGTTAACATGCAAAAAATTACTCTTTACATTTTACAGATGCAGTAATAACAGATAAGCTGCCCAAGCACTTGCACAAGATATTACATGAATGTCAATTCATATTTCACTTTAAAGAACGCCTCAGCCACAAATAAAAATAAAAATAATAATTGCAATTTGCTTGAGGACAGCCAGGTAATATGAAAAGAGAGCTTTAAGGTCCGTTTGGATAGAGCTTATTGCTGAAAATTGAAAATTGAAAACACTGTAGCAAAATAATTTTTAAATGTGTGAATAGTACTGCGGGACCTATTTTTAATAAAAAATTGCTAAAAAAGTACATAAACAGTGTGCGCACAGTACACGCATAGTGCGCGCTGCACCTCTTGTCCCCCGCAGCAGAACCAAAAAAAAAAAAAAAAAAAGAGGAAGAAAACGTGAAGACGCAGACGCCACAAATTTTAATCCGTATCCAAACGAATACTTAGTGTGCGTTTGGGAAGTGCGTTTTGCGCTTCCCAAACGCAAGTTTTGCGTTTTAGTGTTTTTTTTTTTTTTTTTGAGCCAAAAAGTTTGACTTTTTCTGTGAACAGTGCACATCACAAATTTTACTTCTCAACAACTTTTTCATTCAAAATAGGTCCTACGGTACTATTCATACATTAAAAAATTATTTTGCTACAGTGTTTTTCAGTTTCAGTTTTTAGTTTTCAGCCCAATCCAAATGGACTCTAAAATCAAATTTATGTCTTCTATGCTAGTTAGGAGTACCAATTGTATAAAATATAGACATAGGGTCCGTTTAGATAGAGCTTATTTTTGCTGAAACTGAAAACTGAAACTGAAAACACTATAGCAAAATAATTTTTAAATGTGTGAATAGTGCTGTGGGACCCATTTTTAATAAAAAATTGTTAAAAAAATGTGAACAGTGCGCGCACAGTGCGCGCAGCACCTGTCCCCGCGGCAGAACTGAAAAAAAAAAAAAAAAGTGAAAACGTGAAACGTAAACGGTGGGAAAGAAAAGTTGGATCCAAACAGGTATATAGTAAAAAGCTAGGCACAGCTTCCAGCGCTATGGTCCGGCAAGGCTTAGCCTTTTCCTCCTCCCACTAAAGCTCAATTTGCGCATCAAATTTGGAAGGCAACATCTTGTAGACTTGGCAAATTTTCCCTTCCCATGGTTGTAACTTCTGTTGTGTATTGCCTCACTACTGCATGCAGAGTTTGCAAGTATTAAAGATATAACAGTACATTACCACAAATATCTATTTTGGTTATCCTATTTTATTTATTATCAAACAAAGGAAATATATACTAAATTTCCTTCATCTTACTACTCTATCATTCCTATCAAACATATAACACATAAGATAAAAAATTTAGCATCTTTCTCCATTCTCTTTTTCTTTCATCCAACCTTTTTTTTTTCTTTGGAGAATTCTTTCATTCTCCCTAATAAAGCCTAGGAGCATTCCCATTGGCAATTGTAAATGGGAAATATAGGAGAAATTTAGCATCAAGGCATAACAAGAGTCCAGCAGCCGGACTTGTAAAATCTGAGAATTGCAAATTGTTTTTGCAATTGTGCTACAGCCTACAGTGTCATCCTACATTTAGGATGGTACTGTAGCACAATTATAAAAACTATAATATATTTTAATTCCAAAAGATCATTGTAGCACTGTCGTAGCAGCACAAAAATTATATATTATATTATTTTAGTGGGTAATATATATTATTTTAATGAGTAGAATAGGAAAATAAAAGTTAAGATATTGGTTGTATTGTTAAATGGTAATTAA